>BRXU01000010.1:492500-1985000 GCA_030267565.1 Pleodorina starrii
ATTACCACCCCTCGCCCCCAGGAGTTGTTCGGGCCGCTGTCTATGCGGGCGCTTGAGAACGACGAATACATCCGACAGGTGGGGTGAGGTGGGGCCGGGGGTGGGGGTGGGGCTGGCGGTGGGGTCAGACAAGTATGGGCCGCAGCGGATGGAACGGAGGCGACATGGGGCCGCGGTGGGTGCAGGGGTAGCGGCGAGGAATTCGTTTCCGCACGGGGCCGTTGTCGCCAAGGGGGTGGAGCGTTGAGGGCTTTGGGCTGAGGAGCGCCGAGCGCTGCGGGCCGTTGGGCAGGGGGTCACGTGCGGGCGGGCGGCCTTGGTCAGGAGTGGAGCTCGGCGGGGTTGAGGGCTGAGGCTGAGGGCTGAGACTGCGGCTGAGGCTGATGCCGAGGCTGAGGCGTCAGCGGCCGGGCGGCGCACGCGCGCGCTGGCTCGTCGGAAAGCGCCGATTCGGGCTATGGGTTTTGCAAGTACTGTGGGTTGCAAGCACGGAAAGAAATGGGTTGCAAGTACGGAAAGAAATGGGTCGCGTGTTTAGGTTTGGAGTACGAGTCAAGAGTTTTTTTTCGTTGTCAGTTTGGGTTTGGGTTTTGGTTGTGGGTTGGAACTTGGAAGCGGCCGAGGCGCAGCCGGGCGGTCTGCCGCAGCAGCAGGCAGCGAAGCAGGAGTGGGAGGAGACCCAGCCGCGGCAGGAGCGGACAGGGCGGCAATCGGACGAGGCGCGGCCGCGTGTGGCGCCTTCCACGTCGCCTTCACATCCTTAGGCCGGCGGGGCAGATGGCAGCAGTGCTTTCGCCGGGACGGTCGCTAGCCGGGCCCCCACACCGCCACTGCTTCCAGCGCGCGTGGCCCCCGCCACGCAGGCGCCGCTGTGTTCTGGGCCCAGGGGCGATGGAGGGGTGGGGCCCCCCGTTCACCGCACCGCACCACGCCCTAACAGAGATCCCTAACAGAGATACCTAACACGGGACACGGACATCGGCACGCGGCCCTACCCACAGGGACCCCTAGTCCCTACTAGCTGTGGTATATATTTTGTAATCCTTACCCCGCGTGTTGGTATTTTTTCTGTTTCGACCTCGCGCCTTCCGTCCCTCAAACTCCCCCCGCCCCCCCCCTGGTCAGGTTGACGGCTACCTGCCAACGGCTGAGGTGGCTTTCATTGATGAGATCTTCAAGGTACGGCAGCACATCGAGATACGGCAGCTTCCCGTGCCGAAGCTGTCGTACTGAATTGCATAGACGTCTGGGTCAACCCACCCACCCACACCCACACACACACACACACGTCTGCGTGCCCCAGCGGTTGCGTCTCGGGGCCGGGGCGCACGCCTCCGCTCCTTGCCCCTATCACCCTCTGCGTCTGCCCCTCCGCCTGCCTGACCTACTTACTCCTAATAATAGCGCGGGCCGTCGAAGCATTGGTTCGGGCATGTCGTCTTGAGGGCTGTTTCTGGACTCTTCAGCGTTGCCCCAGGGGACACATGGCGGCTGGAACCCAGCCCTTAGTTTTCCTCTTCTACTTGAAGAAACCTCCCTCCCTGCCTCCCTCCCTGCCTCCCTTTCTGACCGCACCTGCGGTATATCTTACCGTGCTCCTTATCCCCACACCTCCTCCCCACACCTCCCCCCTCCTCCTCCTCCTCCTCCTCCTCCTCCTCCTCCCCTTCCCCCCCAAAGGCCAACTCCGCCATCCTCAACACGCTGCTCACCCTCATCAATGAGCGCCTCTTCGATAACGGAAACAAGCGCACACCGGTGCCGCTCATCAGCATGGTGAGTGTGGGGGGCTGGGGGGGGGCGGTGGGGGCTGGGGTGCGTGTTGGGGAGGGGGCGGGGGAGGGTGGGGGCTGGGGTGCGTGTTGGGGGGGGGGCGGGGGAGGGTGGGGGCTGGGGTGTGTGGAGGGGGGAGGGGGGGAGGGTATAAAAGAAGATACCGCAGCGAAGGAACAGAGACGGACGTTAGCGAACGGACCCGGAACCCCCGGGGGCAATACTTACCGGGCGTGCGTGTTGGGGGCTGGGGTGTGTATGTGTGTGTGTGTGGGGAGGGGGCAGGGGGGAGCGGGGTGGCGGGCGCGGGCGAGCGGCGAGAGATAGAGGCGGGAGGGGTGGAGGTTTGGTTGCGGTAGGGCGCGGTGGGAGGAGGCAAGGCGAGGTAGGAGGGAGGCGGCGATGGAGAGGATGTTTAGGCGGCTGTGCGGCACCTAGCCACGCGGCTGGCGGTTGGCGCGTTGCCACTGCTTCGCCACCCGCCCGACCCTCCCAGGGAGTCTTGTCGGTCAAAGGTTCGCTGCGTCTGTTCGCTTGGGTCCGTTGGCTAACGTCGCCGCTCCGTCGCTCCTCCGAGGAGATATCTCCCTCCCCCCCCTTAACCCCCTCCCCCTCCTTTACCCCCTCCCCCTCCTTAACCCCCTCCCCTAAAACCCTAAAACCCAACCCTAAACCCCTAAAACCCAACCCCCTCCCCCTCCTTTACCCCCTCCACCCTGCCCCTCCTCCCTCTTCTCAAGGTGGGCGCCTCCAACGAGCTTCCCGAGAGCGAGGAGCTGGACGCGCTGTACGACCGCTTCCTGGTACGGCGCCAAGTACGGCAAGTCTCCCCCGCCGGCGTCGCGCAGATGCTGACCTACTACTCGGGCAGCGCCGCCGCGGCCGCCGCCGCCAACCGCGCCGCCGGCGGCGCCGTCAGCCCCGGCGCCGACGGCGCCGGCAGCCGCGTCGACCCGTCTCTGCGCCTCAGTCGCGACGACATCGTGCGGTGCAAGGCCGCCGCGTTGTCGAGTGTGCGGGTGCCGCCCAGCGTGATTCAGATGGTCACAGATATGCGGATACACCTGCAGGTGGGTGGGCGGGCCGGGGGGGTGGGGCGGAGGGGGGCGGACGGGTTGACGAGTGAATTTGCAACATTGAAGGGGGAGGAAGGCCCCGGCCGGGCGGGGCGAGGGGGCGGGGGGTGGACTTCCGATAATCGGCTCTTTGTTTTCCACCTGCCACCTGCCACCAGCCACCAGCCACCAGCCACCCCGTGTATTTCGCCAAAGCGAGCCGACCTCCCCTTCCCTTCCCCGACCCCCCGCACCGTCTCCTCCTCCTTCTCCGCTGCGATGTTTTCTTTTTACCCCCCGCCCCTCCGCCCGCACCCTCTCGTAAAACCGCAGGAGCGCTTCGAGCCGCCGGTGTACGTGTCGGACCGCCGCCTGGTGAAGGCCATCCAGCTGCTGCAGGTGAGCTCGCCCGGGAAGGGAAGGGGGCCCGGTAAGGGGGGGGGCGGGTCGGGGTGCGAGACGGCGAGACTTTGAAAGTATGAATTGGCTCTTTTTGGCTCCGAAACCTCTTCGGAAATACTCGCCCAACCAAGGGGGTTGGAGTCCCTTCGTCCCAGGGGCGGTGTGGTACAGGTGCCTAAAAGCCAGTGAATGGCGGCGTCCGGGTGAAGACGATGGTGTTGATGGTGTTGATGATGATGGAGCAACGGCAGGGCACGGGAGGCGCCCCACCCTCCCGTGCCCCCCGAGGGGGGGGGGAAATGTGCGCGGCGCGGGCACAGCGGCGGCGGCACCGCTACTTCCACGAGGCTTCCCACGAAATCCCACAGTAAAACCCTAAAACCCCCCAAAAACCACACACTCGCGTCCCGGATGCCCCCCCCCGTCACGCCCGGCCCCGTCCCGCCGCCCCGATGACCCCCCCCGGGCCCTGCCTTCCCTCCCTCCCCGCCAGGTCGCCGCCTACTGCAACGGCCGCGACACGGTTACGGAGTACGACTGCCTGCTGCTGCAGCACGTGCTGTGGCAGCGGCCCGAGCAGGCGGACCGCATCCACGATTGGGTCATTTCGCAACTCAGCATCGACGACGGACTCAAGCAGGCACGTGCCCGGGGGGGCATCCGGGGGAGGGAGGGCGGGTAGGGCACAGGGCACGAGGGCCGGGGCAGGGTAGGGGCAGGGCACGAGGGCAGGGCCGGGGTGGGGTAGGGCCGGGGTGGGGTGGGGCCGGGGTGGGTAGTAGGGGCGGGGTGGGGCCGGGGGGGGGGGGTAGTAGGGGCGGGGTGTGACAGTCCGAAAGGGCTGACAAACTGACAAAGGTAGGATGCGAGAGTTACAATGAGGGACCACTAGGGTCCTGCGCTGGCGCATTCTGAGTCAAATCAGAACCTCAGAACCTCAGAAAGGTAGTAATGTAGGAGGCAATGGAGGGATGATGGGGGTGGCGGGGGCGGGGCGGGGGCGGAAGCGCTCCAGGTTGGTCCGGCGACTGCCCCCGCGGAACGGGAGCTTTGGTAACCGCTTGCAGCAGTCACGGACGCGCCCCGGTTGTGGCTCGCGAGCACGCCCCCTGCCCACTCGTCCCCATACGCCACCACCATTACCACCTCCACCGCCACCTCCACCTCCACCACCTCCACCTCCACCACCACCACCACCTCGTCCTCCCTCTCCTTGCCCCTGCTGGTGACTCTGCGGTTAAATCTGATTGGCTGAATCTGATCCTCCTACCTGTGCTTTCTATGATTCTATCGCTGTGCTGCTCCTGCACCTCCCACCCCGCCCCAGGTTCAGTACCTGTTGGGCGGCCTCTTCAGCCGCGCCTGCCGTTCCCTGGGCAACGCCGACAAACTGGCAGACATCAGGGTGGGGCGGACGGACATCTAGGCAGGGCCGGGTCGTGGGGGCCGGCTTGGGGGCTGGTTTGGGCTCTTGGCTTGGCACCTGCCACCGCCCTCTCCTGCCCTGGCTGTTGTTGTGGTTGTGAACAGCCGGGGGCGCTCCAAACCCCGGGAAGGAAGGAAGGGTGGGTTGAGCCAGCGGCCCAGCGGTTGTTTTGCCGTCCCACTTGCTCTTCCGTTCCTGCTTCAGCTACTCCTCCTCCTGCTCCTCCTCCTGCTGCCGCTGCTGCTGCATCCTGATCCGTGCCACTCCATCCGTTTCCCTCCGCTCTCCAATGCTTCTTGCCTCGCTGCCGCTCTGCCGCTGTTCGCAGACGGAGGTGAGCGCGCTGGTGCAGCTGCTGTCGGAGAAGTACCAACAGGTGGCGGGAAACCTCAGCGGTGGGTGGCAGAGGTCCGTAACGATGAGCGCAGCGAGCGAGAGCGAGCGATAGCGAGAGCGCGAGAGCGAGCGAGCGAGCGACCCGTGGGTCAGCTGGACCAGGCGCAGATCCGCGCGTCTTCCCCCCCCCCCCGGCCCCCCGTCTACGCCCACGTCCCCACCTCCCCACCGCTATATTCCTTTTTTCTTTTTGACCCTTTTTCGTCTCCGTAGGCCCTGCCCAGAAGTTGTTGCCTGCTAGCTTGTTTCGGACCGTTTCCCATGTCCGCCGCAATCCTCCCCCTCCCCCTGATATATTTTCTGCTTCTGTTACCGTTTACGGGCGCCATCCTACTCGTGGATAACCTCCCCTCCCCTCAACAACGTCCGCAGTGACTCATTCTTATATAAAGGAGCATATCACTCCCTGATCCCCATCCCTCCCCTCCCCTCAGGTGGTTTCCCCGTGGTTCTTGACAATCTGTGGCTGGGTGGCGAGGAGAGCGCCGCCGTGGCCACTGCCCTGGAACCCAAGCTGGTCAAGACAAGGGCGGCGGTGGAGCAGGTGAGGGCGGGGGAGGGCGGGAGGGGGGAGGGAGGGGGGGACAGGGGGAGTGGGAGGGAGAGGGGGAGGAGGGGGGGGAAGGGGAGAGGGAGAGGGGCAGAGCGGGAGGGGCAGAGCGGGAAGGCAGGAGGGTGGGGGGGAAAGGGGAGAGGGGCTTGGGAGCCGCGGGGGAGGAGAGGGGAGAGGGGAGAGGAAGAGGGGCACAGCGGGAGGGCAGGAGGGTCGAGGGGGCAGGAGGGAGCGGATGGAACTCCTTTAGGTTGCGGCGGGGAGAGAAGGGGAGGGGGGGTTGAAGAGTGAATTTGCAACAATGAAACAAGAAGCCCTGCGGACGCAGGGGAGGGGGGAGGAAGGGCCGCGGTGTTCTGGTGGTGGGGATGTATGTTTGTGGGGGGGGAGGGCGGGGGTATGTGCGGTCGTGGGGGGTTAATGGGAACGGAAGTATTGTGTTGGGGAGGGGGGGCGCGTCTAGGCGCTTGGAGGGTGGTCGGTTGCTGGCCCAAGCTGTGGCCCCGTGCTGTGCTGTGCTGTGGCCCCGTGCTGTGGCCCCGTGCTGTGCTGTGCTGTGGCCCCGTGCTGTGGCCCCGTGCTGTGCTGTGCTGTCCTTTCACGGGTCGGGTGGCCGTCCACGGCGGCCGGGCTGCTGGGCAGGTGGCAGGTGGGCAGGTCTTGTCCTGCCGCCGCTGCCCCGACCTGGCCCCTTAACCCCCATCCCAACCCCCTCTGTCAGCCAGTCTGCTCATTGGGTCCCTCTTCAACTCTCCACCCTCCCATGACACCCCCCCCCTCTTGAGTCACGGCGTCCTGACTTGCACCTCTAGTCCTACACACACACTGACACATACACATACACACACCCGCCCTCATGCTTTATTGTTACACGCACACCGCCAGGTTCTGTACGACGTGTTGACGCTGGAAGTTGCTCTCAAGTTTGGCTCCGACCCGGTGACCCTGGCTAACCTGATGCCCCGCCAGTGGGCCGACTTCATCCGCAACAGCGACATTGGGGACGTGAAGCCCATCGGCACCACACCGCTGGCGGGACTGTCGGGGCTCACGGGGCGCAAGCCGTGAGGGCCGCCAAGGGGAGGAAGGGGAGGAAGGGGAGGAAGGGGGTGAGGCAGGCGCGATGGGGGGGGCATGGGAGGAGGCGGGGAGGAGGTGGGGATGGGGGCGGGGATGGGGGGGTTTATCCACGGGGGTATAGGCCGGAGCCCGTGAACGGTAAAGTAACAGAAGAAGGCCGTCTCGTCAGGATCTGCGCGGGGGGGGGAGGGGGGGGAGGGGGTGAAGTTAAAGCAGTCGGGGGAGGAGGGCGGCGAGGGTGGAGGAAAACCAGATGGAAAGTTAGGGTAGGAGGATGGGAGGAGGCAGGGGCTTGCAAGGGGCGGAGCCGGGTCTCCAGCTGGGGGGGGGGGGGATGGGGAGAGGGAGGGAGTGCGGTGTGGGGAGGCAGGAGCAGGGACGCGGCGGCGGTGACCGGCGTCGGTAAGGCGAGCGTGAGGAGGAGGTGAGGAGGTGTTCGGATGCGGGTGCGGAACGGTAGCGGTAGCGTGGGGGCTTTGCGCGTGGGGGCAGTGTTGTCCGGATGCAGTGCTGTACCCAACTGAGATGGGGCTGGGGCTGGGGCTGGAGAGCTTGGAGCTGCCACTCGTAAAGGGGCTGCCCCTACCTCCCCCTACCTACCTACCTACCTACCTACCTACCCAGCTGACGGCGGCGGCCATGTCCCCCCCTTGGGCTGGGCATGTTTTGAAGAGCCGCGACGCCGACTCCGATTCCGACTCCGATTTCGATTCCGACTGGTGTGGGGAGCGAGGACGTGGTTCAGCGCCCCCGCTGGGTCTCAGTCGGCGGCACGCAACGTCCAGCTGGGAGGAGACAGGAGAGGCGCAGACGGGTCCGGAGGTCCCTGTATGGCGCGGTATGGTGGGGTAGGAGGAGGCGAGCAAGTGGGCCCGGCTTGTCCTCGTATGGTGCTCTCTCTCTCTCTCTCTCTCTCTCTCTCTCTGTGGTTGCGCCGTCCGCATGGTTTGAATGATTTTCAAGTGGTTGAGCCTGCGGTGGGTGGCTGGATCTTGGGCGTTGGTTGCTGGTGGCCCCAGCACCGGGGCTGGGACGCCGCCGGTGTAGCCTGGAGCGTGCGTAGCAGCAGCAGCAGCGGGGGCGGGGAGGAGGGAGGAGGGACTGGGTCTGCCCCCCGCGGCAGGGGGGCGCGAGGAACCCCGTAGAGGCCGCGAGGTCCTGGGCAACCCTGCCCTGTCGAGTCGCGGCGGGGGCCTTGAGCGCGCCGGCGACGGACGCGGGCGAGGTGTCCGCCGCCGCCTTCCGAGACACACTCTCTCTCTCTCCCCCTCTCTCTCTTTCGTTGAGGACGTGGCCCGACGGCTGTCTGTCCCGAGTGGACAGAAAGAACGAAAGAGCGAAAGACATGCGAACCGCCGGGCATTGTGTGTGCGCAGAGCAGTCTCGTTCGAACCTGAGGGGCGCGCCGGGGTGGGATTCTGGAAGGCGCCCAGACCTCGTTTGGCGCGACGCGGCAGGGCAGGCGACGGCGGTGATGGCGCCGCCCTGGAGATAGCACTAGCGGCTGTCGCGGACTTTTGAAAGGGGCGGCGCGGGGCGAGGTCCCCGACGAAGTGTGGTGTCGTTGCGCAACGTTGTCAGCACGCAGCAGTGGCAGGGGGCAAAAAAAATGATACCGCAGCGGAGACGGAGACGGCGTTAGCGAATGGACAGGGGGCAGCGCGAGGTGGTCACGTGGACCGCGCGGACCGTTGCATGTTTCCTTCCGCCATGGAGGTAGCAGACGGGGGGGGAGTAAGGGAGCACGCGTGCAGTGTGTTCGACGCCTCGACGCAGGCGGCCGCCACTTCAATGGCCGCCAGCGGACCAGCATTTGACGGGTACGCGCGCGGGGGGATGAAACCTGGGGATGAAACATGCTGGCCAGATGCTTCTGGGGCTTTCCTCGGGGGGAGCCGGCTTGTGGGGAGGGCGGTCTTGGGGCTTGACCACGGTGGGTTGGCGGCAGGTTCGCCGGCGCTTGAGTTGGCGGGCCCGTGCTTACGGTACTCGCGCCTCAGGAAGCTGCGACGGGCTGCAGGGACAGCATCCGCCTGTCCTCAGCGTGACCTCCCCCCAACCCCCGGGCTCCGGCCTATACGTGGATAACCCCCAACCCCCGTCTCTGTGTCGAGTGAAGAGCGGACCAGGTAGACTTGCCTCTGTGTCGTGACGCCGTTGGAGGGGTGCTGCCACTGTGTGCCGCGTTGCCACTGTGTTTTATTTAAAAGAATTACACGACCGTTAATGTGGCTGAAATGCTCCTTATCCGACCGGCCGAGTACTGGCCGAGTACAGTGCTCTCGTGTTGCCTCGTGGACGAGACTTCTGGACGAGACAATGCAAAGCTAATTTTTTTATTCGCCCACGCAGCCTACTATTTACAAGGAGCTTCCTCATGGTATACACGCACGATGCAACATCAGTAGAATCCTAGCGTGGAAACGCTATGCTGTTCCTGGGCTTGCGGGAGGGGGTGCCCCAAAAGGTGCCCTCCCCTTATGTATGCCCGCTTAGTTTGGCTCTCATGCCCAATCCAGTTGAGGACCCGGATGATCCGGAAGGGCGTGTGGTCGAGCGCGGCGCGTTTGAGGAATATCAACGCCGTTACGGTGTTCGTCCGTTCACAGGTAACAGAGCCTCCATAGTCTCCTTGGGAATGATTAACTGTTTGCATCGCGGAGTGTGTAGACTGCCTAGAGCCCACATATTCCGCGATGCAAACAACTTGCCCATCCCAAGGATGGGAGAACAGGCTCGGGAATTCAAATCCAGTATCTTAGGTCTAGCTAACGTCAATACCCTTTCGATGGCCGAAAGAAGAAAATGTGCATTATGTTTACTTTAGCTTCTTTTCTTTCATCGGACAGGTCTTCCGCCCACCGCCCACCTCCTCAGCCTCGGTAGGCTCCAGTCGACCATCGACAACTTCTTAACAGAGGATGGACTCCTACAGGAAGTCATGCCCCCGCCGGCAAAGCGCCCCCGAAGCGAGGGCGGCAGCCGGGCCCCGGCGCCCCGCCCGGTGGCAGGCGCCAGCCTTCTGGCGGAGCCTATGGACGCCCAGGCAGCGGCGCCAGCAGCGGATGAGCCGTCCCCGCCCGCAGCGTTGGAGTTCCTGGAGCAGGAGGTCCCCGTGACTTTCTTCTGTCCGCTGAGCTGGCGGATCATGCGGGACCCGGTGGTGGATCGAAGGAACGGCGGCGTGTCCTGGGACCGCAGCGCCATCGAGGCCCATATGCAGCAGTGCGGCACCAACCCAAAGACAGGTCGGTGGGGCGGGGCTTGCTTACGGTAGCTAGAGCCGCCCACAGGGCCGCCGCGTCCAACCCTGAAGAGAGGCTCACTCCGGGATGTGGGTCGGGCTCCGTGTCTCGCGTTTGCTCGCCGGGCTGCTCAAAGGCCCATAGAGGTGGTCTGCCGGTGTCGGAAGAAGGGAAGGGAAGGGATAGGAAGGGAAAGGAAGGCGAATGAGGGGCCCTACGGGAGTCATACCGGCACACGCTCAACGGTCCGAGGACGTACCCATGCATGTTGTCTGGGTTCTGGGGTCTTTAGGATGGTAGGACATCTTCGGTGGAGTGAAATGCTGCCTCTTCCGCCGTTATCAGCTCGCCCAATGGATCTGGGCTCTGTTCGAGCTGCGCGCCGTGCTGCCAAGCCCCCTGCCAAACAAACAAACAAACGGCCTTTACCGCGAGCAAAGCGTGTTGTCACTGGGGTCGTCGACGCTACGGTAGCGGGACTGTGCTCGTCGCAAGGAGCAGGTGTCCCGAAGCCTTCCGCGATCACCTTCACCTTCACCCCACAGCTCCGTGTGTCTGAGCCCTTCTTGAGCCCTTCACACCACTTGCATAACCAGACTGTTCTCCTTCTAGCCCCTCACCCGCCGCCGCCGCCGCCGCATAATTTGTCCGTCCTGCTGCCTTGCTTTCCCACTGGCGTCCCCGGAACGAACTACCCCGTGCCGTCCCGCCGTCGCGTCCGCGCTCACCTCCTTCCTGTGTAACCCCGCCCATCCCCTCAGGCAGTAAAATGTCTTCGGACGACCTCCGGCCCGACCGCAACCTCAAGGCCGCCATCACACTGTGGCTGCGCAAATACACGCGACCCTACCCGCAGCCCCCAGCCCCGGCGCCGGCGCCGGCGCCCATTTTGGCGCTGGAGGCGCCGCCACCACCGCCGCCGCCGCCGCCGCCGAAGGCGGCGGGCGCAGCCCCCGCGGCTAGCCATGACGGCGGAGCCCTCCGCGACCGCGTGGCGTTTCCGGCGACAGCTGCGGACAAGAGCGCGCAGGGGATGACGGACCCCGGCTCAGCAGCGACAGCGCCAGCGCCAGCGCCAGCGGCACCCGCCGCCTCCTGCGCGGCGGCCCCGGCAGGCAGCGGCGCAGCCGCAGCCGCCGCGGCTCCATTGGCGGGACCCGGCCCTGCTGCGAATTCCGACGCACGTCCTGCCCCCCTCCCCGCGACGCCTGTGGCGCAATATCCGGGAACCGGACGAGATGACGAGCCCGCGGGCTTGGGCTTGTCTGTCCCCGGCGCGGCGGCGTATGCTGGCGGCAGCGCAACCCGGACCGCCTCACACCCCCTGCCGCTCGCGGCCAGCGGAGCCCCACAGCAGCAGCCGCAGCCGCAGCAGCCGCATACCGCCGACGGCGGGCTGGATATCCTGGCTGCCCGCATCGCCTTCTACATGGATAACTTGAAGACGGCCGCGAGGAGCGACTCGCCAAGGACTCGTCCGGATCCGGCCTTGGGTGGCGAAATGCCGCACGGCCCGCGGGCCAGCCAATCGAACCGCGAGGAGCCGCGGACGTCGTCTCGGGGCTTGCCGTTACCGGGGCACAGTGGAGACGAGGCGCAGGGGAACGCGGATGGCGCGGGCGAGGAGCTCGAGCGGCCGCGGGCGGCAGCGACGGCGCCGGCGGCAGGGGTCGGCGTCAGCGGCGCGGCGGCGACGGCGGTAGGACATGCGGCGGAGCAGGGGAGCAGCGGCGGCGGCGAGGGCTCCAATGAGGCGGGTGGCTCGGTCTCAGCCTCGGCTGCTGCTGCCGCTGCCGGGAACAAAGCGAAGCGCATGACGGCGCGGATTACGGCGCGGGTTACGGCGGAAGGGGACCGGGACCGGGGGGGCGGGGACGTCGCCGGCAGCGGGGGCGGCGGCGGGCCGCAGAAGCGGCGCCGCGACAGCACCGGCGGGTCCAAGCCGGCCAAGCGGCAGGCGCCCGGGCCAGGGCCGGAGGCCGCGGCGGCAGCGGCGGGAGCTGGGCGCCTTGCAGTGCCGAGCACGGGACAGCCGAATGCAGCGCCGGGTGGGGAAGGCGGGGCGGCGGTGGCACCGCCAGGGGCTTTGCCTCAAGGAGCCGCCGCCGAGGCCGCGGCCGCCGCTGTCGCTGCGGATGCGCGCCGGGAGCGCCAGCGTCACTGCAGCACTGAGGGGGTTTCCCGCCCAGCTATGCAATCCAAGGCGCCGGTGGCCGTGGAGGCCCCCGCCTCCACAGCCACCGGCGCAGCAGGTCTGGACGCTCCCGCGGTAAGGCAGAGTCCGGTGCTGCGGGGGGGACAGGACGCACAGGCGGCACCGGGCACCCGGCGTGCTTTGCCACCGGCGCCGCGCCGCGGCGCCACAGCTGCTGCTGCGGCTGTCGCTGACGGCGGCGAAGGAAAGGCGGTGATCAAGGCGGAGCTGCCCCTGGGGGTGCTTGAGCTGGGAACGATGGGGGGGGATGCGGCGGCTCGGCACGGTTCTTCGCGGCGGGTGGCGGCGACAGAGACGAACGGATCGGCGCTGCGGCACCAGCAGCACCAACCCGCGACAGCACCTGCCTCCGCAGGGTCGCCAGCCGATGCGCCACCGCCGTTGCAGCGGGAATTACCGGCTGCGGCCGGCCAGCGGAACGCGGGGGCTGTGGCGGAGGCGCAGACGGTGCCGGCGCAATCGCCTGGATCCGAACCCGGACCAGCCGCGCAGCGCCAGTCCGGGCAGGCTGAGGCGCAAGGACATGGGGGAGATGCGGCGGCGGCGGCGGAGGCGGATGCGCAACGACAGAGGCAACGGCATGGTCATGGACATGGGCAGGAGGAGGCGCAGCTGCTGACACAGCCGCCGCCGGAGGCCCAGGGGACGCCGCCGCAGCCTCAGCAGCAGCAACGGTTGCGGCTGAAGCTCAAACGCACACCGCAGGGTCAAGCGCAGGCGCAGCAACAGACACCGCAGGGTCAGGCGTCGGCGCAGCTGCCGCCACAGCCTCCACCAAATACTCAGCAGGGGCAGCAGCAGCAGCAGCATGTACCCGGGCAGCAAGCGTCTAGAGCCCGTTTGGACACGCAGGGGCACGCGCAGCAGCCACCTCACAGCAGCCGGGCTGCGAGGACGGGGTGGAGGCCGGTCACGCAACTGGAGTTGGAGGGCGCGAGGGCAGCTGGCTCGGTGGAGGGCACGAGGGCGGCTGGGCCGCGTACCGATGCTGGCGCGACGGCAGCGGGTGTGCCGCTCTGCGGCACCGGCAGGACTGTCCCGGCGGTGGAGCCCGGAGGTGGGGCCGCAAGCAAGGCAGCAGCGGCACAGGCGCGGCAGGGGGCGGGGGCTGCGGGGCCAGGGCCAGCGCCAAAGCAGGAGCCCATGCAGGGTCCAGCGCCCGGGCCGGGGCCGGTGGAGCAGCTCGTGGCGGTTCCGGGGCGGCTGGGGTTGGTGAAGGCGCTGGTGCCGAAGCCGGAGCCCCTGGACGAGCAGGTGCGAGGCGCAGTGCGGGAGCCCGAGTGTGGGCCGGGTACAGGTCCGGTGCCGCAGGAGCCGAGCCGAGGGTCAGAGCAGGGACAGCGACAGGGGCATGCCACGGAACAGGGGCCTGGGCAGCAGCTGCGGCAGCAGCCTCAGCAGCAAGAGCCTGAGGAGCAGCAGCAGCCGGAGCAGCTTCCTGAAGAGCAGCAGCCTGAAGAGCAGCAGCAACCGGAGCAGGAGGATGAGCCGGGAGTAGAGCTGGGGCCGGGGCCGGGATTAGCTCTGGAGCTGTCGCAGGAGCCGGAACTGGCAGTAGGACAGCAGCCAGGGGCAGTAGGACAGCAGCCAGGGGCAGAGACAGAGACAGGGAGGCAGCCAGGGCAGCTGCCGAGGGCAGAACAGGAGCCGGCGCTGGGGCTGGGGCAGCCGTCGGGCCAGGGTCCACGGCAAACACCGCAGCCGCAGTCGCAGAGGGGGAGGCAGCCGGCGCCGGGGCAGCAGCCGGCGGCGGGGCCAGCAGGGCCAAGGCAGGGGCCGCCATCACAGCCGCAGCCGGGGCTGTCGCTTGAGCCTCAGTCTGGGCAGGGGCCTCCGCCGGGGCGGAGAGGGGGCCGCGCGCCGCAGGCATCCCGGGAGGCGGTTCAGGAGGGGCGGCAAGGGCCGGCAGTGCACAGCCCCACCGTGGCGCCCACATCATCTAATCAGGTCGACAAGGCGGCGGCGGCGGCGATGCCAAGCAGTGCTGGCGCCGCAGGCAGCCGTGGGCCGGGATCCGGCGGCCCGCAGCCCCAGGCCAAGCGGCCGCAGCTCCAGCCCGCCAAGAAAGGCCCCGCAGCCGCTGTACCGCGTGGCCGCCCGTCGACGACGGCAGAATGCGCGACAATGCCGGAGGCGGAACGGCCGGGTGCAGGAGGCGCCGCGGCTTCCGCGCCTGGCCCTCAGCAGCAGCAGCAGCAGGCTTCTCCCGGCCGGGACCGGCGGCCCAAGGTCGTCAAAGTTACGACCTGGGCCCAGCTGCTCAAGGCCCTGCAGCGGAGCTCCACAACTGGCTCGCCTGGGGCTGCGCCTGCGGCGGGTGGCGCGGGCACGCACGGACCCGCGGCGGCCGCTGCCGCTGCCGCGGCCGCCGCGCCGGCAGCCGGGCCCTCCACCAGCGCTGCAGCGGGAGCAGCAAGCGCAGCGGCCGCTGCTGCCGGTGATGCGGTCACGGTCGAAGCGGGCGAGGTGTCCCTCATCGTTGACCTCCAGGGGGCGACATTGGAGGGGCCCGCACCAGCCGCCGCGGCGCCGGCGGCGCCGGCGGGCCCGCAGAGCGGCGGGCCGGCAGCGGCGCCGCCGGCGCCTCTGTGTATCTCCACGCCCGGGCTGGTGCTGCGCAACGGCGGGCTGCGGCTGCCAGCCGGGATGCGGCTGGTGGTCGCCGCGCCGCGGGTCCAGCTGGTCAACCTGTCGATTAGCGGCCTGGGCCACCCGTCCCCGTCCACTAAGGCGGAAGCAGGGCTGCTTGAGGTCAAGGGCGCGGGTGCCGCCGCGCGGCTCGAGCGCTGCCGCATAAGCATGCAGCCGCAGGGTGCGGCGGCCGGGGGCGGCGGCGCGGGTGCGGCCGCAGCGGATTGCGGTGCGGTGGCGGTGGGGCCCGGCGCCGCAGCGCACCTGCAGGACTGCACCGTTGCGAACGCGGGCCGCGACGGCGTGTTGTCCTGGGGCGCCGACGCGCGCGTCAGCGCCACCAAGTGCGTTGTCCGCGGCTGCCGGGCGTCGGGTTTCGCTGCGGTGGACCGCGGCTACATGGGCCCGCTGCTCCAGTGCGAGGCGTACGACAACAAGTTGTACGGCTTCTGCGCCGAAGACCTCGGCTCGCGCATGGCGGTGGGCGCGGGCTGCGTCGCGAAGCGCAACGAGACGGGCTTTGCCGCGACCTTCGGTGGCTGCGCCGAGGTCGCCGCGCAGTGCCTGGCGGAGGATAACACAGAGGTGGGCTTCAAGGCCAGCAAGCGCGGCTCCAAACTGGTTGCCCTTCGAGGCTGTGTGGCGCGCGGCGGCATCACGGGCTTTGCGGCGGTGGAGGGCGGAAGGCTGGAGGCGGAGTACGACTGCGTCGCGGAGCGGATGAAGGGTGGCGGCGGCGGCGCCGCCGGCGACGGAGCGGACCCCGGCGACGGCTTCCTGGCGTCGGGCCCACACTCGGTGCTCCTGGCGGGCCCGCGCTGCGTCGCGGAGCGCAGCGCCCACGGCGCCGGCTTCGCGGCGCGCTACGGTGGCCACCTGGTCGCGCGACGCGGCAGCGCCGCCCGGGAGAACCGCGAGTATGGTTTCGTGGCGTTCGGAGCCAAGTCGAGGCTGACCGCCGGGAGGAACTGCGTCGCGCAGCGCAACGCCGACGGCGGCTTTGCGGCCAAGGCCGGCGGCATGCTGGACGCCGGCGAGCATTGCGTCGCCTCCGGCAATGACCACTTTGGCTTCGCGGCGTGCGGTACCCGGTCGGAGCTGACTGCCGGACCGCGCTGCGTCGCGGAACAGACCAAGCGCGCCGGCGGCGGCGGCTTCATGGCCTACGTCGGGGCGACCCTGCAGGCGGGTGACAATTGCGTGGCGCGGGATAACGAGGCGCATGGCTTCATCGCCGTTCGCGGCTCACTGGCGACGGGTCCGGGCTGCGTGTCGAAGGCCAACGGCGGCACTGGCTTCCTGGCGACGGAGGATGGGAGGCTGGAGGCGGGGAACAGCTGTCAGGCCGTCCGGAACGGCGAGGAGGGCTTCTGCGCGGCGAGCGGCCACATGACCGTCGGCGCGGCATGCTGCTCGGAGGAGAATGAGGCCGACGGCTTTGTGGCCTGTCGATTGGAGGCGCCTGAGCCCGCCGTCGGCGCGCCAGGGGCCGCTGGCTGCGGCCGCGGCTGCGGCCGCGGCCGCGGCGCCCCTCCCCCGCAGCTGCAGCCTGGCGTGCTGGATGCCTCTGCGGGCGGTTGCATCTCCCGGCGCAACCACGGCAGCGGCTTCTGCTGCGAGGATGCCGGCAGCAAGCTGCTCGCGGGCAACGGCTCCGTGGCGGCGGACAACCAGGGCGCCGCTGGCTTTTACGCGAAGGAGGGCGGGGAGGTGAAGGCGGGGGAGGGGTGCGAGGCGACGGGCAACGCGGGCTGGGGCTTCCTGGCGGAGGGGAAGCGGACGCTGATGAGCCTGGGGCCGGGCTGCAGGGACGCGGCGGCCAAGGGCGGCAACGCGGCGGGCGGGGTGCGCTCGGGGCCTGGTGCGGCCGTCACGGATTGTCCCCTGGCCTTGAAGCCGTAGTCGTAGAAGCGGGTTGCTGGGTGCCGTTTTGGGTCGTTGTTGTTGTGTTGGTGTTGGTGATGATGGGGGTGGGGGTGGGGGTGGGGGCTCCAGACCCCGGGAAAGGAGGACCAACGCGCCAGCTGGTCCTTCGTGCACTGCACCGAAGGCAGCCAGGGTCGTGTGCGCGTGTGTGTGCGGAGAGTGGAGAGTGGAGTGGAGGCGCAAGCGCGCCGCGCTGAGGCGGGTTTGACCGGCGCTAAGGCGGGTTTGACCGGCGCGGCCGGTTGGGTGCGCGAGCTTCGGGGCACCAGAGCAATCCCGGATCTGATTCAGGAGCGTTAGCAGATGAAAAAGCGAGGTAGTTTAGGTAGGCGTGGGGCGCGGGCGTGTGCTGGTGTGCGTGGAAGGTGCTGAACAATGCTTGGGACCACATTTACGGCAAAGGCCCTTCCAGGGGGCGCGGGGCGCACAGGCAGAGCATTTTGCATTCGGCACACTGTATCGGCGCCTGTGGCATTGGCGGAAGGGGTATGGAGCTGAATGAACTTGCGGACAAACAGCACGCGTTTAGGTCTGGCTGCAAATGGTATCCTGGAGATGCTACCGTATCCGGGTCAGTAAACAGGCGGCGGTATCATGCAGGCCCCGCCCCGGACAGCGGACACAGGACTGCGAGTAGTAAAAATGCGGGAAATCGCTTTTTCCTGCCCCGGGTCTTCTTCAGAGGATCCTGTGGGTGCTCAGCATCACATGCGTGGATTGGGTTGCAGCATGACACGCCGGGAGAGAAGATAGGCACGACGTGTGTGTGCGTGTGTGTGTGGTGGGGGGAGGTGGAGGTGGGTGTGGGGCAGGCGGAGGGGCAGGGGGTGTCACGGGGTCGGGCGGAAGGCAGTCTTTGTGCAATGCGATGGCATTTTTCGCTTGCTGGAGCGCAGACAGGACTCGGGACGAAGCGGAGTGGGGGCGAATGGCGAATGGCGGGGTGAACCCTCGCCCCGCTTGTCTTATGTTGTGTTGTGTTGTAGTGGGGACCTGGGCCTGCAGCCGGGTCCTGCTGAAAAGGATCGCAGGCGTGGCGCTGACGAGCGGCAACTCATCCCAAAGAGCCAAGCATGCAAGGAAGCAAGGAAGGAAGGAAGGAAGGAAGCAAGGAAGGAAGGAAGGAAGCTGAAACTGGTGGAAGGAAGGAAGGAAGGCGGAACATGTCTCTGACCGTGACTTGAGGACTGCGGGCCAGCCAGGCTCGCCGGGGCGCTCGGAAGCTTTGGATGCGGCGGCGGAGTGGGTTTGGTTACCCAGGCGGTGCAAGGCGGCGCCGCTTGCTTTGCAGATAGGGCTGTGACTGACTGGCAGGGATCCGAGCGGCACGGAGGGTGCGGTACCACCCCCCGGCGGCCGATTACGCCGGGCCCGGTTCCTGGTGGGAGGGGTGTTCTTTGCAGGGGCGTGGGCTGTTGGCGGATACGCTCCTGGATGGATGGATGCAGGCATAATAAAGATAGACAAATATACGGTAGGGTATACGTGTGTTGCAGCGGCCGGTTCGTTGTGCCGGCTGCTGGGGGTGTGCACCTGTCCTCACCCGGGGGGGCTGCGTCCGGCTGGGGAGCCCGCGTGGCCGCGGCCGTGTCTTGGCGCTGCCCTGTGCTCCACCTTTGACGAGGCGAGGTGGCCGCGCGCCATTTAGGCGGAATGGAAGCGCCGGCAGCAGACTTGCTGACTTTCATGGGCATCGCGTTCCATCCACGCACACAGATTCAACTCGCAGGAGCCAGCGGTTGCAGCAGTTGTTGTGATGGTGGTATGTAATTGAATACAATCGAATCCAATCGCGTCCACAAGCTCCTGTCAACATTCACATCAGCTTGCGAATCCCCGACTTGTGGGGCTGCGGCACACGGCTGACCTCGTGACCGGGCCGGCAGTGTGTGTTGCTGCTGCTGGATGGGGCTGCTCGCGGCAGTCCATCACCCGCCGTGGTTTCGGCGCTGGGAGCGAGCAGCGAGGGCCGGCAGTCAGAGCCGCGACAGCGACGACGTCGGTGCCCGCTGCAGGTTTCGGCACCTTCGGAGTTACAGACCTTACAGATGCTTGCCAGCATTACGGCGGTAATACTAGAAAATGAGAGCACGGCCGAGGACGCGAGGAGGGTGCCAGCCACATCGGCACACGCTTGCCTACCGACATTCCTACGTTACAAATGTCGCTGGCGTGGCATGCCAACAGATTCACACATCCAGCATCATGAGGTAGGTACACCACCACCTGCTGCTGGTGCTGGTGCTGGTGCTGCTGCTTCCATCCGGTTGCTCCACTTAGGCAGCAGGGTAGTCACTTGGCTGCCACAACCGCATTCAACCACACGGGCCGCACACTCCACCTTGTGCTCCAACACCGCCCACCTCTCTTGGCGATCGCCTGATGATGGGTGCGCGCAACACATCCCACCACCAACACACCAACCACCACAGCCACACCCACCACCAACACCACTTCACACACACGCACCACGCACGCAGCAAATCCATCCCGCAAACGGGCCGGGCCACCGGACATACGTTTGCCGGCGGCGCTGCTCTCGCTGCTCTCGCTGCTCTCGCTGCTCTCGCTGCAAGCTACATGCCATGAGCAGTGCAGTGCAGTGCAGTGCAGCTCGCTGCCTACTGCCAAAACATGCCCAGGCGGCGGCAAGGGAGGTGTGCCGTACGTACGTATGAGGGAGACATGCTGGCCTCGCTCACCTCACACCCCCCTGCGATGCAACAGGCAAACAACCACGATCCATCCTCCACCCCGGGGGATCCCCGCGTCGAGCGAGACCCATCCAGATAATGGCTACGAGACTTCGAGTTGACCCGCAGCAGGCCCGGGCGAGACTGGGGCACTGGGCAATGTAAACGCGGGCCTCGCCAAGTACCCATATTAACAAAGACACCATCATCTCGCATCATTGCGGACCTGCTGTGGCAGCCGCCCGCGGGTCGCCCGTCAAACAACGAAATAAGCCAAGCCACAACCTTGCGTCGGTGGGTGCGTGCGGGGCCGCACACCTAAACACCCCACGCACGCTGCACGCACCCAAGTACAGCATCGTTGCGGCCTCTCTCTCTGTCTCTCTCTCTGTCTCTCTCTCACCCCCTTGGGGAAGAGAAGCGGCGGGTGATGGTGGTCCCGTGCGGCTGGCGAGGCCCCCCGGGGAACGTGAGCTAGCAGCAAAATCCCCTTGACACCAGTCCATCCTCATCTATCAACTCCATCCTCATCAACTTGATCCTCATCAACTCCATTTTTTTAATGAGTCCATACATCCTTACCACGTCCCGGTCCTTTCCTGGCCGACATGAACGACGTTTGTTCGTTAGCAAGGAAGCGCCACGCCGCGCAGCGCACATCTCCCGGCCCGGGCCAAGCGCGCTTCCCCCGCATCAATCGCCGATTAAGCATCCATTTATCAGCAGCGCCATCTTTAGCACTCCTACCAGTGCGGCATCATCATCATCATCATCATCATCAGCTTAAGCATCATCAGCTTAAGCATCATCATCATCTGCATCATCATCATCTGCATCATCATCAGCAGCAGCAGTCACGCACGCAGATCGCAGATCGCGCGTGGAGACGACGCTCCACGCGCACACGGCACCCAAACCTACACACACACGCACACACATGCTGCCGTCGTTGGCCATACATATCAGCAGTACTCCCGCGCCCCGCCGCCCCGGTGAGCCCCAGTCGCCCCAAGTTAATTTCAGGGTGCCGCCCGGCAACCACACACACACACGCCCGCCCCGCCCCTGCACCCCAATCAAAATCTGCCAAGCCATACGGCACAGGGGCAAAGCCCGATGCAGCGCATCGCGCGTCCGACGTGTTTCCAGTGCTGCAGCAAACCAAATGTCGTTCCACGCGGGTATGCAAATAAACGGTACGCGCGGCAGCCCTCGACCGACCGCTCCCAGCGCAATCAAGGTGCGCTCCCCCCCTGGAGCCAACAGAGTCGGCGGGATCTTCCGAAGGGGACACCATCAGCCCCTTTATTACCAGCGCAGCCACAGGTACGACAGGTCCTAAAGCCGCAAGTTGCCGTACACCATACACCGTACTCACTGCGGACGCCAGCGCCATGCACACACACATCAAATGCCGTTGAGCGCCAAATTTAGATTTTTGCGATGGCTCAACCTCGCTCGGGGGGTTCGCAGTTCGACTGATAAAAAAATACCATGCCAAGCAACCAACCTAGTCCTTAACCCCGCGGATGAAGTTGCTAGCTAGCTAGCTTGCTCGCTAGCAAGATAGCTGGTGGTAACGGTGACGAAACGTCAGTTGTAAGTTGCACACTACTAGATATACAGTTGCGCAACAAGCAAGCTGCAACAAACGTCGCCAACGCACGCGCCGCCGCCGCCGCCGCCGCTGCTGCTCCTTCCACGCACACTCCCCCGCCCTGCTGGGGCGTCTCCAAGTTCCTTCCTTTCCGCTAGGGACGGAAGTGCGCTCGCGCCGCCGTGCCTGCCTGCCTCCGCCCGCCATCTACATACCCACCAACGCCAATGAACAGTGCGTGCGTGTCCGAGCTCTATCTTCGACCTATGCGCCGCCGCCGCCGCTCCTCCGCCTCCTTGCTACTCACTCACTCCAAGGGACAGACCAGGCTGGGGTGTGCCCCCTGCTGGCGACTACTCGGGATGGATCTAGGAACCACGGATGTATCGGGAGGGATGGGCGGCACATGCAGCCTCAGCAGCACAAATACCCGTGGGAGTGGCGGGGAGTCCCCGTGGCAGCGAAGTACGAGGCCGCCAAGGGGAGAGGCGGCCCATCAGGAGGGGCACGAGGAGAGGAGCGCGCGAGCGAGGCGGCCACAACTGCAGCGATCGATCCATCCCGGCCCGCCGCCCTCCCTCCCCCGCCCCGCCCGCCACCCGGGGATGGGGCCCCCTCCCCTCCCTGGATGGGCCTGTTGGCAGGCATGACACCACCTCTGTACGACACTCCGACCCGCCCGTGTGGACACAATCAACGACAAATCAACCCAACCAAGCAAGGCAGACGGACAGATAGACAACCGGACAAACAGACAGACAGACAGACAGACAGACAGACAGACGGACAGACAGACACACGACAGACGCCTTGGTTCGCTCGCATTGCCAACTCCCTCTCCCTCCCACAGCAGTACCACAATCAATAAATCAATCGAGTACGCCCCCCCCTTCCATACGTCCTTGTCACAAATGGTGCGTACACGGCACAACCGACTTTCAATAACTCCCGCTCCCGCTATCCCGTTATCCCGCTCCCGGCCCCGCTCCCGCCCCCGCCCCGTCCCGTCCCTTCCCGCACTGGCCCCATACACTGTCCACAACGCTCAGGCCCATTATACACACACATACACACATACACACAAGGGAAGCGACGTACACGCACTCGCGTCATCGTCGTCGAAGGAGGGAAGGGCGGCAGGCAAACTCCGCCCCGTCGAGGGTCACTCCACTTCACTTCACTTCACCTCACTTCACTTCACTTCACCTCACTTCACGTCACTACGAAACGAGGTAGGTAACACCCCGCAGGCAGACGGACCGCCCCGACTGACCGCACCGAAAGGGTCCCAACCAAAACCCAACCCCATGTGTGTTGTGATGCGCGCGGTCTGATCGTCTGTCGCTCACGAACCGCACCGCAGCAGCACACACACCTCATCCCCTCGCCCTATCCCTCCCTCCCTCCCTCCCTCCCGCCAACGAACGGAGCCAGCCAGCCACCGCCAACCAATAAAACGCCCAAACAGAACAAAACGCAGTACTGCAGTACACGAGGGGCCAGCAGCTGGCCCATTGGCTCTATCCGTCCCGAGTCTGGAGCCCATTCACTGCAACAATAATCCGCCCCCCCCACACACATACGCACACATGCGCACAGAGACACACACACCCAACACACAGCCACCCAACACGCAGTACTGCAGTACACGAGGGGCCAGCAGCTGGCCCATTGGCTCTATCCGTCCCGAGTCTGGAGCCCATTCACTGCAACAATAATCCGCCCCTCCCCACACACACACATACGCACACATGCGCACAGAGACACACACACCCAACACACAGCCACCCAACACAGACACAGCCACCCAACACACAGCCACCCAACACAGACACAGCCACCCAACACACAGCCACCCAACATACAGCCACCCAACACACAGCCACCCAACACACAGCCACCCAACACAGACACACACACCCAACACACACAGCCACCCAACACACACGGCCACCCAACACACAGCCACCCAACACACACACACACACACAAACACACACACGTAACATTGCACTCCTTCCCACCTCTTTGGCGCCCGCAACATCACGTCACGTCTAGGCAACATCACGTCACGTCACGTCATGTCTAGGCAACTCAGCGCGCATCGACATCGCGCACCGACCCCGGGTCCATTACTAATGCGCACGCATGCAACGAGGTTGGATGTGCCCAGCCATTGGCCACTTGGTGGCAATGGGTCACTTGACAGCACGAGCTGCAGATAGCGACGGCGGCGGCGGCGGCGGCGGCGGCCGCTCCAGCACCGCCGCTGGCTGCGCCGCCTCCCGATCCCGCCACTGCGCCGCCACTGCGCCCGACGCTCCTCCGAAGTACGGTAAGCTCATCGGAGCAGCGCCACCGGAGAGCGGCACTCGGACGCTAGGCCGTATCGCCGCGTTGCACCCCAGCTGCGGCAGCGGATGCGGCGCGGCCAGACCCCACCGACGTGCCAACCGGCGCCGCCGTTGCCGCCAGAGCAGCAGGCCCCTGCCGCGCGCGGCTGCCGCCCGCATCGTCCCCCGTCGCAGGCGCCGGCGCCGCCGCGGCGGCGCCAGCAGCGGCGGCGGCCTATTCCTGCGGTGCTGCCGCTGCCGCCGCCGCTGCCGCTGCCGCCGCCGCCACCACCGCCGCCGCCGCCGCATCGACGATCGCAGCGACTGTGGTCCCATGCCCCGTAGGCAATCCAAACGGCAGCAAGGCGGCTGAGGGCCCCGCCGCCCCTCCGGCTACGCCAGCGCCGCTGGGGCCAGCAGCCGCAGCAGCCGCAGCGGCGTCAGCCGCTGCTGCTGCGCCGGCGGGCGTCGCCGCCGCCGCCGCCGCAGCAGCAGCCGTGCCGGGTTGTGCACGAGGCTGCTGCGGTGGGCGCCGTGACCAGTTGGGTCCGGCCGGGGGCTGGTGCTCCTCGACCTCGGACTTGGCAACCTCGGAAAGACCCCCTCGCCCCTCGCCCTGACGGCCGCCCTCACCCTCACCCTCACCCTGGGCAGCAGTCAGCGGTGGCTGCTGCATCGACGGCTGTTGCTGCTGCTGCTCCTGCTGCGAAGATCCGGCCGCCGCCGCCGCCGCCGCCGCCGCGGCGGCGGCGGCGGGGCCCGCCAGCGCGGAACCTCCCTGCCCCTCGCCCTCCTCCTGCCCGCTCCGCTGCCGCCGCTGCTGCTCCTGCCGCTGCTGCTCCTGCCGCGACAGCCGCCGCCGGCTCCCCCGCTGCTGCCCCTGCTGCCCCTGCTGCTGCCCCCGCGGCTCATCCTCCGCAGCAGCAGCACCCCCTCCTCCTCCTCCCCCTCCTCCTCCCCCCGGCGACCCCAGCAGCATGGTGAGTCCCTCCCCCGGACTGCCCCCCCAGCCCATCAGGATCCTGCCAGTGGCGGCCCTCCGCAGAGAGTCGCTGATCATGGTGTGGTAGCGCCCCTCCGTGTGGTGGATCAGGTCGGCATCGTGCAGGCCGGGAAGCGGCAGGCCGTTCAGGACGATCTGGGGGGGGTGGGGGGTGGGGGTGGGGGGGGTGGGGGGGGGTGAGGGCGGCCGGTGGTGGTGGATCACTTTCAACCAAGAACCAACCCAACCCAACCCACGACACATTACACATAGGACATAGCTCCCCTCCCCTCCTCCCCGCCCCGCCTCCTCCCCGCCCCGCCCCGCCCCGTCCCCCCTCCTCCCCGTCCCGCCTCCCCCCGGCCCCGCCTCCTCCCCGCCCCTCCTCCTCCCCGCCTCCTCCCCGCCCCGCCGTGTGCTCTCTCAATGCCCTACCTGGACCTTGAGGTCGTGATGGGAGCCGGGCTTTCCAAACCACTGCCGGACCTGCGCCATGCCCACATGCAGCCGGTTGTGGCGGGCGGGGGCCTTGAGCTGCAGGGAGGGAGGGAGGGAGGGAGGGAGGGAGGGAGGGAGGGAGGGAGGGAGGGAGGGAGGGAGGGAGGGAGGGAGGGAGGGAGGGAGGGAGGGAGGGAGGGAGGGAGGGAGGGAGGGAGGGAGGGAGGGAGGGAGGGAGGGAGGGAGGGAGGGAGGGAGGGAGGGAGGGAGGGAGGGAGGGAGGGAGGGAGAAAGGGAGGGAGGGAGGGAGGGAGAAAGGGAGGGAGGGAGGGAGAAAGGGAGGGAGGGAGGGAGGGAAGGAGGGAGGGAGGGAGGGAGGGAGGGATGAGATGACGAGGAGGAAGTGCGTATATGACTGTCTGTCTGTACCACACCCCACCTGCCACTTCCCTTCCCTTGCCACCCGCCCAACGCGATCCCGGCTAATCCTGCTGTTGTGCGTGCACACGCAAATGCACGCACACACTTACATACGCCCCGCCCCACCGCGCACCTGCTGTGTCGCCACTCCCGCGCCAGCTGCCCTGCCGCCGGCCCCGGCTGCCGATCCAGCCGCCGGTGCCGACTGCCGCCGTCTCGTCGCCGCCTCCTCCGCATTCGCGCTCACGGCTGCCCCCGCCGCTGCCGCTGCCGCCGCCCCCGCTCCGGTCCTCAACGACCTGCCCGCCTGCTGCTCAGAGTCCAACACCCCGCCGTCGCCCCGAGAGCTTGGTCCTGCGCCGTCGCCGTCGCCAGCGGCGGCAGCGGCGGCGGCGGCAGTCGCGCCCAGGGACCCGGCCCCTCGCCTCCGCTTCCGGGGCGGCTGCTCGGCGGCGGCGGCGGCGGCGGCGGCAGCGTCGACCGCCTGCTCCTGCGGCCCTGCCGCTGTCCCCTCCTCCGCCACAGCCACCCCAGGCGCCGTACTGGCAGGCTGCTGCCTGCTCGGGCGCTTCCGCGGGCTGCCGATCTGTCCGCCGACGGCGGCGGCGCCACTGCCGCTGGTAGTTGTAGAGGCGGCGGGCCTATGCCTCTGACCAACACCCGGAGGGCCCGCGTCGGGAACCGCCGCAGCCTGCAGCAGCGACGGAGCCGCCGCAGCAGCAGCCTTCGGCTGTTGGTCGGTCTCGGCTGCTGCAGCGGCGGTGGCAACGACGGCTCGGGACGCGACAAGTCGGGCGCCGCCGGAAGCCCCTGCCCCACCGCCCGCCGCTGCCGTCCCGGGTGGTTTCGGAGCCTCCGCGCCCTTTCGGAGGGACTGGGGCTGGGCTGAGGTCGGGTCGTGGCGGTGCGCTCCACCACCCGCCGCCTGGTCCGCGGCGGCCAATCGGCTGCCGCCGGGCTCGCCCGTTACGCCGTCGCCGCCGTCGCCGTCGCCTGCCGTACCGTCGGCGCTATCCGCCGTCGTCGCCGCTGCAGCCATCGCTGTGGCTGCCGCAACGGCGGCAGCGGCAGGAGCGGCACCAACGGCGGCGGCGGCCCCCGCCGCCGTGGCGGCGACGTGCCCACCAGCGGAGCGCGTCAGCTGGGACCGGCTGGCGTCCGCGCCCGCCCCGCCCCCGCGGCCAGCCGGCGCAGCGCTTGCTTGGAGCCCCTCGGCGACAGCGGCGCCGGCGGCAGCGGCTTCCGCCATGGCGCCCGCGGGCGACGCAGTCGCCGCTGCCGCCGGCGGCGGACCGCGCTGACCCGTGGGTCGCAAATCGCTCCGCCCCGCCACCCGCCGCTGGCCGATTTCCCCCCCGTCGCGTGCCTCCGGTGCTCCATCGCCGCCGCCGCCGCCGTCGCCGCCGCTCACCGCCGTCCGCGGAGCCGCCGACGTCGACGGCGCCCTGGCTATGATGGCCGCCCGCGCCGCCGCCGCTCGCGCCGCCAGGCTCAGCTGCTGCAAGCCACCGCCGCCGCCGCCGCCGTCAGGCGCCGACTCCGACTTTCCGTGCGCCGGCGGCCGCTGCCGCGCGTGGAGCGCTCCCGCACGCTCGCCCTCCCCTGCACAGCCAGCATTGGGCTCCCCTGCCTCTGGCGGTGCCAGCCGCCGATGCCGCGGCGGCCGGCCCTGCGGGCCGTGGGCAGTGTGAGTCACCCCTACGGGGCTTTGGCTGAGGGGACCAGGCGCCGGCGGCGGCTGCTGGGCCACGCCGCCGCCGTCTGGCTCGACCTTGACGGCCGCAATTACCCCAATGGCTCCCAAGGGCCGCGGCGGCAATGTTCGACGCGGCGGCGGCGGCGGCGGCCGAGCAAAGGCGGTGTGGGTTGTGTATGGGGCGGCAGCGGGGGCACCGCGGCCGCCGCCGCCGCTACCGCCGCCGCCAGGTGGCGGGTCCGCGCCCGCGCGTGGCCCGGATCCGTCAGCGGCAAGCATGATGGTGGGTTGTGTGCTGCCTGTTGCTGCGGCTGCCGTCCCAGTTGCTGCCATGGCGGCATCGGCACTGACATCGGCGCCATCACCAGCGGGGGTGCCATCAGTGGAGGGTTCGATGTGCCGCTGCCGCGGCTGCTCCTGCTGTTGTGCTTGCTGCTGCTGACGCGCCTGTACCTGCTCCTGCTCCTGCTGTTGTTGTTGTTGCTGCTTCTGCCGTCGTCGCTGCTGCGGCTGCTCCTGCGGCTGCGGCTGCGACGGCATCTGCAGCAGCAGGGACTGCGGTTGCTGCTGCTGAAGCAGCGGGGATGCGTGCGGTGGCGTTGCAGACGGAAGCAGCGGCAAGGGCGGCAGTAGCTGTTGGGATGCGGGGTGCCGCTGGTGGTGGTGGTGGTGGTGCTGCTGCTGCCCTTCGTGGTGGTGGTGCTGCAGCTGCTGTTGGTGTTGTGAAGGCGGTGGAGGCCGGTTCACGGGCACCAGAGCCAGGCTCCCCTCAGAATCCTCCACTGCGCTAGATGGAGCTTCCCTGGCGGGTGCTGGGGCTGGGGCTGCTCCTTCCGCGGCCGCTGCCGAACCCCCGTCGTGCGCTCCTGCGCGGCCTGCCCTAGGGTTACTTGGGCCAGCGGCAGTGCCGGCTGCCGCCGCCGCCGCCGCTGCTGTTGCTGCTTCCGCCGCCGCGTCCGCCGCGGCGGCGGCAGCTGGGCGAGGCTGCCCTGTGTCGGTGTTGGCTGGCTGCCGCTCGCCGCCCGCGGGCTGGTGGCGGGCTGCATACGGGCCCTGCGTCAGGCGGAGCGGAACGTGCCCGCCGCCGCCGCCGCCGCCGTCGCCGCCGCCGTCGCCCTGGTTCGGCCCGTCGCCGGCAGCTGCACCGAGGGCCAACACGGCCGGCCCCGGCGTCAGTCGGCGGTCAGGCGGCGGGTAGGGTCGCGTGTGTTTGCGCAGCCACAGGTTGATGGCGGCCTTCAGGTTGCGGTCGGGCCGGAGGTGATCAGGGGTCAGGGGGCGGCCTGCGTGGAGAGGGTCGAGAAGGAGCGGGCGTGAGGCGGCACAAATGGAACGGGCACCCGGCCGTGGACCGGCCTTGTGTGTGTTGCTGGATGGCGCTTATCACAATAACTGTGAAAAGACCAGTAAAGTCTGGATAAATCATGAACGGCGCGTTAAAAATAGGCTTGGGATGCCAGGCAGGCAGACGGTGCCTAGCGGTGCACGTTTAATGGATAGATGGATAGATGGCCCCAAGCAGGTGGCCCCCACCGCCCGCCGTCTTCCCCATCCCAAACACTCACCGGTAATTGGGTTTGTACCGTACTCTGCCATGTGCTCTTCAATCGCTGAGCGCTCCCACGACACCGCGCTTGTGTCGCGGACGTCGACCACGGGATCGCGCATAAGTCGCCGGCTGAGCGGGCAGAAGAACGCGCCAGGGACTTCCTCCGCCAGTATGTTCAGTGCAAAGTTTAATATTGGCTGAGGAGCTGCCGCCGTGCCGGCCGTGCTGGGCTGGGCTGGTGCCCGGGCGTCGTGCTCAATTCGAAGCCGCTTCACCGGTCGGCCCCTGACCTCTTCCTGAACGCCTTCTTCGATTAGGAATGAATCAATAGCATCCTTTAGATTGGATAATGTTGTCCAGTTCGTGATTATGGGTAGACCTGTATGGCTCGGGCAAGGATACGAGCGGCGCAGCGGGACGCCCGCACTCAGTGCGCGGGCAGCGTTCGAAATGGCTAGATTGACATCTAGGAAGTAAGTTGAAGTATTTTTAGCTCGCAAATTGCATCACAAATTGCCGTGTCTCGCCTGTAAGGGGCCGCACTCCGTGCTGGAGCTGATACTGCTCAAAAGCGTACCGCTCCACCGCGCGCCCTTCGCCGTCATCGGGGTCCACAACTGGATTGCCCATGACACAAAGGCTCAGCGGACAGATGTAAGCCGATGGCACCACACATCCTCGGCGCAACCGGAGGACCGACTTGGTGGTCGCCTCGAGCAGCAACGTGGGCGCCTCCATGCTGTTCAATAAAATTGAAATTCAATTTTTTGTGGTGTGATCCCAAAAATGATGGTCGTCCCGAAAACCAGAGTCACATACGGTTTCCGACGTCATTGTCAACTACAGCACAAGGGTGCAGTGAAATTTCAGTGGCATTATTTAAAGCTCGCGTATGGCGATTATGGTTGTAGGTTGTATGCAAGTTTCTGCTCCAGGCCGTTGTGAGCAAGGTGTACGACGTGAGTTTGCGGGACGTACAAGGAGGAGTTATTTGCTGCAACTACCTGTTCGGTTTGTGTAGGGCCTACAATTATGAGCGTGAGGCATATCGCGGGCTTTATCACATGATTTCGTACCCCCAATCACAGGTCGATCACCTAAGGGGTGCTCAAGCGAGCCTCCAACATTACGTACGCGCATGTGCAAGTCAAGAAACTCCAGCGATGTATCTGACAGAGTGAGTTAGTTTGGGCCTGGATTGCAAGTGGACTACATACGGACAACGTACGCAACATCTGCGACTGCCCTCCATCCCGGCGGTTGGAACAGTACTGCGCGGCCCCTTTTTGGGCGGGGCCCCAGCGCGAAGCGCCCAGGGGGGCCCCGCCCTGTAGGATTGCCCATGTCCGTGCGTGCATGCGTGCATGCGTGCATGCGTGTATGTGAAGTAATAGGGGAAGTCAAGAATCTCGGCCATCGGAAAGGCTGCATAAGTAAAAGATTACATTCTTTATTGCACGGTAAATTTATTATTGGAACCCAACCTCGTTTAGGAACCCAACCAGTTTGGCAGTCTCCATGGACCGAGGCCGAGGTCAAACCAACACCTCTCGGCCTATAATTAATTCCAGAAGATTCATCGTTCCTCAAAGTGGAATTCTGACATGACGGCGTGAAATGAATCTTCGTTTCGGCAACAAACTATGTTTGCATTGCGAACATTCTTCCCGCGACCACACCACAGCAGCTCTGCTTGCCGGTCCGATCGTCTTGACGCATATTACTATTACAAAGGTTGCAAGGAGCAAACCATGAGGTGCCAACTGCTGGTTGTTGGACGCCAAGCCGCCAATGCACGCACGATGCAGCGGTCTTCTGCGGGCCGCCCAACAAGTCCAGTCGGCAACCTAGGGGATGGACTTCTACGTTCCCTGTCCTAATGTTAAAGCACTCAAGCCTCCTCTACGGTGAATACCTCAGTAGCGAAGCCTGTGCACTCTCGTCGGCAACTGCACGTCGTCGCAACCCTCGCAAACAGTTCCGCTGTCCTTCTATTGGCAAGTCAGCCTGCGTGATGTGTAAATGATACACTCCATACACTCCATGTCTACTGTCATGTAACTTCAGCCAATGCGCTGGCCGGAAGAGTTGCACAGTGCCGAGACGGCGCGCGATGCTAAACATGGGTCGGATTGCTGAAGCCGCAGGCATTTCAGCTATAAAGCTCTGGCTGCCTATCAGCAGGAATGTCGACACTCTCACAGTTGGCGCCCTCGCCGCTCGCTTTGGAAATGCCGTATTTCGGTCGATGCGCACATGCGCTCATGCACCCGACGGGATGACGCGCTTCGCGCGGCGCCGGCAGGCCTTGCTAACGACTCGGCTAGCAGGCATTTCGGGAAACAGCTCTGGCTGTCTATCAGCAGGAATGTCGACACTCTCACACTTCACGCCCTCGCTGCCCTAGCACTCAACTTAACCCGTACGGATTTAGTGGGGCCCCGCCCTTTTTCCGGCTTCAAGGAAGCCGACACCAACCCCTTGTTTGGTGAAACGTCCGGCCTGCACCGCGGCACGCCAAGCAACTGCATTTCAGCCCAAATTAATGCCAGGTATATTAATATGGCACGTCATCATGGCTTGTCATTGTTTGGTTGGTCGTCCGGTCAGACGCTGCCCGACCAGGCCCGACCAGGCCCGACAGCGGCGAATTAGCGCGTCGGCGTTTACGTAGAAACCCGGCAGTAAATTCCGTTAAAATTTAGGCACATACAGATTGTATACATTGTGTGCCGGTGTCCGTTTCAAAGCCATGTTTTCGGCCCCGCCGCACTCGAGCCGAACTGCCGGTTCGTACAGTTCGTCGAGCTCGTATGCACTGGAAGCAACCTGCGATGCGGCCAAACCGCCTGATGCAAGAAACGTGCTTGCCCCAAGCTAAGTGCATGAATGGCCACTACTTGGCGCCCGTCGGTGAGCTGTAGGGCTTATTGATGTTTTCTTGCCTGTCACGACATTTTTGTTGCAACTCCAAAAACTTACATTGCGTCTGGAATCGAAGCGCACATGCCGAGCATATCGCAGGGTCACTGGGACGGACGGGTGGTCAGAGGAGGGGGCTAGTGGAACAGGAAGTCAGAGGGCACAATGGCAGGAAGTCCTGGCAGGAAGTCCTGGCACGAAGTCCGGGGGGGCTTGGGGGTGGTCCTCCAAGGCACTGAGGGATGGTCCTTGAAGCACTCAGGGGTTGAAACTTTAGGGTCGAACCAATCATACGTCCTCTTCACCTAACAAACGGCAACGGGAGGGAGCCAAGGGGACTCCAGATTGACTGGCCGCTAGGCTGGCGGTTCCCCCCAGCCAATGTTTCCTCCCTTTTTTTGGCGGGGGGTTCCCGCGTTCCAACCAGCCTTTCCTCCCCTTCGTGGCCGCACGTGCGGGTCATTTACGCGCATGGGCGCACTGCATTCATGCGCGTGCGCATGGTGCATTCATGCGCACCTGCGACAGCCGGCAATAATTTCCCTCGAACTCCATACACAGCTCGTCAACTTTTCCCTGCACGCGCTGTCAGACTCAAGAAACAGTTGACCCTCGTAAGGATAGTGTCCTCCAGAGGGCCTGAGACAGGTGGTGGCTAAGTGGCTATACACCCCGCCAAGGACGGAACCGTTTAGTAGGGCGGAAGACGAACTACCATCCTTTGGCACACGCAAGCCACAAACAACGGACGGCCACTCATCACCCGAGAGCAGCCCACCCCCGCGACGCCGCGAGCCGCTCTAGTCCACCCAGTTAGCCCCCACCGGCAGCCGCCGCAAATGTGCACGCGTGCTATGCAGGGGCAGCCCCAGCATCGCAGCCACTGCGCCAGCTTCACGCCGCACGGCTGCCGGCCTGAAACCGCTCGGCAGGTCAACGCCCGCCGCGCGCAGTGCTTCCAGCCTCGAGCCTCCCCGCCGGCTGGTCGGTCCCGCCTCCGGCCCCTCCAGCAGCCATGGCACGTGCAGATGGCCCTGACTCACGCGCTGATGCATGCACGGGCAGCGCCCGGGCCGATGGGGCATCACAGAGCCTCAGCAGCGCTAGGAGGGTCACGTTTGCGGGGTCCTCGCTTCCGATATGAAAGCGCCCAGGTTCAGGATCTCCCCTTTCACCGCGCGAGCAAGGTGCTGCAGGAGTGGCAGGTGCGCGGCGTTCACAACAGCTGTGGTGAGAACAGTCGCTGCAATTGTGCAAGCCATTCATGCGCACTGGATGAGCGAGCTCGTCCCAGTTGCCGTATGTTCCCTCACCCAGCCTCGGCGCCCTCTGCGCCTGCATTAAAAGCGCCTTGGCCCAGTAGTCGGGGTTGGGTGCGTGGGTCTGTCGAGGCATGTTGATGGCCGCAGCCGGTGCAGGGTGGCCGCGCTGTCGATACCATGCCGCATTGCTGTCCGTGCCAACCGTAGCTCAGAAGTTACGGCAGCTGGCGAGAGTTGGTGTTTGCTAAGGGCATCCCATCATCGCTTTCTAAACCCCCTCTGGTGGGCCTCAATCAGTACCAGTCCTACGGGTGCTGTCACTTGGGAATTCATCCCCGGGGTCAGCCCTGACTTAAGCCCTCCGGTAAGGGCTGGTAAGGCTGGTAAGGGTGGGTGTCAGGGTGGCCGTCATCAGGACCCAACTCATATCTTTCCATACCGGTGTCTCTTTCTCTTCTAGTAAATTATGTAATACAAATGCGCGAAACTTGTGTTCGGCTGTAAGGGAGCTTGCAAGCACGTTTTTCCTATCTGAACGACCTTGTGGACGAGCGCCGCGTCGAGACTACTGGCCAAACTTGCAAGCTGCATCACATGCACGCCTCCCCAGGTCATAATAATATATCCATGAAAAATGCAGAACAGAAATAACAGGGCACTGGCGTCGATGGCTCGGATTGCATGTATGGTACGAGGGATGCCGTGAGGCCGTTTGAAGGCGCGAAAGGCGCAACCGTCGGAGTACATAAGCTGCCAGCCTGCCACAAGCCCACAACCCAGGGCAAGCACAGTATGCCAGGAAGGTGATTATTTTATTATTTATTTCGGTAGTTACTAGGCAGCTCTGACGATCAACATCATTACCCGGTATCCATTTGACAGAAGAATCTGCGGTCATGTCGCTTCTACCCAAGCCAACGCTTCTGGCATCTGTGCTATTCGTCATCATTGGACTCGCACCGCTGTGCTTGGCGGATGATGGCTGGATTGCCGGCAGGGCAACGTGGTTTGATGTCGGACCCGACATGAGCACGTAAGATCGTCTGCATTTTTTACCTGCACTTGACATCCATTGTCTCAAGGCTTGACACTCCCCGTCAAAGACGTTCTCGTTCATCAAGCGAGCCCTGTTTCGGCCTTCCGATGCTCTCCTTGCCGCTGCAGCGCAAACTGCCACTTCCCATGGGCTCCCACGGGCCGTGACGTCGGCGCGTGGCCAGATGTGATGGAGGGCTTCGCCTCAAGCTGCGGCAAGTGCTACGAAATCAAGTGCCGCAACGCCGACTTCTCGGATGGCAACGGCGAGTACCTGCAGCGCTCCAACGCGTGCTACGATGAGAGCAAGTCCGTTATCATCACGATCGTGGACGCCTGCCCCTGCCATTATCCGAGGTAGAGCGCGTGCCGCGTGCCGCTTTTCGTCGCGCGACATACGGAGCTTGACTTGGCTTGGACCGCTATGGTGCCATCGCACCGTCTGGCCGCGCCGGCCGTGTTGCATGCTACGTTTATGCAATCTTCAAGGGCCGTTCGGGTACAGCAGGCCAGATAGAGCAAGCTATCCGATTGCATGTGGACACAGACAACCGAGCCCTACGTTTTGCCTCCTTGCCCCAGACACTTTTCACGGCCTGTTACTAAAGCGCCACCACCCACCGCTTCCTTTTCATGCTCCTGTAGCAACTCGCACTCAAACCGTCGCTGGTGCTGCGGAGACATGGTGAGTGTCTGTGACTGGCTTCTTCGCTTTCCCGCTTTTTTCGCATCTTGATCGGCGGTGGGTCGGGCAGCCAGTCGCTGACGGCCGGTTCACGTGCCTTTCCCCGCTGTCCGCAGAACCACATCGACATCTCTTACGAGGCCTTCCAGCAGGTGCGGATTCGTGCAGTGCGTGTCGACCCACATCGCACTTCGCTTCAAGCGCGCGAATTGTGTTGCACCTGAATCGACCCACATCAGTCTTGAAACGCATGTTTCCGTCTTATTTCCGACCCACATCAGTCTTTGAATGCATGTTTCCGTCTTATTTCCGATCCACATCTTTCTGTCGATCTATATGCCGTAGCCATTGCATTTTACTTGGGGGCGGACCGCGGCGCGCGCATCTGGAGGTGCCACTTTGTCGCAGCAGGGCGGTCCTCCTCTCGTTGCAACCTGGAGGACATGGGAACCAATGCGCGATGCCATGAGCGAGCGTGCCTCGCCCATTTACCTCTTTTCCTCCTCGTACAACCCCCACCCGTCGTATCGTTATATAAAGGAGCATATCACTCCCTGACCCCCCCGTCACAGATTGCCGATCTCGGCATCGGAGTCATTGGGCTGTACTACCGTGAAGTCGACTGCTCGACCAAGGCCTCGGTTGGCAACGGCGGCGGCAGCAGCAGCAACGGTAATGGCAACGCTGACGGTAACAGTAACGGCAACAGCGGCTCATCGGGGGGTTGGAACTGGGGCGGATGGTAAGGTGGGGGTTTGGAGCATCATGGCAGCGCAGGAGGGCAGGAGGCCGCAGGATGTGAGGGGCGCCTGTACAGACAACGCCCGGTAAGGCAGTTGGCTTACTCCTAGCCTCAGGGATGGCTAGTTGAGGCCCTCGATGACCGAAGATCTTTGAAGATGGGAAGCGGAAGCACATAAATGAATACTGCCGCGCACATTGGAAGGAGGCTGGGGAGGAAGGTAGAAGCTTTGACGGAGTGTGACCGGACGCGGACTGATATCCATTGCACCTTGAAAAGGACGAGGATTCGAATCTTTGACGTCCTATGTCTGTTCTGCGCCGGGGGATTGATCGGAGTGCCGTACAATCCGGAGTGCCGTACAATCTGGAATGCTGTACTGTAGGATGAACAGCCCGTCTGGCCGGTACTCCTAGCGACTGCAGTGGGAAGGTGGCCCCCCTTGAAACACTCGCAATAAAGGTTACAGATGGATCGTCACCGGTGACGGCCGCGTGCATGGTGCACGATGTACAATTACGTGTATCCGAAAGGAACTTGAACGAGTATATGTCGTAGGAGACAGTTGTCTGCTGGATTGGATCATTTTGCTAGTTCGTGTCTTGGGGGAGGCACCCTTTACCGGTAACGCAATTTCTGATATTGCATGGGCCAAGCACCGCCAAGCTTGTAAAAAGAAGGTCGAACGTGCCGGTTGTCCGTCAGGAAACCTTGCTCGCAAGTCGCAACCTGCGCGGGCGGGGATAGGTAAGGGGACCCTCATCGCGTTCCTTCGTTGGGCGGCACGGCGGCGACAGAAGAAGGGTTCGCCATGCGGAGAGTGCACGGAAACGCCGGGGCACACACCTGCTGCTCGATAGCACAGCATTTATGCAGCCCCTTGGGGGAAGGGACACGGTAGTAGGGGCCATTTGTGGCGTAGGACATGCGAAACCTCCACGGGTAAAAACGCAGTGCGGTGACCTGGTGCATCCTGGTCTTGTGCAAGGCCCCGTCTCGACGCTGCACGGAACGACGGTGGACCTTGCCGCACCAAACACCCCAGCCGTCGTTTCCCCCGTTCTCTCGACACACTGCCTCCCCCCGCAGGCAGACTATTGTTGATGGAAGGGGATTGCATCAGGCACTGAATCGCATTGCTGTTCGCGCACGAGCATCGGCGGCAAAACAGCGTCCATTCCAGGTTTGTCTTGCCCTGTCTGGCTCTCAGGTACCATATCATGGCAGTTTCCCAATGCATAGTCTGTACTACTGGTGCTTTCTGAGTGTGTACAGCCTGCCGGACTAATGAACTTTGCCTGGGCGGCAGTGCCTCCGGGTTGCGGAGGCTGGATGAGCTCGTTCATGGGGTTGGGATGGGTGGGGGGCCTGGAGGGGCCCGCAGGCTCGGTTCCGTGGTCAAGCGATACGCTGGGGTCTTCCCTTCCCCGCCGTGCGCGTTTTACATGCTATGTCCCAAGGATCCCGAGTCGCTTGTTGGCATGTGCGCATACTGGCGTAGCCCGATTTGGCGGGTATGTCCCGTACGGCAGTTGTTCAGGACGAAGAGCGATGCTTTGCGCTCGGTTGACTGGTAGCGCAGCATGGGACAATGCTCATGTCATGAACATGCAATATTAGAGTGCGCTTTTGGCTTAGATCGATTGGTACAAAACTTGGCATCTTTTACAGATGCTCCCGCTTGCGTACCCCGAAAGCGCTGACCGGGCCACAAGGCGATAGAAACTATCTGATAAAGATTAGTTGGATTGCAGTCAGCGCATGTTAGCCTAGTTTTTCGCTTCCCGGTTCTATTGTTCAACGACGTCAAGTTTTGTACTGGTGCAGCCCTTCCCAACAAACGATAACTTGATTACAATATATTATTGCACCGGGAGCTGGAGCTTGGGGCGGTGGCTGTGGTCTCATGGCGTGACATCGCCGCCCCAACAGCTTCAGCTGACATAACTGACAAAAAACACAATGTCGACGACACCTGACCCAAAAGAAAAGGAGGATGCTTTGCTGGAGAAGGCGGCAGCACTCAAGGTATGACTTTCAAAGACAGCTCGGTCGGCGCCACCTGTCCCCCGACAGCTGGGACTCCACTTGCTGCCCATACTTGCGTCTCACACCCCCGTACTCGCTGGGAAATTTGTGTCAATAGGCGCAATGGAAGATGCTGGCGGTAGCGTTCAACTTCCCCTGCGAGGAGCCAAAGCGGCAAGCAACCCACTGGGACTACGTGCTGCGCGAGGCGCAATGGCTCGCGGAGGACTTCATGCAGGTTCGATATTCCTGGGGGGAGGGACACAGTCAATGTGGGGAAGGGCGCACTGCTGGGGTCCTCCGCGGCGGGTGAGGAACAGGTTTGTGTGCTTGGTGGGCGCCAGGGGACGGGCGCGCTCCAGGAAGTCAGCTTGGGAGCCAACCCTCCCTGCCTCCACGGAACAAAAGATGTATTACACCACGCGTTTACAAAAGAAGGCCCATACGTCCGTGCACGTCCATGCAGATGGGCTGCCCCCGCACAGCAAAATCCAATCATGCGCGCCCGCTAATGCGCGCCAGTCTGCTCAAGACGATTACATGCCGTGGTGCTCCCACACGCGCTTGCGCTTCCGCGTAGGGCACTTCATCGGCGGTAGATCACCTGGTTCGCACCCACACCTTTTCCGCCTGACCCAAATTCGCCCCCCAGGAGCGCCTATGGAAGCAGGCCGCCGCTGCGCGGATAGCCCATGACGCCGCCAAGTTCGATCGGACGAAGCTTAAGGTGCGAGAAATGCAAACCGCCTCTCGACCGCTGGCGCATTCACGCCCCGAACCCGGGAGCGACCTGCCGGGGCTTGCCAGTTTGGCATGACAGCGGGGCTGACCGCGGGCCAGTGGCGTTCCCAGGGCCATATGCACCCACTGGTGGTCACGGGTGACTTCACTTTCGAACGGACTTGGTTGGTGGTTTTCAGTTCTCCCTGAATCGGGGCGCGGCCATGCGCTGAGGGCGCTGCGTGAGCGTTGCATGGACTTTTTGTGTGCGTCAGCACGAGGCTAGAACGCGCGCGGGCTGAGGCAGCCCTCCTCGACCCGTCGAAAGCCCACACTGCATGTGCACGCCGCAACTGCATGTGCACGCCGCAAGCAGCAGCGCCCCCTGGTTTGCCCCGCTCCCCCGCCCCCCCGCCCTCCCAAAACGCCAACGGCACGCCCGTCCGGGAACGCGCCTGCGCTCGCAGCCCGTGCAAACCAAGGTTACTTGGAGCGTGGAATGCGCTCCGGAGGAGCTGGGCCGCGTCAAGGGGAGTCTGGCTGAGGTGCCGGATGGGCGCAGCAAAAAGTTGCCGAACGGCGCCGCGGACGGCGGTGCGTCGGGATGGGACGTTCTTAGGCGGGTTGGGTTGGGTTGGGTTGGGGGTTGGGGACTCGGCAACGATGAAGTGGGGGTGCCACGTGAAGGTCGAGACCCGTGAGCGGTGATATGGTGGCGAGGTGGGATGCAGTGGGGTTGTGGGGAGCATCGGAAATTGGCGCGGTCGACGGCCGGGTTCACCGGTGCAGCGGGTGGCCGGAAGGGGGGGAGAGCTCCGATTGGGTTGGCAAGGTAATGGCGCCAGGAGTCGTGGTGGCGGATGGCTCAAGCCAAGGGGTTTTTTGTGGCCACGGTTGCCGCTTCCGGGCGTCGTCGGTCGAAGGCCTAGCTCGCGGCGGCGGCGCGCCGCCGCACACCGCGCCGTTGGGTGGCACAGCGGCCCGCCCGAGCGGCTTTGCGCCGGTGGTTACCTCGCTGCGTTACCTCGCTGCGCTTCGGTTTTCTTGTCCCTCCCCACCTAACTGTCCCCCGCCCCACAATCGACGACGGTGTGCAGGCCCCGCCGCGCCCTCCACGCCCGATCGCGACGCGGAGCTGCCGGGTCTGCCCCTGAGCGACCACCTCACCTTCACGGTTCTGACCAGTGCGGAGGAGCTCATGGAGGCCCTGGTGCGGCAGCTGGAGGTGGGTGACGACTGGGAGGGCGGGAACGGGATGGGGAGAGGGGGGCTGGAGGTGGGTGACGACTGGGAGGGCGGGAATGGGGGGAAGGGGGGCGGGGCTGGAGGTGGGTGACGACTGGGAGGGCGGGAACGGGATGGGGAGGGGGGGGCTGGAGGTGGGTGACGGCTGGGAGGGCGGGAATGGGATGGGGAGGGGCGGGGCTGGAGGTGGGTTGGCCCGCCAGGCCCCTCCCACCAGGATGGAGAGGGTGCTTGCCCTCTGCTAGGGCATTGGGTTTTGGGAGGATGTACCAATGAGGGTACTGCAGCGGAGGAAACGGAACCAGGACCTAGCAACACTTACCAGACGTACCGTACCTGTCAATTTTGGAATGCCGGGCCGAGAGAGCCGCGATCGCGTCGCCGCCGGACCGATGGGGACGCTAGGAGGAGGGATTCGGGCGTTCTGTGGCGCAGGTGTGGTTAATCCACATTTGCGAGTGGGGCCTGGACAGCCAGGAGGCGCACTAGGAAGGAGGGGGCTGGAGCTCCGATGCAAAAGCTGTACTGCATATGTGTGTGTGTGTGTCGCCCGCGCTCTCGCGCTCGTTCACAACAGTTTACCGTATCTTTCCGCGGTAGCGGGAGAGGCCTGGGATCGGGGCAACCCGACACCCCACCCCTCCTGCTCCCATAACCCACGCCTCGGCTCTGTCGGGCGTATTATTATGATTATTATTATTACCGTATCTTTCACAGCAGACAAGGAGGAGGGGCGAGGGAAGTGCGACGGGCCGGGCAGCTGGCAGGGTGCACCGCATGTATTGCGAGACTGGGGTGGTGCTGTCACGCTCAGTCGCCAAGAGGGTTGGGAGTGCCACGCCTAGGATATGGGCGGGGGACTGGGCTGGGCCGGGTCAGTCCCCGACCGACTGAGATGGGTTGCCAGCAAGCGGGCCCCGGATCGACTACTGCGGAAGTTGTCGGGGGATAAAAGAAGAAGATACCACAGCGAAGGAATTGAGACGGCGTTAGTGAATGGCCCCGGAACCCCTGTCGGGGGACGAGGAGGGGGAGGCGGAGGCCATCCAACCAGAGCGGCCTAGCCGCGTGCGGGTGTGTGGGTGGTGGGCGGGATCTCCACTTTCGGCGCACGGCGCGCACTGTGCGTTGCGCGTGGGCGCATGTCAAGGGGCGCGTCGGTGCCGAGGTCGGGTTGCGTGCCTTGCCTTAACCCGCTGAACCCCCTCTCCCCCTTCCGTGCCCCGGACCCTTCCCCTCCTTGCGCGCCTGGTGCCGTGCTGCGCTGTGCCGTGCTGTGCTGTGTCTTGCTGTGCAGGAGGAGGACGTGGCGCGGCTGGCTGCCTACGCGGAGCACGTCGCGGACTATGAGGCGGCCTATGAAGCGGCGCAGTACGCGCGGTCGTCGACGGCGGTGAGCAAACGACTCGCAGGACGGCCGGGCCGCGTGCCGTGCCGCGTCGCGTCGTGCCCGGCCTCCCATATTGCTAAAAGGGGGCTGCTTGCTGCTGGCCTGACCCACCATCCGTCTATCTGCCCTGGCACGGCCCACCCTCCCTGGAACGTGGCCTCCGTTCCTTCGCTGCGGTTCGTAATCTTTAATCTTCCCCCTTTCCCTGACCCCCTTTCCCACCCCCCCGCAGCTCTCTGACGGCGAGGACCTGCCCATCGGCCGCAAGTTCCCCATTGGCGGCCTCAAGAAGAACCTGGGCTCGCGGCCCAAGGTGGCCCTGCCGGCAGGCGCCGACGACACGGACTCGCTTGGGGAGGCCAGCCCCGCGCCGCCGCACCACCTCCGGGCGGGCGCGGCGGCAGGCGGCGCAGCCGCGCGGCGCATCGGGCTTGCGGGTGAGCCGCCCCCGCTTGGACCCAGATCCCCTTCCGGCTTGGACCCAGATCCCCTTCCGCAACAGCCGATTGGTGATTTGCGGCACCAACGCCTTGGCACCAGCTTTGCTCATCTACCTGTCTGCATGCAGCCACCAGCTGCTGCTACTGCTGTTGCTGGTGGTGCTTCCTGCCGTCCTTCTATCTGTATGCAGCCACCAGCTGCTGCTACTGCTGTTGCTGGTGGTGCTTCCTGCCGTCCTTCTATCTGTACCTTTGTGTGCGTGCTTGGGTGAGGTCAGCACCTCGGCCGTGCTGGACCGACAGCTCTCGACGCGCGGATCCGCGCGTTGCCACCCTCGTTATCGCTATCGCAATCGCCGCCGCCGCCCCTGCCGCCCCGGCCGATTGACCCCACAGGCGCCGCTGCGCACCGGGGCGCCATCGCAGCCGCGGATGACGACGTGCACCCCAGCAAACGGAAGCGCAAGCAGACGCGCGACTTTGAGGACGACGACGCCGTGGTGGCACCGGGCCCGGTCAACAAGGTGAGACGGGTCCATGTGCGGTTGCGTGAGACAGGCCCCGTCAGCGGGAGACAAGGGCGAGCCGAGCAGGGGCCGGAGCGGGGGCGTGAGCGGGAGAGGAGGGCTCAGCTGAGCCGGGGCTGGGCCGGAGGCGTGAGCGGGGAAGAGAGAAAAGGCGGAGGCGGGGAAGAGAGGCGGAGGCGGGGCTTTCGAGCGGAACCAGAGCGACCTCCCGCGCCGCCTGCCTGCCGGCGCCGGCCCGTCCTGTGTTGTGTTGTGTCTCGCGGAAGTGCGCTCTTAGCAGCCCCCTCTTGGCTACACCCCCCTCGCGTTCGCGCAGGGCCTGAAGCTGAAGACGTCGGGGGCCCTCAAAGACGATAAGGTGGGCGGATCCGGGGTCCGAGGCACCCGCGGGGCGGGCGGTCGGGCGCCGCTGTTTGCGGCGTGCGCACCCCAACTGGCCGGGGTGGGGACAGGGTGCAGGGGGGGGGACCACCACCTCAAATACCCCAGGCTCATACACAATTCCCCCTTCCCTGCCCGCGCGCGCAACGTCTGCGACACGTCGGAGAATGAGCCCGGTTCCCATTTGCGGCACATGTTGCGAAAGCGCGGTTTCCACCTACAAGCGCACCCAGCTCCAAAGCACGCGCCTGCAACCACACCCGCGCTGCGGTGCCCCTCGCTTAACGTCCCTCGCTTACGTCCCTCGCTTACGTCCCTCGCTGCCCGACCGCAGTCGAAGAAGCTCAAGAGCCCCGCGAAGCCCCCGGGTGGCGTCCACGCCGGCGGCGGCTTCGCGGCGGGCCGCGAGGGCCCTGGCGCGCACGCGGGGGTGATCCAGAAGGGCGTCGTGGCGGGTGGCCTGAAGCACCCGCTGCTGCGAGGGACCGCCGCCATACCCGACGGTGGCATGCGGGGCCTGCCCTGGACAGGGACGGACGACCAGGTGGGGAGAGTGGGCGGCGGGGATACGGAGGGGGTGGTGTGGGCTGTGGGGCTCCTTGCATAAGCGCCTGGTTGAGTTCTGGTGCGAAGTTGGAAAAAGGGGCTTATGCGGCGTGGGTGCGGGGTTTGGGGGGCTGGTAGGCGTGGGAGCAGGTGCGCGACGCGGGCTGGGAAATAGGTGCCGGGGCCGGTGGTGGGGTCGGTGCCAGTGCGAGCGTGAGGGGATTGCAGTGTGCCTGTGCGTGCTTGCTTCGCCTGTCCGCTCTGCTGTTTGGTCTATTGCTGTCATGCACTTCCTGCCTCCGCAGCCTCCACCCCTCCACCCTAACCCCCCTCCTGCCATGGGCTTTATGGTCATCTTTGTTTGTGTTGGTGCCTGGGGGCTGCAACCAGTACCAACTTGGCATTGCACTTACCCGGCTCCCCTCCCGCCTCCCGCCTCCCGCAGATCCTGGCGGCTATCGTGACGGAGTTCACCCAGAACTGGCTGCTGGTGGCGGATGTGATGCGATCAGCCAACAGCATGCAGGTGAGCAGGTGCATGGATGGCTTGGATAGCTTAGCTGTTAGCTGGCTTGGCCGGCTGGCTGGCGTTAAGAGTGGGGTGGGTGGGTGGGTGGGTAGGCGACGACAGCGGCGCATCGGTGTGTGTGTGGCCGCCGGCTGCCCGCCGGGCTGCGCATGGGCGGGCTCCCAGCCCTCGTTCGTCTCTTGTCGCTTCGGTGCACGGCAGTCCCCCGTCCTTTGCCAAGCAAGGGACGTGCATCCCAGCACACCTACGGTACCGCGCCGCAAGGCCGGCACGACCCCCCTCCTGTCTTGCTCACAAGCCTCTCGACACCACTCCCCGTCCTCCTATATGGCCGCGTCTGCGGCGCAGCCCTCCTTCGTGAGTCTTAGCGTTTATTGGGCACTGGCTGAAATACCAACGTTGTTGTTGGTACCTCCCCCTCGCCCCTTTCCTCCTGCTTGGCTTGGCTGGGTTCGCCAACATTGTCTCCGCTCCTTGGCATCGGTTCGTGTGTGTATTTCGGTTCGTGTGTGTAATTTGGTTGGTGTGTGTAATTTGGTTGGTGTGTGTATTTCTGAAACCCCTGCTGGAAACCCCTGCTCGCGACGGACGGACCTGCAGGGCGTGTACCGCCGTCCCGACATGTGCAAGTACCGGTACGCGATGCTGGTCAAGGCCTGGCAGGCGGAGAACGGCGAGGAGGGGGCGCCGGAGGCGCAGCACAGCGCGACGCTGTCGCTGGCCATCATGCCGAAGCAGCAGGTGGGTGGGTGGGTGGGTGCGTGGGCGGGCGAGTGAGCGGGGGATGTAATAAATGAAGAAGGACGGGGGACTGCACGGGCTCGAGGCAGCGATGGCAGAGATGGCTCGAGGCGGCGTTGGGGGCGGCGTGCTGCAAGGGGGGAAGCGTGCCCTTCCTTCCTCCTGCCTTTCTACACCTGACCCCGACCCTGTAGGTCGGGTGCAGCGGCGCGTGCGCGTGCGTGCGTGCGTGCGAGCAGCTGCGCAGTCGGGCGTGAGTGCGTCACGGAGTGGCCCATAGCTCTAACAAGGAGCCTAACTTCACCCCGCCCCGCCCCGGCCAGCACACTTGGCCCCCTTCCCCTGCCCTTCGCGCCCCATTTGTTCACGGGCTCCGACCCATCCGCGGATAGCCCCACTGTCAGCCTGTCAGCCTATTGCCTAACTGAGCTGCCATACTCTCCCCGCCCCGCCCCATTGCACGCTTAACCCCTCCGCCCCTCTGCCCCTCTTCTCCCCCCCCCAACACACACACACCGCGCCGCCGCCCCGCGCTGCCGCAGGCTAAGGAGGTGTTGTATCAGGTGCTGCCCGTGTCGGAGGCGACGCTGAGGCGGCACCAGGAGACGGTCGCCGGGCTGCACGTGCGCCACCGCACCAAGCGCCACGCGGAGCGGCAGCAGCAGCGGGAGCTCTACCGCACGCGACACAACCCGCACGAGAGCCACTACATCGTGTCGCAGAACGTGATGCAGGTGAGTAGGGGGCTAGGGGCAGGGGCTGGGGTGGGGCAGGGGTTGGGCTGGGGCTGGGGCAAGCGTGGGGTTTGGGCCAAGGATGGGTGTGCACATCGCGCGTGCGGGGCTGCGCGCGTGTGTGTGGTCAAGAGTGCGACCGAACCGTGTTGTCGGCAAGGTTTGCTTTTCCTGAGGGGAAGCCGCGATGCGGCGGGGCTGTCAAAATGCTCCCATGTGTGTATGTGAGGCTACTTGATAACGGTCGCGAAGTCTTGGGGGACAGGGACAGGAAGGGCCAGCCAGCTGTCCTGCCGGCAAGTGCTTGCTCCACTGTGAGTTCCGGATGTGGCAGCATGCTGCTTTGTGTTGGGACCTGGCCAGGCAGGACAAGCCGGCCGGGAAGGGTTGGGGTTAGGACACATCCCCAGAGGACAGCATAGACACAGACACCCTCCGAGAAGACCCTCCGGGGTCAAACAGCGGCCATCCCCGCATCACCTTCAAAATGCGTTGAGTTCTCTGTGGGGGCTTGTGGAGCCGCACTCGCCTTTGGTCGGTTGCGTGTGGATGGTCACGAGCTTAGCTTTCCTTGTCCACCCAACACACCCGACGGCGGATGCGCGCGGCCGACCAGCAACTCGGCGCGCGCGCCTGCGCCAAGGCTCGGGACTTGCCACGTCTTGTCTCATCGGCATACATCGGCCCCCGTGCGAATGGCTCAACCACGCGTGCAGGCGAGCGGCGGCCGCATCCTGAGTCCCCTGGAGCTCGGCCTCGGCCCCAGCATGCCGGACCCCTCGGCGCAGACGTCCGGGGGGGGCACCGGCACACAGGCGCAACCCAGCGGCGGCCAAACATCGCAACCCGGCATGCCGTCTTACCTGACAGGCCAAACTTCCAGCACGCCGGGGTTGCAGGGGCAGCCATCCATGGCGCAGCCGACGATGGCGCAGCCATCGGCGCAACAGCAGCAGCCGTTGCAGTCGCAGCCGAGCATGTCGGAAGCCTCGCAGGCCGCTGCTGCGGCTGCGGCCGCGGCTGCGATGCAGCCGCAGCCGGGAATGCCCGGCATGCCGGGAGCGCTGCCGCCGGGGATGCAGGCCTTGCAGCAGCAGCAGCTGCAGCAGCAGCAACAACAACTGCAGCAGCAGCAACAACAGCTGCAGCAGCAGCAACAACAACTGCAGCAGCAACAGCAGCTGCAGCAACAACAACAACTGCAGCAGCAACAACAACACATGCAGCAGCTGCAGCAGCAGCAGATGCAGCAGCAACAGCAACAGCAGCTGCAGCAACAACAAAAGCTGCAGCAGCAGCAGCAAGCCGGGCAGCCGGGCCAGCAGCAGATGCAACCGGGCGTCATGCACCCCGCGCAACTGGCCGCAATGCAACAACAGCAGCAGCAGCAGGCCCAACAGCAGCAGCAGCAGCAGGCGGGAGCGGCATTGCAGCCTCAGAATGCGGCGGCAGCACAGGCGGCCGCAGCGGCCATGGCTCAACAGAACGCGCGCATGCAGAGCGCGATGCTGCAGCACCAGCAGGCAATGCAGCAGCAGGCTCAGCAGCAGGCGGCAGCGGCGGCGGCGCAGGGGCAGCAGCAGGCCGTGGCAGGGCAGCAGCAGCCGCTGAGCATGGCGCCTGGGACAGCCCCGGGGGTGGCCCAGCCCGGCCAGTCGCAGCCCAATGCCGCCCAGATGGCTGCCGCGCTCCAACAGCAACAGCAGCAGCAGCAACAGCAACAGCCGGGCCGTGTCCCAACGCCGCCCCTGCAGTCCATGCCGTCGTTGCCTGGCATGCAGCAAGCCCGCCCGCCGACCCCAGTCATGCTGGCCAATCAACAGGCGCTGCTGCAGCAGCAATTGATGAAACAAAAAATGTTGCAGCAGCAGGCACAGGCGCAGGCAACCCAGCAACAGCAACAACAGCAGCAGCAGCAGCAGCAGCAGCAGCTTGGGTTGGCACCGGGCGCGCCGGGTGGAGTGGGCGGCCAGTTGCCCATGCCGATGCAGTTGGCGGCCGTCGCAGCTGCGCAGCAGCAGCAGCAGGCGCAGCAGCAACAGCACCAACAACAGATGGCCGCGGCCGCCGCGGCCGCCGCGCAGCAGGCCATGCAGCAGCAGCAGCAGCACGCCGTCAACGCCGCGCAGCTGCAGCAACAAGCGGCCGCGCAGCAGCAGCAGCAGGCGCAACAGCAACAACAGCAGGCAGCGGCGGCGGCGGCGGCTCAGCAGCAGCAAGTCGCGGCAGCGGCAGGACAGCCGCAACAGGCAGGACAGGCCGGGCAGCTCCAGCAGGCACAGCAAGCCATGCAGCCCGGCGCCACCCCCGGGTCCCAGCAGCAGGCGCTTCAGCCAGGGGCTCCGCAGGCGCAGCTCCAACCCGGGCTGCTGGCTCCGCAGGCGCAGCAGCCGGGGTTAGGAAACGCCGCCGGGGCGGCGGCGGCGGCCGCCGCTGCCGCGGCGGCGGTGCAACTGAACAAGCCGCCGACGCCCAATCCCATGGCCGCCGGTGCGGCGGCGCAGGGCAACGCGGCGACCGCCGCGGCGGCGGCGGCTGCGGCGGCTGCTGCGGCCATGCAGCGGCCGCCAGCGCACCCGACGCAGCTGCAGATGCAAGCGGCGCTGGCGGCGGGACGGCTGCCGGGCATGCTGGGCGGCATGCCGGGTGGGCTGCCCGGCGCGGCTGCGATGAACAACGCGCTCGCGGCGCAGATGCAGAAGGCGGCGGGGCTGCAGCCGGGGGTGATGCCCAACACGTTGCAGAACGCAGCGAGCCTGCAGGTGCGTGTGTGTATGTGGGCGCGTGCGTGTGGGCGCGTGCGTGTGGGCGCGTGCGTGTGCGTATGTGGGCGCGTGCGTGTGGACGCGTGTGAGCGTCCTTGCGCATGTGGCGGTGCGCGTTGTTGATGGGGTGGGAAAGATCAACATCCTTGCGTTGTATGTGCACAGCGTGCTGATACGCGAGGCGGGATTATGTGAAGGCAGCAGTATCTGCATATACTCGGTGCTTGCCGCGGCCAGGAGGCACTCGCGGCACTCGGTCTGCGGCTGCACCGCCTGCGCCACATCGCCCTCCCTCTTTTGGTCCAGATTGACGCCGATTGACGCCGGCGCCTATCCCACCTGCATCTTTGGGTGGGTGCACCGCCGACGTTGCCGCCTGAGTCTCTGTCCCCATACGACCTCTCATCCGCAGGCGCTGCAAAAGATGCAGCAGCAGATGCAGGCCGCCACCGCGGCTGCTGCGGCCGGTGGCGCCGGACGTCCACCCATGCTGCCCGGCGCCCTGCCCACGCCTGGCACGGCCATGCAGCCCGGCCTGGTGCCCGGCACGCTCCCAGGACAGCCCGGCGGCCTGCCGGGGCAGCTGGCGCCCGGGCAGCAGCCGCAGCCGCAGCAGCAGTCGGGGCTGCAGCCACAGCAGCAGCCGGGCGGGCTGCCGGGCGCGGGGCAGCTGCCGGGGCTGCCGGCGGGGATGGCGGCGATGCCGGGCGGCCTGCAGCAGACGCTGCAGCAGCAGCAACAGGCGCAGGCTGCGTTGGCGACCATGCAGCAGAACATGGTGGCACTGCAACAGCAACAACAGCTGCAGCAGCAACAACAGCTGCAACAGCAACAGCAGCTGCAGCAACAGCAACAACAGCTGCAACAGCAACAGCAGGCCGTGGCGGCAGCGGCGGCGGGGCAGGCGGCGGCCATGAACGGGCAGGCGGGCGCCGCGGCCAAATGGCCCGCCGGCCTGACGCCGCAGGCCAGCGCGCAGGCCATGGCTGCGATGCAGCAGCAGCAGGCGGCGGCACTGGCCGCAGCGGCCGCCGCAGGCCAGGCGCAGGGCATCGGCGCGCCCGGTTCCCTGCCCACCGCCCAGCAGCAGCAGCAGCAGCAGGCGGCGCAGCAGCAGCAGCAGGCGGCCGTCGCGGCGGCCGCCGCCGCCGCGGCGGCGGCGCAGGGCCACCCCAACCCCCAGCATGCGGCGCTGGTGGCGCAGCACGCGCACCTGCAGCAGCAGCAACAGCAGCAGGCGGCAGCGCTGGCGCAGTTCCAGGCGCAGCAGCACGCCGCCGCCGCGGCGGCGGCGGCGGCGGCGGTTGGCGGCGCGGGCGGCCAGCCCGGCGCCGGCGGCCTGGCGCCGGGGCAGGCGGCCCCCGGCGGCATGGCGCCGTCGGCGCTGCCGCCCAATATGGCCGCGTTCATCAATCAGAACCCCGCGGCGCTGCTTGGCATGGCGGCGCGGCCGGGGATGCCGCAGCTGGGGATGCAACAGCAACTCACAATGCAGCCCGGGCCGCAGCCCGGCGGGTTACAGCCCAACCTGCAGCAGCAGCAGCAGCAGGCGGCGGCGCAGGCAATGCACGCCGCCGCGGCGGCGGCGGCGGCGGCCGCCGCGCAGCAGCAGCAGCTTGGCCAGCTACCGGGCGGCGGGCTGATGCAGCCGGGCATGGTCCAGCAGCAGCAACAGCAACAGTCGGCCAGTGCACCGCAGCCGTCGGCGGGGTGATGACGCCATGCCGTGCGGTGGCGCGCCTGCGCTGTGGCCGATGGAGTCCTTGGCGGTTGTGTGCAATGTGGCATCCGCCACGCTGAGTTACGGCGCAAGGGTGGTGGTGCCGTCAGCCTGCCCCGAGCCGTCGGTAGCCGGAGGCCGGGCTCGCGCCGCCCTAGGGGGCTGCAGGAGCTGCCTTCCTTCCCGTGGGCCGCAACGAGTGGATTGGGACCTGTCGGATGAAGGACGCTTTCGCTTGGCGCTGTGGAGCTCCGCCTGTGGTACCAAAGCAGGGCCGCGCCTGGTGCCCACTACCGCCCTGCTGCGTGTGATGACCCGACCCGCCTGCACTGCCGGCGCGGCGCGGCGAGGTGCCGTCGGGCGGGCTGTGTTTTTCCCGTGTGTGCCCCTCCCGTGTTGGTCCCGCTTCCCCCGTGATTCAATGGCCGCAGTCCGGGCCATAAGAGTGCGGGGCGGCAGCGCGGGTCCTTTGGGCACGGCTGCGGCGGCTTGGCTGGCGCGAAGCTGCGCACGCGGCTGCGTTGAAATCGTTATCTGCGATGGTCACTGTGCAAATTGTTCCTGTGGTTGCGCTTTCTCGGTTTGTGCCTGTGTGCGTGTGTTTCGTGTGTCGTGTGTCGCGTGAATGTACTGGTGGATCAGCGCTGAGGGTCCGGGCGGGAATGGAGTGGGGGCGGGGGCGTGCACCCGCTGCACGAGGGGCGGTGATCACACCCAACGGCTGGCCCCCATGCGTTTGGCGGGCGCAGCGCAGCCCTGGCGGGTGGGGGCGGAGGCGGCCGACGCACCGGAGCTGGTGACTGGGAGGGCAGATGTGGGGCGGGGCGGCGGCAGCGCCGGGCTGACGTTTTGTCTTGATGGCGTTTCACGCGCCGCCGTCAGCCGGAGCGGAGTTGCTTACACTGCGCTGCGTTGTGTCTGAAGGCCCGGAGGTAGCCCTGAGGTCCCGGAGGCCATGCAGACGCCCGGGCGGGGCGGAGGGAGCGGACGGACGCCCTGCCCGGGATGCGGCAGGGGGGTTACGGGTGCGCGGCCGCCCTGGCCGACTGCCCTCGGTGCGGATCGGGGGCGCCCGTGTTGCTGTGTGCCTTGCCGCCGCGGCGGGGGTGACCGGGCTGCGTGTGTGTGCGTGCGTGTGCGTGTATCTGCTTAGCCCTGCCTGGAGAGGGGCATTCATCGGGTGGCTCGCGGCTGAGTCGCCGTCATGCCATCGCGGGACAGAGGGGAGCGGTCTGCCGACGTGCATCCCAGGAAGAGAGTACCGTAACAGTCACAGAGAACAGGCATACAGGGGGCCGGGGCGAGGGGGTGGTGGTCGAAACTGAATGCGCGACAAGGACCGGGTCGTGTGGGGTGGGGTCGAGTCGGGGCACACGGGTTACCGCGGCCGTGACCCAGGTCCGAGCGTCGGCGCCTGTCGGGCGCACATTGCTGGCTGAGATGGGCTCTTGGGTGGGCGGGTGGGTGGGACGGGAGCCGGGGCGCATGGCCGCGGTGGAAGGTTGGGAAATGACGGGGGGCCCGGGGAGGTGTGTTGGCGCTGCGGGGCCCGGTACATTCTTGTTTTGGTGTTGCTGTTATATAGGGCCTCGGGCGATCCTAGCTGACGCTGCGCGGTGCCAAATAAGGCAACAGCAGCAGCAGCACCTCTTGCCGTGCCGCGCCGCGACACGTGCATATCCATCCCCGCGCCGACAGCCGAACACGGGGGCTGACCCCCTCCGAGCAGCGGCGTGGGCGTTACGTTACGTTGCGTTGACCAGCTGGGTGTGTGGGATAACGAATACGACTGAACTGACTAAGGGTGGGGGGCGGGGCGGGGCGAGGCGGCACGCGGTGAGGGGCGCCCGCCCAGTGTTTCTGCTTGTTGCAGGCGTTGTGAGCCGCGTGCGCTCATTCCGGGGAGCAGGCCGGGAATCTCCTTTGGGGGCGGGCGGCAGTGCGCGCAGCATCAGCAGCGGCAGTAGCAACAGACCCCCAGCCCCGGTCGCATAGCCTGGTGGCCGGAGGACTCTTTTCACGTTGCTGCGCCGTGCTGACTGTCTGTGCTGTGCGCCCAGAAGGCTTCTCACCAATCCCCGGAACAAGTCATGAATCGATCCGCTGAGTGTCATTCCCTGAAGGGCACAGTACCGGCGGCTGGGCTGGGTCGTGATTGTTTGATGCGGCCAACTGGGGGCTGAGTTTTACTACAATAGTGGGTGCTTGGGTGGTGGTTCCAGGTGTGAGCGGGCGTGCTCCGGGAGCCACAGGTTTCGCCATTGGTGATGGATATATGAGGGAGCGGATAGTTGGAATCAATGCCGAGGCATGTCCATTCGACAATGCTGCAATTGCAGCGCCCAAACATGCCTTACATGATGTCTACGTGTTGCCACATGCAAACTGAAGGCTCTCGCTCCAAACTGTCATTCATTCGGGCCAGCTGGGGGCCGTACAGGACCTCCATACGGTCACAGCTGCGGCCGCCTGGAACTTGCCGTGGGTTAGTTGAAACCGACAGCACATCCTAAACGGCCGTCGAGACACCACGCAGGGTGCCACTCCTAACTAACGAATGCGGGCACATAACATTGCGCACTTGAGCACCCGACACTGCCGACACAGGCGGCAGGTCGTACTAGGGCGTTTCCTCATCAACGCGCGCTGTTCAACAACCCGACATCACATCATACACGCCCATCCATCCACCAGCTTCACAGCCGGTCCGTCAATCTAACATCCAGCAGCTCAAAGTCCTACGGCAGGCAGGTCCTCGCAGACCCACACAAGCGCATGGCAGCGCTATAACGTCCAAAAGTAAGCGTCGGGACAGCAAGGCAAACTAATTAATTTATCCATCAACGAAAGACTACGAATCGTGTCGTCAATCCGCGCTCTAGGTGTATACTTATACGGCAAATGACTAGGTCCGGGGTCTCATCAAACAACATTCATGTGGGGCGGGGTAGCGGCTAAACAAGACGGCGCAATTCATTCCAGCCGCGCGCACGGGTTCAATGACCGACCAGCCAATCAGCAGGCGGCCGTGCCAACAGCATTCTAGGTTCTATGGGCGGTGCTGCATCAATGAGGCTCTTGACGGACTCGCAGCGGAGGCGACCTCCTCACTGCATGCGCCTCGACCTACTCTCCCCTTCACATAAATCCACGTCACTACTCCACGTTCTACTCGCCCCTACATATGACGGAATCCACATGTGCAGCAGGACACAGCGTGCGCGAGCCCGCACTAGTTGCAGTTCATATCGAACAGTTTATTCATTATTTACCTGTTCACCATCCACTCACCCACCCGCCCGGTGAGGGGACGGGGCGCCACAGCTGAGGGCCGTACGTCTGAAGAGAGGCCAGCCCCACGCACACCCGTGGGGCACTCGCACACACACACGGTGCCCAAAGGCACCCACGGGCCCTTCTGGATAAAAAACACTGACAAAGCCCAGTAATAAGGAAGTACCAAGGACCCACCCATCCATCACCACTCCAACGCCGCGGCACGATCAACCCGCGAAGGATTGAAGCCTAGTGATTCACTTCCCGCACGGGCAGTAATGTAGCAGCCCAACCCCAACCCCAACCCCAACCTCACCCCCCAGCTCCCGTTGAGCCCCATCCGCCAATGTCCACCAATGGAGCCGCTAGAACCGCATCGGCGCGGGGCGCTTCTGTGCTGTCCGCGAAGCCTTCGTGTTGCCGGCTCCTGTGGTGCGCAATTTGTGCGACTCCGTTGTCCGACGGTGGCTGGGCTCCCCCGCTGCCTGCTGCGCGACCTCCCCACGGAACTCGCTCAGGGCCCGGCCCAGCTGCTGGGGGCCCCAGCAGGCGCCCAGATCGCAAGCAGGGCTGCCCGACCCGGACGGGATGTCGCAATCCGCCTCCGCTGGCGTGCAGTCCGCAGCGGCTGCAGCACTGCTGGCAGCGTCGCCGCTGACATCGCGCACTTCCATCGCCGGCGCGGTGGTGGCAACGTCGTCCAGCTGAAACCTCACGTGCTTAACGATGCCGCTGCAGCTGTTGGTGCCGCGGCGGCCCTTGATGCAGCTGGCCAGTGGGCTGGTGCTGCCGCTGCTGGTGCTACTCTTGCCGGTGCTGTTGGTGGCGCAGGCTGCCTGCCAGGGTCGTGGAGCACTGGTCACGGCTGCGCGGAAAGAACGGGAGGGGTTGAGGGGGGGGGGGAGGCGGTTAGTCCCGCGACAGCTGAAAAAAACTCAAGCGACCACGCAAACGCAAATGCCGGATGCCGTCTGCGCTGATTGCAATCCACAAGCAGCGATGCAAGCTGTCCCGCCACCTTGCTGTCAAGGTTCGGACATGCAGGTGAATGGCTCCGCCGGCCGTCTTCACAAGCCCTGTTTCTCGCAGAACTATAGCCGCCGTGTATAAACTAGGCCTACTACGCATCTATAGAAAAACTGAAGTGCTCTTCGTTTGTATACTCGCCCTGGCGCTTGCAAGCATGAAGTCTGACTCATGGCTCGTGGCCCATGGCGCAGTTGTGATGGATACACGCAGACGAGCCTAAATATATGATCATGGAGGCTCTGTATAACACTAAGCCACACGCAAGCTTGACTCACCCAGCTCCGACCGCGTCATCACTTGAAGCGGGCTCAAAACAGACCGAGCCTTCAGACCTACAGCATCAAAAAGCAAGGCGGAGAGTCATTTAAGCTGATATCATACATACCAATTCTTGAACAACAGCAGTCTAAGCGGTGCAAGTATGTCGCGCCCCGAAGAAACCGACGGTTTAAGACAGCAGTTCAAAAATAGCGATGCGGCATCACAACGCAACCCAAGAAAGCTTACCAAGGGAAGCACGACGTTGAGAAGAGGCGGCCGGCCCATGGCAGAGCCGCGAGCTTGACCGGAGCGTGAAAGCCATTTCAGAAAGTCAGAACAGGGTCAGAAGCAGAAGAACCTTGTTTCGGAGGAGATAGACAAAGCCTCAAAGCTTAGTGGTAACAGTGATAATGTGTACCTCAGTTTGGGAAATGGTCGACAAAACCAGGGCCTTTATACCGTCAGGCGCGCCCGCCAGTACGGCACTGTTACGCGTGGCTGTTGAGCAGGCACAAAACTAGGACCATAAAACCCATGCCTTCCACAGGCTTGCCTGGGTCAGCATGATCGTGAACAACCCTGTGGGGGATTCCATCACCGCTAAACCTGCTTCTGGGTCAGAAGTGCATGTCCGTGTCCGTTCCTACGGGGTTTTGGGAAGGGCTGCCTGGCGGGCGCCCGCCGTTGACCAGATGACCGCCCTCCTCCACCCTCCCCCCGCTTTGCCCGATTTGCACACTAGCCACCCTTCTCCACCTGCCCACGCCCTCTCCTGTCCCCGATGTTGTTGTGGTTGTTAACAGTGCGCCCCAGACCCTGGGAAGGAAAGGTAGAGCCAGGGACAGCGGCGGGCCCTCCCAATGTCACTCGGCAGCGTCTGATGCTCCGAAACGCAGCCGCCATCACTGCCAACATCACGACCGCCCCGCACCACATACACACACAGACCCCTACACACGGAATCCCCCTGAATGAATCACTGCAAAACTGCGGACCCAAAACCCCGCCAATGCACCGTATGCACTTCTGTAGAACCAACCGTCAATGCCCTTCCCCCTCCCCGTTTTGCCCCCGCCCCCACTTTTCAGAACGCCGATACACACCCTAACGGTCCTGCCCCGCACCGCACCGCACACGGCCCCAACAGATCCTCCCACGAGCCAGGCAGCCATCCATCCCCCACGAGCCGCTACCCTCGCTGTCTGCGGTCCCTCCTTTACTACCGGTACTCCCCACCACTCGCCACCGCCGCCCAGCCGCAGACCGCCCCCTTCCGCAGGCTCCTCCGCGCCGACCTCCGCAGCAACCGCCGCTACGACAGCTACCACTTCCCCCACAATCGGTATTGTGCCAGCCAGCAGCCGCCGCCGCCGCCGGCGACACAGCCGATCCCAGCGGCAGCCGCGCCCTCCCCTCCCTCCCCTCCCTCCCCTCGTCGCTGTGTGTTGCGCTGTGTGCTTACAGCTTGGAGGGTGGCGGGTTGTACCAGCCCCAGATGTCCGGTGACACGTACTTGGTGACCTGCGGGTTGGATGGGTGAATAAGAAAGAAGATAGGTACCGCAGCCAGCGATGAAGGGACGGAGGTGGCGTAAGCGAGCCTTTATGCCGTCAGCCGGCCCGTCCGGCACGCAGTACAGCGCTGTACCGCGTGGCCGTTTAGAAGGCACAAAACTCGGACCACAAAACGCAGGCCTTCTCCAAGGCTGGCATGGGCCATGGTGGCAGATTCTGCTTCATGTATGCCGTGCCGTGTGCCCATTCGTGGTCATGACCTTCCCATAGGCCCACCGAAGTGTGTTTTATCTTGAAAACCCAAAAGGTTTTCCATCACCACACGAGTTGTTCCCACCGCATCCACTCTCTCCCCCATCAGTTTGCATTAATCTTAAAAGTGATGCCCGGCCGCATTCCCCATTTGGAGCCCTTCCTTGATGAACCGTTTTTACAGTGGACCCCGAAGGATCATCGGTGCACAGCTAGAGGTGCATACCGCAAGCCAACGAAACCAGACCATACAGCTCGAGCCACCTAGACAGGAACAACCTAACAAGCGAACCCATGGGGAGAAGCACGACGACCCATCACCACCCGGAGGTGCTTGCCATGAGGCACCCAAGCGGGCGACCTGCGCCTCCTGTGCCGGCCACCCGCAAGAAGACGCGCCAACACGCAGACCTGACAGCAATTCGCGGGTTACGTTGCGACTGCTGGAAACGCCCCCCGCCCCCGAGCCCAGAAGCCCCAAAGAACGGCCGACGCGCGCCGCGCAGAGTCCCCCGCGAGACAACGCGAGTTGGCTGCCAACGTATAAGCGGTCCATTGCCGGTGTCGGCAACGTCAAACGGAAGCCTCTTTCGCGCCCCGTGCCGCCATCGAAAAACGAAAACGGGCGCGAGCATGTTGTTACAGTGGGTTGGCTCCAGGGAAGGCCTCCTCGGAAGGGAGGAGGGTACAGCCAGCTGGCCAGCTGGACGTGCACCGCTGCGGACATACATGAGCCGGGCCAAGGAACGCGCACCCCGGCGCCCGACATCAAGACAGCATGAGCCACCCCGACAGGAACCCGGGAAACCTCCCCGGGGGGGAGAGGTGTAAGGCACTCGAACCGGGCGTGTCATCAAAGTTAGGGTGTCGCCATGTACCCATGTTGCAATCGCGCGCAGAGATGTGCCTACCTCAGCGCTACACGGCTGATTGGTATGACCCGACCTCCTTTTGGGCATCAAAACCAAGTGTTTTTCCTTTGAACACCCGGAAAAAACATACGGTACCCCTGCCCGCTCCCTCTCCCATTCCCGCTCGATGGGTCCGTTCGCTAACGTCGCCGCTCCCTTGCTTCCAAGTTCCATCGCTGCAGTTTCCATCCTTAATGATAATAAATCGCACTCAGCTCCCACGTGTCCCTGCATCTCAGCTCAGCTCAGCTCAGCTCAGCTCAGCTCAACTCAAGCTCTGCCGCCGCCACGCCGGGTGGTCGCCGCCGCCGCTACCGCCAGCCCCGCCGCTCGTTCTCCTCGTCGTCGAAGGCCGTGTGGAACGACACCTTGCAGCCCGGCGCGCCCTCCTCCTCCGCGCCGCAGCAGTCCCAAAACCTGAGGCGCGCGCGCGGGCAACGCACGCAACGAGACACAACAGCCACATCGATCAGTCGATCAGTCGGGCGTATTCGTGGCCACGGCGGCAGTGGTGATGGTGGCGGCGGTGGTGGCGGCGGCAGTGGTGATGGTGGCGGCGGTGGTGACGTTTTAGGGAAGACTCCCCTCCCCCCCGCCCCCACCATCACGAACTGGTTGGCTCGGGCCGGCTGGCCTCAGGCCGGCTGCGCCCCGCCTGACTCCTCGCTTGACTGATGTATTGCGTGATGGATCCGCTCGTCTTACCCACCCACCCACCTCAGCAGCCCTGTTCTCCCCATGACGGCAGCCAGCTGGTGCTCGGGAGCGTCACTCCGCCGCACGAAGCCAATCGCCTGCAGGCGACCATACATGTCACCAACACAAGTCGACACGCAAGTCAACAACACAAGTCAACCCTGGGTCCACCGCAAACCACTTCATTCAGAGGTTAACCGCAAATACCGTATGGACAGCGACATAACCCAAACGACATGAGTCAATGACCGGCGGACTAGACTCGTTGTTCGCCTCGCCCCGGATGCAACAATGCAGAACCCGAGTTTGTGTTTGTGTGCGCGAAGGTGTGCCGTTGCCGCCCAGTTGGTCCTGTCCTCGCTTGGGCCCGGAGGACGACCGGAAGGGCGCAACGCGGCAGGGAAGAGGGCGGGGAGGCGCAGCCGGGTAGGCGGTTCAGACCGCAGACCGCACTTCCGGAAGGCAGCGGCCGGCGGGTCCAGACCCTCTCGCCACACCATACCACAGAACCACACCGTGGTAGATCACGGTGTATGGAGAGCAAAGCCACCGCCGCGCCTCCCCGCTAGGGCCCCCCTTACGGCCTACGCCCGCCATGGGGCCATCGGCCCCAGCCAACCCGCCCTCCTCCCCTCTCCCCGCTAAGGTAACATGTACGTCTGGCAAGTATTACTGGGTTGTGGGTTCTCGGTCGCCTACGCCCCTCAGCTGCGGGTATGCCGGTATCGTTAACATTGCCCCTCTACCGGCGCGAGGTTCATGTCCCCCTGAGACATCTCGCTCTCCCTCCCCCCTCCCCGCGTCCCCGCCCCAACTGCCCCAAACCCCAATTCCGGCTTTGCCTGCCCCTTTTCGCACCTTCGCCAGCTCGCCGCCCGTCCACCCTTCGCTGTGGTACCTGCGGACAAACGGACGAACAAAACAAAACAGGTAGTCAAGGAGCACGCCAGCAGCGCCGGGTCGGGAGCCGTCGGGGTGGGACGCAGGGCCCATGGATGGTTTCCGGCGAACGACAGTGGAATTCCGGGGCAGAGCAGGATCCAGGATCCAGCGTGATCCAAGCCGGTGCGTTCCTCGGGGACAAAAAGCCGCAGCGGTGGGACGGAGCTGACGTTGGCGAGCAGGACCCAGCAATGGGTGGGTCCTGGGAGGCGGCCCAACGGCAGGACCCAAATCGAAATGAGTCGGGAATCTTCCGGGTACGTCAGGTGATGGGGGGCTACAGCAGGGCTGGGTAAAGCAGAGCACGTTCTCCCCGGGCGGGGCAAGCAGGCACGGAGAAGGCGCACCTGCATACCTCCCGGTGGTTCTGCTCCGCGGCAAAGCGCTGCTTGCAGCGGCGGCATGTCATCCAGGTAAGGTTTGGGGGAGCGGCAGGTGCAGTTGCTCCGGAGCTGGGGCTGTCTGCAGCTGCGGTGTCCTGTTGAGCGGTGGCGACAGTGGCGATGGCTGGTGCTGGGCTCTGGCAGTGGGCCGCTGTGGTGTTGCGGCGGTGTGCTTCCCAGCACTGCTGTCGGCGGGCATCGCCTCTGATGCGCTCGAGGCTGGAATGTGGGCCGCCTCCTGGCCGCGCTAAGAGGGTCTCCGTGCGGCGTTGATGTTGTGCGATGGAGCCTGTCGTGCGCAGCATGCTTGACGATGCAAGTCAGACTTCAAAATTGATAAGACCTTGGGCCTTTGAAAACGTATAGGGCTAAGATTGTCGCGGTTGATAAAGAGGGTTTCGGCCCAAACCTGAGATGTCTAGGTCCGAATGTATGGGGCAGCGAATTATGCAGAAACTTGCAAGGTGTAGCGATCATAAGTGCAAACGAGTGCCGCTCTACAGTCTACACACTGTCCAAGTAAGCCGATGTACGGAAACGATGGAGTTAACCACCACGCTGTGCAGCTCATCATCATGCCCAGGGAAACTTCACTTTAAGGTTAATGCGTTGTGATACGACCTGGGGCAGAACCGAACTCTCCTCCCTCGCGCTGCAAACTCTTGCTCCAACCAACTGCTAAGATGGCTGAGTGCCCGGTTCCGCAGCGCCAGCTGTATATTGGTGGTGCATGGGTTCCCCCTATCAAGGGTCAGTACATGGACGTGATCAATCCGGCGACAGAGAGGGCGTTTACGAAAATTCCAGCTGCCACTGCTGAGGACGTGGACGCCGCGGTGGCTGCTGCCACTGCCGCCTTCAAGTCCGGACACTGGAGCCGCACAACTGGCGCTTATCGCGCCAAGTTCCTGCGCGCCATCGCGCAGAAGGTGCGCAACGAGAGGACCCAAACATGGCGCCGGCGCCCGATTGTTCCCACAGACCTTTTGATTGGTACCTTGTTTGCGCCGCAGCTTCGGGATAAGAAGCCTGTCCTGGCCAAGGCGGAGACCATGGATTGCGGCAAGCCGATCGACGAGGCGGAATGGGACATGGTGAGAGCGCAGAGCCTGCGATTTACAGGAACGTGCCAGCGATGAGGGCTGCACGAAATCCGGTGGGGGGTGGGGCCGATCGACCTGCCGACCAACGTCAGGCGATCAAAAACCGCAAGCACCGTCCCTGACAGCTGTTGTGGAGTTTCCCTCCCTGGACTTCGAGCTCCGACCCCCCTCACCCCCCTCTCGCCCCATCTCGCCCCAGGACGATGTGGCCACATGCTTCGACTACTACGCCGGTCAGGCGGAGGCTCTGGACGGACGTAACGCCAACGCGGCCCCCATTGATGTGGGCATGTCGGAGTTTGATGTGCGAGTACGACGTGAGGCTCTGGGGGTGGTGGGCCTTATCACCCCCTGGAACTACCCGCTGCTCATGGCGGCGGTGAGAGGGGAGGCGGATAGGGATGGGGGGGAAGGGCTGGGTTTGGGGTTGGGGTTGGGGGGAATGCGGGGGGGGACGCGGAGGGGAGGGGGGGGGCGGGGAGGGGGAGGGACAAGGGAGAAGGGAAGGGGGGAAAGGGAGAGTGGAAAGAAGGGATGGGGGAGGGAGGGCAGGAGATTTGGCCAGGTGGTAAGCCGGATCACTTGTGCGGCTGGCCCGGGGAAAGGGGGTGGAGGGAAGCAGGGAAGCCAGGGTGAGGGCGAGGAAGTTTGGGGGGGGGGGCGGAAGAAAGGCCGCCATGGGTCGGGTCCGGGCATGTGCATGTGCGTGCGACCTGCCCGCCCCGCATACACACGCCCACGCCCACCTCGCCCACTTTTGCTGCCGCCGTGCCTCGGCCTCGGCCTCACCCGCCGTCGGTCCACCCTCCGCACCCACCCCCTCTTTGCCGCACCCCCGCATCCTCACCTCCGAACACCCCTCCCTCCCCTCCCTTAAACCCCCACCCCCACCCCACATACACACCCTCCTGCTCCTGGTCGGGCCTCCCCCACTCTAAGCCGCCCCAATCCCAACCCCTCTCCCATCCCCTATCTCGTCCCCTCTCCTCCCTTCCTCCCCCCTCCCCCCCCCGCAGTGGAAGGTCGCCCCCGCCCTGGCCGCCGGCTGCTGTGCGGTCCTCAAGCCCAGTGAGCTCGCCTCCCTCACCTGTCTGGAGCTGGCGGCCATTGCGGGGGAGGTGGAGCTGCCCCCGGGGGTACTCAATGTGGTCACTGGCACGGGGCCGGAGGCGGGGGCGCCGCTGAGGTGGGGGGGGGCGGGGGGGGGGTGGGAGGGGGAGGGGGAGGGGGCGAGGGGTGGCTTGGTGTGTGCCTGGTGTACATGTGTATTGGTGTATTGGTACATTGCCGCTGGTGTGGCAGGCAACCCCCCTCTCCCCCTCTCCGGCCTATACGTGGATATCCCTCTCCGCCGTTGTGGGTTTGAGCATTTGGGACCGACCCTCCCACTTGCTGCATGGCGGGGGCGGGGGGGGGGTTATAGCGGGTGTGTGGCTGGGGTGGGGGGGGGGGTATGTGGTCCCGCTCTCACAGTGTGGCGGGGTGAGCTGGTGGGGGGGGGCGGCTCAGCCCCGCCGGAGGGTACCCTTCCAGAACAAGGCACGATCTGCGCCCCTCTCCTCCCTTCCCCTCCCCTCCCCTTCCATGCCCCCCTCCCCCTTCTCCCCCTCCCCCTTCTCTCAGCGGCTGCAGCAGCTTGATAAACAACGTCCGCAGTGACTCATTGTTTTATAAAAGGAGCATATCACTCCCTTCTCTCCTTTCATTCTCCCTTCTCCCCCTCCTCCCCCCCAGCTCCCACCCCGGTCTGGCCAAGGTGGCCTTCACCGGATCCGCCGCCACGGGTCGCCGCGTGTCTCTGGCTGCCGCCGCCAATCTGCGCCCCGCCTCCCTGGAGTTGGGGGGGAAGAGCGCACTGATTGTGTTTGAGGATGCCGAGGTGGACAAGGCGGTGGAGTGGGCCATGGTGGGGGAATCGGGGGGGGGCGGGGATTGGGGAGGGGGGCTGGGGGCTGGGGGGATGGTTGGGTGGCGGGAGGGGGTTGAGGGGCGTGGGTGCGGGGAGGAGATGGGCGTTGGGAGATGTGGTTTGTTCCATTGGAATGCGAGATGGGGAAGGGGGGGTTCGATGGTGGATGGAGGATGGGCTGAGGAGGGGGGGTTGGGTGATTGTGTGGGCAAGGGAGCTGGGTGGGTATGTTGGGGCGAGGGCTGTGGGGTGTGTGTGTGGTGGGGGAAGGGGTTCGTAGGCGGTTGCTCGCCCGGTGGGGCATTGGACAGACGCCCGGGAGCCGGCGGCATCGTTCTCGCCGGCGCCTCTGAGACCCCTCCCCAAGTCCCCCTTCCCCCGTGCTACCTTTACCCGTGCTCCCATGGGGCTCGTGACTCGTGGTTTCGGGGCGGGGCAGAAGGGGGGGGGCGCCTCGCTTCACATACCGGTATCTCCTCCACCCCCCCTCTTCTCGCGCCCCTTCGTGGTTACTTTACCCCTTCGGTGGGTTTTACCTTTCGGGCTGTCCTGTTTCGGCTGTCCAACCTTCTCCCCTCCACCTTCTCACACCTTCCTTCCCCTCCCGCGCTCGTCCAATTGAACGCAGTTTGGCGCCTTCTGGACCAACGGTCAGATCTGCTCGTCCACTTCGCGGTTGCTCGTACACAAGGACGTGGCGCCGGCCTTCCTGGCGCACCTCAAGAAGCGGGCAGAGTCGATTAACGTGAGAGAGGGCGGGGGGAAGGGAGGAGGGAGGGGAGGGGAAGGGAGGCGGGAGGGGAGGGGGAGGGAGGGGGGAGAGGAAGGGGGAAAGAGGAGCGGGAGGAAGGGGGGCGCGGTAGGGCGGGGGCTTGCCGCCGGGGGTAAATGCGTGCGTCCATGTGTATGTGTGTGTGTGTGTGTGTTGGGGGGGGAAGGTAAGAAGTACGGATTTGCAGCGGTGGAACGTACGGAAGGGGGGGTAGGTCTGATCTGGGGGCGCGAGGGAGGGAGAGGGAGGGGGAGGGAAGGAGGGTGGGAGAGGGAGAGGGAGGGAGAGGGGGGTTGGGGAGGGTGCAGCAGGGGGCGCGAACCTTCCGGGCCCGAAACACACATATTGGCAGTCGTACAGTCAGGGCGCTGAGGGGCTGCTGGGCTGCCGGCACATGCGCCCTTGACGGTGTAGGCGGGTTGTGGCTGCGGCAAAGCCCAAAACCATGAAACCCTAAAACCATGAAACTCCAAATCCTGAAACCCAACATCATGAAATTCTGAAATGTGAAACCCTGAAAAACCCAAAAACCCAAACTCAAAAACCTTTTAACTTTACCTGCTACTCCCCCCTGCCTCCCCCAGGTATGCGACCCGCTCACCCCGGGCTGCCGACTGGGTCCCCTGGTCAGTGAGGGGCAGTACCACAAGGTGCTCAGCTACATCGAGGTACGGCAACAGGAGATCTGTACGGCAAGAACGTTGTACGGCGAAGGGCGTACGTGAGGCAGGGTGCACGCACGCTTCTGATTCTTTCGATCGGCCTCTTTTCTCATTACGTCTGGCACAGCCCTGTGCAGCCTAATATTGCCCATTTGGAATTCACTTCCCACACTTCCCACACTCTTCCCCCTTTCCCCTTTCACCATTCTCCGGCCCAACTCCGGTAACCCCGGGCCCTCCTTCCCCCTCCCTCCCTCCTCCCTCCCTCGCACTCCCCTCTCTACCACCTTTCACCCCCCAGGCCGGCAAGGCCGAGGGCGCGACCCTGCTGACCGGCGGCGGCCGCCCGCCCTCGTCCGCCCTCCCCCCCTCCGGCGGCTACTTCGTGTCCCCCACCGTCTTCAGCGGGGTGACTCCCTCGATGCGGATCTGGAAGGAAGAGATCTTCGGACCCGTGCTGTCGGTGGCCACGTTTGAAAGCGAGGCGGAGGCGGTGGCGATGGCCAACGACTGCGAGTACGGACTGGCAGGTGGGGGGGTGGGTGGGTGGGTGGGTTGATGGGTGGGGGGGGTGGGGGCAGGGAGGGGTGAGGAAGGCAGGTAGTGGCACAGGGGGAGCAAAGAAGATACCGCAGCGGTGCGACGGAGGCGACCCAGAGCCCAGCGATAGATACCAGCTGTCCTGTCGGGGAGGGGGGAGGGCTAACCCCGACATCCCGTCGTTTTCCGGGCGTTTCCAACCCCTTGACTGCTACTGCTGTTTTACAAGACGTTTGTCCGCTTGTCAGCTTGCCCATCTCCCCCTCTCCTTCCTCCTCCTCTTCCCTGTCCTTCCCCTCCTCCCCCATTTGCCCCCTCCCCCATTTCCCCCTCCACCCGCCTCCCCTTCCTCCTCCGCTTCCTGTCCGCAGGCGCCGTCATCAGCGCCTGCCCTGATCGCTGCCGCCGGGTGGCTGAGGCACTCGAGTGCGGCATCGTGTGGGTCAACTGCTCGCAGCCCTGCTTCTGTTTCGTGAGTGAAAGCGAGCCGACTGACGGACGGAAACCCGGAAGGGAGAGGGAGGGGGAGGTGGAGGGGTTGGAAGTGAACCGGCGGGGGAGGGGAGGGGAGGGGGGAGGGGAGGGGGTTGGGGGTTTTGTGTGTGCGGCTCGGTCGCGGTGGATTCCCAGTTGTTGGGGGAGGGGGGCCAGACCCACCCCCTCCCACCCCTCCCACCCACCTGTAACCCGGAATCCTACTCGACACCCAACCCCCCGCGCCTCCCCGCAACGGCCCACCAAGCCGCCCCCGCCCCCGCCCCCGTCCCCGTCCCCGTCCCCGACCCTTTTTTATTTTCGAGAGCGAGACCCCGACTCGCCCCGCCCCTGGCTCCCCTCCCCGCCTCCCTCCCTCCCTCCCCCTCCCTGCCTCCCCTCTTCAGGCCCCCTGGGGAGGCATCAAGAACAGCGGCCACGGTCGGGAGCTGGGCGAGTGGGGCCTCGAGAACTTTCTGTCGGTCAAACAGGTACGTGTGCGTGTGTGTGGGTGTGGGGGTGCGTGTGTATGCGTATCAGTTTGGTGCGGAAGAAATGGAGAAAGGGAGGGAAGGAAAGAGGGGAGGGAGGGAGGAGGAGGGGGAGGTAAAAAGAAGAGACGGCGTTAGCGAACGGACCCGGAACCCAGCAATACTCACCGAACATACCTGTAACCTTACCAAGACGAGATGCACAGCGACCGCGTCGCCGCCAGACCAACCCGGACGAATGAGTACGCGCGACAGCACAAGAACGGGAGGGGCGGCCTGTGGCCGCAACGAGGGCAACGAGGGCCCAGAGCCCCGGGCGGACGCGGGGAGGAGGGTGCAGCGGGCGCCGGGCGCGGGGCGGGGCGGGGCGGCGCGGGGCGGGGCGGGGCGGGGCGGGGCGGGGCGGGGCGGGGCGGGGCGGGGCGGGGCGGGGCGGGGCGGGGCGGGGCGGGGCGGGGCGGGGCGGGGCGGCAGACGCGTGCGACCCTCTCCAGCTGGTGTCGGCGAGGTCATTCGGTACCCAAAGCACCCCGCCCGCCCGCTCCCTTCCCGCACCCCCCCACCCACCCAACCCCCACCCGACCCAACCCAAACCGTAAGTATTGCTTGGTTTAGGGTCCGCTTGCTTACGCCACCTCCGTCCCTTCGCTAGCTGGCTGCGGTACCTATCTTCTTTCTTACCCACCCACCCATCCAATCCGCAGGTCACCAAGTACGTGTCACCGGACATCTGGGGCTGGTACAACCCGCCACCCTCCAAGCTGTAAACACACAGCGCAACACACAGAGACGAGGGGAGGGGAGGGAGGGGAGGGGAGGCGCGCTGCGGAAATGGATCGCGCGCGGCTGCCGCTGAGAAGGGCTGTGTCGCCGGCGGCGGCGGCGGCTGCTGGCTGGCACAATACCGATTGTGGGGGGATGAGGTGGCGGCCGCAGCGGCGGCGGCGACTGCTGCGGAGGTCGGCGCGGAGGAGCCTGCGGAAGGGGGCGATCTGCGGCTGGGCGGTGGTGGAGCAGGGCGAGGGCGAGGGCGGGTGGGGACTGGGAAGTAGTAAAGGAGGTACCGCGAGGGTAGCGGCTGGTGGGGAAATGGATGGCTGCCTGGGTCGTGCGTGGGATGATCTCGCTGTTCGGTGCAGTGTGCGGTGCGGTGCGGTGCGGAGCGGGACTGTTAGGGTTCGTATCGGCGTTCTGAAAATCGGGGGCGGGGGGAAAGGGGGGAGGGGGAAAGGGCATTTTGACGGTTGGTTCTACAGCAGTGCATACGGTGCATTGGCGGGGTTCTGGGTCAGCAGTTTTGCAGTGATTCATTCAGGGGGATTCCGTGTGTAGGGTTGTGTGTGTATGTGGTGTGGGGCGGTCGTGATGTTGGCAGTGATGGCGGAGGCCTGTCGGAGCATCAGACGCTGCAGATTGACATTCTGACATCGGGGAGGCAGGGGGGGCCGCCCGCCCGCTGGCCTTTTGACTCTACCCTTTCTTCCCGGGGTCTGGAGCCTCCCACTGTTAACAGCCACAACAATAGCCAGGACAGGAGAGGGCGTGGGCAGGTGGAGAAGGGCGGCTAGTGTGCAAATAGGGCAAAGTGGGGGGAGGGTGGAGGAGGGCGGTCATCTGGTCAACGGCGGGCGCCCGCCAGGCAGCCTTTCCAAGATCCCGAAGGGACCAGCACGGAGCGGATGGAAGTGGACATGCACGTCTGACCCAGAAGCAGGTTTGGCGGACGGTAGCTGAGCGAAACCATATACGCACGTGCATAAGCCGTGTAATGTTGGGAACAACTGATGTGTGGTGATGGAATACCCCTCAGGGTTGTTTACAACTGTTTACAAAAACACATGTTCGTGGGGCCCATGTGAGTGTAGGGCCACGGCAGCAGCTCACTCCCTTCAAGTATGCGGCGCCGTATGCCCGTTTGTGTCACGATCATGCTGACCCAGGCAAGCCTGTGGAAGGCATGGGTTTTATGGTCCTAGTTTTGTGCCTGCTCAACAGCCACGCGTAACAGTGCCGTACTGGCGGGCGCGCCTGACGGCATAAAGGCCCTGGTTTTGTCGACCATATCCCAAACTGAGGTACACATTTTCACTGTTACCACTAGGCTTTGAGGCTCTGTCTATCTCCTTCGAAACAAGGTTCTTCTGCTTCGGACATTCTGAAATGGCTTTCACGCTCCGGTCAAGCTCGCGGCTCTGCCATGGGCCGGCCGCCTCTTCTCAACGTCGTGCTTCCCTTGGTAAGCTTTCTTGGGTTGCGTTGTGATGCCGCATCGCTATTTTTGAACTGCTGTCTTAAACCGTCGGTTTCTTCGGGGCACCGCTAGACTGCTGTTCTTCAAGAATCGATATGTCTGATGTCAGCTAATTTGACCCTGCGCCTTGCTTCTTGATGATGTAGGTCTGAAGGCTCGGTCTGTTTTGAGCCCGCTTCAAGTGATGACGCGGTCGGAGCTGGGTGAGTCAAGCTTGCGTGTGGCTCAGTGTTATACAGAGCCTCCGTGATCATATATGTTGGCTCGTCTGCGTGTATCCGTCACAACTGCGCCATGGGCCGTGACCCTTGGTTGCAAGCGCCAGGGCGAGCGCGCAAACGAAGAGTTCCTAGCATCATGTATCGATGCATATTAGGTCTAGTTATGATTAGTCACTGCGGATTCTGCGAGCAACGGGGCTTGTAAAGACGGCCGGCGGACATGTCCAATCCTGTCCAATCCTTGACGGCAAGGTGGCGGGACAGCTTGCATCGCTGCTTGCGGAATGCAACCAGCGCAGACAGCATCCGGCATTTATTTGCGTTTGCGTGGTCGCTTGAGTTTGCTTTCTTTCAGCTGTCGCGGGACTAACCGCCGCGCGCCCCTCAACCCCTCCCGTTCTTTCCGCGCAGCCGTGACCAGCGCTCCACGACCCTGGCAGGCTGCCTGCGCCACCAACAGCACCGGCAAGAGTAGCACCAGCAGCGGCAGCACCAGCAGTCCGCTGGCCAGCTGCATCAAGGGCAGCCGGGGCAACAACAGCGGCAGCGGCATTGTTAAGCACGTGAGGTTTCAGCTGGACGACATTGCCACCACCGCGCCGGCGATGGAAGTGCGCGATGTCAGCGGCGGCGCTGCCAGCAGTTCTGCCGCCGCTGCGGAATGCACGCCAGCGGCGGCGGATTGCGACATCCCGTCCGGGTCGAGCAGCTCTGCTTGCGATCTGGGCGCCTGCTGGGGCCCCCAGCAGCTGGGCCGGGCCCTGAGCGAGTTCCGTACGGAGGTCGCGCAGCAGGCGGCGGGGGAGCCCAGCCACCGCCGGACAACGGAGTCGCAGAAATTGCGTACCGCAGGAGCCGGCAGCACGAAGGCTTCGCGGACAGCACAGAAGCGCCCCGCGCCGATGCGGTTCTAGCGGCTCCATTGGTGGACATTGGCGGATGGGGCTCAACGGGAGCTGGCTGGGGGATGAGGTTTGGGGTTGGGTTCGGTTCGGGATTTGGGTTTCGAGGTTGGGGTTGGGCTGGTACATTACTGTATGCGCGGGAAGCGAAGTACTGCGATTCGATCCTTCGAGGGTTAAATTCTGCCGCGGCGCTGGAGTGGTGATGGATGGGTGGGTCCTTGGTACTTCCTTATGACTGGGCTTTGGCAGTGTTTGTTTGTTGTCCAGAAGGGCCCGTGGGCGCCTTTGGGCACTGTGTGTGTATGAGTGCCCCACGGGTGTGCATGGCAGCATGGGGCTACGTAGCCGCTCTTCAGACGGACGGCCCTAAGCTGTGGCGCCCCGTCCGTTCACCGGGTGGATGGGGTGGTGAACAGGCAGACGTTAGATAAACTGTTCGATATGAAGTGCGACTAGTGCGGGCTCGCGCACGCTGTGTCCTGCTGCACATGTGGATTCCGTCATCTGTAGGGGCGAGTAGAACGTGGAGTAGTGACGTGGATTCCGTCAGATTTATGTGAAGGGAAGAGTAGATCGAGGCGCATGCAGTGAGAAGGTCGCCTCCGCTGCGAGCCCGTTAGAGCCTCATTGATGCAGCACCGCCCATAGAACCTAGAATGCTGCTGGCACGGCCGCCTGCTGATTGGCTGGTCGGTCATTGATCCCGTGCGCGCGGCTGGAGTGAGTTGCGCCGTCGTGTTTAGCCGCTACCCCACATGACGGTTGTTTGATGAGACCCCGGACCTAGTCATTTGCCGTATAAGTATACACCTAGAGCGCAGAATGGCGACGCGATTCGTAGTCTTTCGTTGATGGATAGATGGATTGATTAGTTTGCCTTGCTGTCCCGACTCTTACTTTTGGACGTTAGAGCGCTGCCATGCGTTTGTGTGGGTCTGCGAGGACCCACCTGCCGTAGGACTTTGAGCTGCTGGATGTTAGATTGACGGACCCGCTGCGAAGCTGGTGGATGGATGGGCGTGTATGATGTGATGTCGGGTTGTTGAACAGCGCGCGTTGAGGAAACGCCCGAGTACGACCTGCCGCCTGTGTCGGCAGTGTCGGGTGCTCATACACGCAATGATATGTAGCTGCCCGCATTAGTTAGTTAGGAGTGGCACGCACCCTGGTGTGTCGACGACCGTTTAGAGCGCGGGATGGATGCGCGGGAACGCTGTCGGCTGCAACTAACCCGCGGCGAGGTCCGGGCGGCCGCAACGGACTGTTTGGAGATCCCCCATACGGCCCCCAGCTGGCCCGAATGAATGACACTTTGGAGCGCGGACCTGGAGCCCACTGCATGTGGCAACTACATGTAGCCACCATGTAAAGCATGTTTGGGCGCTGTGATGCTATTAACGCTGGATGGGCACGACTTGGTGTTAATCCCAGCCGTCTGCACAAGCCGTGCAGCGCACTCCGCCATGTTCGTGCTGCATAGCTGCTACTTCCTCGTCCCGTGTGCCACCAAACAGCGCTGTTGAGTCGGCGGGTGCAACGAAGCCCATACATGACTCCCTTACTGCGACGGCGACGACTGCAAGCACTGCCTAGAAAAACAATTCAGTTTTACCCATCGGGCCCATGAGGGATCAACCGTCGGTGGCAGCTAGCAGGTAGCCATGGGGTGCGTGGCACGGAGGGAGCGCACAGCGTAGCAAACTTCCAACGATGCTGGTGTGAATGGTCCGTGATGCCACGCAAGGAGAGGAGAAGGAGGTCTGGGTTGAAGGCGGAAGCGTATGTAGCCGAAAGCCAGCTGGGGCCGGATGCGGACCTCCCGTCGTGCCCAGTTCGGTTCGTGCCCGGTTCGGGATTTCCCTCTCACCAAGGCCGCCAGTCATTCGCTGCAGGCCACGCGGCGTTACGCAGAAGACAGGTAAAGACAACCTGGGGGTGGCGGCATTGTGGCTGGCTCGCATGCATACGGCGCAGCCACACCCCGTGTGTTCCCGCGTGTTCCCGTGCGTTCCCCCCTTGTGTTCCCGCGCGTTCCAAAGGGGAGGCTGGGGTAGAGGGGTGCAGTTATGGTTGCGCGTTTTCCTGCGAGTGGTCCGCACAGTTGAGTCAGGTCTCGGCCTCGCGGCAACGACTGGACGACGACGTGAGGACGTGAGGTGCCCCTTGCCGGTGCGTGTTGACAGTGAAGTGTCTTTGGCCAGGTGATATGGCGTTCCGTTCCGTTCGATCAGGATTTACGACTTCGTTACGCCGCTTTGCCAGTCGCGGCTTAGCCACGGCAGCGACCGAGCCGGCAGCGTTTCCAAACACGGCGCTAATCCGAATCACACACACACACAAACATACTGTTGTAACCTGATAAGCATACCGGTACCATGAGCCCTGCCTGTCTCAAACGAACCGCGCAGGTCGCTCATTCCTTGCCTCGTGTCCCTGCGTGTCTGGGTTCCGCTTTCCCTCTCCCTGATCGTAGCCGCTGCAGTGCACGGCCAGCTGACGGAATGATCCACCAGGGGCTGTTACCGTTCAACGTCGTCCGGCATGTGTACTGTCACTGCAGTGCAACCTCGCGGCGCAGGACTAAACACATTCGACAAAGCAGCCAAGCATCAGTCTCCGAACATCCTACCGCCAACTAATCGCCTACAGTACCGTACTAGCTAATGTGTCAAGACGAGAACAGTCATTAGTAATAACTACTGCCAGCTCCCCCATCCACCGCACATCAGTGCTGCGATGGACCAACCGGCAAACAATTCTTTCAGTCACGTCGTACTCCCGCCTCACTGCAATGCGAGCCATTCTTATCCATTTTCTTAAACCCCCCTATCTTCTTTTTACCCCCCTTTCGAAGGTCATCAATCGATCATCGAAAGACACGAACCAGCCATCCTGACAGCACCACGAACGAAGCCTATCGCACTTTCGTATTCCCCGAACATCCGTACATGCACCTGTCGTACTCAGGCAATAGCCCCATCCTGCGGCCCCGTGCCCTCCTGCGCTGCCATGATGCTTCAAACCAAAACCTTACCATCCGCCCCAGTTCAAACCCCCCGAGGAGCCGCTGTTGCCGTTACTGTTACCGCCAGCGTTGCCATTACCGTTGCTGCTGCTGCCGCCGCCGTTGCCAACCGAGGCCTTGGACGAGCAGTCGACTTCGCGGTAGTACAGCCCAATGACTCCGATGCCGAGATCGGCAATCTGTGACGGGTAGGGGGGAGGGGGGTATGAGGAAAAGAGGTCAATGGGCGAGGCACGCTCGCTCATGGGCAAGCACATCGGCATTATGCGGGACGGCGGACGGGAGGACGGCACCAAAGCGACGTGGACACGATCGTGAGATGGCAGGCAGCTGGCGGTGCGTGCTTGTTAGCGCATTGGATCCCATGTCCCCCAGGTTGCCGCGACTTGCCGCGCGGCCCGCCCTTGCCGCCCAGGCAACACATGGTCACTTAAGGCCGTCCCCTGTCATTGACTGATCATTTTTAAGGTGCGCGCGCCTTCAAGTAGAGTGCACTTTGGAAAACCACCTCCCATGCGCCGTACTACACGGTGGGCGAAACAGGAGATATGACGTACGGCATGTGGGTCCACACAAAGATGTGGGTCGGAAATGAAACGGAAACATGCGTTCAAAGACTGATGTGGGTCGGGTCAGGTGCAACACAATTCGCGCGTCTGGAGCAAAGTGCGATGTGGGTCGGCACGCACTGCACGAATCCGCACCTGCTGGAAGGCCTCGTAGGAGATGTCGATGTGGTTCTGCGGACAGCGGGGAAAGGCACGTGAACCGGCCGTCAGCGACTGGCTGCCCAACCCACCGGCGCGACCGCCACGAAAGCAGGTAGGAAGCGAGAGAGCCACTCACGGAAACTCACCATGTCTCCGCAGCACCAGCGACGGTTTGAGTGCGAGTTGCTACAGGGGCATGAACAGGAAGCGGTGGATGGGTGGTGGCGCTTTAGTAACAGGCCATGAAAAGTGTCCGGGGGCAAATAGACAAAGCGTTGGGCTCGGCAGTCTGTGTCCACACGCAATCGGATGGCTTGCTCTGGCCTGCTGTATCCTAGCGGCCCTTGAAGATTGCATGAATTTAGCATGTAATAACACGGCCGGCGCGGCTAGACGGTGCGATGACACCATAGCGGTCCAAGCCAAGTCAAGCTCCGTATGTCGCCCGACAAAAAACGGCACGCGGCACGCGCTCTACCTGGGATAATGGCAGGGGCAGGCGTCCACGATCGTGATGATGACGGACTTGCTCTCATCGTAGCACGCGTTGGAGCGCTGCAGGTACTCGCCGTTGCCATCCGAGAAGTCGGCGTTGCGGCACTTGATCTCGTAGCACTTGCCGCAGCTTGAGGCGAAGCCTTCCATAACGTCCGGCCATGCGCCGACGTCACGGCCCGTGGGAGCCCATGGAAAGTGGCAGTTTGCCCTGCAGCGGCATGGACAGCACGGAAGACCAAATAGAGGCCATCGCTGCGTAGACATGTCAAGCTTCGTGCTATGATTCAAAATACTACCATCAGTAGCAGATAAATGTGCAGATGGTCTTACGTGCTTATGTCGGGCCCGACATCAAACCAAGTCGCCCTGCCGGCAACCCAGCCATCATCCGCCAGACACAGCGACACGACTCCCATGATGATGACGAGCACATAGCGTAGAACATTATCAACCGTCAAGTTGAGCATAGTCGCCATGGAACCCGAATCGCTCCGGCGGAGCGGCTCACTGGAAATGTCGATTGCTAGAGAGACCTATAGCTAAGAAGCCGAATATATAATAATTATTTATATTGTTTATAAGCTCTAGATCACCCTCGCCACGGACTTTGTTCACACCGCGCTCGGGCAGCTTATATATTTCGACGGTTGCGCTTTCCTCGCGCTCGTCCCAACGCTACATCCGTACCATGCACGAAATCCGCCGAGTAGCCGAAGCCATTACAATTTAAATTCTTATTGAATGAAATTTAATGACAGGCTTAAGTTGCGCACGCTCCTTTTTGCAGGAATTGCGTGAAACAGCTTCATCTCGCCAGTCCATACCTTACAATGAAAGTCCGATTGAAGTCCTGCTCTAGGGAAATCCTGTTTTGATAAGAATGCAAAAAATGCCCCGCAATCTTTCACCAGTTGTATGTCTACCGTGAGCCTTACTTGGTCGCCCGTTTGCAAGTGTTCAGTGAGTCATCGATGCATATCGCTTCTTACACGCCTTGATCAACAAGATTCAACCGGAAACAGCAGATAACCTAGCTACCAGTGACTTTCGCCCAGACTCGTTTGAAGTATGTCGGAGCCATACGCACGTACACACGTATTTACATGCCAAATAAGCGCCCGTTGCATTGCTATAGAGACCGCTTTAGGACATTTCATCAACTTGGGCACCATGCTGGGGAGGATGGCAGCTGATGGCAGTCGTATCATCTATCGCGTCGGAAACCGCCCGCCGGCCTAACGTCGAATCCTAACCAGGGATCCTAACGTCGTCCGAGGGCTTTGGCGCAAAAGCTGGATGCCTCGCACACCAGGCAGTTACAACCAAAACAGCATAACATTCCGCGCAACACGTAGTCCCCCCCATGTACCGGCTCCGTGCACACAAGCGGCATCTGGATCTGCGGCGCAAGCGCCAAGCATGGCGGCCAGGGAGGCTATAAGCTGCAAGGTCGCGGGCGCGGCTGGGTTTCCTGCTGACGGTTGCTTGCCGTGGCCTTGCCAGCTTTGGCCCCGTTTCACTGCATGACTGTAAAAGCCTTCAGGGTGTGACCTCGGTTCGTCTTGAATCCTGTCCGGGTGGTGGAGCGGGTTCTGCAAAGGTCAAAAGGGTGAGCACCGGGTAAAAAAGGGGTGGCTCGGACGCGCCTGGGAGCGCTACCCTACTTAACCTGAAAATGTTGTCAAGTCTGTGATTATTCTCTTAAAATATTTACTTCGAGGACAATGGGCCTTGGTGGCTCTCACTATACGTGATGCCAACTGATCGTGATGGCAGCACAGGGTGTCACAGGACAACCGAAAAGACAACAGTCACCTTGACCGCCTCCTCTCACAAGCGACGGCAAGTGGTTTGCTCGCTGGCCATACCGTTAACTGAAATGAAAATACATCGCGATGATGAACATTGTGCTTCTTTCGCCTGACGTGTTGACAGGCGTGCGAGCGTCGGCGAATTGCTGCGATCCCCCTGCGCGAATATCGTAGGTATGAGGTCTAACATGCAATTATTTGCACATTTTAAGGTTCTGGCATCCATGCTGCGTCGCCACTCTCGACGCTGGATGTGTCATCCGTTCGCATTGAAGTTCAGTGTAGACTCGTCCTTACGGCACATCCGTTGGCGAGTTGGATGGAGCTGTTAGTGCAAACAAATTTACAGCATTAAATACGAATGCAGAGTCCATTCGCGCCCCAGCGCGACGGGGTGCACGGGTGCGCGCTGCTCGTTCTGCCCTTTCTGCCCCAACAACCTGGGCGGTCTCCCGCTGCAGCCGACACACCATTGCTTTATTGTGTCATCGCTTGAAACTATCATCACAATTTGGGATACTTAAGATTGCACGTGCTCGCATATTGTGCAAGGCCGTTCCCGTGCGCATAAGGTGATCGTACGAGGTCATAATTTCCCCGAAATCTTTCAGCGAAATGCGCTGAAACTAGGATCAAACTGATAAGTGGATTATCCTCCATGCGTTCCAACGTCAGGAACCCGACAAAGTGCCCTACCATAGAAATGTGCGTAGCATCCTAACAACCGTCTCGGCTGTGCCCGACCGCTGCCGCGCCGACTGCTTCTACACCTGAGCCAAGCATCTTCGTTTCGACATCCCTTTTACCTGGCATGTCGGGGCAGCGCCCAACCACAGGGGCTGGGGCCCCGTGACGACCTGCCCCCCCGTGGCACGCGCAATTCGAGCCATACGAACGCGACCCAAAAGGCCTGGCGCGCTTTCGGACTCACTATCAATGCCCTTGAGCAACCAGCCCCAAGCCGACTGCCAGGGGTAGGTCATGGGGCTACCATGGGCCCCCGACCGCAGCGAGCTCCGCCGTTCACAGCTGACTGACGCACCTTTCTTGGCAACAGGGACACGCACGTCTCGGAGGAGGCGCCCGATGCGTCATCAGACGAGGGTTGCGTCATCATGCAGTCGCAGCAGCAGCAGCTGCCGCATCGCCTGCCCAGCCAGAAAGCTGTGGCACGCCCGCTGTCGCGCGCTGCTGTTGTGCTTCTCAACCTGCTGCTTCACCACCGGGAGCAGCTGCTCATCAGTCAGGCAATGTCGGCGCGTCTGCAGGCCATGCTCACTCAGGTGAGTTGTTTACAGCCGGCGCACTGCTGCTAAGCGCACCGCGTCGCCGGAATGGTGCGGGCAGGTAGCTAAAGCTACAGCTACTTCAGCCGGGCAATCGAGCAGTCGCGAGTGTCGAACGCGGCGCTACCTTGTACGCGTCTGCTGCAGTGGCGCAGGCCCGCAAGAGGCCCCGCAAAAACATGGGGCGATTAAAGTTCCTTGCGATTGCCTGCTCTACCGGTATTTTGTCGAAGTCCAGCGCGGCGGCACGTGTGTCTGGTCAATGGTGGGCGTTTGCCTGAGAGACCGCGCCGTTGGACTGCCCTGACCCGGACTCCCGGAGCCGCCGCTTCCCGTCGTCGTGCACGAAACGACCCCACAAGCCCACATCCGGAGATCCACACGCGCGGCAAAGGATGCGGCCCGTCCCTTGGGTGGTTCATGGGCCGGGGTGGTGCAGCGTGGCGTGGCGCGGCGCGGCACGGCGGACCTCATGAAAAAATTCAAAGGAAAATAAGGTGTCATATCAGTCCCGACGCATGGGATTGGCGGAGGCCGGCGGGGGGAAAAGCCCGCACACAGCGCCGAAACCACATAGCAACAATTCTGTTACAACAACGCGGACCCTGGAGGATCGATACGCAGCAGCGACGCCGAACAACGGTCGGGCCGGGACCGGGGCGGCGGCCGCTGCTCGGGCCCTTACGCCCGCTCTTACGCTACTACCTGTACGTCACTCGTTCTGCCCAAAGTAATTCATTTCCTCTCCTCTCTCTCCCATTCCGTCTCGCGTTCTTGTCTGTTTGCGGCCCGCCCCGCCTGCCCTCCGACAACTGCCGACTGCTTCTGCTTCTGCTGCCGGCTGCTTCTGCTTCTGCTGCTTCTGCTTCTGCTGCTTCTGCAGGCGTCGGCCCTTCGAGCCATCCTCGAAACGGCGCTCGGAAGGTCAACCCTCAAAGCCGACGAGCCGTCGGCTGCGCAGCCGCAGTACGCGACAGCGGCGATGCCGCTGCCGCCGCTGAGCGTCCCGGGCCCGGCCGGCGCCGTCTGCAGTCGCGACCGCAGCCACCGCTGCGACCTGGACCTCCAGAGCACCCAGCTGCCAGTCTCCGATGCCGGCGCCTCTTTCCGAGTCACGGCGACCCCTCGCGGCCTCACCCACAGCCCCCAGCGCGCCCTCCCTGTACTGCACCCAGTGGACGAGCAAGGGGTACGCCGGAGCAAAGATGATGCCCGGGCACGGCTAGGGCCCGGCGCAAGCCGCGGCGCCGGCGGCGCCAGCCCCTTTGTTCCGATCCGCACGGCTGTCGAAGATGGGTCGCGTAGGGCCCTTGTGGCCGCGCCTCCGGTGGAGCCGCCGCGGCAAGCGCCTTCCCTGGACTTCACCCTGGGTGGTGCCGCAGTACTGGCGGCTGCACAGCAGCAGCAGCAGCAGCCCCCTAGAGCGGCCCTGGAAATGCCGCCGCCGCCGCCGCCGGCGTGGCCGTTGTCGCCATCGCTGGCGGTGTCGCCGGGCGGCAGCGCCGCTGAGCCGGCCGGCCTCCTGCAAGCCGACGGCGGCGGCGGCGCCGACGGCGTGACGAGCGAAGATGTGCGGAGTTGCGGCGCTGACGGCGGCGGCGGCGGCGCCGCCGCCGCCGTCGCGCCGACGCTTAATCCCGGCGCCTTGCGGTCGCGAGCACGGTGGCGACACGGCAGCGGCAGCGACGGCAGCGGCAGCGGTAGTGGCGGCGGCGGTGTCGTCCGAGCCCCTCGTGAGCGGGCGCCATCGCCTCCGTGCCGCCCGGCACCGCAGCCGCAGCCGCAGCTGCTGCCCCTGTCGCAGCTGCAGCTGCAGCTGCCGCAGCTGCCGGCGCAGTCGCAGGCTGAGCTGCAGATGAAGGTGATGGAGTTGCTGCGGCGGCAGCAGCCGGCTTGTCGACTGGAGAATCGATTCCTGCCGCCGCCACCGCCGCCAAGAGCCGCCGAATGCGGCCTCGCCGCCAGCCCGCCGTGGGGAGGGCAACAGCATGGGAGAGAGGGTCTGCAGCAGGGACCCCTCCTGGATCTGGATCTGGATCTGCAGGCGCTCCAGAGGACTGGTTTCGGAGCGGCGGCTGCCGGAGGGAAGGTCCCACTGGCTTCAACGGACGCGACCTCGGTCGGGGCCGCTGCCGCCGCTGCCGCCGCCGCCGCCGCCAGCGGCATTCCCCGGCCGCTGGCCGCTGGTCGTGAGGCCTCCGACCGCAAGCGCAACCGCGCGACGGCCCGTGTCGGCGCCGACGGCAACAGCAGCAGCACTAGCCCAAAGAGCCCGGGCGAGCTGCCGTACTCAGCTGTAGCATCACCGCAGCAACTGCAGCTCCCGCAGCTTCTTCCATTGCCACAGCCGAGCTCCCCATATGCATTTGGAACGGTGGCGGCCGCCGCAGCCGCCGCCGCGGCCGCGACCGCCGCTGCAGTGGCGTCGTTCGGCGGCCTTGGCGGCGCGGCCGTGCTGGGCTCCCCCTCAATGGAGCTTCCCGCGCCGGCGGCGGCGGCGGCGGCGGCAGCGGCGACGGCGGCAGGCGAATGGCGCGACCTTCCGCCGGCCGTGGGCATCCTGCCCTCCGCCGCGCCGTCGGGACCGCCGCGGGAAACCGAATCGAAACGGCCGCGCCTGACCTCGTACGGCAGTGTGTACGACACAGATGCTGTCGTCGCGGCGCCGTCCCTTGCCGCGCTGGCCCAGCCGGCGGCTGTCTCAGCAGCTGCAGGGCCCCCGCTGTCCTTCCCGGTCGGTACCGGTACCCTGCAGGAGGAGCTGCATGCGCCAGTGCTTCTGGGGGGCTGGGAGTGCGCCGACGCAGCAGCAGCAGCACCTGCAGCGCTGCCGACACCCGAAAGGCAGCAGGCTGCTTTCGTGCCCGTGCTGCCGCCCCTGGGTGACGGCGGCGTCTTTGACGGCATCGGGGCCGGCGGCGGCGGCTGCTTCGCCGGCAGCGGCTCCGATGTGGCCCTTGGCAAGGTGGTTGCTCGGGCGGAGACTTATTCAACGGCTGCTGCCGCTCTTGGATCTGGATCTGAATCTGGATTTGGATCGGGCCAGGGCCAGGGCCAGGGCCAGTTCGCTGGGGAGTGGTGTCAGACGGGCCTGGCGCAAGATGTCGGCCTGGAGGAGCAACACCACCTCCATCTCCACATCCACCAACACCAACAGCAGCAGGCACAGCAGCAGATGCTACTGCTGCAGCAGCACCAGCAGCACCTTCAGCAGCAGCTACAGCACTTGCAGATGCAGCAGCAGCAGCTGCTGCTATTGCAGTACCAGCAACAGCAGCAGTACAGGTAGCTAGCCCCAGTACGGGGGCGGTACACGGCGGGCTTGCTGCTGCCCCGGCGGTGAGGCGGTGAGGCGGTGGGATGGCACTCGAAGGGGCGGTGTGGCGGCCCCGCCGACCGTACTGGCGGCGAACGGGGGATTCCAGTGAGGCTTCGGAGCCGGCCGGGGCCTGCCGGTGATTGGTTCCGGAGCGCGGTAACGGCACCCCATGCACGAGAGGCGCGGCTGGCGGCGCGCTGGCTGGCTTCGCCGCTCAAGGGCTACTGCGGCAGCCGCTAGCAGGGGCGAGGGGTGGGGTACTGCAGCGGTGGTAATGGGGAGCGGGGTTCGTTCGCCGCGTTCATTCTGTGCTTGACCGACGTCTGCCTTGACACACACACCTAGTCGGCGCAACGGGGAGTGATGGCCCGCCGGTGTCGACCTCGCGTCGTCCGTTTCGCGGCTTGAGTTGCTTTGCTCGCACTTTTGGTGCTTCGCTGCGGTCACGCAGTTCACACGGATGCCCTCTTCGGAGTCCTACTCGGCAAAGATGTGCCGATAATGACGTATAACGATTATCGGATAATGACGTTGATGATAGTATAACGGGCAGCGTTATGAAAATTCGTCCGTTGCTCGTTCCGCTGCCCGTTATATAGCAGCAGCACATATTCGGTTTTCGGTGTTCGTTTCAAGGTTGTTTTTGTCAATTGTCGCGTTGCAAGAATGTTGCGTTTAAACGAGCATTTGTTCGCCGGTTGGGTTTCGGGGTCGTTTCGGACGTTGTTAAGGTACGGCAGGATGGATACGCGCGGTTCAACGAACTTGTACGATATCCTACGGTGAAGCTGCATGTAGTTTGGCCAAGCTCGACCTGTTCGTACCCGGCCTGGACGGTTTTGAAGTCGGCGCGGAAGAGAAAGCATGTGGGTCGGAGCTTCGCCCGTGCGGGGCCCGTCCGCGCCATTGCTTCCCCGACAAAGCAAGGCGCTTCTTCTCATGCACCGCCCGGGCCGCGCGCGCGCGCGTTGCTCCCTAACAGACCGTCCTTTGTTCTGCTTCGTTCTCCTTCGTCCTCCGTTCTCCGAATGTTGTGTGGGTCCGGGTCGCTGTGATAGCTTGCTGGTAGTGGCTGCATGCTGTGCTCGACCAAGCGTGCGTGCGGAGCACGGGAGCTACGTAGGTGTGCGTGACGGGGTCTCCTTCAGTGGCCCACCCGCGCGCCGGCCTTAGCTGCACAGGTTGCTTGGTTGCGGCCTTAGCTGCAGAGGTTGCTTGGTCGCAGCTACTGGCGCCTGCATGCGCCTGGTTTCCGCCTCGCGCGCCCCGATCCCTCTCTACGGTAGCGGCCACCGCCAACGGCGCAATGTCGTTATGCAAATCTTGAAAGCGGGGAGATGTCGTACACGCTTGCTTGCGTGGTAACCAACTAACCGAATTCGGCGTGTGCATGCGTGGGATCGATCGTTGCCACGTCCTTTCTGGAGATTGATCGGAGGCCTGCCGCTACGGTGCGGAGATGGATGGTGGCATCACGATTACCGTATAATGGGTTCGGTGATTTGCCCGTGCCCGTGCGCCGGAGTTCCGACCAGGGAGCGAGATGCTCTTCATGACACGTCACAACACGTCATACGGTAACACCACAACTCACCTTACCTCACTCCATACACCGGAAGGACCGCTTAGTCCTCAGATTGCTTTCGTGTTGACTTTCTGGCTGCGCTTTTTGGGTTGGGTCTGTCGGCTGGTGAATTGGTTGGTGAAATGGTTGGTTGGTCGGTTGGTACGTCAGTTGGTCGTTGGTTGTTGCTTCTTCGGGTGGCTACGCCGAGCGCGGGTCACTCCTGTGCAGGTAGGGGGTGACCTCGCGGATCGCGGGGCCGCATGATCTCCCAGGCAGTCAGGCAGGCAGGCAGGCAGCCAGGCAGGCAGCCAGGCAGCCAGGCAGGCAGGCAGTGTCCACACCGCCCCATAGCCCCCAGCTGTTGGCTTTGTGTGCCACGTAAGTGTGGCTCAAGAGCAGAGAAGTTGAGCTGTTTATGTGTTTTAGTTCCCGAGACATGCTCCCTGGCGGCTCGGGGCCGATGCGTTCTTCGATGCGCGGGCTTTCATCCCCTTGTCCCGTGTCCCGTGTCCCTATTTGGGTTGTGTCTTCAGCCGTGGACTTCAATAATCAAGAATTACAGGTCCACAAAACGTCGGCGACGCGTGCGTTCGGGGGCGGACGGACAGAGCGGGTCACGACGACGCGATGCCGGTGGCGGTGGTACGACCCGCCGTACATGTCCGCCGTCGTGGGAACTTGGTCTTTTGTGCGAGGCGGCGTGAGGGCGTGTCGTTCGCGGCGTGGCGGGTTTTCGTGCGATGGTGGGTCGTCTCGGTGTTTTGCGGCCCGCTGCTGGCGGCGGCCTGGAACCGAGCGCCGGGTGTTACGTACAGGATTCTATACGTAACATTCATGTACGTAACACCAGGTGAGGTGTGCTTACGGCTCGCTCGCCCCAAAGCCTCCCGATTTGATCGATTGCGTCTTTTGGTTACCCTCCGTCGTTGTTCAGACGGCGTGCGTACGCTTGTGCTTGCTTTGGGGCGGGGCTTTTGATGGGCGCAACGAACCCCGGAGAAGCGAACCATTGACCCTCGCGCGTTGCAAGTGCTAGCTAGCTGTGACAGCACTCGTTGTCCTTGTCCTTGTCGTTGTTGTTAATGTTATTGTTGTTGTTGTTGTTGTTGTTGTTGTTGTTGTTGTTGTTACAGCGGGCTCCAGGCCCTCGGAGGGTGGGTGGTGTTATTGCTTGGGTAGGTTGTCAGTGTTGCGAAGTGCTGTTAGTGGGGAGTACCGTATTTTGCTTCCGTAAACGCAGTTGGCGCGAGAAGGGCGCATCTTGCTCGCTTGTCGCTGCTGCTTGGTGTTACGTACGGGCGGCAACAATGCCGGGAACCAGGCCGCAGTGCCGGCGGGAGTTGTGTCGGTTGTGTTGTCGGTTGTATTGTCGGTTGCTGTATGTAGTGTCGTACGTCCAGTACGTACGGCAGATGGTGATTGATTGCTTGGTGCGTTGCGCGGTTGCTGTTGCTGCCGCGGTTAGTTTGCGAAACTGCTGCGTGGAGCTAAAAAACTGTTACCCAACCCTACCGGGTAGATAGGTGCGGTGGATCAGTTTTGCGAATGTGAATGATGATTTGGTTTACAGGGGATGAATCAAGAGGATGTGATTTTGTGGGTTGTGAACGAGGAGGAGTGAGGCGGTGGTGGACGTGGCTGGGTGGTAGGGTCTGTGATGCTGTGCGCGGGCGGGCGGGCGGGGGGAATGCTGCACTGCTGACCGACGCATCAAGGCCCGCCCTCCGGAAAGGCACCAAACCGCACTACTCATCATACGCCATACTACCCTGAAATTGAGCCAACGCTGACAAGCGTGTTACGTGTTTTGGACGGTCAGTACGGAACCCAGGACGATCAGTACGGCAAGTACGGCAAGATCTAAGTGGGCGATCACCTGCTTGCCGCCGTATGTGCACGGAAGCTGTGTGGATCTGTTGTTGGTTGTTGGTTGTTGTTGCGGTTTCAACGGGGGGGCTCCCGACTCCCCGGTGGTGGGGGTGGTGGGGGTGGGTGGGGGTTTGAGCCAGCAAGCGGACACCAGTCGTTTCGTGCACTGCAGCGCCGGAATGAAAAGGCCGTGCCTCGCTTGGCGCTCAACGACCCAAGTGACGAAAGCGTTCAGGAGCGTTTCCCAGGACGACAACAGGATCCGTAAAACTGTTGCATCTGTTGCAAACGTGACAATATCGGGCTTGTACTGTTTTCTTGCCTGCCTGGTGCGGTGGCTGCCTTTTGTCCGCGACACTGGCAATCTGGCACGCACGCACGCACGCACGCACTTTACCCGGACGCTTAACCTCCTTCAATTCCCTCCGTTTGCGAGGCAACGCACCCCAACTCTCGACATCCTCGTACTCGGGGCTACGCTGCCGTACTTGGTTTTCATGTCCATGTTTGTCCGTTTCCCGTTCCGGTTCACGTTTTCTGGGTCTGTGCGGTTAATGTGGTTGGCCTGTTTTCGGTTTTCGGTTGTGTTTCTTGTACGATACACCCCAGTAGTGCTGCACGCTCGCGCCGGGCGGCGCCGGGATGGATTTGCCCCTGCGCGCTCCTCTGCCTCTCGGTTTTCCCGTAATGATGCTGAACGGCACTGCCTTGTACGCTCGGTGTATTTGCGTTCTCGTTTGCGCTTGTTTCTGCGGTGGCTTGTCTACACGTTAGTTGGCGTTTCTCTGTTTGTGATTTGCGATGTACACTTCGCGGTGTCATGCGGCGCGCGCGCGCGAGCGCACGTGCGTGTGCGTGTCTGTGTCTGGTATGTGTGTCTGTGTTTGGTATGTGGGCTGCACGCGGCCGGGTGCCGACGCCCTGGACCCCTGGGGCTGTGTGGGGCTGTGGGGCCGTGGGGCCACCCCCACGCCCTTGCAGGCCCTTGCGAGCAACCCAGCTGCGACGCATCGCGACGTGCAGCGCAAACCCCACACAGCCCCGCCACCACACACATCCACACATCTGCGGTGCGGTTTGTGTTGCGGGTCGTGAGTCGGCGTGTGCGTGCAGGGATGCCGCATCGCTGGCTTTACCGTATGAGCTCGGCAGCACCGGGCCGAGCGAGGTGACCGGTGACCCGGGGGGGGGGGGGTAGCCCCGGCCAGGAAGACGGACGGAGATGGAGTGGTGACCTGCGGGCGGCAGGCCCCTCGCCGGGCCCGGGCCGTGGGGGCAGGAAAAAAACGACACCGCAGCGGAGGGACGTAGGCGACCGAGAACCCCGTAGGTGGGGGACGAGGGTTGCGCTCGTTGCGCCTGTCCAATCGCAAGACGCGGTCCGCGGTCCCGCAAGCCATGTAAGACACCGCATCCAATATATTCCAAGCACCCTCCGGATTTTCGGGGTTCGCCGGGACCAGCGTTGACGGGCGATTATCCAACTTGAGGTTGTTCAACTGTGGGCGCCGTAGGCCATACGGTACGACCCACCCTCCCTCGCTCGCTCGCTCGTTCAGCCGGGGGGGCATGCAGCCACCACACGTTCACGGCCTTAATCCCGGGCTGCTGAGCTGGGGAGGATGAGTCCGCTGTCCGCTGTCCTGACCTGTGGCTACGACGTCACATGAATCCTTCGGGGTCCTGCGTTCGGAGCCCACACTGACCATTACTTCGGCTTTTACTGCCGCCTCCGCTCTTACGCCCTTATATATGCGGAACCTGTAACTTTGTGATTACGGTAGGTTACCACCACCACTGAGCACTGACCAGCCCAGTAGGCGTGCGCGAGGGGCGCGTGGCGAAACGGGCAGGGCGCAGCACAGCCCAGGCGGCGGACAGCGGACAGCACAGCCGCGTCGCGCCGGCGGACGCGATTGTGCGACGGGGACGTGACCACGGACACAGCCCCCGGTGGTTGGCCCGCCGGGACCCGGCCTGCGTGTAAGGGACGCGTTATAGCAGTGCAAGGAGGCCGCTGTACTCCGGGCCGCCCGCTCGCCCCCGGTGATGCATTAGGCCTGCGCCCTCACATACGCCTTGTTCGGGGCTTGTGCGCCTAAGCTGCACATGTGTCTGCGCCCTGTCCGCACACACATATTCAGTCAGCGTTGTACGCACTCGCGCCTACACAGCTCCCTTACTCTGGATTGTGGATCCATCGCTTGCAAGTTACAAGCATGTCATGATGTGCGAGGATGGCTGCCGGCTGCCATGGTCCGGGGTCTGCGTTTTTTGACCTCCGCCCGGAGGTCGGAGCCCCGGACCCTCCCGGACGGAACTGCAGGCGCACGTGCGCACCGGCTGCAAGCTGGCCCTGAAACTGATCCGATAAGAGTCCAAATAGCCTTTCGCGCACTTTAAGTAAGACTTTAATGCGCACTACTACTTTGATATGTCGAAGAGGGTGCAAGCGGTTGAAAGCTCATGTGGCAGGTGGCCAGAGAAGGACAATTTGTGGAGTACATCTGCAATACATGTCACAATACCCCGTATATTATCGAGGTAGTCTCGCAGCTAGAACAACATGACGGTACCAATCTAATCGAAATTGCAGATAGTGTGTCATCCAAGCTGTAGGGCACTGTTTCTTCTGCTGCTTTGGTCCGAACTTGTCATACTGCACGTTTTTACTCCCTATCTCTTCTTCGCGGCGGCCTCCGTCCCTCCGATAAGGCGCCACAGTGCAGTACTGTCGCGACCGCGTGATTCGCAATGAGCTCGACAACATGTGCGATACCAGCGGGCACGGACATATGCAATATGACATCCGAGATGGTGGGCTTTTTTGTACGTAGATAGATGACGAAGCCCTTGTCTGAGCCGAAAGCGACAAGAACCCTGATTCGATACAACCAAGCATGCATTTGCGTCGCTATGTTGTTTCTCCACATTACCTGTATCTAACACGTCATTTTTAACAAATATGGTGAATGTTTAATGGCTAGCATGCAGTCACAGGATGATGATGCCCACGCGTAAGTGCTGGGCGTTGGTCTTGAGACAACGTTCCGTGTGGACGCGTTGGCTGCACGGCAAATATTATATTTATTCTTATGTATTTCTCCACGTAGGGGCGAGCCAACGGACGGGACCTCAATGGACGCGAGGCCTTCGGCGAAACGAGGGCGTGCCCCTCCTGACCGCGCGACTTTGATGTGCCTGCTGTTGGGGCGCCTTGAACAGCAAATGACGCTCTCTAAGGCGATGTCCCTGCATCTCAACGGAATGCTGTTGCAGGTTAGGTCACGTCGATACCGGTAGAGGCCGCACCCCGGATAGGGAACCGCACCATGTCGCCGCGCATCAACAATATGCCTAGCACCATATTATAACAATAGTTATTATGATCACATCGCTGTCCTGTCCGGCTTTGCCATTAACTGTGTACCGATTTGCTCGTTTCGTTGTGCAGGCTCAGAGCATGGAAAATATCATCCTTGCCGCGCTTCATAGCCTCGACACAAAGCGCAAACAGCAACGTCCGAGTGGCAAGCAAGACGCATGCGCAGTCGCCGCGGCGGCGACCTTCGTTCCCGGCAGCACATCTCCAAAGCTGCCGCGGCGCGATAAGGCGCGCCCGCCAAAGGCGCAGCCGTCCAAATTGCTGCTGCCGACGAGGCTGCAGCGACAACCCACATCGCAGGCGCCGGCAGCCGCAGCCCCGCCCGCACTGCTTCCTCCACTGGGCCCTGCGGCTGCCTCCTCCTCCTCCTCCCCCTTTGCCCTTATTAGCACCGGCTGTGGCGCCCCCGCCGGGCCCCCGCCCCATCTGCAGACCGTGTTGGCCCTACAAGCCCTGATCGTGCAGCCCTATGCGCCGCCAAAGCAACTGCTCCACATGCCGCCGCCGGCGATGCCGGCGCCGGCGGCATCGCACGGCGCCGGCGCAATGCAGCACTTCGCCCAGCCGCAAGCTCCGTCCGCCGCCGCCGCCGCTTCGTCCCGCAGCGGCGGCGGCGCCGCCGCTTCGTGCCGTAGCGGTGGTGGCGGCGTCAGCCAGCTCTCCTTGTCGTTCGCGGGCCTCACCGCGGCCGGTGGCGCCGTCCGGCCCGAGGTCACCTCCGAGCCGTCGGAAGGCCGCCTGGCCCGGCCACATCCCGACACACCGCCGCAAACCCATTACCCAGGCCTAGCTCCGGCTCCGGGTCCGATTCCGGGTCTGGGACCTGGCCAGGGCCTGAGTCTGGGTCCGGGTCTGCCCCTGGCTTGCATCCCACCGGCAGGGTCAGGGCCCGCTGCGGCGCCAGTGGTGGAAGGCTCCGTTGCCGCGCTCCGCGCGGCGGCACCGCCGCTTGGAGTGTCTTGCTTTGCCGGCGGTCCCGGCGCCTTCCCTGGATCAAACGCCGCCGGCGTCAGCGCCGGCGCCGGTCCCTTGCCCGTGTCGGCGGCGGCGTTGGTGGCGGGGCGGGGCTGCCCGCGAGCGGCCCGTCAGCGCCGGCGCCGCTCGCCACAGCCTTGCTCCCCCGCGCCGCCGTCGACCTTGGCTGTCCCCACCACCTCCCCCTCCTCTTCCTCGTCCTCCCCACCGGGATCAGGCCCAGCAGCCCAGGGAGCTTTCCGACTCGCCCACAGCGGGAGCAGCAGCGATATTGGCGTCGGCGTCCACTTGCGTAATGTGGATGACCCCTTCAGCTGGGCGGTGGCGGCGGCGGCGGCGGCGACGACGGCGGCAGGAGCGGCGGCGGCGGAGCCGCTCGCCTCGGCGCCTTCGATCGTGTCGGGCGAGCGCAGCATGAGCGTCGACAGCAGCGGAAGCGACGTGCAGGTGCACGTGCCGGCGAGTTGGGGGATCGACGCAGCCGCAGCGGCCGCGGCGTGGGGCTGCCGGCTTGAGGGTAGGCTTGCGTGTGCGGCCTCGGTTCCTAGGATTGGGGCCCAGGAAGCTCCTCGCGGCGGCGGCGGTGGTGGTGGTGGTGGTGACAGTGGTGGCGCTCGCTGGGTTGGGGCCGCGCAGTTGAGACGCAGCGGCAGCGGCAGCAGCGGCAGCGGCAATGGTGGTGGTGGTGGTGGTGGCCCGGTGGGAGCTGCGGATGGTTGGCCAGGTGCCGAGGACGGCTTCGATCAAGGAGCGGAGCGGAGCGGGTGTGACTCGTGACTAGAAGGACTTGAAGGACTCGAAGGACTGGAAGGGGAAACAAACCACCCTTCCGGTACTTGCCGCTGAGCGCTCTGCGGCGAGGCTGGGAGACGCGCGGTGGGAAGCTGTGCGATGCCGCGGGCGGCCTACCCGCCTGGTTGACCTCCCGGCTGTGGGTAACGGCACTCTGGCGTGACGCTGCTGGCGAGATCTCCTTCGGTTCGTTGGCTTGAGGGGGGTTGGGGGGCGGCGCCTTTCCGGGCAGGGGGGAAAGCGAGCTGCAGACCTTGGGTAGGGGCTAAGGGGGGGCCTTTAACGCGAAGAAAGGAGCACCAGAAGGCAACGGAATGCAACGGAATGCGGCACTGACGACAACAGGGGCCGGGCCGGGACGCCGTGCAGCGGCTGTGGACCTGGGGGCGGCGGGGAGGGGGGTCTGGCGCACCTTGGCTTGGCTGGCCGGGTGGCGGGGCCTCACGTGAGGCAGGCGGCTGGCAGGCGGGGGCAGCCAAGTGTCGCTCCCGGGCCGCAGGGCATCGAGCGAGGCGCCGCAAGGCGCTGCTCTGCGGTCTCGCACGGCAGTACCGTAGTTCGGCGGCGTAATGCTGAGTCCAATCCATCCGGTTTTTTGTTTGTTAAAAGCCTTTTCAAACACCGTATTTTTCGCGGATGCATGAAAATTTGAATTTGAATTGGAATGGCGCGCGTGGCGCGCGCTGCGAGGCGTGCGTCGCTCGATGGGAAAGGCGCAGCAGTTCCTCCGGGCGGGCCAATTCAGCGGGTGGCGGATGGGGTGGACGGCGGAGCTTGGCCGACCGACTCTCATCTGGACTTGCTACTCGTCTTCATTCCTCCGTAGGTTTTCATCCTGATTGATTGGTGTCAATTGGTGTTTTTGTCCTGCTGGCTTTTTGTCCTGGCTTTATTGGTTTTGGTGTCTACTTCTGACGCAGGCGCGCCCCGCGGGGGCGGCTGGGGTAGGTACCGGTAGGTGGGTACCCTCCGGGCCAGGTCGAAGGGGGTGGGGGTGGGCGTTGTTGAAATGCTGACAACACACAGTCACACACACGCACAGTCACACACACACACCCGTGCAAGCAGGTGGACGCCGCCACACCGGGAGCTGAGGTCGTCTGGACCATGATGCTGTTCCGGCGGGGGGAAGGGGGGAGGTGAGATTGTGGTGATGAGGGCCGTTGGCGGTTGGGAGCTGCGCGAAGTAAGGTTCGCTGCGTCGCTGCATGTTTGGCGGCGGTTGTGGACTTGTGGACTTGCGGTTGCGTGCATCCGTTTTTGCTTGCTTGCGGTGCCCGGCCCTGAGGGCTCCGGAGGAGCGCTGCGAGACTGGTTTTGGTTTAAGGGTTTCGGTTTTGGTTTTGGACGAGCTGGGGCGATACTGTGGCTTTCACCTTCATCCTCGCTCCTCCTGGCTGGACGACGTACATGCGCTGCGTCAGGTTTGTAGTTTTAGTGATGATGTAATCAATTATTACGGACACTGTATAATATATATGTATAATATATATATATATGTATGTATAATTATATAGATGCTGCTGGGTGTCGTTTTGTTCGTGGTCGTGCTTTACTGGTCGTCCTTTGTACCGTACCGTACTGCACCGCCGTACTACATTGTCTGTCCGCGCGCGGTGCGGTAGTCGTGGATCGCGCGCGCGCCCCGGCTGATGGCCCTGAGATGCCTTGCACGACTCGTGAAGGCAAACGCACAGACGTGTGTGTGGGGTTGATTGGTTGGGTTGGTACACTCCTTCGTTGCGGCGGGGGTGCGTGGAGGCGACGGTGTCATGCTGCCGGTGTCGTATCATTTACGCCGCTCATATGTTTGGCTGCTGCTGCTGCAGCTGCTGCTCCGTCCCTGCTGTTGCTGTGGCTGTTGTGGCTGCAGCCGTGGCTGCTGCTTTGGCTGCTACTGTTGTGGTTGTGGTTGCCGCAGCGGCGGCGGTGGCAGCTAGAGGCGGCGGCTCATCGGCGAATCCTAAGGGCTCAGGGTACCGGTAGCTGTAATGTGCAACCCGTTGTATATTACGGGTGTAACAACCTTTAATGAGACGGTTACTCAGTAATTACTTACCTGTCACCGTGAGGTGTTAGGACGGATGCGAGTGTTACAATGAGGGACCACTACTACGGTCCTGCGCTGGCGCATTGCCGCATTCTGAGTCAACTCAGAACCTCACGGGCCTGCCGACTGCAGCAGACCAGCAGCACCCTCCCTCATGTCCGCCCAGCATTGAGGGAGGGTTCAGTTGTTCCCATGGGACCCACCGGCGGTTAGTGACGGTTAGTGCTAGGGTACTGCCTAATGTGGCAGCCTGGCACGGACATGGCCGTTCGCGTCCGTGTGGAGGAGTGGCTGGGTGGGTGCTTGGGACGTCATCCCAGTTCGCGCGGGAGGGTGCGGGCGTCTCTTTAGGAGTGCGAAGCAGTGTAGGTGCTCTCAAAAAGCTGCTTCGATACGAACCCTACTCGGTCGCAGAAGCTTTTATCGATCGGGCGCGGCTGCCCGAGACTTGTAAAGCGACTGCCGCCCTCGTTCCAGCGCTACAATTGCCGCCAGCACCTCGCCACGCACATTTGGGCCTCCCAATTGCGTACTGTGCATGGGGAAGCCCGCGAGGGGAAGCCGTCCATCGCAAAACACCAAGCAATACGGTTCTTTGATTGTTCCCGTTCTCCCGCCCACTTGACCTTCCGAAGCCTTCCAGAGCTCTGCAAAGGCGGGCTCCAACCTGGCTAGACTCTGCTCCGTGGGTTCTTCGCGTGCCCAGCGCCTCACCCACCCACGAACGCCTACTTGCCTGCTGGTGCTTTGCCCGTGGCTCCGGCCTTGCCCCATCCATCTGCAGCCAGGTGCGTGACCACGCGTGGAGAGCGAGCTGGGCGAGTGGCACTGCCGTCTCTCCAACTCTCCAGCCTAAGCACCGCACCAGTCTTGGCCACGATTCTGTCTCGGGTGGAGCCGCCTCTAGCTAGCCCGTTCACATCTTCGATCGTTGCTACGGCCGCCTTTACACACCCATCCCCGCCGGAGCCCAAAGCCCCCTTGGGCAGGCGGTAGGCACATGCAGACCGCCGCGCTCACTCCCGGTAGCCTGGCTTTGGGATTTTCGTTGAAAGCCGTTGGCGACATCGCCCGATCAACATACGCCGCTACTACGTTACGCAGACGGGCTAGTTCTGCCATCGTTGGGAGGCACTCAAATTCCATCCGGTATGTATAGGAGCGTGCTCGCAACGCACATAACCCGATGCCACAAAAGCCCTACCATGCGCCGACATCGGTATGCTCGCGCGGCGGCGCATCTTGGATTGTTGGGTCTTGGATATCGCCGAGTCCTTAGGACGTTACTGTACTTGCCGTACTTCCTGACGATTTGGACTAACGGACCGGTCCCCCTTGTAATCGTCGATTCCTAACGGACGGCGCGGTGGGCTTGGTGCTGGTGGGCCTTGGTGGCTTTGCTTTTGGCGCCCCTTTGCGGGTGACCCTGGGGTAGGATGAACAGTCTGTCTAGCCTGTACGGCTAGCAACCGGTGTGAAAACCGGTTCCCCTTGTAATTGTCGATTCCTAACGAACTATTTGTCTAAATCCTAATTCCGGTTGGTCCCTTTATGGCGGTTTTCAGTTCGAATGTCCGATGTTCTTGTATTGTATTACAAGCTCGAGAGCTCATAAGGCCCAGACGAGCCAGGAGGCTCATGGACCGCGAGAATAGGCAGGTCAAAAAGGAGCTAAGAACTATGTCGCCAAGCAGAAACTAAAGCAGGATCACAAACGAAAACAGGTAAAATGAACAAACATTCAAACTAGCATAGAAGACCGCCGTACCCAGATGTTGTGAACTAATTCAGGTAAGCCGCGTTGATTGTCCGCGCCCGTAACAGCAAGCATAGGCGGTGAAATGTAGTCGCCTAAAATGACACCTAGGGTGCTAAAACCCTGACGTATATCGTCGTACGCCGAACACTCCATCAGCACATGATATTCGTCTTCAGTACCACTATCACAGACCCTACAAGTACGCTCAGACCTCTGCCGTCCAGCAGGTCGATTATTCTCAATAGGCCAGGCTCCTAGACGAAAGCGCAAAAGAGAAGCATAGGGTTTGGGGGGGATATACCCAGCCGTATGTTTCGGCATCCCCATCCAGTGCGTGTGCCGACACATCTTCACACCGGGCTTGTGGTTATCAGAAACGAACTCACGCGGGGGCGTGAGAAGCCTGCTGTTAAGCCAGTCTTCATCAAACCTCTGCTCCAACGTCCAAATCAAATTCCCAATATTAAGCGAACGCGACGCAACAAAGTCGACTTGGCCCTCCAAATCAAGACCCGGCGGGGGCTCCGGCCAGTGGTCCTGTCCCAAACACCTGAGTCCTCGTAAAACCAAGGCTCCCCACCCATGACCTGACAAGTCTGATTGAAGGGCAAGCCGAATTTCCTCACGAAACACTCTATGGAATACCGAACCCTTCGCATCAACCAGCTTGTTCCAGAAACGGTAGATGAGAGAAGCCCAGTGAACATGCAACGGGCGCTGCCCGAATTCCCTGAACAGGATTTTGTTGTCCGGAATCTTGCGCAGACCCGCGAGCATCTTCAAGTACATGCGTTGCAGCCCAACCATCCGATTCTCTAGCGCCTTTTCAAAATAGCAGTACCGACCTTGGGGATCGCGATCACGTTCGACCACTTGCAGAATGTACGACGGGCCCCAGACCTGTACCCCATAGGAAAGGATGGCGCAGATCTGCTGCACGTCGAAGCACTTGAGGGCGACCCTAGGAACGAACAAACCACGTCTACGAAGCTTGTTAACGAGAGCAAAAACCGCACGTTGTCCCGCACCGAATAGCTCGTCTGTGCATGCCTCGAAAGGTGCCTCCGGACCGTAATGTAACCCTAGGTACCTAGCGCGACGCGCCCACTCCATCTCCTCAAAGCGGATCGTGTTGCCTACTATACGCCTCATACCAACCTTAACCAAACGGTACGCAAGGTCTCGTAAGTTCTGGGACGGGTGAAAATACACAACCTCGCACTTACGGGTGTGAACCGTCAGACCGAAGGCAGTACACCACTCAGACAACGCCTGCAAGAGACACATCAGACGGCGGTGGCTAAACGCAAAAAGATTGAGATCATCGGCGTAAAGGATGAGAGGAACGCGCAGCCCATCAACTACCGGGCATTCGTTAGCACACATGGCGGCCGGGGCAAGTTTATCCTTAGCTTCTACGTAGTCCGCAAACCCTTCGACGAAAAACCCGAATAGAGTGGGGCTAAGGGGACAGCCCTGTTTGACACCTTGCATATCCTCAAAGGGGTCGCCAAGTTTACCATTGACCTTCACACGCAAAACAACCCGATCATAACCGGCCATCAGGGCGTCGAGCATAGCCCCGTGCAATCCACGCTCACGAAGACGCTGCCAGAGTAGCTGACGTGGAACGCGATCAAAGGCCTTTTCAAAATCAACCTGGCAAACAAAAAGCGGAGTGCTACTAGGGGGCCCTGTCCTATGCCTGTCGATGAGATGACGCAATAACAGCAGATTGTGGATAGTGCCAATTTTCGCGCGAAAGCCACCCTGAAACGGAGATCGAGCCTGCGCCAATTCCCCCCAACGACTAAGCCGCCGCTCCAAAATGGCCGCATAGCACTTTGCTAAGGCCCCACCTACCGCCAGGCCGCGATAGTTGCCTTTTTCGTGAACATCGCCCTTTTTATGGATAGGCGTAAGACAGGACACCTCGAACTGAGCAGGGAAGTCACCAGTACTGCGGATGTGTTCAAACAAGCGATGGACATGGGGTGTGAGCACATTAAAGAAACGCCCTTCAACCTCCCGCTTGGCGTACTTATAACATTCGGCCGGGACGCTATCTAACCCACTCGACTTATTGTTACTAAGCGATGAGATAACCAAGCCAACTTCCTCCACGGTGAAAGGGGAATTCAGTGACGCGGCTAGCTCAACCCGGCTGGGCCGAGCGCCTGCGCTATCCTCCCATCCCCCGCCACCCTCACGACCGTGAACTCCGTTGATAAAACTAAGGATGGCCTCTACATCTGCGTCTCTGCCGGCATTCGTGTTGCCGTTAAACAAGTTTTCAAAGTACTCACTCCAAACGCCCACCTCTGAAATAGGACAGTCCTCACCCAGAGTCGCGTTCACGATTTTCCAGAAGGCGCGCGGGTTGCTCTGGCACGACCCTAACAGGCTTTCAAACTCAGACGTGCGGTATGCATCTCTAGCGTTACGGATGAGGCGCTGATATTATAATAATAATGCGTACGGAGACGACTGAATTCCGTACGAGCAGTCGGGTCGTTAAGGGTTCCCTCCGTGCGCATGCGGGCTTTGTGATTGAGCATAGCCGTACGAGCAACCGCACACTCCTCCGTCCACCAAGGTGCATCACCCTGTCCACGAACTTGAGCGCGGCCGCGGGGCCGGCCAAACACCCGAGACAGCACTTGGGCAAGCTCCTTACCCAACAAGTCGATAGCCTGCGTGGCGTTGATTTGCCCCCCGAGCTCGGCCATAATAGCGGAAATCCTAGTTAGAACCGGAGCGTCATCCGTTGCGAAAGCCTGGGCATAGCGTTGCCACTGGCGTACATTAAAGCGCGCGTGTTGACACCGTGCCGGTAGAAAGTACGAAAGTGGAAGTGCAAAGTGGAAGTAGAAGTGGGTTCCGGAGCGCATGGCAACTGAAGCCTATAAGGCCGCGCGCGCATGGCACGATGGCAGCATATGTTTTTTCTTCCATCCTCGTGTAGACACGCGAGCCTAGCTTTAAGACTAGCATAAGCGAGACCAGGATATTACTGTGACTGCATTCGGGTCCCACTTTTGAAGCCCGTATAGCTGGACGTGCCATGGAAGGAAAGACACACCGTCCTTATTCTCGCGATGTCCGGGAGCGGGTGGTTGATATGTACTTTCAAGACGAAAAGACGATGGCTGAAATTTCCGCTACCTTTCACGGCAAGCCGTGCATCAAGACCGTTTCGCGCATCATAAGTCAGTACATGGAGGATGGGACGGACGGCCTTTCACTGCAGGGCCAGCGCGGTCGCGTTCGGCCACGTCGCAAGATGGACGACACCGTCAAGCAGCTCCTTGTCGACGTAATAGAGCGTCTGGAGACGTCGCGCCTGCGAGATATTGCGGCAGAGCTCTGCTGTGTGGCTGGGGCAGAACCTGGCTTCTACGGGGCAACGGACGTGTGCCGCACTCTGTCCGAGATTGGGTACTCGCGTGTGCGCGTTCAAAGCCGTCCGTACGAGGCAGACCCCGTGGCCCAGCAGGAATGGGTGGACTGGTGCCGCTCGTCCGGGATCGCTCATTCGGATTGGGTCTTCCTCGACGAGGTCTTCGTGGTGAGATTGGGGAAGGGGCTGGTTTGGGAGGGGCGCGGACGGACACGCAAGTGTGTTCTGTCTAATTATCTTGGCGCTGACTGACATTTTCAAATACAGCAGGACAGTCAAGTGACCAACGCCAAGTACGCATGGGTACCGCAAGGGTACCGGTCGAAGGTCCGCAGCCTGACCGTCCGCGGTCGGCGTTACACCACCATTGCCGCAATGTCGTACAAGGGCATAATCGCGGCGTGGACGTTCGAGGGCCCTGCGGACGCGGATGCCTTCAAGCAATTCATCGCAAACCACCTGGTGAGGAATGCCTGTACCCTATGTTGATTTGCGTCAGTGGGACATTTGTACCGTACCAGTGGGGTCTTAACCCACACCCTCCTCCTAAACGCGCCTGCAGACCGACAAGATGAAAGCGTGGCCTCAGGAGCACTCTGTACTGATAATGGACGACTGCCGCAGCCACGACAAGACCTGGCTAGCGGAGTGGGCGACCTTCGTCGGCTGTCGTGCGCACTTTCTGCCCCCGTACTCGCCCGATCTCAACCCCATGGTGAAGGTGTTCGGTATCGTCAAGCAGTATCTGCGCGCGAATGCTGACGACCTGCGCCAGCTTCCGGGCCCCGTTGCCATTGCATTGGCTCTAGATGACGCTAGCCAGGGCCAGAAGTGCGCCAACTTCATCCTGAACACGCCCGGTCGCCCATACTCCCTGGTAGCGTGACGTGGTCGATATGGGATGACAAAAGCTGAGGCCTAGCAACTTGTAAGGCGTCCCGGTACGACCTTGATTCCGAGTCATTTTCGCGTCGCGGGCCCGGGTCTGCGTTGCACGCAATCCAGTCTGATCCAGCCTGCAAAGCCCCTAAGGCCAAGAATTCCCAACCAGAAGGCAAGTGCTTCAAGTGTTTCAGGTCAAAAAGGGTCGTTTGTGGCCTTTGGTATCCGTCTCCCGGACTCCCGCCCGAATGGGTTGTACGCCATCGTTGAGTACGGCTGAGGCGCGTTTAGTAGTTGGTAATATATGTGTTTAGTAATTGGTAATATGTTCGTAATATATGTGTTTAGTAATTGGTAATATATTCGTTCCATCCGTCCATGTCCTTTACTTTCAAGCTCGACGTCTCGGTGAGTTGCAGTTAGCAAGGAAAGGGGTTTGGTTTCGTTCCCGCAGTGTGTGTTTTTACCCACCCAGCCTACCCGACCTTGTGTCGCTGCACGGGAGGGGCGAGGGCCGAGGCAAGGATGAAAAGAAGCGTGCGGTGGGGCTTCGGCGGCGCTGGAGGGACGTGCCGTAGCCCGGGGGGGGGGGCCGCGGGGATGGGGCCCGGGGGAGGGGGAGGGGTGGGCACGCTGGCGGCCTTCACGGTGAGATGCCTGGACGCACCTGTGTACCGGGATGTCCCGGATGTATGTCCCGGATGTAACTTGCTTTCCTCCTTCAGCGCTCTGCTCCGCGCGTCAAATGCCGTTATGTGATGTTGTACGGTGCCTGTGAACTGTTGTTTTGTCGTACCAGTCAGCGGCGCGGCGCCGTGCGGCGGCCGTGCCGGGCCGGGCCGGGTGGCACACAAAGCTGTGAGCTCACAGAGGAGCTTAGGAGGTGCCGATTATCATTCAGCTACAACGGCCCCAACAGCAAGATATTACGCGCTCAGATGATATGCGGTGTGCGGACCCCATCCCCCGCTCCGGCCTATAGTGGATAATCCCCCGCTCCCGCTTGCGCCCGGGCCGAGGGCCCGCCCCTGTTGTGCCAGTGCAGCTACGGCCACAGACAAACACAATGAGCGATGAGCAACGCAGTGAGCAACGGAAGTTGAAAGGTGCCGTTACCGTAGGGCGGCAAAGCCGGGCCGGGGGTGCGACTGCGGTCTAGCGCTGCCGTACATGTGTTGTGTGTACACGTGCACACGCACGTGCACGTGTGAATGGAGAGAGAGAGATGCGAGGGTGCTGCATCATACACACTGTTGCGACCCGTACACGTACGACACAGAGTGCAGAGCGGCATTCCCCAACGTGGGATCAACCGCAGCGTCCGCAGGCACACACACACACGGGTGTTGCGTAGTTGATCACGCACACAGGCACACACGTAAAGGTGGGTCATGCACAGTTAAACCGTACAAACAAGGAGATCGTGTGGTGGCGATAAAAAAACACAATACATTAGGCTTGATACGTGCAGGTACTCGAAAGCACACACACACACACACACACACACACACACGTCGTGTGACGAGCAAGATTCGTCCGCCATCCCCACCCCACCCCCCAATCCACACACCGTAAAAGTGGCCCCCTTGCGCCCCTGGCCTGCCCTCCCCTGCCCTGCCCTCTGCCCTGCCCGGCCCAGGTCGTGTCCCCTCGTTTTGACGGTAAGGAGTTTGACCGTGCTGTCCCTCTCACCTTCCCCCTCCCCTGCTCGTCCCCCACCTCCCCTGCTCGTCCAACCCAAAAAGTAATGCCGTTCGCCAATGCTGTACATTGAGGGCGCCAACCACCATGTGCAACCGTCAACCGACAACTATCCGATATTCAACTCGAACCCAAACCCAAACCAGCCTTCCCCATGCAACCCCGCAATAAATAATAATTACTACCATTATTACTAAGCCCGCAATAAAGCATTTTTATTATTTTCTATAATTACATATTTTTTATTATTGGCAATATCACACATGCTGCAGGCAGCCGTGCACGCGCACGCAAGCAGGCAATGCGGCCGCAACGGGCTCCAACCATCGCCGCAGCCACCGGCCAAAGCGGGGCCGCCGGGAAGGCAAGCAAGCAGCCCTCAACCACCCGCCACCCACCAACCGCCAACGGCCAACCACCCAACAACCCGTCCAACGACAACGACAACGTCCAACGACATCAACAACGACAGCGTAATCAAAACCAGTCTGGTTCCAACTGCGCACGGCACCACCCCTTCCCCTCCTCCTCCCCCTCCCCCCGTGAGGCGCCAGACCCGCGGGTCGTTCGTTCGTTCGTTCGTTCGGATAGACTCCTCCCGGCGGGTGACAGCGGCGGCCGCAGCCGCAGCCGCAGCCGCAGCCGCGAGTAGAAAGCTACAAACCCCAAACGTCCCGACCCTGTCCTGCTTTGGTGCCCTGCCCCCGGCACCCCCTCACCCCACACCAGCCCCTTCCAGCGACCCCGTCCAGGCCGCCATCCGAAGTGCCGTACGACGACCTTTCGTACTGCATGCAAAGCGGTCCACGTCGAGCGCCGCCGCCGCCGCCGCCGCCGCTGACTGCAGGGCCGTCGCCGCCGCCGCAGCCACCGCCCCAGTAGTAGCTGCGACGCCGCCATCCGGATGTCCCTCTGCCTCCCCTCCCCACTCCTCCATTACGATCCGCTGAAGTCTGAACAGTACCCACCCCTTTGGACCCACCATCGCGACTCTCTCCCTCTCTCTTGCTGCTGCTGCCCCCCCTGCTCCCCCTGCCCCCCCCCCCTTCCCCCTCTCCCCCCCTGCTCCCCCCCTCCCCCTCTTCCCCCCCTGCTCCCCAGCCTCACAAGATGTGTAGCGGAAAGTCGTCCTCGTTATGGTGGCGCTGAGGCGACTGCCGCCGAAACACCTCCCCCCCTCCCCCTCCCCCGCCCCCTCCACATCTGCCGCCGCACCCAGTGCCGCCGCCGCCGCCCCCCATCCCCATCCCCATCCCCATCCCCAGCCCCAGCCCCCCAGCTGCATTGGCCGCCGCCGCCGCCGCCATGTTTGCGTTGACGACCACGTTCCTCAGGAGCTCTTTGTTCGAGAGGGTGGACAGGCGGCGGCGTGCGGCCACCAGCTGACAGGATCTTGAGGCGGAGGAGAGACTGGACATGAGGTGCACCAGCTCCTCGGCGGTGGGGCGACGGCGGGGGTCCACATCCCAGCAGCTAGTGGGGGCCGCGGTGGGTGGGGTGGAGGGTGGGGGGTGGGTGGGGGGTGGGGGGGGGGGGTGGAGGGTGGGGGGTGAGGGCGAGGGGGTGCTTTAGGAGGACGATTGTTGGGGTGTTTGGGGGGGAGGGGTGATAGAGAGGTGGGGGGTGGGGTGGGGTGGTGATGGAGAGATGCGACCTCTCCCTGGAGCGGTGGGGGGGTGGAGGGGTGGAGGGGGGTGGAGGGGGGGGTTCAGGGAGTGATATGCTCCTTTATAAAATAATGAGTCACTGCGGACGTTGATGATCAAGCTGCGACAGCCGCTGAACCTCCGGAACTGTTAAAGTTATCCCACCCATTCCCAAACTTTACCGACATTGCTGCTTGACCCGCGGTTGAACCGTCCCAGCATCTTGTCGGTGTCGGAAGTGTTGCAAGCCGCCTCGGACGAAGCCGCACCGCATTTTGTGCGGTGCGATGTTGTAGACATGTGTACCAATCGTAAAATTAGCGCCGTAGAAGTGTCCAAAAGCTGACTGAAAAGCTGGTATGCGCGTGCTTGCTCTAAAAAACCCGAAAATCCCACCCTCTAAGCTGTCAGAACTGGCAACAGCAACATCTATCGGAACTGAGGATGCTTACCTGAGCGGCAGACCAGCGCGGTAGCGTTGCGATTCGTCGATGCGTAAGGGGCAAGGGCAACGTGGCGGCTTTGTGAGCAACGTTGAAGCATTTGCTGGGGGAGCATGGTATGATATGCGGTGCGATCCTACACAAAGTGCCTACGGGAATGACTAAAAGAAAGAAAGATGCATAAACTAAGCTGAGTATTTGAGCACCCAGCTGTAACGAGCCGTACCGAAGTACGGCGCCTTACAGTTGGGCGACGTGCATACGCACAAAACACGGTGCGGCACGGGGCCTGAGGAGGTTCCCGCCATACCGCGCACCGGAGGGGCCGATGCATGCTGACCCCTGCGGTGTGGGATGGTTAGGGGGTTTAACGGGGGACGCGCTGCGAGAAGGGGTGCGGTGGGGGTGGGGGCTGGCGTGTCCGGAGGGCGCCAAATGCGGCAAGAATGCGGTCGGTGAGCTTGAGACCGTTTTTGCGTTGGACATGGAAGAGGTCCGGCCATAGGATGACCTGCTGCGCACACTGGGCCTCGAGGCGTAAACGTGTGGAGGGGGGGGGGGTGCGGCAGGAGGCGAGGGCGGTACGGTGGCGGAGCGGTGTGGGCAGGAGGAAGGCAGGTGGAAGAGCCAGGGGGAACTAACTGCCAAGGCAGGCAGGCAGGCAGGCAGGCAGGCAGGCAGGCAGGCAGGCAGGCAGGACCAACGACTCCTCCCCTCCGCCCTCCCCCTCCTCGGCTCCACTCACCGGTTGGCCAGTGCAGCGTAGTCGGGGGGCGTGTCGGGAGGGAAGGCGGGTCTGCGCCGGAGGGACACACACACATACACACATACACACACACATACACACACACCAGCGCAGGCAGGGGCGGGGCGGAAGGGGGAGGGTAAACGGTGGGGTGTATGTGTGTGGTTTGGGGGGAGGGGGTTATCCACATATAGGCCGGAGCCCGTAAACGGGAATGTAGCAGAAGAAATGGGGGGAGGGGGTGCGGGAGGGCAGATTGACGTACCAACGGCCTAACGGCCCAACGGACGAGCTGACAAACGAACAACTGGCCCAGCCCCGGCGGGTCCCACCAAGTCCGCCCGCTGCCGCCCCCCCGAACGAGGCTGCGAAGCTGCTAGGCTGCCCACACAACCCTACGAGGGGCACACACCGAAGCAGTAACCCACACAGCAGCCCCACATTACCCCACGTCCCGCCTACCCCCCCCCCAACCCAAGCACACTCGCCTGCCCCCCCCCCTCCCACTGCCTGCACCCCCCCCCCACACCCACACACCCACCTGAGCCCCAGGTTCTGCACCCGGTCAATGATTTGGTCCGAGTTGAGTCCGAGGTACACGGGCTGACCCGTCAGGATCTCCCTGCGGCGGGGCAGGTTGGGGGGGGGGGGTCAGGGAGGCAGGAAGGAGGCAGGTGGGGGAGGCGGCAGGTTGGGGGAGGCGGCAAGTTGGGGGAGGCGGCGCCACGAGGAGTTCAAAAGGGAGGGAAGAGGGGAGAGGCGGGAAGAGGCGCACAGCCGCGCGGCTCCGTCCCCTCCCGCTGCCACCAAATCCATCCACCCCAATCCACTCCCCCACCCCCACCCCCACCCCCACCCCCACCCAACCCCCCCACCCCCACCCATCCCACCACATGACAATGCCGAACGCGTAAATGTCCACCGCCACATCTACCGCATTGCTGGCGCCGCCTGCGACACGAAACACATGTGTACGTAGAGGCACGTGTGTACGGCAATGTTAGTACGACCATGGCGGATGTAGACCAATGCAACAGCGCACGCAACCCGCAGAGCGGTGTTGGACCCCCCCCCTTGGAGTAGAGCCCGGAGGTTAGGATGGACGAATGGAACACAAACGGGAAACAAGGGCGGGGTGGGCACACACACACACACACATACACACATACACACGGACGCACCCAGACACGCAGACACACGCATATACATACCCCCCCTCCGAACACACATACACACACACACACGCCCGCCCTCTCATACACGTCCCCTCACACGCACGCCCCCCCCCCTCACACGCACACACCACATCCCCCCGACACACACATACACGCCCTCACGCCCCCCCTTCCCCTCCCCTCCCCCCCTCCCCCCCTCACCGTGCATGTGTATTGCCTCCGGCGCCACGTGCGACACAGTCCCGCTGTACCTCCTCACCCGCCGCCCCGCCCCCGCCCCCACCCCTGCGCCACCCCCACCTCCCCCTCCCCCTCCGTTGGTCCCTCCCCCCGTCCCACCCCCTCCCCCTCCCCCTCCCCCCTGCTGTGGCTGTGGCTGTGACTGGCCCCCCTGCTGCTGTTGCTGCTGCTGCTGCTGCCCCCCTGGCCCGCTGGCTGCCACCATATCCGCCTCAGTCAACAGTTTGACCAGTCCAAAGTCGCTCAGTTTGGCGGTGAAGCCGCGGACATCGCTGGGGGAGCTCTGGAGGAGGCGAAAGTGGGGGAAGAGGGGGGGGAAGGAAGGGGGGAAGAGGGGGGGAAGTGGGGGAGAGGGGAAAGGGTTATAGGGTCATATCCACGTGTAGGCGGGAGGGAGGGAATAATACCGTAGAGAGGAAGCCGCAGCGGTGGGACAGCCGGGGGAAGGGGGGAGGGGGAGGGGGAGGGGGGGAGGGGCGGGGGGATGAGAAGGAAAATGCCGCAGCGAGGGGACGGAGACGGCGAGGGGGAGGGGGAGGGGGGCTGCACAGGGGGGTGAGGCCCCGGTTTCGGCCCCTGGGTCGGGTGAGGTATTGGGGGGTGGGGCGGGTATCCACGTATAGGCCTATAAGGGCCCGGAGGGGGGCAGAGCTGCAGAAGGGCGCTGCGTCCCGATGGCACACGCCGGAAGCGATGGTGATGGTGGGTGGGTGGGGGGGGAGGTTAGGGGGGGTGATGACAGTGGGGCAGAGGCGACACCCCCCACCACCCACCACCCGACTAGCAACCTGCCGTACCCTCCGTCGTACTTCCGCACACATATCGCGCACCCATCCGCACACCTGCCCCGTATACACACATGTAGCAGGGGTAGGACGTGCGCTGTCTTGGGTTCTCCTTTGGTGCTGACCGCCCACGAGCCGGACCAAGCTCGGGGCAGGTTCTCAGCGCTTTGTTTTCGCGCCTAGAGGAGCACCGCCAGCCGGTAGCAGGCCGGCCGGGCGCCCCGGCGCTGCAAGGACTTCAGGGCGGGCAGGACAGCGCGGGCGCCGCGTAGCGCGCCGGCGCGACTGCTGTTTGTGCGGACGAAGGGCCCAGCTGCCGTATATGGCAGGCTGTGAGCTCAAGCCTTTGGGGAGCCGCTGCGCCGTACACCCGTATATGGGGTGTACGACGCAGCCAGCTCCGCGTCGAGCAGGAGGGGGTAGCGGCCCCTCACGCCCTTCTCCCACCGCAAGGGGGAGAGTGCTTAGGCGGTCTTTCCGTCGGGGCTGGGTTAGCAGCCCCTGGCCAGCGTCAGGGCCCGGTCAGATACTGTAACGACACACATGCACATACACACACATACACACACGCAATACACACATACACACATACACATACACATACACACACATACACACACATACACACACATACACACACACGCAATACACACACCTTTAGCAGCACGTTTTGTGGTTTGAGGTCCCGGTGCACCAGGTTGATGGAGTGGAGGTACTTCAGCGCCAGCGCCACTTCCAGCAGCGTGAGGTAGATGTGGGACCAGGCGGGCTGGTGCGCACCGTAGCCGCCTGAAGGGGGCCCCATCCCCCCGGGGGGAAGGGCGGGGGGAGGGGGGAGGGGGGAGGGTAATGTGAGTGCGATGCGTCGTTGGATTTGGATTTGGATTTGGATCTGGATCTGGATCTGGTTGCAGCTACCCGGCCCCCCGTCCCCGCAAATAACCTTGGATCAGTTCAGATGCTATGGGTATTGGTATTGGTATTGGCTGCAGAGAAGGGGGGGTGGGGTGAAGGGAAGGATAGGAAGGCTGAAGCGCTGGGAGTGCAGCTCGGATCGGACATCCTACACACTTGCTACAGACCACCAGCTGCCAACCGGAGTGAGGGAGAAGGGGGTGTACACGGGAAGTGTGTGTGCGTGTGTGGGGGTGTGTGGGGGTGTGTGCGTGTGTGGGTGTGTGCGTGTGTGGGTGTGTGGGTGTGTGCGTGTGCGTGTGTGCGTGCACACGACAGGGCGAGTTGAGAGGGGCGAGAGGCCCGTGGCACGCAAGCGGACCCGGGTTGGGGTTGGGACTGGGGCTGGGGTTGGGGTGGTGGTGTGGTGTTGGTGTGGTGTGCCTGCCTGCCTGCCTGCCTGCCTGCCTGCCTGCCTTCTCCACCACCACCACCACCAGGCCCCCCCTCCTCACGCCCCCCCCCCCGACTTCCCCCCCCCACACACACACACACATACACACACTCACCCTTGACCTTCTCCCTGAACACTCCGTTCCGAATGGCATCCGCCAGACAGCCGGCATCGCAAAACTCCATCAGAATCACGAGGGCCTTACGGGGAGGGGGGCTGGGGCTGCCGGGGTGCTGAAGGGGGGGAGGAGAGGGGGGGAAGAAGGGGGAGAATGAAGGAGGGAAGAGGGGAGGGTTGGGGAGGCATGCGTGTGTGAGGTAGGGAGGGCGGGAGGGGGGGGAAGGGGGAGCGGGAGGGCGACCAATCAAAGGCGCCAAACGGGCCACCCTGACCGCCGGCCCCCCTGGCTCCCGGCCCGCCACCGGCTCTGGCGACTTGGTGGGGCCGGCCGTACTTGGCACATGTGTGTGTATTTATGTGTGTGTATGGGGGTGTGTGTGTGCATCCCCTCCCTCCCCCCCAACCCCACCCCACAACCCCACGCCTCCCCCCTTCTGACCCCCTTTTCCCCCCCTTAACTGTACCAACTTTGCATATCACTTTCACAACCCCAAACCGCCCCCCCCCCCGACCCCCCATCCCCCCACCCTCTCGCCGCACCTGCTTCTGCTTCTGAAGCTCCGCCGCCGCCGCCGTAAAGATCCCCATCGCGCCTCCGCCGCCGCCTCCGCCTCCGCCTCCGCAACCTCCCGCGCCGCTGTTGTTGCTGTCGTGGCCCCCCGACTGCCCGCCCCGGCTCACGCCTCCCCCTGCCCCTCCCCCTCCGCCCCCCGACAACCCCTCTGTGGCCCCCTCGGCGGCGGTGGAGGGCACGGGTGTGAGGTCCAACTGTACGGAAGAGGGTTCGTGCGGCAGCAGTACGATGGGCGGGGCGTTTCCGCACAGACGGGCCTGTACGGGAGGAATCTGAACCGTCACGTCCGTGAAGAACGTGAGTACCTGCATACACACACACACACAGGGGGGGGGGAAGAGGGGGGGAGGGGGGTTTGAAGAGTGAGAGGGGGGGGGCCGGATGGGGTGGGGAGGGGAAGAAAGAAGATACCGTAGCGGAGGGACTGAGACGGCGTTAGCGAACGGACCCAACCCCCGACCCCCCACCCCCTACCCCGCGGAATGCTTTCCACAGTCCCTCAGCGCCCCACAGTCGAACCCCCGCACTCCATTCCCCCACAGTCGAACCCCCGCACTCCATTCCCCCACAGTCGAACCTCCACACTCCATTCCCCCACAGTCGAACCCCCGCACTCCATTCCCCCACAGTCGAACCCCCGCACTCCTTCAACGTCTGACAGTCAATTCCCTGCCGCCACCGAACGAGCGAGTTTCCACACACCGCGCACAACACACCCGCACACACACGCACACGCACACGCACACATGCACACCCGCACACGCACATACACGCACACACACGCATACGCATACACACACACACACACATGCAAGCACACATGCAAGCACCGACCTGCACGATGTTGGGGTGGGACAGGGTGGACAGTACGGCAAGCTCTACTGCGTTTCGGAGCACCTCAGTGCCCTCGCAGTCGCGTTCCAGTATGACCTTTAGGGGGGCGGGGGGGAGGGGGGGGCGGGGGACAGCACGTACGGCATGTGTGTGTGTGTGTGGATTGGAGGTGGGGTGGGGTGGGGTGGGGTGGGGTGAGGAATGGGGGGCGTGTGGGCGGTTGGGTTTTAGAAACAAAAGGGTGAAAGAAGAGGGAGAGAGAGAGAGAGAGAGAGAGAGAGGGGAGAGAGAGAGGGAGAGAGGTAGGGAGGGGGGGGAGATAGATCCTTGCGCACGAGGCGTTGGCACGTTGGCACGAAAGCCGAAGTGACCTACCTAGGTTACCGGTACACAAAGAAACAAACCTCCCCTTTTTCCTACCCCCCCACCCCCACCCCCCACTCACCCACCCACCCAGTCTCCCAGCCTGCTTAATCAAACTGCTTCTCTACCCCTCCCCACCCATACACATCGCCTCCCACCTCCCACCCACCCGCACCCTCCTTCCCACCCTCTGCTATTTCTCCGCGACCCACGGGATTAAAACCCTAAAAAACCCTAAAACCACCCTAAAACCCTAAAACCAAACCACCCTAAAACCTTAAAACCACCTAAAACCACCCTAAAACCCACCTTCACCGCCACCTCGGTGCTCTGGTACATGCCCAGATACACGGTGCCGAATCCGCCACTGCCGATTTTCTCTAGCATGGTGATAGAGCGGAGGTCGTCCGGGCGGCTGACGAGCATGTTGTACGACACGGACATGCGCTGAGCCTGCTGCACCCGGTCCTGTGTGTATGGGTATGGGTGTGTGCGTGTGTGTTTGGGTGTGTGGAGGGGGAGGGGGAGGGGGAGGGAGAGGGGAGAGGAGGGAACAGAGGAGGAGATGTGGGGGAGGGAGGGTGTGTGTGGGGGGGGGGGAGGGGGGGTGTACAGAAAAACCGTCCGCGGAACGGGGGGAGGGGGTCGTCCACGGATAGGCTGGATGGGAGGTAAAGCAGGGAGAGGGAGAGCAGGAAAAAAGGGAGAGGGAGGGCGGGAGGACGGGGAGGGAGGGAGGGAGATGGGGAGGGAGAGAGAAAAAGAGAGAGAGAGAGAGAGAGAGAGAGAGAGAGAGAGAGAGAGAGAGAGAGAGAGAAGGGAGGGGAGGGAGCCAGATGAAAAGGACCGGGCGAGATACCCGCACATGCAGACTCCGGGGGGACCACTCCACTCCACCCCGCCCCAACCTGCATGGCCCCCATTGCACCCATTGCACCCCGCCCCCAACCCACTCCGCCGCCCCTCCCTTCCCCCGCCCACACACACCCCTCCCCCTCCACCTCCCCGCCCACCTCCCCAACCCCCATCTTCCCCCCCAAACCCCCCCCGCCCCCACCTGCACACCGCTGATGAGCGCCGAGATGCGCTTCCCCGTGAACGACCTCGACATGATGAACGAGGCGGTGCGCTGTCGGGGAACTCCACCACACACCGTCGCCGCCGCCGCCGCAGCCGCAGCCGCAGCAGCCGTGCCCAGCGGCCCAGTCGCGCCCGGACTGCCCACCAACACCCCTCCACCTCCACCTCCTCCTCCTCCTCCTCCGCCAATGTTCAGCATCCGCTCGCTCACGGACCGGATCCCATCCGCGCCGCCGCCGCCGCCGCCGCCGGCGACGCCGCTGGCGATGCCGACGGAGGAGGCGACGGCGCCGCCGGTGCCGCCGTCCCCCGTCTGGCCCTGCTGCTGACTCAGCTGCTGCTGATGCTGCTGTTGGTGGGGGTGTTGTTGGTGGGGTTGGGGGTGGGGGTGTTGTTGGGCAGTGGGCAGAGCGCCCCCCGAGGTCTGGTTCTGGGGGTGGGGGACCTGGGTGTGGGCGTGGGGGTTGGGGGGTGAGGAGGGGGGTCCCCGGAGGCAGTCGCTGACGAGGCTGCTGGCGCCATCCGCCTCCACACTGCAGTGGCTGTTGAGCACACCGACTAAGGGGGGGAGGGGGGGAGGGGGCAGGGGGGCAGGGAGTGATATGCTCCATTATAAAACATGACTTACTGGGGGGAGGGGGGAAGGGCGGCGTGCAGGGGAGACGCAACGTGTGTGTGTATTGGGGGGGGGGGCAGAGGAGGGGAAGGGGGAGAGGAGGGGGACAGGCGGGAAGGAAGGGGAGAGGAGGGAGGGGCGCGGGCGGGTCTTCCCCGCGCAAAACACACGGCTGGCTTCGGCTTCTATGCGAGGGTGGGAAACGAATCTTCGCGGCTCGCATCCGGTCCACAATTTCGCGGGTGGAGGCGGAGTTCGCGGGTGTTTGCGGGGATAGCGGGTGTTTGCGGGGATAGCGGGTGCTTGCGGCCCGTTTCCCCGGCCCACGGCTCCCCCCCGCCTCATCCGGGCCCCAGCCCACAACCATTCACCCCCACCCCCACCACACCCGCCCCGGCAGGCAGGCCGGCAGGGCCCCCCCGGCTCCCTCACCCACCCACACATACGCATACACGCCCACACCGAACACCCTGCTGGCTGTGTGATGGCTGGTTGCTGCAATCAGTACGGCAGTACGGCATTTCGCTCTTGCCCCCCACGCCCACCCCCACACGTCGCCTCCGTCCCGTCGCTGCGGCATCGTCTCTCCCCCTTCCTCCTTCTCTTCCCTCCCTCCCTCCCCCTCCCTCCCTCCCTCCCCCCCCTCCTTCCCTCCCCTCCTTCCCTCCCCCCATTTCCTTTCCCCCCTTTTTCCCCCTTTTTTATGATCCGGAAAGCGGCACCCAAGCGGCAAATCAACCAACCAACCAACCAACCACCTAAACGACGATCAGCGAATGAAGAAGCGGCATCCCTCCCCTCCCAACCCCCCCAACCCCAACCCCAACCCAGACCCCCCAAACTCCCACAACCACCCAAACCCCCCCAACCACCCCCAACCACCCCATACCCCTTTCCAAAACCCACCGAGCTGCGCCGCCGTGTTCCTCAGCACGATCGTCCGGTCCCTGGGCTGCTGCAGGATCTTGCTCTTATCCAGCACCTCCCGCTGCAGCTGCTCCCACTCCTCGTACAGCTCGTCACACAACTTGGACGACACAAGCGGCTCCAGAACCACGAGCAGCTCGCGGAGACCCACCAGCAGCTCCTGACAACGAGGGGGGAGGGGGGAGGGGGGAGGAAAGAAGATACGGTACAGTACCGCAGCGAAAGGGGGGGGAGGGGGCGCAGAGCGGCAGCGGCAGCGGTCGGGGGGGGGGGGGATGGTGGGCGGGGCGTGTGGTCGTGTCCCAGTCCCAACCCCAAATCCCCAATCGGCAGACCCGCGCCGGTCGGCCGTAACGCTGCCGCCGCCGTCTTCGTCGTCGTCGTCGTACCTGCAGTACTGACGGCGGCGCCGCCCCTGACGTCAGCAGGTAAAACGCCAGCAGCGGTTGATCCGCGCCGCCGCCGCCGCCGCGCGCCGCCGCCGCCACTGCCATACCGCCTCCGCCTCCGCCTCCGCCGTCGCCTTCGCCGCCGTCGCGAGGCTGCAACAGGGCTCTGCCTCCGACCCCGGGACTGCTGTGCACCTCCCCCGAGGCGAGGCCGCGGCCCAGAAGCGACGGCAGCGGAAGCGGAAGCGGAAGCGCCGCCCCCGCCGGCGGCAGCGACGGCAGCGGCAGCGACGGCAGCGGCGGCAGGTGGTGTTGTGAGGGGTCCGAGTCTAGGGGGACCAGGGCGGAGGCGAGGGAGTTGGTGTGCTGGGGGGAGGGGCGCGGAAAGACGGAGCCGAAGGCAGCTAGGACGGTCGCCTGGGGGAGCAGGGAGGGGAGCGGAGGGAGGGGACAGGGGAGGGAGGGGAGGGGACAGGGAGTGATATGCTCCATTTGCTCCGGGGAGGGGAGAGGGGGGAGGGGGGGTTAGCGTGCGAGGGGGAAATTGTCCACGTATAGGGCGGAGGGAGGGGGGAGTTTGAAGAGTGAATTTGCAAGAAAGAAACAAAAAAACCCTGTTGTAGTCTGAAGATCGACTGGATCTCTGTCAAGCTTCCCGAAAACGAACTGTTTAGGGGGGGAGGGAAGGAGGGAGAGAGAGAGGAAGGGACGAATAAGGTGCCGAACCAGACAACCCTGCAGATGTGCCCACCCCCCCTCACCCCCACCCCCACCCCCACCCCCACCCCCACCCCCACCCCCACCCCCACCCCCACCCCCACCCCCACCCCCACCCCCACCCCCACCCCCACCCCCACCCCCACCCCCACCCCCACCCCCACCCCCACCCCCACCCCCACCCGCACAACCCCTCTTGCCCATACCCCTACGTCCCAAATCCCCCGAACCCGAGCCCCCTTCCCTTCCCTTCCCTTCCCTTCCTGGGTTGACATGGCCAATAAAACCAACCAACCAACCAACCAACCAACCAACCAATCCGTAGTAATACTACGGTAAGCGTCCAGACTCCAGAAACACGTCCCGCCATCGAAAGGTGACAAAACCTCCCCCCCCCCCCCGCCCCCGCCCCCCTCCCCTCCCCTCCCCTCCCCGCCACCCACCTCCGACCCAGGGCCGCTCGACACCACATTCCTCCCCGCCCGCTGCGCCTGCTGCCCCAGCGCCTGGCCCTGCTGCCCCTGCGGCCCCTGCCCCAGCTGCGGTCGGCTGCACAAGCGGCCGTCTCCCGGCGCGCCCGCACCGCCTCCTCCGCCTTCCCCGCCTCCTCCGCCACCTCCTCCTCCTGTCGCGGCTGCTGCTGCGGCTGCTGCGGCTGTCCCCGGCCCCCCGCTGCGCTCCCACATCACCGCAAGCAGCATGGCGGTTGTGTGGTGCGCAGTGGCAGCCAGGAACACGTCTGCGGGGGTTGTGGGTTTTTGGAGGGGTTGAGGGGGTAAAAGAAAACGGCCCGGGACGAGGGAACGCAACGCAGTTACCTGGGTTGAGGGGGAAGGTGGGGTGGCGTTTGGAAACAGAGCCGCTTTCTCTCTCTCAATCACCCAAAGATGCGAGGGTCTTGGAGGGCTCGATCGGGGGTTCGAGCGTGTGGGAGAACTGTTTCATTGGCGCTGGGAGGGCAGGCCACAGCAGGCAACCGACCCGACCCGACCCGAAGCGAGACAGGCCGAGCAAACACACACACATACAAGATCGTGAGTAGAACGCCCGCCCCCCCCCCCCTCGCCTGCGTTTGGGTGAGCTGGGTTCTGCATGAAGGCCACACAGTCCCCAATCCACACCCCCGCCCGGTTGGCAATGGCCTCCGCCAGCAGCGTGTTCTCCACCAGGTACGTCTGACCCTCAACCTGGGGGGGTGGGGTTGGGGGTTGGGGGGGTGGGGTATCCACGGAAAACGGGGAAACCGGATGATGATCACAGCACACCCACACCCACCCGCGCCGATCCTACATCCGCCGCCGTCGCCGCCGTCGCCGCCGCCGAGTCCCGCTCCAAGTCCCCACCCACCTCCTCCTCCTTCCTTCCTTCCTCCTCCTCCAGCCCCCCCCCTCCCCCCCCCCCCACACACACATCCACTCAGGCCCCAAACCCCCCGCTCATCCCCCCTTCCTTCCTTCGTGTCTTCCATTCCCTCAGGCCGCCTTTCGTCCCCGACCACTAACACTGTTTTTGCTTCGGACCTGCCGCCTCCTGCTGCTTTCCCTTTTCTTGCAGGTGAGTAATCCATCGTTCCTTTTGTGATGTCCGGGCTGTGTGTCTGTGTTGGTCTCGTGCTGTCGTGTGCCGGTCTGTCTGGGGTTGGTCGGCGGCGACGCGGCCGCGCGCTCGTTTTATTTCTGCTGGAGATATCAGGTAATCCTCAGGTAATATCCCAGGTAACTGCGTTGCGTTCCCTCGTCCCGGGCCGTTTTAATTACCCCCTTCCCCCAGCCCTCACCCACCCACCCACCTGCAGCTGGTGCTGACTAAAGTTGGAGGCCCCCCCTGGATCCAAACTGCACCACAGCCCCATCTCCCGACCGGGATCCCCCGTAAGGCTGCCGCCGCCGTACACCACACCCGGCTGCGACAAACTGGAGCTGCAGCCGCCGTACCGCCCGCCGCCGCCGCCGCCGCCCGGACCGGCGCCGCCGCCGCCGCCGCCCGGACCGGCGGCGGCGGCGCCGCCGCCGCCACCGCCCATCAGCCCGACGGCGCACTGCAGCCGCCCCGGCGGCGCCGCCAACGGCAGATGGACGCTGGAGGGCGGGATGCCGTTGGCGATCCGCGGCGCCGGCGGCGGCGGCGGCGGTCCCGGCCCCGACTCCACGGGATCAGGCACCAGATTCGCCACGGAATGCATTTGGAGCTGGTACTGCATTATGAGGGAGGACAGGTAGGGGTCGTGACTGGTGGTACCAGGGAGGGCCGCGGAAAGGCGAGCCAGGCGGCCGCGCGGCAGCGCAGCGCCGGCGGCGCCCAGGCCCGCCGGACCAGACGGCAAGTGATGCGGCGGCGGCGCCGCCGCCGCCGCCGGCGGCGCCGCCGCCGCGTCGCCCGGGCCGTTGGCGTCCTGAACGAGCGAGGTGGACGCGATTTGGTGCCAGGAGCGGGCAGAGGAGGGGACGGCGGCGGCGGGGGCGGCGGCAGCGACAGGCGGCGGCGGTGCGCCGAGGCGGTCCGCCGGGCTGGCGCAGTCGTCCACCGCCGACGCCAGTACGGAAGTGTACGGCAGGGCTTCATCGAAGATGATGGCTGATGAGGCGTCCGAGGCGATGCAGGAGATGCGGCAGGTGAGGCGCATCTGGTGCAGCTTCTCTGAGAGCGTGTGTTTGGGGGGGGGTTGTGGGTGGGGTGTGTTGGGGGGGGGGGGGTAAAGGGGGGGGTTAAGTGGGGTTAGGGGGTTAGGGGGGAAAGAGGGGGTTGTTGAGGGCGGATGAGGGTGATTGAGGGCGAAACACGGCACGTGGGCAATCGGACTGGCTCGGCTGGTGTGGAGAGGTGGTAAAGGGCATCATGCCAGGGCGGGTGGCGGGTGGTGGGTGGCGGGTGGAGGCGTCGAGAGGTCTCAGGGGTTTGGGTTTGGTTTGGTTTGGTTTGGATTGGGTTGGGTTGGGTTGGGTTGGGTTGGATTGGGTTGGGTTGGGTTGGGTTGGGTTGGGTTGGGTTGGGTTGGGTTGGGTTGGGTTGGGTTGGGTTGGGTTGGGTTGGGTTGGGTTGGGTTGGGTTGGGTTGGTGGGGGGGTGGGGTGGGGAGGGGTTGGGGGTGGAGAGCGAGGTGCGTGGATTATGCAGAATGCCGCGAGCAGCCATCCAGGCACCAGGTACCAGGTACGGTACGTGAGGGGCTGGGGGCCGGGGCAGAATTGCCACCCCCCCCATCCCCCCACCCCCACCTCCCACCCCCACCACCCATACACACACTTGCGCCCTTCCACGCCCTGCCCTTCTCGCACCCCCTCCCAACCCACCCCCTCCCCATCCCACCCTCCCACCCCCTCCCCAGTCCCCACCCCCCCTCACCCGACTGCAGCCGCACCACACATCTCGACAGTGTCCTAATTAGGTCATCCAGGGAGTCCACCACCATCAGCTCCTCCACCACCCCACAGTACCCCACCAACTGCCGGTCGCGAAACAGGTGACCCAGGAAGGCGCCCAACAGCTCCAGGGAGCCGCGCCACCTGGGGGGGGGGGACGAGCCACGGATGCGGATACGGATACGGCAGGGCGGGTGGTGAGGGAAGGTGGCAGGGAGGGCGGGGAGGGAAGGTGGGAGGGTGAGGGAGGGTGAGGAAGATGAACCCTATCGAGAACCCGAACGAACGAGCGAGCGAGCGAGCGACCAGGGCAGGGGAGCGACCCCGGGGTCGTTGGGCAAAGCCTAGGAACCCGCAGAGCGAAGGGACGCGGCGGACCGGCAACGCAGGCAAACCCTGAGAGCCCGTCCACCCCCGGGGGGGCATCAGGGAGTGATTTGCTCCATTATATAACACGAGACACTGCGGACTGGGGGGGAGGGGAAGCCGCAGCGGCGCACAGCGGGCGGGTGGGGGTCAGGGAGTGATATGCGGGCGGGTGGGGGGCTGGGCAGCCGACCAGAGGCCACGAAAGCCAGCGGAGGACCGGACCGGACCCCCACCCGCCGGCCCGCGATCCGAACCGGCGGCCCCGGGCGGGCTGGGGCCCCCAAACAGCCAACCCCCCCCCTTGCATCCCAGCTGCACTTTCTCGGACCGCTTCACAGCACGTCGCTCAGCCACTTCAGCGACTTTCCTACACTTCTCCACCAGCCTCGCCTCGTCATCGTCGCGCCTCGACACCGCGGCGGCTGGGCTCGTACTTGCTACACCCTCTCGGTTTGTATATAACGTCCTCTGCTGTTTTGCAAGCTTACCTTGCTGTTCTTTCGCAGATGAGACGTAATTCTTCTGTTACGTTACCGTTCACGGGCTCCGGCCTATACGTGGATAACCTCCCCCCCCCCACACACACACACATCCACACACACCCAAAAACACGCATCCAGTTCACCCTTTTCCTCCCTGTCCCCCTGAGCCCCAACCTCAACCCCACCCCAACCTCAACCCCACCCCAACCACCACCGCCTCCCACCCCTCCCCCTTTCCCCCCTTCTCACATGGGCGATGCGAACTTGTGCGGGTCCTCATCCGCCAGTGTCAGCACCGCCACGGTTTCGGAACCGACCGTGATGGCGGCCGCCAGGAATGCCGCCAGCCCCGCCGCCTCGCGCAGGGCCTCCCAGTCGGGCGGCAGCTCGTCACCCGGGACCTGGCGACAGAGGAAGCGCTGAGGCGGGGGAGGGGAGGGGGAGGAGGGGGGGCGGGGGAGGCGGGGGAGGGGAGGGAGCAAGGGAAGAGAGGGGGAAAGGGAGAGGAGGGAAAGAGTGTAACATGGCAATCCAGAGCTTAAGAGCTGCCGAGGAGGGCAGTGGGGTGAGGGACAGGGGACAGGGCAGGCGGGGGCGGGGATTGGGGGTGTGGGATTAGGGGGTGTGGCTGTAACAACCCCCCCCCAACCAACCAAACCCCCCCACCCACACCGCCCCGTTCGGATTGTCGCCCAAGTCCCCGGTTCGAATCCTGTTACCTGCTGTCCCGCCACCTGGTAGAAGGATGAGGCGTTGGATGCGTCCAGGAAGTGCGGCAGACCCACGGGACACAACCGGGCCAGGCGGCCCCCCGCCACGATTGGCAGGTAGGTGATGCCGGTGGAGGAGAGCACAGAGGCGCTGCAGAGAGGGGGGGGAGGGGGGAAGGGCGGGAGGCGGGGAGGCGGGGAAGGGGGCGTGTGTGTAGCTAGGGTGGAGGGGTCCAGCCGCCCGGACTTGAGTGCATGCGGCCATGCGGCCATGCGTGCGGCCATGCGGCCATGCGTGCGTGCATGCATGCATGCATGCAGATTGTGTTGGCGTTATAGGGGCGCTTTGGCAAGGCGCCCTCCGCGGACCCCCTCGGACCCGACACACACACCCCTCGGGTCCCCCGCTCCGTTCGCGGATGGACGCCGCATCCGTCTCTCCGTCCGTCTCTCCGTCTCTCCGTTCGCGGACGCCGCATCCGTCCGTCCGTTCGTCCGTCTTTGGCCCGCCTTCCACTTCCACCGCAGTGCGTTGTGTTCTTTATCGGCCGAGACAGGGGCCACCCAACCGCAGCGGGCTCCGCCTCCGCAGAGCGTCAAGGGGGGGGAGGAGGCGCTGCGGAGGCGGACCCCTCTGTGGAGGCGGAGGGCACCGGAGGGCACCGCCCGGAGGGCACCGCCCCCGCAGCGCCTCCGCCCCCTTCACGTGCTGCGGAGGCGGACCCCGCTGCGGAGGTGGAGGGCACCGCCCCCGCAGCGCCTCCGCCCCCTTCACGTGCCGCGGAGGCAGTGCCCGCTGCGGAGGCGGCGGATGGTGGTGGTGATGTGGGGGGGGGGGGGAAAGGGGGGGCGCGGCGGAGGAGCAGGCCCAACCCAGCACCCAGCGAGTACCTGTCGTACCTGACGTACGGCACGGCGAAATGCTCGGCCAGGATGTTGCAGATGCGGCCGAGCTGGTGGTAGCTGCTGCCGGGGATGCCGCTGCAGGCGCGCATTACGTCACCCAGCTGTGGAGCCGGGAGGAATGGGGGGCGGCGCGGTCCCGGGGGGAGGAGGGGTAAACATGTCGGGGTTCGGGAGGGTTCGGAGGCCGGGAACGGGGCGACCGGCGCGGTTGGGCTGAGGAATGAGGGGTGGTGCATCGACACAAGAGAGGGGAGAGAAGGGAGAGGGGAGGGGAAAGGGGGATGTTCCGCAACGACTGGATGCGTTTCAGCACAGCGGTACTTGGTTTCCTGGGAGTTCGAGGGCGGGCCAGGCCGCGCGGCCCCCGCGCGCGTGGCCGGGGCTCTGGTTTTGAAGCCAAGCGCACCTGCGACAGTTCGTGCACCGTCTGCGACACTTGCACCGCCATGTCATCCTTGACCAGTGTGCCATCATCAGGTGAGGGAACCGTAGCTTCTTTCGCCACGGGGGCGGAGAGCACGGATGGCGCTTGCGGCGTGTCTCCATTATCCTGCTGCGCTTGGCAGCAATTGGTGAAGCAGGAAAACCACGTCCGCATTGCGCCTTGACGACAAACTGAAAGCCGACAGCTTCAAGCAAAGTTATAAGTTGCTAATTATCCGCTGCTTAAAAGCACCCTTGCCCTGCGTGCGACTGCAGCCACAACAATACTGCTCCGGAGTGCGGGTGCAACCATCTCCAAAGCCAGAAGACCATCTTATGCTGCGAGACATACATATGGCATTTTGTTGTGGTCATTTCATCTACAGTGTGCAGAAGACTAACGCTTTTCATCGATGCCTAAGTTATCATAACTGTCACCCAGGGCCGCACTGGCGCCCTCGTATCATAAAGCCCTAACTGCGTAGTGAAGCACATACGGTCGGCATTGGAGCTAACCTGCAAGTATTGCGTGGTGAACTGTACACTTGTACGGTTGGGGTTTCCTCACGTATCTTTGCTAAAGTGATGCCAAGTGCCCGGTTTCAAGGATGCTGTGCAATTCTTTATCAGTGACTACGTACACCTGACTTTATCAGCAACAGGTTTCAGTAGTTCGCACTGCTGATAACCCTAGCTCAGTGCGGGATGTTTCACTACGGTATTGTGGCAGCGTGTCTATTACCGTTTTAACATTTTGCAGGTGTGCTGTTCATGTCAATTTATACACAAAGGTTTGCATATCACAACGTGCGTGTGTCAGATTGATTCGGAATGGTTTCGGAAAGGCTTACTGTACTGCGGAATCCTTAGCAGTACAAGGTGCGTCAACTACCCTAGCTGGTACGGCTCGCGACCGATGCAAAACAAAAGCTGATCCCTCTTGTAACAATTGCACAATTGCATCCTATAACTGCTGTAGGAGGCGAAAGAGTTTCTGGTACAGGGTATTCAACCAGCACGAAACGGCTCCACATGACCAATATGGTTTCAACTTCTATCCATACCCAATTGCTACCTAGTGCAATAGGAACAAAGGACGCCGGAGTCATGGCGCGACAAGGGGTGTCGGCTTCCTTTCAGAAGCCGGGAAAAGGGCGGGGCCCCGCTCAATCCATACGGGTGGAGTTGAGTGCTAGGGACTTGGGCCGAACCGCTGTATGCCCGCTGCCTAAGCGAGAATGCCTCTAGGGCTCTTGACCATGTGGTTTAAGGCGGTGTTCCAGATGCAATCGAACCGAGTCCGCTGGTGGGGCTTCAGCCCTGCCCAGGGAGTGGGCCCCGTGAACAAAGTCGTCTGTCACGTTGAGATGTCATGAAAGGCGGCGCTGTCGGAAGAGACTGGAGGACAGACTCCGTGCTAACTGAAAGGGGGAGGGAATGCTGCTCTGCCTCGGGCCTTACACTACTACTGCAGGAGCGTGGCGTTGCTCTCACAGCACCGTTTAGCGCTGACTAGCGTTCGTATCGGCGTTCTGAAAATCGGGTGAGAAATGAAGGAGGAGGAAGGGCATTAACGGTTGGTTCTATAGCAGTGCATACATTGGCGGGGTTTGGGTCAGCAGTTTTGCAGTGATTCATTCAGGGGGATTCCGTGTGTAGGGGTGTGTGTATGTGGTGTGGGGCGGACGCAATGTTGGCAGTGATGGCGGCTGCGTGTCGGAGCATCAGACGCTGCAGACTGACATTCTGACAATGGGAGGCAGGGGGGGACGGCCAGCCGCCCGCCCGCTGGCCTTTTGGCTCTACCCTTCCCTCCCGGGGTCTGGAGCCTCCCACTGTTCACAACCACAACAACAGCCAGGACAGAAGAGGGCGGTGGCAGGTGGAGAAGGGCGGCTAGTGTGCAAATCGGGCAAAGCGGGGGGAGGGGGAAGGGCGGTCATCTGGTCAACGGCGGGCGCCCGCCAGGCAGCCCTTCCCAAAACCCCGAAGGGACGGACACGGAGCGAATGGAAATGGACATGCACGTCTGACCCAGAAGCAGGTCTAGAGGACAGAACAAAAATACGCACGTGCATAAGCCGTGTAATGCTGTGAACAACTCATGTGTGGTGATGGAATCCCCCTCAGGGTTGCTCACAAAACACATGTTCGTGGGGATCATGTAAATGTCAAGCTAGGGTCACGGCAGCAGCTCGCTTCCTTCGAGCACGCGGCGCCGTATGCCCGTTTATGTCACGACCATGCTGACCCATGCAAGCCTGTGGAAGGCATGGGTTTTGCGGTCCGAGTTTTGTGCCTTCGAAACTGCCACGCATAACAGTGCCGTACTGTCGGGCGCGCCTGACGGCATAAAGGCCCTGGCATTGTCGACCATTTCCCAAACTAAGGTACACATACTCACTTTGTCACTTCAGCTTTCAGGATCTGTCTACCTCCTCCGAAACAAGGTTCTTCTGACATTATTCCGAAATGGCTTTCACGCTCCGGTCAAGCTCGCGGCTCTGCCATGGGCCGGCCGCCTCTTCTCAACGTCGTGCTTCCCTTGGTAAGCTTCCTTGCGTTGCGTTGTGATGCCGCATCGCTATTTTTGAACTGCTGTCTTAAACCGTCGGTTTCTTCGGGGTGCGACATACTTGCACCGCTTAGACTGCTGTTCTTCAGAAATTTGTATGTCTGATGTCAGCTAATATGACCGTGCGCCTTGCTTCTGGATGCTGTAGGTCTGAAGGCTCGGTCTGTTTTGAGCCCGCTTCAAGTGATGACGCGGTCGGAGCTGGGTGAGTACAGCTTGCGTTTTGCTCAATGTCATACAGAGCCTCCGTGCTCATATATGTAGGGTTTGTCAGCGTGTATCCGTCACAACTGCGCCATGGGCCGTGACCCTTGGTTGCAAGCGCCAGGGCGAGCGCGCAAACGAAGAGTTCCTAGCATTATGTATCGATGCATATTAGGTCTAGTTATGGTTATTCACTGCGGATTCTGCGAGCAACGGGGCTTGTAAAGACGGCCGGCGGACATGTCCAATCCAGTACAATCCTTGACGGCAAGGTGGCGGGACAGCTTGCATCGCCGCCTGCGGAATGCAACCAGCGCAGACAGCATCCGGCATTTGCGTTTGCGTGGTCGCTTGAGTTTGCTTTCTTTCAGCTGTCGCGGGACTAACCGCCTCGCCCCCCTCAACCCCTCCCGTTTCTTCCGCGCAGCCGTGACCAGTGCTCCACGACCCTGGCAGCCTACATGCGCCACCAACAGCACTGGCAAGAGTAGCACCAGCAGCACCAGCGCCAGCCCACTGGCCAGCTGCATCAAGGGCCGCCGGGGCACCAACAGCTGCAGCGGCATTGTTAAGCACGTGAGGTTTCAGCTGGACGACATTGCCACCACCGCGCCGGAGATGGAGGTGCGCGATGTCAGCGGCGGCGCTGCCAGCAGTTCTGCAGCCGCTGCGGACTGCACGCCAGCGGCGGCGGGTTGCGACATCCCGTCCGGGTCGGGCAGCCCTGCTTGCGATCTGGGAGCCTGCTGGGGCCCCCAGCAGCTGGGCCGGGCCCTGAGCGAGTTCCGTGGGGAGGTCGCGCAGCAGGCGGCGGGGGAGCCCAGCCACCGTCGGACAACGGAGTCGCAGAAATTGCGCACCGCAGGAGCCGGCAGCACGAAGGCTTCGCGGACAGCACAGAAGCGTCCCGCGCCGATGCGGTTCTAGCGGCTCCATTGGTGGACATTGGCGGATGGGGCTCAACGGGAGCTGGCTGGGGGATGAGGTTCGGGGTTGGGTTCGGTTCGGGATTTGGGTTTCGAGGTTGGGGTTGGGCTGGTACATTACTGCCCGCGCGGGAAGTACTGCATTTCGATCCTTTGAGGGTTGATCCTGCCGCGGCGTTGGGGTGGTGATGGATGGGTGGGTCCTTGGTACTTCCTTATGACTGGGCTTGGGCAGCGTTTGTTGCCCAGAAGGGCCCGTGGGCGCCTTTGGGCACTGTGTGTGTATGAGTGCCCCACGGGTGTGCATGGCAGCATAGGGCTACGTAGCCTCTCTTCAGACGTACGGCCTTGTCAGCTGTGGCGCCCCGTCCCCTCACCGGGCGGATGAATGGGTGGTGAACAGGCAGAAGTTAAATAAACTGTTCGATGTGAACTGCAACTAGTGCGGGCTCGCGCACGCGGTGTCCTGCTACACATGTTTGGCGTGGACTCCGTCAGATATAGGGGCGAGTAGAACGAGGCGCATGCAGCGAGGAGGTCGCCTCCGCTGCGAACCAGTTGGGGCCTAATTGATGCAGCACCGCCCATAGAACCTAGAATGCTGCTGGCACGGCCGCCTGCTGATTGGCTGGTCGGTCATTGAACCCGTGCGCGCGGCTGGAATGAGTTGCGCCGTCTTGCTTAGCCGCTACCCCGCCCCACATGACGGTTGTTTGATGAAACCCTGGGCCTAGTCATTTGCCGGTTACACCTAGAGCGCAGAATGGCGACGCGATTCGTAGTCTTTCGTTGATGGATAGATGGATTGATTACCGTAGTTTGCCTTGCTGTCCCGACTCTTATGTTTGGACGTTAGAGCGCTGCCATGCGCTTGTGTGGGTCTGCGAGGACCTACCTGCCGTAGGACTTTGAGCTGCGGGATGTTAGATTGACGGACTGGCTGCGAAGCTGGTGGATGGATCGGCGTGTATGATGTGATGTCGGGTTATTGAACAGCGCGTGTTGAGGAGACGCCCGAGTACGACCTGCCGCCTGTGTCGGCAGTGTCGGGTGCTCAAGTGCGCAATGTTATGTAGCTGCCCGCATTAGTTAGTTAGGAGTGGCACCCTGCGTGGTGTCTCGACGGCCGTTTAGAGATGCGCGGGAACGCTGTCGGCTGCAACTAACCCGCGGCAAGGTCCGGGCGGCCGCAGCTTACCGTATGGAGGTCCCATACCGTACCGGTACGGCCCCCAGCTGGCCCGAATGAATGACACTTTGGCGCGTGTGGCAACTACATGTAGGCACCATGTAAGGGCACCATGTGTTTGGGCGCTGAAACCATGGGCGCTGAGATTGCAACTAAAGTCGAATGGACCCGACTCGGCATCAAAACATCCACAATCCAACCCAACCCCGAACGGGCCTACCGCCGTAAACTGCAATGGCAATCGGCCGCCCGAGATGGACGGACAGACGGAGGGGAACAACTGGTCGAAACGTGAAACGGACCACGATAATACATGAGCCACGCCTCACGCGCCTCCATCGTTGAGCCTATCTGCCTACTTGCGGCAACACATACACACACACACACTTACACACACACCACACCACACAGGTGAAAACGTGAAATGGCACATAAATGTGCGCATCGCAGCGCACGGCGCCTGACCTGGCCTTGAATCATAGCGGCGCCATAAGGCCTAACAGGCGCCACTACAGCGGCAAAGCACATATGCAGGGTACGCGGCATGCACTCCAAAACTCTAAAAGCCTTAAAACCAACCCTGCCCGCCGACCGCCGACCCGTGGGTCAGTCGGGTCAGGTCGGCTTGGGGCCGCACCCCCACAGCCCCATGCGCCCCTCACACCATCTCTGCCTATCCGGCAGGCACCCATACGGTATAAACAACCCAAAAGGGCAGCACGACGGTACGGCACCAACAGCACAGTGTCCCGCCCTGCCCAGCTGACGAGAACTAACTCCTGCCGCCCACACAAGTGCGCATCAACGCAGGTAGGCATCAACACAGGTGACGAAGTGACAACACAAGTACTACCGCGCCGCCGTCAGAAGGGCTCGGGGTCGGCAGCAGATGGCGGCGGCATGTACGACCAGGCCGGCGGCTGCGCCTCCAAAGGGTCCACCGCCGCCGCCGCCGCCGCCATCGCGCCCTCCGCCAACGGCGGCGGTGGCAGTGACGCCGGCGCGGCCAGCGTCAGGCCCGCGAGCGCCTGGGAGGCTGCCGCCGTCGCCGCCGGCGTCGCGATGCCGTACGCTGGCACTGGCGAACCGCCCGCCGTCGACACCGCCCCCGCCGCCGCCGCCGCCGGCGGAAGCGTGTCCATCATCGTCATCCTCAGGTCCGGCGCGGCGGGGAAGGCTGACGTCGTCGCCGTCACCGCCACTGGTAGCTGTGACGGCGGCGGGGGAGGCGGCGGAGGGCCGCCGCTGCCGGAAGGGCTCGTCAGGTTGATTAGGTCCATCGTACCGGTAGTCTCGGTCTGCCGCGGCAGTGGTGTCATGAACTGCGGCGCCGCCGCCATCAGCCCCAGCGGCGAGTCGCTACGGGGCCGGGTGGCGGCGGCGGCGGCGGCAGCGGCAGCGGCAGCGGCGGGGAGCCCCCAGGCGCCGGCGGCCGCCGGTGCGGCCGCCACGGTCGCGGCCGCATTCCCCGCCGCGGCGGCGGGCGCCGGCGGCGGATTCGGAGCCGCCGTAACCACGGCTGAGGAGAGGGCCGGGAAGGCGGAGGTGTCGTACCCGGCCGCGCTGACGGCGGCGCCGGCGGCGGCGGCGGCGGCTCTGGCGGATGTGGGTTGGGGTGGCATGGCGGCGAGGTCCAAAGGGGTTGCTCGAATTTCGCGCTGGGGCGGTCGCTGAGCGGGATGAGCCACCAGGCTGATCTGAGGCGTGAGGTGGGGACATCGAGGGTGGGGGTGGGGTGGGGTGGGGTGGGGATGGGGTGGGGTGGGGTGGGGTGGGGTGGGGTGGGGTGGGGTGGGGTGGGGTGGGGTGGGGTGGGGTGGGGTGGGGCGGTGGGCGACAAGGATGAAACCGCAGCGACGGGACGGAGGCGACGACAGCGAACCCAGACCCCGGGCGGTCGGGTGGGGTCGGGTGGGGTAGGGAGGGGGTAGGTTGGGGGCTGCGATACCGCAATGAAGGGTAGGATGGGGAGAGGTGGGGAGGGGGTTGAGGCATGGCTCGCGAAGGGGTTTGGGTTTTTGGCGGCGGCGCGGGATATGCCCGGGGGAAGGGAAGGAAAAGGGGGAAGTGAAGGACAAGGAAGATGCCGCAGCGAAGGAAAGGGCGTACCGGTAAGAAAGGAGGAAAGGGGGAAGACGGCGCGGCGCCACGGGGCGTCGTCGTCACACACACACACGCACACACACACGCATACACACACACAAAGGGAAGAGCCGCGAAGCGCGCTGTTGGGCGACCCCGTTGACGATTTGACGATTACGGACACGATTATTACGACACGACACGATTACTTTATTATCAAAACTACGAGGGGGACGAAGCGAGCTTCGGCGAAGGCGTGCGATGGGGTTGATACCGGTATCGGTGAGGAGGGGGAAGCAGGCGGGTTGACAGAGGGGCTCGATGGCTCACCAGCGCGTGTGTGACCTTGCGCACCAGGTGGCCCCCCGCCTCCAAGATGTAGGCGTGGTGGCCGCACCGCCCAGACAGCTCGTCCACCTTGTCCTGCGTAGAGGGCCGCCGTACCGTGCCGTACAATGTGTCGTATCAACGTCATCATCATCATCATGAAACCGCAACGTATCATACTGCCAATAAAGTTGTCGACGTTGTTGTTGCAGTGGACTCCAGACACACACATACACACAAACACACACACACACCGTGCAAGGCACAACGCGTACACGCGGCGGGCAGGTGGGCAGGCGCTGACCGTGTCGTACTGTCGTACCGTCGTACGTACCTCCAGCCAGGTGTAGACGTCCTGCGGCGTGACGCAGCCGGGCAGCGCCGCCGCCGCCGCCGATGCCGCCGCGGCCTTGTCGTGCACGAACAGCTGTGGACAGGCACACAGGGAAGCAGCAGGGCGACAACAACAACATGTCGTACAAACCAGCTCCGGAACCAGTGCCGCCGTGCCGTAAGCGAGCGGGGACACCAGCTCCGGGGGCCGCGCCGAAACCACGTCACGGCCCCAAAACCAAAGCCATTTGGGGGGGGGGGGAGGAGGTCTGCGACTGGCCGGCCGCGTGTCGTGTCGTGTCGTGTCGGGGCCACGGGGCGCTCACTCGGGTCCGGCCTTGCGCCCCCCGGTACGACACACACGCACACACAAACATGGCCATACACACGAACACACCCATGGCCATAATGCGCCCAGACGCCCCCGCCCGCCCCCCCATGGGTCGCCTACGTCCCTCCGCTGCGGTGACGTTTCCAATATACCCCCCCACACACACGCACACGTTTTCATTACCTTCCCCCCTTCCCCCCGTCCCCCTTTCCCCCCGCCCCCCTAAAGGTGGTCCCTCAGTCCTCACCACATCCACACACAGCGCCTCCTCGTGCCGGTGGCGGGAGGTCCACCGGGGGAGCACCGTGGAGCGACAGTACACCAATACCACCCGGACCTGGGGGGGTCAGGGGGGTCAGGGGGAGGAGGGGGAGGAGGGGAATGAGGGGGAGAAGAGGGAGAAGGGGGCGGGGGTGTTTCCGCGGATAGGCCTCCGGAGCCCGAACGAGCGTGACCGGTAAACGCGAATGTGACCGGTAAACGCGAATGTGACCGGTAAACGCGAATGTGACCGGTAAACGCGAATGTGACCGGTAAACGCGAATGTGACCGGTAAACGCGAATGTGACCGGTAAACGCGAATGTGACCGGTAAACGCGAATGTGACCGGTAAACGCGAATGTGACCGGTAAACGCGAATGTGACCGGTAAACGCGAATGTGACCGGTAAACGCGAATGTGACCGGTAAACGCGAATGTGACCGGTAAACGCGAATGTGACCGGTAAACGCGAATGTGACCGGTAAACGCGAATGTGACCGGTAAACGCGAATGTGACCGGTAAACGCGAATGTGACCGGTAAACGCGAATGTGACCGGTAAACGCGAATGTGACCGGTAAACGCGAATGTGACCGGTAAACGCGAATGTGACCGGTAAACGCGAATGTGACCGGTAAACGCGAATGTGACCGGTAAACGCGAATGTGACCGGTAAACGCGAATGTGACCGGTAAACGCGAATGTGACCGGTAAACGCGAATGTGACCGGTAAACGCGAATGTGACCGGTAAACGCGAATGTGACCGGTAAACGCGAATGTGACCGGTAAACGCGAATGTGACCGGTAAACGCGAATGTGACCGGTAAACGCGAATGTGACCGGTAAACGCGAATGTGACCGGTAAACGCGAATGTGACCGGTAAACGCGAATGTGACCGGTAAACGCGAATGTGACCGGTAAACGCGAATGTGACCGGTAAACGCGAATGTGACCGGTAAACGCGAATGTGACCGGTAAACGCGAATGTGACCGGTAAACGCGAATGTGACCGGTAAACGCGAATGTGACCGGTAAACGCGAATGTGACCGGTAAACGCGAATGTGACCGGTAAACGCGAATGTGACCGGTAAACGCGAATGTGACCGGTAAACGCGAATGTGACCGGTAAATGCGAATGTGACCGGTAAACGCGAATGTGACCGGTAAACGCGAATGTGACCGGTAAACGCGAATGTGACCGGTAAACGCGAATGTGACCGGTAAACGCGAATGTGACCGGTAAACGCGAATGTGACCGGTAAACGCGAATGTGACCGGTAAACGCGAATGTGACCGGTAAACGCGAATGTGACCGGTAAACGCGAATGTGACCGGTAAACGCGAATGTGACCGGTAAACGCGAATGTGACCGGTAAACGCGAATGTGACCGGTAAACGCGAATGTGACCGGTAAACGCGAATGTGACCGGTAAACGCGCGCGCGGGTAGCGGAATGAAGTCGGGGGGTTTGCGGGGTGGGGGTTGGGGGTTAAGGAGGCAGGCGGGAGGCAAGAGAAGACAGAAGAGAAGATGGGAGGAGAGTGGGACAGGCCGCATATCGGGTGGCTGAAGAACGCAGGAGGCGAGAGCAGTTGAAGCAGAGCGGCGGGTACGGGTATGGCGTGGCGGCGTTTGAGGCGACGATCAGACGGTCAAACGGTCACCCGGGGGGGCCGGTCAGACGGTCACCGGTCAGCAGGAGGGGGCAAAAACGGCGAAGGGGAGGGCAACCGAGCGGGTGTTTAGGAAAGCGAGCCAAGTAGGGCCAACCCAACATGCCGTACGTCACACCACGTGTGTACAGCAGCAGCATCACGTAACGCACACGTAACACACACGTAACGCACACATCGTAGGGAAGAGGGAACAGGGCGCCATGCCGACACCCCCCCCCACCCCCCCACCCCCCCACCCCCCCACCCACCCACCCGGCACCCGTCCGCCTCCTCCGCCACCGCCAGCGGCTGCACCAGCGACACAAGCTCCCCCACATCGAGAGGAGGCGGAGGCTGGGGCGAGAAGCCACCGCCGCCACCGCCGACGCCCCAACTGCCGCCGCCGCTGGACGCCGGCTGCTGCTGCTGCTGGTGCTGGTGGTGTGCTGCGTGTGGTTGCACGCCCCTCAGCGCCGCCATCAGCCGCTCCGAAGACACGGTGACGGCGCCGCCCTCCCACTGCAGCGAGTCCTGGATGGGGAGGGGGAGGGCGGGCGGGCGCCATTGGGAGGGGCGGGCGGGGCGGGCGGGAGGGCGGGGCGAGTGGAGCGGGCGAGTGGAGCGGGTGGAGCGGGTTGGGTGGGTGGGGTGGGTGGTTGGGTCGGGCGGGGCGAAGGTCTGCAGCCGGCACCGCAGGTCCCCCCCTAGGGTTGGTGTTGGTGTTGGTGTTGGGGGGCGTAACCCGGGGTTGGGGGCGGGTGGGTGGGGCAACTTGAGGCGGCTCAGGGTGTGTTTGGAATGGACATGCGGTAATGGCACTGTGATGGCACTGGTCGCTGCAGGATGAGGGTGAGGGTGAGGGTGAGGGGGAGGGTGAGGGTGAGGGTGAGGGAGGGGAAGCGGGGAACGATACCGCACTACGGAGGGACGTGGGAGATGAGGCTGCGGGAGGGGGAGGGGGAGGGGGGAAGGATTGCTCTCACCCGAATCACCGCAAGACCAAACTTGTGGCTGGGGTTCACGCGGCCCTGCGAGGGAGGGGGAGGGGGAATCAGGGTTTTTTTGAGGGGTGGGAGGGGGGTGGTGGGAGAGGGTTGGAAGGCAGGGTTAAGCGCTGGGCTTCCGTGATTCCCCGGTCGTCTCTTTGGTTGGCTAGTGCGTCCTTCAGTTCGGCGTCGTTGTCGAAAGTGAGGAGGAGGAGGTAGGGAGAGGACGCTTCGCCGGCAAGAAGGCCGCGGGGGCGCTGGGCAGTGGCTTGCGGGTTTGGGTTTTTACTGAAGGGATTTGGAGTCGAGTCGGCCCAGGCCAGTCAGGCCAGCTAAGGGCACCCCGCCATCCCGCTGCTGACGCCGACGACCACATCGTAAACGATAAGGCTGGAGTCGCTCCTCACAAGGATTGTGTTCTGCTCCAGGGAGGAGGAGTGAGTGATTATTTCCCTTGTACCACACAGGCTACGACCGGCTCTGGGCTACCGGCTACGACGAATTACGGAATAACCGCTACAACCGTTTCGGCCCTACCTTGGCTTGCGCGCAGTGGCCGATGCACTGCTTGAGGAGCTCGAGTCGGGCGACGTGCTTTGCATACTCAATGCCCGGGTCCTCGCAGGCGTCCAGGACGAACACCACTGTCTCCGGATAGTAACCCGGCTGGGCAGGCATGTTTGGTTCCGCGCGATATGGAAAATGACACGTAAGCTTCACGTTATAATTAGCAAAAGACGATGTTGGCAGGAAAGCATTATGCTACCCGGAGGGAGGGAGGGTGTTGTGAAAGGAAAGGCCAACTTTTGGAACCTTAGAAGTTGCAGTGTTGGCTAAAATTGTTTGTTAGGACGATTATAATTGCCCTCTGCAAGGGTATTAAGAGAGTTTGGGCGCGCGCGTCGTACAGCGCAAAAAGTTAAAATCACGAGACTGTCCCTCACAGAGTTTATTGTGCAGCTCTACACGTTTTCCGCCGCAGACACCTCGCGTTATGACCACTGCACCTGACTACTCTGGGCCATAGCTGCAGCTGACGACACCCCAAGGGGCGCAGCATGGCGCTCACTCTTGCCGAGAAACATGCGTGGGACGCTATTAGTGTAGACAGACCACCATGCGATTTGGAGTCACCGGCAGCGGCGGCTTCAGCGCGGGGCCACGCAGATGAGCCGACAGACCTACAAATGGAGCCTTTGTTGACAGCCACTGTGGCCCTAGTCGCTGCCACGTTGCTACTTTGGTTTTCGATGCGTGCAATTAAGTGGTCGTTTCGCCGGCTGCTGACGAAGCTGTTTGGGCGATGTGGGCAGGGAAGGTGAGGCTGGGGTGGACATGTTTGCTATATACCACAGTGGTGCGACAGCTGTGAGGCAGCATACCATGTCTTGAGTGTCTGAAGACAGACGTCGTGCACTATGGGCAAGTTCAGAGAGGTGGCTGAAGACGACAGCTGGTGGCAGCCGGTTGCGACCTGGGCACCAAATCGCCCACATGAGCAGCTATGAAGATATACGCGGTCTATATACAGCAAGACCGGAATGCTCACGGGCATTATCGGGCGGGCACTCTCGCGTTTCAGCTTGCGCAACCCTCCATCCATCCATTCTCTGATTCCTCACCGCCATCACCGTCCCTCAGCCATTACCTCAGCCTTGCCATTACGCGCAACCTTGCTCCCCTTCCCAACCAGGCCCCCCCAAGAATCCGAGGACGACGGTTCCGCCACGGTCTTTGGCAGCCCATTGACACCGCCTCCCAATTTCTGGCTGCACGACATCGACGTCGCCAACCCCGCCTACAACACCCCGCCGCCAGAGCCGCTGCTCTTCTCCCTCAGTCCGGGCCCCGGCGGCGGCGGCGGCATTGGCGGTGGCATTGGCGGAGGCGCGGCGCAGCTCGGGCATCAGCTGCCGCCGTACGCCTCGCAGCTGCGTACAATGCAGTCCGCCGCGGGTCAGGCCAAGCACTTTCCGGGCGGCTCGGGTAGGTTGCGCAACGCAGGCGGTGAGCAACACAGATGCGTATGCAGGAAGGAAGGTGGTGGAACCACGGAGGCGCCTTGCAGAAGGCGTCTTGCAGAAGGCGTCTTGCAGAAGGCGTCTTGCAGAAGGCGTCTTGCAGAAGGCGCCTTGCAGAAGGCGTCTTGCAGAAGGCGTCTTGCAGAAGGCGTCTTGCAGAAGGCGTCTTGCAGAAGGCGTCTTGCAGAAGGCGTCTTGCAGAAGGCGTCTTGCAGATGCTATCCGGAGAGGCCCCAGACGATTCATGTGTCCTGAGCTGGTAACTGTATCGGTTATCTTCAGAAAAGAGCCGCCGTCTTTCACTTACAGCAGGACACAGCACATGAGCGCGTTTTCCCGTGGGCGTGGGCCTGGACGAGGGCGTGGAGCCCCTCAGCCCCTCGGCCTGGAGAGCGCTCTCTCTCTCCCTCTCCGTCTCGTCCAGCCCTTATCCCCGTAACCACCGCCTCCCCGTCGCCGGCCCCACTTGGCCTGCTCGCCCCTCCTCTCGCACACACACCCCTTTTGACCTCTTTTCGTTACCGCCTCGCCTCGTGTCGCCTCGCCCCACCCGCCTCTCTCTCTTCCTCCCGCCCACTCGCCTCTCCCACAGGCAGCCCCGTCGGCGTCTGCGCCGGCGCGGGCATGTACGGCAGTCCCGACGGCGACCCCCTCCTCCCGCACCACCGCCGCACCAGTCCCCCCGCCAGCGGCGGCCGCAGGCCCCCTGCCAGTGGCGGTGGCGGCGGCGGCGGCGGCGGCTGGGACCGCGGGCTGCTGTCCCGTCAGGCGGCGCTCCTGCCCGCCATTTCCAGCGTTGAGGGCCTTATGGCCACTGCGGAGTTTCAGGAGCACGTCAGGTACGTGCGACGACGTGTGCATGCCGTATGTTTGTGTATGTGTGTATATGTGTGTCGTACCAGTAGCCGTACCCCTCAGTGTGCGCGTCAGTGGAGTCCAACGCCCCCGTGCCCGCCCACCTGCCTACCCGCTCCCACCCTGCGTGGCCGGGTCGGCCCGAGCCGGGCCGGGCCTGTGTTCGCCGTCCTCTTTCCCAGCCAGCCTGTATTTCCCTCCACCGTTTGGCCTTTGGCGCCCGTGCTCTCCCGCCCACCCGCTGCGGTATCATTTTTTACCACCCGCCTTTGTTGGCGCTGTCAGTCAGTCGGGTGCCCCACTTCCTACCCCTTGTTGTTGTTGTAGTTTCCATTCCCTCTTTATGTTTCTCTTTGCGTCTCCTGTTGCCGCTGCTGCTGCCGCTGCTCGCAGGAGCACTCGCCGGCGGTCGGCCTTTCTGGAGCGAGATCAGTCGCAAGCCAAGGTCCAGCTGTACAAGGTAGGTAGGTGACTTGAGACGAAATGAAACGAAGCGCTGTTGGGCGGATGTGGCTGTGACTGAAGGATGCACCGGATGCACATATTCACAGCAGCAGCAGCTCGAGGGATGGATGGAAAAATCGGTTGTCCCAAATGAAACAAATTAGTGAATGTCCGCGGAGTTCGCCGCCGCGGCGGAGAGTGACGCGGCCGCCGCCGACACTGCCCTGGTGCTGGTGCCTGCCTGACGTTGCCGCTGTCCCTCCGCCCCTGCTTCCGCCCCCGCCTCTGCCTCTGCACCGCCACCGCCCGTCTGTCCGTCTGTCTGTCTGTCTGTCTGTGTGTCAGGACCTCCGGCGGTTGGACCCCGACGCCTTCCGGCGGCTGCTCTCCCGCGACGACATCCGGGTGAGCTCGAGACCATCCATCCATCCATACAGGGCTGCCCACGCGAGCGACGACCCCCTGCGATGACCGCCCGTGACCCCCCCGCCCGCCTTACAACCGTCCCTGCCCTGCCTCCTGCCTGGTCCATCTGCCCGCGCGGCGAGCCAGCTGCGTTGCGCCCTGCCCTGACCTGGGGCCCCCGGGGCTGGCGCCGGGACTGCGGCCGCTATCCCGCCCGCTGGTCATTCTTTTGTCGCATCTGGCCGCTGGTGCCGTTGCTGTGCTCGCATCCGATGCGCGTTATTTCGTTGCCCGTATATATATTGTTAATGTAAATGTGTTGGGGTTCGGTGGCAGTTCGCGGTTCGCGGTCGCAGCGCCTCTTTCGGTATCGGTAACAGGTAACAGGTCTTCGTTCGTTGTTCGTTGGTTGTTTCTCCCAGGCACCCCCCAGGAAGGATATTTCTCTGATTTGATACCGTTTACGGGCTCCGGCCTATACGTGGATAACCCCCCGGCCGCCCCTCTGCATCCGCGCCCTCCCCGACGCCTCCCCCCTCTCCCTCTGTCCTTGCCTCCCTCCCCGCTGCTCCGTCCTTCCCTCCGACGGCCCACCAGACCTACGAGGTCCGGCCGCCCTCCCTGGCGTTCGCGGTGGCGGACTACCTGGTTTCGGTGCTGCTGGTGCCGGCGGCGCTGGGGGCGCTGTACTGGGGCGGGGCAGTGGCGGCGGCGGGGTCGCCGCTTCTCCGGTGGGGCTGGGGTGGGGTGGAAGGGTGGGGTCCTTGGACTGGGCTACTGGGGTGAGGTCCGACATTTGGGTTTGTTGGTTCGATGTCTGTTTGGCATCTCGTGGCGAGTTGGGCTGCAACTGGGGGTCGTACGAGATCGGGATCGAGATCGTGATCTGGATCTGGATCGGGGGTCGTCCACGGGTCCGCTTTGGGTTGTGCCGGAGGTGGTGGAGGTGGTGGAGGGGAGGGGAGGTGAAGCCCCTTGTGGCGAAAGGAGGGAGGCCCTCCGTGCGTGCGTACATCCAAGATCCAGCCCTAGACGTGGATCCAACGCTGCAGCCCATTGAGCGACCATTCCATTCCATTCCATTTCATTCCTGCGCCTTCATGCTAACGCGATAATGTCGTGATAAAGATGAAGACGTGCATGCAAACGTGAACGTGATAGTGATGAAGACCCACCGATAAAGACGAAACGGAGTCTGACCAGCAAAAGACGTTCATCCGGGAGATGGCATGGCAAGAGGTGAATCGGAGAACCCGTTGCCCCGTAAACTGTCGTAACCCTGAAATAATTTCAATCCCAATGCCGTTACTCCCCTTAAATGTCGTATTCTACACCACCACGAAACCCCCAGACCCGGGCTGTGTGTCTGTGTTGGTCTCGTGCTGTCGTGTGCCTGTCTGTCTGGGGTTGGTCGGCGGCGACGCGGCCGCGCGCTCGCTTTCTTTCTGCTGGAGATATCAGGTAATCCTCAGGTACCGTACTATCCCAGGTAACTGCGTTGCGTTCCCTCGTCCCGGGCCGTTTTCTTTTACCCCCAGACCCCCCGTCTGCCCCTCACTAATCGGCCGCACGCCCCCCATTGTGTGTGTGTGTCGGTTGCTCCTCGCAGTTACGGCCCGCTGTGCGTGTGGCTGGTGGCCCGGCTGCGTCTCGCGGCGCGCGGCCACGTCAGCTTGTTGGGCCGTACGGCAGGCGCCTACCTGGTGTACGACATGCCGGACGACGCGGCTCCCGGCAACGCCTGGGAGGGCCTGGCGGGCGTGGGCGGGCACTTGCTGCTGAGTGAGTGTTAGGGCGCGAAGGGCGGGGGGTGGGGAATGTGAGGGCGTGCGAATGCGAGTGTGGGGAGCGCGAGTGGAGGAGATGGCATGCGAGAGCGAGTTTTAGCGGTTTTAGCGGTTTTAAATGCGAATGCGAGTGAAGGGGCGCAACGACTGTGGCCCTTTGGACCCCCTTTCGGGGGAGTGACCCACGGGTCGGCTCGGGCCGGATGTTGGCCCGTTGTTCCCCCCTTCGGCTCCCGGGAGAGCGGGGGTTGAACGAAGGCACTGATTGGGGCAAGGAGTGCCGGCCCACCGGTCAGGGCAAAGTAGGGTCGCCCTCCTTTGTGACCTCCCGCCCTCCCGCCCTGCAACTTCTCCCCCCTGTCCTGTCCTGTCCTGTCCTGTCGTTGGTACAATGCACATCATGCACTCTGCTGTTTTGAGTCGTCTGTGCACCCCCACCTCCTCTCCGGCACCTCTTGCCGCGCTGCCATGCACTGCACTGCATTGAACTGTACTGCGCTGTACTGCACTGTACTGCAGCGGTGTTTGAGGTGCTGATGGCGGTCCTCAGCTGCGGGCTGCTGGCGGTTGGGTCGCTGCTCAGCCTGGCGGTGGGCTGGCGGCGGCAGACGTTGGCGATGCGGCTGTTGGGGCTGCGATTGGAGCTCGAGTCGGCCAGGTGGGTGGGTGGGTGGGTGGGTATTGGCGAGGAGGAGGAGGAGGAGGAGGAGGAGGAGGAGGAGGAGGAGGGGCGTGGAGTGAGGGCGTGGAGGAGGAGGGGGGGGGGGCGTGGAGGGGGAGAGGGAGGGGCGTGGAGGGGGAGGGGCGTGGAGGAGCGGTGGAGGCTGGCGTGGCGGCCAGGGGCGAATGCTGATGTGGGGGAACGCTGTGCGGCTGAGCCCCGGCTGTGCTGCGTTCCGGGTCGCGGGCGGTCGGGTGCGCGCGGGTGTCATGTCGCGCGTGAGGGCGGGAGGGAGGGGTGGGGGGGGGGGTTGATCCGCTCGGCGGGCGCAGGAATGCCGTGGGGTGCGTCTTATCTCTGGAGCGCACGAAGGCTTTGTGGGCGGTGCAGGGAGGCGTGTTCAGGTCATCAGGCGCAGCAAAAGTGTGTCGGACAGTTGCGCTGTAACAGGGGTGATGTGACACCCAACCAGAAGATGTTTTGTGGGATAGCGTGCTTGCGCGGGGGACAGCGGATGTATACCCGTGCGCCTCGCTTGCGGCAACCATCGCGCTGCCCCATCCTCACCTTCGCAGGCCGACCAAGTTGAGCCCTTTCTCGCCGTCGTCCGACCCGACCGCGAGCGTGCTGTCCAAGGCATCCAGCGACCAACGCTCGTTGGGGTCGCTTCCGGGCCGCTACGGCTTGTCATATCGGTAGCTGTTGCAACGAAACCAGGCCCAGCAGCAGGTGCACGAAGCTGGAAATTCGCGTTGTTTTTTTCATGGTAACACCATGGACGGCGGGTTTGGGGATGTACATGCCATGATAGCCAGGCGGTGTCTTTGTATGTTCTGAGGACAGGCGGACAGATGCTGTCAGGATTTTCGGATCCGCTACGACGTGTGGGGTATTTTTTCGGCAGCTATAATGCTGCGCTAAGCCATTGTGACATTCTATAAGTAATTTTACCAACCTGTAATTTGTAACAACATTGGCTTATTGGCGGACGAGACACTGCTGACGCACACATCAGGGTGCCTTTCAAGTCGCTCGCTTGCTCGGTTAAAGCAGCCAACCTGAGGTCGTGCATGCTGCCTTGGGCCTCGTGCCCTAGCAGCATATTTTTGAGCGGCGTCCAGCTCGGCGCTGAGCAATCGCGTGACGGCAGGAGCCGGTTGAGCCTCGGGCCCGACCAGCCTCTTCACGTTCACGCAAACAAGGATGGCTTGTTAAGGTATTTTATCGGAGGATTTTGCCGCGGTCGGCTGGGTTGTTCGCGCACCAAGGCGCTTCGTCGTCCTCTCCGCGTCGCCTCCTGTCTGCGAAATGAAGAAGTCGCTGGGCAGAGCGCTTGCAGACCTCTCTCTGGAGGACGAGGACAACTACTGGGACGAGGAGGTGAGCTTAACTGCTGGCGTGGACCCCACGGCACCAGCAACTAGGGTCCTGACACGGTTTGGGATGCCGCTGTTCCATTGCCTCAAAAATGCAGGAGGAATACGCCGGCATGGATGGCTACGAGGACGCTGCACCGGGCGCTGCCCTTGCAGACGGCAACGCCAACGACGCCGATGAGGAGAACGATGTTGGCGAAGTTGGCGAAGTGTGCGCTATATGCTTGAACGCCATCGAACCCGTGGACATCGCGGTCGTCAAGGGATGCGAGCACGAGTACTGTGGTAAGTTTTGAAGCGAGCGTTGGTCCCTCCTGGGAGCACGCGCAGCGTCCTCCGCGCTGACCAACCAGCTAGCCCCGTGCCCGCAACCCCCTGCGTCGTCCCCCCCCCTTTTCCGACATGGCTGCCAACTATCTCCCCCTCCCCGCCCCCCCGGGTTCGACTTCCCCTTCACGTCCCCCACAGTGAACTGCATCCTGCAGTGGGCTCTCTGCAAGGAAGCGCCCTGGTGCCCCCAGTGCAAGAAGCCCTTCAACTACCTGTACTGCCACCGCCAGCTGGACGGCACGCTGAGCGACATGCCCGTCGAGGAGAGCGTCTGCCTGCTGAAGCGGGCCACCTGGTTCGTGGAGCACGTCAAGGTACGGTTGGCTGCTCTTTGGAAAGCCTCAGTCCGGGGCCGTAAAGAGAATACAGCAGGAGAGGAGGGGATCGAGGCGACATGGGAGGCGCGTGACGGGGAAAGTGGCGAATGGATTATGTCGGGGCAAACTTCGGGAGGAAGGGGGAAAACCTGGTCGGCATTGCGATTTTGCGCGCCCGCGCATCTGTGAGGGATGCATTGTACGGCTGATGCGTATATCGGCTTCCAGTTGAGTTCCAGTTGAATTCCATTTCTATCAAACCGGGCTGCAGACTCTTGAGAAGGGCAAGGCGGTGTCGGCGGCCATGGCGGCCGAGGAGCTGCCGGCGGAGTGGGGGGCAGACCCGTACCAGTACCAATACTACGATGACGAGGAGGACGCTTATGACGAGGACGAGCAAATTGAAAAGTACTACTTCTCGAGCGCTGCAGGTAAGGGCTAAGGGACAGGGCACGGCGCCGCAGCCAGGTGACTCCGAGGCTGTATCAAGGACCGTGGCCGCCGTGTTGCTGCTCGTGGCCTGCTGGGTGGGGTGGGTGTGCGCCTGCGGCGGCCGAAACTGAGATGCACTGCCCTCGCGCCCCGCCGCAGGCCGCGCGCGGGTCGTGCTGGGCAACCGCCGGCTCGGCGAGAACGGCTACATGCGCGCCGGCCGCATGTACGCACGGCCCGCGAACAATAACGGCGCCGGCACCAGCCAGGGCGGCGGCAGCGCGAGCGGGGGCATTGGCAAGCCGGGGAAGGGCAGGGCGGCGGCCGGCAAGGCGGGCCCCACCGGAGAGCTGGAGGATCCCGAGGGAGCGGGTGGCAGCGGCGGCGGCAGCGGCAGCGGTGGCGGCAATAATCGTCAGGTGGCCGGGGCGGCGGCTGCAGGCGGTGCGTCGCAGGGCGCCAAGGGCCAGGGCCGCAGGGCCAAGCGCAACGCCCGCCGCGCGGCCGCGGACTACGAGTACGATCTGTAGGCGCTTGCGTGCTTTCCCATGACCCCCTGTCACTGCTTGGCCGCGTGACGGGGGAGGGGAGGGGAGGCTCCCGCTGCGTTGGTTCGCCCCACCGCATTGGTCGGACGTGTCGGAGCCGTTTTGAGGGGCGTTTTACGCTTGGGCTTCTGATACGCTTGGGCTCCTGAGGTTGGGCCGGCCCCGGGGTACCGGTTCTGCGCCGCCAGCTGCCGTGTGGGGGCGATTCGAGCGCGGGTGTGCTCGCCACACTACCACCCACTCGAAAACGTACTTCGGATGGGGTTATCGAGGAGGAGCTGTAGCCTTCCCCGAGGGCATGTGAACTGCCACTGTTGATGTACGCGAGAAATGGGGAGGTGGCGAGCTCTCGCGTGTTTTGAATGCAGTTTTCCGCGGGGACGCGTGCCTTTGTCCGGTCGGCTCATTTTGGACGGTGTAATCCGCGCCAGCTGCCTTTAGACGCGGCGCCGCACATCGCTTCACCCCCTGGCGCTTCCTATTAGATATCAATAGCATCTGTCTAGCTAAGGAGCTCTTCTCCGCCAAAATTGGGCCCTGGCTGAAAGCCGGGTTTGGACCCTGCTTTGCCCGGCACGTGTACGTTTTATCCTCTTGCTGCTGGACGGCGGTTCATTGGCTCTTGCGAGGCGAGGTGGCCGAACGCGACGGGGGGCTCTTGAAACCCGTGGGTCTGCACCGGCCTCTCTAGTAGATGATACGTTTCTGGCGGCTGAGAGCATTTAGGCGTGGGCTTTTGTTGGGATGCCGTCGTGCGTGGGTGTGCAGAGTGTGGCTATCGGCCTTGGGAGCGCAGGCGCCGCGCAAAGTGGGGTCTCGGAGTGCGGGCCCTCCCAGGACTCGCCGGCGGGCGGGGGTGGGCCGTCATCAAGCGGTTAGCGGAGCGCAGAAAGGTCTGTCGTTGTTGTTCACCATCTTGGTTCCTTGTCGAGGCCGGCCCAGGGCTCAAGGAACCATACCCTTTTATCCTGTACCATTACCTGATGTATGTGTATGTGCGTGCTGTCTCGCTTGGGAGCGAGCTAACACAGCTTTTGACGTCTGTCAGCTCGTGTATGGTTTGCGAGCTACCGTCCTCCCAGTACCGGTATACCGGTGACTGCACTTTCAGACCGGGCTGTCGCGCCCCGCATGTGCAGCACCAGTCGCATGGTGGCCTCGCGGGTCCAGTCAGCTGGCGTGCCCCGTTTGCGCGGTACCGTACTTCGCTGGTCCGCTGGCGGGCGGAGCTGTGGACGGGTGTGGGCGTGCGGTGGGATGCTGCTGTGCATGAGGAGGTTTGGCTGGGGCGGTGCCGGTGGGCATCTAGAGTCGTTGAGCGTTGACGAGTCGCTGTTGCAGAGTTGGGGTCCGCCATGACCCATTAGGCCGTTTGTCTTCGAGCCACGAGCGAGCGAAGAGCCGCCAAGTGAGGGAGGGTGCTACGAAAGTGGAGCCGTAGCGAGGACGAGTGGACGGACGCCTAACGAGAGATGCGGCCGCGGTCCGATTCTCCAAAGGCTGATGGTCGTGGCAGCGAAAACGGAGTGTAACATTTGAATTACCGTCCCCTGCCTTGCGACGGAATTCTTCTGTTACGTTACGTTACCGTTCACGGGCTCCGGCCTATACGTGGATATCCCCCTGCCTTGGGTGGATTTCGCGCTCCGCGCTCGATGACTGCTGCCCGAGCTGCTGCTGCTCCAGACGGCGCCAGCCCCCACCACAAGCCCCCGCTGTCAGCGCACTCGCGCCTTTCCACACCCTTACCGGGTCGTGCCGGGCCATCCTCGTGGGGCCCAAATGAAGCGCGCAACAAAGGCGGCCTGTGCTCGGTGCAGGCCAGCGCCCGCAGCCCGCACCGCTCCCGAAATGCCAGGCGAAGCCCGACAGCACGCAAACATCAGCACCGGAACACGAACCTCTGACTACACGCACGTCAGCCCCTGTCCCTCTAAGCCTCACCAGCCCACACGCCACACCACACACGGGAGATGCTGTCACTGAGATGACTGTCCCCCCCCCTCCCCCGAGGGTCCCTCCACTCACAATACCGTATGACAAGAGGAGACCGCTGCGCCCACCTCGCGAATTCTCAAGCACGCACCTCCTCCGTCCTGCCCGTGCTCGTGCTTGTGTCGCTCGCCGCTTCTGCCACCACACCCCTCGGCCTGGCTGTCACGTCTTGTTACAACATCCGCACCCTGGCTGAACCTGGGTCGCAACGCAACGCACGCCTCCCCGCCCGTGTCGCGCCTGAGGCCCCATACCTACCTAGGGCTCCCCGTGCCAAACAGGCCACTGCCGAATCAAGCAATTGCGCTCCGCGGCGGCCAGCCTTGGGCTGCCTGCCCTACCTACCGACTGCCGAAAGCCCCAACCACCAGCCGCCAAGGCCCCCCACACTACTTGAACAGCTTCCCCTGGAGCGCCAGGGTGCCGTACGCCGCCAGCGACGCCGTCGTCGTCGCGGCGGTGGCCAGCTCCAGCGCCGTTACGACGTCGCCGTGCGGCCAGCCGTACATTCCCCGCGTCAGATAGCCCCCCAGCAGCAGCAGCTGCAGCACCGTGTTCGCCTTGCTGACCAACAGGGGCCGCATGAACGCAACACCCCCGACTCCCTCACCCGGGACCTCCCCTCCTAGGCCCTTCCCCGCGCCCGCGCCGGCGGCTTCGCTGCCGCCGCCTGCCGGCGGCAGCGGCGGCGGCTGCGCCGCCACGGGCGCCGTGTCGGCTGTCTGGAAGAAGGCCTCCCGGCCGGGCCAGCGCCAGCCGAATGCGCGCAGTCGGAACGCGACGGCGCCCGTCATCAGCAGCACGTCGCGGCCCACCACCACGACCGCCAGCCAGGGCGGCATGGAGCCATTGGCGAGCAGCGCGCCCGCCACACAGCCGATGAGGACCTGAGGGGTAAAAAGAAAATACCGCAGAGGGCGGGCCGTGTCACGTTCACCGGGGGAGGGGGGGGAAAGGGAGAGGAGGGGAGGGCCATGACGCCATGAGGGGAGGGGAGCGTTGGGAGGAGAGACGTGGATGGAGGAATGAGGGAGGAAGGGCGAGGAGTGGTGCGGAGAGGAGTGTTTTCTGGAGTGGAGCGCAGCGGCCGGCGGAAAAGCACCCAGCAAGTAGGAGGAGGCGGAGGGCGCTGCGCGGCCAAAATACCTTTGGGGGCGTCGCCTCCTGCTGTGCGCGCGGCACGCGCGGCGATGTGACGGCCACCCGGCCACCCGGCCAGCAGGCCCTGCCCAGCCCAGCCCGTCCAGCCCACCCAGCCAGCCAACAGCCCTCAAACCATCCGCCCAAGCCAAAGCTGCCCCCTAAGCTCACCTTATCTGCGATCGGATCCAGGTACGATCCGAACACGGACGAGGCGCCCATGCGGCGAGCGAGGTAGCCGTCAAGCCAGTCGCTGGCCTGCGTTGCGGCGGAGTGCAATGGAGTGCAGTGCAGTGGGGGGAGGTGCAGTGGAGGGAGGGGCCGGGTCGGCGACAGGGTGGCAGTTGTTGGCGATGAGCTCGGGCAGCGAGTGATGGTGATGTTGATGGCGGTGGTGGAGATGGTGGTGGTGGTGGAGATGGTGGTGGTCTGGTCCCGCCCAGTTGTGGGCTGGAGGGTGCAAAAGACGAAACGCAGCGAGTTGAGGAATTGAGGCGCCGTTGGCGACGTGGGCTCTTGCCTCTTGGCGTGTGTGGCGCATGTCCGTATATACGGACATCCGTACTTCCGTACCCCGCAACGCCCCGGAGCGTTTTCAAATTTCAATGGATGGGAAGGAACGCATCCGCGCCGCTGCTCGACACGCGCTCGATGCAGCACGACGTCTCGTCCAACCGCGCCGGATCTTCCGTACCCTGCGCCAGAATGTTCACTCCGCGCCATGTAGGCATCCCATACGGTGCCATCCCTCCACATCCCATATCCCACCACACACCTCACCAGATCCAGATCAGACCCAGATCCAAATCCGGATCCAGATCCCTCCTCACCCCGGAAATCGCGAGGGCCACCGTCGCCGCCTCGTAGTGCCCCTGTAGCAGCCAGTACCCGATCACCGGGCCGGACAGTAACCGCGCCGCCGACACGGCATTCGGCATGTTGTACACGGTGTCCGCAGCGGCGACTGGAGGCGGCGAGGGCGGCGGTGCCGGCGCCCGGCCGTCCGCGCGGCTGTCGCCGCCGTCGGCTTCGGCGGCTGCCTTGCTCGACGACAGGAGGCGGAGGCCTGCGACCGACGGCTGCTGCTGCTGCTGTAGCCGCTGGAGAGTGGGGAGGGCGGGGAGGCGGGGGCAGGCCATGGCGGATGGGAGGGAGGCGAGTGCGCTGCCGGCCGAGGCCGTGGGGGCCAGCATCAGGCTGCTGATGATGCTGTATCTGCTGCTGCAGCTGCTGCTGCTGCTGTAGCCGCAGCTCAGATGATTGTCCCGCCGGCGTTGCAGTATGCCGGAGGACGGCGTGCAGAGCAGCTGTGGCAGGGCTGAGGTGCGGCAAAGGAGCGGGGTGCTCAGCGGCGGCGGTGCGGGGGGCGCGGAGCCCGGCGTCGCCAGAGCTGGGCAGCCCCGCCAAGGCGCCGCTCCAGAGCCCGAGTCAAGGTCGACGCTACGTGCTCCGGGTTTCCGGGTATCTGAATGCGCTGTCGGAACCGATGGCGCAGGACTTGGGACCCGTTGCCAGAGGTTGGTTGGCTGTTGAGAGCACGTGAAGACAGTAGATACTGGCACAGCGCCTGCTACCAGGCTGACGGCGTCCCGTGCGCGAGCCAAGCCACTTGGCGCCGAAGATGTGATGGCTGTCTCCGCCAGCAGCACCAAGCGTGCTGTTTGTTTAAATTGACGTCGCATCCTAAGTGTTTGATACAGCAGAGCCGGTTGGTGTATTTGGCGCCGTCCCTAGAGAGCGCGCCTAGTCTTGCTTGGTGTCCGCGCGGACGGGCGGTTCGCGACAGCCAAATGCCCTCGTGAAAATAACGACGATCGGAAGGAACAAAAACACCATGCCGAGGGCAATGTAAAGCTCCGTTACTGGCATAGGCAAGTAGAAGCCCTTGCCCTGAGGCGCAGCATCGCTGAGATTGCCCATTGTGCAACTGAGCAGGCTGTGACAACTAAGCAGACTGAAACATTCAACCTTGTCGAGTAAAATCAATTGCCCGTATAATACCTGCGACTGTAATCTTTCGTATTTATTTGATTAACAGTTTGCTTTTTGTACGACTGTAGGTGCCAACGGCCGTAACCAAAACCGGTCAGCTGCTTTTGTGGTGGGCTCAGGGAATGGGCGTGGGCTGCTGGGCCCGTGGCGTCGTAGGTCGTGGCCCTTACCCGCAACACCGCCAAATGCTAAATTCCAAACATAGGTCAAGCAGGGGCGGATTCTGACACATCGGGTTTGCGGCTGGGGATAATCTTGTGGCATATCGCCGTCTCGAGTGAAAAATCAAGGGGACGCCGGGCCTGGCCCGGCCTGAGAACCGCACCCAAGCGCTCGCGCAGGCTGCTGCGGGGTCATATATGTGCAATCGAACACTGGCTGCAGCCACCAGGAACCAAGAGAACCAAAGGAAATCACGAAGCCCAATCGTAACGTAGCGCAGATTGCTGCGGGAGTATTTATGCATGCTACCCGCAGGCCCGCACATATCGTAGGCGGAAGGCCCATCCGACTCCACGAGAATGGCAGCTTTCGCAGTGCTCGAATGCATCAGAGTGACGTAACCCCGAAGGCGACTTCTAGCAGGTGTCCGGGGACATCCTTCGTCGCTTGTGAAAGGGTCCCAAGCCGTGTAACGGCGACTGTAGGCAGCAACAGAGGAAGTTCAAAGAGGGGGGAGCTGAAATGGGGGGAGACTGCCACTGCCTGCCGACAGTGTATCGTACCTGTATCGTAGAGGATTGTAGTGTATGCAGGCTGATCACCCGTACAGCGCGCACAGGTTGGGAGTATTATGACCAGCTTGGGCAAGCACGTGTCCTAAACTTCCCAATGAAAGACGTTGATATACAGCGACGTGTAACGTGCTGGGATAATGCACGGCAGAGTCTTGTCGTCGAAGAGGGCGGGTACGGCCGCGACGCAACACCGGGCACTCTACCTAGTCCGCGCCTATCCCCTACGAAGGGTCCCGTCGAAGCCAGCCCAGCTTCATTCCCTCACACCGCCCTCGATCCCTGTTAACCATTGCGATTTACCCTGCTGGCAGCAGCAGTGTCCAGATCGGGCTGTGGGTTTGGCTACTGCAAAGCGGGAATCGTGCCTGGCGCAAGGCTGCCGAAAGTTTGAAGCTATATTGGCAATGGAAGTATAAATGAAAAACTGTGTTATACGGCAAAGGCAATGCACGAGCAAAGTTCTGCATTACTGCTGTCGTGCGACGAGGGCCCTCTAGATCATTTAGGTGGTCTCAATCGCACAGACGAACCCCTTTTCGCCATTTGGATCACTTTCAAAAACAATCCTTTGCAAACATGTCTGACGAGGGCTCTCTTCAGGGCGAGGTGGAGCCCAACCTGAGCGTGGTGCGCAAACACTTTTAGCGAAATCCAACAGTCCGATCGCTTCCATGATAGTTGCTTTTTAACTGCGGAAACAATGCGACTGCGTGCAGCCCGAGGTCGTGACCAAGTACAAGGCGGCGGCGGACATTTGCAACCGTGAGTAGGAAATTGTCGGCGCTGGTGTGCCGGCCGGACCTGTGCGCTCACGCCGTGTGTCGTGCTCACAGGCGCCCTTCAGGCGGTCATCGAGGGATGCAAGGATGGCGCTAAAGTCGTGGACTTGTGCCGCACTGGCGACACCTTTATCAACAAGTAGGGGCCGCCTTCCCTTGGCGAAAGAATTGCTGCACGCGCCGGGGCGATAATGAACTGAATTAATGCATCAAATTTCCAGGGAATGCGGCAACATCTACAAGGGCAAGCAAATCGAGAAGGGTGTCGCGTTCCCGTCTTGCGTCTCCGTCAACAGGTGAGCTCGGTATCTGCCACATGCCCTTGTTGGACCACGAAAGGGTTCTCTTGAATAGAAAATGTGCTGACAACGAGCAGCTCGCAAGATCTGGGAAAGAATGGCACCTTGTCCGCGCATGCCCTTTCGGAAGGCCTCGGTTGGCCCACTAACGCTCGCTGCCCGCCCCAAACGCGCAGCGTCGTGGGCCACTACTCGCCCAACTCGGACGACGCGACTGCCCTTAAAGCTGGAGATGTTGTGAAGATGTGAGTATGGGCACCTTCCCCATGTGGGCATGCTTAGCTGTCAAGCAGCGAGCTGCAGTTGGCGCAACGTCGGACTCCGCCGGGGCTGCTTCTTCCCGGGTCGGATCAGCCCAGACACCAACACATACCTCTGTAACAAACTGCGCCCTCTCGCGCAATGGCGTGACCGCAGTGACATGGGCTGCCACATCGATGGCTTCATCGCCACGCAAGCCACGACCGTCGTTGTCCAGGCCGGCGAGGCGCCCATCACCGGCCGCGCCGCCGACGTCATTGCCGCGGCACGCACGGCGTTTGACGCGGCGGTGCGCTTGATACGCCCGGGCAAGCACATTGCCGATGTGGCCGGGCCGCTGCAGAAGATTGCGGAGGCGTACGGCTGCAACATGGTTGAGGGCGTCATGTCGCATGAGATGAAGCAGTTTGTGATCGATGGCAGCAAGTGCATCCTCAACAAGCCCACGCCGGACCAGAAGGTGGAGGATGCGGAGTTTGAGGAGAACGAGGTGTACGCCATCGACATTGTGGTCAGCACGGGCGAGGGCAAGCCGCGGGTGAGCGATGATACCACAGCGGGCTTTGAGGCCTGGGAGAGGGAGGGAAAAGGGAAAGTACAAGGGACATTACAGGTTGCGTGGGGGAGGGGGGCTTGATGGGTGGAGACCGGGTTCGGGGTTCAGGGAAGGGGGAGACGGGAGGGGTAAACTGCGGTTTTAAGGGTTTTAGGGTTTGTGAGCGGGACACGTACCCAGCTACGCAACCAGGTATGTTGAGGGCGGGTGGGGATGAGGGTGAGGAATTGAAGCAAGAGCCTCACACACGCGTCGAAGGGGCGGGGGGCAGTCGGCGCCGTCGGCTGCCGCAGGGAGCGTGCGAGGATGCCGGAGCCTTCAGCGGATTCAGCCACACCTCTCCTCTCCTCTCTTCTCCTCTTGGACTCATGGCCTCCACGTCTTCGGAGCATGTCGGGGTGGGCAGAGCCTGTCGGGGTGGGTGGGTGGGTGATTCGGAGAGGATCACTGGAAGAAGTACGGCAATGTGGGAGAAGTACGGCAACCGGGGAATGGACGGCACCTCACTCGGCGCGCTCGTTCGCAGCGCGGGGGTATGTTCTGTTTAGATTGGCGGGGAATGGCGGAGAGGGGCACCGGTGAGGCCTTCGGAGCAACTTGGCCGAAAGGGATCCGGATCCATCGTCATGAGTCGTGCGGTCCAACAAACGCGGGGGAGGCCGTCTTGACGCCCGGGGGCGGGGTGTGGTGGGGTTGCGAGCCGCACCCAGTGTAAGCTCGTGGGTCAGCTCCGTTGGTCGACCCCCCGGTGTTGCGGACGAGTAAAGAGACACATGCGGAGGCGGAGCATGATGAGCACGTTTGGTGGACGAGCACGATTGGTGGACGAGCACGCCGGGGGGGTGAAGGGTTGAGGGTTGGAGGGGGCGGAAGTGTCCACGTTTCGGTGCGGGAGGTTGCGCGGGCTGCGGAGTGTCGTACAGTGCAGCCCCTGCGAGGGAAGCTAGGAGGGGTCCGCTCGGCTGCATTGGGACTGGATTGGGCTGGGCTGGACTGAACAGCGCGCATGGGGGGGGGGCGTTGTGACGCGAGGGAGAGTGCGCAAAGGAAACGCGATGTGACTTCCTCTGTGGCGAAATTCTAGCCATCTTGGTTGTAGCTGTCAGCTGAAGGGCTGCTGGGATGGCTCCAGGGAGGCGATCGGGACCGTTGGGGCGCACGGGGGGGCGGACGGGGAGGGGACGGGGAGAGGGAGGGAGGGCGGGGAGGCAGTGTCTTCCTGCCTGGCGGCGCGATGGGCGCTAGTCACGTTGCGGTACCGGTCGGCCTCATGAGCGCCTCGCCGCCGGGGAGACCCACACGTCCAGGGGAGGGGCTCAGGCCCACCCAATCGGCCCGGCGGCTCGTTGTTGTGGCCCCCTCCGTTTTAACGGAGCAGTAACTCGAGTTGAGCTGGGTCTCCTGGGATTCAGTCGGCTTCGCCTCCGTTCTGCCCCACCGACCCCTCTCACCCCCGCCCCCTCCTTTCCCTACCTCACCCTGCCTTCGCCCGCTCCAATTCGCTCTCCCTCCCTCCTCTCTCCCTACCTCTCCTCCCCCCACCAATCGGCACCAATCACGCATCGCGTTCCTCCCCACCTACCTCCCTCACCTCCCCCCCTTCCTCTCCCCTCCCTCCTCGAGCCTATCACTCTCTGACCCTTTTCTCTCCATCTCCCTCCCTCCTCTCTACCCCCCCGGCAGGTGCTCGACGAGAAGGAGACGACGGTGTACAAGCGCGCCCTGGAGGTGGCCTACCAGCTCAAGATGCAGGCCAGCCGCACCGTCTTTTCGCTGGTCAACGCCAACTTTGCGACCATGCCCTTCACCCTGCGTGCCCTGATGGATGAGGCCGCGGCCCAGAAGACTGAGCTCAAGGTCGGCCAACTCAAGCTGGGTCTGGTGGAGTGCCTAAACCACGGCCTGCTGCACCCCTACCCGGTTCTCCATGAGAAGGGCGGTGAGCTGGTGGCGCAGATCAAGGGCACGGTGCTGCTGATGCCCAACGGCAGCAGCATTGTCACGAGCGCGCCGCGCCAGCCGGTCAGCAGCGAGAAGAAGGTGGAGGACCAGGAGATTCTGGATCTGTTGGCGACGCCCGTGAGCGCCAAGAGCGCCAAGAAGAAGAAGAACAAGGTGAGGCGGCGGGTGGAGGGAAACGGGGAGGGATTGGGAGGGAGGGGTTGGGTGGAGGGGAGGGAGGAGCGGAGAGGGGGGAGGAGAGGAGGTTTGTTAGGGTGGGTTGGTTGGCGGTGGTCTGGCGGTATATCTCGCGCTCACGCCTCAATTTGTGTCTCCTCGCCTTTGTCTTTGACTGACTTCTCTACGCTCCTCCCCCTGCCGCCTGTTGATTGTCCCCCTGTGTCGCCATTTGCGCCAATGATGCCACGCAGGACAAGGCCGCCGCCGCTGCGCCCGCCCCGGCCGCGGACGCGTAATCGGAGCCAGCAATCGCCGCCAGCAGAGGGGGGAAAGCGGCTTTTGGAGAGACGGCCTTTGGGGCATGGAAGTCCTCGAAGCTGCTCAGGGAAGCTGCTCCCGGGAGGGAGGGCTGCTTTTTCGTTTTTTGGGGGAAGGGGTTGGTGTGGGGTGGGGCGTGGGGTCTTAGGGTTTCTCCTGTGGTGTGCAGTCGAGTCGAGTCGAGGAGGCACGATGTTGAAGGTGGTTGGTGTCTGGGATGCGACACGGATGGCGGCGGCAAGAGGAGGAAAAGCAGGAGGAAGAGGAGGAGGAGGATTTTGCCTCTTCACGTGCGTGCCTACTGCTAGTGTAGGGAGTTAGGGTGTCGCATCGCACCGCGCTGCTGCTGAGGGGTCGGCGTGTGTCGCCGCCCGAGAAGGGCGCGGAGCCGCTCTCCCTGCCGCACGGGGCATCCAGAGCCCTTTTTTGGGGGCCCCCGGCGCCCACCTCGCTGCAGGGCGCGGCGCCGCGTCGCCTGAGTTGGGGATTTTGGGTGGTCTTCGGTAATGGGAGCTGCGGCGATGGCTGTTCCCACCCGCGCATTGCATTTCGCAGGCCGACGTCTAGGCGCTAGCAGGAGAGGGCGGGAGACGCGCAAAGGGGGGATCATGGTTTTTGTTTTGCAGGCGTGTGTGTTGTTCGGAAATGTGCCCCCCCAGACAGCGGTGCGTCTTTTTGTGTGTGTGTTTGCGTAGGGTGCGCGGAAAGGGCCTGTCACCAGTTTTGCAGTGTGGTACTTTTAGTACGACAGGGTTTTGGCGACATGCCCCGCGTGTATGACACGATTCGACACCCCCAAACCGGATCATCGCCGATGGCTTTTGCGCCGCGCGATGCGTGTGGTTGCCGCCGGTGACAACTTTTTAAATCCCCCCGTGTCAGCCAGCAACGTGTGCCGTACCTTGCCGTACATGACATTTGCACAAGCACGACAGTACGGCCGGAAAAGCGCGCCAGCACAGGCGGGTGCAGCTGATTGGGGGGAATGGGGCACGTCTTGCCACGAGCCGTGGGGTGAAGGGTGGCACCGCCGAACCGCCTGGGGCCTCGCGGGTGTGCCAGCTGGCGGGGACCAGGCGTCCAACAGCAACAGCAGCGTCGGGTGCGGTATTAGATGCACGCATACACGCACTCGGTGGGGAGGGGGGGGTTCCTTTCGGGAGGTCCGTCCTCTCTCCGCGGCGAAACGGTTTACTCACACCAGACCGGGAAAACCCTAAAACCTGCAAAACCCTAAAACCCCCAGACGCACTGCTGGTCGAATGAGAACTGAGGGACAAGAGGCGCGATGTGGGTTCTTTTCGTAAAGGGGGGCCGCGGTGGGGAAGGACAGAGCACAGAGGGGAGGGCAGGGGAGGAGATGCGGTATGGCGGGAAATAGAGAGAAGCCAGCTGTACCCAGCTGTCCATCCGGGAAGGGAGCGGTGTAGGGCCGACAGCCGTTCGGGGCGGGCATCTGCGCTCCTTCTCGAAGCGCGGGAGGTCAGGTCGGGGACAACATCAGAGTAATGCTGCGGTTCTTCAGGCGACTGAGAAGCCACAGGCCACACGCCAATCTGCCTTTGCCAACGCAAATCTACAGGTGACAGCGGGGGTGTGGCGTCTGGCGTCTGGCGTGTGGGGGGTTGGGGGGTAGCGGCTTTGATCTCCTCAGGACCGACTTTTGACGCACTGCCAAGACTGACCGGAGCATCCAAAGCCATCAAAAGTATACCGGCAACTTCAGCACCCAGCTACCGAACGTACGGTGTACGGCAAGTCAAGTTGCAGTGATGTTGCCGTACTCGGTGGTCTGCCTTACAGTTACCCCTTTGGGGGGCTCTTTGCTGTTGCCATCCCAGGCACACACACACACACATGCACTCACATGCACTCACATGAACTCACAATCACAATCGAACCCCCTCCCTCTCTCACACTCTCACCCGCTCTTACACGCCCCATAGCTAAACGCCGCAAGCACTGCGACCCAACTCAGCGCCGAACGAAGCACCGCAGCACGGCGCAGCACCGGTGGGTGCGAGGCTCCCCTCAACCCCCACCACCCCCACACATACACCGCCCCACGTCCGGCCAAGCAACACCCAACAACGCAAACGCACCGTAACAGGGCGGCGGCGGGGGGGGGGGGCGGGGAGAGCGGGAGGGGGGAGGGCGCCCTGGGAGACACGGCGCGACGACTACGGTACACTACTCGGGCCAGGCGGGTGATTCAACGGCACGGGTACCGACTGGCAGACGGAGACGGATAGGGATGGATGCGCGCGGAGCTGCTCCGTGAGGGGGGGAGGGCGGGTGGGTGGCGGAGAGGCTGCAGGTGTGGCCCGACAGATAAGCACCGGCAGCGAGGAGAGGGCAAGGGGTCGCCGCCGCCGCCGCGTCGCCGTGGCGTCCTTTCCTGGGTTGGGCAACCACATGCGGTGCACTGCGCTCCGGTGTGGTGCGCCCCTGCCGCCTCTTCCGGCACCTTCATTTCGCCCCGGCGCTCGGCCCCCACGGTGCCTGGCGCGTCCTGGCGCGTCCTGCTCCGCCGCAACCCACTAACTTGATTACTTCCGGGCTGCTCCGGCGTATCAATCGGCGTAGCAACACACGATGGCCCATGGCCAGAAGCGGGGACAAAAACCAGTGCACTTTGCACTCAAACAGATCTTCGGTAAGGTACGGTACTAACTAGCTAGCTTCGAACACATGCACCGAGGGAAAGTACCGTAGCAGCGGCAAGGGCGACGAAGGCAGCGACGAGGGAAGAGGGACAGGGCAGGGCAGCGGAAGGGCAGCGGAAGGGCTGCACCGCACCGACAGGAATGCGGGGCAGCAGGGCATGTGTCCCCTGTTGCCCCCTTCCCCCCTGCCCTGGCCCTGCCGTGTCAGCGCCTCACCGGAAATGGCGCCCGGGGTTGGGTTTAAGATTAAGAAGACGGAGGACCCACATCGGCGCCAGGGCGCGCGGTGTTCAGTGCCGACCCGACTGAGCGCAGTCCTCTGAAACGCCCAAACAGTAGAAATACGGTGCCGTGCCGTGCATCCGATTACGGACGGACGGACGGACCAGGCGCACTCACTTTCGAGTCTCCGCCCTCGTCCAGGCTCCCCCTCACCCGCACACGCACCACGCACACGCGCGCGCCACGCCGCCGAATGCAACCAGACCAAACCAACAAACACTCTGCATAGCCGAGACCATTCCGTGTTTCGCCTGCCTGCCTGTCTGTCTGCCTGCATGCCTGCCTCATATTTCTCCAGCCCTCCCACGGGACACCCTGGTCTCGGAGGGTGCCCGCCTCGGCTGCTCTGGCCGCCTCCGGTGCAGTGCACAACCAGCTGCTGGCCCCTTGGCCCCCCTACTCTACCCTTCTAGAGTCTCTGGAGCCCACCCAAATTGTAACCACACAAACACACACACACACAACCACACACGCACACACCGCCTCGCCTCCCGCGGTCACGAGCCGCAACCGCTCGCCCGCCCGGGAGCTGCCTCCATTCGCCGCCGCGGCGCATCCAGCCGGGCCCGACCTCAGCCTCCTCCCTCCTGTGTCCTGTCCTCTCCCTTTAGAGATCCGACCTCTCCACAGGCCCGTAGGAGGCCCTCCGCGGAGGCCCTCCCACAACCTCCACAACCCCGTGGATACGGTAACCCGAAACCGTTTACGGGCTCCGGCCTATACGTGGACAACCCCCCCACACACACCCCACACCGCCCTCCACACCGCCCTCCATTCCACTCCGGCAAGTGGCGAGACGTGATGACGTCACGGAGCGGATCTTCGAGAAGGGCGCCACACCCCGCCCCGGCCCCGCCCCCTGGGGACGGGACCAAAACCGGGGGGGTTTTCGACACGAAAATCCAATTCCATAATTCAATAATCCCCACGGTGCACGATAAAAGCCCCCGAGGTGCCTGTCCCTGGAAAGGGTTGCTTTTGAGGTTTCCGACGGAAAAAATTTGCACCGTGAATGGCGCAAAGAACGCGGGTTGACTCCGGCCACGCAGCGCATGTCCGGCGTCTAGTGGCAAGGCCACGCGGCAAGAACGGGTGGGGGCAGGGGAGGGGTGGGGTTGGAGGGCAGGATGGCCGGCATCTCGACAGCCCGGCCCATCCGCCTCCGGCCTCACTCCCCACTCTTATCCTCCGTCGACCCGGATGGAATCCCAGGACTTGCAAACCATCCCCTCCTCCTCCTCCTCCTCCGCCTTTCCCTTCCCTTCCCGCCCCGATACATGCACAACCAGCAGCAGCCGCAGCCACAGCCGCAGCAGCAGCAGCAGCTGCCCGCCGGCGATGACATCATGCCGCCATAGCCCTGCCCGAAAGCCAGCGAGGAATGCACCTCGGGCCTTAGGGTTGACTGGTGCAAAATCGAATGTAAATCGAATGAGTGCAGGGAATACTTGGTTTAAAATGATGAGCATGGATCGATGTGGGGCCGTGCGCGCTCTCTCTCTCTTCTCTCTCCTGTCAGCCCCGGCGATAGCGGCGGCGGCGCCGCCGCAGCCGTTGCGCCGCTGCGGAGTTGCCGTCCGATCGCGGCGGCGGCGGCGCCGGCAGCGGCGCGCGCGCAGGGTATTTGAGGTGTCCCCGCGCAAGGCCCGACCCACTTCAGGGCTCCTGCCAGGCCAGCAACACCCCTCCCTTGAGCATCCTTCCGGCCGCCTTCCGGCTGACACCCCACCACCACACCCCACGGTGCGCATTGGCCTACCTCTACCCCTACCCCTACCTCTACCTCCCCCCACTTCACCCCCCAGGGTTCTTCTGAAATGCCTCACTCACACACACACAAGCGCACGCGCACAACACACACACACACGACCAAAAAACGACGCAGGAACCTCACCGCCCTTGCGCAGTCGCCGCACACACACACACCTGTTTGCCCGGGCCCGGGCCCTCCTTATGAGGCACCAAACGCCCCCAACCCCCCCCCCCGCAGAACCTTCCTCCCTTCCTTTCACACACACATAACAAAACACGCTGTGGTTTTTTCTTGAATTTGTTGTATTCTATTCATACCGCCCCTCACCCAACCCCAGGACACACATATACACATATACACGCACACACGCACACACACGCACACACGCACTCACGCACACACACGCAGCGCCCATTCTCAAGAGTCCCAAGGCATCTTTTCACCCCACGATATACGACATACGGCACACACGACGCGGCTGCAGGGAGGGCCACTCGATTCCATCATAAGGCCCCACCGTTGGATCGGATCACATATATCATCGCGCCGTGCCGTACCGTGTCGTGCCGTGCTGGGCCCACAACGCGGCGCGACGAAATGCACCGCCCCGCGCCGCGGCCTGATTTTCTCCGCTGCCCCGTCTTTTCTTCCCCTTTCCCACCCCTACCCTACCCTACCCTCAAGAAAAAGAACACATGCCTGCGGTTGGCAGGTTTTGCCGCCCGGGCGGAGGATCAGCAAACCTACTCGTGCAGCGCTATGACACGCGGACCTACACAGCGCACGCACACACGGGCCCCGGCTGCCAACCTCTCCACCGCCCTTGGCGTCTTCTTTGTTATCCTCACCCCCGCCCCCGTTCACGTTTACGTCCGCACCCGCACCCGCGCACCCAGCGACGACCAGGCCGTGGCAGCGACGACCAGGCCGTGGCAGCGCGTGGCCAGTCCACGAGGCTTGGGCGGTCGCTGGGGCGCTTAGCCGCTGCCCGCGCCCGCGGGCACCACCGTCCGTCCGTCCGCCCGCCCGCCCGTCCGCCCTGCCCGTCGTCCGTCCGTCCGTCCGTCCGTCGTTCGTTCGTGCTCCTCCTCGCCCGCTCTCCCTCCAGCTCCTGCTGCTGCCTGCCCTACATGCCCAGCCCTGCGGTGCGGCCGTCCTTACGTCGGAGTCCCGCCAGGTATTGCTGCTCCACATCGCCAAGCACTCGCTCCTGCTGCTCGCCTGAGAGGGGGGAGGAGGAGTTTGAGGGGGAGGAGGAGCGGGGGGATTGGAGAGGGTACGGTAATGCAAGGACGAAAGCGGCACAACGCAGCCAAACACACACACAGCCACAGCCAAACACACACACACACACAGCCGCAGCCAAACCCACACACAGCCGCAGCCAAACACAAACACACAGACACATACACGCACAGCCAAACAGCCAAACACACACAAGTGCGCTGCGCTCACGGGTCATTGCGAGGTGCGCCTCCGAGCCCGGGGAGGGCGGCCGGGCCTCCACCACGGGGAGTGCGGGTCGCTGGTGGGTCAGGTCGCCCTTGAGGCCCTGAGGGGGCGACAAAAAGAAGAAGATACCGCGGGGGAGGGGGCGAGGGCGGGGGGTTAAGATCAGGACGAGGTCGAGCGCGAGGATCAGGACGAGGGAGAGGGCGAGGACAAGGGCGGGGGGGTAGGATCAGGACGAGGACGAGGACGAGGGAGAGGGCGAGGTCGAGCAGGGGCTGATGGAAAGGCTCCAGGGGTGCGCAGCGGAGCCGGTCGATGCAGGAGCCGAGCGGGATGCGTGGAAGGCCGCATAAAGCCCCAAAGTGGGAAACCAACAGGACCGCACATTGTTGTAGGGACAGCGGCAGCGCGGCGGGGCGGGTGGTGGTGGTGGTGGGGAGGGGAGGCGGGACATTCGCGGACGCATTGGCGGCCACAGGAACTTGGGGGGACGCCACCCTGGACCCTCCCTGGACCCACCATCAGCCGCTGAAACCTCTCCTTGTCCCGGTCGGTCTCGAGGATCTGCAGCGCAGGCGCAGGAGGGGCAGCGTCAGGGCAGCAGCGCAGGCGCCGGAGGAGATGAGAAGGGGATGTAAGAAAAGGGGGGGGGGAGGTGCGGGATCTGGGCTTTTTTGAGTGGTCCTCCGATGGGTCTTCAGGAACCTGAACCAGGGCGGGGTAAAAAGAAGATACCGCAGCGGAGATGGAGACGGCGTCAGCGAACGGCGGCGGGAGCCACCGATCAGCGCCGCCGCAGGGAGCAACCAGCAGGAAGGGGGGGGGGACGAAGATACCGCAGCGGAGGGACGGAGACGGGAAAGGTGGAGGGAAAGGTGGCGGTGGCGGCGGCGGAGTGTAGGGAAAGGGGAGGAGGCAGCAGCAGCGGTGGCGGGGGTTACGAAAGGAGTGAGGAGGGGAGGGGGTGGGGGGGTTGCGGTGGAGGGCTGGGTGTAGGGTAGGAGGGGTTGGTGGTTGAGGCTTGGTCCTGGATGGGTGGGGGGGAGGGGGGAGGAGGCGGCGGCGGGAGTGTACAGGAGGCGACCGCGGTCAGACTCGGACAAGGAGAGCGCGGGCTTGTCGGCGGCGGCGACGGCGGCGGCGACGGCGACGGCGGGGTCAGGGAGTGATATGCTCCCGGCGGGGTGCAGGAAAGGAGGGGCAGGTTAGGCCGTCGGCGCAGGGAAAGGAGCCGGTGGTGGATGCGGGGGTGCAGGATAGGGAGGGGGAGACGGTGACGGCAGGGGCACTGAGAAGGAGACGGCATCCGCGGCGGCTACAGGGGGGCAAGGAGTGGGGGCGGCGGCGGCGGGGTGCAGAGGAGGAGGTGGTTTGGGGCTGGGTGCAGGACAGGCGGGCGGCATCGGCGGCGGCGGCGGCAGTCAGGCGCAGGATAGGCGGAGGCGGGGGCGGTGGCGACGGGGTGCAGAAACGGAGTCGGGGGCGGCGGTGGCGGCGGCGGCAGGACGGAGGAGGCGGGGAATTTGGGATGGAGCGGCGGAGGAAAGGCCTCGAGACATCATCGGTTTATCACCAAGCTGAGCTGAGCTGGAGGCGAGAACGTAGGTGAGCTGGAGGGGAGAACGAAGCTGAGCTGGAGCAGAGAACGAAGCTGAGCGCGCTCTTGGGCTGAGAGCTGCACTGCGCCGCGCCGCGCCGCGCGCCTCACCTCGGCGGCACGATCCCACCGGTTCGCGCCAAACAGCGACTCGGCACCCTGCTGTAGGCGGCGGAGGACGTGGGCGCGTCGGCGGGGGCCGGGGGGGGAGGCGGGGGAGGGGGGCACAGCACAGCACAGGCAGTGTGACTGTGTGAGTGGGGTTATGGACCTTCGAAAGCCGGTCGGCCGGCTGTCACGTGGGCCCCAATGTGCGCGTGCCAAAAGTGGGACGCAAACGGGAGCGACCCGTGCCCCCGCCAAGTGGCTCCCGGAAGGGAAACCCCAGTGTCGGCACCTTTTGTGCACACCGAAAAGGCGCACGGAAAGAAAGCAACAACCCACAAGATGATATGCCGCGACACAAGACGAGCGTGCTGTGTGCTGTGTGCTGAGTGCTGTGTGCAGGCCGCACAGGAGCGGAAATGTAGCCGTCAAAGAAGGCCAACGCAGACGCGACGGCGACCCCGGACCCGCCCAGCCCGGCCCGGCCCGACCCGGCCTGTTCCAACGCATCCCCCGACCAAAATGGCGGACAGGGGCCTCTCCCTCCCGCCCCCCCTCCGACAGTGGGCCAGGTAAAGCTGCGCCCGTGGCGCCCCGGCCAAACTTTCGCACCGCCCACCCGCCCACCCGCACGTACTGCCGTACTGTCGTACCTGATGGACCACCGTTTCCACTTTCTTCGCGCCCCACAGCAGCTTGCGCTTCTGCTCCGCCGTCAGCTGCGCACTGGCGGCCGCTGCCGCCGCCGCCGCCGCCGCCGCCCCCGCGGATCCGGCTGCAGGTCCAGAACCATATAAATGCCCTCCCGCCATGGATCCCGATTCGAATCCGGATCCGGATCCGCCGGCCCCGCGGGGCGGCGCCGCGGCGGCGGCGGCAGCCCCTCCTGGAGCTGCCATCATGGCGCGAACTGGCGAAAGGAGAGGAGAGGAGAGGGAGGGGGTTTGCCGCAAGGCGGGGAGCAGGGGGACCAGGGGAGCAGGGGGGACATGAGGGGAGCGGAGAGGGGCAGCCTGGTTGGGGCGTGTTGCAAAGGACGGACTCCCGGGGGGGGGTGTAATCCGCGTTAACAGGCTGCAGCCCGTAAACGGTAATGTACGGGGGGAGGGGGCGAGGGGCGCTCTATCCGCATCATCTAATCCGCTTCGGCAGCAGCAGCAGCAGCAGCAGCAGCAGCAGCAGCAGCAGTAGGAGGAGGAGCGAGAGGTGCAGGGGAACCTAGATGTGGGCGAAGATCTGGGCGAGGATCTGGGCGAGGAGCCTAGAGCGTTCGATGTTGTGTTGTGTTGTGTTGTGTTATGAAAGAGTCTGAAGCTCCACGGGTGAAGAGCCTGGGGAGCGAGCCTGGGACCTGGGCGGAGACAACGGCGCCCGCGTGGTCCGGCCGATAAATCGCGGCGTTACGGCGCGGAATGAAACCCTCCGGCACGGCTACGGGAACTGGTACTGGGTATGGTACGGCTACTGGGTACTGGGTGTGGTACGGCTACTGGGTACTGGGTACGGTAATGGTACGGTACTGAGCACCGGCATGCGCCCAGTAGCAACACTAGCAGTGGCAGCAGCAGCTGCTGCACAGCTGCCAAAGGTAATGCCCTGCTGTGCATCGGTACCCCCCCGGCTGCCGCTACCTGCCATCCGCCAGCCCCGGCCAGTCAACCCCTCCTGATCGTGCCGTGCCGCCCTTTTGACCCTTGGTCCAAGCCCAGGCCAGCCCACCCCATACCAGCCCGCCCCGCCCCAGCCCAGCCCAGCCTGCCCCAGCCCAGCCCAGCCCAGCGCACCCCCTCACCGATATCAGCGCTGCTGAGCCCCGCCGTGTCCGCCGCTCCCGACGGAGGCGGCTGCCGGGGACCGGGGCCGTGCGGGTGGGCTGCACGCGGCTCGTAAGGCGGGGCTGGACGCGGCTCGTAAGGGGGGTAGCCGCTGCCGCCGCCAACACCGCCACCGGCGCGATGAGGCGACATGCGCAGACGCTTGGGAGGCGGCGGCGGGGGCGAGCCGCGGCGCCTGGGGGTGTGGCAGCGCGTTGGGAGCCGGTTGGGAGCCGGTTGGGAGCCGGTTGGGAGCGGTTGGGAGCGGTTGGGAGCCGGTTGGGAGCCGGTTGGGAGCCGGTTGGGAGCGGTTGGGAGCCGGTTGGGAGCCGGTTGGGAGCGGTTGGGAGCCGGTTGGGAGCCGGTTGGGAGCCGGTTGGGAGCGATTGACAGCGGTTGGGAGCCGGTTGACATCGGTTGGGAGCGGCTGGCCCGGCGCAAGCACGTGCCATCCCGTGCCTGCCGTAAGCGGCACGGGCGTGCGGTGCCAAGGAAGGACAGTACGACAGTACGTAGTACTGGTGCCGCGACCCGATGCGTCACGCTCATGTGCGTGCATGCATGCGTGTGGGCGTGCAGTGCGTGCGCTTGCAGCGGCGAGGCTGCTGCTGCGACGCATCAGCTGTGACCCGTCTCTTGGGCCCTGCGGCGCGAGCGCTGGATGGACTTGCTCCCGGGTCCAAGGCAACATTTGAGTCACGGCGGCCCAGCCCGACCCAGCCCGTCCCAGCCCGTCCCAACGCACCTGTCGACCCCGCCGGCCGCAGCGCCGTCCCGCGGGTAGCCTGGCGGCCCCGACCCTCCCGGCGCCGGACCATCCCGCTCCCTCCCGCGGTACTCCCGTCCTCGCTCCCGCTCCTCTCGGTCGCGGTCGCGCTCCCAACCGCCGCCCGGGGCCTCGCGCCTGGCGGCGGCGGCGCCTGGGCCGCCGTCGCGGCCGTAGCCTCTGGTAGCGGCGGCGGCGGCGCCGCCGCCGCCGCGGTCTGCCCACTCGCGGTCGCGATCGCGGTAGCCGTCGCCGGCGCGTCCCGGCAGCGGTGGCGGCGGGCGGCGGTCGTCGTCGTATGGATTGCCGCGCTGCGGCCCGGCGGCGGCGGCGGCGGCGCCGGAGGAGGCTGACGGCGGCAGCTGCTGCGGCGGCGGCCTGCGGTCAGGGTAGTCGTCGCGGCCAGGACCGCGGCCCGGCCCGGCGGGCTGCCTCCGATCGTCGTACTCATCGCGCCGCGGCGGCAACGCCGCCGCCGCCGGCGGCGGCGGCGGCGGCTGTCCCCGCGACCGCCAATCATCATACTGCTCGTCGCGGCGGCGCGGCGGCGGCGGCCTGCGGTCGTCGTACTCGTCACGCCGCGCTGGCGGCCTGCGATCATCGTAATCATCGCGACGCGGCGGCGGGCCGTGATACGACGGCGGCGGCCGTCTCCTGTCGTCGTACTCGCCCCGGCGAGCTTCGCTGCCGGTGCCGTACTGCGGCTCCCGTCGGTCGCCGTACCCGCCGCCGTCACGGCGGCCGTCAGCTGACTGCGACCGCGGCGGCGGCCTGGATCGCCTGTCGTCGTCGTATGCATCCCGCCGGGGAGCAGTCGCGTGCTGCGAGTACGACCCCTGTGGCAGCGAGCGTTGCCCGCCGCCACCGCCGCCGCCGCCGCCCCGTCGGTCGCCATTTCCTTGATTCAGCGCGACACGGTCCCGATCCCAAGCGCCGTACGCCGCACCGCCCCAGCCGGCGCCGTCCGCGTTGCCGCCCCCCCGCCCACCGCCGCCGCCACCGCCGCCGCCTCCAGCCGGCTCCGGCCGCGCCGCCGCCGTATCGACCTCCATCACGGTGCTGCCGCCACCACCGGCAGGAGCCGTACCTTCGCCGCCGTCGGGTACGGCAGCAGCGGCGCCGCCGCCGTCGGAACCCGCTGGCGGCGGCGCCGGCGCCGGCGAACGCTCCTCCCACCTGGAGCGAGCCTTTCCTGCGGCTGGCGCCGCCGCTGGCGCCGCGCCGCCCTCCGGCGAACCTTCCGGCCCGCGCCCCGACCCAGGCGACGGCACATCGCCGCGATCCGCGCCGCCGCCGCTCGACGGCTCCGCCGATCGCGGCCTGGCGTCGGCCGCCGGCTCCTCGACCTCCATGCCATCCCCGTCCCGCCCTCGGCCGCCGTCACCATCACCGTCGCCGCCGCCGTCGCTGCTGCGGTCACCCGAGCCCCTAGACCTGCTCGTGCCGCCGCTGCCGTGCACGCCCCGTGACTCCGTCGCCGCGACGGAGGGGCTGCGCTCGTCGCCGCTGGCGCTGCCGCTCCCCGCGCGCGGCCCCGAGGGAATCCCGGGCGCCGGCGACGGCGTGCTCTCCTCCGGCCGCCGCGCGCCGCCATCGGCGGGCGAGGCGTCCTGCTGCTGCTGCTGCAGCGCCGGGGGTTCGGGCGACGAGCGGCGCTGCTGCTGCGGCCTGTTGCTGGGCGCCGGCCTTCCCACGTCCCCAGGCGGCCGGACGCCGCCCACAAACAACGGCGCGCGCATGCGCGGCGGCGGCGCAGCCGCCGCGGCGCCCTCGCCCGCCTCCGGCCCCGCCGCCGCGGCCTCGCCTCCCGACCGCGGCCCTCGGGACTCCTCCAAGGGAGACCTGCCGTGCACCGCCTCTGCCAGTGGGTTGTACTCGTGGGCCCCCCGGGCCAGCGGTGACGAGGCGGGGGGTCCGCGCCGCCAGTCGGGGCCGGGAGGCGCTTCCCCAGGGTGGTCGGCGGCGCCGCGCGCAGGGCCTCCGCCTGCGCCCCCGCCAGGGCCCCACTGCTCCTGGCCGCGAGCCCGCTCACGGTCGGCGTCGCGCGGGTCCCGACCCCGTTCCCGCGGCTCCCGCTCCCGCAGAGCCGGGTCTCCACGCTCCCGCTCACGGAGGTCCCGCTCGCGGTCGCGCGAGTCGCGGGCAGGGCCGCGGTCCCTCAGCTCCCGCTCCCGCTCCCAGATCTCCCGCTCTCGCTCTCGATCGCGGTTGCGCTGCAACTCGCGGTCGCGGTCCTGGTAGTACCCCTTGACGTCGCGCTCCCGCTCCCGGTCCCTGTCGCGCTCCCGCTCACGGTCCCGGCTGTCGTCGGCGCCGCGGCCGTGCCAGTCGCGCCCCTCGCGGCTGTTGGGCCCGGGCGCGGGGACCGCCGCCGGCAGCGGCGCTGGGATGTCGAGCCGGCCGCGCTCCTCCCGCAAAGGTCCCGGCCCGGCCGCGGAGCTGGCGCGGCTCAGCGGCGGCGCCCGGGCTGCGGCAGCAGCAGCGGAGGCGGAACGCTCGTAGTCCTGGCTGCCGCCGCCGGCGCCACCTTGTTGCCTGTCGTACTCTGGCCTGCCGCTGCCACCGGGCCTGTCGTACTCTGGCCTGCCGCTTCCACTTGGCCTGTCGCACTCTGGCCTGCCGCTGCCACTTGGCCTGTCGTACTCTGGTCTGCCGCTGCCACCGGGCCTGTCGTACTCTGGCCTGCCGCTGCCACCGGGCCTGTCGTACTCTGGTCTGCCGCTGCCACCGGGCCTGTCGTACTCTGGTCTGCCGCTGCCACCGGGCCTGTCGTACTCTGGCCTGCTGTTGCCACCGGGCCTGTCGTACTCGGGTTTGCCGCTGCCACTTGGCCTGTCGTACTCCAGCTTGCCGCTGCCACTTGGCCTGTCGTACTCCGGCCTGCCGCTGCCACCGGGCCTGTCGTACTCTGGCCTGCTGTTGCCACCGGGCCTGTCGTACTCCGGCCTGCCGCTGCCACTTGGCCTGTCGTTAGCTGGCCTGCTGCCGACGCCTTGCCTGTCGTACTCGGACCGGCCACTTGCGCCATGCCTGTCGTACTCCGGCCTCGCTCCAACGCTGCATCTCCCGTACTCCGGCCTGTCGTGCTCGGGCCTCCCCGCCGCCCCAGCTCGCTCATACTCAGGCCGGCCGCTGCCGCCGGGTCGCTCGCCCTCCGGTCTCGCTACCGACCCCGGCCTGTCCTGCTCGTACCTCGTGCTCGTACTAACGGGTCTGTCATCCCGGCCGTACGGCCGTGGCGGCGGCTCCCTGGCGGGCCCGGCACCAAAGCTACCGCCAGCAGGCCGCCTGTCCTCAAGAGGTGGCTGCCGCCTGTCATCAAGAGGTGGCTGGGACCGCCGGCCTTCCTCCCGCTCCCGCTCCCTCTCGCGGTCCCTGTCCCTGTCCCTCTCCCGCTCGCGGTCCCGCTGGCTCTCCCATCTGGAACGCTCCAGCGCGCCGTCCCGCTCGGGCAGCTGCGGGCCCCCGCCGTCCCTCCGCGCCGCCTCGCGCTCCCGATCCAAACTGCCGCCTTGCTCGCCCCCGCGCTCCCGCTCCATGTCGCGCTCCCGCTCCCGCTCCCGGTCCTGTTGCCCGCTGCCGCTCCGCTCCTGCAGCAACTCGTTGCCCCTGGACGCAGCCCCCGGGGAGGAACCGGGCGGGTTGCGGTGCTGCTGCAAGTGGTGCTGGTGCGGCATGGGGTCCTCACGCCGCATGTTGGGGGGCCCGTAGGGCGCCCGCGCCGTGCGCTGCTCATCCCGTGCGTCTGCTGCGCCAGCGCCGGGTCGCGGCGGCGACGGGGCAGCGGCGGAGGGGTTCCAGGGGGGCGGCCTGCTGCCGCTGGCGGCGCCGGCGGCGCGGTCGTCGTAGGGGCGAGTGGAGCCGTGTGGATCGGGCCGGCCCGTGCGCACCGCCGAGGTGCGCAGCCACTCCTGCTCCCACTCCCGCGCCCGCGCGCGGAGGGCCTCACGCTCGGGATCGTTGGCGGCCGCGTCGTTGGGCGCGTGCTGGTCCCTGTCTCTCCCGCGGTCCTTGTCCCGCTCCCGATCCCAGTCGCGACCGCGGGAGTCATACTCCCGGCCGCGGTAGTCCCGATCATGACCCCATGCCCGGTCCCGCTCCGGGTCACGGCCGCTGCCGCGCTCGGGGCGGTGGCTGTCGTGCGGGGGGCGGTCGTCCCGTCGGCGCTCCCCCTCGCGGTCGAGGTACCGTTCCGGCTCGTTGCGTCGATCCTGCTCGTAGCTGCTGGGCCCCTCGCGGCCGTCCGGATTTGCGGCATCGCGATCGTAGCCGCGGTCGCCGTTGCGGTCCTGTTCCGCGCGCGCGCGTCCGTCGGGCCCGGTCCGATCAGATGCCTTGATGGCAGCTGCAGGCTCAGTCCTGTCGTCGGTGCCCTTGATGGTTAGTTCCGGCTGCTCGGTCTCCGGACTTGGCTCATCGTTCCCCTGATGCGCGTGGCCGGCGCCGACTTCCGTCCCGGCATCATTTCCTCCCGCTTTTCGTGCCTCATACGCCATAACATCGGCTATGCCTTCGTCTCCATAAGCTGAAAGCTCCTCTGCAAGCACTTCTTCGTCGTGTGGGTCATAGTCAAGAAGCTCCTCCTCAAACGTGTCGGCTGCCTCCGCAGCCGTTTCGTCTTTGGGGCCGTCTTCTGAAGCTGAAGCCATGCCCCGCCTACAGAACGGGACGGTTGAACTGTTGTGGACGGCCCCGCCTCGATCACTTTCTAGGCTGTTATCTGTGCGCTAAGGGCATGGAAGTTCAAGAAATAGTCTGATCTAGTTCGCTTCGCGAGAAACCAGGGACCTGGTAAGGGGAGACCGAAACTGTTATGATGGCCGAGAGAGTGCCGAAACTGGATAAGTATCTAAAAACGATCTTTATGAGGCGCGTTCGAATACTGGATCATTGCATGCCTTGCTTGTGTGAAGGCCCACATGAGGCAGCCTACAGTTAGGATCATCGGTTCATCGCATCGCTCCATCTTGCCGTAACCCTTAGAAAGTAACGCGGTTTGCTGTAATGCGCCTTCGCCTGTGCTTGGAAATAAAACAGGAGACATTGCTGCGCTGGTCAACACGCGAAACGTTTAGTATTTCTTTATAACTGCTGTCGCGACGCGTTGTGCATAACGTGGGAGGAAAAATTATAGACTTTGATCGATATATCGTTTACGGCATAGCGAGCAGTCTGGAGGGCCGCAAGGACTGCGGGGTCAGCGCAGAGGCGTAGCGACAATGTTTAGAAAGGCTGGCCCAGTTTGTTCTATTTTGACGTGGCAAAGCGATGTCGATTACTGCCTGGGTGCGTATCGCTGCTGTCGTCTTCGTGGTGGCGGGACATGCTCCCACCGTGGCGACCGGCGCCTCCGCCTGCTTTACCCCAGGACATCAAGGAGGCGGCCTTTTCATCGGACGTTAAAGATGTCGAGGAGCTCATTCTCACAAATAAAGTGGGTAGGACACTGCAACTCGGACGACTTAACCTACCTTCCAGCCCCAACCCCGAACGTGGGCGGCGGATGGGTTATAAAACACGGGCAGCCCCCCTCTTCCCCCCCTCGGACATTTCTCCCCAGACGTATGCCTCCGTGTGACCGCCCTGCCGAGTGGCCCCCCAGTCCACGTAACCCTACGCTCGTGTCTCCCCGATCCTCGCCAACGTCCCTCCGCTGCGTATCGTTTTTCTTTCCCCTCAGTCCCCATTACCCTACGCCCGTCGCTATCGCAGTCGCCCTCTCCCCTCTGCGGCCTCTCCCACAACACCCCCCCTCCCTTGCCCGGCCCCTCCCACTACAACCCCCCCCCCCCTCTCGCCCTCGCCACGGAAGGACAGGCTCGTGCCACCTGCCGCAGCTGCAGCTACAGCCACCCGCCCCACCCCACCCCACCTGCCTTAACCCGCCCCACCCCACCCCACCTGCCTTACCCGCCCACCCCACCTCGCCCCTTCCTCTCCATATGCCCAGCCAATCAGCCCGCCTCTTCAGGCTCGCCCCCTTTCTTCACGCCAACCCCGGGTTGCATTACCGCACCGCATTACTCGTCCCCGCCCTCACCCCTACCGCGCTGGCCTCCCTCCCGCCTTTCCCCTTTTCTGCCGCCGTTCGCCAACGCCGCCTCCGTCCCACCGCCCCGGTCTCATCTATACTATCCCTCCTTCCTGCTGGTTGCCTACGCGAGCTGGTTGCTGCAACCGGTACTTTTTTTCCGCATTTCCGCCCCAACAACCTCCCTCCTGCCCTGTCCTGCCCTGTCCTGTCCTGTCCCATCCTATCCTGTCCTGTCCCATCCTGCCCTGTCCTGTCATGTCCAGGGCGCCACGGATGTGGGTGCGGTGGCGCAGGCCGTCAACCTGCGTTCCCTGTCCCTGGCCTTCAACTCCCTCGCATCACTGTCGGGCCTGGCGCCGCTGATCCGACTGCAGTCGCTCAATGTCAGCCACAATCAGCTGGCGAGCCTAAAGGTGTGTGCGTGTGTGTCTGGAAGCGGCCGGAGCCCGGGCCGGATCCGGAAGGGCCTTATTCCTGAGGCTGAAGCGGCATGTACCCGGATCCAAAACCTGGCTGACAAGCATCTGACGGACACACATCCGTTCAATGTGTCTTGATTTGGAAAGCCGCCCGGCCAGGCAGCAGGTTTGTTGGTTGGTAAAGCCGGGGCCGCGCCTGCCTCCCGTCGCTGCCGGCCTTGCCCCGTTGTTCGCAGGGTCTGCAGGCGCTGTCATGCTTGGTCACGCTCAACGCCAGCCACAACAAGGTGTGTGGGTGTGGGTGGCTGGGGGGTGGGTGGGTGGGTGTGGGCCGGGGAGGGGGAATGGCAGGGGATGCGCGGAACGGGGACGGAGGGGGGTGTGGGGTGGCTGGCGATTCGGGAGGGTTGCGGGCGGCCTGCGGCTTTAGGGCGGAGGCGGAGTCAGGGACGCTAGGGCCGTTCTGCCCTTTGTGGGGCCCTGGCTGGCATGCTTTCAGCGGGCAATGCACGGGGCGCTGGCAGCCTCCCTTGGCGCGGTTCGGTCCGGTCCGGTTCGGTGTAAGCGTGTAACCCTCTTATAGTTTCCAGCGCCCATACGGATGCAAGGTTGTTGGGCCGCCAAGCGCTTATGCAGTCATGCTTAAGCCCGCAAAGGACCTGCGGCCTCTGACCCTTCTGCCGGCCCCCTCTCATCCATCGCCCCGTCCCTGCCCCTCTGACCCTTCCAACTCCCGGCCTCCGTAGCATCACCCCGCACCCGTCTGAGCCTTCCCTCGCGCCTCATCCCATGACCTCAACCCGCGACCCGACCCGATCCGACCTCGCTGCCTGCCCTCCTCTGGGGCTTTCTTTCTCTCATGCGCTGGGATGTCAGCTCACCTGCCCGCCATCATGCCAACAGGATCACTACTTGTGTGTGTGTGTTGTTGTTGTTGTTGTTGGTGGTGGTGGTGGTGGTGGTGCGAGTACCCTTTTCATCGCACTTGTGTGTAGATTGTTATCCAACTTATCAACCCGTCCCTTCCCCTCCTCCTTTCCCCCCCTCCCTCCCTCCCGACCTTTCCCTCCCTCCCTCCTTCCCGCCCTCCCTCCCTACCGCCCCTTCCCTCCCTCCCCGCCCCCCAGGTTGTGTCGCTGGCGCCGCTCTCGGGTCTGAGCTCCCTGGCCGACCTATGGCTCCAGAACAACGCCGTGGCGGCCCCCGGGGAGCTGCGGGTGCTGGCGGGGCTGCCCGGACTGCAGAGGCTGGCCATAGCGAACAATCCAGTGGCGAAGGTGCGGCGTGGAGCGCGGCGGGATCGGACAGCGGAAGGGCGCGAACGAAGACGTAGAGGAGGGACGGTGGGGGAAAGGGTTGAGGGATGCAGGTAGGAGGGGATTCGGGGGCCGCGGGGGCCGCGGAGGGGGGCCGTCGTCGTCGTCGTCATCGGCGTTGGGGAAGGGACGGTATGGTGGGGTCGCGAGTGGAGACTGGGGGGAGAGGAAGGAAGGAAAGTAGGTTCCGTGAGCAGGCGCCGTTGGTGCGGCCACCGCTGCCATCTTGCCCTCTAGCAGCATCCGCTGGTCGGCCAAACGGAAGGCTGCTTCCCCCTTCCCCCCCGCCTCCCTCGCCTCCGTCCCACCGCTGCTGCTGCATCATCAACATCAGCATCCACTCGCCCGCCGCTCCTTCTTCTGCGTGTGCCCGACTCGATTGGACTCGAATCGAATCGAATCGAATCGATTTGGCTCGATTGGACTCGACTGCGATCGACTCGACCCGGCTTTTGGTCTTTCGCCCCCGCAGGCTCTGCCCGCGGACCACGTGCGGCTGGTGGCGCTGAGGCTGTGTCCGGGGCTGCGGGTCATTGACGGACGACCCGTGGAGGCGGCGGAGCGGGCGGTGGGTTGCAGGCACTCGGCAAGGGCAAATGGCATTGGGGGGCGGGGCGGCGGGGAGAGGGCTGTGTTTGTGCTTGCTTGCTTGCTTGCTTTCTTTCTTTCTTGGTACTCGGTGGGGGTAAATAGAGAAATGATACCGTATCTGAGTGCGGATGGACCTCTTCTTGGGTGCAAGGGGGAGACGGAGGAGGCGCTCTCGCTCTCGCTCTCCCTCTCCCTCTCTCCCCCTCTTCTCTCTCTTCCTCTCTCTCCCCCACTCTCTCGCTCTCTCTTTCGGCGGATGAAACCGACCAGGTGGGCGGTGTCGGGTTGGAGCCACCCGATCCCCTAAGACCCGAAAACCCGAAGACAGCAGCGCATCAGTGGTGTTCCTCGATCAGTGCACTCACCCACCCACCCACCCACCTACCTATTTACTTCGTCGGCTGCCGTCTTGTTGACCTCGCCCGCCCGCCCACCCGCCCAACTGACTGACCGCCTGACTTATTGACTGACTGCGCGGTCCACCCGGCTCGCTCCGCACGCTCTCGCGCGCCCCCGTCCCCGCCATTATGCCTGTTCAGGCCAGTGAGGCTCTGGACCTGGATGTGCTGCTGTCCTCGAGGCCGGCGGCGCCGGGCAGCGCGCCCGCCACGCCACCGACCCTTGGGTCATTCGGATCGCTCGGGAGCCGGCCAGGTGCGGTGCGAATCGACGCGACGCGTCACTGCGGCGCAGCGCGGCGCGAATCCTATGGGCCAGCAGCGCCTTAGCTCCCATCGTACTGGTGTGCCGCCGTCCTCCCGCCCGTCCTCGATCGCACCACGCGGTCCCAAACACAGCGCAGAAGGCGTACCCTTGAAAGCCCCTCCTGCAAACGCCCCTGAATCTGAATGTGTTCGGGCGCGTCTGAGTGTGTGCGGGTGCACGTCTCAAGGTGCGCGGCCCGGCATCCAGTGCCACAGACGGAGACGGCTGCTGTCCGATGTCCCCCCGCGCCCCGGTCGCTCCAGTCGCCCCGCTGTCCGATGTGCGATGTCCCCCCGCGCATGCTGCCCCCGCAGGCTCGGGAAACATGACGTGCACGTACAGCGGTGACCGAGCCAGCGGTGGAGGCGGCGGTGGAGGCGGCTCTTCGCGGGGGTCGAGCCGACCCGTGGGTCGGCCGTCCAGCGGCGCGCCGGGCCTGCCCGACTCGCGCCTGCCGGCGGCGGCCTCCCGGCGGCGGCCGCGCTCCAACTCGTACGACTCACGTGAGTTGAGAACGAATTTGCAGTCGTTACGGGTCGTCCGTGTTACATTGTCGTCGTACAGTTCCGTTGCCATGTCGTGTCATGTCCGTGATCCTGGTATTTATTCTCTTTCTGTGTTTTTTCTGTTGGCAGACCTATGTGCCATCGGCTCGTCTAGACCTTCAATGTTTCTTAATCGTGCTTTCAGGGAGAGCCCCATCTGGCCCCAAAGATTACACGAAAACCAATACCACTGTACAACGGCTCATGTAACCCTGCTACGCTATTACCGGGCCAACTGAGGCACTGAGCCTGCTGCCACGGAGCTCGTCACGGAGCTGGTCACGGCGGCGCCCCTCCCCACTTCTCGCCCGGCTCCCGCCCGGCTCCCGCCCGGCTCCACACCATACACGAAAGCGAGACCGAACCCATGCCACCCTGATGATTCCGCACGACGTCCTGCCCTGCCCCCCCTCCCGTATAAAAGAGCATATCACTCCCTGACCGCCGCAACCCCCCGTGCCCCCACCCCCTCCCCGGCCGCATGCGGACGTATGCGGGCACGCGGTTGCGCTCAGTAGTTGCCGCCGGCTCGTCGCAGCCGCCGTACGGCGGCGGCGAGCTGGTCCTGACGGCCGACGACGACGCGGCGGCGGCGGCGCTGGCGGCGGCGACGGCGGCGCTGGAGGCGAGCGCCTCCGCCGCCTCCTTCGCCTCCTCGGGCTCCTTCCGCTCGACGGCGGCGGCGGGGCCCTCGCGGCTGCCGCGCAGCGGCGGCGGCGGCGGCGGCCGGAGGCCGCCGCTGCCCGGCGGCGGCGCCGCCGCCGCGGCGCCGCTGCGGTCGGCGTCCCAGATCCAGTCGGGCTCGCACTTCCAGGCGGTTCTGGATGCGTTGCCGCGCTTCGACGCCGCGAAACTGCCGGTGCGGTACAACGGGCCGCCGGCCAGGGCCCGCAGCGGCGGCTCCGCCGCCGCTGCGATAGCGAAGCCGCCGCCCGACGCTCACCTGATCGAGTACGAGGCCAAGTACACGGCGCAGCGCGGCGGCGGCAAGGCCGTCGTCGTACGGCGCGACGGCTCCGCCGCGGCGTTCTGGCCCGGCGGCGACATGGCGGTGACGGTGGACGCAGAGTACGGCGCCGCCGCCGCGGCGGCGGCGGCGCCGTCGGAGGGCAGCAGCGATGACGGCAGCGAGGCCGACGGCGTCGGCGGCGCTGGACGGGCGGCGGCGGCGGCGTCGGCGGCGCCAGTGTCGTACAAGATGATGGTGATGTACCGCGCCGGCGGCGTCGCGGTGTCCTGGGACCTGGCGTCTGGCGGCTTCGTGCAGTACCCCAGTGGGGGCCTTATGCTCATGTACAGCAGGGCCACGGGGTCAGGTGCGTGGCGTGCTGTGGTGTGTTGTAGCGGTGTTGTTGGCAATGAGGTGACGTCGGGGGGGGACAACTCCCAACGTCCCCAGCAACGACAGTTTGGCCTTCAGCCGTACATCTGGATGGGACATAGGCCCTTGAAGGTGAGGAATGGAACGCCTCAAAGGGTCGACACCAAAAAAGAAAACGGTCTGAATAGGGGAGCTGACTGAATGTCGAAGAAGCAAGTAGTAGAAAGTGGGCGAAAGCAGTCCGTTTGAAGTACCAGGAATCCAGGATTCCGATGTGTGCCTTTGGGGGGTCGCCAATCCACTCGTGGGTAACCCGTCTAAAGCGGTTAAGCGCCGCATGCTGCACGCTTACCTATGGGTCATCTCCCTGCATGTGCAGAGAGATGGCTCAAGCCGCACTTCTCTCTCTCTCTTTCTCTCTCTCTCTCTCTCTCTCTCTCTCTCTCTCTCTCTCTCTCTCTCTCTCTCTCTTTCTCTCTCTCTTTCTCTTTCTCTCTCTCTCTCTGTCTCTCTGTCTCTCTGTCTTCCTCCCGTGAACAGACGGCAACGCCCCAGCGGAGCGCAGCGCCACCGCTGCCGCTGCCAACGCCGCTTTCGCTGACCCCGCCGCCGCTGACCCCGCCGCCGCTGCTGCGCCTGTGACCCCCCCCAGGCACGTGCTACAGCCCCTCTGGCGAAATCACTCGCCGCTGGCGCGACCTCGACGCCACCGCCGCGCCGGCGCCGCCGCCGACGGTGGCCGTCGCGCTGCCCTTCCCGCTCGCCGCCGCGTCGCCGCGCGCGCCGCCGCCGCCGCCGCCCGCCCACGTGGACATGCAGCTGGATCCGCATCTCGGAGTACGATTCGTCGCCAACAGCCACACCCTGGAGCTATTCTTGTCCTGCGAGGGCGTGCGCTACCGCTTCCGCTGCGGACGCAATGCGCCGGGGGAGGTGTGGGAGCCGCCGCCGGGCCGCGGCGACGGCGGTGGCGGCGGCGGTGGAGGCTCGCGCGTGCAGACACCGCAGTACGACAGCCAGCCGTCGACGCCGTCGTCGACGCGGGGGACGCCGGTCATCGGCGAAGGGTACGGCGGAGGAGAGCGGGAAGGCGGTGGCGGCGGCGGCGGCGGCGGCGGCTTGCCGCCGCCGTCGTTCCTGCGCAATTTGGCACGGCAGGGCGGTGCGGGGACGCACAGGCCGGTGGGCGCCGCCGCGGCGGCCAAGCAGGCGTCGCTGACGGCGGCGGCGGCGGCGGTTGGAGGCGGCGGCGGCGGCGACGGGCAGGCGGGCGGCGACGGCGCTGCCGGGGAGGGTCTAGCGGGCATCGCTAGCATCACGGCCGGACTGCAGGCGTTGGATGACGGGCTGCAGGTGCGGGCTGTGGGGGGAGGGAGGGGTTTTAGGTTGCAGGTGTAGCGGAAGGGGAGGGGGCAGAGAGGGCAGGGGATCGGAGCGGGGAGGGGGCACGGGGGAGGGTGCGCCGTGCTGTGGATCTGGGAGACTTGGCAGGGGGAGCCAACGGGCTCGGGAACTTCTGCCCGAGTGTCACCGTGTATTGGAAAGCCTTGAATTGCCTTTACTAGCCGTCTGTCTGCGTGCTTCCGAGCGCAGACGGCTGGCTCTCTGCCCTCCTCCCGGGCCTGCGCGTGGGCGTTTTTGGTCGGACCGGTGCCTGTCTCTGCGCCCGTGGACCTGGGCCTGGCACGACTCCACAGGCGCTGGGACTGCACGGGCGTCTGCACGCGCTTGCCTGCGTGCGAGCATCGCCCTCTACCCCCATGCGCTGCCACGTCTGCCAGCCGCCTTGGCTTGGCAGCTAGACGGCCGTCCTGCTGAGGACCGCCCGCCCGCCCGCGCAGCATCCCGCAACGCTTCGCAAACGCAAACAAACCTTCCCCCACAACATCGCGTGTTGAAGCCAGCGGGAGGTGTTGAAGCCAGCGGGAGGGACGCGCCTCCCTCAAGAAGCCCCGCGGAGCTTTCCCTTCAGCGATTTCAGACGGTCCTGGGACCCGATATACCGTAGATGCCGGAGCCTGAAAGCCATCGATCGCTCGTTCCGCTGCCACCGGTTAACGCACTGCAGGCCTGGCTGGCCAAGGACTCCTCCAAGGGGCCCAAGGCGGACGCCGCGTCTCGCGCTACCGGATCCGGCGGGCCACAGGCGCCAGCCTCAGGCACTGCCGCCGCCGGCGCGCCGTCGCCGGCGAAAGGCCGCCGCATCGGCGGAGGCAGCGGCGTCAACGCCGTCCGTGCGCTGGCGGCGGCGGAGATGGCGGCGGCAGCGGCGGCGGCGGCGGAGTCGGAGGCCGTCGAGGCGGCGGCGCTGGCCGCGCTTGCGGAGGCGGCGGAGGCGGCGGCGGCCGGGCCTGGCGGTAAGACGCTCGGCGGCGCGGGTGGCAGCGGCGGCGGTTGGCCGAGTCTGGATGGGCAGGACGGCGACGGCGGGGCCGCGGCGGCGGCGGCGGCGGGTGGCGGCGGCGGAGCCAGGGCCGGCATTGACAGCGATGTGGCGGAGCGGTTGGCGGCGGCGCGCAAGCTTGCGGCGGACAGCCTGGCGGCGGCCATGGCGGCGGCGAGTGCGGCGGTGTCTATCGGATCGTCCGCATCGTCCTAGCCGTCCTTGCCCCTGAAGCTCGTCAATCGTCTGAAGTTTCTTGTCTTGCTCGTCCTTGCTCGTCCTGATGCGCTCGCCGTGTCGATCGCGTCTGAGAAGGACCCGTTCGAGACGCCTTCTCGCTTGTGCATGCTCTGTTTGGATGTGCGTTTCTGTTTGTCACCGTGCGCCGTGCGTGTGTCTGTATGCGCGTGTGTGTGTGCGTGCGGAGTACTCTCGCGCGCACCTTTTCCTTACGGTTCATCGATACGCAAGCGGGCAGTGAATGAAGATATCGGGCCTGTACGTGCCGCAGTCGTCGGCCCGCCCTTGATGGTAGTGCTTGATGGGCCCTGCTGCATCGCGGCATGCGTCGATCGTGCGTGTAACGCCGAGGTCATAGGTGCCGTACAATCGGCTAGTATAAAGCCTAAGAAAGGCGTCGCACAGCATCTCGAGTAGCCTTTGCTCCGCCCAAGCACTACATTGGTATCGAGACCAGTACTGTCGTACAGTCTCTCAGAGGTCGTCAGTTCGATCCCTGATACTCGCGGAAAGGCTTCCACTCCAGAAAACCTTGCAAATTAAGGCTAGAGGCATGTATGCCGCGGCATGACCTGACCTGGGAAGTTGTCCACCCCAATGCCGAAGACCTGGCTAAGACCCCAGGCATGCAAAGGTGGTGAAAGGCGGAGTGGACTGTGCACAGACACTGCGAGGACGCAGTGAGGACCGAGGACGTTCCCTTCAGAGGGGGGGGAATGTAACGCCGAGGTCATAGGTGCCGTACAATCGGCTAGTATAAAGCCTAAGAAAGGCGTCGCACAGCATCTCGAGTAGCCTTTGCTCCGCCCAAGCACTACAGTGCGCGTCTGCCAGCGCTGCCTTGCATTGCGCGCTCCGAATGCTTGCTTGTGATGACTTACCGGTAATCAACGACACGTCGTCAAGACCCTGGAACGGTGCAGCGGGTAGGTTCCGCCCCGCCCTCAGGCTCGCTGCTGTGGATCAGGCGGCGGCTTTGGTTTATTCGCCGTCACAAGCAAGACGGACAGATGGAGAAGGATTGGGGGGTGGGGGGTGGGGCTCCATCCGGTCCAGAGCCGCGCGCGCTATGCGTACCAACGGTTGGCTGCTGGCTTGCTTGGGTGCTTGGGTTCCGTGTATGTGACCAGTCAGGCGCTGCTGTGGATTAATGAATCCTTTTACAGTGGAGCGAGCACCGGAAGGTGCGTACCCCACGAGCCAGACACTCGCTGTTCGTTGCGGCCGAAGCTATAGCCCAAACAGCGGAAGGCCAGTGGGCCCAACACACGACTCAGAACCCAGCCCGAACACGCACGCAGTCAATCAAACTTAAGGACAAGCCCCATGCCAGCAGGGGCTGCCGTGACGCGCGCGCGCCGCAACCTACCCTTTGTGGACAGGACGCGGGAGCCAGGGTGTGACGTCTAGCTCGTGCCCCGTGCGGGGCCGGGCCCCAGAATAGACCCGCGGCGGGCCCACATAGCGCCCGAGCGAGCGGATCCAGCCACACGGGGCTCACTCCTGCTGGAACGTTGCCAGCGACAGCGACCGACGGCCGGATCTGCCGGGCCCCGTGATAGCTGCGGCCTTGCAGCCGGCCCAAATTAAACACGCGGCGCCCGGCGCGGCCCAGATAGAAGGGTGCACACGACAAGCCGCGCTGTATGGTAACTGCAGCGAGCTGCCAAGGCATGGGATCTATGCCCCATGCCTTGGCCTCGCGGCCCGAAATGCTGGCGCCCGAACTGACGCGGTTCGTTAACCGCGGGAACCGCGTTAATAAGGCATGTACCTTGCTTACTTACATACACGCATACGTGTGAAGGCGAAAGATCGCCCTGCTGGGCATCTGCGACCGCACGCCAACTAACCCCGCCCCCGCCGGTGGCATGGCGTGATTACCACGTTGCACAACCAACCCCCAGCAGCATCTATCACCGTCGGACGTATGTCGAACGAACGAATATTGACGACCGGGGGGGAGCGTGGGACGTCGGACGTGGGTGGGTGCGTGCGTGGGTTATTAATGAGGGTTCATCTATCCTGGATGGCAGACGGCCGTACCTCTTGCCTCTTGCCAAGTACATCAAGTGCATCAAGTACGTACATACCATATGGTGATAACTACGGTAACTGGGGAGTTCGGCGGGCAGCAGGCTACCCATACATCCAACGAAGGAAGAGCCATCACTCTACGAGACGCGCGCACACGCACTACTAGTTAAAAAGTCCGTTGGCCGATCGGTTCCAGCTACGTAGCACGCATGCCTTCCAAGGAACGAAGCATGCATACGGGCAATATTTTACAAAAGCGCGAGCGCTTGTAGTAATCAACGGCAGCCAGATCCATACATACATACATAACTAACATACACGCACTGACGGCCGTAGCAGCATGCATACCACAGATGGATAGCTAGATAGAGCACATCGAGGCATGGCGGCGAGGAGCATTAACTAACGATTTAAGGATCAATTCTCGCTTGGCCCAGTAGCAACGAACATCTTCGTTGCTGGCCAGGTAGACCGTGCCTGGTTCGTTGTCAATAGTGTGTTAGTACGGTACGGCTCGCTCGATCGTACATACGTACGGCTCCATGATTCATCAGTTGCTGCTGCCATTCGTTGTTGGCCAGATCGTTGGTGGGTGTCATCACCACTGCTGCGTGGCACTTGTCGTACGTTGTACATACATAATACTAGGCACAGTCGGGATCTGCGGATCCGACCAGACCGTCACTGCAAGGCAGACAGACAGGCAGGGAGGAGCGATCGAGGGAGCGAGGAAGCAAATCAAGCAACAAAGGACCGTCAGATAGAAGTACGCTGGTATGGCAAGCAGCAGGCGCAGCAACAAGACATGACATGTAAACACGGAAAGAGTAAGTACGTATATATGTTTGCATATGTGCACGCACGCACAGTTCCTTATCGACCTACATAGTACGTACGCACCCCGCCCTGCCCGCGCGTTGCCGTGCATCCCCAGCCCTCCCCAGCCAGCAGCAGTCGACACCCCTTTGCCATCAACTAAACTTTACGCAGACTGCGAAGACCGCTTTATGTTAACCATTATTAAGTTTTGCGGAATACTTCGTTAGATATAACGAATAATTTGGAGTACGTACGTAGTCAGACAAACAGACAGCGACGACGGACACGCACACGCAGTATAGTATGTATTGCTTGCTCATTAATAAGACCATCCCTTCCACTCCTCACCCCTCCCCTGTCCCCTCCCCTCCCTCCCGTCACTTGTCTGGCTCACCAGTCCCGATCCATGTTGGCCCGACACTCAGCGCTGCCGCGGACACCCTCCGTCTCACTGTACATGCGGCACACCTCCACCGTCGCTGAGCTGGCGCCCGTGGACACCACCCGGACGCGAAAGCCGCCTCCGAAATTGCTGTCAGCGTTGAACGGCACGAAGGGAGCGGTCCAGACGTTGCCATCGGGGAAGGCCGCGCTGTCAGCAGGGCTGCTGAAGCGGGGCCCAGCGTCGATGTAGTTTGTAATGGCGGAATCACGGTCGTTGACGCTGCCGTTGTAGTTGTGAATCACGACCTTCTGATGGTAGGATGCCTTCAGCGCTCCGTCGTACCCGCCAAAGGTGGATTCCGCCACTCGGTAGCTCAGGAAGAATTTTGGGTAAGGAATGGGGGCGGCCGCGCCGCCGGGTTTGGTTCCCAAGTCGATGATGACCATGTTTTGGTCGGAGGCGCCGGAGGCGGGGATATTGAAGGTGAGGCGGTTGTTTCTGCCGACTCCGAAGTTGGCGGCGTGCAGGTCGCCGCCGGGCACGAACGTGTGCCAGCCCATACGGAAGTTGTTGGGCGCGTTGTTGCAGTGAACACCTTGGCTGGTGCCGGGAGTGTTGCCCATGGGGTCGGTCTCATCGCCATACTCCCTGAATCCCCTGCGAACGATGGAGCCAGCCAATGCGTGCGTGCGTGCGTACGTGCATGTATATTATTATAGGCGCGTTGCATTGCTTGTGTATGTGCGGATAGATGTGGATTCGGATTTGGATTTGGATTTGGATTTGGATTTGGATTTGGATTTGGATTTGGATTTGGACGACGACGACGACCTGACGTTGATGAGTGTGTTAATGACGGATGGGTTTGGACAATGTTAGGGACGATGGAAAGACACCGCGCGACGCTTGAGCAGCCGCCAAGGTCTACGAATGGTACGTAGGGCCTAGCGAGGGTTTTAGGGTTTTAGGGTATACAGGAAATGTTGATGTTCAAAACACATCCAAAATTAGTGCTCGTTGCCGGTACTGCTGGCATGCGGTGGGCGGGCGGGGTCGTCACTTCATCAGAATGCCGCAGGTAGGGAGCCCCGCCGTGCGCACATGCATGCATTCGATGCATGTACACATTTAGATAGTGCAAGCTGTAACGTCTTACCTGTAAGCGTGGTTGAGGCCGTGGGTGTGCTGCAGCTCGTGGAAATAGAGGTGCACGTCTCTGGCGTACTCGCCCTGTATGTCGGAACGGTAGGGAGGTAGGGAATCGATCGAACGAATAATATGTACGTATGCGGCTCAAGGAACGAATGGAAAGCGGAAAGTGGGCAGGGAGTGAAAAAGGGCCTCCATTCTTTATGCAAATGATGATTGAGCGTTCTGCAGGCTCGCTGATTGACTATAGAGCGAGGTTATTTAACTTAGTATATTTAACTGGGTGGCTCGGCTATTAAAGTACGTACGCAGCCTACTCTATCCGGTGTGTCGACTTACATCGATGAAGATGCGGCACTTGCCGCCGCCCATGCATGAAAAGTCCGCCACACCCTCGAATGCGCACCGGGTCTCCCGGGGCAGAACAGTGATGATGCGCCGCCTCGGTCCCGATTGCAGCACGGCCCTCAACTTTGGGTCACTCTCAGCCATCTGCGTGTGTCCAAGCAAGTGAGCGTGCGAACGAAGACGGGCAGGTTTGTTCATTATCCCATCCAGCAAACGGCACACACGCACGCAGGGATTGACACGATAATTCATTTCATAGCAACAAACGAAGGTTATCATCTAAGAGACTAGTCTAAAGACGACTCGTGTATTTTTCCATATAGATCGTCTTTAGGAAGGCCTCTATTTTACAGACGAACACTTTTCCTATGTTTAGAGGGAGGGAGCGAGCATCTATCAAAATTTTCATTGCTGGCAGCTGCTGCGTGAACGCGTGCACGCACGCAATAGATAGACTAGTCCTTGATAGGCAAGCAAAGAGGCAAGACCAGCAGGCACACAGGCCCTTCTAACTATGTGCCCGTTTGTGTAGTTTCAAACTAATAACTGGCCAGCAGCTACCTAGCCAGCAGTACGGGCCGCCGCCTCCCTCTTCTCGGCATTTGCGTTCCCCCAGTGTGCGTGTACGGTATGTATGTGCCTCCGTGTTCATACGGTACGAATGGCGCCGGTGCGTGCGTGCGTGCATCTTGTATGTGCGCGCATTATATTATTATTACACGTTCTCAGCAGTATGCGTTGATGGAGACGCACATCGCTCGCTTGCGTGGCCACGCGCGCGGACATATACGTGTTTCCCGACCGCTTACCTTCGCCGTCTGCGCCTCAGCTGCCTGTACCCAGTACTGCATTTCCGCCACACCGCATCTTGACCCGTCGAAGCTGATGGGCGGCAAAACGCCGCGCGCCAGCTGTCCCTTGCAGTCCACCGTGATCGGTCCCACCACGGCCACGTTGTCGGGATGGAAGGTGGTCTTGCCGAAGGAACAAGTGCGGTAGGCGTTCTGCAGAGCGGCGGGTGGGCGACGGAGATTCATGGGCGCGCGATCGAGCTTCAGGAGCGTTTCAACGCAGGAGCAGGGCGTGCATTCAGCAGCAAACACGCACGCAGTACCCGGTCCCGCGCGCCGCCCAGGAAAGACGACGGACCGCATCTATCTACCGTTTGTCCAAGAAAAAAATAAAGGAGAATCCGCGACGCCGTCGTCGGTGCAGCCAATGCAGCCATGCATGCATCTCCGAGCGAGCAAACACCTTGCGTAACCTACAACGAACCTACCTTGCACTTGCTGTTGCCAGTCAGGCATATATACATATAGCATATAGCATGTTGCACTTTAAACTCTACCTACCTGTATGTTGCCTGGTAAGGCATTGGGCGCATCACTGAAGAGGAATCTCTTGAACTCCTGCGTGTATGCATGCAGAAATAAGGAATACGTAGCCGGTTAGTCGGTTGGCGTCCAACGATAGATGTTCGGCGGATCACGGCAAACGATAATTATCCAGCCGGCGATCAACGGCGGTTTCGGAGGGGACAAGCATCAATCAATCGCACAAGCATCAAAGCGTACGTATACGTTCGTTCATACGTACGTACGTACAGGGCACCTACGTCAGCGGAGCGGAATGGGTTCATCCAGCCGCAGAAGTCCAGCAGGTGCACCACAGCTTTCAGTTCAATGGCCTGACCGGTGTATATCTGCGGGGCCGTTGGAGGCGCGGGCGGGAGGGGCAGCAGGTGCGTGGGCGCTGCGATGCAGCAGCAGGGACCGACGGACGGACTATTGACGGACAAACGAAAAAGGTTGACGGAGCGACAAACAACGTCGGTGAGCGAGGTTGCATGCATGCGTGCGTGCATGTGTGCGCGGCCATAAATACGTACACACACGAAATAAACCAGGTTAAGCGAGTTTCGTTGCGGTATATATGCTTACGTGTGAGTTGACCATGATCGAAATTTCGCTGAAGTGCACGTAGAGTGGTAATGTACGAAATGGTAATGTACGAAACGTGCATGCATGCGTTACACGTGATTGCAAAGCAGTATTAGTACAGCGAGCTACGTACGACACACGCCCGGCTGCACCGACCTCCTTTTGTTCCATTCTGTTTAACACTCGGAAGGAGCCCTCGCGCAGGCTGACGGCATCCCCGCTGCTGGCGGCCGCCATATTGCGCCGTCCGCCGGTACTGTTGCTTGGAGTACGAATGTCAAACGTGGCCTGCAGCGACGGTCGGTCGGTCGGTCAGCAGGTGATGAGTGTAGATATTCGTCTCTCGCTCTTTGGGCAAGATGAACCCACGGATACCCGCCATATAACCCACGGATACCCGCCATGAATATATAACCCACGGATACCCGCCATGCGTGATTATTAACAGAGGTTGCTTTCGGTAGCACACGCACGCGCATCGGGTACATACAGGTAGCCAGGTAATAAGGGTTGAGAATGTGCGTGGATGGACGGAATGGGCATCAATTTCATTCCACTACCTATTTTGGGGTGGGGCCCCAGCGCGAAGCGCCCAGTACGTATGTACTCGTTTCGCATGACAGCATGTTGCCTTCCGTTATCAGCCATTCACGCACGTCTGGCCTACAAGCCTCAGGTACCTATGTGCTGTTCTATCTATCCGTTCGCAGACGGTGTTGTGAAGTACGTGCGTCCCTGCATGCATGCCCAGCCACGCACACACTGGCCCATCCAGCCACTAGCTGGACATGGCATGTCCGCGGCGGGCGTATGTATGTACCTATGTACGTATGTATGTAATGCAACCCCGACGGCCTCCGTCGGTGTCAAGCTACGTACGCTTGCTCTCTTCCCTGCCTGCCCTTATTACGTGCTTCGTTGCCGCCTTCGCTCGGCTTTGCTCACGCACGCACGCACCTACCGCGATCAGGTCGCCCGTCTTGACTCTGAACTCCTCTTGGAACGCGGCCACCTCCGCCCGGCCCTTGGCGATGCGCTTGATCGGCACGTTGCACTCTGGGGCATCCTGTAACATTCCGGTTTCGATGTTCATGGACTCGGGGCAGCGGAGCTCCATAAAGGAGAAGGTCTTCTTGCGGCCGCCCGTCATGACGCTCACGGTGGCTTGGACTGCATGCATCGATCGATGTTGGTGGACCGATATATAGGTAGGAGGGAAAGGGAGCGGGTGCGTGGGCCAGTGGTGGTGCTGTAATAATGTAGCCTATTTAGGTGGCTGGTGCGGAATAACCAAGCTTGACATTGCCCGCCGAGGTGCTTGTTCTTAGATTGGACAGAGTTGAAGTGCCTCGTGCACGTAACGAAGGAGCCGGCACACGTGAGCAGCAGACCAACGAATGAGTGACGACGGCTTGCCGTTTCTAATATTTGGGTTTTTCGTTAAGCACGGACCGCCGTAAATATTTTAAAAAGATCTATAGATAGTGTCTCGGTTCCGTTGCGATTGTATGTTGGGAACCCAAATAAAAATGCGAATCGGACCGCGCGGAGCGTTAGTTCGGCTTGCAACCTGCCTATGAATCTGTCAAAGGCGGCGGCGCTGTACAAGCTGGCTTACCGTTCACGGAAGTCACGGACGGCGTCTGCGTTTTCCGGGACTGAACGCCTTGGCTCGCGAGCAGCAGGACGGAAATGCTGAATGCGACGCCCAGTGCGAGGGCGCCGAGCCGGCATGATGATGTCCGCGTCATTTTGTAGCGAAAGGTAGAAAATCTAAAAATAATAGGCCTTGTAACTGAGTTGTTGGGTTTTGCCGTTATATATATCACTTGAAAGGACCTCGAATCAAGACTAATAATTTATTGAACTCCAACGGCCCATGAGGAAACAAACCATAACCTAAGCAAGGACCCCACGCTATACACGTAGGCTCTACAGAAATTTCAACGTGTTCAACAAAATAGGGTGCGTTTACTTTAATGTGACGGCTGGTTAGCTAGGCTACGTACTGCGCGGCGTGACGCTTCAACTGACAGGGCGTTGCATAGACAGACAGGGACTGAAAGGTTATAGAGGTTGACAACCTAACGCGGGCTCCACATGAAGATTCGCTTAGTAAGATGGGTGGGCGTATGTATGCATCAACATAATTAATAAAACAACTGCTGGTTTCGTAGGTGCATTTGCATTTGGGGATGGATTTACCGAAGTAGATCAGACCAGAGACAGTCCTGCCGTTCCAACTACTAATAACGCACGACTGCACGAGAATTTCTCAAGGCGCCTTCGTAATGTTGAACATTCATTGTCGCTGCGGTCCTGACCGGGTCTGGCCTTGCTTGGGTCGGTACTCGCCGGTGGTACGCAGTCCCGACAGTATTTCATTGCCCCATCCAGCTGGTCCAAGCGATCGATCGCTATCGGGTATCAATTTTAGTCCGCCACACCTTCTCTAGTGACAAGGGGTTGGTGTCGGCTTCCTGGATCTGGATGTTACAAGCTTCAGTGAGCTCGTACGGCTCAAACGAACCCGGAGGCTCATGAACCGCTTCAGTCGCGCAGAAAAAGATAAAGAAAAACAAAATGACAGCACAAACGATTCATAACGAAAGTGGTGCAATGGAATGACGTAAACTGCGTGAGGTCGCACAAAAACAAACTCTTCCTTGAAGCCGGAAAAAGGGCGGGGCCCCGTTCAATCCGTACGGGTTAAGTTGAGTACAAGGGCGGCGAGGGCGTCAATGTGTGAGAGTGTCGACATTCCTGCTGATAGACAACCAGAGCTTTATATCCGAAATGCCTGCGGCTTTAGCAATCCGCCCCATGTATAGCATCGCGCTCCGTCTCGGCACTGTGCAACTCTTCCCGCCAGCGCATTGGCTCAAGTAATAACTTGACAGTAGACATGGAGTGGATTATTCTCAGAGTAGGCTGACTTGCAAATAGAAAGACAGCGAAATTGTTTGCAAGGGTCGCGACGACGTGCACTTGCCGACGAGAGTGCACAGGCTTCGGTACCGAGGTATTCGCCATAGAGAGGCTGGACAACTTTAACATTAGGACAGGGAATGTAGAAGTTCCCTGGGTTGCCGTCTGGACCAGCTCCTCCCTTGGCACTCAAGCTCTACCACAGGGAACAGCTCTGATGCCGAAGTGCATTTTCTCGAGCCTGCAGATAAAAGTATTAAGAAAGTGTGACGCCTCCGTCTCGCGTGGCTCTCACTTATCGCGGCCCGCAGTCGTCTGCGCCGCTGGGTTGGTTGGCCAGGGGCCGTGCGATATTTGTATCGGCTGGCTTTTCGTTTCAAGCAGCCAACGGGTGCTTGGGTGCCATTTACTTGTTCCCGCTGTTTGGCTGCTGGTTGTGGATAGGGGGTTGTGTCCCGGGCTTGCACTTCGAAACAATGCGTGGTGCGGTTGTCGTGGGTGCTGTGGCTGGCATGGCAGTTAGCCCCTCTCGCTCAGCAGTTAGCCCACGAACGAGACCGAGGGCCCCCGGGGCTCGTCCTGCCTCAGGGTGAGTCGCCCACAGTGTAACACCCGTTGAGACACATATATAGAAGTCCAGCATCCCGACCATAACGCACGCTCCTTGCAGACACGGTACTTCAGAGTTACTCACAACTTCTGCATGCTGCCGTCTTTCCTGTCATGTTCACCAGCACCGAATTGTTTCCTATTTCACAAGAGATATATAAGCCACAATAATGAAGCAGAAGCCACGATGACAGAAGCATTTCACCCTCAGGGACGGACTCTTGTACAATCAATTGAGTTTGCTCAATTTATGTTGAGACTTATTAGCCCCTGCGCCCGTCAGTGTGTGTCGGGAGTAGTGCGTTGCAGGTGTTGTAGGGTCATTCGGATGCGAGGATTACAAGGGGAACCCACGCCATTCGCCTTTGGATGGCGAAGGATGACGCCATTGCTGTCCTTTTGCAGCTTTTTACCAGCAGCCGATGGCTGGTGAGAGCCCTCAGGATTGGCACAGAAACGTGGCTGACAGAGCGCACAATGACTGCGTGAGGATGCACAGACAAGGGGTTGGTGTCGGCTTCCTTGAAGCCGGAAAAAGGGCGGGGCCCCGTTCAATCCGTACGGGTTAAGTTGAGTGCTAGGGCGGCGAGGGCGTGAAATGTGAGAGTGTCGACATTCCTGCTGATAGACAGCCAGAGCTTTTTCCCGAAATGCCTGCTAGCCGAGTCGTTATCAAGGCCTGCCGGCGCCGCGCGAAGCGCGTCATCCCGCCGGGTGCATGAGCGCATGGATCGAAATACGGCATCATTTCCAAAGCGAGCGGCGAGGGCGTCAAGTGTGAGAGTGTCCTGAAAGTCCTGCTGATAGACAGCCAGAGCTTTATATCCGAAATGCCTGCGGCTTGAGCAATCCACCCCATGTTCAGCATCGCGCTCCGTCTCGGCACTGTGCAACTCTTCCCGCGAGCGCATTGACAGTAGACGTGGAGTGTATCATTCACATATCACGCAGGCTGACTTGCCAATAGAAGGACAGCGGAACTGTTTGCGAGGGTCGCGACGACGTGCAGTTACCGACGAGAGTGCACAGGCTTCGCTACCGAGGTATCCACCGTATCGTAGAGCAGGCTTGACAACTTTAACATTAGAACAGGACTGTAGAAGTCCCCTAGGTTGCCGACTGGACTTGTCGGGCGGCCCGCAGAAGAGCGCCGCATCGTGCGTGCATTGGCGGCTTGGCGTCCAACAACCAACAGTTTGCCCCTCATGGTTTGCTCCTTGCAACCTTTGTAATAGTAATATGCGTCAAGACGATCGGACCGGCTAGCAGAGCTGCTGTGGTGTGGTCGCGGCTTGCGGGAAGAATGTTCGCAATGCGCACATAGTTGGTTGCTTGCCGAAACGAAGATTCATTTCACGCCGTCATGTCAGAATTCCACTTTAAGGAACGATGAATCTTCTGGAATTAATTATAGGCCGAGAGGTGTTGGTTTGACCTCGGCCTCGGTCCATGGAGACTGCCAAACTGGTTTGTACTCATGCGATGTTGGGTTCCAATAATAAATTTACCGTGCAATAAAGAATGTAATCTTTTACTTATGCAGCCTTTCCGTTGGCCAAAAGTCTGCACTTGTCCAATTACTTCCATCCCAGATCCCAGATCCCACGTCCCACGTCCCACACACGGACATGGGCAATCCTACAGGGCGGGGCCCCCCTGGGCGCTTCGCGCTGGGGCCCCGCCCAAAAAACCCTAAGAATGTTCGCAATGCGCACATAGTTGGTTGCTTGCCGAAACGAAGATTCATTTCACGCCGTCATGTCAGAATTCCACTTTAAGGAACGATGAATCTTCTGGAATTAATTATAGGCCGAGAGGTGTTGGTTTGACCGCGGCCTCGGTCCATGGAGACTGCCAAACTGGTTTGTACTCATGCGATGTTGGGTTCCAATAATAAATTTACCGTGCAATAAAGAATGTAATCTTTTACTTATGCAGCCTTTCCGTTGGCCAAAAGTCTGCACTTGTCCAATTACTTCCATCCCAGATCCCAGATCCCACGTCCCATGTCCCACACACGGACATGGGCAATCCTACAGGGCGGGGCCCCCCTGGGCGCTTCGCGCTGGGGCCCCGCCCAATTACTGGAAAAGGAGCTGTACGACGATCGATGCGCGGATGTGGGACTTCGAGCTGAGGTGACTGCGGTATCTTCAAAAACGCGTTTGGCATCATCTTCATAGGTGCCTTGTAGCTCAGCAACACACCGGGCCAGCGAGCGCAGACCAGTGCGCCCACTGGGTCAGGTCAGGTCAGGCCTGATCTGACCTGACCCAGTGGGCGCACCGGTCTGCGCTGGCCCGGTGTGATGCTGAGCTGCAAGGCACCCACGAAGAGGATGCCAAACGCGTTTTTGAAGATACCAATGATCAAACCGACACCAACTAACGGCGCCCTGCTGGAGCGTCAAGAGGCCAGGTTTCGTTCATGTATTAGGCCCGCTATTGACGGAGAGAACTCGGACATCAAGCAGCAGAACAGCCAACAGGTAGGAAAGATGGGCTTTCGCGGCTTTTTGGGCGGGGTCCCGGCGCGTGCCAGCTTCACCCACGCGTGTGCATTTGCTTGTACATGTGGCGGCCTGTGAAGTGTGAACGCGCGAACGCCAATTTCTTGGTGAGGGCCTGCTGCGAAAAAGCCCGCACCAAAGTCTTGCTGCTGGCGGCTCTCCGCAATGAGCTGCTCGTCAGCGATCCGCTGGTCCTCGGTGGTCACAAAGTCATCATCCGGGTACTCCGGGTTGTCGGGCATAGGTTGTCATCGGCGCGCCGACGTGCCGCCACCTACCTCGACCGCCTTGCCGCACCGCAGTTGCTTCAGCTCGAAGTCCCACATCCGCGCATCGTCGCACAGCTCCTTTTCCAGCAATCTGTGCATCCTCACGAAGTCATTGTGCGCTCTGTCAGCCACGTTTCTGTGCCAATGAGGGCTCTCGCCAGCCATCGGCTAATAAAAAGCTGCACACATCGAGATTTGCTTCCAGAAACGCCACGACGACAACGGGTCATTGTGATCCTGTCCCGTGCCGTAATCGTCCGACTGCACTCTGCCGTAACCCATGTCGTACAAACTGGTGGCCGGGAACCCTCCATAGCTGCCCACCTGGTCCCTGCCATATCCCCTGCCATTTAAGCCCTCACCGGTGGCGACCGCACCGGAATCATAGCGGGGCCGGGAGCCGGGTTTATTACAGGGCAGTTCAACTGGCGCGGGCGTACTGGGAGTAGCGGGTCTTGAGGCAAATCCGTAATGTCTCCTTCCACGCCCAACGCGCCGTCAACTGCTGGGTTCGGGTCCCATGCCGCGTCCAACGGTGGCTGATCTAATCCCGGGTACCACATGCGTCCAACCGCCCTCGGCTCCGTCCCCGGCCCCAGCTCGGCCGATCCCGTGTTCCCCGCCCCTTCAAGCTTTCCCCCCGTCTCCGTCTCAGATGCCTGTCCACGGGCACCCCGGTGGCGCGCGAGCCATCAGACGCCACCCGCCCAAAGTGCGCGACCTCTCGACCCGTCCCCTTTCCCAGCCTGCCTGCTTTCCCACCGCTCTCGGCCTGCCAACGACCCCTACGCACCCCCTCAACCCGGTGGCAGGCCCGCCAGCATGTGCCCCAGCAGCCCCGGCACGGGGTGGGCAAACTTGCACCCTCGGGGCCCCCGGGTGCAGGCCCCACTCGTGGCGTACTGCAGGCAAATCCGCTGCTCCGACCGGCCCCTGCCAGGGTACGCCTTAATGCGCTCCACTAATGTGTCCATGTCGGCTGGCGCGTCCGGTCGCTGCCGCTGCCGGAATGCCTCACGCACCTCTCCCAACACGTTGGCCTCTGACCAGGGTCCGGACGTCAACGAAGCGACGCGGAAAGGTGGCGGCCTTTCCGGTGTCCTCCGTGGCAGTACCCCACACCGCCGCGACGGCGCAACCGCCAGCTGAGGAACGGACCGACCCTGGCTGCGGGGCTCAGGCATGCACCCCAGCCGCCCATGCCGCTGACGGCCGGTCGGCGCTTATTGTTCCTGTCCTGTCCTGACTAATCTCCCACTCACCGGGCGCATAACTCGCCACCCAAGTTCACACGAGCGCCGCGCGCTGCCCCGCCCTTGCCCCGCCCCGCCGAGGGGCAACAACCAAACGGCGGAGCAATTGCCGTTGCACCTGCACCCAGTGCCTGCTCCTGGGCCGCGCGGCCGGTTCCCAACCCATACCCGCTGGGCCGCCCCAACCCCGACCCCGGCACATGGCACCAGTGCGGTGCCGCAGTCGCCCGGTTGGGGTTCCGGCCGGCCGGCAGGCTGGAAGGGCACCACAGGGGCAGCACACCGGCGTGGGGCAGCGGGCGCCGACTCGCGCCGCCGCCGCCGCTGGTGCCGCACGTGGGGAGGGGCAAAAATGATACCGCAGCGGAGACGGAGACGGTGTTAGCGAACGGACGAGGAAGGGGCGGGGCGGGGCAGCACCACAGCACGTGGGGCAGCGCTTGCAACCCCCGCCACGCCCCAAGGCAGACTGGAGAGCGCGGCGCAACAGCACCTCCACCTCCGCCGGTCCGACAGCTGCGGCCCGACTGCACGCGGGGCCGCGGCCTGGGGGCCCTCGCGCGTGCGGCCCCCCGCCCTGCGACGGCCCCTGCCGCCCTCCTCGATGCTGTGGCTCCAAGCGCTGGGGTTCCAGCCGCTGCCGGGGTACCCGCCGTAGGTTGCGCCGCCGCCCGCAGGCACGCTGTCGTATCTGGGGACAACGATAGCAACAGGACGGCAGGAATTGAACCTGCATACTCCCGGGGGAGTACCGCCGAGCGCCCCGGGTATGAGTCACGCATTAGGCGCCCGTGCTCTAATGTCTACCCGTCCCTCCCCGCTGATGGCTCCCCATCACCCGACAGCCCTGGTTTGACTGTATTGACCATACCGCCTCAGCACCGGCGCTGCCGCCGCCGCCAACAGCAGCGTCGCCGCTGCTGCTGCCGGGGACAGCTGAGACCCCGCCCGGGCGCCTCAGCACTGGCGCTGCCGGCGCCGCCAACAGCAGCGTCGCCGCTGCTGCTGCCGGGGAGAGCCGAGACCCTGCCCGGGCGCCTCAGCACTGGCGCTGCCGCCGCCGCCAACAGCCGCGACGCCGCTGCTGCTGCCGGCACCGAGGACAGCCACGCCAAGAAGCGGTCGGAACGATGGGTCTCGGGTTCACCTTGCAAAATTGTCAAAAGCGGACACGGAGCGCCTACTTACCATTCAAGCAAACAGTGTACACATTCTCACGCGAATAGTGCTGCTGCGCCAGCGCAATGCCTACGTTGCGGACCCGCGAGTACACCGGAGGACGCTGTTCAAGTTTCTAAGCACTACATTACCAACTATAAGCTTAAACGTTACTTTTTATTGGGCGGGGCCCCAGCGCGAAGCGCCCAGGGGGGCCCCGCCCTGTAGGATTGCCCATGTCCGTGTGTGGGATCTGGGATCTGGGAAGTAATTGGACAAGTGTAGACTTTCGGTCAACGGAAAGTCTGCATAAGTAAAAGATTACATTGTTTATTGCACGGTAAATTTATTATAGGAACCCAACATCGCATGAGTAAAAGCCAGTTTGGCAGTCTCCATGGACCGAGGCCGAGGTCAAACCAACACCTCTCGGCCTATAATTAATTCCAGAAGATTCATCGTTCCTTAAAGTGGAATTCTGACATGACGGCGTGAAATGAATCTTCGTTTCGGCAAGCAACCAACTATGTTTATTTGCATTGCGAACATTCTTCCCGCGACCACACCACAGCAGCTCTGCTAGCCGGTCCGATCGTCTTGACGCATATTGCTATTACAAAGGTTGCAAGGAGCAAACCATGAGGGGCAAACTGTTGGTTGTTGGACGCCAAGCCGCCAATGCACGCATGATGCAGCGGTCTTCTGCGGGCCGCCCAACAAGTCCAGTCGGCAACCTAGGGCATGGACTTCTACATTCCCTGTCCTAATGTTAAAGCAGTCAAGCCTCCTCTATGGCGAATACCTCAGTAGCGAAGCCTGTGCACTCTCGTCGGCAACTGCACGTCGTCGCAACCCTCGCAAACAGTTCCGCTGTCCTTCTATTGGCAAGTCAGCCTGCGTGATGTGTAAATGATACACTCCATGTCTACTGCCAAGTAACTTCAGCCAATGCGCTGGCCGGAAGAGTTGCACAGTGCCGAGACGGCGCGCGATGCTAAACATGGGTCGGATTGCTGAAGCCGCAGGCATTTCAGATATAAAGCTCTGGCTGCCTATCAGCAGGAATGTCGACACTCTCACAGTTGACGCCCTCGCCGCTCGCTTTGGAAATGCCGTATTTCGGTCGATGCGCACATGCGCTCATGCACCCGACGGGATGACGCGCTTCGCGCGGCGCCGGCAGGCCTTGCTAACGACTCGGCTAGCAGGCATTTCGGGAAAAAGCTCTGGCTGTCTATCAGCAGGAATGTCGACACTCTCACACTTCACGCCCTCGCCGCCCTAGCACTCAACTTCACCCGTACGGATTTAGTGGGGCCCCGCCCTTTTTCCGGCTTTAAGGAAGCCGACACCAACCCCTTGTCAAAGCAGTATGAGCCCAGCAGCAGGCTGGTAGGTCTACGTCTGGATGTCACGGCCCTGATATAAAATCAAACTTTTTGACTTGCCGGTATCAACACCTTATTAGAGCTATAAAGAAAGCTGTAAACAAGAGCGTTTGGGCAAAGATTGCGTGCGAGGTGGTTGGTGCTGGCGGGGCCCTATGCCGAGTTCGGGCGAGGTTTAGGCGAGGCCCTGGGGACCCCGTGGCACCATCCATAGAAAGCAGCACCAACCCCTCAGCTCCGGCCTAAGATATCGCGTGCAACCCACATGTAAGCCTGCTGCGCAGCCCGTCGCTCGGCCGCACTATGTGGCGAGCTCAGAACGTTCCTGGTATCGTACAGTGACGACCCTTGACCCTACTCCAACCACACAATGTTTTGGCATTGCAAGGTTTACTTTTTCCTAACCTTTTATAGAACACATACGCTTTGTTATCTGGCCCTAAGGCCTTACTGGAAAAATTGCCGACGGGGAGAGCATATACCAAAAATTCGACTAGGGAAAATTTTCCGCACTTCTTGGAAAATGTTTGACCTCTAACCTATGGTGTTGTAATCTTTAAGGTTATTCATTCCAACGCAAAGGCATTCAAAATCCGCGTGTCCCCCAAGCGACGCCAGGCCCATTCGACGTACAAAGAGACCAAGTCGCAATTTTTCGCGGCTGACGCTTATAAACGTTGATTGTTACAACAGTCAGTGTGCCTTTGATATTATTACAAATGGCAGCAAAGGTGCTGGACGAAACGGTCTTCTAAGGAAAAAGCGGTCGTGCTGCCCCACAGAAGAGTTCCAAGGAAGGCCAGGCACGGTTCAGCATTGCAAGCCATTGCCACTGGCTGTATGCCTTACAACATGCAGTCGTGTCTGCGTGACTCATACTCCGCGCCCCGAGTCTCACCACAGCCCTTCCGCTTGCGGCCACTGAGCTGTTTTGGCCGTTCGGTCGCCGAGCGGCATGGCCCGTCCGGCTGGCCGCTGCGTTGCATGATCGCAAGGGGCTGGCCAGCCAGGGCGGGATCGTTCTGTAACGGCGCGAGAGGGGTGCGACTGCCCTGCTGCATCACCGCAGCCCCCACATCTGGGCCGGAAACCAGCGTGGCACCCAGGACGTTGCGGGGTGCGGTCGCTGCCTGGTCCTCCATAAAGGCGTCCAGTGCACGGCGTATGACAGAGTCGCGCCCCGGTAGCCGTGAGCTGCAACCCGGCCTGTTGCCTACCCTGGCCCAGTCCCCCAGCTTGTTGTGGCTGATCGTGTTTCGCCACTCGATACACGCGCTGCTGCCATCACCACCTGCAAACATCGCCTCCAGGCACACCGTTGCTCTAGCCCTGCAGCAAACCCCTCCCCATAGTCTCACTGTCCCGCCTGCGTCACTTGCATTAGCGGCCCTTTCACACCCCAGCCACATCGACCTAATGACTGTAGCCCAGCTCACCGATGAGGCGCTCGAAGTAAGGAAACAGCGGACCCTCAACCTGTGAGAGATGCTTGATTGTGCATGTGGGGTCACGCTCCCGCAGCTGTGCCATCACTGCCGCGAGGCGCCTCGCCCAGCTGAGCGCCTCTGGGGCCGAGCGTCCGCCACGCCCCCACACGCCCTCGGCCTCAGCCTCATAGTGGTACGGGCCGTCTCCGCTGCCTCCGTCACAGGGTGGCTATCTTAAGATATGAATATATATTCCGGGGAAAATTTTGGAAATCTGAAGATACTTTTGCCGTGCAAAAAGCTGAAGGTTTAGATAATCCGGCCTTACAGGTGGGCATGATATCTCCAGGGGCCGTGTTTAGCCGGGAAAATCCCCTCCTAGACAGATCCTGACAGATACTCTCAGCGCTTCTGAGCCAGGAGTATCTCCGGCCGTAGATACTCGGCAAAATAAGATAGCCACCCTGCTCCGTCAATCGCTTCGCCATCGTCCTCGTCGAGCACCGGGCTGGGCGGCGGCCGGGTCGGCGCCTGCTGCTGCAGCGGCTGACGGGCCATGGGCGAAGCGGCCTGCAGACGGGGCCCGGCGGGCGCCTGCGCCATGAGCCCACCGAGCACCCGTGCTGGGCTCTGCAAGCCGCCCGGGCTGGGCGGCGGCCGGGTCGGCGCCTGCTGCGGCAGCGGCTGACGGGCCATGGGTGAAGCGGCCTGCAGACGGGGCCCGGCGGGCGCCTGCGCCATGAGCCCACCGAGCACCCGTGCTGGGCTCTGCAAGCCGCCCGGGCTGGGCGGCGGCCGGGTCGGCGCCTGCTGCGGGAGCGGCTGACGGGCCATTGGCGAAGCGGCCTGCAGATGGGGCCCGGCGGGCGCCTGCGCCATGAGCCCACCGAGCACCCGTGCTGGGCTCTGCAAGCCGCCCGGGCTGGGCGGCGGCCGGGTCGGCGCCTGCTGCGGCAGCGGCTGACGGGCCATTGGCGAAGCGGCCTGCAGATGGGGCCCGGCGGGCGCCTGCGCCATGAGCCCACCGAGCACCCGTGCTGGGCTCTGCAAGCCGCCCGGGCTGGGCGGCGGCCGGGGTGGCGCATGCTGCTGCAGCGGCTGACGGGCCATTGGCGAAGCGGCCTGCAGATGGGGCCCGGCGGGCGCGGTAGGTGAGACTCCACCGAGGCCCTGGGTTGGACTCTGCAAGACGGCCGGGCTGGGCAGCGGCCGCAGCGGGTACTGCTGCAGCTGCTGCTGGCGCGCGACTGGCGACTCGGGCTGGTGCTGGGGCCTGGCGTGGGCTTGCCCGCCCGCTGCCATTGCAGCAGCACATGGGACTGGCGGCCGACGAAGAAGCGGCCGGATGGGCTGGTTCAGAGGCTCCAGTTGCTCGAGCAATTCACCGGCTCGCTGGATCCGCTGCTTGCGGAAGCTGTCCAGCCAGCATGTGGCAATCTGGGCCATGAAGCCTGCACCATGCAGTGGCAGAGGGGTTTATTGCAGGGCGGCATATGCCAGCCAAAATGCGCATTCAAGCAAACCCCGCACTGCCCGATCACACACCTGCCATTTTGGCCTGCACTTCCACCGCTTCGGGGGATCCGCGATCGCGGATCGCGTCCGCGGCCGTCCGCAGCAGCGAGGAGCTGTTGTGACCGAGCGTGTTGACCAGCCGCTGGATGGACACCGTCCGGCCAAACAAGAGCACCTCCTTCAGCACACTGATGGCGGACTCCTGCCGGGATCACCATGCAACTCGGCATGGCTTTTAGGGACAGATCACACCGCACGGAAGTCCCGCTACCTTAAGTGCTGCAAGGTCCAGGCTATACCCGCCCACCCCTTGCCTTTCTGTACGAACCTGTGTGCACTTCCACGCGGCGGAAGGCAGGTGCGGAAACACCCGTGCGAACAGGGGGACGATCGTCATGTGGTTGGCCTGAATGTAGCTGCCAACCAGGGGAAAGTAGAAAGGGTTGAACACCGGCTTGAGCTTGGCGGCATTACCAGATGCTGGAGCTGGCACCTCCACCTTCGCCGACACCTGTACATCAAGGGCGGGACAACCCGGTGCTTGGAGAATGCACGGCACGGAACGTGGCATTCGCGTCACAGTGAACGGCGCGTACCCTACCTGGAAGGGGTACAGCTTCAGGTGCAGATCCCAGAAACCGGTTACGCTTGACCTGGCGCGCCTCACACGGAGGTAGAACACAGGCATCCCGCTGGGACCATGAGGCACGCCCGCCAAAGGGAACACCAAGTCCACACCAGCCTCAAAGAACGCCGCCCTGGCCGCCTGTAAGCAGTAAAGGCTTATCCCGCGGATGCTCAGGAGCCAGGCTTACACTCCCCCCCCTTAGAGTGAGCCGTCCTCGGCGTCCATGCATGGGGCCTCCCCACCCTCGCAAGGGTTTTACCCGATAGCCATGCGCTTTGACCAGGGATCGAACCGGCGACCTCCCGGGCACGAGGTCGTACGGCATAGGTCTCGATACCAATTGTAAGCAGTAAAGGCTTATCCCGCGGATGCTCAGGAGCCAGGCTTACACCGCCTCCGCAGCTTCGTCCTCGCAGCCCGGCTGCACGACAGCGTCTGCAACTCCATCCGGTGCCGGTGGGAGCTCGGGGGGCGGCTCCATCAGCTCGTCTCCATCGTCTGTGCCACCCGTGCCGCCGCCGCCATCCTCAGAGCCGCCTGGGCGTGGCAAGGAAATCCCCAGGGTTACAAAAGGAAGGCGGGGTCCGACCAACACTAAGGCCACAGCCCCCATTCTCAAAGGCACCCTCTTCCGTCACCCCGTTACTTACAATCCTGGGTTCTCGCCTCGGCCTCGTTCTGGGCAATGCCTGCATATCATGGGGGCAATGTATGAGGCTTCGACCTGAAACCGTTGCCTAACACACACCCGTTGCACCTTGTCATCACTTACGGAGAGCGGTCTTCTGGTTGGCAAGGCGACTGCTCGACGTGATGAGCGGGACTTGGTAGTCCTCATTGCCGATCCGGAACTCCTTGGTGGCGGATAGAAAGCTGACCAGCGCAAGCCCGTACAGCTCCGCCGCGGCGAGGTTGGCGATCTGGCGGATTTGCTGCAGGCCGCGGAACGCGAGCCACTTGCCGGGCCCGGCCTGGTGCTGTGGGTCCAGCTTCGGCCGGAAAGGGGTGCCCCGGATGGTGTTCGCGGCAGCCTTTGCGTGATGCGAACTGCACAACGGGCACAGTCGGGTACCGGGATGCGGGTTGCACGACAGAGGGTGGGGTCACGGCGCAGGCCACTTGCCAAAGGGATGGTCCCACGGACGGCAAGAAAAGCCCGGTGTCGGGCCGTGAGCACGCAGTATCGCGCCAAGACCTCACCTGTCTATCAGATGCGGGATGTACGGCTCGCCATTTTGTGTCTGAGGCCAGCGGCGACCCTCCAGCAGGCAGCCCGACACGTCCGTTAGGTACACGGCCGGTGTGACCCCGTTGTTGGCCCTGATGATGGGGGCCACCACCTCGGACCCGTGGTCAGACGTGGTCCAGCTGCACCGCAGGGACTGACGGCCGGGGGCTCCTGCGAGTTTTGCAGTTTGGAGAAGGATGGGAGGGGGGCGGTCGCGCACGTGGGGGCCCATAAGTGTGTCTGCTTTGTCGATGGCAGTTAGTGCCCAGGTCCACTTCGCTTAACATCTACGCATCCCCTGGTCGCGAACTTACCATCCACGGCGCCAAAGCCCTCCATTGTGCGCTTGACGAACTTCAAAGTGTGCTCCTGCGTGGCAGCCTCGGCGACGCCGATCACGGCGATGGCAGGGGTCGCGCTCCACATTGTGTGAGCAGGCCCCGTGTCCGTCGGCGGCTTCACCAGAACCTCCACCTCGTCCTCCAGGTAGGCCATCGGGTCGCCGCACGGACGGCTGCAGGCGCCTGACATGGGTGTGGGGGTTGGCAGGGGGTTGGCGGGATGAGTGTGCAGGGTGGTGAAAGAAAACCCGCGGAAGTGAGCGAGACCATCGGGAGGGGGGAAGGTGCTACAAGCGGCCGAACTTGGCAGGAGTCGGGTAAAGTATACCAAACGCCGACTGGTGTACCTTGGCCCACAAACCTACCTGGGGGCTCCCTGCGTGGCTCTGGCCAGACGGGGACGCAGGCGATCTGTACGAGCGGCTTCTTGTCGCCGGGGTACAGGGGACGGACGACTGCAGAGGTGGTGTCGAAGTGAACACCGATGGCACACGCCTCGGCCATCCCGGTAATGGCTACGCTACTGGCGTACTCCATTAGATGGAGGGAGAAGGTGTGCGTCGATGCAGCCGCGCCGTCCGAGTCAGCCTCCCAATCGAAGTGCCGGATGCAGCCAAATCCGGCTGCCGCGGCGCCGTACCGCTCCACGGCGTGCTGCTTCTGCTCCTCCTCGCTGATCCGCACGCCCACCACGGGGTCGGAATCCCGGACATACAGCGCGTCCTCGGCGCCCTGCTTAATCAACCTGGCCTGCGGAGGATGGGAGGGGGTTTGTTGGCGAAGGAGTCAGCGTAGACTGATGCAGAGCGGTGCTGAACGAAAAGTGGATGGGTATGCCATCCACCTGCCCACGAACCAGCACGGAACGGACAAGGTCCGTCCAGTACACAAAGGTGGACGCCATGGTGGGACAGCCATACTCGGGGAGCAGGGGGCAGGTCCACATGATGTCCAGGGCGCTTTTGTGGACATTGCGGCCGATGGATCCCACATCCACGTCGCCGGCTGTGAGGGCCGAGAGGCAACGAGGTAAGGGGTGGGGTCGCGTGCGCCGGCGGCGAGTGTGGAAGCGCACGTCAAGGGGTTCATATGGTCTGCAGGTTGGACCACTCACACTCAGTGATTTGATGGAGCTCCTGGGCAGAGAAAGTGGCTGTCCGCTCCTTCTTGGCGCCCGTCCTCTCCGTTATTTGGAGCACGTCAGTGCGCACCACAGCCGCGAAGGCCGGAGCGACATCAATAAACGCCCGAATGCATTCGGCCCTGAATTTGTCCCGCGCCGCTGCGGACTTGTAGGAAATGCAGAACGACTGGGGCATGTACTGGCCGGGGGTCGGCCATGCCCCGAAGGCCGCATTGAACTGAAACAGCTCATGAATCTCACTAGGCTCGATATAAAGAGTGAACTTGGGACTACCCCTGGGCGCAGGCTCGCCGCGCAGAGTAAACCTAAAGTCCATGACCGGCCTTGGGCTACGTTGACCGGCGCACCATCCTTAGAGCGCAGCCAGCAGACAATTTCAAAATTATTCCTAGTGTCCTATTAAAACGCTGCGGAAAGGCATGTTCGGGCCGGGAAGTAGTGGCCGGGTGTCGTGCACCGTTTCCGTGCAACTTGACTCGCGGCCGTGTGCCCGCGGGGGCAAAGACAATGTGGAAAGGCTCAGAGTGTTAGAAACTGTTGATCTAAGAGCGTTGACTTTATTATTTTGTGGTGCTTTACGGAAAAATTTCACTGTGGAAAATTTTTGATACATACTCTCCCGTGGCACCATCCATAGAAAGCAGCACCAACCCCTCAGCTCCGGCCTAAGATATCGCGTGCAACCCACATGTAAGCCTGCTGCGCAGCCCGTCGCTCGGCCGCACTATGTGGCGAGCTCAGAACGTTCCTGGTATCGTACAGTGACGACCCTTGACCCTACTCCAACCACACAATGTTTCGGCATTGCAAGGTTTACTTTTTCCTAACCTTTTATAGAACACATACGCTTTGTTATCTGGCCCTGAGGCCTTACTGGAAAAATTGCCGACGTGACCTCGATGTTGAAAGGAGCACCGAATCAGCTATTATTTAGCCCAAACAAAAGCTGTCGTGATGCAAACGACAAATGCGGTTGGCATTTTTAGTGGTGGATGACATGACAGGAGGTGCACCACGGTGCACTCGGCAAAGCAACCTGCCAGGACAGTGCAACTTGACACACCCAAGCCAAAGGATACAATATAGTATAGTTCTGTATATTCTGTCCCCTCTTGTTCATTGATTTGCGCGTACAGGAACGAGGAAGGTTAATAGCCATCCAGGTGTTTGGAGGCGACTTTTGTATATCAAAGCGAGCATGTTAGGGTAGTAAAATGTTAAAGGTGCGCATTTAAGCCGCTTGTCTGAAAGGCAAGCTTGACAAAGGTTACAGTTGCTCCCGGTAGCTGCACGGCAGTTTAACGCTTCAACCGTACAGCCAATTCGGGCTCACAATGCACAACTGAGAGTGCTGTGATGGGGACGCGTTTGTCATCGAAGGCGCCTTGAGGGGGGTCGGTATCCCCATCTCGGACTACGTGGATGGGGGACATATTCCCATCTTGGCTTGGAAAGAGGGCACCCCAAACTCCATCTGAGATAAGTACGCAGGGGGCGCAGCATACATCTTAGACAAGAAATAACAAGCCGTCGAAGCCATCCAAAATGAACTTTTTGTTCATCTTGGAGACCAACCACATGACCCCCCTACCCCCATCTTATTACCCTCCGTGCCGACGACCTCGGCAATATAGCATGTGATATTCCTGTCTTTGTTCAATTTATACTGATTGCTGTGCACTTTCAACTATACTTACGGTTGCTGTCTGTGTGTTGTCTGTGGTTTATATCGCGCCAAACTAGATTTGACAAGCTGATGCAGCCGGAATTGCGCGTATAGGCCTAGTGTACTTTGTCTTCTGTTTGATACTAGGCATCTTCGTCGGACTGTATTTGATATTCCTACTTATCGGTGCGCCGCCAAGCAACTGCGCTGCTGGCCGGTTGCGACTGCGTCTTCTCCGTCACTGCGTCGTTAAGGTCCAGCACCCATGACCGTCAAGCGGTCGGTATTCTGGAGCATCGGATCTGTCACCTAAAGCAGGTAAGGATATCTTCGTCTAGTGCTGTGGCGATCCGATGTCTGATTTCCCCTGTCTATTGGGTTAGGGCTCCTGCTGACATATTAATATCAATTCCCAACATGTGTGCAGGCTGGAAAAGCGACGGGCTTCTGGCTCTTCCTCAAGTCAAGATGGTAGCGGTCGCTGGGGCTACGACGACAAGTTGGGTGCTGGCCTTCCTCGGCAGGTCTCTAATCTACAATACGCATCATCTGCAAGACACCAGCGCCCCAGCGTCGCCCTCCCGCCCAAGGCCGCCGCTTCCGTGTGTCGACCATGAAGCAGGTGTCTGGCGACCAGCAGGCGGCCGACCAGCCTGCTGTAGCGCCAGCTACGGCTCCGGGCAGCACATCCCTTAAGGTTCCACAGCTTAAGGGACGCAACACCGTTGCCGTGTCAGCGGCCAATGAGCCCGACGTCAACCAGAAGCAGCAGCGAAGCAGCAGCGGCTCCAAGAGGACGAGCAGCAGGCCCAACCTCAACCGGATACGATGGCGCTTCCACAGCAGCCGATGCCACCGCACGCAGCGGTCTTGCCAAACCCCTCAGCTGCCGCAGCCACAGCCTCATCCACACGAATCCCAGGACAATGACGACGATTACCCCTCCCTCGACGAAATCCAAGCGATTGTGGCACGTCACAATCAGCCAGCTTCAGATGACAAGATGGCAGCCTTAGGTAGGATGGTTCTCGGGTTAGTTCGTCATTGCGTGCGGGTAGGGCTTGTGGTGTATGCGCACTGAAGTGCTCCGACTCGGGACAAGCGCGTGCAGTTGAAGACCTAACAAGACCTAATAATGCAATTGCGTATAGGGCCGGGGTTCTTGCATGTTAAACATGGCCGGGGTTCTTGCATGTTAAACATGTCACACGTGGGCCGGGGTTCTTGCATGTTGAACATGTCGCATGTGGCTAGGAGGGGCGGTCCAAGTGTCTGGTGGATGGGAGGGGCAGCCCCAACCATTCCCCAGGACTCCTCGCACTCCCTCCTCTCATCCTGCTCACACATAGCCTCTTCCAACTCACACATGGCTCTTAGGGTTTAGCCTCTTCCAAGCCTTAGCCTCTTCCAACTCACACATGGCTTAATTTCTTGCACCCGATGCTACCATCTCTTCTGTTTTGTCTAAGCCAGCCACCCCGCCAAATCACATTCGACTAAAAGCAAACCTCGGGCAATCACCGGCGGGTTTTTGTGCAGTACACCGCCGCTATGTAATCTGCAGCGCCTGAGGCATGCCCGATTGACACAATACTGACATTGGTGCTCCACACTGTCAGCAGCACCGGGCAGTAGGCGCCATACGCCGCAGCCGGCCCTCCAGCAGCAGGCTGTTGGACCGCTGAGCCGCCACACTGCGGTGTATGGCGCCTACTGCCCGGTGCTGCTGACGGAGTGGAGCGCCAATGTCAACATTATGCCAATCGGGCATGCCTCAGGCGCTGCAGATTACATAGCGGCGTACTTCACAAAACCCCGCCGGTGATTGCCCGAGGTTTGCTTTTAGTCGAATGTGATTTGGCGGGGTGCGTGGCTGGCTTCGACAAAACAGAAGAGGTGGTCGCATTGGGTGCAAGAAATTAAGCCATGTGTGAGTTGGAAGAGGCTGAGGCTTGGAAGAGGCTAAACCCTAAGAGCCATGTGTGAGTTGGAAGAGGCTATGTGTGAGCAGGATGAGAGGAGGGAGTGCGAGGAGTCCTGGGGAATGGTTGGGGCTGCCCCTCCCACCAGACACTTGGACCGCCCCTCCTAGCCACATGCGACATGTTTAACATGCAAGAACCCCGGCCCTATACGCAATTGCATTATTATGTCTTGTTAGGTCTTCAACTGCACACACTTGTCCCGAGTCGGAACCCTTCAGTGCGCATACACCACAAGCCCTACCCGCACGCAATGATGACCTAACCCGAGAACCATCCTACCTAAGGCCGCCATCTTGTTATCTGAAGCTGGCTGATTGTGACGTGCCACAATCGCTTCGATTTCGTCGAGGGAGGGGTAATCGTCGTCATCGTCCTGGGATTCGTGTGGCTGCGGCTGTGGTTGTGGCAGCTGAGGGGCTTGCTTGGCAAGACCGCTGCACACGGTGGTGTCGGCTGCTGTCGAAGCGCCATCGTATCCGGTTGAGGTTGGGCCTGCTGCTCGTCCTCTTGGAGCCGCTGCTGCTTCACTGCTGCTTCTGGTTGACGTCGGGCTCAATGGCCGCTGACACGGCAACGGTGTCGCGTCCCTTAAGCTGTGCAGCAGGAGCATGAAACACCTTGTTCGGAGCTACATAGCGGCAAGGGGCATGGACTTACTTCCTGGGATCCTTCCTGGGAACCTTCCTGCGAACCAGGAGCATGCATAGACTGCCTTACTTGCCTGGACATAGCTATTGGCGGACCCACTGGCAGACACACGGTAATCGGTGGAACTTAACCGAGTTGAGGCGTGAGGTGTATACGACCGTTTTGTTTACACCGGTGCATATTAAAATGCCCCGGGCTGATGCTGAATTAAGACGCTTACAAGTAAGAACACATAATCCTGGTACTTCGTTCTCAATAAACGACCGCTTACCAAACAGACCACACTGCACAACCTAGGCCCCAATCAATATTGCAGACGCGCACGCATGCACTGTAGGAGCTGCAGGAGGCCACCTTACTTGAACATGTTGCTGAGGACGACACGTTAGATAGACGACAAGCAACACGCATACGGCTATTGCAATATTTGCAAACTGAACCCAGCACACCCACCGGCATGTGCATACGCGCACGTACATAAAACTTTCGCACGATTGCACAGAAGCAAGCCGGCCACGAGCGCTTGCTTTCCGCACTACCCCATATCACGATGCAGATTGATTTGGTGGTCTCGATGTGGGCGCGCACGCCGCCAGCTAGATGGTATATAAACATATTCGCGCGACTGGTATCCATGTAAATTTCTGCTATGGTTCATACGCACGCACGTAGGCGCGTGTAACTAAAACCTCCTTCCTTACTTCGTTGCAAGCCGTCCATAAACCCAAGCAAAGACAGCGTCTTTTCCTTCCAATTCCCAATAATAACATACGTACATGTGCAGCATACAAATAAATATTGATAACGACGGGACCGCAGCAGTATGACAGAATCGGCTATGGGTGAGACAGGCACAGCAGATCGGATTTATTTAATTGCAACGGTGAATAAATCGCTCAGTGTGTAGCGACCACGCACAGACAACTCGCTCTCGTGGTAAGTGATGGCGGCGACGATTTGATAGAGCAGTCATCTATCTATCTGCCTAATGCAACTCAACTGTCCGCAGCAGTAGAAGTGGCTACTTCCAGCTGCTGTTTCACGATGTCGCCTGTCGTAACTGCGAAATTGGTCGATCGGCACGGCCGTTCAATCAAACGGCTACTGGCGCATGCAGTCACGGTCTTCGGGCCCGATGAAACCATCACTGCAGCAGGACAGGGCAGGTAGGCGAGGGAGCGAGTAAAGGTCAGCGGGGCCGAGCAGCTGTATGTACCGAGAAGCCACGGTAAATAGCCCCGCCCATGTTCGTTCAAGGCAGGAGAGTAGTCCTTATGAAGCATAGCATACCAGAAGAATTTTACGCTGGACCGTAAGCCCTTGTGTGGGTTAAGGGAACAGACTGATGCCTCATCGGCGGGTACAGCCCATTACTGCGGTGACCGCCTTTTTGACTAAGATGGGTTGCTTCTCCCACCCACTCCGTGTCTGGGTTCCGTCTCACTCAGATCACATCTGGGTACCCGCACGCATTCTTCCCAGATATGCCAGACACATCGTTGTTGAACATGCAACCGTGATGAGTTCTACCAGTGCAGGGGACAGGGACATGGCTAAAGAGCCATGCGATCACCTGTTGTTCGATCCCACACCAGGGCCCCCATCGGTCACCCAGCCCTCTGCGAAGGCCGTGATCGAATTGGTGGCCTCTCGGTCACTAGTTCAGTGCCCTAACTCTCAGGCACTTCCTAGGGGATGCATAGCATACCACATGCTGCAAGTTGATATTGTGTCACGGGGTAGTTTAGGTAGTTTGGGTACTTTAGGTGCGTGGTTCGAAAACGAACCACGGTGGAGCCGCTGCGATGATTTACTGGCTCAGACCCCTGGCATCAGAACAACATACATCCGCCCATCAACAGGTGTTCCATATATATACGGTACCCGGAACATCGGTCGCTACCCAGCTCCTTCGTTCCCCCTCAAAGTTCGGTCGCCACTCATCAGCTCCTTCGTTCCCCCTTGAATTTCTCTTGTTGGCAATTTCTGAACGCACTCACCAGTCTCTGTCTGCACTGCCCCTGCACTCAGGGCTTCCGGGGACGCCCTCCGTCTGCGCAAACATGCGGCACACCTCCACCGTCGCTGACGTCGAGCCAACGGACACAACCCTGATCCGTAAGCCGCCACCGAGGTTGCTGGAGACGTCGTAAGGCGCGAAGGGAGCAGTCCAGACGTTGCCATCGGGGAAGGCCCTGTCAGCGCCGCTGAAACGGGGCCCTGCGTCGATGTACTTCGTCAAGTTGGCGTCGCGGTCATTGATGGTGCCGTTGTAGAGGTGGATCAGGACCTTTTCGATTGTATTGCATGAAGGGAGGGCAACAGGGGAAAGAGAAAGAGTGAACCAAGCTGTGGAGTTTCCTGACGTAAGTTACCGTACAAAAAGCACGCTCCGTCGCGACGTTTGGTGGTTTCCCGAAAGGGTGGGAACCTGTGTGTGAACAGGAACGAGCGCATAGATCCGAATGAACCAATATTTCACTAACTAATTAATCAGACCCTGGCTGTAGGTTGCACTTTGGCGGTACGTAAGTCCCAACTCCCAAGTGACCAAGTAAACCCCTATGTAGTGCCTTACCTTCTGATGGTAGGATGCCTTCAGCGCTCCATCATACCCGCCAAAGGTGGAGGCCACCACTCTGTAACTCAGGAAGTATTTTGGGTAAGGAATGGGGGCGGCCGCGCCGCCGGGTTTGGAGCCCAAGTCAATGATGACCATGTTTTGATCGGTGATGCTGGAGGCGGGGATGTTGAAGGTGCGACGGTTGGCGTTCAAGGTGAGGTGGGCGGCGTTCAGGTTGCCGCCGGGCACAGGCGTGGCCCAGCCCATGCGCCAGTTGTGGGGCGCGTTGTGGCAATGAACGCCTTGGCTGGTGCCGGGGGAGTTGCCCATTGGGTCGGTCTCATCGCCATACTCCTGAGTTCCCCTGCGCGTGCATGGGTGTGCAGTTTATTCCCAGGGGCCACATACCGGTTAGATCAAAGGGAGTTCCTTGGGAAATAAAGCATAGTACGTAAAGCTCCGGTAAATGCCCGCCCAACGTACCCCGCCCCACGAGACAGGAGGCTAGCTAGGCATGCGTGTGTAGTTTTACGACTGCATGCGTGCGCGTGAGAATGAGCGTTCAGGGAGTGACAGCTTTATTTCCCGCGCGGGACTCGGGGATTCGTTTGGTTCCATAGTACCCGCATTAGGGCGACAGCTGGGACCCGGTAAGCTGATTGACAGACGGGTCCGGGATGTGGCCATTGGCATCCGTCCACGCCAAGGAAGAGGTACGAAGGTTAGTTTAACCCAACCGACTCCCAGCCTTTAAATCGGGGCCCCAGACAGAACAAACGATAAGAACGAAGAATTATACATGTACACAGCGATCACCGGCAGCAGATCGATAGACTTGCCTACCTGGAGGCGTGGTTGAGGCCGTGGGTGTGCTGCAGCTCGTGGACATAGAGGTGCACGTCTTGCGCGTAGTCGCCCTGGGGCGGCGGAAAACGGATGACAGGAGAAGCAAGGCCATCCCATGATTCGCTCGAAAAGTCGCACCATACTATGGTTCTCAAAGATATGACAATCAATGCGCACGCGCGACATGATATTAGTAATCCTTCACACACGCAGTAAGATCTATTCCTATATCTGGCCAGCTAAACCGAAGGGTATATACGAACTTACATCGATGAACGTCTGTACTTTTGGGGCCTAGTGTTGACACGGTGTTCGGTCTGCTTCAACACGGCCGTGTATTGCAAAAAGATACGGATAGTGTCATACACGGCCGCTTCAACACGGCCGTGTGCAGATGGCCGTGTCCAACACGGCCATGTATATCGCCCCGTGTAGACACGGTTGGACATGGTCGTGTAGACACGGCTTGTGTATAGTCTAGCTATAGAGTCAAAGAAGAGGCATACCGAGGATTGCCCAAATCCAGTATAGTATGGCGGTTAAAACCACCGAATTCCTTTGGCAGATCCTATTCACCCGTCGGCTGGGAGAATAAGTTCGCCCGGCCTGGATCGTGCCGCCCCTCATCAGGCTGACGGGAGCAGTGCCACTGTGCACTAGTCCGTTGGCTAGTCCGTTAGCTTTCGACCCGGCGACCCTTGACTTTCCAAACTATTCACACCACTGTAACAGCGGGGCAACAACACACTGGATGCCAAGGATTCTAGCTCCTGTTACAAGGGCTTGCTGGCTATCATGTTGCAAAACAGAACTTCCCGAGAAGCGGCAGCCGTACTTACTTAGAAGAGCTATTCGAGCGAGCCGCTGACACCTGCCCAGTCCTCTCCCGGCCGCTAGCGCTACGACTTGCCAGCCACAACATACCATGTTCGGGGAATCCACGACAGGCCGCTAGCTCCGAGCTGCTCGCCACCCAGGCCGCCTGAGTGTGTGGCCCAGCCTCAACGCACGTGCACCCTGCGATTAAGGAAGCGACAGCTAGCCGTACTCACTTGCTTGGGAGAGCTATTCGAGCGAGCCGCTGACACCTGCCCAGTCCTCTCCCGGCTGCTAGCGCTACGACTTGCCAGCCACAACATACCATGTTCGGGGAATCCACGCCAGGCCGCTAGCTCCGAGCTGCTCGCCACCCAGGCCGCCTAAATGTGTGGCCCAGCCTCAACGCACGTCACCCTGCAATTAAGGAAGCGACAGCTAGCCGTACTTACTTGCTTGGGAGAGCTATTCGAGCGAGCCGCTGACACCTGCCCAGTCCTCTCCCGGCTGCTAGCGCTACGACTTGCCAGCCACAACATACCATGTTCGGGGAATCCACGCCAGGCCGCTAGCTCCGAGCTGCTCGCCACCCAGGCCGCCTGAGTGTGTGGCCCAGCCTCAACGCACGTGCATCCTGCGATTAAGGAAGCGACAGCTAGCCGTACTCACTTGCCTGGGAGAGCTATTCGAGCGAGCCGCTGACACCTGCCCAGTCCTCTCCCGGCTGCTAGCGCTACGACTTGCCAGCCACAACATACGTACCATGTTCGGGGAATCCACGCCAGGCCGCTAGCTCCGAGCTGCTCTCCACCCAGGCCACCTGAGTGTGTGGCCCAGCCGCAACGTGCACCCTGCTAGTTCCAATCATCATTAGGATAAAAGAAGCGACAGCCGTACCCACTTGGGATAGCTATTCGAGCGGGCCGCTGACACCAACCCAGTACCGTACTCTCCCGGCCGCTAGCGCTCCGACGTTCCAGCCACAACGAAACACCATGTTCAGGGAATCCACGCCAGGCCGCTAGCACCAAGCTGTTCGTCACCCAGGCCGCTTGAGCGTGTGTCGTCCCAGCCTCAACGTGCGCCCTGCGAGTTGGAATCATCATTAGCGACAGCCGTACTCACTTGGGAGAGCTATTCGTTCGAGCGGGCCGCTGACACCTCTCCCGGCCGCTAGCTCCGAGCTGCTCGCTGCCCAGGCCGCCTGAGTGTGTGCCCCAGCCCCGATGTGCAGCCTGCGGGTTGCACTCATCAATAGGATAAGGTTAAGCCATTCTCCTCTTCTGGTAAGAACAGATGACCTGGAGTTGAACACAAAACATAACAAAATTTTCGAGCACACGCTTTACGTCGTATGCATCACCAATCCTATTAGCGAACTTTTGTAAGTAGTTCCTCGTTGCGGTCCGTGCTCGTTGGGCAAGCGTGCGTCCGCCGGTGCCAAAGCATGCGCTCCTCGGCGAGCATAACCCGGGCCCGCCGACAAGGCTAACGACTCCTGCCTTATCTTCAGCAACACCTTCCATCATTGTCAGCGTTGTACCGAACTCGGTGAGGGCGTCTGGGCAGCCAAGGCCGAATGCTGACCGGTTGTTGCCGCGGTCAGAACTTCGCACATGCGCATTGTATCTAGAAATGCAGTATTAGTATTATCTATTAAGTTATTTATCTATAAGCTTGAGTAAAAAAAGAGTTCAGGCATGGGTTGCATTAAGCCAGCCCAAACTTTCGTGACAATTTTCGGATACTAAAATTTCTTATTAAGAGAAGTCGAGTGTATCAGTAGCTCATTTCGCGGCCGTGACCTGTGCTATTCGAGTTTTGTTCGTGATGCAGTCAAGCTGCGACTTCTAAACCACTGTCGTACGTTGCCCCAGGATTGGGGCAAAGTACGGCACGCCGTCTACAACCTTCACGCTTCACCCTCCACCCCGACGAAGTAAACCTGGATTCTAAACATCCACACTTGAGTATACCTTGTTTTTGACAAGCAAGCTTGACGTTTACTTTTTGCTAACAATGTTCTCTGGTGTCAGGATTTCAGTGTCGCCTTGATTTTGCCCAACTCTTAGTTATAGTTCACATTTGAGGCAGAAAATGGTGATGCCGTAATTCTATGTGGCAGAAAGGATTTCAGGAACGTTGTCCTTTTTTGCCTCAGACCTTTTCTGCCTGAAATGTGAACTATACCTTACGCAAGCTCTAAATATGACAAAACCAGAATCGTGTAGTCATGAAATGTGATATGGTGGTTATATGAAGTATCCATGGCCTCCATATCTCTACAGTCTGGCGCTATGCCCGAGATTTGCGCTCTGTCAACACGTGCCACCACCTTAAAACGCGCCACGCATGATGTGGCTTTGGGCTCGTTTGCTTTGGCGTCGAAAATTTCAAAGTGCCGTCCTGGTTCGGCGCTTCACTACCGCCTGCTATGTGGATACGCACCAGCAAAGGGCAATGGTACATCCATATACGATATTAGATTAGGGACAGGGCTCCCTTTGGTGGTTTGGGCTTTTAGCCAAATGGCGCGGCTTGCTGTTCTTGCTCGCGCGGCCTGCTTTTTGGGCTCTGTGACTTCCCGGGACGTCCCCCACAGAAAAAAGGGGCTGAATGGGCCGTCAAGTAGCGCGGGGGCTGGGCCCTTGCTTGGGTGGTGCAGGGGCGGGGCCATCAGGTGGCGCGGGGGCTGGGCTGTCGTCGTGTAACACCGACAGGCGCAGGGCCGTCGGGTGGCGCGGGGGTGGGGCCGTCATGTAACGCAGGGGCGGGGCTGCCGGGTGGCGCGGGGGCGGAGCATGGGCGGGGCATGGGCCGTCGGGTGGTGTGGGGGCGGGTGGCGCGGGTGTGGGGCATATGGTTGCCTGCCCGGATGAGCCGTTTTAGTCACTTGTGAGCATCTGGGAGAGGTGAACTGCACTCGTCTCGTGTGCTTCGGCTATATTCGTCATGTATAATCGGGACCGTGTTGACACAGCCCGTGTCGATCCCGTGTCCAACACGAGCCGTGTTGAAACAGCCCGTGTCGCCCCGTGTCAAACACAAGCCGTGTTGAAACGGTGTCAAATTTTCCCTCATTTATTACACGGGGTTGCCATTTATACACGGCCCTCAAGATTACAGACGAAGATGCGGCACTTGCCGCCGCCCATGCATGAGAAGTCCGCCAGTCCCGCAAATGCGCACCGGGACTCCCGAGGCAGCACAGTGATGATGCGCCGCCTCGGTCCCGATTGCAGCACGGCCCTCAACTTTGGGTCGCTCTCAGCCATCTGCGTGTGTCCAAGTGAGCGCGGCCCGATGCGTGTAATCAAGCCGACAGCAGCGTCGTCATGAGCACCTTGGTCTACGGTATTTATATTAATTTTATATACTAATTACCGCCAATGCAACCATGCACACATACGCATCGCGGTGAAAACTGGATGCGTGCGAAAAAGAAACGTGGCATGCATACCGCGTACACGCGCACCTTCTCCGCCTGGGCCTCAGCAGCCTGGACCCAGTACTGCATCTCCGCCACACCGCATCTGGATGATCCGTCGAAGCTGACGGGCGGCAAAACGCCGCGCGCCAGCTGTCCCTTGCAGTCCACCGTGATCGGTCCCACCACCGCCACGTTATCGGGATGGAAGGTGGTCTTGCCGAAGGAACAAGTGCGGTAGGCGTTCTGCAGCGAGAGCGGCGGGTGGGCGAGGTTGCATTGCAGGATACATGGTATGGTCGTCCACCAAGCTTGGCCCGCCGGATCGGGAGCAATAATAGAATCAGCCAACAACCCTCAGCGCCGCCGGGCCACATTATTACATGCGTGTATGTATGGGTACATATACATCAGCTCTGTACCATGCATGCCATCACGGCGGCAGCTTTATTTTATAATTACTAGCTACATAAGAATCCCTCTATCTCATGCACATGGGACATGCTCACGATGCATAACCAACCATGCATCTTTCCGCTGCGCACTGCTGCTGTCGTCGCACACCTACCCGCCCAGCCAGATACATACATTCGCATGCATACACAAATCGCACACATCGCGTTTATGCGTGCCTTACCTTCCCAGTCTGAGCGTGCATGTGCCGTCGCTCGTTGCTCATGCGTGTCTCAGGACGCTATCTAACTTTATACCACGTGCATACGTGCGTCTACAGTGCGTATGTGTCCCGCCTGAAGGTATAACAGCTTACTTACGCGGTAGACTCACATGTCTATCTCTACGTAGGTCGTTAAAGACATTTGCAATCGCTGTGTACGTATTGAGCGCGCTCTGATCAGCAAGTCCTGAAGTTTGAACCATCCCATGCCATGAACCCCGCCCTCTAGGGCACCAAATAATATAGTCAATCTTCCAATTCACCAGACCATAGGCCGACAAACACGCACGGTTGATTTATCATGCTCGAATCGCACCTGTACATTTCCTGGCAAGGCATTGGGCACATTGCTGAAGAGGTACCTCTTGAATTCCTGCAGCAGCAGCAGCAGCAGCAGCAGCAGGTGTGTGGTTAATAAATTAATAAATAAAAAAGAGTTAGTTGCCGTAGTGGTCGGTCAGCCCACGCCAAGGCCGGTAATTCTGGTGAAATGGCGTCAGTATGCAGCGGTGATGAGCGTAATTGCTGGATATGTGCCCTCCCTGTATGGTATGTAGCTTGTAGGGACATGTATGGGTGCATCAGCAGCAACTGTCAAGCAAACAGTCGTGGCCTAATACATCTGCAGCACGCACGTACACAGTACAGGCAGGCCTTTAGGATAGAGCCTTGCTCGTCACCGTTGTGCTGCTCTGTATTGGCATCAAATGCATCAAACAGCCAGAAGGACATGCCTTGCTTTACACACAGTGCGTGAATGCATGGGTTGCCCGAGGGCAACCCATCCAGCGGATCAAATAAAGCTGTAAATTTGCTGGCCTCGTCCGCGCTTACGTAGTCAAGTCACTATCTCCCCTGATGGTACGCATGCGCGCATGACACGCACCCACGTGTACGCACCCTACCTCAGCGGAGCGGAAGGGGTGTGTCCAGTTGCAAAAGTCAAGAAGGTACACCACAGAGTGGAGCTCGATAACGGTCCCATTGTAGAACTTCGGAGGGCAAGTAATAGGAGCATGTGAATAGAAGGTACACCACAGAGTGGAGCTCGATAACGGTCCCATTATAGATCTTCGGCGGAGGGCAAGTAAGTGGAGCATGTGAATGGGCGCCACGACGGATGCATGTTCGTTCCATGCGTGTGAGGTGTAGAAGCCACGCGTCAACAATGATGAAATAAAGGGGATCGCTCTTTGCATTGCTTGCACGGGATGACCCATGCATCTATAGAATATGACTGGCGCCCCCTTTATGACTGGGTTTATGACTGGGTGTATGACTGGGTTTATGACCGAGATGACGCTTATGACTGGGCCTTTTCCCGAGTGCTAGCGACCGACCAGCCTCCCACCTCTAGCTGGTGCTTGTGTGCATGTATGACAGAATGAAGTTTGCAGTGGATGGGTTGATGTGCGTGGGACATGAACTTAACATTGTTTGCATGGTTATGTATGAGCCAAGCTAGGCAAGAATAACGCCCAATTGTCTCAATTCACGTGGCATATCCCGTCCATGAGCAGCGCTACAATGCAACCATACATCCACCCTCGCTCGCTCCACATGCAGCAGTCAGCTCCCGCATGCAGTGGTAGTGTACATTGTGCGGGAGTCCTAATCAGCTCGGCTTGCACGCAGGCATCACCCATGCCTGGCCGCCGCCTGCATCTAAATACCCACCCTTCCAACAACTGTTAACCGACCTCTTTTTGTTCTCCTCGCTCCACCACTCGAATGGATTCCGGGCGCAATTTGAAGGGGGAGCTGCCGTCAGCGCCGCCAGCCAGCAGGCGCCGCCCGCTGCTGCTCGCCTGGATGTCAAATGTGGCCTACATACACGCGGCAGGAAATGGTGAGAAGCATGCCTGTGGGGCACGTGACCATGTACGTTGATCAACGAGATACTAATTGCAAGCAACGCACGCACGTCACGTGCCATGTACAACATGTATGCATGCATGTATATCTAGACATTTTATTTCACAAACGACTTTTGTTTGCAAAGCTAGCTGAGGTTCTGTTGCAGCAACACTCCTTAAGCCGCCCTTAGTTGACTGAAAACCAGAGTCTGACGTCATATTTAGCTCAATTCGCTCCGAAGCTGTCAGGGCTGTGGCCGAGGCTTTTTAGACTCTCTGAATAGAGGCGAGCGCCAATGGTACAAGAACCACGACAGCGGCATATAGCCATAACGGGAAAAGGACGTGGCCGGTCAGGGCCATGGAATGACCGCAAAGTTTTTGGCGTCCGCAGGCATGCATCTGCTGCCCACGATGCATATGCGACACTACTGCCCCATGGTTATGACACTCCTTAAATGAGCCCGCACCAGAGAATGCTAACGGCAGCACCGCAGCCATGTGCCAGGCGCCGAAAGGGTCAGTGTCGGTTGAGGAGGGCAAGGCTCCCAAACTTCCACGGTACGGTCTTGCGCACGCGCGGTCGACAACGTTGAACATTTGCACCCGAAAACACGTGCATATGAAGCTTAGTATGGGCCGAATATCACCTGCCGCTGAGGCACAGCTGCGCTCGCTCAGAATGCCGCCATCGCTGCACGACCTCTTCCAACCTTTCTTACATAATAAACTCTGTTTTTAACTAAGCTTACTATGCTCTATGATTTCATATCTTCTTTTACAGCTTCAATTCGTCAATTCAGGACTATTCTCAGTAGATATGTATTATTTCTACGTTATCGAATTTTTCATGTACCATAATTCTTTAAAATTTAATAATTTAACATGTATTTGTATCCAGTCGCTTCAAGAAATCGAGCAGTGCACACAGTCTTCTGTTCATGTCGATCATTTGGTTTGCTGGCCAGGCGGGTTGCAACGATTAGGAATTAGGGTCGGGTACCAGTCAGGCAGAAGTAAGGATTACAACCCCGGGCAGACGACCTAAGGATTAGAACTAGGACCCTGGTGAGCCACTGGCTCACAGATTCCCAACCGCCAGCCGCGCACCGAAAGCTTTACATATTTTGATTGGATAAAATAAACCATTTCATGTGCAAGAATTAGACCGAAGTCGAGCCAATTAGCCAAAGGCTTGCCCTTGACCTTCCGGCGAGGCTTAGGATTAGGACCCCACCATGACAGGCCAGAACTAGAATGAAGACCCTTCAAGGACCGGTCAGGATTCATGGATTGCTGACCGTTACTTACCCCCGCGATTACGGGATTATTTGGACCGCATTGCAAGCCTCCGGAAAGCCTGACCTTCGCGTACGGTAGGCCTGGTATCGGGGTTACCCGAAACCCCATATCTCCTGGACATTGCGAAGCTGGAGTTCCGGGAAACTCTGGTGGCGGCTCACCTTTGGTTGGAACAGCACCATCAATCATGGAACACACGTACATACGTCTACCTACATAACAATCACTACATGATTACGTCGCCACATCATCTAAGCGCCGGATTACCTATCTATCTATCTATCTATTATTATTATTATTATTATTATTATTATTATTATTATTATTATTATTATTATTATTATTATTATTATTATTATTATTATTATTATTATTATTATTATTATTATTATTATTATTATTATTATTATTATTATTATTATTATTATTATTATTATTAGCCTGTTCGTTCCGGCTCGCGACGATGGCCCTGCTGTGTTCCTCTAAACCAACCCGGCCCGGCCCGGCCCGGGCTGTTTTTTCGTCTAACAATCCGGAAATCTCAGAAATCCGTCATATCGTCGTGCCTGTTGGTTGGGTCCACAGGCGGCCGGCGTGCCCATGGGTCTCGGTTATGGCGGGATCCCTGGAGCGAGTGGTCGCTGCCCCTCGGCTCTCCGCCTGCTGGCTTTGTAGGTGTGGCTATTTCCATGTTGGCTCGGCCTGTTCTTTCCGCCTCGCTGCTTTGGGCTACGATGACCTTGCTGGGCCACCCCTAAAACATGTTTGGAGAGGATGGCCAATGCGCCTCGAACCCACCTACCGCCGCCGCCAATGGTTCGTTCTCTAGCCCATCCTTATTCCCTGTCTCATCACCTACCGTGACAGTGTCGCCCGACAAAACTCCGTACTTCTTCTGGAAGGCGGCAACCGCCGATCTGCCCTTTGCGATGCTCAGAATCGGCACATTGCATTTTGGGTCGTCCTTGGAAATCTTGGTGAGTGGGTCGGTCACCACCGGGCAGCGCAACTCAACGAATTCCGCCTTGTCATTATGGGTGACGCCCGTCATCATGCCGACGGTGGCGGTGACTGCGTGATCGTCCAAGCAAGTAAGGGTTTGAAAGGAAGGTGCATGGCTGAATGAAAAGCAGGACATGTGTGCGTGCGTGGGTCCGAGGCGACGCACGGAGGTTGCCCACTACTATTTCTTGCTTCCTTCCCTTCGCGCGCGCGTCATTCACACGCCAGACAAGACACGCCTTTATTAATGTATTGAGGACCATTATATAAGAGACGTTTATTGTCCATGTTACCACGTGCGTGGCGGGCCGTGTAAGCCTGGCTCCTGAGCATCCGCGGGATAAGCCTTTACTGCTTACAATTGGTATCGAGACCTATGCCGTACGACCTCGTTCCCGGGAGGTCGCCGGTTCGATTCCTGGTCAAAGCGCATGGCTATCGGGTAAAACCCTTGCGAGGGTGGGGAGGCCCCATGCATGGACGCCGAGGACGGCTCCCGCCGAGGGGGGGGAGTGTAAGCCTGGCTCCTGAGCATCCGCGGGATAAGCCTTTACTGCTTACAGCCATCCGTCCAGCGGTGGCGGCGCCCAATGAAAGTGGCTTAATGCGCAAAAAACTACCAATTCGTAAAAAATAAAAAAAGACCTTATCTGTTTAATTACGTATGGGCGCACGCAGTACAGACGCAGTGCATAATCAACAGCGAGGCCTGTATGTACATATCCGCTACCCATACTTGTCGGCCATCTCAAGCAAGCGCAGGTTACCTGGCATGAGCACAAGGCCCACGCCCGTAAGGGGCTTATCTTGCGCTTTTATCATCGTCCTAAATTTATTTATAATACTCTAAACATAAAACCCTAAGAAAGTAAGCCAGCACACATAATTGAGCTGTGATGGCTGAGCTACCTTACCGCTGACAAACGATTTCCGTGGCCCCGCCTTCGAGTTTGCACCCTTAACGCTCGCGCACAGAACGAAGACGTAGACGCAAAGCGCGAGGGTGCCGAAGGTGGAGCAGAGATGAGAGCGTCGCGCCATCCTGATCGCTTATTTGGATGGTCCAGCCGCTGTCCAGCAGCAAGCAGGCTCGATTGTCGACAGCTAGCTGGCCACCGAATGAATAACAAGCAAGTCCAAATTAAATGTTGCTATAGTTGCTTTCTCGGCGTCCCAGGGACGGCGGCTCTGCGTGGAAGCGATTGTGCTGAATTGCGCGAACCACCGGTTTCAATCAACTCCAAGGTATGTAAAAGGGCGAATGATTTCCAAGGAATTTATTACAGTTTAGCCGCGCTGCATTCGTAGCAAGCACTTCTGCGACTGACGTCTACTGATGTCCTTTGATCTGCTTCGCGGTTTTTGTACATCAGCATGCAGAGTCACACCGTACCAGCCAAGGGCCTAACCTTCCTGCCCGCACACCTTCCCGGCTTACAAACTTCGTGTCCCATTGCCTTCCTATCTACCAAGCAGACCTTCTATGGTGGCGTTTTTGATGAGATGAAAATATATCCCGAAGCCTACGCAGCGAGGAAGATGTCGCAAGACGAGGGATTGAAAAATCGAACATTCGTCTCCTGCGTGGTTGACTGCTGGCGGCGTTTTAATAAAAACGCATTGTGCTATATGTAGCTATGTACGTCCTACGCAGCTTAAGTTGTAAATTTAAAACGAATAACGCAGACGTGCTTGTGCTTGTTAAAGGCCAATGGTCAGCAAGTGGTGCTATCAAGTGAGCACGGCGGCGGGCAGGTAAATAAAGGTGGTGTTCGACAGTGCTCAGGATGATCACTGACGGTAGGTGCGCCCTCAGCGAGTGCGTGCCCAGCGCCTCCAGAGCGTCACACCCTAGATTGCGGTATTACGCAAGGTGCGCTAGGTACCATTTATTACATGTCGTGCTCCATAATTCAGGAGAACTTCTAGGTGTGGTGCTACAAAAGTATCCAACTATATCAGCCCGGCTGGGAGAGTTTCTCAGCTGTTGCGAGATTTCCTTTAGTCCCGCCCGTGGGTTATTAGAGCCGTCTTTGCTACATCTCCCCCGGTGGAAGAGTGCGGCGCTTTGATGGGTATTCCTCAGCGTGCCAGAGCGTCAACTGTGGCCTTGCGTGACCCGTCGATCGAAATACTAGCATCGGCGTTAATCGATATCACATACAGAGCGCGAATTTCGCCGAACCTGAGTTATTATACATACTGAGCAGGTGCCCTTGCTGTCCCCTTCAGTATCGCTAGATAGGTTACATTACAGCGGCACCTTGGCTGCAACTATTTTGTATAAGGACGCTTGCTTGCAGCTGGTAGGACGGCAGCACCTACCGACTCTTTTATTTGTTGACCGCTTCGTATGACGGAGGGCAGCCTGCATTGCTGCTGCAAACCAATTTCAGATGGACGGGCGGAACATCCGCACAGAAATGTACGTCGCATCGATTAATGTGCGATGTCGAAAAAAAACTCATCGTGGGCAATTGATGACCGACAAAGTCGGTCGTATATCGGATGCCCCATGCCACGCACTTCAGATAGCTTGATGCCGCACACATCACGCACAAGTGATAGGTGCATCCACCAGCCGGCGTCACTTTAAATGGAAACGACGGAAGCTTGCGCCACGATTCCATGGATAATGGGCTGTGTTGCAGTCCGATTTGGACCCCACGAGATTGGGTCTATCCGACGACCCCATGCGTCTCCCACCGCACATCATACACCAGCCGCGAGAACCCGGATGCAGCAATAACACGCACATGCATGACAGCAATCCGCCTTGACCAGAACTGGCGTGGAGATAGGTGTCGGTTCAAAATCTTTTGGACGTCGCCGCCACGAATTATTTGTTCACTGCTGCTGCCGGTCCGCCATACCATACATCATGGCTAGCAAACAAAAGTAGGTATGTACGACCGCCGTTGCGGCGGATGAGATTCTCTGAAATGTACGTACAAATTAAATCTGCAAGCCTGATTGCTTACGTAGCACCTTACTGGTAATAACACGCCCCTATCTATCTATGCTACCTGTGTACGTCACATCTTCTTTCACCACGAACCTGACACATTCGATTCGCGCATTGGTAGCCTGGCAGGTCTCCCTTGATGCGCCTTTGTATGTCCGCGCTACCGCTTGCACGCACATCCTCCTTGCTTGCTTGCACGCTCATGGTCTGTCACCACGTATGGGGGAGACCGCCGGCCCTCAATCACTACACACACAAGCGCCACATTCGATGACATCGCACACTTTCTAAATTTTAAGCGTTCGTTTGGCTGGATTCCAGGCCGCACGCGGCCGCCACGTCAAAACGAAACAAGCACAGTTTAAATGGTGCGGATACGCCGGTGACGCCGTGAAGGTATCTGAACAGGCGCGCAAATCCATTCCAGAAGAAAACGACTTGTAGGCTACTAACAGCGGCAGCAGTGCTATGTTTGTTTAACTATCATTGTCCCCCTTCACCCATCTGTTGACCTGGTATTCATCCATTAGCAACACCTACCCACGTAGAACCCTAAACCTAATATCCTAAAACCTGAAACTCGTGTATTCGATCGTGGAGCGGTGCGCACACGCGCAATGTAGCGCTCATGTATGGTAGTGCCGGCGCGGAAACGCTAACCCGCCGTTTCTATCGCATTATTACCATCACCAGCCATAACCACCAGCAGCCCCCGCGCGCGCACCAGCTGTCACGCACTGAGAGAGTATACCCGTTTCGAGTTACAAAGCATGTGCCAGGCGTTAATGGAAATACGGGGCTTCCCATGTATGTTACTGGCAGTAAGGAACGGCAACATTATTAGTTACGAAGATCGTAGGACGGGGCTTTTGGTTGGATCTAACCCTAAGTGTTTGCATCTGCCCGGCGCCGCAAAATAAACCTGCTGGGGCTCGCACGGGCATCTGGCGGCTGGATCATTCGCTGTTGCATGCCGTTTCCAGTAGAACTGTACGATTTGTGCCCATTGCCCTGCCGTTGACCTCGGCTCTCGCACAAGCCGCATGCTACATACATCTATGTTTATTTCAGCTTGTGCGTGCAGATAGGAAGTGTTTGGGTAACTAAGGTCGCGGCGATGCCGGCAACCTTGGCCCCCTCGGGCCACGGGGAACGCGTGGCGGTGGTGGGGGGCGAGGCATAGGCTGTGACCTGATCGGCGGCGATGCCAAAGGTGGCGGCAACCGCGGCGGCGGGGAAGATGGCATTGCTGGTGGTGGCGGCATAGGAGGCGATGGAGGCGGTGGAGGTGATGGTGAAGGCGGCGGCGACACCGGCGTTAACCGCCATCGAGGCACAGGAGGCGACCGAGGGGAAGGCCACGGCGATGGTGATGGCGGCGGCGGCGACGGTGACGACGGTAACGGTGGTGGCGGGCGTGGTGCCGGCGACGGCGGTGGCGGTGACGGTGGTGGTGGCAATGGTGGCGGTGGAGATGGCGGCAACGGTGACGGGGGCGGCGGCGATGGCGGTGGCGGCAATGGTGGTGGCGGTGACGGAGGTGATGATGGCGGCGGTGGTCTTAAAGACGAGGGTGATGGTGGAGGTGGGGCCCGTGGAGGCGGCGGGGACGGTGGGGGCGGGGGCGAGGGCCGCCGCGGTCGCAGGGGAGGCGGCGACGACGGCGGGGGTACACGGGGGGAGGGCGAAGATGGAGACCGTCGGAGCGGCGGCGGCCTTGATGGCGGCGGCCGCACGGGTGGTGACCGCTGCAGAGAGGGCGGCGGCGGGCGCTGAGCCGCCGTCGGAGACCCAGCGCCGCTCCCGGCGCCGCAGTCAGGATCCGCGAGGCCAAACAGACCATCGCTGAGGGCGGGGCGCGACATCGCACAAATAAAGCAAGCGGCCAGCAAGAGTCAGGCAGGCAAGCAAGCAGGTGGCAAACTGCATCATTGGAACTGGAATGAATTCGGCATTCGGCATCCAACGGTCTTAGAGCGCCAGCCAGCGGTGGGCCCCACAGCCAAGCAGGCCAAGAAGAACTCTATCTGTGCTTAGCAAGGAATGAAGCAGTCTGGCTCCTATATTACTTTAGGCGGAAGGGTACAGCCCGTGATGCTGTGTTCGTAGCGTTTATGACGTGCATGGGTTCGTCACCTCCCACCTCAACCGTGTCTGGTCTCAGTGAGACTGTCTCACCAGGAACATACCACCAAAGTGCCTGCCCCCCTGCTCCTTATTTGAAACGTGCACCCCGGGTGGGCCAGCACGCAGGCAGCTCACCAGTCGCGGTCCAAGTTCTCCTGGCACTCAGCGCTGCCGGGGGTGCCCTCCGTCTCACTGTACATGCGGCACACCTCCACCGTCGCTGCAGACGAGCTGGTAGACAGCACCCGCACTCGCAGGCCGCCGCCGAGCGCCGTGGCCTCATTGTACGGCACGAACGGTGCCATCCAGCTGCCACCGCTGCCAAACGCGTCGACAAATAGGGATCGGTTAAAATCGCGCTCCGCAATCGTACCGTTGTAGATGTGGATAAGAACCCTTTGGTGGAAGATGCCGAGCAATCCGGCGTCATAGCCGCCAAATGAGCTGTTGCGAACCCGGTAGCTCAAAAAGATTTTGTGGTAGGGAAATGAGAGCGAGCCGGGTGCATGTGACTTGAGGCCGAGGTTGACAAGGACCATGTTTTGGTCGGTAAGGCCAGAGGCAGGGATTGTGAACCTTAGTCGGTTGCTGTTGGGGGTGAAGCTGGCGGCCGTGAGGTTGCCTCCGGGCATGGGCGTGGCCCAGCCCATGCGCCAGTTGTGGGGCGCGTTGTGGCAGTGAACGCCTTGAATGCCTTCGGGGGAGTTACCCATGGGGTCCGTGGGATCTCCGTACTCTTCCCGGCCCCTGCAATTTTCCATGGACAAACGCAGCACGGACAAATGCTGATTCTTTGTCGTACAAGTATATTGTACAAAAGTATGAGTGTGATTTGCGTTAGGCAGTTGCGTTCCAGCTCCCAGCTGCCCATAAGAAGTGCTGTTTTGTTTCGTTAAGTCGCGCCACCGTGTACTCGTAAATACACATACACCAGCCGGGACCAAGTTGAAGGTATGTCCGCGCACCTTGTCGCGTGATTGAGGCCATAGTTGTGTTGCAGTTCGTGGAAAAGAACGTGAACGTTTGCAGCAGAGGTGCCCTGAACGACACGAGAGTCCGAAAACGGGGTTGAGTCTTGTGTTTAGTGACCTGGGAAGTATCCGAGGTACGTAGGTGATCTACCGACTGCTTAAGCACGGGCCGATCGGGCCGCTGCTGAAAGATGGATACATCACGCCGCAACAGGACACATGTACACTGCTTCGCAGGAGTGGACTAGTAGATAGAAGTGCAAGTGCTTCGGCAGAAAAGGGCTGTAAGGGGCCACACGGTCACGCAGACGACGGTGGGCAATAATCCCAGCAGGGCCTGCTTCTGGTGCCCGGAACCTCCGGAAGTGTGATACGCCGGGGCGACCAACCCTCCCAGATTCGACCTGGAGTACGTTCTTCGCACCTTGATAAAGCTGCGGCAGGTGGATCCTGTACAGGAAACGTCCGCCAGACCGGCAAATCCGCACTTGGTCTGTGCAGGCACAACTACCATCACACGCCGCCGGGTCGACCACTGAAGCGCCGCCGCCAGCTTTGGGTCGTTGGCCGCCAACTGAATGTACCACAGTTCGTTAGTAATAAATAAATAGTTGTCAGCATGATGGAAATATGTATGGGTGTGATTGTATGGATGCATGAAGGCATGCTTGTTTAGTGGCGCGTGATGGGAATACATACATACGTGCGTGATTGTGCCAGCAACGGCGCTGTTCTATGATATATGCCGGTAGGTCAACGGGATCTGCGATGTTAAAGTGTCCTGGGTGAGCTTAGAGAAATCTATGGGTACCGTAAGGCATGGTTAGTCATTGTGGCCGTCTCTGAGTTTGGGTTCGGACACGGCAGCTAACGCAATTCGTTGCACAATGTTGTATAAGATCGATCTTAAGTTGCAGTGACGTAGGTGCTCCATCTGCGCGAACGAAGCCACAGGAAGCCCGTTTAAACAGGCACCGTCGTGGTGATCCATCAACCCGTCAACATCAAACTCTGAATAACTTGCACATCGATTGTGGCACATCATGCAGCTTTACGGCAACTCCGTCCTTCGCTGAACGGGTCACGGCTCCCTCGCTTATTATCCCCAACCGGAGGGTGATAACTTGGGTCACTCATCCTCATCTTGGGGGGGGGGTCGGTCCCTCATCTGCTCATCTAGATAGGTTTACTGCCCCCCTTCGGCACTTCTAAGATAATTCCAAGGGTGTCTTGTCTTCCATCTTAGATATGTGTGCGGGGGGTCACAACGCCATCTTCACTTGTTTTGCAAGGGTGTCCTGCCGCAACTCGGCTTGGGTCTGGGGACCCCCAGCACCATCCATAGACAGCAGCACCAACCCCTCAGCTCCGTCCTAAGATGTCGTGTGCAACCCCACATGTAGGTCTGCTGCAAAGCCCGTTGCTCAGCCGCACTAAGTGGCGAGCTCGGAACGTACCTGGTATCGTACAGTGACACCCTTGACCCTACTACAACCTCACAACGTTTCAGCTTTGCAAAGTTTATGTATTCCTAACCTTTTGTAGAACATTAAGCTTTGTCATCTGGCCCTGAGGCCTTACTGAAAAAGTTGCCGATGTGACCTAGCTTTTTTGAAAGAAGTGCCAAATCGGCTATTTTTTAGCTCAAAACGAAAGCCCTCGTGATACAAACGATCAACGCGGCTGGCATTTTTAGAGGTGGATGACATGACAGGAGGTGCACCGTGGTAGGTGCACTCGGCAAAGCAACCTGCCAGGACTGTGCAACTTGACACGCCCGAGCCAAAGGATGCAATATAGTAAAGTTCTGCATATCCTGTCCCCTCCTGTTCATTGATTTGCGCGTACATGAACGAAGAAGGTTATCCGGGTGTTTGGAGGCGACATTATAATAAGATAGCAATCATGGTAGGATAGCAAATTGTTTGATAACATGCGCAGTTAAGCCAGTCTGGAAGGCAAGCCTAACAAAGGTTACAGTTGCTGCCTGCACGGCTATTCAACGCTTCAACCGTACAGCAATGTCGGGCTCAGAATGCACATCTGAGAGTGCGGTGATGGGAATGCGTTCGTCGTCTGAAGTGTCTTGAGGGGGGTCGGTATCCCCATCTTGAGCTTGACGGAGGGGGGCCACATTCCCATCTTGGCTGAATGACGGGGGCCCCAACCCTCCATCTTAGGAAAGTGTGCTTGGGGGGCTGCATGCATCTTAGATTCGAAATAACAGCCCTGCGAAAATATCCAAAATGAATTTTCGGTTCATCTTTGGGACCAACCACATGACCCCCCTTCCCTCATCTTATTACCCTCCTCCCCAACCAACCCCCCGGCCCCGGACAGATTGCAACACCTGTGCCGCCTGCTCTTCTGCTGCCTTGACCCAGTGCAGTTGCTCAGCGACGCCACAGTTGGTAGAGGCGTCATAGGGCGAAGCGAAGATGCCGCGATCCAAGATGCCCTTGCAGTTCACCGTCAACGGCCCCACCACGACCACGTTGTCGGGGTTCCAGGTAATCTTGTTGTAGGAGCAGGTACGGTAGTGATTCTGCACGTGCACACACGAGGGCCAAACGAACGAGCGTACGGTATCAGGAGATCATCAGCTTGAAAGATAGGTACAACTCCTAAAACAAACGTGGAATGGAGAAGCAGCCACCAGAGGAATCGGGCGCGAGAACGCCCTGTTACCAGGGTTAATCGGCCGCCTCCATGTATGTGCGGCAGAGTAATATGATCTATTGTTCATTTTTAGTGCCCGTCGGGCAGGTGTGCATCAGTGCTCGACATACAACGGAATATCCATGCGCACCTGCACGTTCCCTTCCACCGCGTTTGGCTCGTCCGAGAAAACGTACTGCCTGAACGCCTGGACGACGAACGAATAGCGGTATCGGTGAACGGCGGCAGATGTGTCGACAGAAGATGTGCGCGCGGGGGTGCAAAGCGGCAGCCCAACCAGGTGGAGGCTCTAAAAGCGGTTTTACCAGTTTACTTTACTAAAATGCATTTTCCGGCAAGCGGGTCGGTACAGCCGTCAACGAACCCATGTGAGATCGACGTAGGCCTCTGATGTATGTACCGAGAAGTATAATGAAGGCAAATCTACCTGACGCACGTCCACCTCGCCACAGCCGAATACCTGAAACGTTTACATGTAGACCCGCTGGCTGTTCACAAATTATTGCGCGGTGGCACTCACCCTCCCTTGGCTCCCCTAACATGGGCTTATTATTGGGGGACCGGAACAACAATCTAGCCCAGCCACCCCCACAATGGATGTAAGAATCAAGCCCACTGCCTACCTTGGCGGAACGGAAGGGGTTGTTCCAACCGCACATGTCCAACAGATACACCACACCATGCACATCAATTTGCGTCCCCGTGTAGATCTGCGCATATTCCCACAGGCGGCGGCGGGGCGACGGACGGGTGCGTGCGCGGTCGTGTCAATTAGCTGTGGCTCGCACAATTACACTGCCAGCCACCCTGCCCACAGGAAGGTCACCTGGGGTTTTAATGTGACATGTCAGTATATATCTTCTGGCATTGCGTATTCTTCGACGGCGTTCCGTGCGCTGCCGCTTTCGCCAGGGCGAAGAGTTTTTTTATGGGCATGACATTCGGCATGGAGAAGCCGCATTTGGCTAGTGCTTGCTTGCTGGGTGGCAGGCTGGCAGCCTGCCTTACAATCCGATTTTGTGCATTGCGTACGTCATTCACGCCCACACCTGTCACTCTATCTCAAACTCCCATCCACCTACCTTTGCATAATTTATCCATCCCAATCGAGGCATATGCCTTATTGGCCCGGCAACGACCTACTTCTGACATAAGCACGCACCACGCCGCGTGTAGATACACGCAGGTGTGTACGGCACACACCTGCGCACGCACGCACCTGTGTATCTTCACACGGACCTACGAAGGAATCTGTGCAGGTCCCGCACATTCTCAGCAGCCTACTAACATTCGCACCTACACACATAAGCACCTCTTCTAGGCATGTGCCCATTCGAGCATGCACGCACCTCTTTTTGAGCGTTACGCGCCAGCACCTCAATTGACCTCGGTGGGAACTTAGCGGTGAGGCGCCCACTGTCCTGCTGCGTTCTCCGCCTTGATGATGACGAACTGCTGTTTATGTTGTTGAGGTCAAACATGGCCTTTATGCGGTAGGTACGAGCGAGACCCAGGCAGGTAGGCCATCGGGCGGGTTGCCGGACGGTCAGGCGAACGAATGTAAGCAAGTATGCCTTGTCTTGTGGCCGTATGTGGTATGTATATGGTTTTAACACCCCGCGACACGAAGGATCAAGGCATTCATTATAAGACGGGCAGCCTTTAAAGGAAATGGAAGCACGCAGTAAAGCGGTCATACTCTTCGCGGCAGGGGAACACAGGGTCCTCAGGCAATCCTGATGAACCGAAGTCAGACGCCTTGAACCCAAAAACCATACCCACCATTGGCCTTTGGTGCCTGGCCCACGTGACCGGTTCGTCGATCGTGCGTGCGTCAGTGCGTCAGCGCGCGGAGAAGGCAGACATACGCAATGCCCTATCAGCAGGCTGCCTCGCTCCGAGGGGCAACCGTAAATCAGTCCAGCAAACGTTTCGTGCTGATATTTCAGCGTCGCAGGCAGAAGGCAACAAACCAAGCCTTACCTCAGACTTCCGGCGCTTTCAGACTCGCACCATCGCTGCCTCCTCCCCTACCTGCTGCCCCTCTTCCGCCACCCGCCTCCTCATGACTGCCACTCGCTCGCATTTCATCATACAAATTATGCCCTTTCGTCATTTGCGCATGCTTGCTAACATTTGCTCGTTCATTTCAATCAGCCATCTTCTGCCGCGCGCGGTTGCATCAGCAGGATAACATGTATGTCTGGCTGGTAAGAATTACAGCTGCGTGCTGGGTCCGTTCGATGACGTCGCTATCGCCTCCGTACGTACCTCCACTGCACTATCGTCTTAACCCACACCGCGCTCATTCCCCTATCGTTTACGCATCTCCCGATGTTCCGCCGGCAAGGTTGATTGCCAACTCCGAAATGGCTTACTAGTACTTACTGCGATTGTGTCGCCCGAAAGAACCTGGTTTGTCTCCATGAAAGCCGCCACCGCATCCTTTCCCCGGAGAAGGCGCCGCAACGGGACGTTGCAGTTGGGGTCTTGAACCACGAAACCTGACTTTGGGTCGCGGCCCTCGGGGCAACGCAATTCCACGAAGTCTACGGATGCGTGAGCGTTGCCGGCCTGTTGCAACTCGCGAATGCCCGTCATGACCGCCACGGTTGCGACAACTGCACGGATTGGATTGGATTTAAAGGAGGAATCAGTGACGTAGGAGATGGGTAGAGGAGGGCAGGGGTATAAGCGTGGAGTTACGGGCGAATTATTCCTGAAGACGGCGCTTGGGCTGGAGAAGGTAAGGTTGTTGCCATGCCGCTAAGGGAGTGGCGTGTATGTGGGGTATGTTGGCTCAGGTTGGCTGTTTCAGTGTCCGGGGGTGGGAGCTCAATCGGACGTGAGAGTGTAACGCTCAATTTATTTCTTACCCTTCAACGATGTACTAGGATCGGCTTGCGATTGCACATTTTGGATTGAATGTATGATTAGAATACTGGCGTAAAGCGCGAATACACGCCGGAGCGAACTCAGGTCCATGGCAATCGTGATCACAGAACTGCAAACTCAGATGGACTTCGAAGTATGAAAAATATAATTTGCTGAAATGACCTAGTTATTTATCATCTACAATACATCCGTCGGTTTCCGACCAAGGTATAAGTCGCAAACCCAATTTAACTTGGGATGAAGCGGCTTTTGCTGCTGTCATCAATAATACTGATGCTTTACCCACAAGAGCAACATTTCACAATTGCTGATTCAAACGCAGCGATGCCTTTCCAGTTCCTCATCCGTACATCTACTGAACCGTCAGCAGCCGTGCGTTGAGACGCCCCGCATTGTAAGCCAATAGAAAGCCGAGTGTCACACATCTATACGAAACGCGGTTTGAGTGACCAACTTGAGGCCCAGCTGCTGGGTAGGTACGGTGTTTGATGACCGACCTAGCTGCCGCGCGCACCTCCGATCGAAGTGTGACAGGGTCGGTGTGACCGCAGTCTGTGCAAAATCCCCTGGCGTCGGCCTCCATTAACCGGCGTTTAAAAAACTTAAAAACTTCAAAAAAATGTATTATTGAATTCCTAGAAACAAGTTAAGCTAGCATGACTTTTACAACCGCAGGGGCCTGAAGCAGCGAGCGACAGGGCGCATATATATTACGTAACACTAACACGATTTCGTCAATGGCTGTCGTAGTCATGCATAATAAGGACACGCTGTGCATGACAGCTCCACAGAATCATGGTGGCCAAATCACCAAATCGTCGAGCTCCCTATGCTTACATGACATGATGATACGTTGTGCACGACAGCGAGGGCCAAAGTTGTTAGCTTCACAAGACGCACGTGTTCAGGCGCTGTCATACCAGAGCGTCACGGCCTAGAAGCGATTACGACGGCTGGGCCACAAAGCATAAGCCTAGACGGCCAAAAAACACGGAGAAAATATGTCGTACTGCGTGCACAAACATTCACAAACATGCACGCGCACGCACTCTTTGACCTTCCGAGATGCCCCAGCAACCGACGCTTGGCAACGATGCTTAGTGTGTATGCATCACCATGCATTACCATACCAAACAATCTCCCAAACCCAAACCCAAACCCAACCCAAACAACCTGGCTAATGCCGCGACGGAATCAACGCGCGCTTCGTTGAAGCATGTTTTACGGGGCAGGGGCCGTGTAAGTCCGATTTGAAGCCATACTTATATATTATACCGTATAATAACTAGTTATGCCGGACTACTTAGACCGGTGTATGATAGGTGGCCACATGCTCCTGAATTAGAGTTAGATGGGGCAAGGCATAGTTAATATACAGTTGATCGGTATTAGATATAGTATTTGTATAACTGCATGCACAGGAGATCTTTTCCAGCTGCAATTATGGCGACCTGTAAACTACATCAGCATTATCAATGTATCTATGTATGCTACAATGTTCGTCAGTGTTCGTCGTCATGGCACAAGGGGGACAAGTGAGGCGGGCGCAGGGTGCACGGGGGCTCAGACACGGGTGGTTATTAGTACACGTTGGTGCGCATGCCTCATCGGCGCTGCAGCATGCATGGACAAACATCACGAACACGTTAGTGTCTCCTCTGGGATCAATAGTCGTGTGATGCTATGCAATTGGGTGATGATGAAGCTTGTAATATCCGTGCGTTACAGTAACGAAGTAAGGGCAATAATTGTTATTACCGCAAATATGCTCGCTAGTGTGTAAGAGTTCCTGGAGCGTCCTGGGCAGAATTGGAGTACCGGTATGGTAAGAATGAAGCCCTCGAAGACCACCTACGGGTTGTTTCTTCGAAAGCGAATGGAAAGGTGGTGAACGGGAAGCTCCCGGTATGCACTCGGACCGGACCGCGCCACAACGCGGCGAGTTTATTTCATCGGTCAATCCTGGTCAATCAACGCAGCCATATGACTGGATGTTCCACTGTGGGCGAGCAGGGTGGCTATCTTCAGATATGAATATAAATACGGGAGAAATTGTTAAATAAACTGAAGATAATTTCCTTGGCCGTGCACAAAATTGAAGGTTTATATAATCCGGCCCCACAGCAGGTGGGCATGATATCTCCCGGGGCCGTGTTTAGCCGGGAAAATCCCCTCCGAGACGAATCAGGTCAGATACTCTCAGCGCTTCTGAGCCAGGAGTATCTCTGGCCGTAGATATTCAGCAAAATAAGATAGCCACCCCGTGGGCGAGTCGCCCGCCCTGAGAACGAATGAGCACCGGGGGCCCTGCCTGACCGGGCCGCTACGTACACAGCACAGGGGCGTGCGTGCACGCGGCTACGTATTTTTGTCCCGCCGCACGTGCAGGCCATGACATACGACTGGGCAGACTTGTGTGAGATGTCCGACCGGCTTTGTGTATTTGGGTAAAGTTACATGTTAGGAAGATCCTGCCTCATTATTGAACATACGGGATGCATGTGACGACCCTTGCCATGCGTTATTCCACGCACAATGAGACGAACGGCACATGCATGCAGCAGCCGGGCATTCATGGCGCGCAAGCTCCGCCGGCTCCAGGCATGCATGCCATGCATGGCTCATTTCGTTGTTGTCTACAGGTCCCCTTACCGTACAGAGGGCGGGTAGAGAGGCCAACGGGCTGGCCATACACTGACAACGGACGGAGATGTAATCGGGTTAAGAGAAGTAGGCCAATGCAACCACGCAGACATGTCCGACATTACAAATCGAGCTACGCAGACAGACAGGAACGAACGAACCGCACAGGCAAGTATAGGCCTGCGACTAAATAAGATTTCGTCACTAGGGCCTCTGATAACGTGTCCCGACTACCCATGACTGGGCTATCCACCAGCAGACCGCCCCGAAGGTCTTGATCCCACTGTCACCACGTTAACATCACAAGCAACAGACTACATCGTAATTCGCGACAGCAATTGGAACGCCCACAGGAACGTCATAAACGGCCCCTTTCGCCGGCGGACCAGCCAGCCATGTAAACATCCGAAGAGGCGGCCCGAGGAAGCTGTTTAATTTGTTTACCAATATTAAAGGCGATCCCTGAAACTTGGAACGTGGTATAGGAGGATACCACCCTTGCCAGGCATTCCTCTGGATGGATAACGTTATTTCGCAATTGGTGCACAGAAAGGGTGGAAGGACAGCCCAAAAACTAACATGCCTTTTTTAGATAAACTGCGTGGATAATCATATATGCAGCCCTTTATTTGAAGTGCCCTACCCACAAAGGGAACTCATTTAACTACGTACCACGTTCGACGAGAAATGCACATTGTTACAAAATACTTGTATCCACCCGCTAACTGGGCATCAACGCAGTCATCAGCGCTCTCCTACATGCATCGTAAGTGGCTGTATCTGCATCCACCACGCATGCACGGAGCCTACCGGCCTCGCTTGCCCCTCCGTCCGGTTATTAGCCGCCCTCAACAATAATATACAACATGTCTCATAATTATTACGCCACTTTAAGGAATCGCCTGTACGCAGCCCGCTTGAGATTGACGGACATGCAGTGCAGCTTGATAATGTACTCCTCATACATGTGTATTTGTACACGTTGTGGGGTTTCACGGCCGCCGTGGTGATGGCGGCCGCCGTGGTGGTGACGGCAGTCGGCAGTCTGGGTCGACGGATCCGATAAGGCCATCGCTGAGGATCGGGTCAAGGACGTGCGGCAGGAGTGTGGCGCGTAGGTTTAGTTATGCTCATGAAGTATGCGGAAAGGGTGGGTTCTTGCTGTTGCGAGCTAGGCGTAGTGTGTACAACATAACCTACTGGGTGGGGACGGGAAACTTCGTATGGGGTCGGGCTGAACAGCCGCTACCCTTCGCAACGTCGTCCCGACGTACCTTGCCGCTGTAAGAGAGAAGAACAACTGAATGGAAGCGGGTATGCCGTCGCTGACGACAAGGAATTCGTTCCAAAATTTTGGTTTCGGGTCATATTTATAAATAAAAACGGACTATCAGCGCTCGATCGATTTGTGAAACAAGTTCATTTATAATCGATGGATAGATACTGAATAGAAAGCAGATTGAAAGCGCTATATATATTTTTTATAATATACTGTAATATTATACATTTGATTTATTATATTTTATATTATTATACTATATTATCGGGCTCTCGTGCATCTATCTCGATGTCTTCCATCCATGTCATCGATAGGGTATGGTATGCCATGCATCGACGGACAGCCTATTGAGGTTTGTGTACTATTTTGTATTTATTCACTCATATTCAACGACCGACAATTTGTGTCTTACCAGTCGCGGTCCATGTTGGCCATGCAGTCGGGGCTTCCTGGTGCGCCCTCCGTCTGGGAATACATGCGGCAAACCTCTACCTCCGCTGATGTGTCCCCGACAGAGACGACCTTGATTCGCAGGCCGCCTCCGAGACCCGTGGCGGCATTGTATGGCACGAACGGGCCCGTCCAGATGTTTCGGGCGCCGAAAGCGGGGTCAAAAGCATCAAAGCGCGGGCCGGTGTTTATGGTGCCGGCGGACGCTATGAGCCAGGTTTTCGTTGTGACATCCCGATCCGTTATTGTGCCGTTGTAGTTGTGTACGAGGACTTTCTGGTGGAAGGAGTCACTCAGACCAGCGTCGTACCCGCCATACGTTTTGTTGCGAACACGGTAGCTCAGAAAATATTTGGGGTAGGAAATGGAGGCCGCGCCGGGACTGGACGACTGCAGGCCTAAGTTCACAATAACCATGTTTTGGTCCGTGCGCCCAGAGGCGGGGATCATAAACCTTAGTCGGTTGCTGTTGGGGGTGAAGCTGGCGGCCGTGAGGTCGCCACCGGGCATGGGCGTGGCCCAGCCGATGCGCCAATTGGATGCGGCATTGTGGCAATGCGGGCCCGAACTTCCTTCAGGTGACGAGCCCATTGGGTCCGTCTGGTCGCCGTACTCTGCGGACATCCTGTAAGTGCGGCAACAACATGCGCGCGTGCTTGTAAGTTATATATAAACCGGTCTTATATGTGTCGTATGAACTTTCGTATGCACCATACCCAGCACCCACGCAACCCAGCCAGGAGCATGCGCCACGTAAGGGGACACGCTGATGTAAAGTGCTCATAATCCTCTTATCCGCCGGCTCTGTCGATGCAATGTGGTATCGGATCTGGCCTCTCTATCTAGTTGAGGCTCGACGGCTGTGATAGGCTGTGATAGGCTGATAGGCTGTGACGGCCGGTCGGTGTGGCAGGCGAGAGGTCGTGCCCCCTGTGCTTGAGGTGTACTATAGGGAACCGCGAACAACTGATGACAGCGCGCTCATACACACCAGCCGGCGTGCTGGAGGCCGTGGTTGTGTTGCAGCTCATGGAAAATGGTGTATACATTTGAGGTGGCCTTGCCCTGTGTGCACGCATTCACGAAACGGGCGGGGCACGCCGACACGCACGGGACTTCAGATTTGAAGCGTTTGCGAAGTGGAGCGCATGACGGATGAGGGGCGGGCATGTAGGTTTCAGCAAGGTTAGTTGAGAAACGAGCTAGCTAACCAGCAGTGCTGATCCCAGGTATGCAACGAATCCAAGCAACTAACGGATGGCCACGTCCATGCCTTCTGTGTTCTGTCATCCGTCTTACACCAGACACGTGACGGGCCGCCCAGTTAATATATATTCAATGCATGCGACCGACTGAACACACGTTCACGTACGTACATGGATGTAGGAGAAGCAGGTGCTCTTGGAGCACGAGGTCTCGGCAAGTCCGTACCACGGACACGTGACCTCCTGCGGTAGAATTGTCATGATGCGCCGTCGCTCCGGCCACTGCAACACTGCCCTCAGCTTGTTGTCGTTGGCGGCGAGCTGTGAGGTCGGGGCGGGGAGCGGGTTCGTTCGGGCATTCATTGCTTGGCTTCACGCGCACGGTGGCATTTTCATCGCACGCATTTTGTCGCATAGGAGCGATGGGGCATGTGATGTACGGATTGACGCACACAGACGGACATATTCGTGCATGCATCCGATCGACATGCGATGCGCGACAATACCTGCCTCACCGGTAAGAGCGAGAACGCATACTCATAGGGTGCCAATCGTAATAATAACAACCTTAAATCCTTAACCTTACGTATGTGGCGTTAAACTGTCTTGAGCGCGGCGGTTTGGCTTCCATGTTAATTTGTATAACATTAATGACCCGTTTTAGGGATCTGGAAAGAGAGTATCCCGGAAAAAGCTGGAAGTAAAGACGGATGGACGGAGGTGTTTCTCTTTTGCCCCAGGACACGCTTGTTCCCAGGGAGTACACCCTGGCAAACCAGATCCACGCTGAGCGGCTGACACGGCAACAACCAGCCTTTCCATTTGGCTGATTCCACGCAGGCGCGCGCGCGCCGCCGTACGTGAGTTGAACGAAGGTGGGCAGCACGCACGCACCAACATTTCAGATATGCCCCACGACCCCTTGGAAACACTTGCCGGCGGCCGACGTGTGCTTACCCGAACTGCACCTATTTATCTTTGATAAATTGCTTGAGGAGCCTAAAGCCATTTATACTCACTCCCAATGTTAGTAATCGCGGATTGAGCCTACCCTTACCTGCTGCCTTCTATCCATGCGCACAGCAGCCCGTACACAGCGGATCGCGTGCGTGATAATAATGCACACATAGGCTCCATGTATGCACGCACCTGCCGCCCGAATGACTCCACCGCTTGGTTCCAGTACATCTGTTCGGCGGCTCCGCACTTGGACGCTGCGTCAAAGTCCAAGGGAAAGGCAAGGCCGGGCACCTTGCCCTTGCAGTCGAGCTGAATGGGGCCCACCACGGCCACGTTGGACGGATTCCAGATGGTCTTGCCATAGGAGCATGTCCCATAATAGCGCTGCGTGACGGGCCGCCAGCAAAGGATAAATTTGAAAGGGGTAGAAGGTAGTTGATCACAAATTCACGATATAAGGTTGTGATGAGCATGCTTTTGGGCTGCGGTCAAACGACACGTAGTGGGATCATAGATTGGTAACAAAGACAACTTTTTATGATTAATTACGTACCCTTATTTCGTGTGCACCTGGAAACAGGGTCACGGGCATATGCGACATACATGCATGCAAATTGACACAGCCCACAACCCCACGCAATTTATTAAAAACGATACATCAACCCACCTCAAGGTTTCCTTCTAGTGCGCCTGGCACATTGTCGAACATATACCTCTCGAAGTCCTTGATGAGTAAAAATGTTGCGATTGAGTGTGCATGGTTGGATGGTCGTTATATGCATGCAGGTTGTTAGGGGTTGTTGGTAAGGTTTTTGCACAAACATGTTTGTAAGAACTGTGAAATGTGTAATTCTGCTTGGGGAAGCATGCATACGATGCATCTAGTACATTCTACACATATACGGTACTCCATGCGTGCATCTTGCACAGCAATGCATCCTGACTCCCGTAGGGATTCCCTATTTAAGGCAATGGCTCTCATTATTGTGCAGTGCATACGTTCAACCCCGCGTAATTCAAAGCAATCCAACCAACCAACTAACCTTGGCCGATCGGAAGGGGCTCTTCCAACCACAGAAATCTACAAGATATACGACCGCCCTGACCTCGATGGGCTTTCCTGTGTACACCTGTAAACAGACCGACGGGTGGGTGGCTGTGCGTTAGTTAAATTGTTCAGGTTTTGGGCGTGCATTGCTCGTGCAAATTTGCGATAAGCGGTCGCTCGGTAGGTAGTAATGTCCTCGTGCGAAAGTGTGAAACATTATTACGTGCTATCGCAATGGCTCGGCACATGAAGACATGCTAGTGCTTGTATGCATGCATGCGTTTACGTATCTGCGTTCCGGGATCCACCCGCCGCCAGCACCGCAGTTGAACGAAGCGATGTACGTGGGTGTGTCCACGCCGGCTGGCTGCGTATGCGCGTGGGCTATGCTGCTGTGAGGTTACAACAGGTCAGCTCGATGGTCATTACATTTTGCGTCGACCGATCAACCGGCTGTGTACTTTCAACGTCAGCAGGCTAGCTGTGTACGCTCCCGCACCAGGCGCATTGTCATTTATTCCCAGGGCGGGGAAAGGCACCTGCCCTCATGCATGTGAATCGAATGCGCGGGAATTGATGAATGGACCCCGACACAACGAATATTTTTAATAGTAGCAGAAGCGCGCATGCACTGCCGCCAGCGCACCGATGACCCACCTCCTTTTCCGCGCCTTGCTCCAGCAATCGAATGGAACCCTGACGGAGGGAGAAGGTGGCTTCGCCCAAATCGCCGGCCAACAAACGCCGTGAGCCGATGTTGCTGCTGCTGCGAACGTCCAAGGTGGCCTGAAGGCGTGCGTACCGGCGGCGTGTGGCCGTGTGGACTGGTTCACTCACTGAGCGAGTGACTCGATCGTTCAATGAACTGGGCGCACAAGCAGTTCTTGGCTGCTGCCACGCACGCACCGTTTGAATGTCCCTACATGCCATGTGTATGGCTTCCCATCTACTGCTTGCCCGGATACAGGCCGCCGCCGCCACCACAATAACTGCCTTAGTCAGCTCTACTACATACATATGCTTACCGCAATTATGTCGCCCGACATCAGCTGATACTGCTTTTGAAAGGCAGCAACCTTGTCCCGGCCTCTAACGATGCGCTTGGGCGGCACGGTGCAATTGGGCTGCGGCTTTATGAACCCATCCAAGGGGTCACGAAATTCGGGGCAGTTCAGCGACACATAGTCGTCGTTTCCGTGTTGCGCCCTCTTGTTGCTGACTATGCTAAGCCTGGCAACAACTGAGGGTGGACCGCGTGTGGGTGGATTGAGAGTGGGTGGCGGCGTCAATGATACTGGAGAAGGTAGGGTAAGCAGGGTGATAGGTGTGCTGAAGCTATCCAAACATAGCGTCTGGATGGAGGCGTCACAAGATCTGGAAAGTAAGCAGTGTTGACAGCTGACTCAGCTGTCAAATGCGACTGTCAGTGACAGTGGCATTCAAAAGTGTCTTATGGCAGCCCTCCGTGAGTCTTCTGCAGCGCTCGCACGCTCGATGCCATTTAACTAGCTTTTTTGGCGGCCGCGTGCTTCCTCTCCCAAGAAAATCGACCTTCGCGAGCATCTTTGTGGCAAACTCCCGGATCTCAGTGCACCGCTCAATTGTCCATAACCCCAAATCCTCATCATGGAAGTACGGCATAGTTGCATAATTTGGCATGGGGCATGCACATCACATGCCGATATGCATGCATGCCCCGCCCCCCCCCCCCGTATGGCTCTCTATCTACCCCAAACCATGCGCGTGTGACATACGTACACTGCACATATGAAAGAAATAAAATAAATTCTCTACAAAGTATGATCTTATCTAAAAAGAGCTAAAGTATGCATATTATAGTAGGAAATGGAACTGACAAGAGTCTCTTCCGCCGATTGGACAGGTCGGGCATACCGACGTGGATTCATAGAGTCCGTTTGGGTGTCAAGAGAACAAAAAACAGACTCTGCGACAATGTAAACTTCATTGGAGACCAGCGTTCAGTACATACAATAACACTTTGCGGCTGGGTGCTACATATAGCAGCGGCCCTAAATTTCGAATTCGCAAGTGCTCAGGCCACAACGCGGCATTTTTGTTAACAATGCATTACACTGCTAACGTTTGTCCTTATTTATCATGTTTGCAAGGCCTTTCATGAGCTTGAAGAATTTTCCACGAACGTCGTGGTACGGGGTATAAGCGCTCCGTGAGCGGTGCGTGAGCGCTTACTGTGCGCTTACGGGTAAGCGCTTACTGAGCGCTTCTACGGGTGAGCGCTTACTGAGCGCTTATTTTCTAAGCGCTGAGCTCCGCGCCTAGCCTAAGTAGTGAAATTTCGATTGCGCATGTTTATTCTGTGCGTATCCTGATCATATAAAATTGAATATGGTGCGTAAATTACAAACGAACGGTAACGCTTACCATCCACGGCCGATGTCCACTTGCTCTTCTTAGATTGTGCGTCCTGGATGCTTGTGCATAACATGAAGATGCAAAGCGTAACGACAATGCAGCGGCTTTGCGCCATGGTCCTCGCTGTCTCCCAGTGCCTGGCACGTACGTACGGGTTGGCAATATGAGTAAATGGAACCAAGCGCTGCTGGAAGATATTGCGCTGGCTGACTGGCGGAAACAAAATCCCAAAGCTTAAACGTTCGTCACTCCAACGAAGGCGATATTAATATCGCATATTTGTGGTCAAGCTAATTCCAGTTCATATATATAAGTAGGTAACGGACTCAAGCCCCCCTGATAGGGTCTTGCGTCGTATCTATATTTACGTCCACAGAACTATATATGCGTGGTATCGAAGGATACAGTCGTGTACAGTCGGGTTTAGATAAGTAGGTTGAAGAAACCGTATGTATTTGAACTGGATTGGTTGCTAGCGCCGTATCGGTAAGGCCATGCCGTATAAAGTAACGCACTGCTTGATTATCTCCGTGTGGACTAACGGTTATTATTTCAATAGTTGGAATAGAAAAAAACTAAAAGACCTGATAAAAATGATGGAGCCGCGCCGCCATAACCTGACTACAACCGCTCCACGACCTGTACGAAACAGCGCATACCAAAGTCTACGACCCCCTTTGTTGCGGGAGCAGCACTAAACCGTGCCAAGTTTCAGGACGGTTTCGCTCCGTCAAGCACAGGTCTCAACAGCAGTGGTCCAGTAATCCTCGCGTAGATTACTCTGCTAACCAGGCTCCCTTCCAGGGCCTTTATACCCTGTTGCGAAGAAGGCTGAAACGACCTCTGGGATTCCGTACGTTCGAGGACCTTCGTGTCTGTCTAGTTCGTAAGTCTACTACGTAGCCCTTCGACCGACCTTCGTCGATACGAACGAGGTCTCAGGCGTAGCGCGTTCACACGCTATCTGGTTCTTTATATTCTGTAGAACTTCTTCTATCGATCGCGCCGGGAGCGCCTTACAAACTCTACAGGAGTCTATCGCGTCCCTATTAGGACCGCCCGCCAGTACGCCTACCAGCGGCGTTCCTTCGCGCGTCGAAGTCGTAGCAATACCGCGGCATCGAAATATGCCTAAGTATTCACGCTACAACATCTGCCTCCCTTCTCTAGGAGCCTGCGTCCTCGCGGCGTTCTGGCTGCAGAGCCCAATAGGCTTCGACGAGGGCGCGGTCCTCAAAACTCGAGTCATCAACCCAAGTGTTGTGTTCGTGACCAAAACCCTTCCATTTCACCAGGTATCGATGAAGCACACGCTTCCGAAGCTTACGAGTCTCATGGTCCAGGATCTTCTCAGCTGTCCATACGGGCCTCGTAGTGTCGGGGTCAAGTTCAACAGCTTTCGGGGGCTGTACACTACCATCGGAGCGGTAGGGTCTCAACAACGACACGTGAAACACGTTGTGGAATCTGTATTCAGCGGGTAGTTTCAACCGGGCGACAACCGGGTTGATCATCTTCTCGATTTCAAAAGGACCAATCCACTTCGGCATCAGCTTCTTCTGCGCACCACGTTGAGCAGCCAAGTTCTTCGTATTCAAAAGAACGTCTTGGCCTTCTGCAAACTCAACGTTTCTCCGTTTCTTGTCAACGTACTGTTTCGATCGATCTTGTGCCGCAAGCATGCACTGCCTGGCAACAGCAAGACGTTCTGCGTACGTTTCGGCGTAATTCTTAGCAGCAGGGACCGCATCTCCAAGATCGAGGCAGAGTGGAGTCCGCGGATGGAATCCATAATTCAAAAAGAAAGGCGAGGATCCGGTCGAGCGATTCTTCAGATTGTTCATCGCAAACTCAGCCGGACCAAGGTACTTATCCCAGGAGGTCTGATCTGTATCAACGTAGTTGCGAAGCATATCGCCAAGTATCCGATTCATCCGTTCGGTCTGTCCGTCAGTCTGAGGATGAAAAGCCGTGCTCAAGTTCTGCTGAGCCCCAACAAGCTTAAACAGCGCGGGCAGGAAGGCACCGGTAAACTTCGAGTCACGGTCGGATACGATTGTCTCTGGTAAACCGTGTAGACGAACAACGGCGTCGAAAAATAAGTCGGCAGTCTCTGATGCATCGATCGTCTTTCTGCATGGCCGCAAGTGTACCATTTTCGTCAAACGATCGACAAACACCACGATAGAGTTGTACCCTTGTCGTGTGTTCGGCAACCCAAGGACGAAGTCCATGGAGATGCTCTGCCAAGGGCGAGCAGGAACCGGCAACGGGTGGGACAGACCCGCCGGCTTCCCAGCAGCGGCCTTGTTCCGCTGGCACGAATCGCACATCGCCACAAAGTCGGTAATATCAGCGCGTAAAGTCGGCCACCAAAACTTGCGTTCAACGAGGTCGATAGTTCGGTCACGACCAGGATGCCCAGCAAGCCGGTCGGAGTGGCACGCTGCGATGATGTCTCGTTTCAAATCGGGGTCGTTCGGTACGACAATGCGAAACTCGCATTCTTCCCCCTCCCGTTGAAAGAACCCACGAGGGTGGGACAACAGGCCACGGGTATTCGAGGGATTCTGGAACCACGCGTCACGCGCAGTTGCATCCGCAATGCGTTGGAGCAGAGAGCTCGACGACGCATTCTGGCGACGAGTGGTGACCGCGCACAACACCACGACAGCTGCAAGGGACGGGTGGCGGGAAAGGGCGTCTGCGACGACGTTCAGACGGCCTGGCCTGTAGAGCCATTCGAAATTGAACTGTTCGAGAAATTCTACCCATCGCGCTTGCCGGCGACTCAGTTGCGCTTGGGTCTTCAGGTACGTCAGCGGGTGGTGATCAGTCACCAGCGTAAACGGTACCGAACTCTGTAGATAACATCGCCACTCCCGTAGAGCATTCACTACCCCCAAAAGTTCTTGTTCTCCTGTACTGTAATTCCGTTCTGCCGGTGAAAATTTCTTGCTCGTAAAAGCGACCGGGCGCGCGTCCTGCAGTAACACCGCGCCGGTACCGTTGAGGGAAGCGTCCGAAATCACCTCAAACGGTTTTGAAAAGTCGGGGTAGGATAGCAGCACGTCGCTCGCTAATCGAGTTTTCAAATCTGTAAAGGCACGTAAGGCTTGCGGAGGCCACGTGTCTGGCAACCGCGACTGACTGAACAGGTCCGTCAGCGGCGCAACAAGCGAACTAAAGCCTGCAATAAAGCGGCGAAAGTAGTTCGCGAGGCCCACGAAAGATCGGAGTTCGGAAATGTCACGTGGCAACGGCCAGTTGCGGATGATGTCGACCTTTTTGGGGTCCATTCGGATTCCATCTGTGCTTACGATGTGCCCGAGGTATTTAACTTCAGGACGCCAGAAATCGCACTTTGAAAGCTTCACCTGAAGCTGATGTTTGCGGAGTACGGCGAGCACCAATCGAAGGTGACGCGCGTGCTCTTCGGGGGTTTTCGAAAAGATCAGAATATCGTCGAGGTACACCGTCACGAACGAATTCAAGTACGGTGCGAAAATGCGATTCATGGTCGCCTGGAAGGTCGCAGGGGCGTTCGACAGACCAAACGGCAAGACCAGCCATTCGAAGTGTCCCAGTGGCGTCGTAAAAGCCGTTTTCGGAATGTCGTCTGGATGGATGCGCAACTGGTGGTAACCCGAAGCCAGGTCAAGGGCCGTAAAGAGGGATGCTCCTGATAAGCGATCGAGGGTGTCATCAATCCGAGGTAGCGGGTATTTATTCTTCACGGTTATTTTATTCAGTGCACGGTAATCGATGCACATGCGCAGTTCACCAGTCTTCTTGGCCACAAAGAGGATCGGCGCGCCAAAAGGCGACGTGGAAGGCTGGATAAAGCCTTTCTGTAACAAGTCCTTGACTTGCTTCTCAACCTCTTCGCGTTCTAAAGGCGATAAGCGGAATTGTGGCCGAGAAACGGGTTGCGCATCCGGTACCAACGGAATGGTGTGATGCACACCTCGATCTGGCGGCAAATCTGTAATCGGTGCGAAAACATCTGCGAATTCATTCAAAATCTGAGAGAGGTCTGCGTTTGCCGCGACGTCAGGAGGGAGCTCCAGTGCCTGCGGGGGCGCGCTGGTGGGTGGCGGTACGGGATTCTCCTTGACGAGCACCAGCAGCGCGCGCGCGTCTTGCTTCTTCAGGTCTCGGAACGCGCGCTTGGACGACACGACCTGGGCCGATACAGGCGGAGTCTCCATAAGCAGTGCACTCGGCGGGGACGGGGAAGGCGGCGAGGGCTCAGGGGCGTCGACTGCACGAAGTGTTAGGACGCGACCTGTGGGTTGGGGCAACTCCAGCGCACACTCAGCCGGCTTCAACACCGCTCTGTGTTTTTTCAGAAAAGTCTGTCCGAGCACCAGATCGGCCGATGCCGTTAACTTCGGCAACACGAGGAGACGCACCTCGGTTCCGAAAGAACCCATTCGAAGGCGAGCCCGGCACTCGCCGCGCAAAGGTGAGAAGGTGGTATCTGCTAACCGCACCGGAGCGAAAACTGTTGGCGTAATGGCCAAACCGAGCTTACGAGCAAGGGACTCGGCAATAAAGCAGTGCGTTGCGCCGGAGTCAGGCAGCACCCGCACTCGGGCTCCACTCAGTTTCGCTGCGAACAAATCAAGGCGTTCATCTGAGTTGAGTGCGCAACAAGTCGGAATCTGAGGTTCGGAGGTCATCGGCGGGTCATACCACACTTCTAAGGGTTCGGAGATAGCTGGTGGCGCGTCCCAGCCACTGTCAACGGACTTATAAATGTTGCTACCCGTTTCGAACCGGCGAATTAAGCGCATGCCAGTCAAAAGGCTTCGAAACTTGCCAGGACGAGCAGGTACGACAACGCAAGCGGAAGTGCTCGGTTCGTGTTCTTTGCATCTGCGATAATGCTGTAAGTAAGTCGAAATGCGAGACTGTGGTGGATTCAACCACACAGTGTGACCTGAGCAGTCGAGGGACAGGAAAGAGCGAGAAAGTGACCCGAATTCCTTACATAGGGCATTTCTGCCGGTATCACTCGCCGCTGCGTCCAGCGAAAAGCGACGCCCTATGCTCCGCTCAATCTCAGCAAAAAGGTTCGGGTCAAAGCGCACACTCTCGTCCGCCCAACTACGTACGCCGCGAATCGGGTTAGCCTTCGGTTTGGCTATCGGGGTCGGGTTCTGAAGCGGCGACGCAATCGACATCAACCCAGCATTCCGGTCACTAGTCAGCTGGGCAGCCCGTCACTGGTCGGCCTCCATGCGCTCGACGACGTTGGCCTTGGCCGTCGGGAACTTCTTGCAGTCCTCGCCGCGGTGGCCCTTCTCGCCGCAGCGGACGCAGAGCGCGTTCTTCTTGTAGTAGTCCCATTCGCAGTAGGACAGCACGCGGTTCAGGTCTCGGAACGCGCGCTGTCCTACTGCGAAACTCCAAAATGTTGCGGGAGCAGCACTAAACCGTGCCAAGTTTCAGGACGGTTTCGCTCCGTCAAGCACAGGTCTCAACAGCAGTGGTCCAGTAATCCTCGCGTAGATTACTCTGCTAACCAGGCTCCCTTCCAGGGCCTTTATACCCTGTTGCGAAGAAGGCTGAAACGACCTCTGGGATTCCGTACGTTCGAGGACCTTCGTGTCTGTCTAGTTCGTAAGTCTACTACGTAGCCCTTCGACCGACCTTCGTCGATACGAACGAGGTCTCAGGCGTAGCGCGTTCACACGCTATCTGGTTCTTTATATTCTGTAGAACTTCTTCTATCGATCGCGCCGGGAGCGCCTTACAAACTCTACAGGAGTCTATCGCGTCCCTATTAGGACCGCCCGCCAGTACGCCTACCAGCGGCGTTCCTTCGCGCGTCGAAGTCGTAGCAATACCGCGGCATCGAAATATGCCTAAGTATTCACGCTACAACACCCTTTATTACTCTTACCAAGTATGGTTTCACCGCAATATTAAATTGCACGTAATCCGGTAGAATTTTTCTGAGGCTCTTACTTGCATGTTTCATCATTCCCTCGATCACTGCTGGCTAACGTCCCGACAGCAGCCATTCCATGCTTGCGCATGTAAATTTAGGGTCGACGGTGCCGCAGAGGCAAGAGGAAAGCGTGTAACCAGGCAGGGAAAACATTATGGGCAGAAATGGATAGCTCGGCCGGTCTGGTGGTGATGATATAATAGGGGTGGTAACAATAAATCAGTTGATGCGTCCTCCAGGTCTGTCAAGGGTGCGTGCCACATGGACCAAGGCCAGCGACAATCAATCAGGCTGCTGGGCGTGCCCTTTCGCATCATCCGACGCTGTATCGATTGTTCAGAAGGGCTCTGACTTTAGTCACGTCATCAAATTGGGGTTTTCATGAGAAATCATGTTTCGTTACACAGAAAGGGTACCTGCAGGCAATAAAAAGCCGTCTTCATTCGGTAGGTAGGCCGGGTGAGGGCCGGCTGCCGCGAGAGCTATCGCTAAGGCCTTAACACCCACAGCCTCACGGCAACCACCCTATGTAGCTACAAAACCCGAAAATCACTCCTTCGTTCGTTCACGCCTGCGCGGACTCCTTAAGTGGCACCATGTGCCGTACCAACGCCCTTACGAGGGCACAACTCCTCTGAGTTCACAGAAAACCTAGGTTTTTTTAGCATTGCACTCAGAAACCCTTCAGTTCAATTCAGACCCGCATCCTGCATTGCAATTGCCCGCATTACCAACCCGCCGCCGGCGGCACAACCAATCAATGCAATGGCCAGCTATTCCACGAATAGCCATGTCAGCTCACTTGCCGCCGTCCCCCTAAACATGACGACCTCACATTTCGTTTGCGACGTTAACTTTTCCAACCGCGCTGCAGAAGCCGGCCATCATCGAGGATCTGCGCCCTGTATGTCATGTCGTCCACCTACCAGCGACATACACAACATCAACCAACAGCAATCTGGCGAGTTCGCCGTTCATTCCCCACGCAGGTCGATGTCTTGTTCCTTGCTACGAAATCATTCGCAACTAACCGTGTTTCAGGGCGGCTCGACCGGCAGCGGTCGATATCGTGCCTAGCTCACTTTACACATGCGCAGGAGAAAGCCCTTTTTGACTCCCGATCCCCGCGTAACCCCTGCTTCATTCAGGTGGACCTTTACGTCGGTATACATACGTATCTCGCCTTAGGAGCCTCAAGCACCTAACTATGGAGGCTTTAGGACATGCATGGCACATGCATACAGCGTCCCATGTTCTCCGGAATCAAAAGCCTTGTTTCGTTCTATCTAGTTATAGCGATACATGAGCGTCTTGGTGCACGGGGGCTTTAGTTTTGTAACAAGGAGGCTGATATTGGACATTGTGCTCCGTTCCAAATCCGTGTTTTGTTGACAGCCTGCCTGACGTTCCACAAGCAACGAAGGACGCCCTCATAACTTCGAATATCGCGTAGACACGAGCCTCGTCCCATCCAGGCGCCAAATTCGAGTAGTTCCATACATGTTCCTGGGCAAGTGCGCGCTGTTGCGACACCTTCCAGCAGCTTCCTGCCATCCATTACCGGGTTTCCTTGCTAGCTTCTGATGACCATTGAATGTTACTTAATAAGGTGTCCTGCTGAAGTTGACACGGTGGTAGAAAAGATGCAATATTGCATACAAGGCCGGTATAACCATGTTTAATGGGGATATACGACAGCACGGCACATCACTAGCCATGGAAAATGGGATAGTGACGCCTGGTGGGGATCGCCGTGGTGGTGGACGTCGCCGTGGCGGCGGCGGTCTAGGTGGGCGAGGTGGTCGGAGTCGTGGTGGCGGGCGCGGCAGCGGCGGTGGAGGTCGTAGCCGCAAGGGAGGCAGCGATGATGGTGGCATTGGTGGAGGGGGCGATGGTGGTGGCGGTGATGGTGGGGGTGAAGGGGGCGACCTTGGAGGTCGCGTCGGAGGCTGTGGTGGCGGCCGTGGCAGTGGTGGTGATGGCGGAGGCGCCGGAAATCTTGATGGCGGAGGCGGCGGGGATGGAGGTGGCGAACGTGAGGAGGGTTGAGGTGGTGGTGTCGGCCTCGGTGGTGGAGATGGCCGCGGAGAGGGAGGTGATGGAAGTACGGCCCCGCAATCTGGATCATTTCTTCCAAAGAGACCATCGCTGTGGGGAAAGGGGAAATATTGCTTGGGAGTTCAATTAGCAGCACAAACAAAATAATAATTCATTTAATTATCGCCACGCTCATGCACTGAATCGTAGGAGTCGTAGAATAGGCCATCATTTTAACAATTTCCTTTCGAATTGAAAGTGCTGGTCGCGACCGATCGGCTCCTGGGACGGACATCAGACTTCCCCTTCCTTTTTAATAACCATTAATTTCCACTCACACGATTCCAATCTGCTATCCGTGTTTGCATGTCATTCATACACACATGCCCCAAAGGTGTGTGCTCACCAGTCGCGGTCCAAGTTCTCCTGGCACTCAGCGCTGCCTGGGGTGCCTTCCGTCCGACTGTATATGCGGCACACCTCCACCGTTGCCGACATGCCCCCGACCGACACCACCTTGATGCGCAAGCCGCCACCCAGACCCGTGGTCTCGTTGTACGACACAAATGGAGCCGTGTACTCGAATCCTGTACCCCCTCGATTCATGTACAACGGCCTGTCATAAATAAATTCGGCAACGGTCCCGTTGTATTGATGCAAATAGACTTGCATGTCGTAGTCGCTCTTCATCCCTGAGTCGTATCCGCCCCATGTCGTGTTTCGTACACGGTAGCTTAGAAACAATTTAGGGTAGGGGATGGTACCTTTGGTGTCGACAGTATTTAAAAAAGGTATCATCTTGTTGTATATGGATGTCGAGCCCAGAGCGACAACGACCATGTTCTGGTCGGAGATGCTGGAGGCGGGTATGTTGAAGGTGCGGCGGTTGGTAGACGGCGTGAAGCTGACGGCGGTGAGGTCGCCGCCGGGCACAGGCGTGGCCCAGCCGAGGCGCCAGTTATTGGGTGCGTTGTGGCACTGCACCGCCTGGTTATCTAATGGGGATGTACCCATGGGGTCAGTCTCGTCACCGTACTCGTCTCGACCCCTGCGGCATTAGGAATGTAGGAATGGCACGCAGACATACGTGCACAATCCATCCGTCATCTAGATTGCAGCCCGCCGCGAGCTCCTGTCAGGTCTGCTGCTGGTCCGCCTTATGCGTGGCACACAAGCGATTAGAAGTCTTCGGAGAAAGTCTAAAAATGCCACGGCGGCCTGTTGAGGGTGTACGTACAGAGCGTGATAGAACGAGGACGAGGTGCCGTACGACCGCATGTGTAACCCGTCGGAAGCGGACCGATCGAAATCAAGACAGACAGGGTCGAACACAACAACCTGTGGTTTGACTCATTAGCAATCAAATCACATGTTACCCTTCAAGTAACCAAGCGGTTTATGAACACCATTAGAGTGCTGAAGTTGCGTCAGCGACTGACTCTAATAGCTAGGCGATACCCAAATAATGCAGGTGCTCCGGCGTGCGCGTAAATTCCCAGCCTATATGTAATCCTGCATAAATAAAACACGATCTATCGTAGGTGCCAACTTACCTAGATGCATGCATAAGACCCAGGTTGTGCTGCAACTCATGGAATATGACGTAAACATCTACTGGTAACGGTGTTGCACCAGGATACGTCTGATGATGATGGCCGGGAAAGTGTGAGAGTGGGCAGGGGAAGGAGACTGAGAGAGTCATGAATGAACTGTTTTGACAGTGAACAAAAAAGGCACGCACTCCTGTGGCCACTGCCTAAACATCGGGAAGCGACCAGCAGCTACAAACTAAAAGACGTATGTAGTTCAGTTTACTAGCTCAGTACATCATACCAACGAACCTTGACAAAAGCGCGGCAGCTTGTAGTACAACCCACGTCAGCGTATCCAGCCCAAGAACACTTTGATTCACGTGGGACAAGCACAACGCTTTTTGTCTGTGGCGACTGCTGAAGTGTTCGCAGCTTGTCGTCGTTGGGGGCAAGCTACAGGGACAGGGTTATAAAGGCATCGTTAAGTTAACTAACACGGTGGGGGAGCTCGCTCGCGGCTGTTTTGAGAAAGGCAACCAGATTCTTGGGATTCACGAACTGTTGCAAGATGTATTGGTTCTCATGCATCTTCTGTACCTTCCCCAACCCATTGACACCAGCGCCGCATGCACCCCATGCCCTTCATGCACTCTATGCATGGGTTCAATATGCATGGCATGCATGTATATATGACCATATGCAATCTCCGCAATGACATGTGCAAGGCATGCGACACCTACAATCCCTGCCTTTCATCAGGCGAACCATATGTGTTAACGGGTGTTACACTGTGGGCGACTCGCCCTGAGGCAGGACGAGCACCGGGGGCCCTGACCGGGCCGAGACACAGCGCAGGGGCGGGCCCATATGTGTGTATTTCAAAATTCATTTGAGTATGATAGTTGCAGCATGCACAAACGTACTTCTCTGGCCTGCCTTGCTGCATGCTGGATCCACGCGGATTGTTCTGCTACGCCACATTTTGTCCTTGAATCAGAAGTCACTGAAAAAAATCCACCGTTATATTCTGCATTGCAATCGATTGTCAGTGGGCCTACCACAGCCACGTTGTCCGCCTGGAAGAGGGTCTTGCCGTACGAGCAGGTCTGGTAATGGTTCTGCACCGAGTGGGTGATTGGATGCACCGATCAAACAAGCGACATCGGCTCCCTGTTCGCAAAAGGATAGAGATAAGCCCTACTTAGTCCTAAGTAGTAGTAGTAGTAGTAATAATAATAATAATAATAATAATAATAATAATAATAATAATAATAATAATAATAATAATAATAATAATAATAATAATAATAATAATAATAATAATAATAATAATAATAATAATAATAATAATAATAATAATAATAATAATAATAATAATAATAATAATAATAATAATAATAATAATAATAATGATAATAATAATAATAATAATATGAATGCGCGACGACCGATCGACCGTACGTAATGTCTTGCATTGCCTTGTTACAGTCCGGTTTTGGTTCCCTTAGCTAGGTTACAGATACAACACTCCACACCTGAACATTGCCCGGCACTGCGCCTTGCACCTTGAACAGTGCCCTGAAAGCCTCCTGCAGAATGGGAAAGAGGACCAACGAGCGAGTCGTGGACTGACATTGCAAAACATTGTGCAAACCTACCAACACGCGGTTCAAATACAGACGCAACAGTAGTGCAAAGCCACAACCCACGTCCGTCGCTGCTGCAGCGCAGAGACGGAGTCAACATGACTGCGTCCTATAAGGAGCAGCAGCTTTATTTACTCACATGTGGGTCAAGAGCTAAAGACATTTACTCCGGATATCACTATCATTTATCACACATCTATCTAGCAAACCTCAACCATTCTGCTGCATTACACAGGCGGATGCCCACCTCAGCGGTACGAATGCCGTTCTTCCAGCCACAAAATTCCACAATGTATATCACAGCACGGAGCTCAATGGTAGTCCCCGTGTAGACCTGCGAATGTATTCGGATTCGTTGGAGGGGCACACGGACCGAAAGCAACATGCGCAGGTTATCTGTCTTCACCTCACCAAAATACAACGAAAAGCATTTCGGCTTCACTCACGCATCCGCGCGTTGAGGCTTTAGGGTTTGGTCAGCAGATTGGGCCTAAAAGGGTCGGTTGACACAGAAGACCGCCCGTTGGAAATAAACCGACATAAATTCACAATGCTAAACCTGCCGGTCGGAAGATCGGCGGAGTGGATGCTATGTATCCGGCGCGCACCTCCTTTGCACGTTCGGCACGCGACACCACCCGGATCGATCCCGGTCTTAGGACGTAAGTGGGGCCGTCGCCGTTATCTTCCTCCCCGGCCATAAGGTGCCTCCCACTGGCGCTGGTAGTACCGCTTGAGTTCCGGATTTCTAAAGTGGCCTGTGGAGGGACGGAATTCACAACAGACACAAACCCGCACCACGCAGGTTCCTCGATACGAAGGGCAGGCTTGTCGCCTCAGGGCGGAGCTCGCAAACATCAGTATGGGCGGCCGGGCAGAGGGTTGTGTTACGCACAACGCAGTGTTAGATAGGCACAATGCTAGGTATCCTTGCTTGGTGATAGATAGGGGCCCCGGTAAGGACCGAACCTAAATCCTTTCATACTCGCTCTTGCTCGTTCCCTTACCGCAATAATGTCTCCTGTCTCAACCTGGTACTCCCGTTGGAAGGCCTCCACCTCATCGTTGCCCGAGACAATCCGCCTCAACGGCACGTTGCAGTTGGGGTCGGGCTTGAAATAGCCGTCGATCGGATCGCGGTATTCGGGGCAGCGCAGCTCGATGAATGTGTTCCGGTAGTGCTTGCGACTGATCGCTTTAGCACCAAGCAGTTCTCGGCCGCCATGAACTGACGACATGATGGCGATTGAGGCGGTCACTGGGCACATTTCAGGGATGGGCGAGGGTGGCAAAGCTGTAAGCCATGGCCTGCGCAACTACTACGTCTTTGCTGATTGGAACTCATGCCCACCAGGTTTGTACTCGCTGTCTCATCGTTACTTTGTCACCGCGGCAGGCCGCGGCTGCATCGTTACTTGAACATCGCTCGCCAACGACCGCCACCCGTCGATCACCGCCAAATAAATTACTGGCGCTGTTGCTTGCACCGCTGGCGGCGTCAATACGGAGGGCACGGTTGCATCCGCATTCACGTGTCTGATGAGCTATGGTGTTTATGCGCAATACACGACCCTCGTGCCGCTTTATTTCGTCTTCTTGAGCAACACATACATAGCCATCTCGACCTTACTTCCTTGGCTGGCCTTACTTGACCTCGCTCTCTTTCTTATTGATCTCTGCTGCCCGTCCTCATGCGACTTTGCTCGTTTTATTTCATATACATATACATGTGTTTATGCTTCCACGCAGCTCGATGCATGCTAGCCTGTTTACTGCAGATGAAGTCTATGTCATGTACCGAAACGTACGTACAAATAAACACGAGGTATTACGTCATCCGCGGGCTTTACACCCAGAAGCGATGAAGTTGTAATATATAAATTATTCTCCATTACTACTGCGCTGCCCGTCCTTCGCCCGGACTTACCTTCAATGGACTCTCGCTTATTCCTAGCCTTAGAGTGTGCGCCCTGCATGCTGGCACAAAACACAAGGACGCCAACACAAATGGCGAGGGCTCCGCGGCACGCCTGCCGTACCATTCTGGTCGTCGGTGGCTGCTGGCTTGTTGACATCGGTGGGTTGGACGCAGAGGAAGGAGCTAGAGTTGCATTCCTCCAGCTAAAAAAACAGCCAAAAGCAAAGCTAAGAAGTTGGTCACGGCACACGGCCAAGCATCACTGTCATTGGACGCCTCCACAGTGTAGATATGGCGCTTCGGATTCCCATTCCGTAGCCCCGCCCAATGTCGAAGGGTCTATAATTTGCTTGGCTGCCCCTGCCTATAATGCGTTCTAGCAACAAACCAGTTCCGCTATATTAAATGTGTGCTTGCTTAGAAAAAACCAGGCTGCCCGTGAATGCCCGCGTGCAGGTCCCCTGATGCTTCGTTATCACTTGACCAGACTTGACTGTGACGCCGGTCGCGATATAAGGCGCATAAGTAAACATTGAGAGCAAACGTGAAATTGTTGAATTACAAATCCCAATTATATGTATAACTTTAACATGAACATTAATTTATGATGTAGTTCGTTATCATTATGGGAGCTTCGGAACACGGAAAGACCGGCTGCCTAGCCGGCCACTTTTATTTCTTTGTTAATTATGGAACTAGGAGTAACCAGATAGCTTCTAAATACCGAAGGTGGTGGTCGACAACTTTGCCTCGGCCCTTATGGAGCGAGAACTCTATTACTACTCGGAACCATCTGATTTATTATTTTTTATTTAAACGTTGGGTATTATTAATAATTTTCCTAAGCTTGCAGATTAAACGCTATGACCATAACGTTTATTATGCAAGCTTATAAAAATTGTTCCGCCTGCTGTGCGTGTGTGGATGGGCCTTTGCGTTTTTCTGGGCTGTGCTCGATCCTGCTCGATCGGCTGGCCGCCGTACTTTAAGTGCTACTTCCTCATTCCTTATGATACAAAAGGCCATGAAGGAAATTATGACTTCGCCAAAAGCAGGTGCCTCCGGACCCAGCACACACACACACTCCGAAGCCAGCTGGGCGCACAGCTTGATAGGGTGCCGAAACACCGCACCCGCCTCCCTACCACGCACCCCTAGCGTGAGCAGCGTGAGAGCTCATGATAGGGAATCCCTCAGTCCCGTGGGCAGCCAACCGCCAATCAAAGTGCGTCCTTGAGGGAACTCTTTCAACGCAGCCGCCAGACCCTCTGGATGGAGTGAGACACGCAGGAAGCTTATTTAAGCTTCCAGTCACCTTATAAGAATGCAAATGACATGACCATGCTTAATGATCGGTGACTATGACAGCAGACATCTTCACTCGCTAGGACGAAGGGGGTAGTCGTGTCTGGTGGAGCGAGGAGGCGGTGGGGGAGGTGCGTGACGGTGGCGAGCTGGGTTGCCGTGTCGCTCTCGGTGGTGGTAGGTTGTAACGCGGCCGTACAGATGCCGTACACACGGCTAGCATAAATGCCTAAGAAAGGCGTCGCACAGCATCTCGAGTAGCCTTTGCTCCGCCCAAGCATTACGCGCGTAGGTGGAGGACGGGGTGACCGTGGTAGCTGTGAAGGCTAAAGGTGGGGAAGGCGGGCGTAGCCGTGGTGGCGGGCGCGGCAGCGGCGGTGGAGGTCGATCGTAGCCGCAAGAGAGGAAGCCAACCATGTCAGCCAACGTGCCGCCGTCCCCCTACCTAAACATGACGACCTCATATTTTATTTGCGAGGTTAACTTTGCCAACCGCGCTGCAGAAGCCATCATCGACGATCTCTACTAGGCGCGCGGCACTGTGCCCTGTCATGTCGTGTGTCCACGCACTTACCAGCGACATACACAACATCAACCAACAGCGATCTGGCGAGTTGGTCGTTCATTTCCCAGGTCGATGTCTTCTTCCTTTTTGCAAATCATTCGCAACCGTTGAGTAAGACGCGACCGGCAGTCGACATCGTGCCTAGGTATTAAGATCTCAATCTACGCTACATGGGTGCAGGAGAAACCTTTTTTTAACTCCTGGTCCCCGTGTACCCCCTGCTTCATTCAGGCGGACTTTTATATCGCTCACTACGAGCAAGATTGCATACAAATAAGGCCGGCATAGCCATGCTAAATGGGCATGTCGTGCTTTTGGGCGTTTTAGTTCCCTTGGGCCCTCGGCTCGTATGGGTTTTTGTTCATGAGAGGGGCACGCACCCCCCAACCATGTAACAAACACACACACAAATGGGCATACACGACAGCACATCACATCACTAGCCGTGGTGGACGTCGCCGTACCGTGGTGGTGGCGGTCTAGGTGGGCGAGGTGGTCGGAGTCGTGGTGGCGGGCGCGGCAGCGGTGGTGGTGGCATTGGTGAAGGGGGCGGTGATGATGGGGGTGGTGGTGGGACGGAGGCTGTGGTGGTGGCCGTGGCAGTGGTGATGATGGCGGAGGCGCCGGAAGCCTTGATGGTGGAGGCGGCGGAGAAAGTGATTGCGACCGTGAGGTTGGTTGAGGTGGTGGTCGAGGAGAAGGCCGGGACCATGGAGAAGGCCTTGGGGAGGGAGGTGGTGAAAGTAGTATTGCTCCGCAGTCTGGGTCGTTGTTTCCGAACAGGCCATCGCTGTGGGGACAATCAAGGGCGCGGGGGGATGGTGGGTGGGTGGCTGGGGGCGTGTGGGGGATATGATACAGGGGCTATACATCAAGATAATTATCGCCACGTACATGCAACGGAACGTGTCAGCTTATCAACCGAATGGCCCACCACTTGTACGTACAGCACCTGATATGAAAGTGCCGATTGGCTCATGTATTGGCATACATGGGACATCCCGGGATACATGGGACAGTCCGTCTGATATCAGACGGACTTTCCTTCCTGCCCTGCCTTCGTTCCATGCAATCCCGCCCTATCTGTCCGGATTTGCATGTCATTCATGCATGATTGATATGACAAAAACGCACGGCTCACGACCAACACAGTCTTGCATTACTGTTCATCAACATGTTGCGGCAGATGATACGTAGTCGTTTGCACGACAAACGGAGGCCGCTACGCGGGAAATCGTTCTCCTCCTGACGCACAAACCTTGAAAGTCGTCGTTACGATGTCCTTATGCGAGTAAAGCGAGCGAAACGCGTTAGCACCGATGAGAATTATTTCCGTGCGCGCTTGCTATTTCCGTGGCTCGCTCGCCATGCCCGCGTGAAGCTTTTCTTCCGCACATCTAAGCCCATCCATCTAGCTAAGCCCATAACCACGCATGGATAGCCGCATATTTTATCCATATCCAAATCTTGATGACCTTGTCGGCAGCACCGGTTCGGCGAGGTTTCGGACGCTGAATTCCGAAGACATCGCCACCGGAAACAACGAGGGAGCCAAGGCAGCGGCCGAAGCCATTGCGATCTGGCTCAGCGATGCCTCGCCACCAGGGAATCGCGCAAGAAAGACCGGCACGGGCACCGACTCCACCTCAGCGCGCGCCTGCGGCTGGCCGCGCGCGCTTCCCCTCGCCGCGCTTTACAGCGTTTGGATCACGCTTCGCGATGACCCCGGCAAACGCAATCTGGTGATCCTCTCCTCCCGCCTGCTGCGCCGCCTCCGCGAGGTCCTCTCCATAACCGTCCGGCGCCAGGAAGAGCTGCTGATGCGGGAAAATCCACCTCATCATCAAAACGAAGGCCGGCAGCACCGGCCTGGGTCACAGCAGCAGCGGCCGCAGCAGCAACAGAAGCAGCACTTCTCCGCACACGAGGATGATAATGAGGAACCAGGCAGCAGCAGATCGCTGCGTCTTCCTGCAGATAGCAGCAGCGAGGAGCACGGCGGCAGAAGCAGCAGCGGCGGCTTTGGCGGCGGCGGCGACGATGTGGGTCGTCGCGGTGAAGGGGCGGCACAGCAGGCGCAGCAGCAGGCGGGCGGCTGCTGGGACATCCAGGAGGTCACCAAGCTGGTTTGCTTCTTCGGCGCCCAGCTGCTCATCTTGGTGGGTAGGTGGGTGTCATTACCGCAAGCGGGAGATACATTGCTTGCGCGGATGCTGAGCGAGGCGGCGGTGCGAACCGGAAACAATCCGCGGCCACGCAGGAGGGGACCGGGGCTTTATTTGGCGTAGATAGGTGACCCATTTTTTTCTGGGGTACGGTACGTACTATCTCCAAGGATACTTACATATATGCGATCTGGGTCGCGATGTTGGTGCATCGCCATGCGCGCGGCGGCTTGCTTGGGCACGCATATATGTCATCGTGCACACATGTATATAAGTCAAGAGGGCGAGCATCACCACGCCCCATACAGTAACGAGCCGTAGAGCACGGTACGATCGGATTCGCTGCTGACCCACATCGCCGCCTCGCTCAGCGATTTGGGTCCCACTGCCCCTTTACGTGGATACCCCCCCTTACACACACACACACGTACGAACGGGTGCCTGCCGGATTGCGCCCTACCTGCGTTCGACCCTACCCCCCGTATGCATGCAGGCCGGCACCTCCGGGCCCTCCAAAGGTACCGCCGCCAACCCGCCGCCCGCCGGCGCCCCGCCACACGCCCCGGCAGCAGGCACAGCTACGGCCCCGGGGCGCAGCGGCGGCGCCGCCGCCGCCACCGGCCATGGCCGAGGCCGCGGCCGCCGGGGGCAGCCGGGGCGGGGCAGCGGCGGCGCCCGCGGCGGCAGTGGCTGTGCCGCTGCCGCAGGCGCCGGCGGCGGCGGCGCGCTGGCCCGACCCGTGGGTCCTCACAGCAGTGAGGAGTGGGCCGAGGCGCTGCATCAGGCGGCGGGCTGTCTGGACGATGTGGGTCGGCTGGTGTGGGTGAGAGGGCTGCGGTTTGAGTCAGCAGTGGAGGCGCGGGCGGTGGAGCAGGTGCGTGAGCGATCGAGGGAGGGCTGCGGGAGGTCGCTCGTAGGTAGGTTCGTTACACCAACCCTTCGTTTGGGTTTGGGTTCGTTGATTGCCGCCACCGGCGAGGAGAGTGAGTGACATGAGGCAGCAGCGGCTACTGTTACATGGGCAGAATTTAGGTAAGGTGCTGCTGCTGGGTTTGGATGGGGACTTGGGGAGTACCTTGGGAGGTACGGCTGTCTGGGAAGGAAGGGATTAGGTAACATTGGCCCTGATGATGGGGCCTCCGGGAAGGCATGCAGCAGGCGATTCGGGACAGCAGGGGGGAGCATATTCATTATATTGCATCCATTGGTCCATCCAAGGAATGCATTGACAGTCGTCCAAGGATTGCATTTAGGGTCCAATACCTACCGGCGGTACCCCCCTACGCAGCCACCCACTCCTTCCCTTCCCTTCCCTTCCCTCCCTCCCTTCCCTCCCTTCCCTCCCTTCACTCCCTCCCTCCGGAATGAAGCTGCTGGTCAACGCATTGCTGCTGTGGGTGCCACGCATCCCCGCCAAGCCCCCCGCCGCGTTGAGGGCGGCGTATGCGCCGACCAGGGAGCACCTGGCAGGTGGGGATGGACGAGGGGCGAGCGGTGGGGACGGTGGATAGGTGGCCCCCGGGGGGGGGGGGGAGGGCAGGTGGGGACGAGGGGCGAGCGCACGGGTTGACGGGTGACTGGCAGGTGAGAGCGGCCGCGAGGGAAGGGAAGCACGGCGGGCCGGGAAGCTACGCAGAGGGGAGCGAGAGAGGGGTGAGTTGGGTTGTGGAAAACGCATGAGAGAAGAGGAGCGTGTCGGGTCGGAGAAGAATGACACCGGGAGAGCGCATGCATGCATGCATGCGCCTCCTCGCACAGAGGACTTCCATTCGGAGCAAAAGGAGACGACGAGGCATGGAACGCCGTGCGCGCGTTTGCGCGCGCGCGCCCGCCGGGCCGTCTTGCGCGCCGGCGGGTGCCCACACACAAGCAAGAAGCAACCCCCTATCTATCTACCCTCCATCCCGCCGGGCCGAACAAACCGACGCGCGCCGCGCTTCGTTCGTCCGGTCCCGCGGCCAGTCCGATCCTCCTCTCACCGGTTCGGTTCTGCGCACTGCACTGCACTGCACACATCCATTCGTCCAGCGGCCAGCAGCTGGCGCCACCCGCCTAAGAAGCTAGGGTCTGATCAAATAAAGGGCCTGACTCAAACTAACGCTGTGATAAACAAATCCGCTGTATGTGACGCTGCACATTCTTGTATGTAGGTCTTCTGTGCAGTGCCGCATGGCACCAGTGCGGCGCCATCCCGCGCCCGGTTCCGCCACCGGGTCTGGCCCCGGTTTCGGCGCCGGTTTCGGAGGCAGGCACACGGCCAGGGGGCCCTCATGGCGGCGAGAGCGGAACAGGGGGAGGCAGCCCCTGCCTGCCGGCCTTTGGCTGGGACGGTTACGGCGGCGGCCGGGGCGGCCGCGACGACCGCGGCGGCGTCCGCTGCAGCTACAGCCTTCGGAAGCTGCTGCGGGAGCTCGTCGAAGCTGCCGGCGGGGCGCCTAACGCAGCGGCGGCGGCGGCGGCGGCGTTGCCCAGGTCGGCGGCCGCCGCTGGCGCACACGGCGGCGGCGGCGGCGGCGGCGGTGGCGGCGGCGGCGGTGGCGGCGGCGGCGCTGCTGCGAACCTGATCGCGGCGCTGACGGAGGCGTTGCTTCTGGCTTTCGATCGGGATCCCACAGGCGGGGAGGTGGGATCGAGGTTTCTGTTGTCATGCGCTCTGATCGCCACACGCACGACGGAGGCTCAGGCCGGCGCCGCCTCCGGCGGCGGCGGCGGAGGCAACGGCGGCGGCGGCGGCGGTGCCGCCGCCGCGGGCGGGCGTAAGAAACGTCCCCGCGCCGAGGCGAATCGCGGCGACGGCGACGACGACGGAGCGGCGGAGCGTCGACAGGCGCTAACGGAGGCGCTGACGCAGGCGGTGTGTACGGCAACGGGTCAGCTGGAGTCGCCGCCGGTGGCGGCGGCGGTGCTGCAGGTGCGCGACCGACGGCGGCAGACGCAGTCGGTTTACTCCGGGGGGGGGCAGAAAATGATACCGCAGCGGAGACGAGGACGGCGTTAGCGAACGGACCCTGAACCCAGTAATACTTACCGAACATACCTGTAACCTGACCGAGCTGAAAAGACGCTGCGACCGCGTCGCCGCCAGACCAACCCGGACGGACGATTACGCGCGACAGCACAAGAACGGCACGAACGCCCGGACAAAACAACCCGACAAATTGTAGACTCACCTGCGCTCAATGGAGGAAGCGAAGCGGGAAGATACGAAGGAAAAAGGGCGTGAGTAATGGCAATGGGCAACGGCATTGGCAGCGAAGGAGGGAGCGAGAAGGCAAGCAATCAAGGCAGGACACACAGAAACCCACGAACGAGCTGGGGCGGCGACGCGGTGCAAAAGAGGGCAAGAAGGGGCAGCAGGGCATAGAAGAAAGGGGTACGGAAGGGCAAAATGTACGACGGGCAGGGGGCGTAAGGCAGAGGAGATGGGGCAGAGGAAAAGAGAAAGGCAAGGCGAATGGCAGTGGGAAAGACAAGGGCGGAAGGCAGACGAGTGCGGAAGGACGTAAGGGCAGGGGGAGGGGTACGAAGGCAAGGGCAGGGACGAGGAGAAGGGAAGAACGACGGCAGGAAGGGGAAGGGCAGAGGCAGCGGGGCGCGGGGAGATGATGCGCAGGAGGGGCCGGGTGGCGGACCGTGAAGAGTCGGCTCCCCACCACACCGGCCGAGCGCGCAGGCCACCATGCATGAGGGGCCTGGGTCAGGGGTAATGCGGCCCAGGGGGTGGGAGGGCTGGGGTGGGCTGGGGGCGTGCTGGGGTGGGGGTGGGTGGGTTGGTGTGGGGTGTGAGGGTGAGAGGGGGAAAAAAAAAAAAAAAAAAAAAAAAAAAAAAAAAAGGGGGGGGGTAGGGGAGGGAAGGCGGGCGAGCAGACAAGGGGGCGGGCAGGGGGGAGGAGGAGGAGTGAGGATGCCGGGCTCCGCACAGGCTGCCGGGCCCCCGGAGGGGTCGGCTGCCAAGCCTCATGACTCGGCATCCCCGTGGAGTTGGGATCGAGTGGGGGAGCCGGGGGCAGGGCGGCTAGCGAGGGCAGGCGGGGTGGCTAGGGTGGGTTACGGAGGTGTTGGTGGACGATGCCGAGCATGTCTTGGTGGGTGGAGTGGCGCTCGAAGTAGAAGGTGTGGGGGCAGGCGGCAAGGAGGCGGACGAGTTGACTGAGGAGGCCGGCTTTGGGGTAGGCTTGGGCGGTGAGGGCACGGAGGAGGGCTGCGAGTTCCCCGCAGAAGTTGTCAGCGTCGGTGATGACCCGCCGGAGCCGATGGAACTGGCCGGTGAAGATGTTGCGTTTGCAGGCCTCATTGACGTTGGAGTCGCGGGCGACGAAGCGGGAGAGGCGGACACCAGCGAAAGCAGGCTGTTCCCGCTTGTCGTACAGGCGCGTGATGAACCAGCTGGCCCCGTGGCGGGGGGCGGGGACGAGGAGGAGGTCAAGGAAGGGGACAGAGCCGGCGGGGAGGTGGGGGTGGTGCTGGGGGGTGAGCCCGAGCTCCGGGGGGTAGATGCCATGAATGCCGTGGAGGGTTTGGTTGGTGTAGAGGAGGCGGGGAAGGTCGGGGTTGTTGAGGGAAAGGAGGTCGTCCAGGAAGCGGCAGGAGTGGCGGCAGCGGGTGAGTGTGCGCTTGGCAGCGGGGGAGGCGGGTGGGGAGGTGCGGTTGCGTTGGTCCAGGAATTCGAACTCGAACCAGGCGAGGAAGAGATTGGCGATGAAGGGGGCGGCGGAGATGCCCATGGGAATGCCGCAGACTTGGCGGACCAGGGCGGGACCGAACGCGATGAAGGTGGAGGAGAGGAGGGAGGCGAGGAGTTCGAGGAATTCGTGAACGTGGAGGACGCGGGTAGTGGAGCGGCCGTCGGCGCTGCCGGAGCAGGGGGGCCCCGGGCGGAGGGTGTGGAAGGTAACGCGATGGGTGGGCTTGTCACGAGGGCGGGTGGGGTTGGGGGCGGTGGTGACGACACGGATGTAGGGGGTGGAGCCAAGGCACCGGGTGAGGAGGGCGGTAAAGGTGGAGAGGAGGAGGTGGTGGGGGAGGTTGGTGTAGAGGCGTTCGAAATCCCAGGCGTGGGGTGCAGCGGCACGGGCGTGGGAGTAGGAGCAGGCGTTGTACGCGGCGATGAGCTGAGTGGCGGCCCGGGAAGAGAGGCAGAACCATGGCTCAAAGCCGGGTAGGCGCTCACGCCAGAGGGTGGTGAAGACGGGGACGATAGCGCGGAGGACAGCGGTAACAAGGTCGCTGATAGTGGTGGAGGGGCACTTGTGAGAGCAGGCGAGGTAGCGCATGGAGGGCGGGGTCTTGTGCATCTTGAGGGTGCCGGCGTAGTAGGCGGGTGGGAGGGCGAGGTTGTAGGAGAGCTGCCAGGGGGCGAGACGGGCGTTTTCGGCAGTAAGGTGCTGGTGCATGGCGGCGTGGGTGCAGGGCTGGTAGTAGACAGGTGCAGGAGGGGCGGCGGGGGCAGGGGGCGCGGGGGGAGGAGGGGGAGGGGGTGGAGGGGAGGGGGGAGGGAGGGGGTGCGCGGGTGGGGGAGGGGGCGGTGGCGGCGGGGCGGGGCCGGGGGCGGGGGCGAGGGGAGGGGCGGGGGGGGGCGGGGGGGGGGGCGGGGGGGTTCCCTCGCTCGTACCTTTAACTGAACAGCACTGGCGGAAACATACAGGCCCGCATTGCGTTGTCTTTGCAAGTCGGTTTTGCCTTTGGGCTTGGGTGGAGGTAGACTTGCTGACCGACACAGCAACCTTCGAACACCCCCGTTTCGTCTCGCGCTGTCCTCTCTTCTCCCGAGCTCTCTTCCCGCGCCGTTCGTGGGTCGTGGGTAGTGGGTCGCTTTGCTCGCGCGTTGGTTGTAGGCAGCAAAGGATGGCGAACACGTATGTACCGCGGCCGATGCCATCGCGGGGCGGCGCCCGGCTCAAACGTAGCTGTCCTTGATGACCCGTGGGTCGGTCGGCTGCAGGTGCTGGCGCCCGGCTTCGGCTGCAGCTCCGCGGCTGGCCGCAAGGCCCTTCTGGACCTGGCAGCAGCAGCCGCCGCCGCCGCCGCCGCCGCCGCTACGGACGATGGCTTGTCGGCGAATGGCCAGCAGGCGGGCTCGGGGGCGGCGGGCGGGGCAGCGCGCGGAGATGGAGGTGGAGGTGGAAATGGAGGTGGAGGGGCACCAACAGCGGTAACAACAGGAGGAGGAGGAGGAGGAGGGGGAGGAGGCGTGTGGGCTGCTGCAGCGGCGGGCGTCGCGGTCCTGGTCCAAGGTCGGTGTAACGGGGGAGGGAGGCGCTCGCCCTTCCCCCCCGCGCCCTCGGGCGCTCGACACCTCCGGCCTGTTTCTTTTGGTGACTGGGTTTGCGGTTTGCAGTATAGCTCAGTATCCATCCATCCATCCATCCATCCATCCATCCATCCATCCATCCATCCATCCATACGGCGCGTACCACCCCCCGAAACGCCCCACTTCAACACACGCGGCCTCATTCAGGAGGCGCCGTTGCAACATCCGGCTCGTCCCATTCCTAGCCATACCGCCTACATGTCGTACCCACTTGTCGTACCTGCCTGCCGTACGACCAGGCTGCTGCGACGCCGACGCCACCGTCCGCTGCCGCTCGCTGGGTCTCATTTCCACCTGCTTGCCTTGCGTGTCTCGCATGGCCGCGGACGAGGCGGCGGACGAGGCGGCGGACGGGGCGGCGGAGGTGGCGGCGGCGGCGGCGGTGGACGAGGCGGCGGTTGCAGCGGCGGTGAAGCCTGGCGCCGTTGGCCATCACAGCCCCCACCGGCTGCCCTGTCCCGGAGGGGTCTTCTGTGAGCTGCTGCTGCCGGCGCTCAGGGCCAGGTACGGCGCAGGGAGAGAGAGAGAGAGAGAGAGAGAGAGTGGGAGAGACAGAGAGAGAGGACCTTCGATACAGATGATGGCACACCGGGTAGGGTAGGGAAGGGAGGGTTTTAGGTTTTAAGGTTTCCGCAGGCAGCACCCCCACCGCACCGGGCAGCAGCGCAGCACCCCCCCCCCGGTGCCGTCCCGTCGCTATCTCCCAAGCCACCCTATCTTCTTTATCCCCCCCACCTTGCCGCACGACGCCCCTCCGCCCACCGCCCCTCTCTCACCTCCGTGCTCCGTCCCTTCGCTGCTGTTTGTTTCTCCTTGACTACCGCCCCTGCCCACCGCCCCCCACCCCCCACCCCCCTGGCTCCGGCCTATCCGTGGATAACCCGCCCCCCCTCCAACACACGCACGCACACGCACCTCCTCGCAGGCTGCTGGACCGCACCCGCACCTGCCGCACTCGGGCCCTTCAGCTGCTGCTTGAAATGCTCAGCGCTTCGGAGCGGGGACCGGAACCAGGCGGCGAACACGCGGAGCGCCGGCCTATGCAACGGCCTGCGCTGAACGCGCCCGCGGCGGCGGCGGCGGCGGCGGCGGCGGTGGCGGGGCCGGCGGCGGTGGCGGGGCCGGCGGCGGCGGCGGCGGCGGCGCCGTCGCGGCTGGCTTCTCTGGCGGCGCGCGGGTGCCTGCCGGAGGTCTGCGCGCTGCTGGACGCGGTGTACGGCTCGCCTCTGTACGACGAGGCCAATGCGCAGGTATGGCATGGCGTACGACAGCTGGCGTACGGATAATGCAGAACGGCGCGGCCATACCCCACACGGGGCTGGCCATACGGTCGGTCGGCTTGCTTCATCTGAGCGAGTGAGGGAGGGATGGGCGTAGTGCTGCTTCGGCTTTTCGATGATTTCGGCTTTTCGATGATCAGTGTTGCGTAGGGCTGCTTCGGCTGCGTAGGGCTGCTTCGGCTGCGTAGGGCTGCTTCGGCTGCGTAGGGCTGCTTCGGCTGCGAAGGGCTGCTTCGGCTTTTCGATGATCAGGTGAATGGGGCGCTGCGCGGCCCGGCTAGGGCGTTGATTGGCCGTGGCAGGCAAACTGGCAACAGTCATGGCGGTTCGCATCGCCATGCATTGATTGCCACCACGCATGCATGCCGACACCGTCGTGAACCGCTGCGTTGCCGTGTCAGCTGATGATTGCCACCCGCCAAACGCCACACGCCCACACGCCAACCGCAAACCGCAAACCGCCACGCGCCACCCGCCACCCGCCACGCGCCCACACGCCCTGACGCCCACCTGCGTGCGTGCGTGTAAGAACCGCAGATGCCAAGCAGGGCAACCGTACGTGTCCATCTGTTCCCTCGGCACCAACGAACCCCGCTTGCTTCGCTGCGGTATCTACGTTTTTACTCCCCCTCCCCCTCCCCCCCGCTCGACCCACTTGGTTGCACAGCTTCTGCAGCAAGTGGTGACCGCGCTGTGCGCCGCGGTGCGTCCCGGGGACCTCCTACGAAAGCTGCTGCCCGGCAGTGCCAACAGCAGCAGCAGCAGCAGCACCGCCCGCACCGACGGCGCCGTTAACCGGCCGCCGCCGCCGCACGCTTATGCCGTACACATGAGCGCCCGCACGCGGCGCCTGCTGGCGGCTGGCCTCGCCGTACCGGTCGGGCGCGACGATGGAATCTACGCTGCGGAATTCGTACGGCCGCTGTACGGCATCGTAGTACGGCACCTGTCGCCGCCAGCAGCACGCGCCGTCATCGGGCGGTGCGCAGATCTGCGGCCCGGGGCGGACGGGGCGTCGTCGTGGCTGGCTGGTAATGATGATGATGATGCTGATGATTATGATGGCGCGGACGGGGACGCGGACGGCGCGTTGCGGCGAGCGGGGCGGGTCCTGGGCGGCACGTGCCTGCACCACGCGCTGTGGCAGCAGGCGTTCCGCGAGCTGTGCGGTGTCCTGGGGGAGGAGGAGGAGCAGGAGGAGGAGGAGGAGGAGGAGGAGGAGGAGAACGCGGAGGAGATTGCCGCTGAGATGGCGGCGATGGATCCGGGGGGCGGGGCCAGGGGGGCGAGGGGGGGCCGGGGCGTCGTCGTTGGGGCGGCGGCAGGGGCCGGAGTGGAGGGCCCGCGGGTCGGCGGCCGCGCGGCGGAGGCCCTCGCCGCGCGCATGGCGCGGGCCGCAGACGCGCTGAGAGGTGCGTTGTCGAGTCGTGGAGTTGTGAAGTTGGGGTCGGGCAAGAACGGCAGCCCCGGTGGTGTGGGTCCCTGGTGCGAGGAAAATGGCGCCCTGGTCCGTGCCCAAGCTGCTTGTCGCCCCACCGTCCATCCGTCCGTCCATCCGTCAAACATACACACGCGCGCACGCACGCACGCACCAAGCACGTCTGCCGTCCTGACTTTCCAGCAGCGATACGCGCTGCCGCTCCCGCCATACACGCCCCTGTCAGGCCACCACAAACCTTCCTTTCCACCCCACCCCCCCGAACCAATCCGCGCGCTGCAGCGCCAACGTGCTAACCTAAATGCCGTACGCCCGCAGTGCTGGCTTGCCTGCAGCGTCATTCGCCAGACGCGCCAAGTGAAGCAACCGCCGCCGCCGCCGCTGCCGACGGACCGCCAGCTGCCGCCGCCGCCGTGGTCCATCCCTGTACGGGCAAGGCATCCAAAAAGACCAAGGGCGGCACGGTGAGCCTGGGTGAGGGCCCCAGCGCAGACCCATGGGTCGCAATGACGCAGCGGTGCCGGGCGGAGTTGGCGATTGTGCTGGACGTCATCGGGGCGGCGCTGGCGCCGCCACCGACGCCGCCGCCGGGGCACCTCCGCCAGTGCCCCCACCAGCAACAACCTCGCATGCGGGAGCCGGTTAGCCATTTGGAGGAAGAGGACCGCCGCCTCCCATCCCACCACCACCAGCACCACCACCACCACCACCGGAGGTTGGCGGCGCCGGCGACGCGGCTGGAACGGGCGCGGCACACCTGCCTGGTGTCGGCGCTGCGACTTCTGGAAGCGTCGCTGCGCCCGACAGCGCCGGGCAGGCTGGCGGCGGCGGCGGCGGCCGCCGCCGCCGCCGCGTCGCAGGAGGCGGCGCCAGCGGGCGCCAAGGCAAAGGCAGCACGCCGCGCCGGCGCCGGCGCCGGTGGTGGTGGCGGCGCGGGCCCCGCCGCCGCCACGGCTGCCGTACCCCGCCTGGATCTGGGGCTCAGCGAGGACTTGGGACGAGCGGTCATGTCGTACTTGGATCGCGCCATGCCGCGGATCCTGACGGATGGCAGTTTGGAGGCGGTTGACGCCGCGTACGCGGTGAGTGCAACCAGCAAGCCTCTTTGATTTGCAGGATGCAGGATGCAGGGGGACAGGGGCACAGGGGGACAGGGGCAGAATGTAGGACGCAGGGGGACAGGGGCAACACACGTCGTGTTGCGGCGATACACGTCATGACACGTGGCAGTGAGTTGGACGGAGAGGGACGCACCGTAACGGCAACGTACGGCAATGTGTACGTCATGCGCCCCAGCCACCGATGCACCCCAAGGTCGTGTCGCCGATGAAGCGCGAAAGTGCCGGTCCCGTCACGTCCCTTCACCTCAAACCACATCATCACACACGTCACGTCACGCCTCGTGACACATCACGTCCCCGAAGCGCCAGCGCCAGGTAGCCCAAGAAGATGGTTCAGGAAGATGCACGGGAGGATCACGCAGAAGGGTTTCTTAGGGTAGTCCGGCTGGTGGGGACCGGTTGCATCCGGTGAGGACCGCCACCCCAGTTCCGAGGTGCCCCGCACGCACCTCTGCCGCAACGCAACGTTGTGTTGGGTTGCGTACTTGCGTACTTGCGTTTCGTTGCGTTGCGGCGGTGCTTGCGGGGAACCTCGATGAAGACAACACAGCACAGAACAGCACAACACAGCACAACACAACACAACACGTCGCCCCCCGCCCCCCGGCAGGTGCTATCCAAGTGCCCTGGCTCCGGCCCCGCCCTCAGTCGCCACCTCCGTTCCGCGCAGCTGGCCATTCAGCAGCAGCAACAGCGGCAGCAACAGCAACAGCAGCAGCGGCAGCAGCAAGAGCAGCAACAGCAGCAACAGCAGCAGCAGCAGGTGCAGCAACAGCAGGTACTGCGTCCACCGTCAGATCCCGGTGGCGGCGCCGACAGCAGCAGTGTACACGGGCCGGATTCGGGCAGCCGCCAAATTAACGCCGCGGCGGCGGCGACGGCGGCGGCGGCTACGGCGGCGACGGCGGCGGCGGCTCGCTATTTGGTGCTGCTAGCCCACATGGCGCACCTGTATGAGTGTGAGCGTGAGGAGTTCGTGGCGCGACTGCAGCAGGCGCGGCGCTGCGGCGGTGGCGGCGCCGCCGCCGCCGCCGCCGCCGCCGCCGCCGCCGCCGCGGCGACGGCGGCGCGCGGCGCGCAGCGCCGCAGCAAACCCACGACGGCCGTCCTTGAGGGCGACAAGGATGCGGACGGTGACGAAATGACCGGCGGCGGCGGCGGCGGCGGCGACGGCGACGGCGATGGCGGCGACGGCGACGGCGATGGCGATGGTGACTACATGCGGGAGACGGAGGAGGAGCGGGGCTGTCGGGAGGCGGCGCAGCAGATGTTGGAGAGGCTCATGGAGACCTCGGCGCCGGCGACGCACGTGCCGGCGCTGCTGGCGCTGCTGCCGGGGTCGACCCATGGGTCGGTGAAGGGCGCTGAGGGCAGCGGCGGCGGCGGTGGCGGCGGCGGCGGAGAGCGCAGTGGCGAGGAGGGGGGTTCGGGGTGTCGCGACGGCGACGGCGACGGCGACGGCGGCGGTGGCGGCGGCGAGAGGTGCGGGGCGGGAGGGGGCGGTGCCGGCCCGGAGCCTCCAGTGGAGCTGCAGGTACCGTATGGTGGGCTGGGGGGCTTGTGGAAAGCAAAGAAAGGGTAGAACTTAGGAGAAAGGGAGGAACTTAGGCGAAAGGGAATTGAGGCGTGGATCGGGGAGGCGTGGAGGGAACCTCTGCGATTGGCTGTGTGAGGGACGGGCTGAGGGCGGCGCCGTGGCGCCGGGGGTTACTTACGGGCCCTCCCTGCCGCGAACCGCACGCGAAGCGCTCGGAAGCGCCGCCAAACGGTCGGCTGCTGCTGGCTAGTGCTAGGCTGCTAGCGCCCACGGATGGATGGCTAGCTCGCGTGTGATCTGCTCCGTCCGCGCCGCGCCGTCGCTCCAACAGCCGCCACGCACTCCCCACAACAGCCCTCACCGTCGTCCTGCGGCCTCCAAGCACCGCCGCGCTCGCCCCCCTCGCATGACCCCGCCTCTCCCTTCCTCCACCGTTCCGTTCGTGCAGTTTCATACATCCTGCTTACTCCTTACACCCTTCCTTCCCTGCCCCGGGGCCTGCCCCGTCTCCTGGGGCCCTCTCACCTGTTGGTTGTTGGTTGTCGGTTGTTGGTTGTCGGTTGCCTGCTCGGGATCCGATCTCCCGTAGGTCTTGGCGCTTCGAGCGCTGGGCCGCCTGCTGGTGCTGTCCCCCCGGATGTCGGCGGCCCACGGCGGCGTGCTGCGGAACGTGCTGGCGACAAACCCGGGCAGGGGAGGAGGAGGAGGAGGAGGAGGGGGAGGAGGGGCAGGAGGGGGAGGAGGAGGAGGAGGAGGAGGAGGAGGAGGAGGGGCAGGAGGGGGAGGAGGGGGGGGAGGAGGGGGATGGCGGTACCGACCCGTGGGTCTCGTTTGCGAGGCACTGGCCGTGGCACACGAGCTGGTGCTTCGGGACCCCAGCCGCCACCGATACCTGGTGGGCCTTATGGAGGAGCTCATCCAGGCCGCGCTGCAGGACTGGTCTGGATCCGGCTCCGGAACCGGATTTTGGCCGGGGTTCGGACATGGATCTGGATCTGGATCTGGATCTGGGGCCTCGCAGGCGGACGGCTGTGCCGCGGATGCCGTTGTTGCCGCTGCCGGGCAGATCCAGCGACAACAGCGGCGGCGGCGGGGGCGGCGCTGCAGCACGAGACGGGCAGCTGGCGGCGGCGGTGGTGGTGGTGGTGACGGCGAGGATGAAGGATTGGCCGAAGGCGGGGAGGAGGAGGAGGAGGAGGAGGAGGAGGAGGAGGAGGAGGAGGGGGACGACGCGCGGGGAAGGGCAGGCCGCGGGAAGGTGGAGGGTGACGGGCAGGAGGCGGAGGAGGGGGTTCAGCGCCGCTGCAGCGACCATGGCGGCGGCGGCGGTGATGGTGGCGGTGGTGGTGGTGGAGGTGGACCCCGTGCTCCTGCCGGCCGGCCGCTGGTGGTGCTGCTATCGACGGCCGTTGGCTGCTACTGCCGGTTGTTGGCTACGGGTCGGCTGCAGTGGTCGCCGGCGACGTACCGCACGATGGCGGTGTGTCTGCTGGCGCAGGGGCCGCTGAGGGAGCAGGTGAGTTGGGAGGGAGGCGGGCGGAGAGCGGGGGGTGGAGGTGGAGGTGGTGCGGAAGATGCCGGTGCATGCCGGCACGGTAGGCTCCGCGGCGCGATTGCGCTTCGCCAGATCGCCACCTGCCGCTGCTGGACGGCACACGCGCGCACGCACCCCTTGCTCCAGCATGGCATGGGGGTGTGGGTGGGCCATGTCTGCGCTTTGCGCTTTGCGCGTTGCTGTCCCCTTCCTCCTTCCCATACTGCTCAGATGCAACTGTTGGGGGAGATCGGGGTAAGGGCTAAGGGGCGCCATAATGGGAAAACCAGATGTCGGGGAAATCGGGACTCGTAGCCGGCGAAGGGTGGGGCGGAGGAAGAACAGGCGGCGAAGGGCGGTGAAGGGCGGATGCGCCAGGGGGCAGGGGGCAGTCGGGAGCAGCAGCGGCAGTTTCCTTCTCACGTCACCCAACCAACCATTTGTCTTTCTTTGCCTCCGAGCTGAGGTTCCTCAATGGCGCGACGACCCACTGCGACGTCAAAGGGCCGACATGGGCCGCGACGTCCCTGTGCCGTACACCACCCAATGTACGGCTCTGTCGTACCCACCCACCACCGCAGGTGGCTCACCAGGCCGCCGCCCTGCTGCTTCGATGCACCGGATCCGCCGGAGCCAACGGATCCTCAGGCGGCGGCGGCGGCGGCGGCGGCGGCATATCCGGTGCTGGCGCAGGCTCGGCGGCGGCGGGGAACCTCCGGCGCATCCCCACCGCGCTGGGCCTGCTGCGCAACTGCCCCGGGCCGCTGCGGGTACGGCTGGTTTCGGAGGTACTGCTGGCGACGGCGCCGCCACCGCCGCCGCCACCACCTACCGCCGCCGCCGCCGCCGCCGCCGCTGCCAGTGGAGACCCCCATCTCCTGCTGCCGCTGCCGCTGCCGCCGCCGCTGCTGCGACTGGAGGACTTTCTCAGCGATGACCTGGCTCTGCCTGTCGTACAGGCGGTCTGCAGCGGCGACGGCGGCTGCGGAGGCGATGACGGCGGGGCGGGCAGGGCCCCGCGGCAGGGCGCCGCGGCAGCCGATGAGGGTGGCGGGGGCGGAGGCGACGGTGGCGCCGGCAGCGGCTGCGGGTCGTCGTCGTCCGGCTCCGCCGCCGCGACGCTGCTGCTACTTCGGGAGATCACTCCCTCGGCGCGGACTCTGGCCGCGATGCTGCCGCAGCTGCAGGTGGGTTTGTCCGCCCGCCCGCCCTGCCAAGGGACTCAGTGCTAAGCACTGTACCGTATATCCCTTTGATTGGTGACGGGCATGCTAGGGGCATGTAGCGGCCGAGCGCGCACGGCTCCCCACACCGACATCGTGGCGACATCGGATGAACCCCGGATGACGCATTTGCCTATAGGCCCTATACCCATATCGGTCTCAAACTCTCAAGTAGGGGTGTAACAAAGCCGAGACCGCAGACTTGGGAAGCGGGAAGCGACGTATGCTGGACAAGCATGCCGTTCAGCCAGTGTCGGTGCTTTGGATGCCGGCGTTCCTTCTGTTCCCCAAGACCCGCATTGCGCGCTCCCTAAAACCCCAAGACCGGTACGGAGAGCCGTACCCGTACCCGCACACACACACAAACAAGACCCCACCGCCACACAACCGGACCTTCAAAGCTTCAACGCGGCCCGGCCGCCGCCGCCCTTGGCGCTGCATACGACACCGCAGGCCGTGCTCCGTGACCCATGGGTCTTGGAGGGCCTTACGCCAGGCGCCGTACAGGTCCTCCGCGACATGGTGTTGCGCTACCGACCCACAGCCGCCGCCGCCGCCGCCGGAGCCTCGGAGGCCGCCGCCGCCGGCGGCGCCGCTGAGCCGCCGAAGGCCGCTGGAGGCCCGATGGAGGATGCAGCGGTGGGGCCCGAGGCAGCGACGGCGGCGGCGGCGGCGGCGTCACGGGGTGGCGGCGGCGCCGCGCAGCGGAAGCTGGTGGATCTCCTAGCGCAGATTGAGGGGCGGGTGGGGGCTGTCGCCGGCGCTGGCAAGCAGGCACGGTTGGGCAGGTTGTGGGCGCTCGCGTGTGCGTGCAAAGGCGAAGGCAAAGGCAAAGGGGCTGGGGGCGGTGAGAGAGGGTGAGGAGGGGCGAGGAGGGACGGCGGTGAGGGAGGGTGAGGAGGGGCGGCGGTGAGGGAGGGGCACCAAGGCGGGTCATTTCTCATTTGTGGTCATTTGTGGGCCTGGTCATCTATCGGCCTGAGGCGACGCGGCTGGAAGGCACTGGCTGCGGGCCCGGGCTGAGCGGCCTTGCTCGATGGGATGCTGGTGTGTCGGTGGCGCGTCCACTTTTGGAGTCCTCCCAGCTCGCCCAGGAGGCATACATCCTCCCGCACCGGCAGGGAATGCGCATTGCGGGCTCGGGAGCGGTCACGAGGCAGCGGTCGCCGCCGCCACGGCCGCCGCCGCCGCCCGGCACGGACAGACGCCAGTCCCCCGTCGTCCGACCCGGCCCCGGCTCTGGCCTCACTTGGTCCATTTGGTCCGAATCCCGCATTGCCACATCCGCACCATCGGTTACCGTAGCTCCCCACCTCGCCTTGACGTCCTCTGCGCAATGCATCGTCCCGTCAATCTCTTCAGTCCATCCAACTCTTTTTGTCCATCCAACTCTTTTTGTCCATCCAACTCTTTTTGTCCATCCAACTCTTTTTGTCCATCCAACTCTTTTTGTCCATCCAACTCTTGCAAAGTAACGGCGCAACGCAGTCGCCCCCCTGCCCCTCTCGTCGCTCCCCTGATGGATCTTCGCCGCAGAGGATCAAGCGGGCCCCCGCCGCCGGTCCCGCCGCCAGCGGTGGCACCGGCGCCGGCGCCGGCGCGGCCACCGCGCCTGCGTCGTCCGCGCCGCCGGGCGGTGACAGCGTACGACGGTACGAACGTGCCGTACTGGCCTTCACTCGCACCAGCGGCCCGGTGTCGGCAGCGACCGGGAACGAACAGGCGGGAGGCGCACAGAGCCATGGCCAAGCGTCCGCGGCTATCCGTACTGCGAATGCGACCTCTGCAGGTTCGGGTGCCGCTGTCGCTGCGGCTGCCGCTGCCCCTCTGCGGCCTCCGAAACCGCCTGCCGCTGCCCCTCTGCGGCCTCCGAAACCGCCTGCAGCGCCATCGCCGCGGCCTCCGACGGCGCCCACGGCCGCGGCGGCGGCACAGCAGCAGCGGCGGTCGGCTCGCAGCGGCGGCGGCAGCTCGACTGGCGCCAATGTGGGGGCCAGCGGGGGCGGCGGCAGCGCGGCGGCTGGCGGCGGCGCTGCGGCCACGGCACAGGCCGCCGGCCGGAAGCGCCGGAGGCGGGGTCAGGGCGATTGATGGCGAGTGACGCCGGGCTTCGGGACTGGAGAAGGGGGGGCGCGGAGTGGGGCGGTGCGGGAGGGGGAGGCCCGAAGCGCGGAGGGCCGCCGTGTTGCGATGGTGCGCAGCCGCGAGCGGTACCGGGAAAGCGGGAATGTGAATTGGCGTGACGTACAGATGTACGGTGCCGTACTGTCCGCTGGGGAAGTGGACCTCCGTCGCGGGCACATGAAGCATGCCAGGGAGATTAGGGCCCTCCAGTCCTACACGAACGCACAAAGGGAAGGACCGCACGCAGGGGACATCGGGTCGGAACGTTTGGCCCGCATGTGTGTTTGGCCAGGCCCTCGAGTGGCGGGCGCACTGAGGCAGCAGCCCCTGGCCTCACTGGTAAGGGCTCTGTGAGGGCTTTCGTAGACCGGTGGCCAGGGGGGTAACGAACCGAACCGAACGACGTTTCGAAGTAAACCGAACCGATTAACCGAACCGAACCAAGTTGCACGCACTGCCTCGGGGTGGTCGCAGCTCCCGCCGGCTGGGGGCGCGACTCGGCGCGCCGCGTGCATCGCCGGTGTGCGTGTGCGCGCCAGCCACCACCACTGCGTGCGTGTGTCGTTTTCTTTGCCAGCGCCCGCCTTGCCTTTCCTTTCCTTTCCTTGGGCTTCATCCTCAGAGCCGCGCTGTCGACAGCTCCCCGCGGATACGGGCGCTGGGGCTTCCGCGTAGGGCGTAGGGTGTACCGTACCACCGTATCGTACAATGGAATGCGCGTTCCGCACTCGTCAGGAGATGGCTGTAAGTCCCGGGTGTTGTCGTCGCGCGCATGTGGAATCATTTACAACCTTGGGGGGCATGGTCATCCCCTGGACTGATCAAAAGCCCCCGCGTCGTGTCGTACCTCAGCACCTTGCCTTTTGCCTTGCTTTCACAGCAACCAAATTATCAAGGACAAACGGAGAAACGGGGGCGTGTGGCTCTTCAACACCGTACACGCGACGGCAATGGTGACGACGTTGCTGCTGCTTGTGATGGTGGTGGTGTGCACAAACGAAAAATCAAACAAGCAAGGGTAATGCGATGCCGTACAACGAAAGACGCAGGAAAACGCAGCAGCCGCGATGGGCAAAAAGCCTCCTGGACGAGTGAAAAGGACACACTGGCGCGGCCGCCCGCCGCCGTCTCGTTCGTTTGCGGCGCGAGATTCTTCAGCCGCGAAAAAGGACGAGCGTCGGGATGTGCTCCCGGGGCGCTTGCGCGTGCGCGAGACAGGAGGGGCTACCTCCTCACGTGAGAACAAAAACCAACGCGTGTGGAGAGGAGTCCCTAGCAACATTCACACCGCAACACTCCTCGTCACATGACATACCCTGACCCTGACCCTGACCCTGAACATGAAAACTCTCACATGACATGACCATGACCATGAACATGAAAAGAATAAGCTCGACCGACAGCCCCGATCCACCGACCAACCGCAACTCAGCCCGGCCTCAACCGCCCCGCCCATGCCTTTCATCCACAACCAAACCTGGACCCAACCGTGCTAATCAACGCCACCCCCATTGACCCCCGGCCGGCCCCGAGCCAGCAGCAGGCAGGGCCGCCCACCGCCTGGCCCCGACACACTTCCATAAGCCAGTCAGCCAGCCAGCCAGCCCCCAGGTACCGTATCCCAGGTAGCGGCTCCGGCGGCGGCGAAGCAGCCCTCAGTCACTGCCTTTGGCCTCCACCGCCGCCCATGTTCCTGATGCCCAGCCCAGCATCTGGAAGACGGGGGGTCAACCCTGACGCGTCTTAGTTGGGGTCAACCTTGACCGTCTCAGTTGGGGTCAACCTTGACGCGTCTTGCTTGGGGTCAACCTTGACGCGCAGGCAGCCCAGCCCAGTCAAAGGTTGTAGCGTGGCCGTCTACTTCTTTGCGGCCGCCAGTCGGTCCGCCACGTTCTTCCAGTTGACCACGTTCCACACGGCCTTGATGTAGTCGGGCCGTACGTTCTTGTACTGCAGGTAGTAGGCGTGCTCCCACACGTCGATGCCCAGCAGCGGAACCAGACCCTGGGCCAGAGGCGGGAGGTGTGGGGATGTGGGGATAGAGTGGGGAGAGTGGGGAGAGTGGGGATGTGGGGATGTGGGGATGAGGGGATGTGGGGACGAGGCCCGAGGGAAAGGTCAGTGTGCGGAGGGTGGAGGGGAGTGGGAGGAGTATAGAAAGCAGCTCATCGTGCTACCGTACCATGGTAGCAGGACTGACTGGCTGGAGGTGGAGGCGAAGGGGGAGGTGGAGGGGGAGGGAGGCTATCCGCCCCGCTAATACGAACGAACGGTAATATGAACGGTAATACGAACGTCGTCGCCCTGTCAAGTTAATCGGCCCGACGCCGGCGCTTCGAAAGGTCCGGCCCTGGTACTGCACTGGTGCTTAATCCCGCATGTGGGGCTGTGGAGGCAAAGCCCCACAAAACGGAGGCGACGATCGGTGGCCTTGCTTTTCCCCATCACAGCAAGACAGCTAAGACAGCCGCGACTCGCGATTCGCTCGATGTTCGTACGGTACGGCAGCTCACCGTCATGCTGAGCGGGTCCTGGTTGGCCATGGTGGCGATCTCCAGCCGCCCGGTGCCCTTGTTGTAGCCAAGCCAGCCCCAGCCCGAGCCCTGCACGAGATGTGGGGTGATTTGTGGAGGGACATTGGCAGGAGAGGCGTTTTGAGCTGTCAACGGAATGTGGAGGAGGCTGCTGGGCACGAGCAGACGCGTTTCTTTGTGTCCGTGTGTGGGTGGGTGTGTGTGTCGGTGTGTGTGAGTGTGTATGTGTGTGGCCAGCAGGTCAGGTGCAGGCGCTGCGCCACAGACTGGGGAAGGGGACAGGGTGACGGGTAGCCTGGACAAGCGGCCCAACCGCCCAGGCCTGCGACTACGTGTCCGAGTTGCGCCCCACACACGCCGGACGCTCCCAAGCATGCTGTCCCGCCAAGAATGTTGATCCAGGTGCAGAGCTGTGATAACAACGAGCCTGATTTAAGGAAATTGATTTGAGGAAGTTAAAGTCAACCTTACAGAGCTGCCGGGAAGCTTCTGCCCGCTCATGCACGCGTGTTGTGCGACGTCGTGTGCGCCGTGTGGCGGTGTCTTGCGCGGCAAGCCGGCGTGTTTGTAGAGACTGGCACCCCAATACCTCCCCCGTTGGGTTCCCTCGGGGCGGGGAAAGTGGTCGCAGGAGTGGGGCTTGGGGGCCGCACCTGCACGGCCGCGGTCTGCGCGCTGAAGGTGGCGATGAAGTTGTCCAGAGACTTCCACTGCGCCTCGATCTGGGCCTTCAGCTCGCCCGATGGGGGCGCGAAGTCCTGCGTATCGCATTTGAGACACAGAAATGCTCATCATAAATCGGTAAGCGCTACCCTTGGCCGTGCTGCGCATGTTCGCGGGACCCCAGTCGAACCTTGGCCGGAATCAAGTTAGTCCAGAAGATGTCGTGATTGATGTGTCCTGAAATGAAAAAATTGCGTCATTAAATCTGGGGGGAAGCGATCAGGGCATTCGCAAGAAATGGAACTCACCACCTCCGTTAAACTTGATGGCGCTCTGTAGGCTAATGATCTTGGAGACGTCGCCCTTGGCCTCCGCCTCAGCCTGCTGCTCGAGAGCCTTGTTAAGGTTTGCCACGTATGCCGCGTGGTGCTTGGTGTGGTGCAGCTCCATGATGTGCCCCGAGATGTAGGGCTCCAGCGCGCCATAATCGTAAGGCATGTCCGGCAGCTTAACGGTCGAAATCGACCGCGTCATGCTTGGAGCGACATTCAGGCCCTCGCGAGCGGCTGCCAGAAGACCGCGCGCCAGCATTCTTTCGCGGAACAGTGACCAGGCCAGCACGAACTACGTCTAATTGGAGCTTGCTGTCGCGGAAGACCGTTGACGCCAAACTATCCAGAAAGGAAACATTTCCACTATCAGAAGTCTACCATTTCCTGGTAACCGCTTCCAACCACTACAGTACAGTTCGTTGTCGAGACGTGACGGAAGCCGGAACCCGGAAGTGTCGCCGACCGTCCAACAGTGCTTCCTCATTTGGGATGCATTTTCAAGCAAACAGGGAGCTTGCCGCATCGTCACGTCAATGCCGGGCTTGCGGCTACTGAAGGAAAGCCGCCTCAGGCCGTCTTACTCCTCCCATCCCGGGCTGGCCGTTGGAACGTTGCGCTACTCACTGACCAGGGACACGCTGCCGCTGTTCGTTCAACGCATCTTAAGTTGCAGCAGATCGGCACTTGCCGTCTCGATGCCCACCAGCGAGTAGTAGTCACAGCTGCACGCATATGCCTCAGCAGCGACCGCCCCCCCGCGGCCTCCGCGGCCGCCCTGTCAATGACCCCAGCGCCTCCCACTGCCTCCCTTCTGCGGCCCAATGGCGCATTATCACCTCGATGTGGGCGTCCATTCTACCCTATTCTACCTTCCAAGTCCCCTGAGGCTGGCAAACACAGCGCCCGCAAGCCCCGTGGCCATGCCCGTAATAACGAAGTAATCCTGATGACGAGAGTCTAACGGTATTCAAGAGCCACGTGGTACGATGCAGGTGCAGCTTTGAGGAGTTACATACATGATACGCTAGCGGGTACGTGCAGTCTGCCAGGGCCTCATCAGCTGTCGCCAACCCTCTGATGGAAAGGCGCCGCTTGACGTCCGTGTTGCCGAACTGTGGGGGCTTGTTGTAAGCTTTAGAAATGTCCGACTGCATGGGGGCAGTCAGAACTGCCGATGAGAGAAATGCAGAGTGCTTAAGAGCACCAGGTGAGCGGTTGTAGCGTACGGCGGTCACAGTGACCCGAACCGCAGCCAGTAGCTCCAGAGTAACTCCAATCGGAACAGACAGAACAGCTGCCAAGGACCAGTTGTCCTCAACTGTACGCAGCAGATACAGTTCCCGTCTGTAACACAGCGTTACAGACCCAGCAGATAACCGATTACGAACCTAGTCAGACGGGGCGTATTCAGTTGACAGTTAATGACAGAGAGGTAACAGCCAGATGTATAGGAATTCAGCAGAATATTCCTAAGTCCAGAACACGCCAGATGCGTGATACAACAACTATCCCCCTTCAGGCGGCAGCGTCCCTGCTGCACGCTTAGCTTGGAGACGCACAGCCTCCAGCTCAGGCTTCAGATCAGGGGTAAAGTGTTTCGCAGGTTCCCAGCTGTTGTGCTCAGACGAGTAGCCAGCCCATTTGACCAGCCATTCGTGCACATTGCGAAACGATTTCCCAGACCGGACGCGGCGGCAACGGTAGTCCAGCACGCGCTCAACGGACCAGAGAGGTTTCGTTTCAGACAGCCAGGCAACAGGTTCAGGGTCAGGATCCACAATCGACACAGGTTCCGCGTCGGCTGCCCGTGACCGGTACGGTCGCAGAAGGGACACGTGGAACGTCGGGTGGACGCGCATATCAGACGGTAGGCGAAGCTCAGCAGCATTCTGACCAACCATGCGCACAACAGGAAACGGACCAACCCACCGCGGCAGCAGCTTACGAGGACCCTTCGCCAGCTTGCGAAGGTTCTTCGTGCTGAGCACCACCAGCTGCTCAGGTGCGAAGGACACGTCCTTCTCGTTACGGTTGTAGTATTCAGCAGTCCGTTGCTGCGCCGCTTCCATGCTCGCTTTCGCTTCTGTCAGCCGGGTCGCAAAGGACTGGGCGAAATGCTTAGCGGCAGGGACGTTCACGTCAAGTTCGCGCCAGATGGGCAACGCAGGGTGGAAACCGTAATTCAGAAAGAAGGGGCTCCGTCCCGTGCTACGATTCACGGCATTGTTCAGTGCGAACTCAGCGGCAGACAGATGGGTATCCCAGGTAGTAGGCTCTTGGCCCGCATAGTTACGCAGCATATCCCCCAGGGTGCGGTTCGTCCGCTCAGTTTGCCCGTCAGTTTGGGGATGATAAGCCGTGGACATGCGCAACTTGACACCCAGCAGAGCAGACAGCGCGCCCCAAAACTTACTCGTGAACCGAGTGTCACGGTCGGATACAATATCCTTGGGAACGCCATGCAAGCGCACTACGTTATCGAAAAACAGACGTGCGGCTTGCTCAGCAGTACAGGCAGTGGTCGTGGGAGCCAGGTGCGCCATCTTAGTCAGCCGGTCAACAAAAACCGCGATAGCGTCGTATCCCCCTTCAGTTTTGGGGAGCGAGACCACAAAGTCCAAGGAGACACTGTCCCAGGGGTTGGCCGGAATCGGCAACGCTTGCAGCTGCCCAGGGGTCTTACCGGACTGTGGTTTGTTACGCTGGCACAGATCGCACGACAGCACGTAGTCCTCCGCATCCCGGGCCAGCCGAGGCCACCAGAAGGTACGGGAGACCAACTCGCACAGGCGAGTACCGCCAGGATGCCCAGCAAGAGCCCCGTCGTGGTAATGCCGCAGGATGGTACGCCGCAGGTCGGCGTCGTTGGGCACCACGATCTGTCTAACGCCGTGACGGGAGCGGACCCACAGGCCGTTGGACAGGGCCAGGTCAGCGACGTTACGGGGGGTCAGGAAGTAGGGATCAGCAGCAGTGGCATCCTTCAGGCGCGTAGCGAGGGCAGGGATCGTAAGAGGCTCAGGGTCCGGCGCAGGCGCAGGCACAGGCGCGGCGGGCGCAGGCGCGGCGGGCGCGGCGGGCGCGGCGGGCGCGGCGGGCGCGGGCGCGGCGGACGGATTGAAAGCCACCTGCCGAGCTTGACTACGCGTGACAACAGACAGAATGGCGGCGTGCAGAGAAGGGTGGCGACTGAGAGCGTCGGCAACGGCAAGTGAGCCGGACAGATACTCCCAAGTATAGTCGAAACGCGACATATACTCAAGCCAGCGCGCCTGGCGCCGGTTCAGGGTCGGCACACCTTGCAGGAACGTAAGGGGCTTATGGTCAGTCTTAAGAGTGAAATGGCGGCCTTCAAGGTAACAGCGCCACTCTTTCAGAGCGTGCAAAACAGCAAGCAGTTCCTGTTCCCCAGTGGTGTAGCGGGTCTCAGCGCCGGACAGCTTCTTGCTGGTGAAGGCGACAGGGCGACCCTCTTTCAGCAGAACAGCGCCAGTGCCGTACAGGGAAGCGTCAGTGATAACTTCGACACGGTACGACAGGGACGGGTCAGGAAACCGAAGCATGACATCGTCAGCAAGAGCACGCTTAAGCTCATCAAAAGCCTTCTGACATTCAGGAGTCCAGGCGTCAGCAGATGAGAAAGCACCCTTACGAGTCAGGTTTGTCAGCGGCGCAGCAGTGATGGAGTAGCGCGAAATGAACTTGCGAAAGTAGTTGGTCAGTCCCAAAAATTTACGCAGTTCCTGCAGATTCGCGGGAGCGGGCCAGTCGCGGACCGCAGCAGACTTGCGCGGGTCCATGCGGATACCGTCAGCAGAAACGATATGCCCCAGGTATCGCACGTCGCCGGACCAGGGTACGACATGGACGAGCGTCCTCGCGACCTGGGTCGCCGACCAGGCGCCGGACCGACCTGTGCGACCAGACAACTAACGTTTGGCCGCTGCCGGACTTGCAGCCTGAACAACCACACGCATTATGTTTGACTTTATGTGGAGGAAAGAGCGTTTCTTTTGCTAATGTGGTGACATCGTGGACAACGAAGTCCGACTCATGACCCGGCGGCACTCATGGCTTTGCAAAATGTAAATTTGTTGGCCATGGTTGTAAATGTCCAGCGCCAACCTCGAAAAGACCGCAAACGGTCAACGGAACTGGCGACGTTATATCTTGTCCTCTCCAGTTGGTAGATGCAGAAACAGATAGACAAATTCTTATGTCAAGCATGCCTTAACTGAACTGACGGGGCACTTATTGCGGACCGGATAACCGATCGGCGATCGGTTATCCGGTCGGCGTCACCAAGCCAAATGGTGCAATTACACTTGGAAGTAAACAGAGTGAAGAAAGCAGAGTGAATAGTGATCAGATGCCGCAACCCATCGCCTGACGTACCCCCCCCCCCCCCACTTACCCAGCAGACTTGAAACAGCCCCCGCCCCCGCCTCCGTGCCTACATTATGTGAGGTTCTTGCAGGTCCCCTGCAATGATACCAATCCGGCATCGACTATTGCCCGCTTGCACGTGCATCCCCCGCTCTGATGCAAGCACGCTCCTTCATAAGCCTCTCCCATACCCATCCCCCCCCCTGTTATCGAATCAACCCGATAACCCACATTCCGCATGGAAATTGGGCACAAACCCCGCATCAGAACGATGCACCAATCCCACATCAGCCCGATGTGCAGCCGCATTTCGCACAGCCATTGCGACGCGTAGGTATCCATGATACTTCCCTGGCCCCCCGTGGTGTCCCCATGGGCAGGCACGCGGTCGACACTTGACCCTCAATATCTCCGCGGCTTTTGCACGGATACATGCGCCCCGGCCCCTTCGCGATGCGTAATGATAGTATGGACCTGTTGGAATTGGGCGGCTGCGAAATGGAGACCTGGCGAGGGCGGAAAGGGGGTTGACGTGTCTCTCCCGGCCCCCCGTGGTGTCCCCATGGGCAGGCACGCGGTCGACACTTGACCCTCAATATCTCCGCGGCTTTTGCACGGATACATGCGCCCCGGCCCCTTCGCGATGCGTAATGATAGTATGGACCTGTTGGAATTGGGCGGCTGCGAAATGGAGACCTGGCGAGGGCGGAAAGGGGGTTGACGTGTCTCTCCCGGCCCCCCGTGGTGTCCCCATGGGCAGGCACGCGGTCGACACTTGACCCTCAATATCTCCGCGGCTTTTGCACGGATACATGCGCCCCGGCCCCTTCGCGATGCGTAATGATAGTATGGACCTGTTGGAATTGGGCGGCTGCGAAATGGAGACTTGGCGAGGGCGGAAAGGGGGTTGACGTGTCTCTCCCGGCCCCCCGTGGTGTCCCCATGGGCAGGCACGCGGTCGACACTTGACCCTCAATATCTCCGCGGCTTTTGCACGGATACATGCGCCCCGGCCCCTTCGCGATGCGTAATGATAGTATGGACCTGTTGGAATGATATTACGGCCTTTTGTTGTTACATTTGCCTCATATACCGTCCGCATCAGAGCCCACGTCATGATGCTCCTAGGTAAAAGGGTTGAACGTTCAGGAAAGCGCATGGCAATGCCCTCCAGCAAACCCACAACAATACACAACAGAGATGTGGCAGTCTCGCGCTCCCCCGCCGCGTCTGTTCAACTCCCGCTCCGCTAGTGCTTATGGCCGCAAGTCTGAAGCTCGAGGCAGAACAGATCTCACCCCATGCTCTCCTTAATTGCCCTGGCCCTCTCGTGATACTCCGCCTGCTTCACATCAGTCAGGGCTCGCCACATGCCTGCGATGATTGATGTGCCCTTCTGTGGGTTCTCCATCGCGGCCAAGGCTGGAGGCGCCTGCCCAATGCTCCGCAGTGCCCACATCTCCCTTGAGAAGAGCATGTAGCCATGCATGGCCTGCTTCTTCTTTGGACGCGAATCATCCGCCTGCTCCTTGCGACCGTGCTTTTTGCCAGAGATGGACTTTTTGCCGCCACCCCCGCCCCCGCCGCCGCTCGCTGTGCCGAACCCGCCCCCCGCCCCGCCGCCGCCTATGCTCGCTGCTGCCGCTGTCGTCGCCGCAGTGTCAGCTGTGCGCGGCGGCGTTGCATGGGCGCCGCGTTCCACGCTGAGGATCAGCGCGTTCCGCGGCCCTCCGCCCCCGCCGCCGCTCGCTGTGCCGAACCCGCCCCCCGCCCCGCTGCCACCGTTGCTCGCTGCTGCCGCTGTCGTCGCCGCAGTGTCAGCTGTGCGCGGCGGCGTTGCATGGGCGCCGCGTTCCACGCTGAGGATCAGCGCGTTCTGCGGCCCTCCGCCCCCGCCGCCGCTCGCTGTGCCGAACCCGCCCCCTGCCCCGCCGCCGCCGTTGCTCGCTGCTGCCGCTGTCGTCGCCGCAGTGTCAGCTGTGCGCGGCGGCGTTGCATGGGCGCCGCGTTCCACGCTGAGGATCAGCGCGTTCTGCGGCCCTCCGCCCCCGCCGCCGCTCGCTGTGCCGAACCCGCCCCCTGCCCCGCCGCCGCCGTTGCTCGCTGCTGCCGCTGTCGTCGCCGCAGTGTCAGCTGTGCGCGGCGGCGTTGCATGGGCGCCGCGTTCCACGCTGAGGATCAGCGCGTTCCGCGGCCCTCCGCCCCCGCCGCCGCTCGCTGTGCCGAACCCGCCCCCCGCCCCGCCGCCGCCGCTTTTGTTGGCCTGCGGCCGCCGTGGGGCCTTCTCCGGAGAAACGAAGTCGGGCCGCCTGTCACGGCTGACGTAGTCCTTAAAGGCGCCCTTCGTCTTGGTAAGCTGCTGTATGAAAGTCAGCATCTTATCGCGACTGTACACCTTTCTGTCCTGCACCTTCTGCCAGAAGTCCGTTGCTTCAGGGATGGTGCACTTGCGGATGCGCGAGGTCTCCTGCAGGGCGCGAATGATCTCCATTGTCTCAAACCATCGCCGCTTGAGCCCCGCCCTCCACTTCGTGCCGTGCGTCTGCTCCATCCACTGCCAGGGCCGCTCTCCATTCCGGCCATCATGGTACGCCGTGGAAATGTCCTGAATTCTCTCCAGCAGGATCAGGCGTGCACCTGACCCTGATGCAGATGCACCCCCAACGGCGCTGACTGATCCACCCGCGATGGTTGAGCCGCGGCCTGTATTGTTCATGTTTGAGATGGGCGGATGGGCCGCCGCAGCTGCCCGGTTACTGCTGTCGGCTGGTGTTGCGTGTGCGCTGAGCCCCAGTCCCAAGCCAGGGCCTTGACCATAGCCGCCGGCCCCTATCATGCCGCCGGGGCCGAAGCCACCGCCCCTCATCATGCCACTGGTACCGTAGCTGCCGCCTCCGAACATGCCGCCAGCACCAAAGCTGCCGGTCCCTATCATGCCGCCGGGACCGTAGCCGCCGCCTCCCACCATGCCGCCGGGGCCGAAGCCGCCACCCCTCATGCCGCCGGGACCGTAGCCGCCGCCTCCCAGACTGCCGCCGGGGCCGTAGCCCATGCTAGTAAAGAGCGGTGGGTCCATGGTGTTTGTGTTCGGCAAAGCCCCCGCCGCGGCGAAGAGGCCCGGCGGCGGCGCCACGAAGGCCCCGCCGATGCCAGCGTTGGGCAGGGGGCCAGCCGCGGCGAAGAGGCCCGGCGGCGGCGCCACGAAGGCCCCGCCGATGCCAGCGTTGGGCAGGGGGCCAGCCGCGGCGAAAAGGCCCGGCGGCGGCGCCACGAAGGCCCCGCCGCTGCCGGCGTTGGGCAGGGGGCCAGCCGCGGCGAAGAGGCCCGGCGGCGGCGCCACGAAGGCCCCGCCGATGCCGGCGTTGGGCTGGGGGCCAGCCGCGGCGACGAGGCCCGGCGGCGGCGCCACGAAGGCCCCGCCGCTGCCGGCGTTGGGCTGGGGGCCAGCCGCGGCGACGAGGCCCGGCGGCGGCGCCACGAAGGCCCCGCCGATGCCGGCGTTGGGCTGGGGGCCAGCCGCGGCGACGAGGCCCGGCGGCGGCGTCACGAAGGCCCCGCCGCTGCCGGAGTTGGGCTGGGGGCCAGCCGCGGCGACGAGGCCCGGCGGCGGCGCCACGAAGGCCCCGCCGCTGCCGGAGTTGGGCTGGGGGCCAGCCGCGGCGAAAAGGCCCGGCGGCGGCGCCACGAAGGCCCCGCCGATGCCGGCGTTGGGCTGGGGGCAGCCGCGGCGACGAGGCCCGGCGGCGGCGTCACGAAAGCCCCGCCGCTGCCGGAGTTGGGCTGGGGGCCAGCCGCGGCGACGAGGCCCGGCGGCGGCGTCACGAAAGCCCCGCCGCTGCCGGAGTTGGCAAACCTCTGCCCTTACCTTTCCGCGTTAACAATATTTTCATCGTCGTTATCCAAAGCGTCATCATATTCGCGTTCTATGGCTCTATTCGCCATGTTTGACTCTACGAACGCGGCTACATAACGCGTTTTAGCTATTATTATAGGCTGTCAAAATATTAAGCAAAGGTGTTCCTTTCTTAGCCAATATACTTAGCCTTTCGGTGTTGCCTTGCTTGCAGAAGTACTGATCACAAGTAAAAAGGGTGCCCTACGAAATGGCTTTCATACGCAGGTATTCTGGGAGCATAAATTAGGTGCTGTCGCTGAAATATTTTGATGGATGTCTTGGCGGACCAAGTCCAGGAAAAAGTGGTCCGCCCGTTAGGTCTGCCAGTTTGTACGGCCGGTCCGGCAAAGCACCAATACCTTCTAGATACTCCACCTGAGGTTGTACCCAGTGGCACTTGGACTTCTTCGCGTACAGCTGCTCGCGCCGAAGAACCTCAAAGACAGAACGAAGGTGCTGCAAGTGCTCCTCGCGGGTGCGGGAGTAGACCAGAATGTCGTCCAAGTAGCACACTTGTAACGAACTTATCCAGAAAAGGCCTGAAAATACGGTTCATAACAGCTTGAAACGTAGCAGGAGCGTTAACCAGGCCAAAGCTCAGTACGGTGTATTCGTAATGGCCGAAGGGCGTACGGAAAGCAGTTTTCGCAATATCAGAATCAGCAATGCGAATTTGATTGTAGCCCTGTTGCAGATCGATAGAACTGAAGTATGCAGCGCCGCGCAGCTTATCCAGCAGGTCATCAACACGCGGCAGCGGATACTTGTTCTTAACAGTAACAGCATTCAGTCCCCGATAGTCAATGCACATGCGGAGACCACCATCCTTTTTGCCCACAAACAGGATAGGCGCAGAGTAGGGCGAGGTGCTAGGGCGAATCATACCCTTAGCCAGCAGATCAGTCACTTGCCGTTTAACCTCGTCCAACTCCAGAGGACTCAGCCGGTACATAGGACGCGAGACAGGTTGCGCGCCAGGTTCCAGCGGGATGGTGTGGTCGACAGGACGCATGGGCGGCAGACCAGGGATATCACGGAAGAGATCTGCGTATTCTTCCAACAGAGCAGCGACTGCAGGGTCTTGTTCAGTAGATTGGCCAACTGCGGCGTTGAGGCGCAGCTTTGGCTGAACAAGCACAGCATGGGCACCTTTGCGAAGCAAACGCGCAGCGGCCTTGCGCCCTATAGGCTCAGGTTCGGCACGCTGACAAAGCGCAGCAACAGCAAAATTCACAGAAGGTGCCGCGGCGGCAGTAGGCGCAGGCGAGTCAAGCAGCGGTACTTTGTACTGCCGCACCCCGTGCCGCAGAAACAGGGCACGCTTGCCGTAATCCAACAAGGCAGCGTGTTGCGACATGGTACCCGAACCCAGAATGAACGGTGCCGCATCAGTAAGTTCAGCAAGTACGTAGGGTTTCAGCGTGACGTGCAGCGAGCCGAGCGCGACGCGCAACGCCACCTCCCCTAGAATGCGGTTGCGCCCCCCATCAGCAAGGGTGACATGAGACCAAGTGCTGTCCCGCAACGGCAACCCCAGTTGGCGTACCACAGATTCAGAGACGAAATCATGACTCGCGCCGGAATCGACCAGAGCCTTGAGAGGCAGACCAGCCGAAGTCAGTTGAACCAGCGGAAGATGATCGCCTGAAATGGAAGAGAGGACTGGAAGGGAAAGAGAAGACAGGAAAGGGATGCTGGCGATCGCCGGAGCTGCAGACGGCGCGTCATACCAGACGTCGACAGAGTACGGCAGCGGCGGTAGAAGTACGGGAGAACCGCTGAGGTCAAGCCCGTTGAACAGCTGACTACCAAGACCGAACCGATGAACCTTGTGAAGTCCAGGGAGAAGGTCAGCTGCTTTACGCTCAAGGTACGAAGGCAACAAAATGCAAGCAGCTGTATCAGGGCGCTGACGCTTGCAAGCACGGTAGTGGGCTAGCTGAAGCTGCAGCGCGCGCAGTGAAGAGGGGACAAACAGAACAGTGTGACCACCCAGTTGGGCCGAAGACAGCGAACGATTGCACGGCGCGAACAGATTACACAGCGCGCGCGCCTCTCCAAAGCCAGCACGCACAGTGCGCGCGTCAAAAGAGATGCAACGTCCCAGCAGCTCAGCCAAAACAGCAGGTGTCACAGCGCGCGCGGCACGGAAACGACAGAGTTCCGGCGCGGCGGCAGCAGCAGCAAACCCAGGGGGTATCCCCTCAGAACCAACCTGGGCAGCCCGTCAGTTCCCCTTGCCCCGGTTGTTCCCGCGCTTGCCCTTGGCCTTGCCGTCCCCGCTACCCCCCGCAGCAGCAGCAGCAGCAGCAGCATTCTCAGCCTTGCGGCGCAGCCAGGCTGGGTTGGTGCACTCAGAGACACCGTTGGTATCGAGACAAGGTTACTGGCCATTTTCGCTGCAATAGCTGTTACCATGGAGGAAGACCTCCACTTCGGTGATGTTCCAGCCGATATGAACATTGACGAGCTGGTTGCCGCTGCTGCAGAAGGAGGTCGAAGAGGAGGACGCTGCCGCCAAGCGTCGCCGCGTCGACGGTGCTGCTGGGCCGTCTTCCGCTGCTGGGACGCCGACTGCTGCCGCAGCGCGCCGAGGAGCGGACTTCTTGCGGCGGACCTCCTGAAAGTCCGAAGAAGGGCGCGCCGCGGCAGCAGTCGGCGTCCCAGCAGCGGAAGACGGCCCAGCAGCACCGTCGACGCGGCGACGCTTGGCGGCAGCGTCCTCCTCTTCGACCTCCTTCTGCAGCAGCGGCAACCAGCTCGTCATATCGGCTGGAACATCACCGAAGTGGAGGTCTTCCTCCATGGTAACAGCTATTGCAGCGAAAATGGCCAGTAACCTTGTCTCGATACCAACTTGTTGTAAGCTTTAGAAATGTCCGACTGCATGGGGGCAGTCAGAACTGCCGATTAGAGAAATGCAGAGTGCTTAAGAGCACGAGGTGAGCGGTTGTAGCGTACGGCGGTCACAGTGACCCGAACCGCAGCCAGTAGCTCCAGAGTAACTCCAATCGGAACAGACAGAACAGCTGCCAAGGACCAGTTGTCCTCAACTGTACGCAGCAGATACAGTTCCCGTCTGTAACACAGCGTTACAGACCCAGCAGATAACCGATTACGAACCTAGTCAGACGGGGCGTATTCAGTTGACAGTTAATGACAGAGAGGTAACAGCCAGATGTATAGGAATTCAGCAGAATATTCCTAAGTCCAGAACACGCCAGATGCGTGATACAACAGGGCTGAAGAGGAAGCATGCAGCTGCCGGCGAAAGTACTCCGTCTCCTGTATGGCGATGTCGGCGATGTCGGCGCTTGAGGGCTTACAAACGATGTTGAGTCCGGTACGGTCCGGTAGCCCTTGCCGGCTGCCGGCTGAAGTGCGCCCGGTAGCCTTGCCGGCTGAGGCAATGCGACCCCCCTCGCGCTCACCTTTATTACCCCTCGTGTTTTGGTCTCCGCTTGTCTCTCCTTTCTCTCCTGAAAGTTGAGGCAGGAAGCCGTGAATCCTAACCGAAATCCCAAGACCCGTGGGGAAGGGAAGGGCGTACTTTACAACACGCATGAGGAGGCCTGAAGCCCGGAGTTCCCCCCTTACACACCCGTTCCGTCCCTACGACAAGATGCGACCATTATGGAAACGCGTCTGTTGGGGACAGTTGTTGGGGGCAACACGCGACTTATTCGCGTTAAAAGCGGCCTGGCAGTCTCAGGCTGTGAATCTTGTAGCCCGTCCCCTCGAGATACAGGAATGTGCCAGGGTCGCTCAGGAGTCAGGACATTTCGCTTTGTACGACGATTTCAGTTGTCCCGTTTTCCTTGTTTGCGTTCAGCCCCGTGCATCAAACAGTGGCTCAATTTCTAGGCGAGGCCAAATACTTGTCCCGGCATAAGCAATGTCGCATCCACCTGGCGTAGCTATACACGGCGACGAGCTTCCAGCAGATGTTCTAGACCTATAAAGTGCGCTAAGACACAAGCGATATTGTTGAAACTGAGGCATTATGCTATCATAGACATAATTGGTAACCTTAAGTCACTGAACTCCACGCGCATTTGCTGGCTTACCATTTTGTTCTTTTGCCCTGGCGGAACGGATGCCCCAGCAGCTTTTGGACCAAACAGTTTTCCGCCGTGCTGCTCAATGGTGTTGCTCAGAAATGCGCTGTGGAGCCCTCTGCCTGCTGCTGCTCCTTCACGTGCTGGTGGTTACCCGATGCGACCCCGCTGACCTTTCACGGAATGGCCGGTCACTGACCGAGTACCGCGGTCTGTCAGACAGGTAAGCAGCAGCTCAGGGCGGGATCGTTGAGTCAGCGACGCTGCAATTGGAGACTTCGGGGCAACCAATTCAAAAGGGGCTGTAGTCGCACCACTGCCTCGCGCAGCTCCCCTCTGGGCCCGCTCTCTGGACCTCACCCACCATTATCCCTTCCCACCTTCACCTCCGCCCGCCCATCCCCCAACCCCGCCACGCCCTTTTACCCCCTCAAGTACCGGTAACCCTATCACCCGCCACCACCACCACCACCACCCCGTCACCGACCCCGCCTCGCTCCTTCCATCAACCCGCCCGCCCGCCCCTTTCGCGCAGCGCAATCGACTCATCTGCCCTTCCCTCGCTCGCTCCCTCCCTCCCTCCCTCCCTCCCTCCCTCCCTCCCTCCCTCCCTCCCTCCTTTACCCATATTCCCTCCGCTGCGGTAACGGTTTTCTTATCCCCCATATTCCCCCCCCCCCGCTTTCTCTCCCCAGTGATGGATCCCTGCTGGTGGTGACGCTGCTGGGCGGTCACGTGGTTGCCGTACGTCCCGACAGCGGCGAGGTGCTGTGGGAGTACGACACCGGTACGCCACTGCTGCGTGTCGCCCAGGGCAAGGCCATGCCGCCCGGGCTGCGCATGTTGTCCGGAGTGGACGGAGGACTGTACCTGTACAGCAGTGCGCTGCCGGCAGCAGCGGCGGCGACGGCGGCGGCGGACGACGGCGGCGGCGGGGGCGGGAGCGGCGCGGCGCCGCCAGGCCCCACGCTCGAGGTACGGCATGCTGCGTGCCCGCCGACGGAAGGTTGCTGAAACGAAAGCAGCCAAACTATGGACGTGTATGGACAGACCGGTGGCGGGGGGAGGGTGACGGGAGGTGACGAGTCCACGCAAAGGTTGGGAGATGGCGGCGGTCCCTGGAGCTACCTCGACTATCCGCTATCCGCTGATTCGCCGTCCGCTGACTCGCTGTCTTCCCGCCTTTCCCTCCCTCCCGCACCCCCAACACTCGCACACACCCGCAAACACCCGCAAACACCCGCTCACCCCCCCAACACCCCTACACGCACACCCGCCTCCTCAGCGGCTGCCCATCACCCTCCCGGAGCTCGTGGACACCTCCCCCTCCCTCACCGACGACGGATCCATAATCACGGGGGAGCGCCGCACCCGCGTATTCGTACTGGACAGACACACGGGGGCGCTGCTGCATGTGTTCAGTGAGGGGGCGGCGGCGGCGGCGGCGGGGGCGGGGGCGGGGGCGGACAAGGGGGGTGGCGGCGGCGGCGGGGGGCCGCTGGCGGAGGCTCATGTGGATCCGCGGCTGCGGCCCCCGGGCGGTGCCGGACCCGGCTTTGGCATGGAGGGTAAGTTGGGGGGGGGCGGCGGCGGCGGAGGGGAGGGGGGAGGGAGAGGGAGCGGGTGGGGAGGGGAGGGGAGGGAGGGGGGAGGGAGAGGGAGCGGGTGGGGAGGGAGGGGGGAGGAGGCGCGGGGTGGGCTCTGGGTTAGGGAAGGGAGAGTGGGCCGGGTTTGGAGGATACGGGGTTGTGTGTGTATGTGGGTGTGTAGGAACTGGGGGCGCCACGCGGCGGGGCATTGGAGGAGGGGGGACGGCGTGGGCTTGTTTGTGCGTGTTTGTTTTGTTTGTGTGTGTGTCCGGAGATTGAGATAGATGCGGATGTCGTCGCGGGTTGATCGCGAATGCGTTCTGCAGGACAGGAAAGGAGGGGAGGATGGGAGGGGAGGAGAGAACCCGGCTCCTCGGCGCTCCTCCCGCAGCCCACCCGCCCTGCCGCCACTGCGGGCTCGTGTCCAATACAGCCCTACCACCTCCACTTACCACCCCCCCCCCCACCACCACCACCACCACCACCCTCCCTCTCTCCTACTTCGTCCTGTCCCTCTCCCCTTCAGATGTGCCTGTACTGCAGATGTTGGATCCAGATCGGATCCTGCTGGTGGGCAGGCAGGACTTCGTGGTGCGGTCCAAGCAGGTGGGGTAATAGAAATCGGCCCGGGACGGGGGGGGGGCGGGGGGAGGGGAAGGCGGGGACGGGGGGTGACCAGGGAGGGATATGTTCCTTTATATAACGGAGGACGGGAGGGGGGGGGAGGGGAGGACGGGGGCAGGGGTTCGCCATCATCTGTAGCAGTGCAATGCGTATGGGTACTGGCTACTTAGGGTTGAAGCCGCCAGGCACCACTGAGGGGGAGGGGGTTATACATGTATAAAAAGGAGAGGCTGAGGTCAGAAGTACAAGAGGGGGATGGGGGGCTGAGGTCAGGAGTACAACTTGTCCACAGACAAGGCAAGCTGACAGGCTGTCAGACGGAGGGGCGGGCCGGGGGGCGGGGCGGGGGCTGGTTAGGGTTGAAGACGAATTACTCCGTCTGAAGGAGCGGGGCGGGGATGGCGCTCAAGGACCACAAAGCGCAGCGAAGCGGCCGAGGAAACTGAGGGGGCTGAGAGTGTGGAACTGGGGCGGGGCGGGCGGGCGGGGGGGGGGGGCGGCGGCGGCGACGCTGCCGCCGTTGCTAAGTAGGGTATCAGAGATGCGGGAAAGTGACTTTGCAGCGACTGCGAAGCATCGTTGAGCGGGTGGGCTGAGAAGCCACGGTGAGCGGTGTGAGCCGGCGCCGGCTCCGGAGGGCGTGAGTGCGGTGTTTGCCCCCGCTAGCACATGACCCCTTGACCCGTGGGTCGGCTCCTTTGCGTTCGTTGTCTCGCAGGTGCTCACGGATGTGGAGGCGTGGAATGCGTCGTACAGCCGCATCATCAACCTCCGATCCGCGGGTCTGGGGTCCGCCGCGCGGGTGCCCCCGGGGGGAGGGGGGCCGGCGGGTACGGCAGGTGAGGAGAGGGCGGGTGGGCGGGCGGAATGGAGGGAGAGAGGGAAGTAGGTATGAGACCGCAGCGTTGGAGGGAGGGGGCGCGTTGAAGGCCCCGCGGGTCGCGTTTCCCTTCTGGCCGACCCATCCCGGCCGGTCGTTCTAGGCGGCCGGTCGTTGCTCCTCGTGTGACCGCTTCCCCGCATTGCTGCTGGTCCTCCAAGCAACTCGCCGCGTCCCTCAACCAGGCGATGCTCTTTCCCTCCCCCTCCCACGGGTGGTCACAACGCCCCGGACCCCCTCCGCTCCGCTCCCTGATTCGCTCCGCCCCGGTCCTGCCCCCCTCCGCTCATCTCCGCTCCACACCGCAGGGGCGCTGCCGCTGTTCACTGTGGGGGCCGACCACTCACTTCAGGTGCGGTGCAGTGCGGGGGGAAAGTGGGGGGATGACAGGGGGGAGGGGAGCCAGGAGCCTGGCTGGCGGTCCTCGGATCGCCTCGTGGGTTTGTTGATGCCGGGGAGGGGAGGGGAGGGGAGGGGAGGGGAGGGGAGGGGAGGGGAGGGGAGGGGAGGGGAGGGGAGGGGAGGGAGAGGGGAGGGAGAGGGGAAGCCCGTAAAGGTAGGTAGAACCAGTCCGGATCGTCCAGCTGGCCTCCCCCGCCTGGCACCTCCACACCTCCGCGCCTCCGCAACGACGAGGGTCGCGGCTCAAACCTCTCCCTCTCGCCTCGCCTCGTCTCGCCTTCCGCCTCGCTTGACGGCGCCTCCCTTCCTCTCCTCCTCCTCTTTAACCCTGAGCGCACCGACCGCCGACCGGCCGACCTCGTGTTCCGCCGCGCAGGCCTACGACCCCGCCTCGGGCCTCCGCCGCTGGGCCGTGCGCTTCCAGACACCCCCCGTCGGCGTATTCGACTCTGCGCAAGGAGACATGAACTTCCTGGACCCGGCAGCCGCCCTGCGACCGCCGCCGCCGCTGCTGTCGCCAGACGCCGAGACGCCGGCGGCGGCGGGTCGGCGGCGGCGGCGGCACGCCGCTGCCGGGGGCGCTGCGGCGGCGGGTCCACGGCTGCTGCCGTACGCAGGCCCGGAAGACGGCGCGGAGGGCGACGGCGTCGACGGCGGCGTCGGGCGCCGGAACCTGGTTTTGGTGGGGGAGCTGCGGGGCAGCTTGTACGCCATGCCGGCGGAACATGTCGTACTGGACGAGCTTGTGGAGGTACGGCAGCTGCAGCGTCTGTGGCGCGCACCGCTGGATGGCGGGGGGCCCTCCCCCCTCACATTACCCCTGCACATCACCCCACACACGCTCAGCTCTTACCTTTGCACTCGACTCCGATACCGGTATAGACTATACCGGAACTGTACTGTCAAACCTCTTTTCCAAGCCCCCTTGCCTACCGGTCTCTTGCCCCCCTCTCTCACTCCCTGACCCCCTCTCCCCCGCCGTCCGCCCCCCTCCTCCCTGACCCCCCCTCCGCAGCCCCAACCCTGGAGCGCCATCGCCCTCCCTGGACCCGCCGCGGACCCTCCACTGCCGCTGCTGCCGCCGTCCGTCCACTCCACCCCCGCCGCCGTCGCTGGCGCCTCCGCCTCCGCCGTTGATAAGGCCCTCGTGGTCCGCGCCGGCGGCAGTGGCAGCAGCAGCAAGGATCTGGTGACGTACGCGATGGATGTGGAGACGGGCGAGGGTGTGGTTTCGGGGCTGGCCTGCCGGCCGCCGGGGCTGCAGCTGCTGGCGACCTTGGGCGAGCCCAGCGGCGTAAGACAAAGCTGGCTGCCCGACGCGCCCAGGCCTGGGGGCGCCGGCACCGGGGTCGGCGGCGGCGGGCTGCCTCTGCCCGGCGCCGTCGCTGGCGGCGGCGGCGCCGCCGCCGCCGACGCCGCCAGCCTGGCGCTGATGTTGGGCTCCGGCGGCGGCGGCGGCCTGCTGCCGGTGGTGCTGCTGGCGGCGGCGGGGTTGGGCGCCGCGGCGGTGCTGCTCGTACTGCACGTCCGCGGCGGCGCAACCGCCGCCAGGGCCGCCGCTGGCGGCGGCAAGGCGGCCCCGGCCGCCGCCGCCGCTGCCGTGATCGCCGTTGCGGTGAACGGCAACGGCGTCGCCGACGCCGGCGGGAAGGCTGGCGCGGCGGCTTCCGCTGCCCCGAGGAGCGGCGGCGGTGGCGGCGGCGTCGGCGGCGGCGAAGGGGCTCAGGCTGGCTCCCGTGCGGCGGGTGGTGCGGGGCAGCGGCGGCGCAAGGGTCGCGCCGGGGACACCGGCGGCGGCGGCGGCGGCGGCGGCAGCCGAGGGAACGCTGGCGGAGGCGGCGGAGGCGGAGGCGGCGGTGGCACCTCCGCTGCGGGTCTTGGTGGAGGGCTGCCCAGCATAGAGGAGGATCGGCAGCTGTCGCCGTCCCAGGTACGGCAGTCTGGGGGGAGGGGAGCGGGTTCGTACTGAACGATTTGCACGGCTCGATGTGACCGGGCAGTCCGATGGGTGGGTGGGGGGAGTTGAAGCAGCCTCAGAACCCTGAAACTCTAAAACCCCAAAAACCCTAAAACCCTGAAACCTTCCTTTCACTGTGCTGCTGCTGGCGCCGTGCCTCCCTCCCTCCCTCCCTCCCGCAGGCCGCCATCCGGCCCCGGACGGAGCCGCGACCTACCAACTCCTCATCCCCCACCTCTTCCTCCACCTCCTCCGGCTCCTCCGGCTCCGGCTCCGGCTCCGGCGGCGCATCCTCCGACCCCTCCTCCGCCTTCACCCCCACCTCCACCCCCACCTCTGCTGCTCACCTGCCCAGTGCTGAGCCCCGAGTGCGGCTGAGGGAGGACGGATCGCTGCTCATTGGTGAGTGAGTGTTGGATGTGGGGGGGTAATGTGTGGGAGGGGGGGTAAGGGGGCGAGGGAGGGGGGAGAAAAGGGTCGGGGTTGGGGGGTGGGGTGGGGGCCGGATGGGGGTGGGGGGTAGGGGTGGTGCGTTGCAGTGAGATTGTGATGGGAAGGAGCCACCCCTCGACACCGATGGGTGACGTAATAAGCCAATCTCCAAAGGATGGGTGTCTTTTCATTGGGGGAGGCTGTTTAGAGGGGATGTGCGAGGGACGTCTTGGGCGGCGTGTGCGTGTGGAAACAAAGGGGGGAGGTACGAAGTAGTGGTGGAAACAAGAGGGGGAGGTAGTGATGGAAAGGAAGGAAGGAATGATGGTGGTGCCGAGGGTGGCGGTGGAGAGGGCGGTGGTGATGGATGGAGCGCCGGTGGGCAGGTGGCTGTGGCTCGAATGCTCCCTTCCGTACCTCATCTGCCCACCCGCGGTGCGCCCGATAGCCAGCCAGTACGGCAACCGAAACCCCCCGCCGTGCCGTCTTGCCGTATGCAGGTCGGCTCGCCGTGGGGCCGGCCATCCTCGGGTACGGCAGCGCCGGTACGGTTGTGTACGAGGGTGTGTTGGATGGCAGGTACGTACGACGTTGTCTGGACTGCGGCGGGCGGGCGGGGCGGAGCAGGGGGGCCGGCGCTCGGGGTTCGGGGTTTCCAATACCCGAGGAGATGGGTATGGGCAACAGCGGCGACATAATGCGTATGCGTACCGGTGTTTGATCGTGTGTATCTGTTTGTGTATGTGTGTGTGTTTACGTGGTTGGGGGGTTCACACAGCTACGGTCCTCTACGGCTCCATTGACACTCTCGTACCGGTACAGGTATCTCCCCCCTCTACACAACTCCTCCCTGCGTTGCGGTGCCCGGTGCCGCCACCCCTCCCCGGTCCCCGCCGCTGTGCTTGTCGTCGTTGTCTTCGTCGTTGTTGTTATTATCATCATTGGGTCCCGCTCATTCCTCCCCCGACCCCGACCCCGACCCCAGCACCTCTCCCCCCCAAGTGACTCATCCGCAGTGACTCAATTGTTATATAAAGGAGCATATCACTCCCTCAACCCCCCCCCACACACACATACACACACCCCTACCTTCGGTACCTTCTATTTTTTCCAAACACACGCCACACTCACCCCTTCAGGCCCGTGGCCGTGAAGCGCCTCCTGCGTCAGTTCACCGCCCTAGCCCGCAAGGAGATTGAGGTGCTGATCCTGTCGGACGAACACCCCAATGTGGTCCGTTGCTTTGCGCTGGAGGAGGATCGCGAGTTTGTGTATCTGGCTCTGGAGAGGTGCCGACACTCACTCTGCGAGGCGGTGGAGGCGGCGGTGGTGGAGGCGGCGGGGCAGGGGCATCAGGGGCAGGGGCAGAGGCAGAGGCTCGGGATAGGGAGGGAGGCAGCAGGAGCAGGGGGAGGGGGAGGAGGAGGTGGGGGAGGGGGAGGTGGAGGAGGGGGTTTTGTGGATCCGGACACGCGGCAGCCCACGGCGAGGTGGGTTTGGGGGGGAAGGGGGGAAGGGGGGGAGAGGAGAGGGGTGTAGTAGGGTTTTGGGGTCTGGGTGTATGGGTTTGGGTTTGGGGGTTTGGGGAGGGGCTTTGTGTGCGGGTTGTGTTTTTGGGGGGTTTGGGGGGGGGAGGCGTATGGGATTATGGGGGTTCGGGGGTTGGGGAGGCGTATGCGCGTGCGTGGCCGTGTGTATGTTCGTACATACGTGTGTGTGTATGCGTGCGTGCGTGCGTGTATCGTCCCTCTGTCTCCCATCCCCCACTCAGAATGGGCTGCCCCCAAACCCAAATACGGTAAACCCCTTCTCGCCGCATTAGGTTCTCGCCGCTTTGGGCTGCCTTGGCTGCGGAAGTTTCCCTACATCTTTTACTTCCCCGCCCACTTTTCCTACCCCCTCTCTCCCCTCCCTCCCCCCCCCCCTCTATCCTCCCCCCCAGGTGTCTCTCCACGCTGCTCGACGTGTGTCGCGGCCTGGCAGCCCTCCACCAACGGGGTATCGTACACCGGGACCTCAAACCACACAACGTACTGCTCACCGAGGTGCGCTAACCCCCCCTGACCCCCCACCCACCCTTGGCTTCAAACCCCCCCAACCCCTCACCCAAATTCACAATTCAACCCCCCTCCCCCTCCGCTGCGGTATCGTTTTTATGACCCCCGCCCCACACACCCTCCCTTTCCCCCTTCCCCTCCCCTCTCCCCTCCGCTCCCTTCTCCCCTCCACATCCCTCCCCTCCTGCGTTGCGTTCCCTCGTCCCGGGCCGTTTTCATTTCCCCTCCCCTCCCCTCCCCCCCCCCCGCAGTCCGGCCAGCGCGCCAAGCTGTCCGACATGGGTTTGTCCAAGCAGCTGGTTCCGGAGCAGAGCAGCTTCCACGTGGAGGGCAGCCACCACGGGGGGCCGGGGGGCTCCTCGGGCTGGCAGGCTCCGGAGCAACTCATCGCGAGAGACGGGGGGGCGGCCCGACAGACCCGGTCCATGGACGTGTTCAGTCTGGGTTGCATTCTGTATTACTGCATGACGGGTGGGTGGGGGGGGGATTTCGGGGGGGGGGATGGGTCGGGGTTGGGAGGTGGGAAGAAGCGGTGGGGAAGGAGGTGCGGTGGGGATGGAGGTGAAGGGGGCGGAGAGGGGTCTCGCTGTGGTGGTGAGAGAGGCGGGTGCGAGGGTGAGGCGGTGGGGAGAGGGGTGGTGATGGGAAGGTGGGGAGAGGGGTGATGGGGGATGGTGGGGAGGGGGGTTGGGGTCCAGTGCAGCTGCAGCTGCGACTCCTGCCAGGCGCGCAGCGGAGCGGAGCACAAACAGCCCCCCTTTGCCCTCTTTTGAACTCCCCTGCACACCCCCGCACCACTCCCTCTTGCATATTTGCATATTCACTCTTCAAACCCTATCCCCCCTCCCTCCCGCCCTCCCCCCCGGCCCCCCCGGCGGCTCCTCAGGTGGTCGTCACCCCTTTGGTGACAACCACTACGAGCGCGACGCCAACATCCTCCACGGCGCCCCCTCCCTGGCGCCCCTTGCTGCCTCCGCCGGCCCCGAGGCCGCGCACCTGGTGGGGTCCTGTCTGGCCAAGGACCCCGCGCACCGGCCGGCAGTGGGGGCGGTGCTGGGCCACCCGCTGTGGTGGAGCGACGAACGGCGGCTGGCGTTCCTGGTGGACATAAGCGACAGGTGGGCAGGGGGGGAGAGGGAGGGGGGGCCAGGGGGGAGGAGAGTGTGAGCGTATGAGAGTATGCGGGTATGGCAGTCCAACTTGGGAATGGGGGCTGACGGGGCTGTGATGGGCCTTGGGTACTGGGGTGTGTGGGTGTGTGTGTGTAGGGGGGGAGAAGGAGGTGTGTGGGACTCGGTCGAGAGGGTGGGGAAGGGGGGTGGGGGTCGTGTGTGTATGTGGCTTGTGGGGGGGAGCGGAGGGGAGGGGAGGGTATTCACGGGTTACCCTACATGTGAGAGGGCGGCAAATTATCTGCACCTGTCCTGCTGACGACCTTTCCCACCTAGCTTTGGCGCCATCCTTCCCGCCTACCGGTAACTTTGCTATTCGTGGACTGTGAAACTCTACAAACCCTGCCACACACACCCCCACCCCCCGCACACACACACCACCACCACAACCTCCCTCCTGACCCCCCGCCCCACCCCACCGCCCACCCCCCACCCCCATCTTGTTTCTTTGTTTGCAAATTCACTCTTCAAAACCCCCCACTCCCATCGCCTCCCTCAGGGTTGAGAACGAGGACCGGGAGCCCGACACCAGCCTCCTGGCGGCCATGGAGTCGTACGCGGGAGTGGCGTTGGCGGGACCCACCGCACTGCCGCTGCCGGGGCAGCCGCAACCACCACAAACAATGACGACGATGACGACGACGACGACGACGACGACGACGACGACGGACTTTGCAGCAGCGTCGGGCGCCACCGAGGCTGCTGCTGCCGCCGCCCCCCCTCCCGCCGCCGCCTCCCTCTCCGCCGCTCTGTCCTCCTGCGCCGCCCCCTCGCCCCCCAATTGGGGTGCGGCGCTGCCCTCTGAGCTGGTGGCCAATCTGGGTCGCTACCGGCGCTACGACTACACGTCGCTGAGGGACCTGCTGCGGGTGGTGCGGAACAAGAGAAACCACTTTCGGGAGATGCCGCCGGGGCTGCAGGTGGGGGTGATGGGGGGTGGGGTGGGGAGGTAGGGGGAGGGGGAGGGGGATAGAGAATAAAGGCGATATCGCTGCGGAGGGACGAAGGGGTGGGGCCTGGGGCAGGCGGGCACACGCGTACACGCCCGCGGCCCCCCCCCCCCCCCCGGGCTCCGGCCTATAAGTGGATAACCCCCCGGGTCCGTTGCGTTCCATTCGCCAACGTCGCCTCCGTTCCTCCGCTCTCCCCACCCCCCGGGCCCCTCCTTCCCCCCACTCAGGCGATGTTGGGTCCACTGCCCGGCGGCTTCCTCCGCTTCTTCGCCGCCCGCTTCCCCCGCCTGCTGCTGGCCGTGTACGTCTTTGCGCTGCGCCACCTGGCGGACGAGCCAACGCTGCAGCAGTACTGGGGGGGAGGCGAGGAGGGAGCAGGCGGGGGAGGTGGAGGGGCAGGTGGGGGAGGTGGAGGCGCGGAGGCGGCCGAGCCGTTTGTGCAGGTGAACGGGCGGGCAGGCAGGTGGGCGGGCGGGGCTGGAGGAAAGGACCTGTGGGTTTAGGGATTTTTTTAGGGTTTTGGGGTTTTTGAAGGTAGTTTTTGGAGGGTTTTTTTAGGGTTTCTACCATCCAGTCGATGGTGGGTGGAGAGGACCTGTGGGGTCGGGCGTTTGCTTGTAATGGTGCGTTGCAATGATGAGGGGGGTGTTTTAATGGGGGAGTGGAGGGATGGGTAGCTGAGCGGCCCGGCTCGGTGGCAGGACGTTTGTCAAGGAAGGGCGCGAGGTATCCGGTTGCGACGGAAGGGCCGCAATTCTGCGTTCGGCTTGGGTGATGGCTGCGCCACCGCCCCTGCACCCTTCCCTCCCACGTCCCAAAGAACATCGCCTTCCTAACCCCCCCCTCCCTGAACACACCAGGTGCATCTCGCCCCTCACGCCCACCACCACCCCCCCTTCCCCCCTCCGGTGCCTTGCCCCCGCAGACGTTCCTCGCACAGTACGGCAGCGGCATGAGGCCCATCAAGACACAGCAGCAGCAGCAGCAGCCGGGTGGCTGGCAGGCGGCCCCCGAGGCGCCAGGCGGCGGCGACGAGGCCATCGGCGGGCCGGTCATTGCCGGTGCGGCCTTGTCATCATCCGGCGTCGCTGCTGGCGCGGGGGGAGCGGCAGCGGTGGTTCCAACGGCGGCCGTGACGGTCCGGGGCGCCGCTGCCGATGTGCCATCCGGAGGGGTGAGCCGGCGGGGCTGCGGGGGGGGGGGAAAGAGGGAGGGGGAGGGGGGTTGTAGGGAGATGAAGAACAGCCGCGAGCGAGCAAGTGAGGGCGAGGGAGAGCGAGGGTGTTCCTCCGAAGGAGAGCTGAGCTCCCGCACCCGCACCCGGGCGTCCAACCACTTTGCGAGCCGCAGCTGTCTCACCAAGGATGTCTGCGCCATCGTCGGGGGCGCAGAGGGGGGCGCGCAGCCTAGCCTGGCCTGGAGGGGGCCAGGCCAGGCTGCGTCGCAGCAGCTCGGCCTGGCGAAGCCGAGCTGCGGCCGTAACGGAGCCGCCAACCGGGAACCGACCCGACTGCGGTCAGGGCTTTGGCGGGCCAGGGGCAGCGACCTGCGAGTGGGACAGGTGTGGGAGGGAGGGATGGAGGCGCGGGGGAGCGAGGATGTCGCTAGCAGGACAGTCCGTTGAGCCTTTAGGCGGTGACGTGTCGAGCGGCTCGAGGGCCTCTGCCACCGCTGAGAGGCCTCGCGCCGCGGCCCCCTTACACGATGGCATAAGCCCCGTTCCTTCCCCTAACAACCCCCCTCCCAACCACGGCCTTCTTCTGTTACTTGACCGTTCACGGGCTCCGGCCTATACGTGGATAACCCTCCCAACCACCCCACCCCTCTCGCCACAGGAACCACGACCGGGAGGCAGCGACGGCGGCGGCTCCGCCACGGCGCCGGTCACCACCACCGCCGCCGTCTCACCCGCCCCGTTCCCGCCGCAGCCCCTGCCGCACCCGCTCCCACCCGCGTCGCGGCCCTTAGCCTCCGCCTCGACATTCGGCAACGGCAACACCGCCGCCGCGCCGCCTCCGCCGCCTCCACCTCCGCTGCCGGTGGTTGTGGGCTACGAGCCGTGCGGCGACGACGGCGAGGTGACGGTTCGCGAGTTCCCGCGGCGGCCCGGCAAGCCGCAGTGCGAGTTCTACGTCAAGACGGGGCACTGCAAGTTCGGCGAGAGCTGCGTGTACGACCACCCGGAGGCCTTTGCGGTACGGCTGACGGCGCTGGGGCTGCCGCTGCGGCCGGAGGAGGCCGTCTGCAGCTTCTACCTGAAGAATAACGACTGCCGCTTCGGGCCGACCTGCAAGTTCCACCACCCCATGCTGAGGCCGGTGTTTGCGGGCTCGGCGGCGGCGGTGACGGCGGCGGTGGGGGTGGAGGGGGTCGGCGGCGGCGTTTCAAGTTGAGGCGGGTGGTGCAGTAGAAGCGGTGGCGGAGATGAGAGTGGTGGGAGAGCTGGGAGGGGAAGGGCTGGGGGGCGGGGGCGGATGAGGGGTGGCGGGTCATGGATGGGGGAGGGGTGAGGAAGGGGAAGGAGGTGGGGGAGGGTTGAGGGTGTGCGGTTGTGGGTGTTGGTGTGGGAGAGGTGGCGGGTTGGGTTGGGTTTTGCCGCGCGGGTTGGGTGGCTGGGTGGGTGAGTGGATGGGGAGCCGACTGGAGTAGCCGTACCTTGAGGCGAGGCTGTGAGGGGGAAGGTGGATTTGATGGGGGGACAAGTTGCGTCGGTACCCGTTCTCCTTTGCCCCGTTCACGGGCTCCGGCCAATACGTGGATAAACCCCCCAGAGGGGGAACGGCGCACTTCGGAGGCTATGGTTTCGACGGCCGAGCCCCACCAATACCACGAACCTGAGAAGAGTAAATATCGCAATCACAATGACGGGTGGCGGTGTGGAAGGTTGGGCCTGCCATCCGGATACCAAGAGAAAGAGGGGGAGAGAGGGGAAGAGGGAGAGAAGCGTAGCAACAACCATGCATCGGCGGCGATTTGACGTGGGATGGAGGTACGACGCATGTACGGCACGTTGCGCTCGGAGCGTGTGGGGCGACTTTCCTTGGCTGCAAGCTAGCGATCTGGCTATCTAGCTGCGAGTGTGTGCGTGTGTACCGTGTATTCGTGTCACTCCCGACGGGCCAACCCCGGGGGTTCCTCAGGCGGTGGTGCCTCTTGGACATTCAGGAGAGATTGAGGAGACGTGCAGGAGAGAGTGAGCAGGAATGGAAGGGCGAGTTGACAGACAATCAGGTGGCTTTGTCATCGCTAATGACAAACCGACCGGCGCGTGTGTGGGGGGTTGAAGACTCGAGAAGCTGCATCCTGACAAGTCTCGAGACACCAAATTCATGGCCTGCCAGTCAGGCCGTGCCCTGTTTTTGTACGGTACCCGGGCACACCGGCCTTACAGAAAAAAACAGTCGCCGTCGTTGTGTTCAGGCTCAAACGCCTCTCAGATGCAAAGCTCATCATCTTGGCCCGGAAGCCGCCTCCCTCCCAGCGCGTCCAGGCCGAATGCGCCAAGTCAATCACCCAAGTTAACTCCTCTACTGTCTCCCGCATCCTTGCGGACCAGGCCCCCGCCATTCAATCGCGTGCGTCATGAGGATCGCCAGCGGACCTTGCCCATACCCGCCTGACACCACACCGGACGCCTCCCGCTCCGCCCTTTCACATCGCGCCTTGCCCGAACGCCCCCGACAGCCGACATTACCCATTTTGTAGGACACTCGGCACACTGCAAAAGAATTTCCCGAACCAAACAACAAGTGCAGAGCAAACGGGACCTGATCAAAGGTCCAGTTTGACTTTAGTCTGATGCACGATGGGCCCCCGCTGATGGGCCGGTCCTGTCGAGCACTCGCGCGCCGAACCCACAAAGACCGCTCATCGGCACACAGCTTCTTGAGCCCCATGCCGCGACAGGTACCTTCCGCAACTGGCGCGGGCTTGTCACATGCACGAGCTAGGCCGGAACCGTCGCATTCCAACCTCCCGGCGGACGCCTGCATGGCAATCTGCCAGATGCACGCGTTGCAGTACACTCATCTCACATCGGAGGAACGGCTGCGGACCTGAACTCGACGCCCTCCCCCACAGCCCAGACAGGGCCAATGCGCGGGAGCTTTCCTTCCCATCAGAGCGCGCGTCACGTCCCGCCCGCCCTTCCCAAATGCATCCACAGCCCCCACCCATCAAATGGCAAGGAGCCCGTGATTCCCAGGGAACCTTGTCCTCCATCACCGGCCTGCCGTCCAAGCGCCATGGGCGGGGCGCAGCGGGGCCACGATCGGCTATGACCAGCTTGCACCCCGCGCAGCTCCGGGCGAAGCGCTGCGTGTACGCCTGGCTTCAGCAGCAGTAAGGCTGGCAGCCAGCCACCTCCGCCAACTCCGTGCTGCGGAGGAGCGCAACAGGCCGTGGCAAGCCGCTGGTCCGGCGACCCGGGCGCCCGCCCCGCTTGGAGGTCCAGCTCAGCCCCCACGCGCCTCCGCATGAGGCATGGGTCCCTCACTTTAGCAGGGAGCGCGCCAGGTGCTCCTTTGCGGAGGCCAGGGCCTTGGAGAACGTCTACAGCAGCAGCAGCAGCAGCGCAACACAACAGGGACGATAAACCATGTATGCGCTGGTCCCATGCCATGAAGCCTTTCGGCGGTGCATACAGGTGGGGCGTTTTAACAAGCGGGTTGAGGGACGCGATGTGAAAGACTCCAGGATCGCGATGTTGCTGCGCGTGCGGGCCTAAAGGCCATTACGCGTTGTAAGATCGTGCGCGAAGTCCTTCTGCTGTCGATCCATTCCCAGAAGGGCCACACATGCAGCCATGCACCCGTGGGCGTCTGCCGAATGGTGTTCGGTTGCAGCGTGCAACCGCCTCACCCAGCCGCTACCCAAGTGATAGGAAGGAGGCGCATACCATTCCAACACAATGGAAACCCATTGGACACACGTATACCTCCTACAACGCTGCACAGCAACCTGGGACGACTCAAGCTTCCCAGCAGACGACGGCGTGTCTCTTCACAGGCTCGTGGACCGGATGAATCGGGGCCCGTGTGCGTACCCCCCGTCCGTGGATTTTCTGTCCCGTTCCTGGCAAAGCCAAGGCTGGTGGTGCGTGCAAGGCATCTCCCAATGAAAGCGGCACCCCTTCAACGACGCACGACGCGGTTTGTCCGAGGACCCACCTGCTCCGTAATGGGCACCGCGTTCTGCTCTCCGTCCGCCCCGCGCATCGTCACTCGCGACGCGATCATCGCCGGCTCCGTCTCCACAATGATGCTGCGGGACGACGCCAGCCGTTCACGGGCGTGACGATTGTGCCGTGCGGCAATACGGTTAGCTGTTGAGGCGGTACAATTTGAGATGCGCTTTCATCCAACGTGATGACGAATTAGCAGCAACGGCCCCATCTGTTCACATACCACACGGTTACCCACCCGACCTCCCCGCCCACACACACGGGTATGCCCGGCTTGTGCTCACCCGCCGTCGACGATTTCGTCGATAGCCAGCAGGACCAGATCCAAGTTTTCAAGCACCGTCTTCTTCTCCACTTGTTGTCTGGGGTGGGGAGGTGAGGGGGTGTCTTCAAGGTTTTAGGTGGTGTTGTGGGGTGCGCAAGGCCGGCGCGCTGCAGAACACGCACCTCAACAGGATGGTCACCGACTCGTAGAAAGCTTGGAGCACCGTGTACAGGATGAGCTCATTCTCATCCTGGCTGCCGGTCACATAGAACATCAGGTCGCCGATGTACTTGTACACCACCACCACGTTATCGAACATGATAATCTCCGCTGCACGTCAACAGCATAGATTTATGCCCACGTATCGGTCAGACCCAGTCAAGCTGTTACCATGCCCAAGCAACTTGATCTTGGTGCCAAGTCCCCGATGCAAACCAGCCCTCCTTATAACGACAGGTAATCAAACGTACACTCTCCACAATCAACTACTCACCCTCCGCCCGGGCATTTGTCCGGCTCGTCTTGTTCCACAGCGCCTTCTCAAAGCTGGCTTGGCTCGCCACGGTCGACCTGCAATGTGCTGCCGCATGAGCTGCTGTCCAATATACTCCAGATCGCCAGCTGTCGGCCCGGCTGCCTCACCATTCGGGAGTGTAATACTTGACGGCGATGCGCTTGCCCTCAGAGTCCAACAACAGCAGGTTCTTGACAATTGGGAGCGTGGGATCCATGGCGGCCATCCTTACTACTGCCTGCCCTCGCCAGGACTTTCCACTTAATAACGAGGGTGGCTTTGAGGATTACAGCTGCAGGGAGAACTATGCCTTAACGACGGATAGATATTGCGTATTCCTAAAATGCGTGCCTTTCCAAAGCGTGGAGTAATAGCAAAAACCTGCATATTGAGTTGTACCCAACAAGTTGCGGAAACGGTTGAGCGAAGTGAGCTCCGAAGCCAGGCGCATGTCCTTCGCGCTGGGTGCGCTTCGGCTCGGGTTATTGGTTGTGCTGGGATCCCGTAGCTCTCAATTAATCCTTGGACATATCGGCAAGGAAGTGTGCGTCGGCAACACCGTTGGTCCCACGTCACTGCCTCTGGCTAATGGACGCAAGGGACCCGGAGCGGGAGATTGCGTACAGGAGAATTCACGGCCTAGAAGCAGGAATGCCTGGCTCAGGGGGTGGCGTGGAGGACCCGCCACGCTGCTGTTCATGGCTCCTGCGCTGCTTTCGTTGCTTCACCGGGGACCTCGACGAACCCCAGGACACATCGTTTAGGTATGAATGGCGCGCCTGAGAACCTGGAGAGCTCTAAAACTCATATCGCTTTATTCGCTTTATTTTAGGTCCCGGACGTTGGAGAACCACCTTTACCAGTACGAGGCACCTCAGGCGCCTTCGACAGCCGCTCCTGCGCCTCAGTCGCAACGCCAATCAACAGCTTTTGCCGACGACGCGGACGTCGGGCCCCTGCTGCCGAAGGTGTGCCCGTGTGCCCGTCCCGTGTAAAAGTCGCCCGCACGCTGCAAAGCCCTACCTTTTTCCTCAACCGCACAGACTCCTGTAGGCGCCAGGCGCCATTCGACATAAACCGCCTTCCACTTCATTCCGCCATTCCGCCGTGCGACAAAACGCAAGGCCGCGCTCGCGCTCTTTCTCTCTCGCGCGAGCGCGCTCCCAGCGTCCCTCGAACCGTACCGCTCCCCGACCCGACCCGCACCGTCCACCCCTCGCCCCTGATCCGCAGACCGCCCAATCATCCGCGCCGCTGCCCCGGCCGTCGCACAGCCGCAACAACTCCTCAGGTACGCAGCCCATAATACCATCCTCGGTCCCTCCACTGCGATATCGTTTTTCTCACCAACAAATACATGCGACGGCCATCGCGGCAATCCTGAGAAAAAATGAAAAACACCTTCTTAGGACGTGTCCCTGGTTGGACTGGCTACACAGCCCGCCGGGGTGTGTGGCACACACGCCCAAGCACCACAGCACCAGCCCATCTGCAAAGGGCGCCGCGCAGTTTCAAACGCACAGTGCGGGCGGGCGGGCGGGCCTTCAACGACGGCACCCAATCTAGCGTCGTCGTTATCGTCGTCGTCGTCGAGAGCCCTCCGCCCCGTCACCTTCACCTCCCCCAATCCCCCAACGAACGAACTACGGCCACCACCCACCCACCCACGCACACCACTGGTGCCCGGAACCAGCACTGATCCCCCATTGCCACTCCACTAAAAATAATGAATAAACCCTAAAACCCCTTATACCACCACCCCCACCACCACCACCACCACCGTCAGTGGGCGTGTCTGCCCCCCTCCTCGCCGCCCTGCTCCGTCCCGCTCCCCTGAACCCCACCCCCCCACCCCCGGGCCGTTCTTATTACCCCCCACCCCCGTAGCATCCGCCACGGCAGCGGCCCTGGTCAGTGAGCCGCTCTCGCTCGCCGGCAAGCGCAACGGCGGTGGAGCGGTCGAGGGAGGGCAGGCGCAGGGCTCCGCCTCAGCAGCAGCAGCGGCAGCGGCCCCCGGCGAGCCCTCCCGGCCCTCCTCGCACCGCCGGACCGCCAGCCACGGGGAGGGCCGGGCGCGCAGACCCCCCAAGGTGGGTACCAGACCCCCCAAGGTGGGTACCCGCCCAGGCCAGCCCAGCCCATTGAGCAATGTGGGTGGACCAAAGGAACGAGATAGACGGGGGGCCGGACTCGTGTTCGGCTGCTGCGGCGGCTGCTGTTGTGGCTGCGGCTGCTAATGCTGCTATTGCTATTGCTGCTACGGCGGCGGCAAGGAGGGAGGCAGGAAGGGAGGGAGGGAGCTTGAGGCAAGGGCACTTCGAGCAAATGGGGGGAGGATTAAGGGAGGGAGGGGGAGGGAGGGTGCGGGGAGGCGGAGGCATGCGGTGGAGAGGTGGGGAGGATTCGGGAGGGGGGGGAGGCGGGAAGTGGGCGGGCGGGGGGAAGCAGCGGTCGTAGCGGGCGCAGCGGCGGAGGGGGGGTTTGGGAGGGCGGGGGGGGTTGTGATGGAGAAGAAACGCGCAGCCAAGTAACCCAACCGGGGGGGGGCTTGCGAGGAGGGCACAGAGGGGGGAATCAAGGAGAGGGTTTTTACCGAAGGGGACGACGCAGATGCAAAGGAGGCGGGGAAGCCGGGGGGCGGGGGGTGGGACCGACTACGGACCGACCGATTGCAGAGAGAGTGACACGGCTTTTCGACCCCGAGGCGGGTGGGTAGGCAGGCGGGTGGGTAGGCAGGTAGACAGGCGGGTGGGCAGGTAGCCGGCGCAAGATCAGGTGGGTGGCCACCACAAGCCCACCGCCGCAACCCCCTCCACCACCACCGCCGTCACCGCCGTCACCACCACCACCACTACCACCGGCTGCTGAGCCCCCACCCGCCTCCTGCCACCACCCGGGGGGGGGGACATCGTCACATCGGAATGCAGGGAGAGGCGACGGCGGCGGCATCGGCGGCGGAAGCAGCGTTGGCGGCGTCCGCGGTGGCGGCAGCGGCGGCAGCGACGGCGGCGGCGGCGGCCCTGGGGGGGCCTACGGCCGCGGGACGGCCGGGTGGGTACCGTACTGCGGCGCTGGGTGGGGTTGCGGGCTTTGGGGGCCTTGCGGGTGGTGGGTGGGTGGGTGGGTGGGTGGGTGGGTGGGTGGGTGGGTGGGTGGGTGGGTGGGTGGGTGGGTGGGTGGGTGGGTGGGTGGGTGGGTGGGTGGGTGGGTGGGTGGGTGGGTGGGTGGGTGGGTGGGTGGGTGGGTGGGTGGGTGGTGGGTGGGTGGGTGGGTGGGTGGGTGGGTGGGTGGGTGGGTGGGTGGGTGGGTGGGTGGGTGGGTGGGTGGGTGGGTGGGTGGTGGGTGGGTGGGTGGGTGGGTGGGTGGGTGGGTGGGTGGGTGGGTGGGTGGGTGGGTGGGTGGGTGGGGGTGGGAGGACGGCGTACAGGAAGCTGTCGGAAAGAGGAAGGAGGAAGGAGCTGGCAACGGAGTTAACGGAGCTAACGGAGCTAACGGCTAACGGAGTTACGGATCGGGTTGAAGCGGCCCGACGGAGGCCCGAACAGAGGTCGGGGGTTGGTCGCTGTACAGGGGTTTTACAGGGGGCGAGGTGGGCGTGCTGGAGGTGTGCGGCAGGGGGCTGTGCTTTGCCGTTGCGAGGTCGTGGGGAAGGTCGTGGGGCCGGACCGATTAGGGAGGGGACTTTGGCGAGTGGAGGCGCGAGGGGCGGGGAGGGGGGAGGGAGGGGAGGGGCGAGGCGGCGGCCCCCCCGGGTGTGGAGCAGGTGCGGGCAGTTTTTTCCCGGCAAAGGGCATTGGCGGGTTTGTGGGCGCTACACGCTTTTGGTGAGTCCCACTTGGGTCGGGGCTTTGGTCGGGGCTGGGTGGAACCCCGGTGGATGTTTACATGTTTTGTTGCCGTGTGTGAGGGGGTGGGTGGGTTTAGGGTTCGGGTGGTGGTTGGACGGCAGGTCGGGCGGTGGGTGGATGGACGGGCGGATGGGCAGGCGGGTAAGGCGGGTAAGGGGCGAGCTGGCTGGCTTGTTGGTGACCCCCTTTTGGCTCCCCCCCTGGAGCCATGCCTCCCGCTCCCCCTCCTCAGTCTTCCTCGCCCCCCCCCCGCCCCCCGCTATCCTCGTGTTCCGCCACCTCCCTGGCTCAGGACCCCGGGGAGGCCGGCAGGGGGGACCCCCGCTCCTCGCCCCACACCGCCCCAACCCGACCGACCGATGCACGCCACCACTACACACACACACACACCGACCTCTTGACGCACGAGCTGGCCGCCCCACCCCGCCGCTCCCTCGCCCCACACCGCCGCTCCCTCGCCCCGCCCCGCCCCTCCCTCGCCCCACACCGCCCCTCCCTCGCCCCACCCCGCCCCCCCCTCGCCCCACCCCGCCCCCCCCTCACCCCACCCCGCCGCTCCCTCGCCCCACCCCGCCGCTCCCTCGCCCCACACCGCCGCTCCCTCGCCCCGCCCCGCCCCTCCCTCGCCCCACCCCGCCCCGCCCTCGCCCCACCCCGCCCCCCCCACGCCCCACCCCGCCCCCCCCTCACCCCACCCCGCCGCTCCCTCGCCCCAACCCGCCGCTCCCTCGCCCCTCCCTCGCCCCACACCCCCCGACCCCTCCCCGCCGGTGCGTCTGTGCGTGTGTGTGCATGTGTGCGTGTGCCTCTCCCCCCGGCCCCACAGGCGCCGTGTTCGGTCCGGTTCAGGACGAGGACGACGACTTCTGCCCCACCTGCCTCGAGGTCTACACAAACGGTGAGGGCGGAAATGGCTGGCTGGCTGGGGGGTGGTTGGGTGGGTGGGTGGGTGAGTTGTGTATTTGGGTATGTATTGTGGGGGCTGCCAGGTGTTGCGCAGCCGATTTGGTGTACCGGTATGTGGGAGGAGGGGACGGGGCGTTGTCTTTATGGCCCGCCGCCCCGCCCCGCCCCGCCGCTCCTCCCCTGTCCCACCACATCACAACCGTCTGCATGACGTCGCTTCACACCCTCCTCCCCCTCCCCGTCCCGCTACGTAAGTAATGCCTTCCCCCTCCCCCGCCCTCGTCCTCCCCTCCTCTCCCCTCCCCCCCCTCTCCCCTCCTCCCCCCCAGACAACCCCAAGATCTTCACTCAGTGCGGTCACCACTTCCACATGCCCTGCATATACGCATGGCTGGAGCGAAAGGACACCTGCCCCATGTGTGAGTCACCCATGCAGGCGCCGGGAATGTGAATGTGAATGTGAAGGCGGGATAGCGGGAGAGCGGGAAGGGAAGGGGGAAGGGAAGTGGGAATGGAAGTGGGAAGGGAAGGGGGAAGGGAAGTGGGAATGGAAGTGGGAAGGGAAGTGGGAAGGGGAATGTGAGAGGAGGAGGCGGGGAGGAGCCGTTGGCCAAAGCGCGGGGGTGGGGACCTCCCAGGGAGGGAGGGCAGGAGCGGAAGGAGTGTGTTTTGGCAGTTGCAGTTCAGTTGCAGTTCAGTTGAGTTCAGTTTAGACGTCCGGGGTCCTGGCGCCGGGCCTATTTCCCCCCCCCCCCCCCAAGGCCCCGGGTGTTATGGCCCCGCCCCCCCTGGCGGGGTGGGGCGAGGTGGGGGTGGGGTGGGGGCGGCCCACCTGCACGGGGCGGCACGGGGACGTACTGCTGCTGCTCCTGCAGCTCTTGCTGCTGCTGCTGCGAGGTACCGGACATTGGGCGGAGGCAAGGACTGACCGTTGGTGACCGTTGACGACTGACCGTTGGTGACCGGCCGTTGACGACCCGGGTGAAAGCTCTCGTGTGTCACAGCAATAACACGGCAGGTTCTGGTGGTGGTGGTGGTGGTGGTGGGCGGTGGGGACGCGCTGGCCGTACAGGTGGTACGGGCCGTACAGGTGGTACGGACCGTACAGGTGGTACGGACCGTACAGGTGGTACGGACCGTACAGGTAGTACGGGCCGTACAGGTGGTACCGTCTGCCGCCACTCGGCTGATGATGCTGGTTTTTCTCTTCGCCGGGAGACCGACCGACCAACCGACAGACCGCTGGTGTACTTTCGGGACCTTGACCACTTCTGACCTCTTGACCCTTTAACCGACCAACTACTTGTGTGACTACCGGTACTTGTGACCACTCGGCTGGTCTGTGACGGCGGGTGTTGCTCCTCGCGGCTTCTGACACGTTGCGCAAAGCACTGAATAGGATCCGTGTGTGTTCGTGTGTTCGTGTGGGTGTAGAAGTTTCGCGCAGAATTGGTTTGTTGGTTTGGGTGCAGAGCCAGAGGTCAGAGGCCCTTAGCTGTGCCTTTGGGGGTGTCGTCGGGGGGCCGGTTGGGGGGTGGGAGGCAGCCGACGAGGCGACGGCGCCGATGCCGGGTCCCACTGGCGGTCCCACGGGTGGTGCAGGGAGGGATTGCTGTGGACAGGGACGGGGCGGGACGGAACAGCGCAGGACAGCGCGGGGCGGGGCGGGGCGGGGAGGTGCGCGCGGTGGCAGGTGAGAAACGGAGGGCCCTCTTGGGAAAGAGAGAGAGAGGGAGAGAGAGAGAGAAGAGAGAGAGAGAGAGAAGAGAGAGAGAGAGAGAAGAGAGAGAGAGAGAGAAGAGAGATGTGTGTGTGTGTGTTTTCTTTGCCGTCTCTGCCCGTCTGCCTGTCGTCTCTGTCCGTTGACAGTCGATGCGGTGGTTGCCAGTTGAAGGTGGTTTCGGAGGTCGCTGGCCGTTGGTCGCTTGCCATCCGGGTGGCTCGATTGTCCTGCTGTGGGGGCCGGCCTTGTTTCCCCTGGGAGCCTCCACCCACCCGAGGTGCTGAGAGCCAGAGCGGGTGCGGCTCGGCACGGGTGCGCGGGTGGTGCGCCCGAGGTGTACTGCACTGTACTGCATTGTACTGCACCACACGCGGCTCTGCGGCTCTCCGGCGGCAGCCTATGGGTCTTCCCCCCCGGGGGGGGGGGGAAAAGGGCTTTGCGTCGCTGGGTCGCATCCGAACGGTCGCGAATGTCGCCGAGGTCAGGGAGGCCGTGGTGGTGGGAGGCTGTGGTGTGAGGGCGTACCGGCGTAAGGGCGAGGGCAGGGATGTATGTGTGTGGGCGAGGTGCGGCGGTGGCGACTTCGCTCGTTCGGCTGGATGGCCGGGGCTGGGGCTGGATGACGTTGGTGTCCCGGGACTGCATTGCTGCGCCCGCGGCATGGGCGGAAGGGCGTGATGGGCTTGGGCAGGGCCAGGCGGGGCAGGTAGGAAGGCAGGCAGGCAGGCGGCCTCGGCCCCCCTGCAGCGGCAGTTTCATCTGCATCATCTCAGCGTCACCCCAGCAGCAGCAGGTGGCGCGTGACAGCTGGATGGTGCAGCCGGATGGTGCATCTCTCTGCTCTCGATTGCAAGCTGCGATCAGTTCTCGAATGTCCCTGAATGTACTTTTATGTGTGGCTCTGTGTGTGTTTGTTTGTGTGCGTGTTTCTGTGTTTGGGTTTTGGAGGGGAGGGGGAGGAGGAGGAGGAGGAGGAGGGGGTTCGAGGGTGTTTGTTTGGGACTTTGTTACTTGGGGTGGCTTAGGGTTGCCGCTGGCAGGGCCCAGAGGCTCCAGGGGCAGCCCGGCTCTCCCCATCCGCGCTCTTCACCCTGTACCGGACTGTGCGCCTCGACGTGTCGTGGCGTCTACAGCGCCCCAACGACAACAACAACCTCACGACGGTGATTGGTGGCGGGGCGGGCCGGGGCGATGGGGGGGCGGGCCGGGGCGCGGCGCGGCGCGGCGGGGGGAGTGCAGCGTTCATGGCAGCAGCACCTGCCGTCATTGTTTTTCGCCCGCCGCTGCCTGGAAAGTGTGTGGGCCTGCCTTCCCCAGCGCTGCAGTGCAGTGCAGTGCAGTGAAGCGGGAATCAGAGGTGGGTGGCGGAGAGGGGGCGAGGAGCGGAAGTCGGGCGCTGCGAAAGTCGAGCAATGTGGGGACTGCGCTGCAGCCTCCTGGGGCCGGAGATGGAGATGGGTATGGGAACTGGAGATGGGGATGGGGCCCGGGTGCGGAGGTTGGCTGCAGGCCTGGCAGGGGGTGGCAGGTTGGCAGCAGCAGCAGGTGTTGCGACAAAGGGGGCCGTGTGGAGTCTTTCGTCTGGGTGCGTGTGTATGTGTGTGTGGGGGGGGTGGGGAGAGGGGCAGGGTGATGGTGATGTGGCGGGTGGCTTGAGTGGGGTGGGGTGGGGCTGGGGGTGGGGGTGGGGCAAGCCGTCTGTGCGGGTCTGTGCTCCCTTTGTGTGGACGTCATTTTTTCGTTGCGAGCTGCACTGCTTTGCCACCCCGGGTAGGTGTACAACATGTACGGCTGTGTGTGTACGATATTGTCATCACCGGTTATTGGGGGTTCACTCGGCCGGCCTCTGGACTCTCCAGTGGACCTCACCCGGGTAGGTTCGTGGGTGGAGGGGTGGCGATCGGGCGGGGGAGGGCAGTAGGTGGCGCCCGCGCCGTCGCTTTGCGAAGCGAGGAGTGAGTGGGTGCTGGTGGTGGTGGTGGTGGTGCCGTCGGTGGTGGTGGTGGTGGTGGTGGTGGTGGTGGTGGTGGTGGTGGTGGTGGTGGTGGTGGTGGTGGTGGTGGTGGCCTCTGTGTGGGCGGTGTGGGGAGGGGGGAGGTAGTTGTAGTTGTAGACACTTGTACTTTCATACATCATGCGGCATGGGCGGCTGGGGGGGATTTTGGTGGCCAAAGGCTGCAGGCGAGCCTGCGGTGGCATGGAGGGCCAACAGCCAACAGGGCACTGCGGCACGGCGGACCCGCTCAACAGCCGCCACTGGGGCGCACAGTGCGCGGTTGGCTTCACACGTGTGTGGTGGGATTAGCGGATCAGCGGGGCCATGCTGTCTGTGAGTCCTGTGGGAGAGGAGGCCGGCGAGGAAGAGCCTTAAGGGTTTTTCTCCGAGAGCGTTTGGGCAGGAGGGAAAGGACGGGGTGGGGTGGGGTGGGGCGGGGCGCAGGAGGAGCAGCGGGGGTCCAGTGGGGGGGGGGGGGCGGGTCCCTGTAGGGTGCGGCCGCCTCCGCTGCTGCCTGCCGTCCATATGCCCAGGCAGCAGTCCGCACCGCACCGCATTCTTTGTTGATTTGTTTTGCAGACGCGTTGTTGCAGTGCAGTGCAGTGCAGTGCGGGGCGCGAGGCGCACACGGGCATAATGCATCTTTGTGGGAAGGATTTGCGGCGGCGCATGGGAACTGACGGACTGACTGACTGACGGACTGCAGCTCGTGCTCTTGCGCCTGTGTACGTGTACCTTACAGGGGTTTTAGGTGTGTCACACATTTTTTTTGTGTCGTGCGTTTTCGTCTTTGTCTGCTCGGGGGGAATGCTCGGGGGGAATGCGAAGTGTGTTTGTCAATTTGAGAGGGCGCGGCCGCACACACACACACACACACACGCACGCGCGCCGGCCTTCAGATCGCCAACCCGCACGCACGCAAGCACGCGAGGGCTTATTATTAATGAGGTGGGTTTACCGGTACGAGGTGAGCTTATGGGGTGCGGGTCCACAACTCCACATGCGACATCTTGGGGGCCATTGGGGCCATTGGGGTGCTGCAGCAGATGCCGACCCGCCCCGCATCGCTGCCGCCCCGCTGTAAATAACTAACCCGAATATTCAATCAGCGAATGATTGACTGAATGGATCGGCCACAGTGTACATACTGGTCGAACGAAGCCACCTGCTGCAGCGCCCTGCCTGCAGGGAGGCTGGCGTGGAGGTGGCTGCAGCATCCGCGACTGGCAGACCCCCCAAAGCCGCCTTCCTGGAGCGGTTTGTGACCCGACGGCGGAGGAGTTGTGCGGATGGCTGGCCCACTGCCGGCAGTCAACCCGTCCCCCCCTTCTGAAATCGAAACCATACGGTCAAGCGCCGATCGCCACCGTGTGGTGGGGGCGGCAAGGCGACCCCATGCCATATCTACACTTTTCTACCAGGCTTACAAACCGAAATCCGCAGCAAAGGGTTCATCAAACGGCCATTTCGCAACTGCTGGACGGTCTTCAGGCAGGTTCAGGCCCGCACACGCTCTCGAATTCAGCCGACACGGAGTGGCGTCCGTCACATGTCGCGATCCTGAGTTGGAATCCCGGGGAGCCGAACTAACTAGGAAGGCGGCTGTGAAGGTCTGCCGTACTGCTACGGATGCCGTAGCCACATCTACGCCACAGCCACCTCAGCAGGTGCCGCTCCTTTCGCGCCTGCATGGGCGGCAAAAAGAGCCACACCTCCGGCTGCACACATTGCGGTTGTTTCAGGGGACCCGGTACTGGGCTACTGGCGATCTCTCCCGCCTCTCTGTCTTTCTGTCTCTCCATCGCCGACCAGGACCAGGACCAGGACCAGGACCAGGACCAGGACCAGGACCAGGACCAGGACCAGGACCAGGACCAGGACCAGGACCAGGACCAGGACCAGGACCAGGACCAGGACCCGGGTCGTTTTATCGTTGGGGGGGGGTTCACGCGGCCCCGCAGCACTTCCGCGCCGCGATGCCCCCTCCCCGCTGCACGCAGCCCGGTAGTGGCGGCTCCCGGGTTCCGGCTCCGCCCCGCCGCAAGCAGCCCAGGGACCGAGTCCGGCAGCAGCCCGGGGAGCTGTGCTGGATACGGCTGCGGTGGCTAAGGGCGTCTCCCATCATAGCCGGCAATCGTGTCAGATGTGGTGGCATAGCAAGTGCATAAACAGCACTTCAGGGAGGGTGGGGGTTGCAGAACGCGCAATTTACACGGGGGGAGAGAGGGCCCGCCTGGCGCCTGCGCGGGGCAGCGGGGGCTGTGTTCCGGCGGGCACCGTTACCGTTATCCACCTCCCGTCCCCCATCGCCTTCGGGCCGACAACGGTGCCCGATACGAGATGTCGCTTGGCAGCGTCATGGGGGTGGGGGTGTTGTTGAAGCACTGGAGCCAGGGAGCCGGTCCCTGTCTTGGTGACGGGTGACGATATCTCGCTCTGATACGGCACCGCGCGCGCGCGTGTGTTTTGCGTGCGCGTGCGTTCTGAGACCCTGTCAACACATTCTACGAACCCGTCCCCCCACCCGCGCCCCCGACTGCCATAAAACACAGGCCGAAAGCCCCACCCTCCCCCACACACACAGTTTGCGATGTCGGGTGTTGGCGCTCTCTGCTGGAAGCACAGCCCGGCTCAGGCGCCGCGGACGCTCTCGCCAGCATGCGAAATAAACTCCCCGCCCTCCTTCTCCAGCCCGCCCTCACCCCCACCCCCTTTTCAAAAAAAGAAATGAAACAAGGTGGGACTGACGCCTCACCGCCCACCACTCTCCCCCCCAAAAAAGACCGCGGCCCGCCTCGCAGGAAATGCACCTGGCCACAGCGCCTCAAATGCACCTGGCCACGCGCACGCACATCCGCGACCCGCTCCGCGCCGCTCCCCCCTCGCTCACAGCCGCAGAGCCCGCCTCGGGGTCGACGCAACGGAGAGGCACCGTATATGATAACCCTTCGGTCGCGGGCTGCCGGTCGCACGCCGCAGCGCACCCCCCCCCCCCACCGCAACTCCCCTCTCTGTCTCCGTCTCCGTCTCCGCCTCCGTCTCCGCTTCCGGTCGTTCGAAGGGGGGGGAGTTGCCGGTTGTTGCGTCGCCGCCGCACCTCCACCCGCGGCGCTCAGCCCCCCCTGCCTTGCTTAACACCCTCCCCTCCTTCACGGTATAAGGCACAACGGACCCCCGGGAAGGGAAGAGAAGGGAAGAGAAGGGAAAGGGGGGGCAGGGGCAACGGCAACGCACAGACGACCAGCCTTTACAATCGCTCCGCCCTCCAGCCTCTCGATTGCGGCGTATCGAGGTGATTTGAGGTTGGTTGCGCTTCGGAAATCGGAGGCAACTCGCCAGAGGCAACTCGCCAGAGGCAAAGGTAGCTTGATGTGGGACACAACAATGCGGCATTGATTCAGTCCATTCCCCTCCCTATCATCTCCCCCACACATACACAATGGTACACTGGCGCATGGGGTATGCGCACGCAGGCCTGACAACCACACATACGGTAGGTGCCACGGGGCCCCACGTTCTCCCCGCGCTCTCCCCGCGCCGCATCCGGCGCCAAACACCCCATGCACGTTTGAGTTTCAACAGGTCATGATGGCAATGAGGATGAGAAGATAATAATGCAGTCGCCCCCCCCTCTCCCCCCGGTGTTGGCCGTGGCCTCGTTAGAAACCCCACACCACACCAACACCACATCACACCGTGCCGCAGCGCGCCGCTTCACATCCGGCCGGCCCTTGCTGGCCGCTCATGCACATGTGCACAAAAGAAGCGGCCGTTCGTTCGATAAGTCAACAGCTCGCAACAGATAATGCAACTCAATTTTTCAATGGCGCAACAGAGGCACTGGGAAAGAGGGTGTGCGTGTGTGTGATGCGGCCCGTGGCCCGTGGCCGCCGCCGCAGCAGGCCCTCCCCCTATAGACTAGACAACATGCAGAGGCCAAGGCTTTGGACCCCAACTTGCATCAAACTCAGATCAGATGAAATCGGATCAGATCTGACCAACACCCATCAAACCCCGCCCGGGCGCCTCCGAACACCCCCCCCCGCGCTGCGCTGCGCTCGGCGCGGCAGCAGGAGTTTGGGTCACAGCCTAACACACGGGTCGGTACGCATGACGGCACACACGCCCCCCGGGGGGCCACCCCCCTGCCGACTTTGTAAAGAAAACGTGTTCAGGTTAAGCTCGTCGCTTGTAAAGAAGTTCATACTACCGAAAAGGGATCGCGTGAGGGCTGCGCAGCGGCCGGTCAGTCACGTTTGAGACCACCGCTCGCGGACGGGCAGCCGCCGGGGGGGGGGGCAGGCTGCTGGGATCGCGGCACACAGCCCCGGAACCCCCGCCCCCGCCTCGGCCCCCCGTGCACCGCTCGCGCATGCAAAATGCCGCCACCACATTGCCTCCCCAGTTTACGTTTACCGCCCAGTCCATGATGACACACGGTAGTTCACATAAGCTCAAGGGCCGCCGCCCGCCTCCGCACACGATACGGTGCCCACACGCAGGCCCCGGTGACAGACACACCCGGCGGCGGCGGCGGCTTCGGCGGCCCTACCAACCGCCCGCCTCTCCCGCCTCGCCCATTGCGCCACACAGTCTCCCCCCCCACCGCCGCCACGCCCACGCCCGCGCGCACCCCAAGGTGGCCGCGGCCGCGGCCGCAGCCACAAAGCGGGGCACCGGCGGCGCCTGCACCCGAGACACACGGGTGTGCCGCCCAGCGGCCATACGACCCTCGTTGGCTGGCCGCTGTCATGAAGCCGCCACATGTACCTTTCAACCCACCACGCGGAGCCTATGCGTAATTATTCGTTGCGCTGTCATGTCAGGGGGACGCGCAAGCTGTGTGTGTATGTACATGCATGGCGCCTCCCGCCGGCGGCCCCCATCGGGACGAGGAAACGACGGCCTCATCCGACACCTCATCGCCGCGCGTTCGCGATGAGGTGAGCGGTGTCGGCGTCTGCGTCTGTGTCGGCGCCGGGGATTCATCCTCCTGCCTCTGTCGGACAGGCTAGGCTGAGCTAGCTGCTAGCCGCTTGCCTTTGCCGTCCTGCTCATCACCCTGCCCCGGGCCCCTCACCCATGGCCCCTTCCGCCGCCGATCCCGACGCGCTCTCCTCCGGCATTTGGCTGTCCTCCCGCGACTGCTCCGCCTCCTCCGCCTCCTCCTGCTGCTGCAAATTGGAACAAAAGCAGAGCGGTTGGGGGATGCGCGCTTTGCAAGAAGGTATGGGTCCCCCACGCCCGCGTTACGTAGCAGCCAGTGGCGCCCCCGGGGTCCCACGCCCTACGCACCGCGCATCGGGGTCCACACACGCCCCACGCCCTACGTACCGAAATGCCGTTGGCCAGCGAGGGCGGCTCCTGGTCGCGGTGCGGGCTGATGGCCCCCTCCTGGGTCTCCTGGGCCCCCTCCCCTCCCTCGGCGACCGGGCTGTCCCCCTGCGTCTCCAGCACCACCTGCAGCGACCCGAAGCCGCCGCCAACGCCGACACCGCCGCCGACGCCGCCTTCGCGGTCCTCCGCTGCGCGGTCGTCGCCGCACTGCTCCGGCCCCGCCGGCGCCCGGTCCGCGGCCCCGTCCGCGCCTGCAGCCGTGGCGGCGGCGGCGTCCGCCTGCTCCTGCTCCTGTTGCTGCTGCCGCTGCTCCTGCTCCTCCTCCAACAGCTGCAAGGGGGACAAGAGAGGGTCCAAGCGGGCGGGCGGGCAGACGGACGAACGAACGGACGGGAGTATAGGTGAGCGATTCCTTGGTACATATATTTATGTGGAAATGGAGTGAGGACGGAAGGATAAGGGATGCGCGGACGGTTGTGGACGGTTGCGGACGGTTGGGTTGTGGCGACACGGGCGGTGCCGAGTGCAGCCGCTCCGCCGCCGCACCCAAACCCCCCCATTAGGCCGCCATTAGCCCCTCCCCCCGCCCTGCCCTCTTTCTTCCCTGCCCCAGCTCCCCCCGCCCGCCCGCCCGCCCGCCCCCCCTCTCTCACCACCGCCTCCGCCGTCTTCCCGGTGTCTGCGATGCGTCTGTACCTCGTCCTGTTGACCCTCAGCTGCGCCAACTGGGGACCCAGCTCGGGCAGCACATCCACCAGCCGCTCCCACAGAGTGGTCACCACGTAGTCCTGGGAAGGAGGGGGAGGGGGAGGGGTGGGGGGGTGGGGGTAAGAAGGAGACGGCGTGAGGGAGGGGGTGGGGGTGGGGGACTGGGGGGTTGGGTGGCGATGGTGGGGGCAAAACAGACGAGACAACTCCCCTCCCCCCCCTAACGCGCGCTCCGCTCTGCGCCTCTCTCCCCCTCCCCATCCTCCTCCTCCACCCTCCCCCCGCCCTCTGTTTGGACCCTCATGTCCTCTCAACCCTTCCCCCCCTCCCTCCGCCTCCCCCCTCCTCCCGCCCCCTCCTCTTTCCCCCCCTCCCTTGCCCCCCCCCCTTTGCCCCCACCAGGAAGTTGAGCTCCACCCGCGCGCACATGACATGGTCCGAGGTGTCCACACTGAAGGTGACGGGCAGCCCCAGCGCCACCTCCTCCTGGCTCTGAGCCTCGAACTCCCGGTGCACGCGCTTGCTCATGGCGTGGTTGACGTGGAAGGGGCGGACCGCGTTGCCAATGTCGGCGGCGTGGAGGATCATCTGGGGGGGGAGGGAGGGAGGGGGGGAGGGAGGGAGCGCGGGGGCGGGGGGGGGAAGAGGATGCTAGTGAACCACATGCATGTTGAAAATTGGTGACGGAACGGAGACGCAGCCCAAAAGAAAAACCACCTCCGCTGGCCGGGGGGGGGTGGGGTCCCCGGATGCCGCCAATCCAACCCAACCCCGAGCCCACCGTAGTCCACGACCCCCGGCACCCGCCTCGCCGCGCCCCCCTCGCGTGCCACCCGCACCGCTCCCCCTTCCCCCCTCCCCCTACCCTTACCGGGTTCTGGGTCCGTTCGCTAACGCCGTCTCCTTCTCCGCAGCGGTACTGTCTTTTTACCCCCTCTTCCCCCCCACACATACACACCCACCCACCCCACACACACGCCCCGTCTCGCACCTTTATGAGCAGCCCGCGCCCGCGCCCGCGCCCGCGCCCGCACCCGCACCCGCCGCGCCTCCCTCGCGTGCCGCCCGCACCCGCTCCCCCCCACATACGGTACACCCCCCCCGCACACACCTTTATGAGCAGCAGCGGCCGCCCGCATCGCTCCTTCCCCCTCCCCCCCTCCCCCTCCCCCCTTCCCCCCCACACATATACACCCCCCCACCCCACACCCACCCCTCCCCACACCCACCTTTATGAGCAGCAGCCGGTCCGCCTCATTGTCCGGCTCGTAGGCGGTCGAGTGCTTCTGGAACTCCTGCGTGATCGCAAAGTGGTTGGCCATGTCGGTGCACAGGATGGCGGAGATGATGAGCTTGCGCGCGGCTCGCTGCTCCTCGGGTCGCAGCACGCCCAGCAGGTTGCAATCGGTGCGGGACATGATGGCAAAGGTCATGGCGCAGTGGTGGTTCTCCATGACGCTCTGGTCGTTGTAGATGCGGGCCAGCCTGAGGGGGCAAGGGGGCAAGGGGGGTGGGAGGGGGTCAGGGGAGGGGGGTTCAGGGAGTGATATGCTCCTTTATATAGCGGTAACAATGACAATGGCGAGGGGGGGGGTATCCACGGGGGTATAGGCCGGAGCCCGTGAACGGTCAAGTAACAGAAGAAGGCCGGGGGGGGGGGAGGAGGGTGGGAGGGAGGGTGGGGGAGGGAGGGGGGCGGTGTTGACCTTGGGGGGGAGGCGGGCCGGAGGGCGCAGGCGCGGATGGGGTCGGCCGCGTGGGGAAGCGGGGGGCTTGTTCGGACTGCCCCGCGGTGAAGAATCAATCCACAAGCGCTGCCAAAATGCAAATCGGTCAGCATTTTCGCCGGGGTCGCCTGTTTGCTCAAGAGTCCTCTGTCGCCCCCCCTCCTTCCACCACCACCACCACCACCACCACCGTCACGACCGCCACAAACCCGTAACTCCCTTTCCCTTCCCCGCCCCCCCCGCCCGCCCGGCAGGACCAGCAGGGCCCCGCCCGGGACGCCCAGCCTCACTCGCTTCCGCTGTTGACGTGGAAGCTGTTGGAGTGTCCGTCGTGGTCCAGGTCGTGACACAGCGCCGCCACCAGCAGCGCCAGTCGCTCCAGGGGGGACAGAATGTTGACGGCGCGGGTCAGGGTGGACAGCTGCGGGGGGGTGGGGGAGGGAGGGAGGGAGGGAGGGAGGGAGCGAAGGGCCGGGGTGGAGGTGAAGGTGGTGGAGGGGGGTTATCCACGTGTAGGCCGGAGCCCGTGGACGGTAAAGTAACAGAAGAAGGCCCGGGGGTGGGGGGGGGGTGGGGGTTCAGGGAGTGATATGCTCCTTTATAAAATAATGAGTCACTGCGGATGTTGTTGATCAAGCTGCTCCGGCCGCTGAACCTCCGAAACTGTTAGCTGTAACCCACCCATTCCCATACGTTACCGACATTGATGCTTGACCAGTGGTAGCGCCGACCCGTCGTCTGGACGGTCTCGTAAGTCGCTTTGGACGACGTCGCATGTCGTAAGACGTCTCGGACGAAGTCGCGCCGCAGTTCGTGCGGTGCGATGTCGTAGATATGTACCAAACGTAAAATTAGCGAAGTAGAAGCGTCCGAAACTGACTGTAAAGCTGGCATGCGCGTGCTTGCTCTAAATTCCCCGAAATCCCACCCTCTAAGCTGTAAGAACTGGCAATGTCAACATCTATCGGAAAGGAGGATGCTTACCTGTGCGGCAGACCAGTGCGGTAGCGATGGCGATCCGTCGATGCGTGATGGGCAGGGGCAACGTGGCGTAATGGTGAGCAACGTTGCAAAATTGCTGAGGGAGCATGGCGTGATATGCGGTGCGATACTAAGAAAAGTGCCTATGGAAAAGAGAAAAAAGATGAAGGATGCAAAAGGAAGCTGCGTATTTGAACACTCAGCGGTAACGTGCCGTACAGATGTACGGCGCGTTACAGTTGGGCGTTTTGCATATGTACTGACAGCGGTGCGGCACGGGGCCTGAGAAGGTTCCCGCCATACCGCGCACCGGAGGGGCCGATACATGCTGACCCCTGCGGTGTGGGATGGTAGGGGGCTGTAGCGAGGAACGTGCTACGTGAAGGGGTGAAGGGGTGCAGTGACGGTGGTGGCTGGCGTTTCTGGAGTGCGCGAAATGCCGCAAGAATGTGGTCAGAGAAATGCACGGGGAGGGTGGGTGGGAGTGGGGTTTTGGGTGGGGTGGGGTGAGGTGGGGCGGGGTGCGTGGGTGGGGTGGGGTGGGGCTGGGTGGGGTGCGGGGGATTGTGTGGGGTGGGGTGGGGTGCGGGGGTGAGGTGGGGTGGAGTGAGTAAGGGGGTGGAGTGGGGTAGGGGGCAGGGTGGGGTGGGGGAGTTTCCACGTGCGTGTGTGCGTGTGTGTGTGTGTGTGTGTGTGTGTGGGATGGGACAGATGCCTTATGTGAGCATGTGCGCTTGCAGTGTCTTGCACATTCCCGGCAAATCGTGATTGCAAAGTGCCCGTAGTGTATGCTGCATAGCTGCCGCATTGCCACTGATACAAAGGGAACGCAGCATAGAAGACTCGTGCAGAGTCATAGGGAAGGTGAACGAAAAGGTATCGTTGCTGTAAGGGGACGTGGGCATCGCGAACGTTGGCTGAGTGCGTTGGCGCACGGTGATGGCGGGTGGGGGGTAGAAAATGATACCGCAGCCACGTTCCACCCCCCCCCAACCGGGGGGTTGGGAGGGTGGAACGTGGGAGATGGATCGGACCCCCCCCACCCCCTTTCCCCCGCAACAGCACGTGAGACTCGGCCGCCATAAGCCCCTCACGGGTGCCCCCTTTTCCCTGTGGCGGGCCCTCCCACCCGCCAACGCCCGCCCCCTCCCGCCAGCCCCAAGTCTCCTGGTCCCGCCCATCCAACCCAACCCCGATGCCGCCCAAACCCAGCTTCCCCACCCAGCCGCCCAGGCAGCCCGCCACCCCCCCCACCCACCCAGCTTCCCCACCCACCCACCCAGCTTCCCCACCCGCCCACCCACCCACCCTACCCACCCCGCCATCCCCCCACCCACCCACCCACCCCAAGCCACCCCCCCATCCACCCACCAGGTACGTGGCCTGCAGCACGTGGCACACGTGGTTGAAATTGTGGTAGGGAATGGACTGATAGTGGCTGGCAACCGCAGTCAGGAAGTTGCGGAGGACCTGGGGGCAGGGGGGGCGGGGGGGGCGGGGGGCGAGGCGATAGCCGGACAGTCGGACATGGCAGGCAGCTCCGATTTTGCTATAACCCATTCCAGCTTTACCCAATCAGATGATTTACTCCCGCATTACAAAAGTCCGCTCACCCGGCCCCCCCACCCACCCGCTCGCCCGCTGTCGTCACCCCTACTGCACCCCCCCGCCCCAAAATCCCACAGCACCTTTTAAAGCCTCCTGCCCCATCTCCCAGCCTCTGCGCGCGCCCCTACGGCCCTCCCCTTCAGCCCTCCCCTCCCCTTCAGCCCTCCCCTCCCCTCCCCTTCAGCCCTTCAGCCCTCCCCTCCAGCCCCACACCTTTGGCTGCAGCTCGTAGTCGGCCATTGCGCCCGACACAATGAAAATGTCGTACGCCAGCTTGACGAGCTCCTCCACCGTGAACTGCGTGAAGTCCCAGTCCCAGGAGTTGAGGGCCTCGGGCGGGTAGAAGCAGGGGGAGCGGGGGGAGCTGGCCTGGGTCAGGTTGGTGCAGCTCAGGTGGGTGCGGAGGGCCTGGGGGGGGGGGGGGGAGGGGGAGGGCAGGGAGGGAGGGAGGCGTGGAGGGAGGCGTGGAGGGAGGCGTGGAGGGAGGGGTGATGTGTTGGTGGAGAGACTGCGCGTGAGGGCGTCAAGGAAGGACCGCGGGGAGGAAGCACCGCGCCGAGGTGGAGAAGGCCTGCAGGCGTTAAAGCTGCTGTAGAGGGAAGGGAATGACATGGTAGAGGAGTAGAGGAGGGAGGTAGAAGAGGGGTGGTGGGGGAGGGAGGGTCGAGGGGCCCAAACCCCGATCTCGGCGCCGTGCAGGGCCTCCAATCCCATGTCTGTTCATGTGGCTGGTATGGCCACATACGGAATACGGTACGCACGGGTCTCCCAGCTGTATGCCCAGCGTGGCGCCTGGTGGCCCATCGTGGCGCCTAGTGGCCCATCGCCTGGTGGCCCAGTGCGGCGCCCAGGCGCCTGGTGGCACCAGGCCAGCCGCCGGGGTGGCACGCACGCACGCACCTGAGGGTCGCCCACGTCCACCCGCAGCGTCTCCTCCGCCACCGCCCGCAGCTCCTCCTGCACATTGGCAAACACCGTGAAGGCCTCCGGAACCTGCAGCGCCAGCCTGCTGGGCGACGCCGGCGCCGGCGCCGCGCCCCCAAAGGACGAGCCCCGCGACAGCGCCCTCGCGCTCCCCGCCGCCTCCACCTCCACGACACACGCCGCCTCCTCGCCCTCGCCCTTGGCCGAGCCCTCGACGTCACTGGCGGTGGCGCTGTCACCCGTATCGTCCACATCATCGCTGGAGCCCTCAACGAACGGAACCCCGTCGCCGCCGCCGCCGCCTGCGGCGGCGGCGCCGCCGCCGGCGGCGGCGGCGGCAGCCACGCGGGCGCCTCCGGCGCCCGTGCCGGCCCCGCCTGCGCTCCGCGCCATCATGGACGACCGCCGCCAGGGCGCCATCAGCCGCTCCTGCGTCATCACGCGCCGCAAGTCGCGGCCGCCGCCGCCGCCGCCGCCGCTGACGGCGGCGGAGTTCCAGCGGCTGCGTTGCGGCGGCGACGACACCAGCGGCTGCTGCTGGCCGCGCGGTGAGGTCAGCACGGGCGGGAGCGACATCCGGCTGCCGGAGGTGGTGCGCCCCCCGGCGGCGGCGGCGGCCCCCGCCACCGCCAGCGGCATCCCTGCCGTCATGGAGTGGCCGGAGCGTGCCGGCACGATGACCTCGCCGCCTGCTGCGGCGGCGGCGTACCTGGCCTTCTGCTCCGCCTGGGTGCTGCTCTGGGTTCGCTGCACGGGGCTGTCTTCGGAGGTGTCTGAGGCGCCGCCGGTGGGGGAGGCGGGGGCGCCGGTGGGGGAGGCGGGGGCGCCGGCGCCGCCGCCGGCATCCGAATCGACCATCCCGTTGAACGAGCGGAAGACGCTGGGCTGCAGCCGGTGTACAACACGTCCACATATATACACAGAGGAGGAGGATGGGGGGGGGAGGGCGAGGAGGGGGAGGAGGAGGGAGGGGGCCCAAGAGGGTTGTGTCTTAGGCCAAAGCATCTTCTTATCCCAGCAGTCCACCCCCTCGTGCCGCCACCCTCGTGCCGCCCAGGTCCAAGGGGACAGGTCCGCCCCCGCTCACGCCATGCCATGCAAGCCCTCCCTTGCCTCCACCCTGGTGTTACCCTCCGCCAAGCCCAGCCAGCTCCTCCCTTTACCGGTACCCCGCTGCGGTTTGTCCTTCCTATTTCCCCCCTTTCCCCACCCCGTCTCAGTCCCTTCGCTGCGGTATCTCGTTTCTTACCCCCCCAACCCCCCACCTCCTCCCCCACCACCCTCCTCCCCCACCACCCTCCTCCCCCACCATCCAGCAGCACACGCACCGGTCCCGCCGCGAATCCAAAGCTCCTCGCCGCCGCCGCCCGCACCGCCAGACTCATGCGGCTGTTGGGCACCCCCGCCAGGTCGCTGCGCCGCGGCGCACAGCCGCCGCCGCCGCCGCTGCCGGTGCCCGACAGCGCTCCGGAACCCACCATGGAGCCCCGCTTGAAGCCCGCCGCCCATCCGTCCCCGTACAGCGACTGCGACAGGTGGGCTGCGCGCTTCCGGTCCATGGACACGCGCATCTGGTTGGCGGTGGCGCTGGCGGCGGCGGAGAAGGAGTTGCGGTTGAACACGCCGTGGCCGCCCGAGAGCTCCCTGGGGACCGGAGCAAGGGGGCGCGGTGGGGGGGGGGGGGTCAGGGAGTGATATGCTCCATTACCGTACATAACAGGTGTCACTGCGGGGGTGGGGGGTGGGATAAATGAGGATCAGGTAATGGGGAAAGGGGGCATCCAAGCCCGCCGGCGCGCTCCCCTCCCCTCCCCTCCCCTCCCCTCGCTCACGTCTTGTAGTCCGGCAGGATCAGGTAATGGATCGCAGTCCCCTCCCCTCCCCTCCCCTCCCCTCCCCTCCCCTCCCCTCGCTCACGTCTTGTAGTCCGGCAGGTACATCTGGATGAGCCGCGAGCGGAGCAGGTCCTCGTCACCCGACAGCGAGCCGCCGCAGGTGCCTCCCGGGGTGGAGCTGCCGTCGCCGCCGTCGCCGTCGGGTCCGCCGCCGACGCCGCCCGTGTGTTCCGTGCCCGCCGGCCCGGCGTTGGGGTGCGCTCCGTTGTGGCCCACCACACTCAGCGCCGACAGCAGCGATAGCTCCAGGGTGCGCTCACTCAGCAGGTCACCCACCTCGTAGGCGAACAGGGCCATGGCGTCGCTGAGGGGAGGGAGGGAGGGGAGGGAGGGAGGGAGGGACACGGGGTGGGGTGGGGGTGGGTGGGGGAGGGTGGGGTGGGGGTGGGTGGGGGAGGGTGGGGTGGGGGTAAGGAAGGAAAAGGTACCGCAGCAAAGGGTGGGACGGAGACGGGGGTTATCCACGTGTAGGCCGGAAGCCTTGACCCTTGACCCCCTCCCACCCCATCCCTAAACCCACATGCCCACCTTGATCCCTCCCCACCCACCTTTCTCATCCCCCTCACCTCCCCAACCCCACCCCAACCCCAACCCACCCCAGCCCCACCCCACCCCCAGCCCCCCGCACCAGTCAGCGTCCGTGAAGAACGGCTCGAAGAATATGTCGCTGGTGCCCTCCGCCTCTCGCTTATTGACCGCCAGCACCACCGCCAGCACCCGGTCGTTGTTGGAGCCGTGGATGGGCTGCACCAGAACCGACTTGATGCGCCCGCCGGTGGCCGACAGCTGGGGCGCCAGGCGGCACAGCGCGGGGTCGGAGCTGGGCTCGTCGAACTCCTGAGGGAAAGTGTGAGAGGGGGAGGCAGGGGGAGGGGCAGGGGGAGGGGTGAGAGGAGAGATACCGCGGCGAAGGGACGGAGACACGGCGTCAGCGCAGGCGCGGAGCCTGAGGCCAGAGTGGGCGGGGCGGGGAGTGGCGTCGTGGCTAGGCAGCGACCCACCCGCCCCGCCCGGGCCGGGCCCGGGCTGGGCAGCGACCCACCCGGCCCTGCACCCACCACCGCGACCACCCGCCACATCGCGAGGAGCGCCGACGCTTGCCAGAGCTTCGGGCGCGCGAGCCGACGCACTTTTCCCCCGATACCACTGGCGTCCCGCCCTCCCGCTTCCACCCTCCCGCTTCCGCCCCCTCCCGCTCCCGCGCCCCCCACAGCCCCACTCACCGCCCAACTCATCGGCTTGAGCGACTCGGCGCACGCGCCCACCACGCCTCCCTGCTCCCCCACCCTCAGCCGCATGGGCGGCTCTCCCGGGCTGGTGTGCAGCCACATCTCCCCCCGCGGCTTGTCCACCAGGAAAAACAGAACCCGCTCCGCGTGGATGACGTGGCGCTCCAGGGCGGCGGTGGCGATGGAGACCATCTGACCCACCTCCTCCTGCGCGTGTGTAGGCGAGGGTAGGCGTGGCAGGGGGGAAGCCGCTGGGCGGAAGACGATCGCCGAGCCGGCCGGCCAGCCGAGTTCCAAGCCCCTTACTTTGTGTTAAGTCCACCCGCCTGGATGCCCCAATCACTCCTGGCAGCTGCCAGACCCGGGCGCATTCTGGTCAACCGTCGGCCCCCCCTCCAGCCCACAGCCCGCCTGGCCCCAGCAGGACCTGTTCCCCCCCGCCCCCGCCCTCCCCTCTGCCCGCTGCGGGTGTAATCATCACTACAGCCCCCCCCCACCCGCCCCTCGGCCCTCACCGCCGCGTTGAGGCTCTTGAAGCAGGTGTAGATGGCCTGCAGCCGCTCCTTCTCCCGCCTGAGGCCCGGGGGGGGGGGGGAGGGCGGTGAGGTGCGCGGCGGGGCGGGCTTGAGTAATGGGGAACGTCACGCGTGGAGGCCCCCAGGCTTCAGCCAGGTTCCTCGGAAGCGCGTCACAGGGGCCGGGCCGCCCGGTGTAGCCGCCCCTCCCACAGGCTCGCCGCGATTGCAGACGCAGCCTTCAGCCAACCCCATCTCCAACCCACAGCCCGCCGCAGCCGCAGCAGCCCCACAGCCAGCCCTGTCGTCGTGCCCGCTGGCGCCTAATCCCAATCCCGATCCCCCAGGCGAAGCGCACCGCAGCCCGCCGTCAGGCCCGCTCACTTGGCTGTCTCGTGCAGCTTGGCTTTGACCAGCGTGTTGCCCAGGTGCGTGCCAAAGAGCTTCAGGTTGCGTTCGTCGGCCGGGGTGAAGGGCTGCCCCGACTTCTTGTTCAGGGCCTGGTGGTAGGGGGGGCCAGGGAGTGATATGCTCCTTTATATCACAATGAGACATGGGCCTGGGGTCAGAATGAGGGCCTGGGGGTAGGGGGGTGAGAGGGAGCAGGAGCGGCGGCGCGGTACAGGGCACGGTGGCAAGACCACAACGCTTGGGGGCCCAGCCAATCTGAGCCGATCCGATCCGAGCCCGACCGGACCGGTTCCCGAAGGAGAGCCTCACGCACCCCGCAGCAGCGCGTGCTGCTGCGGTGTACAACATGCGGTCGCAAAGGCCAGGCGCTGCCCCGCCAGTGCTGTGCCGCATCGCCGGCGGAAAGCCGAACAGGCAGCCCAGGCGGCCAGCCAGGGCCCGTTCGCCCAGCTGGCCCGACGACATCCGCGGCAGGGGGGCCACAGCCTCCTCCTGCTGCTGCTGCGTGCGCTGCGCCTCACTGCGCCCGACCGCCGCCCCACACGCCCCACGCCGGATCCCGCATCCCAAGCTGCTGCTGCTGCTGCTGTGGTGCGAAGGCAGCAGGGCTCCTGGAAAGCCACCACCATCGATCGGGGGGCGCCCCATTTCGGGGGCATCATCAGCTCCAGAAGCCGCAGCCGATGGCTGGCCACGCGGCAACCGGTGGCTGCTGATGCGACCCAACCAGCGCTTCGGAGCGGGGATCCCGAGTTCCCCCGGGGGATGCTAAGTGAGTTCCCCGCGCTCGCGCTCCGGCATACGTCGCGGTTCAGCCCGGTGTTCAGCGCGACCCACATCCCACCCACCAGCTGAGACCGCATGCCGTTTCCGAGGCCAGGTCAGGCCAGCCATGCGGTACTGCTATAGGGCCGGTCTTGCAAGACTGACCCCCGGGCAGTACCGCATCCCCAGCGGCCCAGCCCAGCGGCCCAGCCAGCCGAGCAGCCGTCCGTCCTCCCCCCCCGCCCTCCGACGGGCGAGCGCATCCAACCTTGCCGCCACCGACGACACGCAGCAGCTGAGCTGCCAAATTGGTTGAGCAGCCAACGCGGAGCCGCGGGCGCCTGGACCTCCACCGACAGCCCCGGCGCCGGCAGCCGCTCCTGCTACTGCTGCTGCTGAGGCTGAGGCCGCCACTGCAACCGTGCGCCCTTGACGCAGCAGCGTGTGAGACGCTGATCGAAATGCATTTCGACGGTTAAGTGGCGCAAGGCGTCGCCGCCCGCAGCCCGGCATACGGTACGCGGTCCCGGCCCCGCACCGTCACCGCCCGCCAGGCCTGCATGCACGCCGACGCTCGCACGCCCAACCGATTGAGGGGGCGCGCCCGGCTTGGCCACCCCGAGCGAGCGGCTCTGCGTCAGGCCCTTCCCTGGATCCCTCCGCTCCCGTCCCCTGTGGCCTCGCTTCCTTCCTCCCTCCCCTCTCCCCGCCGTGCTCCGCTCCCACCCTCCCCGCCCCCTCCCACCCTCCCCGCCCCCTCCCTCCCTCCCCGCTCCCCCCGCCGTGCTCCGCTCCCTCCCCACCTGCAGCACCGCCACGTTCTTGCCGGTCATGTCCGACACGGCCATACACAGCATGCTGCGGGTGCGGAAGCCGGTGGCCCGGTCCACCTCCTTGTTGAACATGGGGTGGGCGTACACGTCGGGCAGGTTCATGCTGCCGCCTGGGAGGGCAGGGGCGGGTAGGGGGGCGGGGAGGAGGGCGCCGGAGGGGGCGGCGCAGTGGAGCGGGAGCCTGTCAGGACGGGGCGCTAGGGGTGGGTGGCGGTGGCGGTGGTGGGAATGGAAATGGCCAAGGGTTATATTACGGCGCGGTGAGCTGGGACGTGAGGCAGGAGTGGGTGCGAGAAAGAGGGGGTTGGGAGAGGCCGTGCTGACAGGCTGGGGTGGAGGTGGGGGGCGAGCGGTAGGGGCGGCGGTGAGCTTAGCGTGGTGAATGCTGAGGCGGCTTCGGTTGGTCCGGGATGGCCGCTGGCGTCCGCTCGTGTGCGAGGGGCCGCCAGCGGCAGGGCAGGCGGGGCGGGCGCCACGGCGGCGGGCAGGAAGACGGAGGGACGGAACACCATGTACGACACCCGGAGGAACTGTGCGGAGGATGGCGGGGCGCAGCTCGGCCCTCTCAGCGCACGCAACCAGGTCCTCTGCTTTTGGGACGACCACGTCTTTAGGAGTGGATGTCCGTCGGGCCGGCATCGCCACTGGGCCAAGGCAGGGCCCTGTGTCCGATCGCCGGGTGTGCGGACTTCCGCCGGCACCAGGGGTGTTGCTCGCTCGCGGGGCAAGCTCACAAGGCGCCACTGTTCGCTTAGAATCGCACAGTCGCGTGGCTCGGTGTGCGATGCCAGGAAAGCACCTTGCAGCTGCCGTGACGCGGCTGTGGTACCTCGGGTGTCTACCAGCCCGGGGGGCTGGGGACTCACCCGTCTGAGCGACGAGGCCAGCGATGCCTTCGCCAAACTGGATGCGGAGAATCTGAGTCAGATCAATCATGGCTCTGCGATGCGCGCAACAATGCGATAACCATTATGTTACAAAGGTCCTCTCCTAAATGCTACGAATTGCGAGTCAAAATATGAAAAGACGCCCGCACCTGAGCTCCCTCCTGCGCTCGAATATAAGGAACAAAGTCACGCGCTCGCAGTCAAGTAGTTCCAGCGCCACTTGGCGAACGTTCTGCATGGCCGTGTGAATATCCAGCTCCGCTGCGAGCTGGTTTAAGACGGTGATAGCCTACAGTGCAACACGGATTGCTCTCAGGCACGTTCAGCGATATGCGTCGGTGTACCCGTCCGCCGGTCAGCGCTCGGTGCCGCGAAACGAATGGTCGGACCTTGTGCAGGCTATTCAGTTCAGCCTGGAGCTGAACCACCTTCGTCTGCACAGCGTCCTCCTCCATTTTCTGAACGCGCTCAGTGCTCGGCTGGTTGCGAAAAGCTATGTTGAGCACGTTTAGGTTCGATGGTCGTCGCAGGCCCGCTACTCGGGAGCACTGCCTTGACGCTGGGCCACTGGGTAAAGATGTATTCCTTATATGTAGGGTTAGCGACATGCAGACTGCATCCTGTGCCCGGGGATTAGGAACTGCAGGGCTCAAATTTCACGGGCACTGCTATAAGTTCTGAGAATTGCCATGTCCGATACATCATGGAGCAAAAGTATTGTTTAATTGGTGCTCGCTTTCCATGTTGGAAGAAAACGAGTGATATGTAGGGTAGAAGCAGGGAAGGGGCACGTATGGGGAGTGAATGGATTTGTGAGCCTAAACGCTCGGCGTCTATGTGATGACTCTTAGCGACTGCCCGAGCTGTTGGGATGACCAGAGCCCGTAAGTATAGTCGTAGAACGTCGCCGTACATCTCGTTCGCTTTGGAAGGTTTGGGCGTTTGGCCACTGCACTCACACCACGCTGGCTCAGAAAAACAGCTGTGTAGTAGTTATGTGAATCTGCCATCCGATTATCACGCGCTTAGTTGTTATAATGCACCGAGGCGTGAGGGGCGCGACGAGCCTGCGACAGTTGTAACTAGTCAGAAAACAGCCGCCGGAATTGGGTTACCAGCAGCCACTTCGCCTGTCTTCTTCAGCACTCGCACATGCATCTTTCTATGTGGTGTCATTCTGACAAAAGTACGTTCTGGATGTCGGTGTGTAGCCTGCGGGAGATTCAGGAGGTTTACGGGCAGCAAGGGGCAGCAACTGGCAGCTCTGACCGTCACTGGCTTTACGCGTCCTCCCTCCGTAGCAGCCTAACCTAAGTACCGGTTTGCCTGCTCCGGTGCAATGACATCTTGAACCGGGCCGCAATGCCAATGGCCCATGGCTGCAGCTCGCAAGAGAGAGAGATAACTGACGGTTACAGACGGTTACATGTGTTGCTAGGTGTCGTTCGCTGAGGCTGTGCAGCACGATGTTACGATACTGCTGCGCAATAACATTCACACAAGGTCACAATGAAATGTGTGCGGTACTTTGGCTCCTTGCTGGTAGCGAGGGCGGCGCACACCGAGCCCGTCAGCTCCGCCACGCTCCGCCTACGGTACCCGGCACAGCGCCTGCGCGTAAACCTGGCTTTTCGGTGTAAGGAAACGAGGCGCAGCCTTCCCCCCTTCCCGCGCAAGGCCATGAACAGGAGGCAAACGGACGGACCTTGAACAGGCGTGAACAGGCTGAACGTTGCTACATCATCATCTTGATTAGGCCTGACCGAGCTCAGCACGGTCCGCCAGGCCACCCTGCACGCGCCGCTTACGCGCTGACGGCTTGGCGCTAACTGTTGGGTGTGCAAAATCGATTATTACTGCCTCTAACTTTTTATACGAATCAGTGTCGCACAGGAATACCGTACGTCATCGCTCTATCTGGTGCCTCGATCGTCCCCGCGTCCGCGCCGGCGGAACGTCTCGCTCGGTGTGAGCACCCTTAGGCGCTGAAGCCCCAGACAGATCGTTTGTTCAGTTGCGTTACTTGAACGAAAGCAATTGGTGGATTGAAGCATGTGCTTCTCGCATGTGCGTCTAGCCAGAAACGCACAAACCATAACCCAGTCCGTCCAGAACCATAACCCGGGAGCCACTCCTTTTCCCAGGACAGGCCGCCATGGTCTCGTAGCTACGTTGCGACATTTTTGCGACTTTCCGTGTTCCAGAGGCAGTGCACCTAGTGCTTCTTGAATTTTGCATTGTCGGTTATGTCGCCACCATGGACTTTTGGAATTCACTGCTTTTGCAAGATGACACAATGCACGCAATTCATATAAGAAATCATGTAACGATCATCCTAGATCATCCTGGAGACCGATCAACCAAATCCAGGTCTTGCATGCGAAGTTCGTTGTTCACGTGCGTACACGCCGGGCATGCCCTTTCGGGTCATGCGAAACCAACGCTTGCGTTTTATCCGCCAGCGAGTCTCAAATTATGCAGCTAAAGATGCACGCCATTGACACACGCGTCCACTTGCCGTTCGCAAGGCACACCTCGCTCATCATGCGCCATCACATACAGCGCACCTCTGGCCGCCACCGCTTATCACAAGCGCTGATTCACTCTTCGACCTCAACCCAAACGCCGGCCTAATCAAGCTCGGCGGGCGGCAGACGGGGAAGCTGGCCTTCTTTCCGCGCCCGTCCGTCTGCCGTCGGTCAGCCGCAACCGGCGGCAACATCCCGACCAGCCCAACTCCGCGAAATGGAGCGAAGCGCCGCATCAAGCGTCGCCCCACGCGCGCCGTGCCCGCACGGCCAGCTGCCGCACGCCGCGCCTGTTGTCGTCCAGCGCCCGAAGCACGCAGCCAAGGACCTGTGGGTGCGGCAATCGGGCGGCGTCCAGAAAGTCTTTATCCAGCTAGCCGGGACCACAAACGGGCGCTTTCCATCCTTTTTAGGGCGGGGCCCCAGCGCGAAGCGCCCAGGGGGGCCCCGCCCTGTAGCCGTAGCGCCTCTAGCGTAGCTAGAGAAGCGGAGGACTTACTCGTAGCCGTAGCGCCTCTAGCGTAGCTAGAGAAGCGGAGGACTTACTCGATTAAATGGTGTCCGTCCGTCCGTGTGTCAGATGTAATTTGGATTTTCCGGAATTTCGCTTTTCGTTTCGGCATTTCGGATAGCATAGTGCATCCTGTATAGCTGATATGCGTTCGTTCATGTGTTCATTCAAGTTGAAGTTTGAAATAGTAACAGCTGATCGCGGCCGAAGTCGCATTAACGTCTCCGCGCGTAGAAATCATCACAATCGCTGTCAAAATTTAAATAATGGAATTGTGACATGGCGGCGCGATGTGGATTGTATTGCTATCATGAAGTAGAGTTGCTCGGCTCCGAAACCCCGACGCGTAAAGTGCGTAAATTTCTTTTGCGTCGCGGGATGTGCTGCTCGCGTATAGATATATCATAGAAATCATTTATGTGCGATATCATAGCGTTAGGCTTGTCAAAGTTAGTCGCCTTGCGATTTGCGAGGAAAATGCGCGCTACTTAGGATGCTGCATAGCGTTGCGTAGCGGATCGTAACGAAGCATAGCGGAGCGTATCGCGAATATAGCGTCGCATCGTGTAGTCGGCGAATAAAGTCGTGCGGCTCGCGTCGTCGCCGCTCGTTATTCGTTGCCGCTCGCCGCCGCTCATCGCCGCGTAGCGTAGCGTAGTGTAGCATCGCGTCGCTTACCATAGTGTAGTGCAGCGTGCACGATCGTAAATCGGCTCCGAAACCCCGACGCGTAAACTGCGTAAATTTTTTTCGCGTCACGGGATGTGCTGCTCGCATATAGATATATCATAGAAATCATTTATGTGCGATATCATAGCGTTAGGCTTGTCAAAGTTAGTCGCCTTGCGATTTGCGAAGAAAATGAGATTGTGCACTCGCGCTACTTAGGATGCTGCATAGCGTAGCGTAGCGTACCGTAGCGTAGCATAGCGTAACGTTGCAAAGCGTTGCGTAGCGGATCGTAACGAAGCATAGCGGAGCGTATCGCGGAGCATAGCGTCGCGTCGTGTAGTCGGCGAATAAAGTCGTGCGCGCCTGCGCCACGCTCCACTACGTTCTGCTGCGCTTCGTTACGCTGTCGCTCGCTCGCTCGCACGCTCCGCTGCGCTTGGCTCAAAGTTAGTCGCCACTCGTCGCGACTCGTCGCGGCTCGCGTCGTCGCCGCTCGTTATTCGTTGCCGCTCGCCGCCGCTCACCGCCGTGTAGCGTAGCATCGCGTCGCGTACCATAGTATAGTGCAGCGTGAACGATCGTAAATCGCACGTCACACTTCAATGTGCACGATTGAAGTCGCGCACGCACCTTCCCGCGGAGCATAGTGTAGTATAGCATCGTGTCACGACGCGTCGCGTCACGTGCACGATTGCATTGCAATGCTACGCAACACAACACGACGTCGCGTCGTCGCGTCATGTAGCCTAGCGTAGCGTAGCGTAGCATAGCGTTGCGTAGCGGATCGTAATGGAGCGTAGCGGAGCATATTGTGGAGCATCGCGGAGCGTAGCATAGCGTCGCATCGCGTCATGTAATGTAGTGTAGCGTCGCGTTGCGTCGCGTCGCATCGCGTCGTGTCATGTCGCGTCGCGTCGTGTTGCGTCGCGTCGCATCGTATCGTGTCGCGTTACGTCGCGTTACGTTACGTCGCGTTACGTCGCGTCACGTCGCGTCGCATAGCGTCGCGTCGCATCGTGTAGTGCAGCGCAACATGCACGATCGCATTGCAATGCTACACAACGCAACACAACGTCGCGTCGTCGCGTCATGTAGCCTAGCGTAGCGAAGCGTAGCATAGCGTTACGTAGCGGATCGTAATGGAGCGTAGCGGAACGTAGCGTGGACCATCGCGTCGCGTCGCGTCCGCATCCGCAAGGGGCGCTACGGCAGCCCGCGGCCCAAAGGGCGCGCGCTTGTTAAATGGTGTCCGTCCGTCCGTGTGTCAGATGTAATTTGGATTTTCCGGAATTTCGCTTTTTGTTTCGACACTTCCGAGAGCATATTGCATCCTGTATTTCTGATATGCGTGCGTTCATGTGTTCATTCAAGTTGAAGTTTGAAATAGTAACAGCTGATCGCGGCCAAAGTCGCATCATCGCCTCCGCGCGTACAAATCATGGCAATCGCTGTCAAAAGTTGTATAGTGGAATTGTGACATGGCGGCGCGATGTGGATCTCTTTGATAGTGCCAAGTGGAAATGTTCGGCTCCGAAACCCCGACGCGTAAAGTGCGTAAATTGTTTTTGCGTCGCGGGATGTGCTGCTCGCATATAGATATATCAAAGAAATCATTTATGTGCGATATCATAGCGTTAGGCTTGTCAAAGTTAGTCGCCTTGCGATTTGCGAGGAAAATGCGCGCTACTTAGGATGCTGCATAGCGTTGCGTAGCGGATCGTAACGAAGCATAGCGGAGCGTATCGCGAATATAGCGTCGCATCGTGTAGTCGGCGAATAAAGTCGTGCGGCTCGCGTCGTCGCCGCTCGTTATTCGTTGCCGCTCGCCGCCGCTCATCGCCGCGTAGCGTAGCGTAGTGTAGCATCGCGTCGCTTACCATAGTGTAGTGCAGCGTGCACGATCGTAAATCGGCTCCGAAACCCCGACGCGTAAACTGCGTAAATTTTTTTCGCGTCACGGGATGTGCTGCTCGCATATAGATATATCATAGAAATCATTTATGTGCGATATCATAGCGTTAGGCTTGTCAAAGTTAGTCGCCTTGCGATTTGCGAAGAAAATGAGATTGTGCACTCGCGCTACTTAGGATGCTGCATAGCGTAGCGTAGCGTACCGTAGCGTAGCATAGCGTAACGTTGCAAAGCGTTGCGTAGCGGATCGTAACGAAGCATAGCGGAGCGTATCGCGGAGCATAGCGTCGCGTCGTGTAGTCGGCGAATAAAGTCGTGCGCGCCTGCGCCACGCTCCACTACGTTCTGCTGCGCTTCGTTACGCTGTCGCTCGCTCGCTCGCACGCTCCGCTGCGCTTGGCTCAAAGTTAGTCGCCACTCGTCGCGACTCGTCGCGGCTCGCGTCGTCGCCGCTCGTTATTCGTTGCCGCTCGCCGCCGCTCACCGCCGTGTAGCGTAGCATCGCGTCGCGTACCATAGTATAGTGCAGCGTGAACGATCGTAAATCGCACGTCACACTTCAATGTGCACGATTGAAGTCGCGCACGCACCTTCCCGCGGAGCATAGTGTAGTATAGCATCGTGTCACGACGCGTCGCGTCACGTGCACGATTGCATTGCAATGCTACGCAACACAACACGACGTCGCGTCGTCGCGTCATGTAGCCTAGCGTAGCGTAGCGTAGCATAGCGTTGCGTAGCGGATCGTAATGGAGCGTAGCGGAGCATATTGTGGAGCATCGCGGAGCGTAGCATAGCGTCGCATCGCGTCATGTAATGTAGTGTAGCGTCGCGTTGCGTCGCGTCGCATCGCGTCGTGTCATGTCGCGTCGCGTCGTGTTGCGTCGCGTCGCATCGTATCGTGTCGCGTTACGTCGCGTTACGTTACGTCGCGTTACGTCGCGTCACGTCGCGTCGCATAGCGTCGCGTCGCATCGTGTAGTGCAGCGCAACATGCACGATCGCATTGCAATGCTACACAACGCAACACAACGTCGCGTCGTCGCGTCATGTAGCCTAGCGTAGCGAAGCGTAGCATAGCGTTACGTAGCGGATCGTAATGGAGCGTAGCGGAACGTAGCGTGGACCATCGCGTCGCGTCGCGTCCGCATCCGCAAGGGGCGCTACGGCAGCCCGCGGCCCAAAGGGCGCGCGCTTGTTAAATGGTGTCCGTCCGTCCGTGTGTCAGATGTAATTTGGATTTTCCGGAATTTCGCTTTTTGTTTCGACACTTCCGAGAGCATATTGCATCCTGTATTTCTGATATGCGTGCGTTCATGTGTTCATTCAAGTTGAAGTTTGAAATAGTAACAGCTGATCGCGGCCAAAGTCGCATCATCGCCTCCGCGCGTACAAATCATGGCAATCGCTGTCAAAAGTTGTATAGTGGAATTGTGACATGGCGGCGCGATGTGGATCTCTTTGATAGTGCCAAGTGGAAATGTTCGGCTCCGAAACCCCGACGCGTAAAGTGCGTAAATTGTTTTTGCGTCGCGGGATGTGCTGCTCGCATATAGATATATCAAAGAAATCATTTATGTGCGATATCATAGCGTTACGCTTGCCAAAGTTAGTCGCCTTGCGATTTGCGAGGAAAATGCGATCGTGCACTCGCGCTACTTAGGATGCTGCATAGCATAGCGTAGCGTAGCGTTGCGTAGCGGATCGTAACGAAGCATAGCGGAGCGTATCGCGGAGCATAGCGTCGCGTCGTGTAGTCGGCGAATAAAGTCGTGCGCGCCTGCGCAGCGCTCCGCTGCGTTCTGCTGCGCTTCGTTACGCTGTCGCTCGCTCGCTCGCTCGCTCGCTCGCTCGCTCGCTCGGTTTCATCGCTTTAACGCAAGTCGGCCATTAAAGCCGCGCACGCTCCGCTGCGCTCGGCTCAAAGTTAGTCGCCGCTCGTCGCGGCTCGTCGCGGGTCGCGTCGTCGCCGCTCGTTATTCGTTGCCGCTCGCCGCCGCTCACCGCCGCGTGGCGTAGCGTAGCGTAGCATCGCGTCGCGTACCATAGTGTAGTGCAGCGCGCACGATCGTAAATCGGCTCCGAAACCCCGATGCGTACAGTGCGTAAATGTTTTTTGCGTCGCGGGATGTGCTGCTCGCATATAGATATATCATAGCGTTACGCTTGCCAAAGTTAGTCGCCTTGCGATTTGCGAGGAAAATGCGATCGTGCACTCGCGCTACTAACGAACATAGCATAGCGTAGCGTAGCGTCGTAGCGTTGCATAACGTTGCGTAGCGGAGCGTAACGAAGCATAGCGGAGCGTAACGAAGCATAGCGGAGCGTATCGCGGAGCATAGCGTCGCGTCGTGTAGTCGGCGAATAAAGTCGTGCGCGCCTGTGCAGCACTCCGCTACGTTCTGCTGCGCTTCGTTACGCTGTCGCTCGCTCACTCGCTCGGTTTCATCGCTTTAACGCAAGTCGGCGATTAAAGCCGCGCAGGTTCCGCTGCGCTTGGCTCAAAGTTAGTCGCCGCTCGTCGCGGCTCGTCGTGGCTCGCGTCCTCGCCGCTCGTTATTCGTTGCCGCTCGCCACCGCTCACCGCCGCGTAGCGTAGCGTAGCGTAGCATCGCGTCGCGTACCATAGTGTAGTGCAGCGTGAACGATCGTAAATCGCACGTCACATTTCAACGTGCACGATTGAAGTCGCGCACACGCCTTCCCACGGAGCATAGTGTAGCGTAGCGTCGTGTCGCGTCGCGTCGCATCACGTCGCGTCCCGTAGTGCAGCACAGCATGCACGATCGCATTGCAATGCTACGCAACGCAACACGACGTCGCGTCGTCGCGTCATGTAGCCTAGCATAGCATAGCGTAGCATAACATTGCGTAGCGGATCGTAATGGAGCATAGCGTCGCGTTGTGTCGCGTCGCGTCGCGTCGCGTCGTGTCGTGTCGCGTCGCGTCGCGTCCGCATCCGCAAGGGGCGCTACGGCAGCCCGCGGCCCAAAGGGCGCGCGCTTGTAGGATTGCCCATGTCCGTGTGCCCGTGGGACGTGGGACGTGGGAAGTAATTGGACAAGTGTAGACTTTCGGCCAACGGAAAGGCTGCAGAAGTAAACGATTACATTCTCTATTGCACGGTAAATTTATTATTGGAACCCAACATCGCATGAGTACAAACCGGTTTGGCAGTCTCCATGGACCGAGGCCGAGGTCAAACCAACACCTCTCGGCCTATAATTAATTCCAGAAGATTCATCGTTCCTTAAAGAGGAATTCTGACATGAAGGCGTGAAATGAATCTTCATTTCTGCAACCAACTATGTTCGCATTGCGAACATTCTTCCCGCGACCACACCACAGCAGCTCTGCTTGCCGGTCCGATCGTCTTGACGCATATTACTATTACAAAGGTTGCAAGGAGCAAACCATGAGGGGCAAACTGCTGGTTGTTGGACGCCAAGCCGCCAATGCACGCACGATGCAGCGGTCTTCTGCGGGCCGCCCAACAAGTCCAGTCGGCAACCTAGGGGATGGACTTCTACGTTCCCTGTCCTAATGTTAAAGCAGTCAAGCCTCCTTTACGGCGAATACCTCAGTAGCGAAGCCTGTGCACTCTCGTCGGCAACTGCACGTCGTGGCAACCCTCGCAAACAGTTCCGCTGTCCTTCTATTGGCAAGTCAGCCTGCGTGATGTGTAAATGATACACTCCATACACTCCATGTCTACTGTCATGTAACTTCAGCCAATGCGCTGGCCGGAAGAGTTGCACAGGCGCGCGATGCTAAACATGGGTCGGATTGCTGAAGCCGCAGGCATTTCAGATATAAAGCTCTGGCTGCCTATCAGCAGGAATGTCGACACTCTCACAGTTGATGCCCTCGCCGCTCGCTTTGGAAATGCCGTATTTCGGTCGATGCGCACATGCGCTCATGCACCCGACGGGATGACGCGCTTCGCGCGGCGCCGGCAGGCCTTGCTAACGACTCGGCTAGCAGGCATTTCGGGAAAAAAGCTCTGGCTGTCTATCAGCAGGAATGTCGACACTCTCACACTTCACGCCCTCGCTGCCCTAGCACTCAACTTAACCCGTACGGATTTAGTGGGGCCCCGCCCTTTTTCCGGCTTCAAGGAAGCCGACACCAACCCCTTGTCCCCTCACATGCCGGCGTGCGTGCCACAGTCGCAGTAAGCCGCCCGATAAATTAGTAAATGAGTTATTATTACGTGCGATATAAAAATCGTGCTGCAATATTTTGTAGACAGAGCCGGCTGTGGCGAGAGGCGAAATGCGCTGTGCAAGGTGCAGATCTGCATGCAAGCGAAAATGCGCTGCTGCTGCGACGGGGCCGAGAGCCCGAGACGCCCCAGGCCGCAACAACGTGTCTCAGCGCACGGTCACGTGCAAGATTCGCCCGGCGGGGACCGGGGTTGGTTTTCCTAAGGGTCTGCCTGTCGAGACGGGGGGACAAGAAGACGAGCGACATGACAGGCGTAGTTCTTCCGGCACTGCGACTGCGACTGCGCAGAACTACGCCTGTCATGTCACGTATCGAGGGCGTCCAGCCCTTCTCGAAGATCGCGCGAGGGGCTTTGCTTTGCTTGCTTCGCTCGCTTGGTACGGCAGTGGTCGCACTGGGCCCGGCCCCCCACCCCCTTGGGCCGCCCTTCCCGAACCGGTACGGCATCTCGACGGGAATTCGACCGCGGTCACAGCTCACGGGAACCCACGGGAGCCAACAAGGACATGGATCGCAATGGGAGCACTTTTTTTAGCAAGATGCGTCATTGTCGTGAGATTTCTGTGTCCCATGTATCTACATACACACATACACACACAGATGGAGGCGCGGGTACAGTACCAACCCGCCGCACCCGCGCCCTGCAACGCACCTGCTGACGCAGCGGATGCAGTACATGGTACGGCAGCGAGTCCATAAGGCCCGCGCAGCATCGCAGCGCCTCCTCCCGCACCGCAGCCGCCAGAGACGCGTCCAGGGGGGGGCGCTTCCGTACAGGCGGCGCCGGGTGAGGGGGCGTGGCTGCCAGCACGGGGCGGGGGCCCGCCAGAGGTCCTTGGCGGCCCGGCGGGGGAGCCGCCCCCACCCCGGCAGCCGCACACACGCCGTCCACCAGCTCCTCCACGTGATCCGTGAGCACCTGCACGCGGGGCCGGGGAGCCGTGTATATGTATGTGTGTGTGTGGGGGGGGGGGTGTGTGTGTCAGGGGGTGATATGATCCTTTATATAACAGAGAGACGCTGCGGACGTTGTTGGGGCGGGGTTTAACCACGGATAGGCCGGAGCCGGGGCCCGGGGTGGGATGGGTTGAGGAGGGTAAGCGAGTGGGGGGTATAATCACGGATGGGGCGATGGGTATAGGGGGAAGCGGAAAAGAGCACAGTCCGAGAAGGCAAGCGGACTTGGGAAAGAGAGGAGAAGAGAGGAGAGGGCAGCGATGTGGCTTTCGTATAAGCTGCGGAGCGCCGGGCGCCAGCGGGTGGCAACGGCCTCCACGCATCGCATCACATCACAATGTGACGACAACAACCACCACAACCATAAAAACAAGAACCACAAAAACAAAAATAACACAAACAAGAACAAATACCCAATCTCATTCCAACTCGTGTCGCGGCCGCGCCGTACCTTCTCCAGCTGCGCCGAAGGCAGTGCCTGGGGCCCGCCCAGCCAGTCGCGAACCACCGCCAGCGCATCACGCAGTGCCGCCGCTGCCGCCGCCGCCGAGCCCGTGGCCGCCAGCGGCGGTGGCGGCGACGGCGACTGCGACGCGTCAGCAGAGGCCGAGGCCGAGGCGGCAGCGGCGGCGGCGGGTTCCGGGTCGCCTCGCAGCGCCCGGCCGAGCGTCTGAATCGACCGCAGCAGCAGCGGCGCCAGTCGGGTCGCGTCATTCCTGGGCGAGCGCAGCGGCGGCCGGGTCGAGAAGGGGCTTTAAAGAGTGAAGTAAGTAAGTAAATTGCAAATGAAGGGGAGGGGCGATGGGTGACTGGATCCGATGGCAGCGACCAGCCCCATAAACATATTTTTATCACCAAATCCAAAAATATAGCCAAGACCAGGTACCAAGGATGAAAAGGACCTGGTAGCAGCAACCACCCAGCCCTTGTGGAGCGGAGCCAGCAAACGCCGATCTAAAGAGGGAAAGGGGGAAGGGGTCAGCGTATGCAATCCGACACCGTCAAACGTCAAACGTCGAGCCGCGCCGGGGCCCAGCTCTGCACGGCGGTGTCAGTGGCGGTGGCGGTGTCTTCACCACGCACCTGCACATCTGCCGCGGCGCAGACCCCGCCAGCCGCGCCACCGCCATCGCCATCTCGATCGGCGGCAGCAGCGCCGCTCGGGGGCCCCGACCCTGCTGCTGCTGCTGCTGCGCGTGTTGCAGCATCTGCAGGTGGCGTTGGTACTCGGTGTCCAGGGCCTGCGCCAACGAACAGCAGCACACCAACATAAAACGGCTGCTCTGTAGCTCTGTCGCTGCACTTGGGATGACCCGTGAGACGACGCGTGCGTAAAAGGGCCCTCGTGCATAAGGCCCCCGTGCACCGACGCCGCGGCCCACACACACCACCTCCCCTCCTTCCCGTCCTCCCCGAAAAGATCGAACATGAAAGGGCACACACACACACACACACTCAGCACCCCCCCCAAGACGACCACCAAGACGCGCTGGGAGTCCGCAGCGCAGCTCAACTCAACGCAGCTCGAGAGCACCGCATACTCACGCCCCGACTGCTGCGCAGGTCCTCCACGAAAACAACACCTGCTAGAATTGTTACCATCCATACCGCGCCTCCCCCCCCTCCTCCCCCTCCTCCTCCTCCTTCTCCTGGTGGGAAGCCCTGTTACCATCATCTGCTGCTGTTCCTTATCTGCCGTAGTTCCTTTGTGGGAAGCCCTTTGACTGCGGTGGCACTAGGGGGCGGCACGGCGCCGCAGCACGCGGCATCGCAACCAACCAACCAACCAACCGACCAACCAACCAACCGACCAAACCGCTCACCTGCGCGCACATCGAGTAGGTCCGCTGCTGCCACAGCACCCGGCACACCGCCTGGGGGGCCCTCGCCGCCAGCGCCACACCGCCCGCCTCCGCCGCCTCCGCCACCAACACCCCGAACGCATCCGCCGCCGCCGCCGCTGCAGCAGCCGCTGACGCGTTGGCGCCGCCGCCGAAAGGCTCCTCCCCTTGCGGAGACCGTGTCGCGCCAGCGGCCGCTGCACCCGCTCCGCCCACTCCGCCATCCACCCGCATCTCCTCGGCCGCGCCGGCGGCGGCGGCGTCGGAGGAGCCGTCAGGCCAGGAGCCAGCGGCGGCGGCCCTCAGGCACGTCAGCAGCGCCTCCAGTACCTCCCGCAGTGCGGGGTGGTTCCGGAGCGCCAGCGCCCGACCCACCCAGCCCACCGCCCGGACCGCCGCCGCCGCCGCCGCCTCCGGCGCGGCGGCGGCGGTGGCGCCGGCGGCGCCGCCGCCAGCCCCCAGGCGCTCCAGGAGCGCCGGCCGGAACGCCCCGCCCAGCCAGGTGTCAAGGGAGGCTCCGTCCTGCCAGCGATTAATCGCCGCCGCCACCGCCACCGCCGCTGCCGTCGCGGCGGCGGCGCCGCCACCTGCAGCCAGCAGGCGCAGCAGGCTGTCCGCCAGTGCCTGCGTGCTGTGTGGCGCCAACACGCCCGCGCGTAGACCCGCGACGACGGCGCACGCCAGGGGCAGGCTGGCGGAGGCGGAGGGGGAGGGGGAGGCGGAGTCGGGAGCCACGCGGGAGCTGCAGGCGGCGATGCGCTCGGCGGCTTCCATCGCCAGGTCTGAGGGAGGGAGGGAGGGAGGGAGGGTGGGAGGGAGAGGGGCGCCATGGCCCATGGGGGTGCCTTGATTGGCAGGTGCCGTTACGGGGGGAGCGACAAAAGTGCGACCTGCGTGTGTCAATGCGGGAGAGAGACATTTGGCGGCGCCGGGGATGAGAGGGTGGTCTTGGTGGAAACAACAAACTGAGGGTGAGGTGCGCCGATCTTACATACACATTGGTGGCAGCCACCACCACCACCACCACCACCACCACCACCACCACCACCACCACCACCACCAGCAGCAGGAGGGCAGAGCAGGGTGCGGCGGGTGACGGCTGGCTGTCTGGCTGGAGGATGCAGGGAGGGACCGGCTCCATTGACTTGAACCCCCGCGCCCCCTCCTCTCCCCGCAGAAACCGGTTACGAAGCACATGGCCAGGGCCGGGCGGGGGTGATACGTCGAAAGACATCCACATCCACATCCACATCCACATCCGCAGCCGCCAATATACCCCCTTTTTCGCCCGCCCCTCCCCCCGCCCCCCAACCCACCCAGCTGCTGCCGGTCGTCGCAGCAAGCTGTCAGCCGCTGAACCGCCGCGCACCACGCCGCCAGCAGCGCCGACGACCCATGGGTCATGCTCTCCCCAACCGCACCCCCCGCGGCCGTCTCCTCCGCGGCCGTCTCCTCAGCTTCGCCCCGGAACGGCAGGCCCGCCGCGCCCGCCTCCTCCCACTCCACCGCGGCCGCCAGGCTCGCAACCACCAGCCTTTGCGCGGCGGCGGCAACGCTCGCGGCGGCTACGGCGGTGCCTGGTGGTCCGGAGGGCGGTTGGGGAGCTGCGGGAGGCCCTGAGGCCGGAGGCGCTGCGCTCTGAGGCCCCGGTGCGTGTGCCGGTGCGGGTGCCGGCGTCGGCCCAGGTGTTGGCGCGTGGGCCAGCGGCGGCAGGACGCGGGTGGCGAGCTGGGCTAGGCAGTCCAGCAGCCACTCCTGCGGGACGGGCAGGCATTGGTGGAGTTATGACAGGCAGACAGGCAGGCAGGCGGGTGGGTGGGCAGGTGGGTAGGTGGGTAGGTGGGTAGGTGCTATGTGGTAATGGAGATTGCCAAGCCGCAGCGATGGAGGGGGGGGACGGTCAGGTGGGACGGCTCGGCCTTGGTTGGCTTAAGGTTGGGTTGGGTTGGGTTGCTGCGTGCTTGGGCGCGGGCGTCGGCGCGGGTGGGGTTCGAGTCGCCGCCCTCCCTCCTTCCTCCCTCCTTCCTCCCTCATTCCGTCGCCGTCGCCGTCGACACCGCTGCGTCCCACGCTCTGGAGTGCCAGGTAAGGGTCAGCTCGGGAGAAGGGAGGTGCCCTTCGGACGCCCCTTCGTCCCTCTCACACCCCTGCCTCTGCCCCTGCCCCTGCCCGTGCCCCCGGCGCACACCTCGTCCCCGTCGGCACCACGTCCCTGCCTCTCCTCCAGCAGCAGCAGCAGCCGCGGCAACGCCGCCAGCAGCGCAGCGGCAAACGCCACCGCGCCTCCCGACCCCTCGCCTCCGCTGACCCCGCCCGCCGCCGATCCCTTCTGCCGCTCCGCCGCCTGCGTCAGCTGTACGGCCAACCGCGTCGCCGCCGCCCTGAGCCCCGCCGCGTCGCCGCCGCCGCCGCCGCCGGCCATCGCCGCCGCCAATCGCTGTACCAGGAGCTCCACCACCGTACACCGCTCTGCGCCATGGCTAGCGGCGGCGGCGGCGGGCAGCTGCTGCGGCGTCAGCTGCAGCAGCAGCAGCTGCAGCGCCGCCGCCGCCTCCTGCGCTGCATCCGCCTTGCTGCCCCAGCGCATGCGGCTCGCCGCCGACGGCCCTGCCGCGGCGACGGCGGCGGCGGCCGCCAGCGCGCAGGCGCACAGCTGCTCCGCCGCCGCCGTCAATGACGCGTCGGAAAGAGCCAGCTGTTGCAGGGCGGCGGCGGCAGCGGCGCCGCCGCCGCCACCAGCGGCGGCGGCTGCCGCCGCCGTCGCGGCGCCATGCAGCCGCAGCAGCGACGCCCACGCGCCCACGGCCGCCAGCCGAAGCTGCGCCGCCGCGGCGGGGCTGTAACAACCCCCCCGCTGACCCGCCGCTGCCTCGTCAACCACCATTGCTACAGCCGTACCGCCGTCCGACGCAGTCGCAGTGCCGGGGGAGGAAGAGGGCGGGGCCTGTACGACACCGGCCGCTGCGCCGACGCCGTCAGGATGGATGCGGGGATGTACGGCAGCCAGTGCCGCCAGCAGCGACGCCTTCACCTCCGCTAGCGCCGCGAAGCCGTCGGCGGCGGCGCTGGGAGCGAGCCATGCCCGCGCCGCCGCCGCCGCCGCTGCCGCGCCGTCGTCGCCGGCGGCAGCGGCTCCGCCGCCGCCGCCAACCGCGAGACGCAGCTCCGCCGCCACCGCGTCCACCACCGCCGCCAGCACGGTCATGCCGTACAGCGTCTGATCCGCACAGCTGTCGTACTCTTCCGTCGGCGGCGTCAGCGACTCGTCCAGCGCGGCCTGCACCTGGCTCAGCGCGACGGTGTGCGCGCGGCGGAGCGAGAGGTGACCCGCGGCGGCGATCTGCGGGCGGACAGACCGGGGGCAGACCCGAGGGTGAGGTGCGGTGCGGTGTGGTGCGGTGTCGCGAACTGGCGATCGGGTGAACGGCCTCCAAACGAGCGGATATTACGGGCGGCCCACGCGCAAGCGAGTGGGGTGTGCTGCGACACGCGCCGACGCGCGCTCGTCGATTGGGACAAAGCAGGAAAGCAGGAGAAAGTAAAGGCCTTGGAGGAAGCAGGAGGAAAGGAAGGAAGGAAGGCGAGACCCAAAGAGGTGCTGTGCAGCTAAGTACGTAGAAGTGTACGGCACCTTGTACGTCGTAGTAAGGCACAAGAGAGAGAGAGGGAGTGCACTCGGCCGACCCAGGCCGGGAGACGGCCGGGGGACGGCGGGCGGGCGGGAGAGTCAGGGGACACGCTTGCGGCGACGCTCAGTGGCAAAAGGCAAGCCAGCGAAAACCCATTTTCAAATGCACGAAACCCATCGATCCTTCGCCGCGCCTCGTCTCCGTTTCCAACCCTTCCGTCGGCCATCAAAAGCCACAGAAGGCACAAAAGCCACAGGCGCATGCGCCGCCATGCAGTCCGCTTCAGTCCCAGGGCAGTCCCCAAAGACGCCGGCAGCAGCAGCACACGTCCCGCAACTCCCCCCCGCCCCCGCCCCCCCGCCCCCGCCCGCTGCCGTCCTCACCGCCGCCAGCGTCGCTGCACCGCACATGACCTGACCGTCGGCGCGCGCGATGGCCGCGGCGGAAAGTGACCCATGGGTCGGCGACCCGGCGCCGCGCACCGCCGCCACCAGGTCGCCCACACACGCGTCCTGCGCGGGCCGAATCGGGTCAGGGCAAGGTCAGGACAGGGTCGAGTTAGGACCGGGTCGGGTCAGGGTCGGGTCGGGTCGACTTAGGACCGTGGGCGGGTGTTAACGACATTGGGAGCTGGCGAGGCAGTAGCACCCACGGCAGCACCAGCACCAGCTCTGACGACGCAGCTAAAACCCTAAAACCCTAAAACCCCTCCACATCCCTACCTGTAGCGCCACGGCGTCCAGGGCCCCCGGCCCCGCCGCCCGCACCGCCACCGTCAGACAGCCAGCGGCGGCGGAGGCCAGTGCCAGTCGTGAGTCCGCCTCCGAACCACTCCCTCCGCCTCCGCCTCCGCCGCCTCCTCCTCCCCCCCCGGCCGGCAGCGCTGCAGCCCCCCCCGGTCCGCTGGGCGCCATCACCTCTGCCCGGAGCGCCTGCCACAACTGCGGGACCGACCCACGGGTCGGCAGGAGGGGTTATCCACGTATAGGCCGGAGGGGAGGGGTGAAGATTGAGTTTGCAGGAGGGGGGGTTTGGAGAGTGAATTTGCAAGAATGGAACAAGAAGCCCTGGAGGGGAGGGGGGTAAAGTAAGTGGGCCAATGATACAGGGGTGTAGTACAGTAATGGAAATTCGAGACCGCAGCGGTGGAATGGAGGCGACGTGCGTGCGCGATTACGATTCCCCTTTCCCAATATTTTATACAACGTTTCCCATCTTGTGTTATGTTATTACAAACGGCCTCTCCCTCTCGCCCCTCTCCCCTCGTCTTCTCGCCCCCTCTTTCCGCTGACCCACCTGGCCCAGATGCGGCGCCAGGGCATCTGGTCCGTAGGCGGGGCAGCAGCGCCGCAACGCAGCGAGGGAGTCCTCCTTGGCGGGACTGAGGAAGCGGGGGGAGGCGGGTGGAGGTGTGTGTGTGTGTGGAAGAGTGGTATGCAAGAACGAAACCGGCGGGGGGCGGACGAGGTAAGGAAAGGAGATACCGCAGCGAAGGAACGAAGACGGGGGAGCGGGGGATCAGGGCGTGAGATGCTCCTTTATATAACAATGAGTCACTGCGGACATTGTTGAGCGGGGGAGCGGGGGAGCAGGAGGGAGGTGGAAAGCGGCGTGAGGCGGGCGGCAGTACAGTACATCCCCCCCACATACACAAACACACGCATACATACACATACACACGCACACGCGCGCAACAACCCCCTCCGCTAACCCCCCTCTCACCTCACATATAAACGAGCATATCACTCCGCTAACCCCCCTCTCACCTCACATATAAACGAGCATATCACTCCGCTACCCCCCCTCTCACCTCACATATAAACGAGCATATCACTCCGCTAACCCCCCTCTCACCTCACATATAAACGAGCATATCACTCCGCTACCCCCCCCTCTCACCTCACATATAAACGAGCATATCACTCCGCTAACCCCCCTCTCACCTCACATATAAACGAGCATATCACTCCGCTAAACCCCCTCTCACCTCACATATAAACGAGCATATCACTCCGCTACCCCCCCCTCTCACCTCACATATAAACGAGCATATCACTCCGCTACCCCCCCTCTCACCTCACATATAAACGAGCATATCACTCCGTTAACCCCCCTCTCACCTCACATATAAACGAGCATATCACTCCGCTACCCCCCCCTCTCACCTCACATATAAACGAGCATATCACTCCGCTACCCCCCCTCTCACCTCACATATAAACGAGCATATCACTCCGCTACCCCCCCCCCTCTCACCTCACATATAAACGAGCATATCACTCCGCTACCCCCCCCTCTCACCTCACATATAAACGAGCATATCACTCCGCTACCCCCCCCTCTCACCTCACATATAAACGAGCATATCACTCCGCTACCCCCCCCTCTCACCTCACATATAAACGAGCATATCACTCCGCTACCCCCCCCCCTCTCCGCTCACATATAAACGAGCATATCACTCCGCTAACCCCCCTCTCACCTCACATATAAACGAGCATATCACTCCGCTAACCCCCCTCTCACCTCACATATAAACGAGCATATCACTCCGCTAAGCCCCCCTCTCACCTCACATATAAACGAGCATATCACTCCGCTACCCACCCCTCTCACCTCAAATATAAACGTGCATATCACTCCGCTACCCCCCCCCCTCTCACCTCTCATATAAACGAGCATATCACTCCGCTACCCCCCCCTCTCACCTCACATATAAACGAGCATATCACTCCGCTACCCCCCCCTCTCACCTCACATATAAACGAGCATATCACTCCGCTACCCCCCCCCTCTCACCTCACATATAAACGAGCATATCACTCCGCTACCCCCCCCCGCTCACCTCACATATAAACGAGCATATCACTCCGCTAACCCCCCTCTCACCTCACATATAAACGAGCATATCACTCCGCTAACCCCCCTCTCACCTCACATATAAACGAGCATATCACTCCGCTAAACCCCCCTCTCACCTCACATATAAACGAGCATATCACTCCGCTACCCACCCCTCTCACCTCACATATAAACGAGCATATCACTCCGCTACCCCCCCCTCTCACCTCACATATAAACGAGCATATCACTCCGCTACCCCCCCCCTCTCACCTCACATATAAACGAGCATATCACTCCGCTAACCCCCCTCTCACCTCACATATAAACGAGCATATCACTCCGCTAAACCCCCCTCTCACCTCACATATAAACGAGCATATCACTCCGCTACCCACCCCTCTCACCTCACATATAAACGAGCATATCACTCCGCTACCCCCCCTCTCACCGGTACGTGGAGCTGAGTTTCTCCACCAGCAGCGGCACCACCCCGCCCGCCAGAAAGGGCGAGGCGGCCAGACATCGCTCCAGGGAGGTAGCCAGGTCGGACCGGGTGATGGCGGCGGGGCCACGCGCCAGGGAGGGCGGCGGGTTGAAGGAGATGGGGAAGTACGACGAAGCCCAGTCGGCCACCTCGTCAGCCAGCTGCCGCAGCGGCGTGGCGTCGGCGCCCGGGGAGTGGTGAAGCTGACATAAGGCCTATATGGGGGGGGGGAGAGGGCGGGGGGGGGTGCGGGCTGGGTGTGTGAGAGACTGAGAGTGTGTGTGTGTGTGGAGGGGGGTGGGTGGGTTTGGAGTGCGATGCGAAGCCGTACTGGTACAGGTACTGGTATCGTACTGGTATCGTACTGGTTGCAGCGACCAGCCCCTTGGTTGTGATGTTGGTGGGGTCGGTGCCCTCCTCCCCCGCCTCATCCTCCACCTTCCCCCTTCGGGGGCCTCTCATACTCCTGGCTGCTTCAACCCCACCCACCCACCCACCCACCCACCCACCCACCCACCCACGTCGCTTCCGTCGTCCCCCCAATGTCGACTCCGTGCCATATCTGCCGTCAGCGTATGTCTGCACCCCGCCACCCCCCACCATCCCCTTTCCCCCCGATGGGTCAAGCCGCGCTTCGGGCTACACAACGTCCGCAGGATTCCCTGTTTCGTTCTTGCCTTACACTCTTCAGACCCCCAGCCCCACCCCCACCACGAATACACATACACACACACGAATACACACACACGCACTCACGCACACGCACATTCCCTGTTTCGTTCTAGCATTACACTCGTCAAACCCCCACCCCCATCCCCATCCCCACCACGAATACACACACACGCACACGCACATGCCCCGCCACTCACCCCGACCGCCTCAAACGCCAGCATGAGGCAGCGCGGGTCCTTCTCCCCGTCAGCAGCCCCCAGGAAGGCGTCAAGCAGCGGCACGGGGCCACCTCGCGGGGCCGGGGCCGAGGCTGAGGCCGAGGCCGGGGCCGCCGCCGCCAGTGCGCCCCAGCGGCCTCGGGTGATTGCTAGCAGCAGCTGCAGCAGGGCGGAGCGGTCGTCCTGTCGGAAGGACTGGGCGCTGCGGAGCTGGGGGGAGGGGGGAGGGGGGTATCCACGGGGACGAATGGGGGTTTGAGGAGTGAATTTGCAAAAAAAACGAAACAGGGGGGAGGGATGAAGAAGATAGCGCAGCGGCGGGACGGGGGTTGGGTACGGGGATAAAAAGGGAATACCGAAGGGGGGAGGGGGAGGGGAGGGGGTGCAGGGAGGTGGGGGGGGGGTAGGGAGTGAAGTGCGGATTGCAGCGGGCAGAGGGACGGGAGGGCGATGAAAAGGAATGAAAACGCAGCGGAGGGACGGGGGCGGCCGAGGACGGGGGGGGAGAAGCGGCCAGGGGCCATGTCCCCATGTGGTTGTGAGGTGGGGAGGGGAGGGAAGGGGGCGGGAGGGGACCGAAGAGGGCTCACAACCGGCATCCCTAATCGCCCTTTCCCCGCAGGTACCAAAACGAGGCTGACGTGCCACCTCCCAGTGCAGCAGGCGTTGCCGCAGGCGGGCAGGCAGGCAGACAGGCGGGGAGTGCAAAGGGGCCGCTGCTGCCCAGGGGCTTCCGCGCCGGTGTGTCGCCGAGGTGGTGGAGGTGGTGGTGGTGGTGGTGCCGCAGCTGCCGCCCTTCCGAGTACGTTGCACGACTGAAGCATGACACCCACCCACCCACCTACCCATCCATCCATCCGTCCTGACTCCATTCCCCCCTAAAACCCGTCCCATTGTATTTTTTGAATCCCCGACCCTTCCCCCTCCCTCTTTCCCCACATCCCGTCTGCCGCGTCCGCCCAACCGCCCCACCCCCCGCCCCCATGCGCCCCAGCACACGCCCATCCCGGCCGCTGACACAGCAGCCGGCACTGCCCTTCCGGCTCCTTCACCACCGACCCACCGACCCACCATCTCCGCCGTAGCTTCCAGCACCAGTAAGCCGCTCTCGTCCCGCAGCCGAGCCCCGCAGCCGGCGGTTTCGGAGCCGGAGGACTGCAGCAGGGAGCGACATGCGGCCGCGGCGGCGCCCACGCACGGCCTGCCAGCGCAGGCACATACGCACACGTGCAAGCGCATATACACACAGCCCCGGACGAAGCGGGAGGACCGGGGGAGGGCGGGGTGGGTTACAGAAAAAGATACCGCAGCGAAGGGACGGAGAGGGGGCAGGGTGGGTTACAGAAAAAGATACCGCAGCGAAGGGACGGAGACGGCGTTAGCGAACGGATGGCGAGAGTGGACACAGCCCCGGACGGAGAGGGAGGGCAGGGGGGGCGATGGAGTGGGTGCCTGCCCCGCAGGGCGCGAGGCTGGAGGCAGCTATAGCTTATGGGGAGCAAGCACTCCCGCCCGGGCTGCCGAGGGGATCTCCAGGGAGGAAGCAGGGCCGCGGAGGAGGGCCGCCCCGAGTGAACTAGTCGGTCCCCTGCAGCGGTCGGTCGGTCGGTCGGTCCCCCAAAGAATAATGCACCGGACCCCCTTCGATTCGTCGTGACTCCCTTCGATTCGCCGTGATAGGTTCGTTCCAACCCGCACCTCCGAGTCCTTCCAACCCACATGTCCCGCCCTGCCCCCCCGCGATCGTCGCCGCGCGCACCAGTCTCTCAGCCGCGCCGCCAGGTACTCCGCCAGCGTATGCAGCTCTCCCTCGCCCAGCACGGCCCGGCAGAGAGCCACCACCTAGGGGGTCGGCGGGTCGGCGCAGCATGTCGGGTCGGTGAAGTTGAGATGGTTCGGCAACAGGGAACCATGCGCAATTGCGGGGAGTCCCGGGTTTCCAGCAGATCCACGCGAGGCCCTTGCGCAATAGCAGCCAGTATAGCATAATTTGCTTTAAAAACTTTGCACGTTATTCGCACCTCTCCGAGCAAGCGAGTGCCATTTTCCCGCGCCTCCTTTTCCGGCGACGTGAGCGGCCCTGCCAGCAAGACTGCCTGGAACCGATAAAAACATTTGATCTAAACAGATCATCCAACATATTGTGTTGCAGTACTAATCCACCGCCGACGTGGACGGGTTACCCACCAAATCAACGATAGTTAATTTCCTTTCATTAATTGCATCAACAATATCATTACAAGCCTCCTTTCTACTTAATTGACTATCGGGTTCGGTGCTACACGCACGGTCGACTACCGGAAGGAACTGTTCAGAGCGGGTCATAACGACTGCTGCTGGCAAATCGAGGGCACAGTGCACGTGGTATCCATGAATGTCTTTTGAGACGGGCGACTCCTATAATTCCAGCGGCTCCCACCTCTCAGCGATTGAGAGTACGACATCACACATGAATGTACAGGCATGTACGACAAGCCTGCCTGTCACTCATACAGTTGCGCCTCCCCCGTCGATAGGGCACAAAAGATATGCTTTGTTGCCAGCCAATGTTCGTATGTTCGTACAAGCACAAATGCGCGCGATGGGCGTGTATGGGGTCCCGAGAGTGATCTACGCAGCGTCTACGTACGAGCAATACGTACAAGCAATCACACATACATGCGTGCGTGGCGGCGAGCTCCATCAGTTGTTTGGGCTGATGAAGAGCGATACACGCATTCCCTCAGCTCAGCGAGGGAATCTCCCAGCTGTTTGTCGTTCGTCCAGTCACACCTGGTATCGATGTAGGGCCCCCCGCAGACAGACCCTCACCTCGCTCCATCCTTCCTCGCATTCCTTCGCGTACTGAGGTAGTGACTCAGTATTGAGTCCGTCCGCGATGACTGCTGAACAGCAATCTGTGGTTTGACACGCACCCTAGCTCTATCTAGCTCGCATTTGTCATTATTATCGTGAATGGATTTTTCTCCTCCATCCAATAAAAGTAGTCATTTGCTTCGTTGCTGATAAATCGCCCGTGCATGCGCACGAACGCCAATTTGGCCGGGCCGGGCCATGCATCGATCGGCGGGCTGCGGTGGTACGTGTGCCCAGGCCATCGATGGCCTGATCTGCTCCTGGGAACTGGCTGTGAGGCTGGCCACCACATCTTTACAACGAAGCAACGGTGGTGCCATTAGGTGCCATCAGCCAGACGCCTGATTTCCTCCGATCGATCCCCGCCCCTAGATTGTCCTGGGACGGATCATGCATGAGAGTGGTTGGTCGGTGTTCTGCGTGGCGCTGGGTGTCGTGCCAAGCTATTCAAACTACATACCACCTCGATGTCATACCGGCGGTCTCACTTCCTGCAATCCAATCTAGTATGAAATTGTACGTAAGCATGACACCCATCTACATATCCGCCCCTCGCCTGTCCGCCCATCCGCGGGCCCCGCGTGCACCATACATGGGCCCATCCACGTACCCGCTGGCCGTGCGCCGCCTGCGCGGTGCCCGCCTGTGGGTCCTCGCTTGTCCCCCCTAGCTAACCCCCATATATATTATTATATTACACTTCTTTTATTACTGCAGGAGCGCATTGGAATTTGATGGGTTATATATCACTGCGCTAACGTATTTTCACGTACCGGTATCTTACCGTTTCTTCATTACCGGTAGTCCTACAAGAAGGGCCTGCGGCGATCCCGGAATTTGGTTGCGCCGTAGAGTTGTGGGAAGCGTGTGTAGATAGAAAGACGGACGACAGTCAGTGTGCGGCAGCCAGTGGTACCGTAAGCACTAAGCAGCAGAAACAGGTCGGCTTAAAAGTGTGGATTGCAGGTTCCGTCTCGGACGGGGTCGAGAACTCGAGATACGAAGAACCTCTATCCCACGCTGACGGTCCGCACGTCCGCACGTCCGCACGTCCGCACGTGGGGGGGCAGGCTGCCGGTGGGGGGCAGGCTGGACGTGCGGACGTGCGGACGTGCGGACGTGCGGACGTGCGGACGTCCGCACGTCCGCACGTTTCGCAGCTCCGCCGTAGACGACCTGCACGCCCAAGGTGTTGTCTTCGTTGCGAACCCTACCCTACTACCCTACCCTAGCCTACCGTACGTCCGTACCCTAGTCAGCGACACCGGGCTGCGGCTTGCTCCTGCCCGCTCCAGCACATCCTGGCTCTGTTCGGCCTGCGCCTCGCTCGCATTTCTTGCCCCCAATAACCTAACCGGGCTGCGGCCCGCTCCCGGGCACTGTGCCAGGAGCCATTCCAGCTCAGGCCGCGACCCGTCACTGCAACACTGTCTTGTACTAACGCGAGCTGCCCCAGCCAGGTACGAACTGACAGTGCTCCTTAAAGGACGTGCCGAAGATGGCCGCCCGCCAGGTACGTCCATGCGGATTCCCCCCGGCAACGCTGCTGCTTGCTGTGTCAAGGAATAAATCACACCTACGATAACAATGACATCAGCGTATTGCGCTCGGCAAGCCGGCATTGCCCCTTTTCCGTTTACTGCCGCGCGCATCCCGTCCCTCCCGGCCGGCCCCTCCCACACACTCCTTGCCTCCAACAACCGGGCTGCGACTCGCTCCTGAGCATCCTGCACAGCCCGGTCCAGAACATGCTGGCTCTGCTGCTGGCTGTCCCGGCAACCAACAAGCGGACTGCTGCCCGCTGCCGGGCCTCGTGCACAGCCCTCTCGAGCAAATAGTGGGTTTCCTGGGCTTGCCGCGCGTTCTCACTCCTCAACGAGCTCGCCCATGTGGGGCCACCCTGCCCTATAAGCCATGCTATTCCTGCTCAGGCCGAGACCCATTGATAGACGCGACACCGCCGCTCTCCTGAAGAAGCACGATTTGCCCCAGGTATGTGTCGATGGCGCTCCTAGACGGCCGTGCAGCTGATGGCCGTCCGCCAGGTGCCCCAAAACGCGTCTCTAGGCTGTGACAGCGAAAGGAGAACACATATCATGACAGTGACAACCACGTATAGCGTTCGGCAAGCCGCCATTGCCGCATCGCTCATACCGGCGACACTTTTTGGGCGGGGCCCCAGCGCGAAGCGCCCGGGGGGGCCCCGCCCTGTAGGATTGCCCATGTCCGTGCCTGCACTGTCTGATGTCTAATGTAAAAGCGTAAGTGCAGAATTTCGGCCAACGGAAAGACTCCATAAGTAAAATATTACGTTCTTTATTGCATGGTAAATTTATTATAGGAACCCAACCTCGTATGAGTAAAAGCCAGTTTGGCAGTCTCCATGGACCGAGGCCGAGGTCAAACCAACGCCTCTCGGCCTATAATTAATTCCAGAAGCTCCATCATTTCTCGAACTGGAATTATGACATGACGGCGTGAAATGAATCTTCGTTTCGGCGACCAAATATGTTTGCATTGCGAACAATCTTCCCGCGAACACACCACAGCAGCTCTGCTTGCCGGTCCGACAGACTTGACGCACACTTATATGACAAAGGTTGCAAGGAGCAAACCATGAGGGGCAAACTGCTGGTTTTTGGACGCCAAGACGCAAATTGCACACACGATGCGGCAGTCTTCTGCGGGCCGCCCAACAAGTCCAGTCGGCAACCTAGGGAATCCCTGTCCTAATGTTAAAGCATTCAAGCCTCCTCTACGGCGAATACCTCAGTAGCGAAGCCTGTGCACTCTCGTCGGCAACTGCACGTCGTCGCAATCAACCCTCGCAAGCAGTTCCGCTGTCCTTCTATTGTCAAGTCAGCCTGCGTGATGTGTAAATGATACACTCCGTGTCTACTGTCAAGTAACTTCAGCCAATGCGCTGGCCGGAAGAGTTGCACAGTGCCGAGACGGCGCGCGATGCTAAACATGGGTCGGATTGCTGAAGCCGCAGGCATTTCAGATATAAAGCTCTGGCTGCCTATCAGCAGGACTGTCAGGACACTCTCACAGTTGACGCCCTCGCCGCTCGCTTTGGAAATGATGCCGTATTTCGGTCGATGCGCTCATGCACCCGGCGGGATGACGTGATTCGCGCGGCGCCGGCAGGCCTTGCTGACGACTCCGCAAGCAGGCATTTCGGGAATAAAGCTCTGGCTATATATCAGCAGGACTGTCCACACTTTCGCCCTCGCACTCAACTTAACCCGTACGGATTGAACGGGGCCCCGCCCTTTTTCCGGCTTCAAGGAAGCCGACACCAACTCCTTGTCTTCCTGCCACTTGTCTTCGACGGGCACTCGGATACGTCCGCTTGGTCGCTTTACCTGTTCATCACCCGCCTGTATTGTCAGCAGATTGTCACCTCGCGTGTAAACGTCCGGTTCACGCACCGTTTTCTGCGTCGTTCTCGTTGCCCCGCAAACAGCCTTCGGACGCGTGTGGACCTGCGCAGCGTATGTATGGGGGTTGATCTAATCACGGTGGCGGTCCAGAGGTCTCCGCGTATTGCGTCAACCATTCGCGCACGGACGTGCTCACATGTGGGCGAAACCGAGGTCGGATTGAAAGTCGGCTTCGGGGCGTCCCAGCGAATCCTGTTCACATCACCTGGGCCCAGTTTCGCCTCGCCAGCCCTCGCTTTTGGCTCGTTTCAGCTCACATCCTTCCGCCCTGTCTGCTCTCAGTATGTTACCCGGCTTCAGGCGTGCAACGGCACCGCTGACAATTCGATGTACCGCCGTCCCGTTACCGCCCACATGTGTACTGCCATGCGGGCTCAGATATTGGGATCACAACTCTTCTGGTGCGTAACCCTTCAATTGGTCTGAGACCAATTTTCAGGTATAATTGGTCGGCGACGCCCGACGCGTTTTCTTGTAGTCCCAACGGAATACTGCCTCATTAGGGAGTTGTGCAAGAGTTGTGCAGAACTCATCAGGGAGGTGTGGTACACCGCGGTATTTGTTTTTGTTCCACTCGTACGTGGGTGGCTGCAGGACACCCTTCGCTAGCATGCATGGGTATGTACCGTTTCGTTTCAGGGAATCGGAATTGGCACACGTAGTCGAAGATATTAATTTCCCCGCATGGGCTCCCTTTCCAATGAGGCGATTTCATTCGCCGGTGATTTGGTTAGTGGCCTGGTCTAGGTGTTCTATTGAACACTAGACCCACAGAGTCGTGCGATCGCACTATGTAGCTGCTATCCAGCTCCTCTGTAATTAATTAAATACATACGGGAAGGCGCCGTTTCCACCTTCCCGTCGGCGGCCCCTGTACGGATTCTACGCGCACTCTATGTACATACGAGGTAGATACGTACGCCCGCCGGAACCACGCAAAAGCCATAGAAACAGCCCTAATGTGTTAAGACTTTGCGATGAAGCCATTTTACGAATCAATTAACGAAGAATTGACCCCTTCGTTTCCCAGATTGTTGGTTGAAACCAAAATTGGCGGTTAAGGAATATAAACCGCAATTTACCAATGGAGTCGCCAACCCAAGAACTGCAGTTCACGGAAAGCAAACCATAAATTGCTTGCAAGCAGGCCACAAACAACCAAATCTGAATGAATTTGCATAAGGTTGCATACGCACGTATGCGTATGTCCTCTACCTCCCAGACTCCGTACGTGTTTTCCAGCGCCACATGTACAGCTGCATTTCTCTTTCTGACGACCAAGAGTAGTTACGCCCGCCTTATCGCAGTCTTTTCGGTCATCTTCAAACGTGTGACTTTGACTGTTTATATCTATCTACTGCTGTCGTATTCCAGCATGTTTGCTGCTTATAACACGACTCAGTATCTGGAAAGCAGGAAATTGGCACTCTCCTGACAACAGTTCGGGAATAGCAAACATCAGGCAGCAGAGCAAAATAACTCAATTGCTTGGAAACGTGGCGTACAAAATGTGTGCCAAGGGCGGCTACCCGCGCGCCAGTGGCCATAAGGTATTGCTGCTGATGCTGCTGTCAGTCCTGGCGCTCCTGGAACCGCTCTCTATGGCAGCTGAAATGGGAACCGCACCCTGCCAGTACCGTCTCTACAACTCGGATGGAGTACGTGTGTCGGAGCTTTTCTTGGATGGGGTGGACGTGTACGCCAGCAACAGTAGTGGCAGCGGCGCAGCAGTCCGCGCCAACACGTCAAAGCTTATTGTGGACGTGCCCAGCGCCGATGGCACCTTCACAAATACAGTACCATCCTGGTATTTACAAGCAGCAGGACCCGTCGGATATTTTGCCGTATTGCGTTTTTTTACCGAGGATGAGTTTGCCTCCATTTTTCCTGCTGGAGGTACATGCCCTGACCCTTATTCCGTTGTTACATATGATGGTGTTGTGAGTGAGCAACACTCATATAAGAAGAGAAGTCGTAGCAGTCAATACGGCCCATGGAGGGGCCGGGCGCTTTGCTGACTTCAACAGGTTATGAGCCCCGATCGCATGTGCGCGGCTGACCGAGAGGTCGCCGGTTCGATTCCCGCTGGCTGTTGACCAGGGCTGGGGGACCGGGACGAGGCAGCCTGGGGGAGAACGTGAGGACTTATGGAGTGTCGCTCACGGGGGAGTGTTGTGAGTGAGCAACACTCATATACGAAGAGAAGTCGTAGCAGTCAATACGGCCCATGGAGGGGCCGGGCGCTTTGCTGACTTCAACAGATGGCAGATATTTCACAGTGGTCAGCAATGAAGTATCCGTCAGCGCGATGTCTAACTGGAGCAGTACGATGCCAACCATTAACTGCTCCTCGGTGGCACGGCTAGTCATGATGGGAGGCATTTTGGACTACTCTGACGGCGCAGCCTTCTGGGCTATTGGTACGATTGTTTGGAAGGCTACCATCAACAACTCTACCTATTGCACCAATTCTGTCAATACTACTTTTGGCTTTGTCAGGTTCGGGGTCGACTGCTGCCCGTATCCAAGCCCGCCCAACCCGCCCAGCCCTTCGCCACCCTCGCCACCATCACCACAGCCACCCTCCCCATTGCCACCCAGCCCGCCCAGCCCTTCACCACCCCTGCCACCATCGCCACAGCCACCCTCCCCATTGCCACCCAGCCCGCCCAGCCCTTCACCACCCCTGCCACCATCACCACAGCCACCCTCCCCATTGCCACCCAGCCCGCCCAGCCCTTCACCACCCCTGCCACCATCACCACAGCCATCCTCCCCATTGCCGCCCAGCCCGCCCAGCCCTTCACCACCCCTGCCACCATCTCCACAGCCACCCTCCCCATTGCCACCCCGCCCGCCCAGCCCTTCGCCACCCTCGCCACCATCACCACAGCCACCCTCCCCATTGCCACCCAGCCCGCCCAGCCCTTCACCACCCCCGCCACCATCACCACAGCCACCCTCCCCGTTGCCACCCAGCCCCCCGTCTCCTCTCCCACCGTCCCCGTTACCCCCGTCCCCACAACCTCCTCCATCACCACCTCCACCTCAACCACCCAGGCCACCTTCGCCAACCCCACCCAGGCCACCGTTACCTCCACCTCCACCCCCACCCCCACCGCCATCTCTTACGGCTGTCCCATTATCTCCTCCACCCAATCCATCTTCCAGTCCCTCGCCCTCTTCCCCCTTTGACACATCACCACTTCCACCTTCTCCTCAACCCCCACTACCACACCCGTCATCCCCACTTCATCCTTCCCCTTCCCCTTCTCCTCCTACGCCTCTCCCACCACGCGCACAGCCTTCATCGGTCCCTCCACCAACGCCCCCTCCTTCCCCTCCTTCCCCTTCTCCACCTTCACCAAACCCACCTTTCCCATTGCCGTCACCTTCGCCGCCGCCACGCCCTCCGTCCCCATTCCCACCTTCACCACCATCCCCTCCATCCCCAACCCCACCCCGTCGTTCACGCCCTCCATTCCCATCTCCACCGTCACCACCACGCCCTCCATTCCCATCTCCACCGTCACCACCACGCCCTCCATTCCCATCTCCACCGTCATCACCACGCCCTTCGTCCCCATCTCCACCTCCTCCTCCACGTCCTTCGCCCCTCTCACCTTCCTGGCCCGCCCCCACACCACCCCCCCCAAGTTCCTTCCGTGTACCACCCAAATCCCCCCGAGCACCCAGCAATGATGCGCTGGTCAGGAGCTTCCCCTTCTCCTCCTGTGACATGCGAGATGTCGCTCTGACCCCGTACCGTATGTCCTCACCGGGCGGCCCTTACAACTCGACTTCCTCCAAAGCCACGTACTGCTATCGGATCGCTTCTGTGGAGGCGGCTGACAGCGCCAGCCCGTGTGCATCCATCGTAATAAACAAGATTGAACTTATAGTCAGTAAGTGATGACATGTATGACTGGGTCGTCCATTTAAGGGGCTGGCGGCTGAGGAGTTTTCGCACGGCCATACCCGTGGGAGACGGCCCCTTTTATCGAGGTCTAAAACGTATTCGTTGTGTTAGTTTGGGCAGGTACGTGGTCGCCAATCAGCGCTTTGCAGCTGGTGCAATGTTTGGATGTGTGCCCGCTTCACTTGCAGCAGGCGCATACATACTCAGATGAAACTACTTGCGGCAGGTCGGACTACTGCTGCACCCGACGGCAGCTGCGTGATGGCACCGAGCCCATACAACGCACCAAACACCGACCGCCACTTGTGCAGCCCCGCTCGCTAGGCGCCGACGCACCAACGGATCACCATTATTTTTCACTGTCTCTGCAATAATAATCCCCATCAACAGCAGCAGTCATGTTACAGAAGAATGTATGCCACATGTATGGGCATGGGTCCCAGCCAGCCTATTTCATTCTGCAGACTCGCGTAAAATAATTAATACAAAAAATTAGTTAATTGATTAATTAATTAATCTGCAGACTCTCTAGTCCAACCGAGGTTTCGGGCCTCTTCTCCCCTCTTCTCCCACTACTCCCAGGGGCCCGCTCGTTCAGTTCTATTTGTTTTTTCGTACACGGCCTCACACGCGCTCTCCCCGACCCCTATGCTCTGTTGTACGTGATCACAGACCGCGCCTGTGTGGAGGAGAGTCCCAAGGCTGCTCGTCTGGTCACCATCAACGGGGTGACAGTGTACCCCTTTTACAGCCTCATCAAGACATGGCGTGGCGAGACGTATGGACTCATGGGGATTAGCAAGCTGGCCGTCACCTTTCCGCTCAACCCCACGGGCGGCGGTCTGACGATGTGCATGGAAATGGCCCGCCAGAGCACGTGTGCAGCTCCGGAGCGGTTGTGCTACGGCAATAGCTGCGTTTACTCGCTGATCAACCCTGACTTCAGCTGCTGTCCAGTCAGTCAGGTGCCGGATGCTATCGCTTGATGCATGGCGTAACGCATGCATGCAGATGCTGTTGATGCATTGCATGCACGCAAGGCATGCGTTAGTTCGGTGAAGGGGACTGCGCGTTATTTGGACGAAACCCGGCCTCGCCCCCAGCAATTGATCAACCGATAATAAGCACGTAATGGAGTGAACGAAGCCAGCGTGTGTTCAGTACATCTATGCATTTTCTCTGATAAGATATGTCAGGCTTTTATGCTATATACCGTGCAGCTTCGTTCTTGTCATTGCTATTTCCTGTCAGCAAAGCAGTCGTGTGTGAGTAACATGGCAGCAGTACGCACGTAGCAGGATGCACGCACGCGCACCAGTAAGCTCTTTTCTCTCCGAACCACGCATGCATGCGCCGGCTACGAACATATTGATACAATATTGGACTGTGTTGGGGACGGGCACTCCTGCCGGTGTAATATGATTTACCTAACGGTGATTGGTTATTATCAACAGACATGCACGAACCGTCTGTTGTGGAGCCCTGATGGCTGTATGTCGGGTTTGACTCGGTTCGTGAATATCGTAGTGATACAACTCCTCCATCCAATTACATCTTGTCATTCGTTTGCTTCGTTAAAAGCTGCTGATGAATCGCCCGTGCGTGCAGGTGCGTGCACACAAACGTCAACTTTACCGGGCCGGGCTGTGCATTGCTTTGTATTGCTTTGGCGGGCGGGCTGCTACGTGTGCCCAGGCCATGGCCTGATCTGCTCCTCGGAACTGGCTGGCTACCACATCTCTACAACGAAGTGTCACGACACACTGCGTAACAGGCAGAACGCGTGCCACTATGAGCAACTATATATGGTTGGTGCGGCGGGGACGGACGTGCCCGACGCGATGGCAAATGGCGTGGCGATGAGAGGAGATATGTCGGATCGATCAGATCAGCGTATCGTAGCAGCAGCAGCAGCGAGCGAGCGAGCGAGCAAGCAAGCGAGCGTTGAATATCAAGCGTATGTATTTACAAGCAGCAGCAGCAGCGGGTGCGCCACCCGTAAGGCCAGTCCTTGCGACCTGACGAGTTAGGACTAGCTCTTCGCCAGGGAGCCTGCTGTGAATACAAGCTTGACAGCTAGTCAAACCAACTGTCTGCAATATGCGGCAAGTATTTCAACAAGCTGCTGCGATGATCGCAAGCAGCACCCAAGTATCCCACAAAGTATGACAGCTCCAGAACCAGATACTTCACTTCGCGAAGTCCTAACCGACTACCAACTTCCTCAGCTCTTCATCAACTATCAACGACTATTGGATACGTTGTGTCATAAACGCAGTGTGTCGTGACAGAAGCAACGGTCGTGCCATGAGACGCCGCCTTAGATTCCCCGATCGATCCCATGATGAATGCGTGGATGATACCTTTCCTCCATCCATCCAAACATCCCTAACCCCGCAGTGACGGCCTGGTCGGGTCTTTTGACCCGGACTGCATCTCGTCGACACCGCTGCCTAGCCCCCCGGCACGGTCGCCATCATCACCGCCGGCACGGTCGCCATCATCACCGCCGGTCATGAGGCCGCCGCCTCCCCGGGAGTCGCCGCCACCGAAGCGGCAGTGATCTGTAAAAGCCTTATTAATAATTCACGCACAGCAACGAGCGAGCTTTACTGGTGCGTCCCTCTGAGCCCATAGCCATTAGAGGCGGCGCTGGGCGGAGCATGTACCGACACCGACGCTACTGCGAACGGGGACGGGGTGAGACAAGGGCGATCGCAATATCAAAGTCATCATGCATCCAGCACCCGGCAGGTGCAACATCTCCGAGAGTCTAGCCGGCGGCGGCGGTCTGATGTATTTGGGGGGACAACGACCGCAGAACGAAGCATGGCAAGCAACGTTCAACGAAGTATCCGTCCGTCATATGACAACCAACATATGTCGCGTATGCATGTACATACGTGCATCAATGCGGAGCATGCGAACAGATGGATTAAAATTTCGTGTGCGTGCGTGTAGTGCAGGTGTGCAGTGCATGCTCACGTATCGCTCGTACGTGAATGGATGCATGGCAACTGTATGTGTGTATGTCGCTAGCTGGCGGACGACAATTATATATAAAACTTACGGTGGCGACGGAGGAAAGGTTCATTCACGGGCTGTTGTTTCTTTCTCTGCTGCCGCAGCGAGCGAGCCTACCTAGCTGTTTTATTAGGTTTGAATAATGCCCGCTGAGCGAGAGAGGGGGACCCATGCAGCACGCGCGTTATACCGGTCGCGCTTTTGTTACCTGTACATACGTATTATTATCGCCGTGTTTCTAATAACTTGTAAGATTAAGTGTTTCATCTTCTTTTATTACTACTGCTCCCGCTAGCTTACCTATTCACCTAGCTATGCGTGCGGTTTGTCAGCGGCTCAAATACGGCCTTGCCTTCATGCACCCTCTGAACATGCTTGAGCGAATGAAGTAGGATATGAATAATGTAGATCATCACGTGGATTGAGGTCGGAGTCCCAGCTGAAACGTTGATGCAATATGAAATCCTAAAACCCGACCTAATACCGTGAAATAAAGATCGCTAACGTGAGTGCGTGAGTCACTCTCGAGAAGCGTGTACGGCGATCGACAATATAGCGAACATCGCCGATATGCTCGTAAGCTTCGTATTGATAATTGATAATGAGTAAAGATAATTATTAGCGTCGTACTATGGGCACCTTATTACTCCTCAAAGGCGGCCGCAATGCAAGCAACGTATTCGTTGTTAATAATACATGTAACATATACATAAATCTTTATCCACAGGCCACTATAAAATAATATCCAACGTAATTTGATAGAATATGTGTTGAAGCTCACCAGGACCGCACCAACCTCACCGACCAACGCGCCAATCAACGCGCACTAACGTATTGATGGGGATGGGGGGGACTCCGTCCGATGGCACTTCGCGCCGGTGGCATCACTTAAATGTAAATAAACTTTTAAGACATCACATTGACTTACACGTTCATTTAAACTTGGTACTTGCGGATAAGGCCCTTGCGTGGCACCGGGCGGCGGGGTTGTCAGAGACGGGAGATAGATAGAGACAGGTGCATAAGCCGAATGCTGTAAATTTAACATAAATCCATTATTAAAATTTTAGCAGTACGGACTCAATGTAAACGATCAGTTTGCACGGTTGTAGAGATTCAGAAATGAGCAGTCGCGGATTTTTGGCGAACGACGGGCCTAGCCGAGCCAGGAAAAGAATCCCGAAGACAATATACCGATTCCGTAACAAGCGTAAGATGCAAAATGTTTACATGACGCCTTAAGAAAGGCGGACCAAGCTGGCACAAGGCCGGTGCGTGTATATGTCGCGTTAACTATATAATGCGGAGGAGATACACGTTCGTACCGAGGTGGCCGCGCGGGGCTGTGCGCTTCGCCATCACCACCAGAGGAGTTGCGGAAGCGCATGCGCGTACGTGAGTTTGCACCAGAAATTAACAGGAGGAAGAGGTTAGGCTGGTATAATGCGGAACGGCACGGACTACAGACGAATGCTATGAAGTTATCATCATCATCCATCAAACCATTACTATGTAGCTCTTTTCCAGCTCTTCTGTAATTGAGAATTCCCCAAAAATATTCTTGTCCGACATACGGACCGTATCGTTGCACGTAGCTAGCGGCTGGTAGGGGCCGGCCAATAATGTTAACGTTGAAGTTGCGAACCGTTCGATCGTTTGCACAGCAGGATCCACAATCTGACTTGCTTGAGTGTACTAGCTACAATGCACGAGTGTTTAACATATGATATATTCTGTGTTTGTTGTTTATTTTGCTTACTGCAGCGCTGCTAGCTCTAGCAGCCAGCGTTATTAGCTAGCTAGCCTCCGTCACCCGCCGGAACACACCAACCGCCTATCTAGCCAATGGAATGGCGCGACGACGCACGTGCCATGGAGCTCTCGCCCTATGTGTGGGCGTCTTTGTTCTGTGTGCCAGCATCCAGGCTGCCCAATCCCAGAGGAGAAGACAGAAGTCGTATATTGACGGTGAGTTCCGTCAACTGCATGCACGGCGGGTAGTGCGTGAGCCGGTAGCTAACGAGCAACGTAGCCCGCCTGCTGCTCGCTCCCTTGCTCGCATCGTCCTTTAATTCGCAGTTGTTGCCTCCGTAAGCATCAAGTCAGCCTATGGCGGCGGACGCGACCTGCTGGGATCTGATAATGAAGCGGCCATGAACCGCATGCACGCCAGGACAGATTACATTGAGCTTCAATGCCCCGACTACCGCGATCCGGTCGACGGCTTTATGAAGCCCGACCCCAACTGCCAAGTGCCACTGAAGCGGGTTGCTCAGGGCTCAGACGAGGTGGAGGCCTTTCAGAGGGAGTATCAGGTTGAGACGGGCGACCTCATAGCGGTAAGGACGAAGGGAGATAGACAATGATTCTCGATTTGGGTTGGGCCCTTGGATCGATGGGTGGATGCATGTCGGGGTTGGCGGCTAGGTCATCAGGTAGGTAGGGGCCGGGGCATGTAGCTGAAGATGGGATAGACAAAGAAAAATACAGTGTAGTGGTGGATGGATGGAACAGCAGAACGAACATGCTTCGAAGCACGGAATGAAATATTTTGACTCATCACCAACTAATAACGTAGGGTCCATGCTGCATACAAATGCGTGTGTTCATGCATGCATGTTTGTGAATCACTTGCTATATATCACAGGCTACTTTCGTCATACGGAACCAGAGTAGCAGCAGTGGCAGTGGCGTGCGGCGTCTGGTGGCCGGGAAAGAGGTGGAGACTGGGGACGACTACATCCTCCGACCGGGATCGATCCGAGTATTGTCCCGCGCCGACCGATCAAAGGAGGTATGTGCCAGCAGCTAGAGCGCATGTCCCATCCACACTGCGAAAATAAACACGTTGCAATCAAGGAAATACACTGTACTACTACTGTGAGCATGGAGGTCTTCCTTCTCTCATGTCACTCAAGAGCGAGCAACCCGCATAAATCATAGTCAATGCAAAGCATCCACTCACATCTTGACCATTCACCGGGATGTCTTTTGCCCAGCTCGGAAAGCAGCCTTAAACTAACGTTGCGCATACCGTATGCTGCCACCCGCCCAACTAACACCATGCTTTTGCAAATAAAGATCTACACGGGGACAACCATCGAACTCCGTGCTGTTGTGTACATTCTGGACTTCTGCGGATGGATGAACCCCTTCCGCTCCGCTGAGGTGAGTGCGTGGTGGCTCATAGCTAGAGTGGTAGCTGCCATGCATGGGGTGACAGGAAGCTGCTGCATGCATATGTGACGTGAGCGGCAGATAGACCCTGGCACAAGGAACTAATGAAACTCACCCCACACATACACCTTATATAAGTAGTGTCGCAGCTCGCAGGCAGGCTTCTGGCCATGCCGGGCTGCGTGCATTTGATCGTGGAGGGCGTGATAGATGTTAATCGATATCTATCTATCGGCGCATGCATGAGGAACGGAGAGCCAATTCGTGTTGAATCGCGCGAGCAAAGAGGAAATATGTGATATGGCTGTGCTACCGCTGCAGGAATTCAAGCAATTGCTTTTTACAGACGTTAGCGGCTCCCGGGAGGGCAACCTGCAGGTGGGTTGGCGGGTCGGCGGGTCGGCGGTGGGTTGACATTCATTCCAAGCTCGCTCCTGGGCCCCTTCGATAATTGACGCCGCCCACACATCCGTGTCTGCTGGTTGGGGCAATAAGAACGGCCCGGAGCGAGGGAACGCAACGCAGTTACCTGGGATATTACCTGAAGATTACCTGAGCCACGAACGAGTTGGGGCGGCGACGCGGCGCAAAAGAGGGCGAGGTGGGAGAGCGGGGCGGATAAGAAAGGGATACGGAAGGGCAAAAAGTACGACGGCAGGTGGCGAAAGGCGGAGGAGAACGGGCAAAGGGAGGGAGAAAGGCAGAGAGAAAGGCAAGGAGAACGGCAAAGGGACAGCGGCTGGATGCAAGAGGATCGGAGGGGAAGGGCGAGGAGGCATAGGGGCATGGGCGAAGGCGAAGAGAGGGGAGAACGACAGCAGGGTGGGAGGGCGGAAGGGGAGAACGACGGCAGGACGGGAATCGGGGGGGGTCGGGAGGAGGGAAACCAGACGGGGAGAGGCAATGGGATGGGGGAGGAGGTAGGGGATGCAGACCGGGGGCAGGGGTAATGCCAGGCAAAGTGCCAGTGAAGAGCAGAGCATGGGGGAAGGGCGGGTACCACGCGGTGGCAGTCGGGCAGGAGCAGAGCAGAGTAGGTGCAGGGCGGGGGCAGGAGGCAGGGCAAGGGGCAAGGCAGGGAGGTGGGGTGTGTGTGTGTGGGGGGGGGAGCAGGGGCAGGGCAGGGGCAAGGCAGGGGCAAAGAACGGCCCAGGCAGGGGCGGGATGGGTAATAAAAACGGGGGGGGTGGGAGGCATGCGGCCCGGGGATGGCGACAGAACAAGCGGGGGCAAGGGCAGGGGGGGAATGTGGGGGAGGAGATGGAGATGGATGCGGGGGTCAGCGGGTCAGGGGGCGTGGCCCCGCCAAACCCTTTTCATACGAGTAAATCTCACTAGCCCTGCCTTATTACTCCATCCGCTGCTAACTTATTCCCCTTCTCTCAACACATGCACTCCTGCTCAGAACTACTATTACACGTGCTCCTATGGCAAGACCATCTTCCACCCGGATAACGTGGCAGTGCTGGGCCCCCTGACATTGGACTGCAGCGGTTCGTTCTCCACCGGCGCCTTTACTTATCGATTTGACATGGGCGCTAATGGCTGTGGTTTGGCAGAGCAGTCCGCCTGGCACAGACTGGCGCAAGTTCAGGCACAAAATGTGTGTACGGGTAAACTTGTATATGTAAATATATGTACTAGTATGTATATGAAGCGCGTATGTATACACTGGCATGCGTATCTTTCCAGGGCGTTGCGGGGACATACACGAATGAAGATAATAACACCGCACGCAGCTGCGTGTATGTTTGAGTGCGTGCGGGGACATGGCACGGACAGACGCGCACCGCCGAGAGCTCCTAGCCTTGGCTTCTACTGCCCTACGTACTTGGAGGGCAGCATTACACACGCGGGTGGACGAATCGCCCGTTAAATTAATACGGTGCACTCCGTCATTGCATAGGGGACATCGGTGCATATCTGCCTTTACCTTCACCACTACGTACTGGATGGGCGGGGTGCCTGCAAGACATTTTAATGGCTCCATTTCGTCCTTCCATTCGATTGTTTGCCGCCAATCAACGGGATGGGACTTGCGCTGGACTTCATTGATTGCTGTGTGTGTGAGAGAGAGTTGCGTGAAGAACCAAATGTAGGTTGGGCCACCTTGTGTAAAAGGCTGCGTTCCTGCTGGAAGGTGCGTGGGTCCGTCCCGGATGAAGCTGAGAACGGCCCTCCCGCCCGCCCCACCACCGCGGGCGTGTTACCGCCCCCGCCTTCGCCTCTGCAGCTTGCCGTCAACCAGCCCAAGCTTCTGGAGATCCTGCAGTGGCCGCAGCGTCGGCGGTCAATGGTGGTGCTCCCGCGTGAGATCAACTGCGGCTGGGGTGGACTGGCGGATGTGTACTGCAACAGGCCGCTTTGCCAGTCATTCATCAAGGTGCGCTATCTACGTAATTGGATGGATGAAAAGTAACGGTATCATAGATATATAGATAGCGTGTTGCTTGACTGGCCTTGAAAATGAATTTCTGAGTCGCAGCAGTATCATACATTCCTTGCAGCGTAGCTCAGTCAATTCAGTAGACCTCCAGCCATACATTGGCCGGTGGCTGGAAGCAAGAGCGGAGGACGGGTATACACGCACTGCCGGATTCGCGCGCGCCGCCCAAATAAACCCCCAAATCGCGCGTCACAACCTACCATGCGTGCTTCCCTACCTGCCGTCATGTCGCTCCCTTAACCGCCGCGCCCTCGCCTGCCCTTCCCTGCCCCGCCCCGCCACCCCACGCACCCCGCCTCCTCTTCAGTCTTCTGTTCCGGTTATTCTGTTTCATGAGCTGCAGCACAACCTCGGCCTCAACCACGCGGGCAAGTAAGTCCACACGGGATTTGTTCTTCACCCAGCAGCCAAGCAATGCCGGGCGTATTATTATTATTATTATTATTATTATTATTATTATTATTATTATTATTATTATTATTTATTATTATTATTATTATTATTATTATTATTATTATTATTATTATTATTATTATTATTATTATTATTATTATTATTATTATTATTATTATTATTATTATTATTATTATTATTATTATTATTATTATTATTGCCTCGCTGGTGCCAGCAGGCAGCAGGAGGAGCTTCTCCAAGTTATTTGACGCCTCCTAGCTCGGTTGGGTGTTATACTTAGGGTTTGTAGGAAACCTTTTGAAAACCTCACCAGGTGGACACAAAGTGTATCTACGCCGTCTAGATAGGCCGTGTTGCCTGCAGATAGAGCTGTTACGTAAAATGGAGGTGCCTATTGAGAGGTCCAGCCGCCGGTGGCTGCCACCTGCCGACGTGATTTCCTTCAGTTACGCATCCGGTGGCTGCCACCTGCCGACGTGATTTCCTTCAGTTACGCATCGACGCGTATATAACACACGTCACATAAGCCTTACGGATGTCCTGCATAATGGTAATAAACACGCAAGAACCGACTAGAAAATACTCATGTGTACGTATACCTCCACGCTGATGTCATCACAGCTGTGGAGCTGATGAGATTAATCGTTTTCAAAGATTTCACAGAGCTGACACGCACCCAATTTGTTTTCTCGTCTCCTGCTACAGTCGTACACACGAGTACGGCGACCAGACCGACCCCATGGGTGAATCCCCGTCCGCAAATGGGGCCGTGCAATGTCACAATGCGCCTTACAATTGGCGCATCGGCTGGGCCTCGCCCGTGCCCGGCGGAGATCTCAACGCCGGCAGCTTCAGGCCGTCCGCCAACCGCTTCAGATTCAGCATCCCCGCATCTGGCACCACCGATCAAAACATGGTCATCGTGGACGTGGGTTCGATTCCCCTACCCGACGCTAAAGTCGCTACCATCAGCTACTCCAAATACTTTCTGAGCTACCGTCTCCGCAACACAACATACGGCGGGTACGATTCCGGCTTAAGTGACTCCTACCATCAGAAAGTCCTCCTCCACAGTTACAACGGCACCATCTCCGACACCTCCCTACCCCGTTCAGTCTACATCTCCGCGGCGGGCCCAAAGTTTGACAAAGTCTGGGACCGCACGTTCCCTGAAGGCAACGTGTTCACTGCACCATTTGTGCCGTACAACGCCAGCACGAATCTGGGTGGGGGCTTGCGCATCAAGGTGGTGTCGGTCGGGGGCATGTCCGCAACAGTGGAGGTCTGCCGCATGTACAGTGAGACGGAGGGCACCCCCGGCAGCGCTGCGTGCCAGGAGAACTTGGACCGCGACTGGTGAGTACACACGTTTCGAGCTTTTATTTATGGTTGGCATCAGTCAAGACAGATAGGGATCGCATCGCATGCAACGAATGAAGGGCATGCATGAGGGGAAGGTCGATGTCACGGGATGGAGTCGATTGGCACCTAAATAGTCATGCTTCAGCAGGCGAAGGTAACTTAAGAGTCAATTTCATTATTGCCAAACGCCGGTTTTGATGGCTACAAGGTTACACGTTTTCGGTTGTCAGCACTTGATGTTATTACCACGGACACCTAACGTAAATTCATAAGAAGGGAGCCAGTGGATCAACTGGACGGCCATGCACTGCAGCGTATGTAGAGGAAAAAGGAAGGTGCGCGCGCCCACACCAGCCAGCCCAAACCGCCAATCGTATAAGCGCTAGCTGTGTGTGGCTGGCTGCATTGACGGTCTTCCGTATGTGTATCGCCATATCGTCTGCCCCCCGCCCCCACGCAAATAAAAACCATATTCTTGCGATTGATCCCCACAGTGATGGCCTGTTCGGAAACAAAGACCCCGACTGCGGAGCAATACTGTCACCGTCTCCACCGCCGCCTCCACGGTCGCCACCACCACCGCCATCGCCACCGCCACCGCGTTCACCACCGCCGCCGCCGCCACGGCCGCCACCATCATCACCGCCACCGCCGCCTTCGCCACGGCGGCCGCCACCATCGCCTCCACCCCCACCGCCTTCAAAGTTCCCGGCACCTCCCCCTTCCCCGCCACCGCCCCCACAGCCAAGGCCACCGCCCCCATCCCCACCACCGTCAAAGTGGCCAGCACCTCCGCCGTCGCCTCCACCGCCCCCACAGGCAAGGCCACCGCCCCCAACCCCAGCACAGTTGAAGCCACCGGCACCGCCACCGCCACCGCCCCCACGGTCACCGCCACCGTCTCGATTTCCACCACCGAGGCCCCCACCATCATCCCCACCGCCATCGCCTCCTTCATTACGGATGCCTCCCTTGCGGCTACGACCTCCACCACCGCTGCCACGCCCGCAACCACGGCTACGACCACCTTCAACACTGCGTCCTCCATCCCGGTCATCCCGTGCTCCACCACCACCGAGAGCGACACGGCAACCTCGGTCGACGCCAGCAGAGATCGCTCCCCCCGCTGTCATGGCGGGCGACGCGGTGCGCGGTCACCAATGTCCACTATGTGTGGTAACGACTGCTGTCTTGCATGCAACCTTGCAACTTTACTACAATTGCATCAAACTCAGGTCAAGTTAGCTTTCAAGACGGCCAGCAGCAAGCCCATCTATCTCTGTTTGTTCGTATTGGTAGAGCTTCCCTCATCATCAGCGAGCAGGTGCTGTGAGTGCTGCTGGTATCAACATGTCTGGGCCCATTCAGCCGCGCGCTGCTGGTGCTGCTACGCTGCTGGCGGTGGCAGGATGCCGACCCGGTCGGCTCGGACAGCTCCAATAGCAACAGCGAGCAATAGAAGAGCATCGACTTCCATTCTGTATGCAGTGGACGTGGTCGTGATCGGCGGGATTCGTTCGTTGCTACAAAAAGCCAGGGGCCGCTGGCGGGGGCCCGCCGCTGATGACTGGGGCCGCTGAGGTTATCAGCTGGTGTAGGTCAGAGGCCTGCCTACCCCAACAGTCGGGCAAGCGCTCCTGCTTTTCTTCCGAGCCCCGACCCATCCATGAATGTGCCAAACGGACATTCGATCTCCATCCATCCCTCCGGCGCTCCGGGACCAGCCCCGGGACCGGAACGGCACCACCTCAGTGGTGCTATATATATATATATACACGGGTTCCATTGCGGTCCGAATTGCATTGCTCCAAACAGGTAGATGTATAGGCGACAGCGGTGTGGCCCGGTTGCGTGTGTGTTGTTATTATACATCGTTTACACACAGTGCTGCATGCTAGATGCTACGCACGCACGTTATGACGTAAGTGCACGCCATCATCCCGCCGCCTCCGATTCCGTACGTCCGTCGGCTTACCTCGCTCGCTCTCCATCCGCTGATTCCCCGATCGAGTCACTAGCTAGATAGAGCTGTTCAGGCCACCAGAGACGGGCAATGTTGTTGTGCAAGCGCGACCAAAACCCTACGTACCTTCCCTTGCGGTCATTGCCCCCCCCCCATTTATATAAGCCAGCAGCATTCTTCATGCAGCACAATTTCCTGACTGAAACCGATGTATATATATACGTGCCGCGGTCTCGATGTCTCGGAGACACCCTACCTCATCACATGTGCACGACCCTCCCCTGTCGCCAACAGGAGTGATCCTAGACGGAGTTGATGGGCGCCAAATACACCCTGCGACGGTGGCGGCTTAGCTGGGATGTGATGCGTGTGCGGCAATCAAGAACTGTAGAAAGCAAGCAAAGCGTGAATGTGCGCGGTTGGTGGTGTGAGCGGTTGGCTGGTGTTATTATGGGGTAACAGGGTGGGCGTGGAGGAGAAACATACAGCTTATCAGCGTGGTGATGACTATTTATATTTGGGTTGGATGCCGCGAGCGTCGCCACGAGCTAGTCGCCGTCGTGCCATGCCAGATGATAGCTACCTACCGCCCACCGGGGCAGCAGCAAGGCACCGAGCTAGAAGATGCAGCAGACTTGGATACGTATATCAGCTCGTAGTAACCCACGCACGTGGGTCGCTCGAGAAGAATAGCAGCAACGTACGTTCACCGAACGTTCGAGGTTCAAGGTAACATGAAACCACATGTTATTGTGAAGTATCAATTCTAGAGCGAGGAGTAACGAAAGCGGTTGATGAGTGGTCCGTACGTAACAGACTGTTTTACAGGTCGCACTCTGGGAACGCCACTTCTCCATGGCCACTTCATGTATGGCGGGTTCATGGCCATCGCCATCATCTGTATCACTTACTTGGTGCAACATCCCACTTTCACTCCTATGCACAGCGAAATGCCGCATTCGCATCCACAGGCTCTGCGTCGTCACCAACATGTTTTGGACGGCTAAGGGGCGGGGGCACCAAGCTTCGTGCGTGAATAGCCTCGCGTCGATGTACGTATGGTCACGCGATAGGGTTTAGGGTGCTGCGATGGTAACACGCGTAACCGGCGGCTGACTGCAACGGTCGGTTCGTTCCGCCTTCTTTCGAAAGGGGTGCGTGTCGTGTTGAGCCCGCCGAGAGTTAATAAGGACTCGTACGTATATGCTCTGTCTTTACGTATTTCGCCCCAGCCAGGAGCTAGCGACATAGGCGCATCGCACCTCCGGCAGCGGAGTGGAAAATAAAGGAGTTACGTAATTCGGTGAAGTTGCGCGATTTGTATCAAGGTGGAACGGATGGATGATCAAGGAAGCGCTGCTTGCGACGTGTTTTTTCGAGGGCGACGATCTATCCAGCGCTCCAAGGCGAGGTACTGTACATACTGAACATACACTGAACATATTGAACACTGCTGCTACGTATACATATCGACATGCGGGAGATAGAGGGACCCGCCGTTCGGCAGGCGATGTATGGGGGCTGCGATGCGAAGAGATGGGCATTCCTTGAATACGTAAATAGCGAGCGGAGCCGAGAAACGCGCCCTCTGGATGGCCAGATAAAATCACGATTGACGGCTCGGCTTGGATGGGTGGAGGTTGTGTCCTACACGTACATACGCACCAGTGCACACTTACCTGCTCCTGAGCGAAGGCTACAGGCAGTGCTTGCTTGCTTGCTTGCGGGCAGACATCGGACTTATGCCATGCATGCATAAAGTTGATTATGTACATGTATTGGTACGGGACGGAGAGGCGGGCCGTGAGACACTTAACGTTGGACGACTGCTGTAACGTTCATTTCCAAAGCGAGGGCCACTGGGCGGAAGTGCAGGAATTACGTACAGTGCTAGGTGTACCGGCGTTGATAATGAACATAACATACAACGCAAGCCGAATCTTACATCCCTCCAGCCATCCTAGCCTGCCAGCCTTCCTGCTGGCAGATATCTATCCACCCTGCCAGCAGCCAGCAATCCATCGCCCTAGAAGTCATCCTGAAATGCAGCCGTCGATCCTGTAAACTTCCGTCAACTGCCCCTACCTCACATACATATCTATCTAAAGATGGCCACCATGCGCCGACTGTGGCGTTCGTTTCCGTGGAGCTTCTCATCCTGCTGCAGTGTAATAATAAGAATAATAATGATACGCCCGGCCGGCGGGCGGGCGTCCGTCGCTCGTTCATTCGGTCATATTAGGTGCCCCGTTTCCGATCGACGGAGTTTGCCTTCCACATATCACAGCCAAGCCGGCGGAAGGCAGCAGCCGCCAGTGAACTGAAGACCGAGACCGCCCGGATGGAGTAGCCGGACGAGAAAACGCCATTGGGTTGGTGTAGCCTGAAGACGAATATATGGCGATGACGCCGCCGATGGCGGCAAGGGACCAGTAGAAGACGAAGAATACCCATGACGTCGCTGACGACAAAAGGTGCTGTAAATTGCCTCAAGCACAGCGGAAGTAAGAAAGCGGAAGCGCGCCGAATTGGCGCGGGACCTGCCCTGTTGTTCAGCGCAAGTGAACTCAAGGCACGCATGGCAGATGTTTAAAGATGGACCGCCGGTAGGTCACATGGAAGCGAGGTTGACCCCAACATGCATGTCGAACGGCCGACTTGCTTGCTTTATCTACTTTCATTATTGTTGCGCAAATATAATATGCTCACAAGGAAGCCTTCGGAGTTTTCCCCTAATTCCACGCACGCACGATTCGCCTTAGAGTACAATTATTAAGAAACACACAAGCATGCCTCGCTTGGGGAGGCTTGGGGCGCCGTATGATACCAGCGTAAATGTTAGCAAGGTTGCTATAAACGCCAGCTGTCTATGAAAAATTAGAACCCTTACTGAAGTAAACCGTGGTTTGACTTACTGCCTGATAAATCTAGTCAGCCAGAAAAAGGCCAACTGCTGTATGTAGGCAACGGATCAACTGTGACCGACCAAGACCTACCGACCGCCGACCGTTTAGACTCAGCCCGTGCAACTCATCATCAGTTAGGAAGGCGCAGAGCTGAAAGTGCTTTATTAAAGAACATTTTAGCGTAAGATGTTGTACGTAGCTCGACTCCTGTCCGGCCTACTCGCTGCTCGCATGCATGCCATGCCGTGACACTTTCAACTGCAAATCCACCATCGATCAATAATGTAACTGCAACCGTTTCTTATTACGTAGGACACACCGAACGTTTACAAGCAAGGGTGGGGCCGATCGAAATTCCCGAATTGATGTATGACGTCATTTATTTCGTGCCAAGGACGTTAAGCCTTATTCATTCAACAGCGATTGGCTTTTCAGTTGTCACAAACGTGCTGCAATGATCGCCCAGAGCCGCTTGCTCAAAGGGTACGTTTATATATATATATATACATACGTAAACATCTGTCGGATAGCGAACCAATAAGAACTAACGACGCATTGCATTGCCGCTGTGGGATGGAGATCAGCGAGTGGAAAAACATTAGTACGACTGTATGTGATGGATGGTAACTCCAAGCAAGGAGGGCTATCGTGCGTAACGTCTGGGCAGACGATTCAGCGTGCGGGCGTATGTACGACTGTCGGGCAGGCATACAATACATGTCCCAGCCAGCAGATCAAGCAACTCGCGCTAATCACTACACTGTTGACCACCCGTCTAAGGTGCTGGATGCTCCTTGCTTGTCGCGGACTTTCCGAGCTAACAACCCGCTCGAACTCAAACGACGGGTCCACGCACTGACATGCAGCGATAGCCATCCCCTGGTTGCTTGTTTAGCAGCGAGAAGCTAGCGGCATTCAAAAACTCTCAGAGAATGGCTCGTGCATTGAGCCGCTCCTCCGTTGCGCTATGTGCCAGTGTCTTTATCATTTGCGCAATTATTCAGGGCGTGCAGTCTAATAAGCGGCCGCGGGTTTCGTCGGTCGAAAGTAAGTCGTATCGTCAGGACAGCGTAGACCCGCTCCACGCAGCCATAGACCGCAACCAATGAATCCAGCTTGCACGATTGCTTGTCGTTCATATTGTCGGAAGTGAATAATGGCAGGGTCTTACGATGTTTCACTGAGCTGCATTATTGCTGGCACTCAATTCCCTTTTGCCTGACTTGGTCGATTCTCGTATACGTGACTCCCCGCAACATCGGTCCGTCCCCAAGACACTTACCACAGATCGTACCACTTGTTATTCTTTGTTTACAGTGGTGGGCACAGTCAATTTGGCTGTTGGCTCCGGCGGCAAAGACAGGCATAACTCTGATGCCGTTATACTGAAGTGCCCCGACATTGTCGACCCGACCGACGGCTTCATAAAGCCCGACCCCAACTGCATTCTGCCGTACAAGCAACTCGCCAAGGGTACCCGTAATGTGGCCGCTTTCCAGGAGCAGTACGGTGTTGTGCCAGGCGACAAAATTGCGGTGAGGTGGCATACACATACCCTACGTGAGCAAATAAACCAATGCATGGTCGAAAAACGGGGAAAACCAAGTACACATACACAGGTATGGGAGGGCGCACGCAGGCCACCGGCAGTGTCAATTCTCGAGCACCCGTTCATTCGTTCCATATCAGCGAGGCAGCGGCCTGGAAAATGGGCACTGTGAGCGCGCAGAATTATGACGCGTTTAACGGGCTCTGTCAGCGCACGCACAGAACGATCTCATAACCGCAGGACTTCCAGGAAAACCACACGCGTCAGACGAAATAAGAGAGCCAAAACCAGGATTTGTTGCGGGTCTAAAACGCACGGAGGGATATGGAATGCCCCCTTCCGTGTTGGATCCCGCACCTGCACGGGCACATCAACCCTATTACCTATATATACTATGGTATCATCGCCTGATTGAAACAAGCGTCCATCTGCGCGGCAGGGGTCTGCGCCGTAAACGGCGGGTTGCTATTATATGTTAGCGTATAGAACTCTGTTCATCGACAGAGCCAGCACACATCTTCGGTCTCGAGGAGCTTTTCTGTAACTATTTAATCGCGGAAGAGACCCCTAAACTCCTTGTATTTAAAAACGGAAGTCCTTGATTTCGTTTTGTTTATGTGCTCGTATAAATTTGCGCGTATCCCACCGCAGGCAACGTTTGACATTCGCAATCGCAGCGCAAACGGGCGGCAGCTGCTGGCTGCGCAAGAAGACGATGATGGTGATGACTCCACATTCAAGCTCCGCCCGGGTTCCATTCGAATACTGGAACGGGCCGATGGCCAAAAGGAGGTGCGGAGCGTCGTCATCCGCGCGCATCCATACATCTGCTGCATGATGCACGTCGGTCCACCTGCACTTCGGGGGCGCTGCGTGGCTTGGCACCACTTCTATTGCACTTTATTAATTCCCTGGTGTGGAAAGCCGATTCTCTTGACTCCGATAGATTTTAAGTTGTATTCATCGGTGCGATGTATTCCATAGTTTATCTCGGCCTTCCAATATAACAGGTTGCGGCGCTGCAATTAGTTGGTTGCGGCACTTTAATAATAATTGTGCGTGCTTCCTTCTCTGTTACTGTGCTTGTGTGTTAGCATTCGTCCGTCATTCATCGTAAAATCCCAAGTTCTTGCCACGTATGCGGCGGGTGATCTTAACCAGTGGCGTTACATTTTACGCCTTCGATACACAACCTAACACAACAATGCAGATATACAACGGAGAAACCATAGAGCTCAAGGCGGTCGTGTTTCTGCTTAATTATTGTGGATGGAAAAATCCCTTCCCAACTGCGGAGGTAAGTCGGGTCTTTCTTTCTGGGCTCTTTCTCGACCTCCAAGCCATATCAGGCGATCGGCGACAAACACGACGATTTCCCTTCTTCCTTGATTTGTTTACACTGATCTGAGTGCGTCATTGATCTGGTCGCCCATAACTAGCGCCTTCCTCATATCTAACAACAGGAAGCTCGAAGGTATATGTTCGAGGACCAGCCTGGTGGCTCCATCGAAGGCAACTTGCAGGTCAGTTTATTTTGTCTAAATCGGTGAAGGGATAATTGGTAGCATTATACCTGTCATGTAACTCGAATTAGAACAACATTTGCACACAACCTACCTACATTTTTTAACATGAAGCCGATGCGGTTGCACGGTAACAATAAACAGCAAAGATGCTAGCGGTTCGGGATCCAAGGGTAATAAAATAGCGGCATGGATGAAGGGTTTGTACTTCGGGTGACACCCGCCCTGCGTGCTGATGTCTGGTTGGTCGGTGTGCAAGGTTAGCCTTACTTCTTAATTTGCTCCTTGTTTCCTCGTTTCGCCGTTCTCGATGCAATAATCATCCGTTTAGTCACTCAATGCCTTGTACGCAGCAGTGGGAAGTTGCCGCCTCCATCCCCTTCGTGTGTTCGCCGCCTTTTCCAGCTTCGTTCCTTGTCGCCAAACTTTGTTGGTCGTTGCCCATATCAGACCGCTCGCATTTTCGTATGCTGTGTAGACCTATTACAAGACGTGCTCCTACGGCAAGGTCACTTGGGAACCCCAAAACGTCGCGATCGTGGGTCCATTCGACATCGACTGCCAGTCTACAGATATTTGGGGAAAGAAACTTGACTTTACTAAAGAGTGCGCCTACTTGCGTGTAATGGAAATGGCGGAAGTGAAGGCCCAGCAGGTAGGCAAGGGCAGGCGAGTCCAAATTACATTTTTTATGTTTTCCGTCTATCTGGAATCTGAGAAAAGGGCACGCAGAGCTCGCCGGCTTCATCCGTTAGGCGCTTTACATGGATAGATAGAACGCGGCGGGAAATCCGCATGGTAGCGCCCGGTCCAGCCGTTTGGGCTGTAAAATGAACCGACCACCCACGTATATATATTGCGGCATAACTTTAACATCGTGATATATGTGCGGATAAAGGGATTCGCACAATGCGGCAGTAACGAAGAGCGGGGTCCTGAAGTTGTCGGACGAGCGGTTCACCGCAAAGATTCTCACGCATGCCGTCTTCCCTAAGGAGCATGGATGTGGCCAAGATTGTAGTCGATTGTGGGTTCCGAGCGACAGGATGCGAAGCGACCCCTCCGAACAGAAAATTGATTACATTTCAAATGGAGCGTGACTACCAGCGGTCAAGTAGTAGTAGCGAATAATTGTCAAACAATGATCTGATTACCAGCAGGGCCCCAAAATTTGAAGGGCTACTATTCCGCCCCACCTAGTCTGGATCGCCGTGGGCCGAAACTTTGTACATTTGCCGACCTCAAGCATATTCCGGCCTCATACACGGAACAGACAGGCAGCCAATGCCAGGCAGGGCGCGTGTCCCTTGAAGCAAGCCGCTCCGTACGGGGCGGGGGAATTGCCCGATCAAAATACCTCGCCCGCCCGCCCATGCATGCAGCTGTCTCGTTCGGATTGACTGGGGTACCTCGAAGCAAAGGCCACGGCAAAAGTTATCTATATCAAGATACCATGTATGTGCAATCAGCTGGGGCGAGGCTTAGACCTGCCGCGGCAGCCCATGCTTGTCCGCCTGCTGTCGTCGCCCGATTGACCTGCTCCTTAATCCGAGCCATTATGTCCGTACATGAACCGTCCTACCTAACGAATTTGTGATTCTGCGTTCCGGGCCCGTCCGTAGGTAGGAAAGCCAGGTTTACAATTGTGCAGTTCTGCATGGCCATTGCATCTACCCGAGCAAGCAAGCTCTACCGATCGAATGCGCGCTCAGCAGTTTAGCCGACCCGCCACACTTCCACACAATTTTTCAACCTAGCCTTGTCCCAATCGTCGCTCTAACAATGCCGCCACCCCCTGCACCATTCTTCATCATGCGCTCGCAGCTCGCCGCCAACGATCCCAAGTTACGAGCCATTCTTCAGTCGGGGACAGCGAACCAACGACTGCGCAGGACTGCAATCATACCGAAACAGGCGGTGTGCGGATTCGCTGGATTGGCACTCATGGGCGGTTGCAACTCAGGAACCACCACCCACTGCGACACGTGGATTTTGGTACGCTCGCATAATGTGGTTCAGCATGGCATCCAGATATATAGCGGTGCTAGCTACAATAAAACACCCCGTAATAGTTTGACTTTCCTTTGCCGCGTGCTGCGTGGTGTGTATGGCCGAAGGGTCTGGAGTGTTTTTTAAACAGTGGTTTACGTTGACCGTCGAGTGTTAAAGTACAAAAGGCGGCCCCCGCCCCGTCGTCATCGCTCAATTGAGTCAAGTTGAATGCAGTAGTTAAATAATGCCTATCAGCCAAACCTCCACCACCGAAAAATCCCCGCACGCATGCCTTTCAAATGTGCGACCTTTTTCTTCCTTCAGGGAGACAACGCCCTGGACATGCATGTCTTGTTTCATGAACTGCAACACAGCATGGGCTTGCAGCACGCGGCCGCGTAAGTACGTACCATACAAGGGTGCATACGTACAGGAAGTAGATGCCCATTTGTTTCAACACATATTAATGAGCCGCATAGCGCGATCTTTATTTGTATATATGAAAGTGCAGGCGTTAGTTTGTAGATGTCTTGTGCGGTCTTATACCGTGTTTCCCGTGTTCCCTTGCCCCTTGACTGTCTTCGCTGCCGCCGGCAGGATGCAGGGTCAGTGGTACGAAGAGTACGGTGACAAATCCGACCCGATGGGCGACACAGATGCTGCCCCCAAGAATGCGCCGCAATGCCATAACCCCGCAAGCAACTGGAAAATCAACTGGGCAGGTCCCGTGCCCGGCGGCTACCTCACCCACGCCAGCTTCACCCCCCGCTCCAATCGCCTCACCTTCACCATCCCCGCCTCCAGCCTGTCCGACCAAAATATGGTCGTCGTGGACCTGGGCATTGTCACCAGGAACGGTACAAAATATCCCCGCTTACGAAAATACTTTTTGGGCTACCGCGTCCGCAACACCACCTATGGCGGCTACGACTCGGGTCTCAACAACTGGTTCAATCAAAAAGTCACCGTCCATGCTTTCGACGCCAACGCTATCGATGATGACGTTATGTTTTGGGTGAATACCATATACCATTCCGCTGGTCCTCGCTTCGGTGTTGCACAAGGGGGGCATCCAATATTCCCCGACGTTTGGACGTCGCCGTTTGTGCCCGTCGATGCGGCTACGGGCCGGGGCGGTGGCATTCGCGTGAAAGTGGTGTCCAGGGACGCCGTGGAAGCGGTGGTCGAGGTGTGTCGCATGTACAGTGAGACGGAGGGCGCGCCTGCCAGCCCTGAATGCCGGGACAACTTTGACCGCGACTGGTGAGTTTGCTAGACAGACGATGACGGGTCAAGTAGGTAGAAGGGTTTGTATGAGGGCCGCGTGCGTGCAGCAGCAGACGCCTTGGAGCAGAAACACGAAATCGGCAATAGTATATGGTCGCGGAAGTTTAGACAGTTAAGACAAGTAAGACGGTTAAGACAGTTCAGACATTGGGTCGACAAAACCATACATCAGGTGGAAGGGGACCCTCTAGATCTAAGCGCCTACGCCATGGAGCCAACATATTTCCGTCATACCGCAGACACGCGCGCACATACAGCTAAATAAAACCGTTGCGGGCGGGGAAGGCCTCGGCTTGGGGGAACTAACCCGCCAGCAGCGCCTTGCTTCTCGTCATCATTGATCCCACCTTATCCAATACCCCATGCTTCGGCCCCCCAATTGCTATTCGCTTACAATGGAAAAATGCTTGGAAGTTGACAGTGCTAACTTACAACTTTAACGATTGTTTATAGAAGACGGTATCTATGACGGCCCACCAGGGCATATATTGATGTCAGGACGGCATTCACATAGTAGTTATGTAACTGCCTTACTTGCTTATATCCCCTCCTAAATTTTTATATGCATTCCAATTTGCAGTGACGGCCTTATCTCATCGCAAGATCCAGACTGTGCGGGAGTAGCACAACCACCATCTCCACCACCGCTGCCTCCACCGTCTCCATCGCTACCACCACCGCCACCGCCGCCGTCGCCGCCGTTACCAAAACCTCCATCGCCACGGCCGCCGTCACCGATGCTAAGGTCACCGCCGCCTCGGCCTCCGTCACCACTATCACCGTCTCCGCCGCCGCCACCGTCACCGGCCCCGCCGCCGCTGCCACCGTCTCCGCCACCGCCGTCTCCGCCACCGTCACCGCCACCACCGTCTCCGCCACCGTCACCGTTGCGGCAATCGCCGCCGCCGCCTTCGCCGCTACGACCCCCATCCCCTCGGCCTCCGTCATCGCCGCCGCTTCCACGGCCGCCACCAAGACCTCGAGCTTGAATGGCACGGAACATCGGGATGCAGGCAGCAGCAGAAACGTAAATATCACAGTGTGCGTGATATTTACGATTTGCATTTCGCAAGGGGAAAAAACTTAAGATGGCCAGCAGGGGCCGTATATTTGGCTCCAGGGATGGTGGGCCCAACGTTGACGCCTCGTACATGAAGCACATGCATGGCGTGCGTGCATGCTTACTTTCACCACGGAACCGATGCGGCTGACGCCTTTCAATCGGGCGCTTATTTGTCCTCTTTCGCCGATACAATTTCCCCAACACCACCGCCGCCGATGACGCAGTCATACATTCTGCACGTCTGTCGACATACTGTATCAACGCGCCCTCCAAACATCGGACGCTTTCTCTTCGTGGAAGTCTGATCCACCAGGACGTGGAGATCGTGGTACAGGCTGGCTAGGTAGCTATCGGTATCACGCATTGAATGGACGAGGAAACATTTCACGGGGCCTGCATGGGGAGGGATGGATGAATTCTTGGGAGCCCGAATCGCGGCGGCTTTGGGTCAATGGATTCAACTTGAATTTCAGTATGTGTCGTGGTCTCGTTGATGAGCAATGAGGAACACTTCTTCCTTTCTTTCGATGAGTTGGCAAACGTGAAGCCGAGTCTGAGGAGCGCGCTCAGCTGCTGCTCTACCGCCGATTGCGACACCGACATGGGGTTTAGCTCCATCCGGAGGTTGGTTGGTTGGCACCGGGATCGGTGGCGCGGAGTAGTGTCCGGATGGACGGATGTGACGGGCGTGGACTCAGCGACGGAGACAGAAGGTGTGCGAGCCTTGCGTGTGCCCTGGGTAAGTCAGCAAACCCGTCAGCAGCCGCACCCATCGCGCAAGGTAGGGACATCGTTTCGGTGCTGCGACTGGATCAGCTGCGATAGGTGCAAATGGACGTACGTGGGAGATATGCCCTGTCTCTCGGCGGGCCGTATGTTATGAAATGTAGACAAGGGGTTGGTGTCGGCTTCCTTGAAGCCGGAAAAAGGGCGGGGCCCCACTAAATCCGTACGGGTGAAGTTGAGTGCTAGGGCGGCGAGGGCGTGAAGTGTGAGAGTGTCGACATTCCTGCTGATAGACAGCCAGAGCTTTTTCCCGAAATGCCTGCTAGCCGAGTCGTTAGCAAGGCCTGCCGGCGCCGCGCGAAGCGCGTCATCCCGTCGGGTGCATGAGCGCATGTGCGCATCGACCGAAATACGGCATTTCCAAAGCGAGCGGCGAGGGCGTCAACTGTGAGAGTGTCGACATTCCTGCTGATAGGCAGCCAGAGCTTTATATCTGAAATGCCTGCGGCTTCAGCAATCCGACCCATGTTTAGCATCGCGCGCCGTCTCGGCACTGTGCAACTCTTCCGGCCAGCGCATTGGCTGAAGTTACTTGACAGTAGACATGGAGTGTATCATTTACACATCACGCAGGCTGACTTGCCAATAGAAGGACAGCGGAACTGTTTGCCAGGGTTGATTGCGACGACGTGCAGTTGCCGACGAGAGTGCACAGGCTTCGCTACTGAGGTATTCGCCATAGAGGAGGCTTGACTGCTTTAACATTAGGACAGGGATTCCCTAGGTTGCCGACTGGACTTGTTGGGCGGCCCGCAGAAGACTGCCGCATCGTGTGTGCAATTTGCGTCTTGGCGTCCAACAACCAGCAGTTTGCCCCTCATGGTTTGTCCCATGCAATCTTTGTAATATAAGTGTGTGTCAAGTCGGTCGGACCGGCAAGCAGAGCTGCTGTGGTGTGTTCGCGGGAAGATTGTTCGCAATGCAAACATATTTGGTCGCCGAAACGAAGATTCATTTCACGCCATCATGTCAGAATTCCAGTTAGAGAAACGATGGATCTTCTGGAATTAATTATAGGCCGAGAGGCGTTGGTTTGACCTCGGCCTCGGTCCATGGAGACTGCCAAACTGGTTTTTACTCATACGAGGTTGGGTTCCTATAATAAATTTACCATGCAATAAAGAACGTAATATTTTACTTATGGAGTCTTTCCGTTGGCCGAAAGTCTGCACTTGCCCTTTTACATCAGACAGCGCAGACACGGACATGACACGTGTTGCCTGCGGCAACACTGCCCGGAGCAATTTGAAACGGTCGCGCCGGGCGATGGGAGGGGGGTACGGCAGGAGACGGGTAGGGGGTTTGCACGTGTTGGGTGTGGCCTGCAGTGCGTTTTTGTCCTCTGCGAGGGATGTTACAAGGACGGGGAAGGCGAAGAGGCCAACAAGCAACACCAGGGCCAACACTTGGGGCAAGCAGGCCCCAAGAGCAACCACCCCGTGGCATGACATGACACGTGTTGCCTGCGGCAACACTGCCCGGAGCAATTTGAAACGGTCGCGCCGGGCGATGGGAGGGGGGTACGGCAGGAGACGGGTAGGGGGTTTGCACGTGTTGGGTGTGGCCTGCAGTGCGTTTTTGTCCTCTGCGAGGGATGTTACAAGGACGGGGAAGGCGAAGAGGCCAACAAGCAACACCAGGGCCAACACTTGGGGCAAGCAGGCCCCAAGAGCAACCACCCCGTGGCATGACTGAACAGGAAGTATCCCGGGCCCCGGGGGCAGCCCCGGCGCGAGAGGGCGTCCACGCCGGTGTCACGGCCGCAATCCCCCGCTCCCACAAATCCCACGGGAATCCGCCCCCCCCCCTGCGTGTAAGGGAGTCCGCGGCCGCGGCCGCACGTAAGGGAGTGCGCGGCCGCAGCCGCGCGTAAGGGAGTCCGCGGCCGCGGCCGCGCAAGCCTTGCCCGCCATAAGCTCCAGCTCCAGGGGTGCAGCGTGTCGCTCAGGAAATGGGGTGCCGGTGCCCCGTACAGTTGCCTCCCCCTCTGCGTGCCCGCCCTTTGTGGTGAGCGCTGGCTGCCCTGCCGGCCCATAAATATGCTAGCCGTTCCCATTTGGCCCGTATTGGGTTTTTCGGTGTGCTGTGAGCCCCACCCCGTACCCCTCGAAGCCGCTTGTCCCTTCTCGGCCGCACGGTGCACCCTGACTGACCGACCCCTCTGTGAGGGCTGTGTCTTCTCCCTTGGGCCCGGACCCTCGTGCGACACGGCACCTCCCTGCCGATTCAACGACGCGTGCCGTCCCTTTCCCCTTTGCCATGCGCTCACTGCCTGAGGCACGTGACGCCCAGTTCCTTTGTGCCCGGTCCCGTGCGTGGTGCACCCCTCCCCTGCAGACCCCACGGTGTGCACCGCCCCCCTTTCCCCTTGGCTCGGTCTCTCGCGTGGTGCGCCCTCCCCGTGGTGCACGCCGCCGCCCTTCTCCTTATACGGTATTCGGTCTCACGCTCGATGCACCCCTCCTGGCAACCCCAGCGGCGCACACCACCCTCCTCCTTTCCCACCCTGTACTCAATGCCGCGCGCCATGCGTCCCCTCCTGCTGTCCGAGCGGCGTGCACCACCTTTTCCCGTTTCTCCATGGACTCGATCCGCACATAGTGCACCATGCCTCAGCGGCGCACGCCGCCCCCCCGGTCCCTTGGTACCTGGTCTCACGCGCGATGCGCCCTTCTTCGGCCGACCCCGCGGTGCGTGTCGCTTCCCCATTCTGCCTTGTGCCCTATTCCGTGCGTGATGCACCCCGCCTACAGCCCCCCCGGTGCGCACCACCCTTTCCCCCCGAACCCGGCCCCGCACGAGATGGGCCCCCCGCTGCCGTACCCGCGGCACGCACCGCCCCTCCCCGTTGGAACCGGTCCCACGTGCAACTTGCCCTCAAGGTGTGGGCGCACGGTGCACAGTTGTGAACGACCTGTGTGTGGCGGTATCCATCTCCCGTGTCGCCTGCCGCTCCCCGTGGCCTTGGCCTGAGACCCCTGTCCTTCCCGTAAGCCCAGGCTCGTCGTGCTGACTGACCTGGCCCGCGCGGGCCGAGCCTTCAACTTTGGTGTCCGGGGTCAGTGGCTCTGTTACTTGACGTGTGGGGCTGTTGCCCGGCAGACACAGGCCCAAGCCTTGTCTTCCCATCTCGGTGTTTGGCAACGGTCCTCGACTTCCTGCTGGAGGGGTTGACGTACCTTCCCGGGGGTGGCATGCCTTCCTTGTTTGGTCCCGCCCTAGGCCCAGTAAGCCCTCGAGTGCGTCCTGAGCGGCTGCGCGTGCTTACTATTAAGCAGTCCTTCTGCCTCCCGCTGGCTGCTGCCGGTCTCTCCGATGTGGCATTCGACAACGACTGGCGCGCGGCTCAGTCATTCCGACTAGCGATGTTGAGGCGTGGCAAGGTGTTGTGTTGCCTCGTTTTCAGAAGCCGCATGGTCCCGCTCATTGACAACAGGTGCGACATAGCTCCGAGGATGAGTGTGACGAGCACTGTACGCCCTGGGCCCCAGTTTGCCACTATACTAAATGTTGTCGCAGGCGTCTGCTTTGTCCGAATGCAGTTTGGCACCGGATGCTTGGCGTTTCGCTGTCATAAGCGTCATCATAAGCGTCGTCGTACCACCGACACCCCGTCGGTGAAGCCGTGCTTACAGCATGCCCTAGCGGGATGTCAGTAGTACTGATTGTATGCCGTTACGCTTATTTTTTATGCCGCCTTACGGTCCTTGCACATGTTGCAACCGCTGCCGGCTGCGACCTATCTGATACTGAGCTTTTATCAAGCTTTCATATGCAACATAATTCCATGTCATGTTTGTTTATGTGCCGGCGTACATATTTGCTGAAGTTACCCTCTCAGGTCGCTATCCGTTTGTGAATGTATTGCGACCGGCGCCTGAGGTCGCGCCGCATCGTGCAATGCACGTTGTTTACAATGCGGCATTGACTGCAATTGAAAGACTTCATTGGAGGCGTTCTGGTCGCGCGCCGGTGGGTCGCTCGTCCATGGAGCCTTTGAATGGCTGCGACGTGGGCGTGCCTGGCTCTCCGACACGGAGGCAGCCATCAATAATATAGAATGCTGATTCCTAGAAATTTCGGTGGCCAGAAGTCGCAAAAGACGAGTGCGTTTTGTGACATCGGATTTTTTTTGGGGTATGCAGTCCCTTCGCAATCTACGATTGCTCCGGGAACATGGGCAATCCTACAAGCGCGCGCCCTTTGGGCCGCGGGCTGCCGTAGCGCCCCTTGCAGATGCGGCCGCGAAGCGACACGCGACGACGCGACGCGACGTGAGACGACGCGACGCGACGCTATGCTACGCTACGCTACACTACGCTAGGCTACATGACGCGACGCGACGCGACGCGCTCCGCTATGCTCCGTTATGATGCGCTACGCTACGCTATGCTACGCTACACATCGATTCACTATGTTAGTCTACGCTCCGCTTCGAAACGGTACGGTCCGCTACATACACTCCGAAAATGCGATCGTGCATGCTGTGCTGCACTATGCTTCGCGACGCTAACCGAGCGCAGCGGAGTGGAATGAAGCCGAGTGCAGCGAAGCGCAGTATAGCCGAGCACAGTGCAACATAGCGGAGGGGCGACGACGGCGACGACGAGCGGCGGCGAGCGGCGCCGAATAAGGAGCGGCAACGACGCGAGCGGCGACGAGCCGCGATGAGTGGCGACTAACTTTGAGCCGAGTGCAGCCGAGTGCAGTGGAGCGGGTGTGACTTGCGTTTAAGCGATGAAACCGAGCGAGCGAACGAGCAAGCGACAGCGTAGCGAAGCGCAGTCGAACACAGCGGAGCACAGCGCAAGAGCGCGCGACTTAAATCGTCGACTTGCTTCAAGTGATCCCTAGTGATCAAACCGAGCGAGCGAGCGAACGAGCGTGCGAACGAGCGAGTGAGCGAACGGGCGTCCGAACGAGCGAGCGAGCGAGCGAGCGAGCGAGCGAGTGAGCGAGTGAGCGAGTGAGAGAGCGAGTGAGCGAGCGACAGCGCAGCAAAGCACAGCAGAACGTAGCGGAGCGCTGCACAGGCGCGCACGACTTTAATCGCCGACTACGCAACGCTCCGTGATACGCTCCGCTACGCTCCATTACGATCCGCTACGCAACGCTATGCTACGCTACGATACGCTAGGCTACATGACGCGACGACGCGACATCGTGTTGCATTGTGTAGCATTGCAATGCGATCGTGCATGCTGCGCTGCACTACACGACGCGACGCGACCCGACGCGACATGACGTGACCAGGGTGGCTATCTTAAGATATGGATATATATTCGGGAGAAAATTTTGGAAATCTGGAGATACTTTTGCCGTGCAAAACGCTGAAGGTTTAGATAATTCGGCCTTACAGGTGGGCATGATATCTCCCGGGACCGTGTTTAGCAGGGAAAATCCCCTCCTAGACAGATCCTGACAGATACTCTCAGCGCTTCTGAGCCAGGAGTATCTCTGGCCGTAGATACTCGGCAAAATAAGATAGCCACCCTGGACGTGACACGACGCGACGCAACGCGACACGATGCGACGCGACGCAAGATGACGCGACGCGATGCGACGCGACGAGACGCGACACGACGTTACACTACACTATGCTCCGCGGGAAGGCGCGTGCGCGACTTCAATCGTGCACGTTGAAATGTGACGTGCGATTTACGATCGTGCACGCTGCACTACACTATGGTACGCGACGCGATGCTACGCTACGCTACACTACGCGGCTGTGAGCGGCGGCGAGCGGCAACGAATAACGAGCGGCGACGACGCGAGCAGCGACGAGCCGCGACGAGCGGCGACTAACTTTGAGCCGAGCGCAGCGGAGCGTGCGCGGCTTTAATCGCCGACTTGCGTTAAAGCGATGAAACCGAGCGAGCGAGCGAGCGAGCGAGCGAACGTAGCGGAGCGCTGCGCAGGCGCGCACGACTTTATTCGCCGACTACACGACGCGACGCTATGCTCCGCGATACGCTCCGCTATGCTTCGTTACGATCCGCTACGCAACGCTACGCAACGCTATGCAACGCTACGCTACGCTACGCTACGCTATGCTATGCAGCATCCTAAATAGCGCGAGTGCACGATCGCATTTTCCTCGCAAATCGCAAGGCGACTAACTTTGACAAGCCTAACGCTATGATATCGCACATAAATGATTTCTATGATATATCTATATGCGAGCAGCACATCCCGCGACGCAAAAACATTTTACGCACTTTACGCGTCGGGGTTTCGGAGCCGAGCAATTCTACTTCACGATAGCAATACGACTCACATCGCGCCGCCATGTCACAATTCCCGTATAAATATTTTCACTGCGATTGCGATGATTTCTACGCGCGGAGACGTTCATGCGACTTCGGCTGTTACCAGCTGTTACTATTTCAAACTTCAACTTGAATGAACACATGAACGCACGCATATCAGAAATACAGGATGCAATATGCTATCAGAAATGCCGAAACAAAAAGCGAAATTCCAGAAAATCCAAATTACATCACACGGACGGACATTTGAGTGGGGTAAGGCCTCCGCTTCTCTAGCTACGCTAGAGGCGCTACGGCTACAGGGCGGGGCCCCCCTGGGCGCTTCGCGCTGGGGCCCCGCCCAAAAATGCGCTGTGTTGCGCACACGAGCGAGCGAATGAGGTTTCCCACGGCAGCTGGCCGCGGGCGCGGCGGTTCTCATGCATGCTGCTGTGGGCGACGCAAATACATAGACCGCCGACAAGGTCCGGCGAATGCACACGGACGGGGAGTGAATGGGGAGTTGGTAGACGTTTTTGAGCATTTGGGTGCGTGTGAAGCACAGCAGCAAAACGGTGCGGTGGAGCGGCTGCTGTATGTACAAGACACTGCACGCGTGCGAGGCATGATGATTGATCGATGCACGCAGGATTGTGGGGTGAAGCTATCCTCACGGCAAATGTCCTTCGCAACATGTACCACAAGATGGACAGTGATTAAATGCCGTGGGAGTGTTTCATCAGCCAATTAATAAAAGCCGGATCTCTCGAAGCTGCGGGCGGATTTATTTGGTTTCGTTAGTTTGTCTTGCTTTTGCGTCGTATCTATCGTATCGTTACGTAGGCTTCTGGGCCCCTTGGTATGTTTTGTTTGTAATGCCAATTGTAATGCAATTCACGCACTGTATGTACGTACTACACCATACAAACTGCTAGTCCAAGGCGGTTGATTCTGCCATGCCAACTTCGGATACCAAGGGATACCACCTCATCCATCCGTTAACGCACCAGAAAAGTCGTATGTAGCGACAGACGGCGGTTCAGCGATCACCACCAATAATCCAGCATGCGCATCTAGGTTCATCAACTGTGACCTCAACTCCTCATACCGCAGCTATCTAGCCATACGTAATCTCGCGCTCCAGTCATGATGGGGGCGGGGCAACCTACCTAGGGCAACCACCATCCAATCGGCCCTGCCTCTGGCAACGAATTTAGGGGTCGGCCGCGGGATTTGAGCCCGAAATGAACCAATCTTGAGTTTTTACGTAACATACCCGAATAATAAGATTAAAGTTCGATTCCGTACGGCTACTGATCGGGTATGAGCGGCAGTCGGATACGGCCTGATGCGGATCTCAGCCTGTATGTGCGTAAAGCGAATGGGCAAATGTATGGTCTTAGATCTCCACGTGGCTGATGGACAATTGGGAAAGAGTGTGGAATCGTTGTCATTCCATCCATGGGAGATGGTTAAAGATATGGAATAAGGAGTCGGTCGCGGCTCATTAGGGTGCGTGGGGGTAATTGGAGGCGATACACGACGAGGAATATGACGACACTGATGGTGAAGGGACCGATGCTGCGAGCGAGCGATATGAAAGGCGTACAGGGTCGCCCCCTTGGAAGGTGATCTCGCGGCGATGCAATGTGCATTCGGCCAATCGGCTGCGGCGTAGTATATTATGTAGCGGGTTTGGAGGCTCCGAGCTCGGTGAGATTGGCGAAGCATGGTAGCAAGGGCCGTCGGGGGAGCGTTGGAGGTATGGTGTTGGCGAAACAACGAAATGGGGGAATGAAACACGACGCGATGGAGGGCGCTACGTAACAAGCGCTTGGGATGGATCAGGACTGCGCTGAGTCCGAGGGCGGAGGCGTCGGTGTATGTAGAAGGCGAAAGTGGTCGGCGGAGGGATCGGTTTGGGTAATGACAAGCGCGGGGATCGCGGACGGAGGTGAGGGGTTGGCGATGCGGGCGCGGCGTAATGATTATCGATAAAGCGGCGGCAATATATAAACACGGTAAATGCATGAAGCCGAGCGAGGAAGGCGTGGATGTCAGTTACGGAGGAGGAAAGGGAGAATCTGGCGCGGGCAGTGATCTTATCGAGGTCAGCTGCTGGTTATTATGCCGTCACGGCGGGAGACGGTAAAACTGCAGTATCTATCTGGTGGACGGAGGGCTGCGCGAAGGAGCATTTGGGAGGGCGGACGTGGAGGTGGTTGGCCTGGAGGGTACGTAGGACGGCTTCGACATCGTGGCAGCAGTGGTCTTCGAAGGTGCGGGAGTAGATGAGCACGTCTCCAAGGTGAACGAGTGCGCACTATTACTGCTGGTTGCGAAAGGTAGGGGCTGAGCAGCGAGAGGGGTCCATGTTGTGTACATCGTAAAACAACTTCTCTATGACAGCATGCCTTCTGAGGTTTCCACTCAATCAATACCCGTCATTACTGCTGGGCAGGGCTCGGTAAATGGACGTGCGTGCGTGCGTGCGTGATGACAAATAGAAAAGGGACAAATAGAAATAGACAATTCGGCGAATTGAGTATACACGTGAAATCAGTCCGCTTTGGCTGTTTCCGCGAAAGTCTCCTACTTATTACTGGGTGGCGGGCGGAGACCCTTACTCGACGTCTGACTGCCCAGTTACTGGACAGTCCCAAGGGTAACCCTCATAGAGCTTTAGGCAACGAATCGACTGTGACCAACCAGCATACCCGACTGGACGTTTAGAACAAACTGTAAATGCAATAATGCCATCGATGTTGCCTGCGTAAAACAACGACTGCGGTAATTTCGAAGCGAGCGGTTCACCACGTACGTACGACTGCCGCGCGAACCGGCAAAGCGTCCCCGTGGAGAACCGAATGTTGATCACTCGCTCCCGAAGGCTCCCGACGACGAATTCCCGTGTCGTTTGAGCTGACGCATGTCGCTCGTCTTAGACTTACCTAGAGTAATCGCATGACTTAAGAGCGGCGAGCCCACTCATTACATCCAATCTTACTTATTCTGTGTCAAACAGCGAGCTTGCGATTCAAAACTCAAAACAGCAGAAAATGGCGAGGGTGACGAGCCGTTCCACCGTCGCGCTATGTGTCAGCGTGTTTATCATTTGCGTGATTATGCAGGGGGTGCAGTCTCGACGTGCGCGGGTTTCATCGGCCAAACGTAAGTTGTGTTGTTAGCAATATGCTCGCTCCAGCCAGAAAACAAATTGTACGCTAACGCAGTTGAGCTTTGAGAGCTTTTAGAGCTTGTTCCTTGAATATTCATAACTCCCTACAACATTTGAAAAATATCAAGACACTTGACCCACCTACCCCCAACCCCGTTTGTTTACAGTTGTGGGCACAGTAAGCGTAATTTCCATTGGCGGTAAAAAGAAGGAGAACAACAGAATAGTAGAAATGAGATGCCCCAACATTGTCGACCCGACCGACGGCATCGCTATGCCCGACCCCAATTGCACATTTTCGGTCATTCGACTCGCCAAGGGGGCTGAAAATGTGGCCGCTTTCCAGGAGGAGTACGATGTCATGACGGGCGACACAATCGAGGTGAGGTAACTTAAAATAGTATTCAATTGATAGATGCAAGGGATGATGAGTGTGAAGCACTCATCGATCGATTATTAGATGTTTTGGGAACCTGTGGCCATCCATTAAACACGAGGGAGGGGGCCAAAGATACCTCCCTCCCTCCCTCGTTTACAACCTCTATCGGCATATCGTAGGTATGTATGCCTAAGCAACTGCACATGTAGAATGTATGTTCATCACTGAACACTCTACATGTGCATGCAGCCGCCCGCCAATGCAACTTACCATTCGAAATCGTACCCCACACATACAGCAGTATGGCCACGTCCCATCGACGTCGGGCAAGCGTGCAATGCAACTGATATGAACGCGGGTCACCGCCGTTATGCTCGCTGCAGGCTACTTTTGACATCCGCAATCGCACCGCCAGCGCAAATGGGCGGCCCGTGCTTGATGGTCAGGAGGACGACAGTGATGATCCCACCTACAAACTCCGCCCGGGGTCAATCCGAGTGCTTGACCGGGCCAATCGCCAAAAGGAGGTGAGCACGCCCGCCCGCGGGATGATTCGCGGCCATCCCCATGTACTAAGTTTATTTGTTGCAATCGGCTTGCCAGTGGCGCAGATAGCATATGAGCATTCTCTGCTATGAAAGGTGTGCCCTGCTGGTGTGCAATGGTGCCACCTCGAAGTATTAGTGTTCCAAGCATTCAGCATGCAGCAGATCAGGTGAAGGCAACATCGGGGGGATTGAAACTGGCCACGCTTTAACCGATTACGAAGCAACTAACCGTCATTAATCAAAAACCACGTTACATTTATTATGTGTGCTCGCGTCTGGCTACTTTCGTTTCTGCCAAAATAAAATTAAACAATGCAGATTTACAACGGCACCACCATCGACATCACGGCGGTGGTGTATCTAGCCGAGTTCTGTGGCTTTAAGAATCCCTTCCAATCCCATCAGGTGAACGAGGTTACTATAAAGCCATGCTCGCGGCGAGCCCCGCAAGACTATCTACTTGATACATTGACACTGTCCCTGTTCCCGAAATCTATCAACATACAGGAAGTCCGGAGGTATCTGTTTGAGAATGAGCCCGGTGGCTCCGTCGGGGGCAACATGCAGGTAATCTCCGTCAATTATCGTTGAACGAATAGACCCTGTCCACGCAGTCGTACAGCATCAGAAGCCTCGCCGCGGCACAAGTACTGTATGTCAACAAGCAACCCATGCATGCATGGGATGGGCAGCTAGCTCCGCCCCCTTGGCACATTGATTATTGACGCCATTTCGCCCCGCCGGCCTGTGGCCGCTAATCCCATAATCATCTATCACGCATGAATTGCAAGTGTGTATGTGCTTATGCTGTGTAGACCTACTACAAGACGTGCTCCTACGGCAAGGTCACTTGGGAACCCAAGAACGTCGTGGTCGTGGGTCCATTCCAGTTTCCATGCCAGGCCACAGTATCCGGTCGAACCAAGGACCTTTCCCGGGAATGCGATACATTCTTTTATTCGGTTCTGGCGAACGACTATGCCAAACAGGTAGGCCAAACGGGTCAAAACGATCGATAGGCAGGCGCGTCAAAACCATGCACGCAAGGGAAAGGTCCTTCCTGCTGCTGTGGCAGGTGGGAACGGAAGGAAAGGACGGCGGAGCATATAGGTACATACCTCCTCACGCATGTTCAATCATAAGAAGATGGGCGGGGCGGATTGTTACGGAATATATAGTCCGTGTGTATTCTGCGACAAGCTGCTGCTGCTGCATGGCTGCCCACTCAAACCAGTGCGATGCTTGTGAAGTGACGGCGCATTGGTGATTAACGAACTACTAATGCCGCCGGCTCCGGTGTTCATGCGCTCGCAGATCGCCGCAAACGATCCCAAGTTGCGGGCCATTCTTCAGTCGGGGACGTCCACAAAACAACTGCGTGAAGTTGTGATTTTGCCCGCTGCGGCGAATTGTGGATTTGCCGGAGCCGCTGATGCCGCCTGCCACCTAGGGGCCACATTCTGCAGGTCCTGGATACAGGTACTACAATTAATCTTGGATATATATCCTGCAGTGAAACCACTACTTACCACCCATCCAGCCAACGGGACTGCTGCCCGCTCATACTGAACAATGCCGTAGCGTAGGTATAATAATGTCAGGGCAACGGGTCCGACAATGTGTAGTTTTAAGGCCGCAACGAATCAGCTATCGAATGTACGGTGGCGGCGGCCTTCGCCTTCAATAATCTGACTTTATCAAGTGGAACCGCATCCACTAAACGCTGCATGTACGTCAATATTTCATTATTCGACTCTTTTCTATCTTCACGCAGGGGAAAATCGCCACGAATGTATACGGCATTTTTCATGAACTGCAACACAACACGGGCCTGATGCACGCGGCTACGTAAGTAAAAAAAACGGAAGTGTACGTACAGGACGCGTCGTACGAAGATACGTTTCCATACATTCCAACTTTTTAAATAAATAAAAAAGCCACAGACGCAGAGGCTGTGATATTTGCTTGAGACCACTAAGTAACAATATGCAAGCTCCTTACATTTTTGGGCGGGGCCCCAGCGCGAAGAGCTATATATGGGGGCCCCGCCCCCGAGGGTTGCCCCTAACCGTGCCCGCCTGCCTGCCTGCCTGCCTTCGTTACGACCAACCTTCATCGCTCGATACGCTGTAAAGCAAGGTTAATAGCCCTTGATACACTCTGTCACAATCAAGAAAATGGTGTATATTTCAGTATAAACCATGTTTGACTGAGTTGATGGTCCGAGGCCGCACTCGCTCCCACGCATCCATCAACAGTCTTATTAATTCCATCATATACAATGCTGTGTATATAATTGTTTACATGACGGGGTCTCTTCGTTTGATCTATGTATGCATTAGTCACAACTAAACGACAGTAGTTCGGCTTGCCGCCGTACGTTTCGATGGCCTTGACGTTACTACTATCTACACGGAATAACCAAGGTTGCAAGGGACAAACTCAGAGAATTTGCTGATTGGACGCCAAGCCAAATGCACACACGATGCTGTCTTCTGCGGGGCGCCCAATCTGGCCCAATCTGGCAATCAACAAGTCCAGTTGGCAAACCCTGATAGAAATAATGGACGTACGCTGTGCAGTTTCATTCGTTCGTGACATTACCTCATAACGTCGCGACACGGGACTTCGCGGTGGCTCTGAACATGTAAACCTGATGACGGCACGCGGGGTTGGGGTTGGGAAGGCCGGACCGTACGGGTTCCACGCGCACCAGGCACGGATCCAAGTCATGGCTGTCGAGACCCGCAGTCAAGAGCCACTAATGAGCCGTTGCCCCCTTTTGGGTCTCCCGCGCAAGTAGATAGCCGACAGAACACTTAACTTAGTCTCTTCCAACTCGCACACCTACGGTACGCTCCCAAGTCCCTAGGGCGCGGGGTGGGCAGGAATATTGAGTGGACAGGAGCCAACCTGTTCAGCCTGGCGCACTTTGGGCGGCTACATCCTAACGTGTCAGACGGCCACTTTCACGGGGCCCACTCGCCGGGCAGGGCCGAACGAAGCCCCACCAGCTGACTCGGTTCAATTGCACCACGAACCTCTCGCGGTAAAGCTGCCCGAAACCACGTTGATTGTCAGCGTGCACACTGAGCCCCAGAGGCGTTCGTTCTCGCTTAGGCAGCGGGCACCCGGCGGTTCGGCCCCTAGCCCTCAACTCCAACAGTACGGACTTAATGGGACCCCGCCCCGCTCTTTCTGGCTTCAAGGAATGAAGTCGATACCCCTTGTCATCATCAAATGTACTGACCGTCCTGACCTCCCACTGTTGCTTCGCTCCTTGCTGCTGGCTTCGCTGCCGCCGGCAGGTGGGATCTCGAGTACGGCGACAAGTCCGACCCGATGGGCGACATATATGTTAGCACCACTAATGAACCGCAATGCCATAACCCCGTGAGCAACTGGAAAATCAACTGGGCTACTCCCGTACCTGGCGGTTACCTCACTCACACCAGTTTCACCCCTCGCACCAACCGCCTCACATTCACCATCCCCGCCTCCAGCGTGTCCGACAAAAACATGGTGATCGTGGACCTGGGCATTGTCCCCACAGATGTCAAATATACCACGTCACGTCCCCGTTTCGTGAAATACTTTCTTGCTTACCGCGTCCGCAACACCACAGCTGGAGGCTACGACTCGGGTCTCATTAGTTTTTTCAATCAAAAAGTCACCATCCATCGCTCCGACATCAGCACGGCCGCGAACGACAATTTACTCAGTACCATATACCTTTCTGCTGGCCCTCGCTTTAGCACTGCAACGGGCGGCGACCCGACATTCTCCGACGGCACCGTTTGGAAGTCGCCGTTTGCGCCCGTTAATGCGGTCACTGGCACGGGCGGCGGCATTCGCGTGAAGGTGGTGTCCAGGGACCTCAAGCAAGCGGTGGTCGAAGTGTGCCGCATGTACAGTGAGACGGAGGGCACCCCCGGCAGCGCTGAATGCAGATCCAACATGGACAGAGACTGGTGAGTTTATTTCCTAGACAGCTGATGACGGGTCAAGTAGGAACAGTTGATGACGGGTCAAATAGGAAAGGCCACACGAGGGGGCCACATCTTGATCGATGGGAGCAGACGCTCGCAACCGGCATCGGTAAATGGTAGCGGTAGGTACAACCTTGGGTCGTCAAACCATTGATCAGCGCCATCCAACCCGTTATATGCATGAACGGTAGCGCGCATCTACTGTAGTCAGTGCAATCGCACGTGCACTTCGCTCGGAAAAAACAGGAGCTCGTTAGTTCTTGCTACATCGTTATTTATAATATTCCAGACGGGTTGGGGAGCGAGCCTTACATTCTCGTATACGTACTAGCAAAGGCATCTACATGTTCGCTACAAATTCCGTTATGTGCAAATATCGGCACCTGTATCATGTAGACACGCACATAAACCTCACGCAGCCCGTTGCGGGGAAGCGAAGGCCTGGGCTCCGTTGGGGGAACCCGCCGTCAGCGCCATACCACCATAATTGCTCCCACGCATGCTTCGGACCTCAAATGTATGGACTACATCCGGCTATCACTGTGGGTGTAATCACCGTATATTGTATTCTTAGATCGACACTGCACATCTTGTGAGTGATGCATCCGTCCATGCATGCATATGAGACGTGTTCAGGACATAATCTTTATGTACATTGCAATCTCCGGATGGAGGTATGGTATCTATAACTAACGGCGCGGCCGGGGCACATTTCTAAAAGGAGCTTATAGGCACTAAGACTTTAATTCTGTACCCTCTTGCATTTACATTTGCAGTGACGGCCTGATCTCATCGGTAGACCCAGACTGCACTGGAAAATGACCTTCCACCGTCGCCTCCCTCGCCACGGCGGCCGCCTCCACCATCTTCATCTTCATCGCCACCACCACCGCCGACCCCACTGTCTCCCAAACCTCCATGGCCGGGGCCACCGCTACTGCTGCAACCACCTCCACCGCGGCCACCTGCACCACGTTCACCGCTACCGCCTTCGCCACCACGGTCGGCTGGTTGATGCAGGCAGCAGCGGAAACGCAAATGTGCGCTATGTGATGTGCTGTGCTATGTGTTGTGCTATACATACGCCCGACCTTATATGTCGGGATGACGCGATTATGGCTAGCTGTCGAGATGTGGAATTGAGGTCGTAGTTGGTACGCTAGATCCGCACGCTTTATCGATCGGTGGCGATGCTGAACCCTAAGAGTCGCCCGACGGTCGGGTGGTTGACGAGGGGTTTGGCCTCCTGTGTATCAGGCCCAGTGGTCAGCGCTGACACGTACGTGTAGCCTACCTGTGAAGTTGGTTCCCACTGTAACAAATCCGCATTCCATTTATATAATCTATAGACACATGTTCTTACGCACTGTGATCGTCACTGCACGGGCGGGTCGGTCTGATATGAGGAAAGCAAAGTCGCAGGGTTGGGGCAATAATCCCAGCTGGGTCTGTGCAGCGCAGCCCTGCTGTGGCCCCTCCCAGGCGAAATGCGCGCTGCCAGAAGTTATCGACCATGAATGACAACGACATGCATGGCAAGAAACGAAGCGTTTCTTGCGTACGTCTGTTCATGCCCGCAAGTTCGCTTGCGCAATTGCTTCTTCGTTCCTCACGGCATTCTGGTCAGCAATCCCAACCAACCGCCTAGCTACCATACACATGCATGCCCCTCCCGCCCGCCCCTCGTTCCCCACGCTAACCTGCTGCTGCAGAGACACTAGTGCGACCACGTCGCTCCAGGACGAGCAAGCGGCTCCCCCATTTCTATCTATCTATCCATCTTTCCACAATATCTAAAGTTCTAATACATCGTCGCGCCATCCAGTTAGGCATCGGTCGTTCTTTGAAACAACAGCTTGTTGAGGTCTGAAGGCAGGCAGGGTGGTGGCTAGCTATTTATCGATATCATCAGACAACCCATTGTTTCAGGATGTTTTCCTGGGAAACTTTGACTTGGGGTCCTGAGACGTCCGCTTTATTTGCTTTCGTCATATAGATGAGCTTTCTGTGGTAGGGTTTAGACTGATGAGGTGAGCGTGGTTTCTCGTGCTTGAAGCAACAAATAAAGAACAGGCGAGACTGGTTACCGAATGCACTATCTGCCGCGGGCGGTGTAATGGGCAGACGACGCAGCGGAAACCTGTCAGTAATAATGACTATAAACAAACTTGTGAAAATACTCTTTTTACGTCGCACTCGCCGCGACTTGCACTTCGCTCTCACCTGTACGGACCCGCCGTACCTCCGGAGACCCCCGGCTACCGCTGGGTGTGAGATTATGGCTAGCTGCTATGAGTGGAGTTGATGATGGTCGAGTTGATTGGCCAGGATTCACACGTTTGAGTGGTGGCGATCGCTGAACCCTCTGTCTCGGTGGTAGATTGGGTGAATGGATGAGGTCCGCCCTAGAAGGCAGAGCTATCCCAGTTGTCCAATGAGGATCGTCTGGAAGGTTCTGTGGTGCGGATGGTGCCCAGAGGAGAACGGGGCCATACCGTACAACTGTAACAATCTCTCTCTCTCCAACATAGAGCCGATTACACTATCGGCAAATACACAGAAAACCTTGATTTTCTTCGTTTCACTCAGAAACATTACAGTGCTTTCGGGATACGTAACCCGGCTGTCCGGCTGTCGGGATAGATGTACGTCCAGACACAACATACAATCCGTATGTCCGGAATGTTTCTTGGTGAAGTGACGTGGTCTGAAGGGGAGTGATCGTACAGGTTGGATGGTGTGTAGCGAGGTAGCCAATTACAGCACCAATAATGACGTTGTCTTGTGGAGATGGCAAGTGGACATAGCCGAGATTCGCTATAATAAAGAAATAAACGCAATGGCCGGCTTCATACCTACGTAGGTCTGGTGTATCGACTTTCCAGCCATTTCGTACTTGACCAATACACAGCCATCTCACGGTCCCACGTACGGACAGGGAAAGGCATTGTGAAGCTGAATAATGACGACTGGAAACGTTCTTCCTTGTGGGTGGGCTGCCAGTCGCTGATTGGAGAAACCTCATGTCTATCTGCTACGTACCCATGCCAATATATGTTCGAGGGGCTTAGTGCTCCATCTTTGAGTTCTGATCTAATTTGGTTCATCGTTCTTAACGCAGTGCATAACGGCTATCTGACCTGCGTGCCGGTGCTAAAGATCATGTCGATCAATCGGAAGACGAACGATTTGCTTGCTGCAGACCACTGTAGCTGCAAGGACCAGCTATTCGCCGGCCGAGCCTGTCGCCACGCCAGTCCTAGCGCCGGATGCCAGCCCTGCCGTACCGCCTTCAGAGGCTTTGAGAGCGGTTGGCCTACCGCGCAGGCGGCAGCCGCCGGCGGGGATGGCAGGCGACGACGGCCGACGGCCAACCCCATTGCACGCGTCAATCTGCCAATCAAGTTCGACCGCAGTGCCAGCAGGCAGGCACTTCACCGCTACAGCGAGCCTCCTGCCGCACCGTACGTACGGCAGGACATCGTAAGCCCTACCCCCACCCAATGAGCGACTTGCCATAATAATAATAATAATAATAATAATAATAATAATAATAATAATAATAATAATAATAATAATAATAATAATAATAATAATAATAATAATAATAATAATAATAATAATAATAATAATAATAATAATAATAATAATAATAATAATAATAATAATAATAATAATAATAATAATAAGGTCGTGTTTTGTCGCCGCACCCTGCTGACCATCTTGATTGAATCCTTGTTTGTATGTAAATATCCCGGTTAGCGGCTAGGCTTGACGACTGAGGTGACATAGATGAGCTGCGGTAGGTTAACGGGTGTTACACTGTGGGCGACTCGCCCTGAGACAGGACGAGCACCGGGGGCCCTGACCGGGCCGAGACACAGCGCAGGGGCGGGCGCGCGGCTACGTCCGTCTGTTCCGCCGCGCGCGCCTCACTCCCTCACTCGCGTCAGCCAGGGGCACCCACCACGGCCCCTGGCCAACCAACTCAGCGGCGCAGACGACTGCGGGCCGCGCGTAGGTTGTCTTGCTTAACCCCGTCATTTGAGGCAGGGTCAAATCGCTTCTGTTTTTGCGCGGCTGTATGTCCTTCCGTCGAGTGCCCGTCCAATGTATGTGGGCTGGCTGTATAACGCGCAGGTTTGGGATCCCGGGCCGCCGTCCACGAGTTGGGACCATTGCCTACGTTCTCAGCTGTGGTGCGTGACGCCCGAGCCAGAACTAACCCCGCCGCCAGAGCCAGTGCTAGGTCCCGGGCATCGTTCGTTGAATGCTACGTGTCCGTAGTAGACAGATCCGCGGATCAGTCATGCCGTCTTGTTGTTTGGCCAATCCGTGGTTAGCTAGGTGGATGTGTTGTTGACCTGCTGCATCGTTGGTTGTTTCTGTTGTGTACTTTACCACTGGTAGGTGTTTCCTACTTGCGTGCAAACTTGGTGCTCACTGTAGTATTAGCATACAATTTATTGAACTGTCTCTTCCGTTGACTCGTAAGTTGTCATGCGGTCATGGCTGTATCCGGGTCCCACCAATCAAAAGCTGATCCTCTGCTAATCCCCGGTTATTTCGTTCAAGGGATTAGTGCGGGGATTAATACGGCCGTACCAAGGGCAATGCAGAAAGGCGACTGTACGTGCGCTTCAAGCAAACTTAAACATTTTTGAGCCCTTCAATATATTAGACATTTTCGCAATAGTGCAAATGGACAGGAGGCGCACTCGCTCGCGGGCTTCATAAGAACGGAAATTCGTTGAGGTGGCCCCTTTCGCGCAAACCGAAACAGCTATTGTTTTTTGGGCGGGGCCCCAGCGCGAAGCGCCCAGGGGGGCCCCGCCCTGTAGCCGTAGCGCCTCTAGCGTAGCTAGATAGCCGTAGCGCCTCTATAGCCGTAGCGCCTCTAGCGTAGCTAGAGAAGCGGAGGACTTACTCGATTAAATGGTGTCCGTGTGTCAGATGTAATTTGGATTTTCCGGAATTTCGCTTTTCGTTTCGGCATTTCGGATTGCATAGTGCATCCTGTATAGCTGATATGCGTTCGTTCATGTGTTCATTCAAGTTGAAGTTTGAAATAGTAACAGTTGATCGCGGCCGAAGTCGCATCAACGTCTCCGCGCGTACAAATCATGGCAATCGCTGTCAAAAGTTGTATAGTGGAATTGTGACATGGCGGCGCGATGTGGATCTCTTTGATAGTGCCAAGTGGAAATGTTCGGCTCCGAAACCCCGACGCGTAAAGTGCGTAAAATTTTTTTGCGTCGCGGGATGTGCTGCTCGCATATAGATATATCAAAGAAATCATTTATGTGCGATATCATAGCGTTACGCTTGCCAAAGTTAGTCGCCTTGCGATTTGCGAGGAAAATGCGATCGTGCACTCGCGCTACTTAGGATGCTGCATAGCATAGCGTAGCGTAGCGTAGCGTTGCGTAGCGGATCGTAACGAAGCATAGCGGAGCGTATCGCGGAGCATAACGTCGCGTCGTGTAGTCGGCGAATAAAGTCGTGCGCGCCTGCGCAGCGCTCCGCTGCGTTCTGCTGCGCTTCGTTACGCTGTCGCTCGCTCGCTCGCTCGCTCGCTCGGTTTCATCGCTTTAACGCAAGTCGGCCATTAAAGCCGCGCACGCTCCGCTGCGCTCGGCTCAAAGTTAGTCGCCGCTCGTCGCGTGTCGCGTCGTCGCCGCTCGTTCTTCGTTGCCGCTCGCCGCCGCTCACCGCCGCGTGGCGTAGCGTAGCGTAGCGTAGCATCGCGTCGCGTACCATAGTGTAGTGCAGCGCGCACGATCGTAAATCGGCTCCGAAACCCCGATGCGTAAAGTGCGTAATTTTTTTTTGCGTCGCGGGATGTGCTGCTCGCATATAGATATATCATAGAAATCATTTATGTGCGATATCATAGCGTTACGCTTGCCAAAGTTAGTCGCCTTGCGATTTGCGAGGAAAATGCGATCGTGCACTCGCGCTACTAACGAACATAGCATAGTGTAGCGTCGCGTAGCGTAGCGTTGCATAGCGTTGCGTAGCGGAGCGTAACGAAGCATAGCGGAGCGTATCGCGGAGCATAGCGTCGCGTCGTGTAGTCGGCGAATAAAGTCGTGCGCGCCTGTGCAGCACTCCGCTACGTTCTGCTGCGCTTCGTTACGCTGTCGCTCGCTCACTCGCTCGGTTTCATCGCTTTAACGCAAGTCGGCGATTAAAGCCGCGCAGGTTCCGCTGCGCTTGACTCAAAGTTAGTCGCCGCTCGTCGCGGCTCGTCGTGGCTTGCGTCCTCGCCGCTCGTTATTCGTTGCCGCTCGCCGCCGCTCACCGCTGCGTAGCATAGCGTAGCGTAGCATCGCGTCGCGTACCATAGTGTAGTGCAGCGTGAACGATCGTAAATCGCACGTCACATTTCAACGTGCACGATTGAAGTCGCGCACACGCCTTCCCACGGAGCATAGTGTAGTGTAGCGTCGTGTCGCGTCGCGTCGCGTCCCGTAGTGCAGCACAGCATGCACGATCGCATTGCAATGCTACGCAACGCAACACGACGTCGCGTCGTCGCGTCATGTAGCCTAGCATAGCGTAGCGTAGCATAACATTGCGTAACGGATCGTAATGGAGCATAGCGGAGCATAGTGTGGAGCATCACGGAGCGTAGCATAGCGTCACATCGCGTCATGTAACGTAGTGTAGCGTCGTGTTGCGTCGCGTCGCGTCGTGTCATGCGTGTCGCGTCGTGTTGCGTTACGTCGCGTCGTGTCACGTCACGTCGCGTCGCGTCGCGTCACGTCGCATCGCGTAGCGTCGCGTCGTATCGTGTAGTGCAGCGCAGCATGCACGATCACATTGCAATGCTACACAACGCAACTAACACGACGTCGCGTCGTCGCGTCATGTAGCCTAGCGTAGCATAGTGTAGCATAGCGTAGCATAGCGTTGCGTAACGGATCGTAATGGAGCGTAGCGGAGTGTAGCGTGGAGCATCACGGAGCATAACATAGCATCACGTCGCGTCATGTAACATGGTGTGCATGGTGTAACATGGTGTGCGTGGTGTGCATGGTGTGCATGGACGTGCGTGGGAAGTAATTGGACAAGTGTGGACTTTCGGCCGTCGGAAAGGCTGCATAAGTAAAAGATTACATTCTTTATTGCACGGTAAATTAATTATTGGAACCCAACCTCGTATGAGAAAAACCAGTTTGGCAGTCTCCATGGACCGAGGCCGAGGTCAAACCAACACCTCTCGGCCTATAATTAATTCCAGATGATTCATCGTTCCTTAAGGTGGGATTCTGACATGACGGCGTGAAATGAATCTTCGTTTCGGAAACAAACTATGTTTGCATTGCGAACATTCGTCCCGCGACCACACCACAGCAGCTCTGCTAGCCGGTCCGATCGTCTTGACGCATATTGCTATTACAAAGGTTGCAAGGTGCAAACCATGAGGGGCAAAATGCTGGTTGTTGGACGCCAAGCCGCAAATGCACGCATGATGCAGCGGTCTTCTGCGGGCCGCCCAACAAGTCCAGTCAGCAACCTAGAGGATGGACTTCTACATTCCCTGTCCTAATGTTAAAGCAGTCAAGCCTCCTCTACGGCGAATACCTCAGTAGCGAAGCCTGTGCACTCTCGTCGGCAACTGCACGTCGTCGCAACCCTCGCAAACAGTTCCGCTGTCCTTCTATTGGCAAGTCAGCCTGCGTGATGTGTAAATGATACACTCCATGTCTACTGTCAAGTAACTTCAGCCAATGCGCTGGCCGGAAGAGTTGCACAGTGCCGAGACGGCGCGCGATGCTAAACATGGGTCGGATTGCTGAAGCCGCAGGCATTTCAGGTATAAAGCTCTGGCTGCCTATCAGCAGGAATGTCGACACTCTCACAGTTGACGCCCTCGCCGCTCGCTTTGGAAATGCCGTATTTCGGTCGATGCGCACATGCGCTCATGCACCCGGCGGGATGGCGCGCTTCGCGCGGCGCCGGCAGGCCTTGCTAACGACTCGGCTAGCAGGCATTTCGGGAAACAGCTCTGGCTGTCTATCAGCAGGAATGTCGACACTCTCACACTTCACGCCCTCGCCGCCCTAGCACTCAACTCCACCCGTACGGATTTGGTGGGGCCCCGCCCTTTTTCCGGCTTCAAGGAAGCCGACACCAACCCCTTGTTTGAGCTCGTATTTATGGGATTACCCAGGAGATTTAATCGGCGCCATGAATAATAATCCAAATACGGAAAGGTAACACCTGGGCGGGGCCAGGTCATAACCTTATTTTTAACACAGGTTTCAAGTTAAATACTTGAAACCTATCCACTGTTCCTGCTATTTCTTGAACCGATACTAACCCCAGCTTATTCTCTAATAAAAAGAGAACACGGTTGCATAATGCAGCCCCTGATCCCGTCCTCGACGAACCTGGCTGAATGCCATCGGGATTTCCTCTACGGGGATTAGCGCGGGGATCAAATCTAATGCAGGACCTTTATCCGCACTGGAGTTACTGGCGCGCGCTGCTTGACCCGCCATAGAGCTAAGTCCGGCTATCTAACTGTTGCCAGTGCAGACCGGCCGAACTCCGGACTTCAACCGGAATTTGTTTGATAGCGAGAGTTTGTTTGGTGGGTATCCATTACCTTTGCTTGCAGATTGTATTGTTTCGGTAGTCCTGTCAAGCAATCAAGCTCTCAGTATTCACGCGCGCCTTTCTCTGCTTGCAATCGATTATCGCCCGCAGCAGCCGCTCGACGGTCGTGTATACGTATGCCTACATATTTTCACAGGGTTGCAACCGAAAGTATGGAAAGATACAGAAAGCACAATGTCCAGAGCGAGGTTACACGAGAGCGAAGCGACGCCTGATGTCTCATGCGCATGCAACCCAGGATTCCTGAAGTGTTGATGACTTTCAAGGATCTGCTTTAGCTGAGTGAAAAAACAGCAACTGTGGTTATTATCCGTGCAAAAAACAACGACTGCGGTAATCTTTGGTCGAACGGTTCAACACGTACGTACGACTAACACGCGAGCCGGCAAAAAATTCCCAGTACAAGACTGAGTACCTATCAACGAATAACGACGACTTTCCGTTTGAGCTGATGGATTTCGCTCGTCGCTGATTTTCATATAGGAGAATCGCATCACTTGTGAGCGGCGATCGAGCCCACTTATTTATTACATACATGCATATTTGTTGCTTGGGTGTCAAGCAGCGAGCTTGCAATCCAGAACTCACAGCATGCAGAGAACGGCGCGAATGTGGAGCCGTCCCACCGTCGCGCTGCTGTGCGTCATTAGCGTACTTATCATTTGCGCGTTTATGCAGGGGGTGCAGTCTCGACGGGCGCGGGTGTCGTCAGTCAATGGTAAGTTGTGTGAGTCAGCAGTATGCTCCAGCCCTTGTAAGAATGATGAAACACTACGCGCGCTCACGCAGTTGAGCTTACGAATGTCCGCATAGACGGCATCTATCCTGTTTCTTCATTATCCTCGATTCTTCAAAATAATAAAGTAACTCCCGCCCTACGCCATCAATTAACTTCTAAACACTTGCTTACGTACCCACCCCTCCCCTCATTATTGTTTATAGTTGTGGGGACAGTAAGCGTCCTGACCATTGGAAGTAAAAAGACGGATAACAATCAAGTCATAGAAATGAGATGCCCCAACATTGTCGACCCGACCGACGGCATCGCTATGCCCGACCCCAATTGCAAATTTACGGTCATGCGACTCGCCAAGGGGGCTGAAAATGTGGCCGCTTTCCAGGAGGAGTACGGTGTTGACACCGGTGACACAATCGAGGTGAGGTAACTTTTTAAAATATAAGTCAATTGACGCAAGGGATAAGGAGTGTGAAGCATTCATCCATTATTAAATGTGATGACCAATCAACACGGGAGGGAGGGGGCCAACGAGACTCACCTCCCTCGCTTTTCATACCTTTTGGCGAACCTGGCTAAGCAAGTGCGTTCACATGTAGAGTGTTCTGTCGCCCGCCAACTGAAGTTTCGGAATTGTGGTTCCATACATCATTAGTGTGGCCACGTCCCATCGACGTCGGGCAAGCGTGCACTGCTACTGAACACTGCAAACGATTACCGTCCACCTGCCCGCCGCTGCAGGCTACTTTTGACATTCGCAATCGCAACGCCAGCGCAAACGGGCGGCCCGTGCTTGCTGGTCAGGAGGACGACAGTGATGATCCCACCTACAAACTCCGCCCGGGGTCAATCCGAGTGCTTGACCGGGCCAATCGCCAAAAGGAGGTGAGCACGCCCGCCCGCGGGATGATTCGCGGCCATCCGCATGTACTAAGTTTATTTGTTGCAATCGGCTTGCCAGTGGCGCAGATAGCATATGAGCATTCTCTGCTATGAAAGGTGTGCCCTGCTGGTGTGCATTGGTGCCACCCCGAAGTATTAGTGTTCCAAGCATTCAGCATGCAGCAGATCAGGTGAAGGCAACATCGAGGGGATTGAAACCACGCTTTAACCGATTATGAAGCAATAATCGTCCGTAATTGAAGACCGCGTTACATTTATTATGTGTGCTCGCGTGTGGCTACTTTCGTTTCTGCCATTATTTTTCAAAACAATGCAGATTTACAACGGCACCACCATCGACATCACGGCGGTGGTGTATCTAGCCGAGTTCTGTGGCTTTAAGAATCCCTTCCAATCCCATCAGGTGAACGAGGTTACTATAAAGCCATGCTCGCGGCGAGCCCCGCAAGACTATCTACTTGATACATTGACACTGTCCCTGTTCCCGAAATCTATCAACATACAGGAAGTCCGGAGGTATCTGTTTGAGAATGAGCCCGGTGGCTCCGTCGCAGGCAACATGCAGGTAATTTCTGTCAATTATCGTTGACGGATAGACCTTGTCCAGTCGTACAGCATCAAAAGCCTCGCCGCGGCACAAGTACCGTATGTCAACAAGCCACCCATGCATGCATGCATGGGATGGCCAGCTCCGCCCCCTTGGCACATTGATTATTGACGCCACGCACGCATTTCGTCCCGCCGCCTACTGTCGCCGCTAATCCCACAACCATCTATCATCACGCATGCATTCAAGTGTGTGCTTATGCTGCGTAGGCCTACTACAAGGCATGCTCCTACGGCAAGGTCACCTGGGAACCCCAAAACGTCGTGGTCCTGGGTCCATTCCAGTTTCCATGCCAGGCCACAGTATCCGGTCGCACCAAGGACCTTTCCCGGGAATGCGATACATTCTTTTATTCGGTTCTGGCGAACGACTATGCCAAACAGGTAGGCCAAACGAGTCAAAACGATCGATAGGCTGGCGCGTCAAAACCATGCACGCAAGGGAAAGGTCCTTCCTGCTGCTGTGGCAGGTGGGAACGGAAGGAAAGGACGGCGGGGCATATAGGTACATACCTCGGATTGTTACGGAATATATAGTCCGTGTGTATTCTGCGACAAGCTGCTGCTGCTGCATGGCTGCCCACTCAAACCAGTGCGATGCTTGTGAAGTGACGGCGCATTGGTGATTAACGAACTACTAATGCCGCCGGCTCCGGTGTTCATGCGCTCGCAGATCGCCGCAAACGATCCCAAGTTGCGGGCCATTCTTCAGTCGGGGACGTCCACAAAGCAACTGCGTGAAGTTGTGATTTTGCCCGCTGCGGCGAATTGTGGATTTGCCGGAGCCGCTGATGCCGCCTGCCACCTAGGGGCCACATTCTGCAGGTCCTGGATACAGGTACTACAATTAATCTTGGATATATATCCTGCAGTGAAACCACTACTTACCACCCATCCAGCCAACGGGACTGCTGCCCGCTCATACTGAACAATGCCGTAGCGTAGGTATAATAATGTCAGGGCAACGGGTCCGACAATGTGTAGTTTTAAGGCCGCAACGAATCAGCTATCGAATGTACGGTGGCGGCGGCCTTCGCCTTCAATAATCTGACTTTATCAAGTGGAACCGCATCCACTAAACGCTGCATGTACGTCAATATTTCATTATTCGACTCTTTTCTATCTTCACGCAGGGGAAAATCGCCACGAATGTATACGGCATTTTTCATGAACTGCAACACAACACGGGCCTGATGCACGCGGCTACGTAAGTAAAAAAAACGGAAGTGTACGTACAGGACGCGTCGTACGAAAATACGTTTCCATACATTCCAACTTTTTAAATAAATAAAAAAGCCACAGACGCAGAGGCTGTGATATTTGCTTGAGACCACTACGTAACAATATGCAAGCTCCTTACATTTTTGGGCGGGGCCCCAGCGCGAAGAGCTATATATGGGGGCCCCGCCCCCGAGGGTTGCCCCTAACCGTGCCCGCCTGCCTGCCTGCCTGCCTTCGTTACGACCAACCTTCATCGCTCGATACGCTGTAAAGCAAGGTTAATAGCCCTTGATACACTCTGTCACAATCAAGAAAATGGTGTATATTTCAGTATAAACCATGTTTGACTGAGTTGATGGTCCGAGGCCGCACTCGCTCCCACGTATCCATCAACAGCCTTATTAGTTTCATCATATACAATGCTGTGTATATAATTGTTTACATGACGGCGTCTCTCCGTTTGATCTATGTATGCATTAATCACAACTAAACGACAGTAGTTCGGCTTGCCGCCGTACGTTTCGATGGCCTTGACGTTACTACTATCTACACGGAATAACCAAGGTTGCAAGGGACAAACTCAGAGAATTTGCTGATTGGACGCCAAGCCAAATGCACACACGATGCTGTCTTCTGCGGGGCGCCCAATCTGGCCCAATCTGGCAATCAACAAGTCCAGTTGGCAAACCCTGATAGAAATAATGGACGTACGCTGTGCAGTTTCATTCGTTCGTGACATTACCTCATAACGTCGCGACACGGGACTTCGCGGTGGCTCTGAACATGTAAACCTGATGACGGCACGCGGGGTTGGGGTTGGGAAGGCCGGACCGTACGGGTTCCACGCGCACCAGGCACGAATCCAAGTCATGGCTGTCGAGACCCGCAGTCAAGAGCCACTAATGAGCCGTTGCCCCCTTTTGGATCTCCCGCGCAAGTAGATAGCCGACAGAACACTTAACTTAGTCTCTTCCAACTCGCACACCTACGGTACGCTCCCAAGCCCCTAGCTAGGGTGCGGGGTGGGCGGGAATATTGAGTGGACAGGAGCCAACCTGTTCAGCCTGGCGTACCGTAGCTATCAGCGATCATCGCGCAAAAATAATTAATTATTTGGCAGAATGTGCAATAACGTGCAAAATAATTGCCTCGGGGCCTGCGCGTTACTTCAAAAAACCCCTCGCAGCCGCTCCTCCTTCCTAACTCCGTCGTACACGCGTTTCTGGGGGCCTGGACGAGGGAAATGGGGTCGCTCTGCTAAGTTCATAGACAAACAGAGCTTCGTGGCTATCGTATACGAGTTTGGGAATCTCTTCACGCTTGGTATAGCTCCTAGCCAGCCTGGAAGGGACGCGTGCGCGATGTAAAAAAATAATCCCTTACTGTACAGCTTTGCGCGTATAAAATAATTCAACTTTTTCAGCTGCGCGGTGTTTAGACACAGCTACGGTACTTTGGGCGGCTACATCCTAAGTGTCAGACGGCCACTTTCACGGGGCCCACTCGCCGGGCAGGGCCGAACGAAGCCCCACCAGCTGACTCGGTTCAATTGCACCACGAACCTCTCGCGGTAAAGCTGCCCGAAACCACGTTGATTGTCAGCGTGCACACTGATGAGCCCCAGAGGCGTTCGTTCTCGCTTAGGCAGCGGGCACCCGGCGGTTCGGCCCCTAGCCCTCAACTCCAACAGTACGGATTTAATGGGACCCCGCCTCGCTCTTTCTGGCTTCAAGGAATGAAGTCGATACCCCTTGTCATCATCAAATGTACTGACCTTCCTGACCTCCCCCTGTTGCCTCGCTCCTTGCTGGCTTGCTCCGCTGCTGCCGCCGGCAGGTGGGATCTCGAGTACGGTGACAAGTCCGACCCGATGGGCGACATATATGTTAGCACCACTAATGAACCGCAATGCCATAACCCCGTGAGCAACTGGAAAATCAACTGGGCTATTCCCGTACCCGGCGGTTACCTCACTCACACCAGTTTCACCCCTCGCACCAACCGCCTCACCTTCACCATCCCCGCCTCCAGCGTGTCCGACAAAAACATGGTGATCGTGGACCTTGGCATTGTCCCCACAGATGTCAAATATACCACGTCACGTCCCCGTCTCGTGAAATACTTTCTTGCTTACCGCGTCCGCAACACCACAGCTGGAGGCTACGACTCGGGTCTCATTAGTTTTTTCAATCAAAAAGTCACAATCCATCGCTCCGACATCAGCGCGGCCGCCAACGACAATTTACTCAGTACCATATACCTTTCTGCTGGCCCTCGCTTTGGCGCTGCAACGGGCGGCGACCCGACATTCCCCGACGGCAACGTTTGGAAGTCGCCGTTCGTGCCCGTTGATCCGGTCAATGGCACTGGCGGCGGCATTCGCGTGAAGGTGGTGTCCAGGGACCTCACGCAAGCGGTGGTCGAAGTGTGCCGCATGTACGCCCAGACGGAGGGCACCCCCGGCAGCGCTGAATGCCGGGCAAATCTCGACCGAGACTGGTGAGTTTATTTCCTAGACAGCTGATGACGGGTCAGCACTGAGAGATAAATGCATGTATGGCCCCGACAGCGTGCTGAAGTAAGCAAATGAACGTTTTTGAGCAGACGCACGTTATTGGCATTAGGGAGCTCATTATAATGTCCCAGGTTTTGCGGGCTCGCCAGACCATTATTTATCAGCGACGTCCAATATAGCACCACGACGTTAGGCGCACAGCTACCTACCGTGTTCAGTGTATTATTCGCGCGTTTTCTTTGGACATGAACTTGTGTTTCGTTGGTTCCTACAATACTTCAGATTGGCGGCGGGGAGCCTTTCATTCTCGAATAGCATGGCATCCACAATATCAGTAGCGTAGGCCTGCCTTACATACGCGCAAGAGCCTTCGGCTGTTTGTCACACAGCAGGCACATATACACATTCAGAACAGCAGCCCGGGGCGGGGAAGGCCTGCTGTCGGGGCCATCTAGGGGAAATCCTCCAACCCACGCACCTCCAATGCTCCATGTCGGAGCCAATTCGATCGATTACGAGCAGATGCCGTGACACAAGCAATGGACATGTAACTTTGCGCGCCTAGCTTCTATACATATATGTAATGCTCCTATTTTCCTAATTCCATTTGCAACATTGCTGCGTGCTTGCAGTGACGGCCTGATCTCATCGGTAGACCCAGACTGCACTGGAATAGCACTATCACCGTCGCCTCCCGCGCCACGGTCGCCGCCTCCACCCCCGCTGTTGCTAAAACCACCATTGCCGGGACAATCGCCAATGCTGCGGTCGCCTCCACCCCGGCCACCGGCACCACGTTCACAGCTACCGCCGCCGTTGCCGCCACCACTACAGCAATCGCCAACAACGCCGCCGACAAGTGGCCGTAGCGGAGACGGCGGTGCGCCGCTGTCGTCGCCGCCACCTACACTACTGCCGCCACCACCGCCACCGTCATCGCCACCGCCGTTTCTTGCGCCGTCAACGCAACCTGCGTCGCAGTGTTGTGAGGGAGGTTATGCTACAAGTACTCGGCGGAGTCTTTACCTAACAGCTGCACTATTAGCCTTCACAGCGGCTCTTGATACATTGGTGTCGTGACCCGTACTCATTCTGCATGGTTTGTTTGATTCTGTTGGCGTGCGAATACTGTAGTTTCAATTCCTAAACCATCAAGACCTCGAGACGGAATGGCGCGTGACAGCATTAAGGTAATTTTCCCAGTGTTTTGTGTGCATATGATACTCTGCAACGGGGCAATCAAGACGAGCGCAGCAAGGGACAGCACGGTGATGGTGTCTGATATTTTATGATGATATAGTCGCATTCGCTTCTTCTTTCTGGTCAGCAGTCCAAGCCGACCAACGGCGGCATGCCCCTTCGTTCCCGGCGCTAATAACCTGCTGCAGAGACGCAGGTGCTACCCGCCACGCACGCCGCTTCCAAACGGGCCAGCTGCACCCATATATTTATCCGCATACCGTACTGCTCGTCATTATTTGCGAATAAATTCTTCGTAATATGGGTGCTCGTAAACTTTCAAAAAGAATCTCCCGGCACGCACCTTGCAAAGAAGTTCGTTTATTTTGTATAATGAACATTATTAGGAGGGTGCAAGTTGCTGCATACTGGATGCATGGAGCGAGCATCGCGGTTGCACACGTGCGTGGCTCGCTGGGAGTGCTGTGAACCGGCGGTGGCTGTCTTGTGGCTTGCGGGATATATGGTACTAGACGACACTGCTGAGACAAAATGCGTCGCATGGGCGGGTTTGATGATCACGCACGGCGGGGCGTACGTGAACGGAAGGACATGCATGTGAGATGGACGGAGAACGACCGTGGACGGAATTATTGCAGAGCAGACATATACGTATGAGGGGTTCGCAACGCCTTGCATGAGCTCTCCCGATTGCTCCGATTGCACGCACGCACGCAATACGTTATAAGAAGTTCCTGAAAGAATTATTCGACCACTTTCCTTGCATATAAACCCCCCTAAAACTTTTACATCAAATGCTCGACCTTTTTTTGGGCGGGGCCCCAGCGCGAAGCGCCTATACGGCGTGGCGGAAACCTTTTACGGCGGCGGAGGATGGAGCGGCCTTCAGCTGTCTTCACAAGATTGCACCAGGACCGCCACGCACCAGGGCCAGCACCGTGGTAATTCACTGGTGAACCCGGACGCAATCCAGGCAGCTGGGCGCGACAAGGTCGCAAATGCTTCCATGTCAGGGCTGCGAGGCACCGAGGCTACCTTTCAACCATCCACGCTGCGGCCATCCACGCAACGCTGTAACCTACGCCTGAGGCTCGCGGCACCGCAGTTGCACGCCCTTCAACGGACGCAGCCTTTGCAGCTGGGTACGCAAACGCTTACCGGCGAATTGATTCACAAACGGAGTTGACGGCCCCGGCGGCGGCATCTTTGGCGGCCGAGGCGACCGCGGCGCTCGTGGCCGCCGCGACGACGCCTGGCCTGCGACCCCCACGGCACCGCCCCACAGCGCGAGAACCGGCACCCAGAGCAGAAGGCAGGCAACCGGTTGCCAAAGGTGGCCACGGCGCCGCCTCTGCCGCTGCGCGGAATGCAGAGCCCCACATACGCTGCCAGGTGACGGAGAAGGTCGTCGAGAAAACCCGAAGGAAACGTCGGCGCGTGTTATCTGATGATGAGTAGTGGAAGGGTCGCGAGGAGAGCAGGTGCAACCGACAGCGGCTGCAAGACCTAAGCGGCTCCCTGAAGTGATCGATGCGTCCGGAACGTCCCCAGGGAAATTGCAGATCACTTCAAAGGTCGTCACTTCGCCTGGTGGGCCAGAGCTGTCGCAATCCTCGTGCGGCTGTGCCATGGCCATGGCGACTGGCCGCCTTCCGTCTACTAAAATGAAGCCCAGCAGCCACGGGGTGCTTTGAATTGATTATGATTAATAAGTTGCGCGGCTGGGTCTTTTGAGCGACACAGCGATCCTCAAAAGAGCACCCGACGTGCCTGCAGCCAGGTAGGAGGACATAAGCGAAAACGTAGCTGGTGGTGCGATATGTCAAGTAATTTGAAAAGCATCTTGCCTGAAACACAAGTCATTCTCCGCTGCTTGGGATGGCAGCAATCCGCTGGGCGGAAAATTGTCTTGCAAATGTGGCAACTACTGCCGCGAAACTCAAACATTCACTGGATTCCCGCACGCACAAACATTATGTGCGATATAATTTAACAAAGTGTACCAACGCGACGTTAAAATTAAACCCAGCCGTAAGTGTTTACGTACCTCCCCCGTGGTCGACGCAGCGAAAATTGGGAAGTCCTCCCGAACGCCCGACTTGATATTCCGAGCGCGTCCGACAGATGCCCGGAACGACTGATGTATACAGATAGGCGCGACAGATATTGTGCGCGTTCAGCTCCTCGCTACGAGCAATTTCGCGCCCGCAGACCTTGGGAGGCAGCCTTACCGAGAACACTGAGAAACAAGGAAAGACAACTGAAGAACGAAGACGGAAATGAATTGTGACAAGACGGGCCCTTCGGTGTGGTTTTGCTACTGTCTCAGTTGGCACCGAGCGATACGTAGGGACACAAAAGGATTTAGGCTATGAGGCGGATACATTACCCAAGTCTCGTCCTTTCGAGATGCACTTTAAGATATGGATAATGATGTACTACCTCCCAATAGATGGACTTAAATGGCTGCAAAGCTGGCAATCTCACAACGTCTTTTATGCCGTACATTAACCACCAACGAGCAATATGTCGAAACTGCAGTCCTTCGTGAAACATACTTCCTATAATATGAAGGAGTAATTATACCCAAGATGTCCATGTAATGTTCAGGGGACGGGTCATGTCTGTCTTTAGGCCGCCCAGTGGCAAACGACAATACCCGTGCCTTGCGTATGTAATAATGCACGAAAACAATAAATTAGTTTTGTTACAGCTTCTGGAAGTGATTGGTCGGTCGTATGCCGTGTATGCCCTTCCCGTGGCATTTGCTTTGTTCGTTCTTCGCATTAAAAATTGACTTCCACGGTTTCATCATGAAAGCATGAAGTGATCCAGAAATGAGGTGCGAAATGTCTTTTGGACACCATAGTTGGAGTAGCACCTACCTGGCAGTAACGCCAGGTCCTACCTGTTCGGATGCCGGACTTTGATGAAATCTCCCCCTCATTTGGCCTTTGCAATAGCTGAAACGGTATCATTTGACATACAATGTTTACACATACTCGACGACTGTCAGGGCGGCAGCGGCAGGCCCCGGCGCTGGAAGGAGTCGGCCATGAGCGCGCACCAACAGGATTAACGTTGCGGCGAGCTGATGAGAGGTCTTGCACAATGCGGAACATATCTTACAGTGTAAACAACACGGCTGGCAGCTTTGTCCAATTACTCCTTTTTGGGCGGGGCCCCAGCGCGAAGCCACTCAGATGCACCTGCTCGCTAACTAAACGTTCATACAAAAGTCGCAAGAAATCAACACGCTCAATCACACGTGTCATTTCCAAATGTGCACACCTCACAAGCCAGGCTGTGACCATGCATGAAGACCAACCAACAGAGCCCCGCTCAACCTTGCCGAATACATGTACATATAAAATGTAAAACTGCAATCAATATTAGCCAGCTACACCTCACCACATCCATGCCCCACAGCCGTCCCCACTACAACATCCATGTCGCCTCCCGGCCTAACAATTCTTTAACTCCATCATGTCTACATGAACAATATGCAAAGCCCGCCCAACATCGCATATTATTGCAAGACCTGCGCGACAACAAACAGACGGCAAACTGCATGGCCTCGCCGTGGCGGACTCACGAAGCTTCACACTTACAACCGGACGCGAGACAAACCTAACACATCTTTCAGTTTGCCCAAAACACGAGCCCTTCCCAACACATATCCTTTCCGAGCGCATATCCTTCCGTACATGCCCATGGACTATCCTTATGCCCTCACTTAGGGCATAAGGATGGGTTTTTGGCCATTGAACCGCTTTTTTTCACCATTATTATTTTATATAATGGTTCTTTACATCATGACATATAAAGAATGGTCTCCGGAATTTTGTCAAATATGGGTGGGTGGGCTGGTTCATCATGGGGGCTCACCTCCCTTGTGGGTTTTTGGCCATTGAACCTCATTTTTTCACCATTATGTTTTTATATTGTGGTTATTTACATCATGAAATATAAAGAATGCCCTCCGGAATTTCGTCACATATAGGTGGGTGGGTTGGTTCATCATGGAAGCCCTTACCTTGGATGATTTCCACCCCATCCCACCCCACCCCACCCCGCCCCACCCCACCCCCACCCCACCCCACCCCACCCCACCCCACCCCACCCCACCCCACCCCACCCCACCCCACCCCACCCCACTCCACCCCGCCCAACCGCTTATGTCGAGTTACACTCCAGGGAGGGCATTTATGGTGTTGGGGGGCACACCTCCCTTAGGCGTTTTTTCCTCCCCGACTCAGCATATGAGGTTCGTTTACCTGCCCCACGTGGGTTTTTGGCCATTTACATCATTTACATCATGACATGTAAAGAATGCTCTCCGGAAGTTTGCCAAATATGGGTGGATGGGGTGGTTCATCATGGTGGCACGCCTCCCTTGCAGTCCTTCATCCTTACCTTCCACCTCTCACTCATACCGGACTTTATGCAACTTTGCAGTTGGGAAGCTCTGCTGGGAGTCGAACCCAGGACCACTGTTGTGGCCAGCCAATCAGAACTGCCTGGGCCCACAGTGACGTGTGGGTTACCCAGCCCGCAAGGTGCAAACCAAGCCTTGCGGTATTTGAACGTAAACACGCAGACATGGCACAAACATCAACCAACCCGTCTAATCAGATGACAAAATTCAACCACGCCGTATCAATACAACACAATATGACCGTTGAGTGAGTCACGTACACTTAGGGTTCCCACCCATTAATCATCCGGCCCGCAAGGTGCACACCAAGCCTTGCGGTATTTGAACGTAAACACGCAGACATGGCACAAACATCAACCAACCCGTCTAATCAGATAACAAAATTCAACCACGCCGTATCAATACATCACATTATGACCGTCGAGTGAGACACGTACACTTAGGGTTCCCACCCGTTCATCCAGTCCAATCCCGCCACTCCTTTCCACTCCTTTCCGCTCCATTTTCATCCCACGACCCTTTAATCCGATGCCATCTCCCCCCACCGCCAAGCCGAACTCCCTGTTGCATCTCTGTGCAACCTCCCGCCAGTACAGCAGCCCTCTCACGCAACACCCGCCCACGAAAAAATCTTCACCGTTTGTTCGCCACAAACAACGGCGATGAATGTCCCCCACACTGCCAAAGACACGGTGATTCGACGCCCATATGCCACCCCCCCCTCGCCTCCTTCCTAAAACTATATTCCTTCCCGTGGCCCTTCCTATTCACGATTCAGATAGCGCTTCATTACAAACCAGATGGGTCCTCGGGACGTCGCTTGCTTGGCCTTGAATTCTCCTTTCAGCCACGGCCTGCGTACAATCCATGTAAACAAGTAGTTAATGCAACAACATATGGCAGCAATCGTGTTCCTGATTTGTTCACTTACCATCAGTCGCATTTCAGGCTTGTCCTGGAACGTCAAACGTCTTCCAGCCCTCTGCAACGTTTCTTGCAGCTGCCAAGTCCTCGGAATAGCATTGCTGTTGAGCAGCTGCCAGGGTCGTCAATCTGTCCAACTCTGCAGCTAGATCGGGCTCGCGCTGTGCCAGTTTGATGAATCGTTGCATGACTCTCTCCTTTTGATCTGCATCTCCGAACTTCCACAACGGTGCCAAAAGTTGGAGTTGCTCCCAGCCGGTAAAACGAGTGAGAAGGACGTACAACGACGACCTTGTGAAATCACCCGACCGAGGAGGTGTTGCATGAATCAGCCATGGGTCGCCACTGAATGTTGCACCTTGCGCTGCATAATCTGTAACCACGTTGCCGTCTGCAATGGGAATTCCATACCGACGGAATGGTTCGCCCAGCTTGGCATAGGGAACTGTCAGCTTGAATGATCGGGTTTCGGGAAACACTGCAATGTGACCCTCTGGGAGTTGGAGTTGCGAAAGTGCCTGCTGGTTGATGATGGTGCCAAATGGAGGGCCCCGGGGCTTCACGATGAGGGCACGCGGGACGAAATGTAGGATATGGAGGCCTGGCGTTGTGGGCAATGGTGGCTCGTCCTGGTGTGGAACCAACGAAACAGCCGTGGCCTCGTTGTTGGCAATCCGGCGCAGACCGGGTGCTGCGTTATCCGAGAAGGCGACGAGCATCCCCTGGAAGAACATTCCAAATGGCGGAATGCCACCAGCCTTGTCATATGTGCACGTCTGCAGCCGGGAAACAAGGTCGTCTGGTGGTGCTTCTCCATTGGGCTGTTGGTCGATGTTCCGCCAAACATACAGAGGCAGCTGCCCATTGTTTGCCTCCCGTTCCACAAGTCGGCGATTGAGGAATAGCTGGACATTGTGTCGCAGTACTACAACACGCACTCGTTGAAATTGTTGGTAGCTCTGAACTGCCCGGTCATTCAGTGCATTCACTGCTGCTCTAATGTCGTCCTCTGTCCCGCGGCCTTGACCATCCCATAGATGCGCAATCCGCTGCAGCTTGGAGCCATCTCCAGTCTGGTCGTTACGACGGCGTTGTTGCTTGAGGAAGAACACTTGCTTGAACTTTGCCAGTTCCCGGGCACCAGCACTTGAATCACCGGCCCGGGTGGCCTCCGTTGCTCCCTTGCTTCTCAAAATTTGAGCCACCAATTGCTCCAGGGGCGTTGCATACATTGGATGATTTTGTGGCCTGACATGCTGGCGGACGTCACCAAAGAGGACGGCGTGATAATAACCCAGGGGTGGACCATCTGGAAGTGTGTCTCCACTCTTGATGTTTTGGCCACAGGTCTTGCGTGCCGAAGTACATATGTCCTTCCAGTGTTGCAAGCCAATAACACCATATTCGTCGAATATTAGAAAGCGGACTCCTTGCAAGTTAGACTGGGCCAACGCTCTGCTGTTCTGATTTGCAATTTTCGATGGCTTGTTTCTGGCACAGCGATACCCGAGTGCAAACAGGGAGGTGGTAGACACTGCTGTCAATGCTGGTGTCGTGACCTGCATGCAAAACGTAGCAAATTGCAAGACGAGATAAAATTCAGATAGACAGCATCGTAAGATAAAATACAGACAAACGAGCCTTATCGTGCAATCACCGATGCTTTGACAACAATACATCTTACTTACGTTCATGGCTGCTTTCCACATGTATGTCGAGATCGCCAATAGATAACACGCCCTGTGCTGGTACGCGAACCATACAAAAGCCTGCAAAATCCGGGTCTTTCCAGCGCCAGCGTCGCCAGTAATCAGAGTGTTGAGTGGAGGTTGCGGGCGGCCCTGGAGTTCTGCTAACAAAGTAAATGCTAACAAGCAAAACGGCCGTGATTGTTCATCGCCAAGACTGAAGAGTTGCGCCGCTTCCTCGGGAGATGGTCGTTCACGCCAGGGCAGAAGGATATTCGGAGGAGTTTCCTTGGGACCCAGCATTCTTTCGTGTCGCTGCTGTGTAGCCGGATCCATTACCGTCACAATGGCAGTCACCACACCAGTCGGCATCCGATGTAACCTCATTGATGTGGTGGATGTTGCAGCTTGGCCAAGCAATTCATGATCTGCCTGTGGTTGAAGGCTGATTTTGGCACGAGCGGATTGTAGATCCTTGATCTGTTGCAATTCCAATGGAGTGACACTTGCCTGGATTGCCGGAACAGAAAATTGAGTCTGGGATGGAGCACGCTTTTCCAAAGAATTGTCGCCAGTCGACAGTGGAGGCAGCAAGCTGACAGCATCAGATAAAGGCCCCGCCCTGTAGGATTGCCCATGTCCGTGCCTGCACTGTCTGATGTCTGATGTCTGATGTCTAATGTCTAATGTCTAATGTCTAATGTAAAAGGGCAAGTGCAGACTTTCGGCCGTCGGAAAGGCTGCATAAGTAAATGTTTACATTCTTTATTGCACGGTAAATTTATTATAGGAACCCAACCTCGTATGAGTAAAAGCCAGGTTGGCAGTCTCCATGGACCGAGGCCGAGGTCAAACCAACACCTCTCGGCCTATAATTAATTCCAGAAGATTCATCGTTCCTTAAAGTGGAATTCTGACATGACGGCGTGAAATGAATCTTCGTTTCGGCAAGCTACCAACTATGTTTGCATTGCGAACATTCTTCCCGCGACCACACCACAGCAGCTCTGCTAGCCGGTCCGATCGTCTTGACGCATATTGCTATTACAAAGGTTGCAAGGAGCAAACCATGAGGGGCAAACTGTTGGTTGTTGGACGCCAAGCCGCCAATGCACGCATGATGCAGCGGTCTTCTGCGGGCCGCCCAACAAGTCCAGTCGGCAACCTAGGGGATGGACTTCTACATTCCCTGTCCTAATGTTAAAGCAGTCAAGCCTCCTCTATGGCGAATACCTCAGTAGCGAAGCCTGTGCACTCTCGTCGGCAACTGCACGTCGTCGCAATCAACCCTCGCAAACAGTTCCGCTGTCCTTCTATTGGCAAGTCAGCCTGCGTGATGTGTAAATGATACACTCCATGTCTACTGTCAAGTAACTTCAGCCAATGCGCTGGCCGGAAGAGTTGCACAGTGCCGAGACGGCGCGCGATGCTAAACATGGGTCGGATTGCTGAAGCCGCAGGCATTTCAGATATAAAGCTCTGGCTTCCTATCAGCAGGAATGTCGACACTCTCACAGTTGACGCCCTCGCCGCTCGCTTTGGAAATGCCGTATTTCGGTCGATGCGCACATGCGCTCATGCACCCGACGGGATGACGCGCTTCGCGCGGCGCCGGCAGGCCTTGCTAACGACTCGGCTAGCAGGCATTTCGGGAAAAAGCTCTGGCTGTCTATCAGCAGGAATGTCGACACTCTCACACTTCACGCCCTCGCCGCCCTAGCACTCAACTTCACCCGTACGGATTTAGTGGGGCCCCGCCCTTTTTCCGGCTTCAAGGAAGCCGACACCAACCCCTTGTCGGATGACGGACTGTACCAGTACGTAGATAGTGCCGCCGGCGAGCTCGATCGGTCAGTCATCTGTATGTGTCGTCGGTCCATCCCCAGGCTTGGGTGGGTCGGACGGACAACGGTGTACGTATGCATGTCTATTTGTAGATACAGTGAGGGACTAGCCAGCCAGGTATTGAACCTGGCGGACCGCTGTATGATGAGCGACGGCACGCATCTGCCCTAGCCCGCCCGACGACCTTTTCTGTTTCGCGATTCTAGGCCTAGTGCATATATACGTGTTAGATTTCATGCTTTTAGTCGTGAAGCGAGGGGCTACCGCTCGTCCGTGTGGTCATAGAATACCTATCAGTGCTAGGAGGGGGGGTTCGGGGTGTGTGTACGTGTGTGGTTATGGGTGTATGTGGTCGTGGTACTGCGGTACCACTCACCCACACGCACTCCCCCCGGTTCCGCAGCCTTCTGAAAAAGAGAAGCATGTACGTCGTAATAAACAAGGGTTGTTTGAAAGGTTTAACCGCCGCAGTTGCAGTAGTCAGCATGTGTACTGTGCAAGACTCAGCGGCAGCGTAACCCTAATTCATAATAATCGTAGCAAAGCACACATATATAGCAATGGTTTGCATGGCAATGGCATACAAGGAAGCAAGCACGCAGGCTTGTTTGAGGGCATTTGGACCATGTAAGGAAGCGTATCGATGCGTTGTTGGGACAAGCATGCAAGAGCGCACTGGCGCAAAACAATACCGTTATTTGGAATAAGGAACGCTATGAATATAGTAGAATGTAGATCCGAGTGCATGGAAGAGTATATCATCCAGTGACCAGCAGCAGGCCAAATGAATAATGACATACTTTCTCTGCCTGTACAACAAACACCGAACGCACGGTAGCACGCAGATTGTAATAACGCGGCGTTTACGTACAGTACCGTACAATACCATACAGATACCTGGGATATCATGTCAGTCATCATCGGCCTCCTAACGCCCAACGACGTGGCTGCCTGGCGTATGGTCAACAGGGCCTTCAGGACCCAGCTAGCATCCCACAACACCTTCCACCTGTCGCTGCCGTCGCCGCCGGAGCTGTTCGCCCAGCACTGGAGCAAGGCACAGGTCATGCGGCTCCTAAGCATCAAGCAGAGGCGTCAAGGCGTTCAAGGCGGGTAGGGAACCCGCACACGCTTTCAACTCCATCCATGATTTCAACGACTGATTACACTCCGCGCGCCACAAGCGCACTGACTGGCAGCCAATCAGTCGTCGGTATGACGGCGACAGAAACATCAGAAACGCACGTACTCCTTCATATTCGCCGCCTGTACGGCAGAAATTAAAAGACTACGCGCACAACGGTCAACGATGGAGTCCATGCCCGGTAGAATTTCAAGAAAACCCAGCTGCTAGCAAAAGATGAAACGAACACGCGTAAACAAAATGGCTACCCACGCACGTACCTATCGGAACTATTTGCAGCGCCTCATAAGCGTTCGGTTGCCCTGATCGGATTTACGGCAGTGCACACAAGGGGTGTTCTTGCCTGCGAGCCAAGGTCTATCTACCAGGTATGCATGCGGTCGCACAACCGGCCAGACCCCGCCAGCTCCCACATACACCCAATTCGCACCCTGACCGGACGAAAGAGACGCCGATCAGGGGCCGAAGTCGCCGAAGTCGCCGATCAGGGGCCAACCGGGGCCGCGCCAAAACCGCAGCATCGACGGCTGCCTCTGCCACACCAAGCAGCAGCTCCCGAGAGACGGCAGTCGTGCGGCGTTTATTTGTGGCACGCAGTTACAAGTTCGCTGACTGAAGGGTTCATACTACGTACCCCTCTACGTCCGGCAAGGAAACGAAAGCCAGCGACCGGCCCATCCACACGCTTTTGCTCCAGGCAGGCGCGCGCTAGCCACGGTTGGGGTCTTGCTCATCGGAAGGCAGGCCCGCCCTTGCCATGCCGTCTGTCCGTACTTCCGTACGATGCATGTTCTTACTTGCATGGGAGCACCAGCACCACACGGTCCCAATCCCAACCCAACATACCACAGCAGCATCAGCATCAGCAGCAGCAGCAGCAGTTCCCTACGCAAATCCCCTCCCTCCCTCTGCTTCCTCGTGGAGTCAGCTGCTTATGCCATGCCAAAACCCAGCTGCAGCAAGCAGGAGGAGCAGCAGCAGCGCCACAACCCAACCCTGACGCCCCGACGTCTGTGAACCCAAAACCCGACGCGGAGCATCGGCCTGTCCTCCCTCTCCTCCCACGCACCGTCTCACTCGGGCCGCCCTGCACCCCGCCTGCGCCCCGCGCCTTGACTTCCGCTCGAAGGTCCTCCAGTTCCATCACGTTGGCCCCATGGAAGTGCCAGCGGGTCACCGCGGCCTCCAACACTGCCGGCCAGTCCACCGAGCAGCCCGCCTGCAGAAGCAGCCGCACCACGGCGGCCGCAGCACACGACTCCAAGGGTAAGGACCGGACACACTCCACGGCAAGTCCCGCAGGGTAGGGCTGGCCCAGCATCTGAAGCAAGCGGGCCAGTGTGCGCAGGTCGCCGTTGGCGGCAGCTTTCTTGTAGACCTGCATACGACCGTCCTGCAGTGCCAAAGGGCACGGGCATGGTTTGATAGGGACGTGCCCAGACAAAGGCTCAGTCAGTCAGGCAGGTGTATATATATTTTATGATGAGTTGATGACCCGCAAAAATAAACAAGCCTACCAATCAAGAGCTGTTCTGGCCGCATACACCCTGGGTGCTCGCTCGACAAGCAAATCTTCGGATGCTGCTCAACAGCAAAGGATACAGGATCTGCCATGTGCACTGCCACTGCCCTGCCCCACCCAACACCCCCCTCTCACCCCCTGCGGTGCCGGGCAGTTGTGGTCCGCCAGCCCTCCCCACGTCTCATTCGGGCCGCCCTGCACCCCGCCCGCGCCCCGCGCCTTGACTTCCGCTCGAAGCTCTTCCAGTTCCAACACGTTGGCCCCATGGAAGTGCCAGCGGGTCACCGCGGCCTCCAACACTGCCGGCCAGTCCACCGGGCAGCCCGCCTGCAGCAGCAGCCGCACCACGGCGGCCGCAGCACACGACCCCAAGGGTAAGGGCCGGACACACTCCACGGCAAGTCCCGCGGGGTAGGGCCGGCCCAGCAGCTGAAGCAGGCGGGCCAGTGTGCGCAGGTCGCCGTTCGCGGCAGCTTTCGTGTAGGCCTGCATAGCTTCCTGCAGTGCCAAAGGGCACGGACATGGTTTGATAGGGATGTGCCCAAAATAAACAAGCCACATACAGACAGACAGATAGACACCCTGGGTGCTCGCCAAATCTTAGGATGCTGCTCAACAGCAATTGATACATACAGCAGGATCTGCCATGTGCACTGCCACTTCCCCGCCCCACCCAACACCCCCCTCTCACCCCCTGCGGCGCCGGGCAGTTGTGGTCCGCCAGCCACTCCAGCGCGGCCTCGATGACGCCACTCTCAGCCGCCTGCCTCCAGGGGTGGTCGCCCCAGCGGCAGCCATGGGTGAGCATCCAGGGGCCGCCGCTGGCGAGCGTCAACGCCATGAGCTCGATGTCACCTGACGCCGCAGCTGAAGCAACAGGACACTGTGCGATCCACCCCGGGCCCAGCACATCCTCGCCCAGCAGCCAGTCCACCACCGCCCTGTGCCCGCCGTGCAACGCGTCACGAATGATCTGTCTCTTGAACCAGCCCGGGCTGTCGCCCAGTGGACGGCGGCGGTGGATAGCGCGAAGGAAGTCCAGCTTGCCAGTCAACGCGTGATGCGATGCCGCACTAAGGATCCCCCAACCGCCATGCTCCATGGCCCGGTCGAGAAGGTACTCGTGCGTGTCCATGTCATTCGCGTCTTTCAAGTAGTTCCTGTGCCTGAGCTGCAGCAGCCCAGGCAGCCGTGGCAGCAGCCACTGCAGCCGCGGCAGGGCTCCCTGGCGGCTTACCGCGGGCGCGCAGGCGAAGGACAGGTTGCGTGCATGTTTCGCAGGCAGGCCATTGGGCAGGACTTCCAGCAGGCCGTCCAGCAGGTCAAGTGTCCATGTCAGCTTCTGCTCCCAGTCGGGTGTCGTACTGCAGGTGGTGCCCTCAACCATGTCCACAACCATCCCGAACCAGTCAGACTCATCCATCCCGTCCAGCGCGGCTGCAGCAGCCCCGTACTCCCGCTGCAGCACAGGCAGCTCGCAGCCCTCCGCCACCGCCGGCAGGAAGTCCCGCGGGCGGGGCTCGCCAACGGGCGCCAGTGGCCGCAGCTGCTCCACCAGGTCCAAGTGGCCCCCGCGGGCGGTGGTGCACACCAGCCGGGGCACCATGTCGCCCTCCGTTGGCCCCCAGAGCCACAGCAGCTCCTGCACCAGCTCCCCGCGGCCGGCGCGAGCTGCGGCGCAGATGAGGCCCATGCGGCAGCCCTGGCCCCACAGCCAGAGACACATCTCCTCGCTGCCCGCGGCGACAGCAGCCTTGCAGACCTCGTCCGTTGGCAGGCAGCCCGCCAGCCGCACCGCCGCCTGCAGGTTGGCCAGGACGCCGCTGGCCGCCGTCAGGCACAGCAGCTGGCGCCTCTGCTTGAGGCTTAGGAGCCGCATGACCTGTGCCTTGCTCCAGTGCTGGGAGAACAGCTCCGGCGGCGACGGCAGCGACAGGTGGAAGGTGTTGTGGGCTGCGAGCTGGGTCCTGAAGGCCCTGTTGACCATGCGCCAGACAGCCAGGTCATTGGGCGTTAGGCCGATGATGACAGACATTATATCCCAGGCGTCCCAGACGCTGGGGGCGTCGGCGTGTCGAGCACCGGTGGGTTCAGCATCCATCCTGCAACGTTACGGTAACTTGCGGTCGCAGGTAGGTGTGGAGCCGCGGGCGCGCGATGTATGACGAGGTAAGCGCACGGCGACGTCGACGGCCGGCGAGCGAGGGTGGGCAGCTGGGGTAGTGAAGCGGCGCAGCGACACCTGCACCCGCGGGATGACACGCACGGTGTAGGCGAAGGAGTCAGGGCGAAGGATTCTCCGTATAGAAGAGTGATGTCGTTGGTTTCTGTGGAAAGGGGGCCTTCCATCAGCGAGCGGGGCCGAATGAGGCGGCCTGAGCGAGGGAAAATATAATAGTAAATATAATAACAATTTTAATAATAATAACAATATTTGTATGCCCGGCGGAGCCGGGGCGTGGGTTAGGGGAGCGGGAGGGGTGGGGTGTCGGGCTGCCCCCATCCCAGGCCTCTCCCGTTACCGCGCCTGAGCGGGTGAGGTAACCCGGACGCGCGGCGGGTCATGCGGTACGAGGTAGGGTCAGCGCGCCAGCGCGCGCTTCCTTCTTGCGCAATGCCAGTGCAAAATAAAGTCATTTCCTGCAAGGAACCGCAGCCTCGTGGATCTACGTGGGCATCCGAGGTGTTTATGGGTTCCAGTCGACTTGTCAGGCTGCGCTGATGGTCACCAAGACAGCTTGGGGCGGTCTCATCTATCGCAGCGACTAGCAGGCATTCCAATACGGCAGGCGATTACTTACGAAGGTCAACTAGCCCGAGTAGCTCAGCAGGGTCTTGTGGGCCTAAGCCCAACGCTGGTTGTGGAAGTCTCGCTCTCCTAGCTATCAACGTATCAAGCTGGAGATTGTTTGCGCGTTCGATCTTCTTTGAACGTCAATTAAACAGTGGCTTTGGAAGATAGAGGGCAATAGAGGGCGAAATTAGCAGGGCCCCTGATGGGAAGGCACCCGCGAGCCCCTCCGTCCAAGGTTAACGAGGGAAGCACTAACGAGAAGCTGGAATGCCGCTTCAACGGCACTGGGACGGCGACAACATCACACAGGTCCTCTCTATTTATTTACACAAGCGCCTCCGTCACCTTTGGTTGCCTCGACAGCGCCTCGACCAGGAGCAAACGCCGTCTCGTTTACTTGGGTTATATTCGCGATGTATTCTAACCCGTGAGCCGCTGCGCTTGTTTGTTGAAATAAAAAAGCTCTGAGTTGCATGTATTGTCCTCGAGAGTGGAGCTGTTGCGCAACGCATTACAGTTTTCTGATGACAGGCAGACTGCCGTACGTACGGCAAACGCCCCAGACGATATCTGTTGGCGCTACCTACACACCCGACGGCCCCAGCGCAAATGTTTCCTTGCTTCCCAGGCGTGGAAGGTTGCTGCAGCCACCTTCCGCATCTTTCCACGTCCCCCATGCACGGCAACCTCCTGCCTCCTCGCACTCGGGTGCAGCAGCGTCCACACATACAACCTACCGACACACACACACACACACTCGTGTTCAGGTGTCGAGGTGGTTGAGGTCAACTACCGCGTGCGTGTCCCGCCATCCAGAAGCCGCCCGGCATACCCGTGGGATACTCACTTTCATGCCGCACCCACCTTAAGGTCTGCCCTGAGCCCCGCCGATCGTGCGCCGCAATACGATACATCATACAGTGGGCGCACGTTCTGCCAGATTAGCCCATCCAGCAGCTGTTTACCTGCCACATCCCGTTCACCGTGAACCGCCCCAAAGACTCTCACGAGCGCCGGCGGACCCCAACTATCATCTGCAAATAAAAAGCCTTATCGGCAAAACAAACGGTGTAAAAATGTCCCTGCCTCGCCACTCCCGCGTGGAGGTCCGCTCCATTCCGTTGACTTGCTTGAAGCGCCTCGCAATGCGTCCTCCCTCACCGTCGAGGGCATGTACGTAGCCCCACGCCTCAAACGCCTACCTGGCTATGTACGACATGGCAGAGCAGTACGGCACGCAGTACAGCCTCCGACACACCACGCACGCCGCAGCACCTCAAACCTCAAAGCGCACTCCCGCGCCTTCGCAGTATGTACAACCCATTCGTCCATCATCCGCGACCCACATAAACGGCAGCCTCAAGAGCGCAGATGCCGTACGTACGGCAACAACAACCGCACCTCTCCATCCGTGTACCGCATGCAAACACGTGTTTGAGTCCCGTCAAGACCGTCCGCCGTCCGGCGCCCAATGACGTCGACGTGGTGCGGTGGTGGGTGCATGTGAGAGCGACACCGCCCAACCGGGGCCCAAACACCCAACCTCTCGATAGGCGCCGTGCCACATGCCCTACCTGCTGTTGCAACCCACATGTCCCGCATGTTAATTAATTAATTAATTAATTAATTAATTTTATGCGGAGCCAGACTCTCGCGTATGTTAAGGGGACCGGGCCTAGTGAGTAATTTCTTCTCAGTTCGGCGCGATCACCAAGGGGAATCAGACCTGACGGGCGGACTGATTGATCTGAGACGTTTTCTCGAACGTCTCTGCACGATCCGGAGTTTAGCGGGCCGGACTCACCGTTATTACCCTGGCTAACTGCCAGGGGGCCAGCGGTGGGCCCGCATGCTTGCTTGCAACGCACATACGCCCCATTTATGGCAGTCGTGCAGCCGCTGGCTCCAACGACGACGGGGGGCCGCCTCGCTCTTGTGAAAAAGGCTGCCGCCATGTGCCCAACCCGAACAGCCAGTGACTCCAATCCGTGCAACCGGTCAAGCCAGCACATACACCTGCAGCACGGCCGCACCTGACCGGCCGGGTACCGACCCGACAAGCAACTGGCAAACACCCCTTCCCGCGAATGAAAACCTGAAGCCCCAACCCAAACCCACATCAGGACAGACCGATCGCAACAACGGCCGGTTCTTGTTGTCCAGGAATACCGGTAACCGGTACAATCGGTGCTAACGTCGACCTTCTGGCTAGGGTGCGCCGTCGCCCCACCGGCCAGACCGTACCAGCTCCCACACCCAGACTGGCACCCTGACTGCTGGACGCAAGAGACGTCGATCAGCAGCAGCAGCTTGTGCCCTTGTCCGGTCGCCACCCGGTCCGGCACAGGTTGGCAGAGCGAGGCGGATGCATGGATGAAGTCACCGTTCAAGTGCCAACCGGCGGGGTGCCACAAAGCAACCGCAGTTCCAACGGTGGCCTCTGCCACGCACAGAAAGCAGCTCCCGAGCGAGAGAAAGCGGCCGTGTGGCGTCAGCAATAACAAGTAACCCGAAGATCAGCTCTTCGGGGCCAACTAACCATGATGCGTATTCGCAACCTTTCACGGGCGTATCCGTCGCGCACCCTGAACATACGCCGGACGAGGGGCATCACGCACTGCGATGGGCGCTGGGCTGGGCCGACGCGACACGGAGCGCAAACAACCCCACCGCTACCCTACTCCTGCTGCCCACGTCCCAAACGGCGCCCTACACCCGCTACCTCACCCACCCGCTGGCCACCATGATCGGTTAAAATAGATGCATTTTTCAGGAACGGGGGGCCTGTACAGCGAAGTGAGCGTAGACGTTCCCAAACCCTACCCAAACTAACGGACTCACCTACTCCTGGTCAGCAACGACTCCGGCCGCGTTTTCAGTACCAGCATCCGCCGAGCGCTGGCTATGACGGCGGCATCCATTCGCGCTCGTACTGGCCCCGCCCTCTCTTGGACACCTCCCCAATGGGTGCGTAGGCGGCTGCGCAGTATGACCGAGAAGCCACCCGCCGCGGCGGCTCCCTCCCGTACGCGCGACAACCTGTGTCTACATCGGTGCGCGGAGAGATCGGTTGTTCGAACTCATAATCCTAGCTGACTTACGGGTCTGGCGATGAGACGGCGAGTTCATGCGTGAACTGTGACGGACAGTCTGTATAATCAGGATTTCGAGCTCAATGCTAAAAGCTATAGGTCATTTCACGTCAATGAAACCCTAATGAAGTCTATGGCAAGTGAGGTACTGAATGGTCTTTTGGAAACAGCTGCATGCGGACTGCTAGCTAGCTGGGTCTTTGGGGGGGTCCATAGCCGTAAGCGCCCTGCATGCACTGCGTGTTCGGGCGCTCACGTGCCGTGAGCGGGGGTCACCCTGGGTGTCGTCTGAGCCACCGGACACTACAAACCTTCCTGGCGATATTCTTTCCGTCTTCCCGCAGCGCTCCCCCGCACAACATCCGCTATGCTTGGGCGTCGCTAATGAAATCTGGATGGTACGTAGCTTGCTTGCCCGCCATCCATGTCCTGCGTCCGCCTCCACATGCACTCGCTCCAGCTTTTTCCAGCGGCGCATTCCGCACCCGTTGCGTAGGGTCGCTCGGGTGCAGCCTACGGCACCGCGCATTCTTATCTAGCGACTGCGTGGGCCAGCGCTACGGCCCGCCCCTTAAATGAAGGGCCCCCACGCACCAAGCCAGGCGCCCTTGTTTGTGTGTCGTCCGTCAGCCGGCGGCGGGCGCCTCCGTCTCCCACTCGTCCCCGCTGCTAATCATATCCTGAAATAGAACCCTGAGGTCCTCTGGAGACATAAATCCACACCGGATCTTCCGCATTCCTAGACCTCGCACTACGCCCGACTTGGCCGCGCGACGCCGTAGCCACAGCGTGCGTGCTATATATGCGGTGGTCTATCTGATGGGGTAGCGGCTATCGATGATGCCGGGTCCTCGTCGGTCGCGTTTCTACTAAGAGGCGCCAGGACTTTCTACACAACGAAAAATATTCTTTTATTTTTTTACTTTTCTAAAATGATTCATTCATCACATATATGCAGGAGCCGAGGGTGTTTTTGAGTGCCTCAACCGCCGGTGATCGAAGCTAACCCGGCTCGATCGCCCCGACCGGATGTCCATCCCCAAGCAATCGCACTGTCTAGCTACGTAAAGCGCCGGCCACGGATAAGCAGATGGCTGGATCGATGTCCAGCTTGCCTGCCTGCTCAACCAGTTTTGATTGCGTCAATGGGCGGGTTCACGATCCTCACAATGATTTTCTTGTATTTGGGGTGCGGTGCGGTGCGTTTGCGGTGCGAGGACTAACGTGACGACCCTATACGATTGCCGCATGCATATCGACTGTCCATATTATTACAAGATAGATTCTTAATTCGGCAATGTTCCGCCAACGTCCTCATCACCATCTTCCGGATGGATCCTGCTGGGGCGAGCGGCTCGTTTGCTCGTCGAGGGCAAAGCTTCAATCAAGAGCCTCAAGGAAGCGGGCGAGCGAGTCACTCGATCGATGAACGAGCGACGTCCCGCTCGGCAAGTCTTGCGAGAAGCCCGCAGGAAGGTCCCGGCCAGCAGGACAACCTTGTACGGCCGTTCTGTACTGTCCGAAAGGTATGAAGATAAAAAGCAACGAAGCGAGGTTTTCATCAGATGCCGGAGTTGCGAATTGCCTTCTACTGTTAGTGGCAAGCAGGATAGGTAAACAGCTACGAAAGCTCTGCCGGCTGTATGTGCACTTATCCTGCGCGCTCGAAACCCCACTCGATCGATATATAGCTGGCAGGTCGGAGAAGATAGCAGCAGATAGATCTGTTGATATATCTTCACTCGCCAGGGCGAGCTAGCGGCTGGAGTCCACATACAGCAAGCACACAAGGTATGCAATGAAAATCGACGCTGTCGAGACCGAGAGCGTGAGGCTGCGCGCGCGTCTGCAGCTTTCCAGCTCCGTCCGCAATCCAATGTGCAGGATTACTTGTATATATACATGCACGTATTGTCCGTCGTTAGTTGCTGCGCGTCCGCAGCGTAGCGCGTTACACAGCTGCAACCTTGCCGGCCAACAAGACGGGCCTGATGAGCTTCGTATGGTTGCTTGCCGCGGTTCCACGGCTGGTGGTTCCTTGGCTGTATGTATCCCCTGTATCACCGCTTGCTGGTATATTTAGTGAACCTGCTGAAGCCTACTCATTGACAATTCTTTGGACGCACTAACCGTGGCCTCACATACATGCCCCCTCGCGCGCTCTTGTACTAGCTCGTCAGCGTCAACGTCGAGGGCGGATTTTTCATCCACGCTTGCCGTGCTGTATGGAACTACTACTGCCTTCGCTCAACACGCCACACCGCAAACTGCGGCAGCAGGTATCTTTGGGAACGTACGTCGGGGGGGGGGACACGCCTTATTCGGTCGGTGCTTCGATCTAAAATGGGCGCCCTCTGCACGCGGGTCATCAGTCCTGCCCTGCCGTACCATGCATAGCAAGTCGGCATTCGCTTTGGGTTCGGCGCGTCCGTCCGTCCGTCCGTCTGTAGATACCTACTTGCTTGCCAGCCAGCCACTTCAGATAGAATAATGCTGCATGCATATCTCGCTGGAAGTGTCCGTCCCGTTACGTACATGCGTGTGCCCCTAGCTAGACTAAATCATGTGTGGGTGCGCGGGTGCGAGCGAATGGCCAATAAACGTCATGACATTGAAAATGTTACGCGAAGGAAGGACTACACAATTGATTAGCTTGCCCGCTCGCTCCTTATTTGCTGCCTTCAAAGCAGGTTGGCTCACATACGTAACGCGCGGCGGTTCGACCAACGCACCAACAACTGAGCCACGGCCGCTCCAAGCGCCTACCCCGAGCGCCGCATCCTCAGCAGTGCTCGCATCCATCCGCATCCAGAGGCCGTGAGAAAGGTAGGTGTTATGAGCTGAACACCGATCGAACAACGCTGGTGACAGGGTTAATGATCGAACAGGGGGAGATAGCGATCCAGAGAATCTCGATCGGCATGCATGTATGTGGGCAGCTGCTAGTTGTATGTCCATCCGACCATCCATGGCGTACTCCCCCGACGGTTAGCACAGTTAGTTGCAGCAAAGTAACGAAAGCAGTAGAAGTAGTAGTAGCTATTAGTAATGGCAGCAAAGTAATAACGAAAGCGCAAACGTGTCGCACAAGCAAATTCTACCTGGTGTACAATTCGCTGTCTGCATTGCGTGACTAGCGCCGGACCGCGTACAATACATATAAACGTGTATATAATTCATGTTTCAGGAGTAGGAATATGGTTTCGATCAAAATATATTGTACTTTTTAGCAGTTAGTTGCGATCAACCAAATAAAGTCACCGTACGGTGCATGCTGCTCCATCCAATTCATTTGCAGAAATGTGAGGGACCTAGCATTGCACAGTGTCTAGAAAACTTGCAGGAGGGTGCTTTGAAATTAGTAAGGACCTTTCTGAGAAAATCACCAGCAGGGCGCTTCACAAAAAACGTACTAACATACGAATTGTCCAGTTAGGGTGTGCTCATAAGTACCGTACACATTGCTGATCGTCGCGCAGCCCCGAAAATTGCTTATTTTGAGAGTTGCGGAGACCAAGCAGATAGGAAGTATTTTATGTAGTCGCGCCAAATCTACTAAAAGCAGCGTAGCCGGAGGTGAGAATACCAATCAAGATATGCGGTATGCGGTTGACCCTGAAAGCTATTCTGGAGTGTTCCTGAGCTCCAATGGGTACACCTGTTGTTACACTGGATGTAGGGTACGGGAGAGGTAGGGGCGGCGGGACGGCCCCTATCCTATCTATAATTTTACGAAGTTAATGAACAAAGTTGCGCACGGCCGTCAAAACATATATTGCACATTTTTGGGGATAGCTATAAATGTATAAATTTATGCGCGACGATATCGTGTGGGCGGGTACGGCATGTCCTGTTCGGTCCTGATTCGGACTTCACACGCTGAGCTGTTATCGTTGCTTCCAGCTCCACTGATAACTTGCCTAGTTACCGTTGCTTCCAGCTCCAGTCAATGATGATTTCGTAAGGGAACGGAAGCGGCCGAATCGCAAACTTCCAATTTAAGGGTAACCGTCCTCTCAGAACAATAGGCAGGTCTTTTAGCAGTTAGGCTACTTACATTCAAATGGTAACCAGTATCGGTCATCATTATTAATCCCGCTGAGTGACACTAGCCTGAGATATCAGTAGTACGCAATTTGAGCGACCATCATTTGTGTTCCTGCTTCGCCAAGGGTCTCGCTACATCGCGTTATCGAAAGGGATGAGACCCCCTGAGACCCCTTCGCGTTCTCAGCCACAACTAGTCAGTCTATTGCTGTGTGTTCTATGCAAAAAAATGTACTGATTAGTGGCGGGCGAGACACGTACACGTGCTAAGATGAGGTGGATCCATTTTCCCATGACCATGGAGGCTCAAAGCGGCCTTACAATGAGTACGAAGGATACAACCAAGTATACAACTTATTATTATCCAAAGTGCGGAGACCGTTCTTCCGTTCATCGCGGATTTGATGACCTCCTGACCGCCCTCAAAATAACGCATACTTGATCAGGCAGTCAAAGCACTAAAAATGCTGTTAAGTTCATTCCTCTATCTGAGACTCGCGCATTGAAGACTTTTGAAGGGCGCGCTACGGTATCAGGGCCTGAGACCCCCGATGAGCCCGATGGCCGTCCCATCGGAGTCTCACGAGACCCGCACAGCGGGTTGTCCAGGGGTCTCACCCCTTTACGTATTATACTGTTATTAAACCCATCGAGTTCCCGGGGTACGCAATATTGACACGCAATGGCTGCCCCGAAGCTCATTATTCATTATCCTACCTACTACGTATTAGTTATATATAGCGTGAATATATAGCAAGTGGATGGACTATGACGTGACGTGGCCCCGCGAAGTCGCATATTTTATTATGGCACAACCTAGACATAATAGTCATTGATACCGTATTACTACCACGTATGTAGCATTCAGGGCCTATCGGCGGGGCGGCATGCTTCGTGCGCCTGCCTGCCTTGCGTGCGGCACCTGCCTTGCGTGTTACCATTGATGAATTAACCCCATACCACTTACCCCTGTGGCGGACGCACGCCCCCGGTTGATGTACAGCTCGTCAGCTCTTCAGCAAGATGGATAACCGGAGGCCCCTCCGTGTTGAGAGACGGCCCGAGTACGACTCCGCGGCCAGTCTGGTGTGCAACGCCTACACGGCGTTCTTCCTTTGGTTGGTCGGGTTCTTCACTGCCGCTGAAGCCCACGCCCCCGCCGCCAATGCCGGCGGGCGGGCCGCCCACGCCGCCAATGCCGGCGGGCAGGCCGCCCACGCCGCCCACGCCGGCGGGGATCGTCTCGCCCCCGGCGGCCCGGAGGCCGCTCACGCGGGGGAGCAGCAGCCATCTACCAGCAGCGCAAACAACACACCAGCAGCACATGGGGCAAAGGCGTTGTTCACCGAGACTAATAATGACTACGTGGCTTTGACTTGCTCGGAAGCCAAGTACTGCAGGGAGGTCGTCAGCTCGTGCCTGAACGCGCTCTTTGTGCGCATCCGCGCCTTCTTCGTCGGCATCGGTCCGCTTGCCTGTCTGCTCATCAGCGCCTTCATGCAGATCAGCCTGCCCGTATTCATCCTGATGCACTGGCTCCACAACAAGCGCGCCGGCATCGATTCGAGCGAGGATGTGAGCGTGAACGTGAAGGACGTGCTTCAGATTTTCCGGGCGACCGAGGTGGAGCAGCAGGAGAGCGACCACCTGCTTCGGGTCGATTATTTTGACGATTATAACAACCCAAGTCCAGGCCCTGCTGATGTTCGGCACGTGAAAGTCTACTTCTGGGAGCTGCACTGGGCCAAGGGCCTCGTCGCCACCTACGTGCTCTTCTACGTGCTGCTCAAGGACTTCCAGTGCATCTGCAAGCTGATGATCGTCGCGCTGCGGCTGTGGGCCGCGCGGCCCCGGCGCACGATCCACCTCCAGCGGCCCATCGTCGTCATCTCGGTGATTATGTGCCTCGTCTACGAGGCCATTGTGGCGCTCGTGTTTGTCATTTCTCTGCTCGTCATCGGCCGCAGCACCAGCCCCAGAGACGTGCTGCTCAGCGGCGTGGGCGCCCTCTTCATTTTGGAGATGGACGACCTGGTCGTGTCGATGACGGAGGCGGAGTTCCAGGATCGCGCAAAGGTCACCATCATCGACAACGAGGCCGATGACTTGTACATGTTCCTGGAGGGCAAAAAAATGTTTGTGTACATACTCATCATCTGGCCCGTCGCCTTGTTTTGCGTGGCTGAATGGGCGCTCTTCGTCTGGAGCATTAACCGCTAGATAGATAGCTAGATAGCGCGCTAGGGTAAGTACCGAGATGGCTGGCTGGGTCCTACATACGGCTGGGTAGATACATGAATGGCTTGACCTACCGTTGAGATCGAATGATGTTTAATTGATTGACTGGGTGTTTGCTTGCTGGCGACCCGGTTCGTTGTTTCTGTTGATCTCCAAACAATTGAAGCTGGGGACGGAGCGTAGGGACCGAGCCGCTGGCACCTGTGCCGCAGGCAAGGCAGAGGCCGCGGGCATCTTGCCACCGCCGGCAAAGCAGAGGCGGCAGGCAGGAGTGGCACAGGCCGGGGGGTGTAGTGGGCGGCGGGGACGCACGCACGCGCGCAGTGCGTGTATGTCTGTCTGACGATATAGGAGTAACACACGCCGCCGCCGCTTGCATGGGGTGCTTCCTTATGTCGGTCAATTACGTGATTGGCGAGTTGGTCCGCTGTCATCGTGCGTCGTCGTTACTGCACAGATGTGCCTCAGCCGCAGCTAGCTGGCTGCGTGTTGGCGTTCATAACATTCGCGATGGTAGAAATTGCTGAGCTGCAACATAAGTTGCTGCTGGTAGTCAATCGTACTCACTTATATTCATTCGTACATGCATGTATGTTTCTTTCGATCCCGGCCATGAATGCATTATTAGATAGACCTTCGCTGGCAAGAACATCCGTTGTGTGCACTGCCGTATATCCCATCATCAACGAAGGCAACCGCAGGCTTATTAGGCGCTGCAAATAGTGCCGCCGGTAGGTACGTGCATCGGTGCATGGGTAGATAGCCATTTTGTTTGCGCGTGTTCGTTTCGTCTTTTGCTAGCAGCTGGATTTTCTTAAAATTCTGTCGGGCATGGACTCCATCGTTGAAAGTTGTGCGCGTAGTCTTTTAATGTCTGCCGCACAGGCGGCGCATATGAAGGAGTACGTGCGTTTCAGATGTTTGTGTCGCCGTCATACCGACGACTGCTTGTCGGCCCTGGCCGGCTGCCGGTCAGTGCGCTTGTGGCGAGCGGAACGTAATCGGTAGTTGAAATCATGGATGGAGTTGAAAGCATGCGCGGCGGGTTCCCTGCCTTGAACGCCTTTAAACTGCAGACCTCCACGTCACGCCGCCTACCCTGGAGCACCCATAACCGGGCGTGATCGTTAGGGACGGTACCTTCGCTCATCAGCGGGTTTCACCACTCCGCATTTAAAACAGACCCTACCTGATTCTAAATGCGCAATGCATCGATGCCTCTCCACCATCCAGACGCTATGTATGTTGTACGACCGTGAGCGGAAGGTTTACTACGTAACTATCGCAAAGGAAGCGTGTCTCGATCAGCAGTATCCAGACAGGATAATAATAACTAGGCCAGAGCCGGTCCGGGCGGGCAAGCAATACATCCATCCCTTCCACCCTTTCCATCCTTCAAGGAGAAGGGGGTCGGGGCCACAACCCAGCAGCTGTACGTAAGGGCTGCCCTGCCGCAGCTATGATGCCTGCAACATGCGTGAAAGCTGTGCGCGCGCCCGGCCACAGGTCGCTTCTTGGTGATGATGCTTGCATGCATTTGCGTGGCGCGTCGCGCGTGGCCACCACCCAGACGTGAACCTTCATTTCCTGGGACTGTTCCGGGCAGACACGATAGATGCAGCAGGCAGCAGGCAGGAAAAGCACAGTGCTACGTGGTAAACATGCAATGAGGCTTGGCATGCTGTTTTGATTGGTTGTCGCGCGCGCTTACTTCAATCGCGCGCCCGATTGATTGATGAGCAATTGACGAAGTACGACGGAGCCCTCGATACATACAGCCGCGCGTACGCCGGCGTTCCATCCCTCGCTTGTATGTACGTGCGTGCAGGGCCACGAAAATGCGCATAGTTGCTAAGAGGTGCGTGCGGTGCCGCAGCGAGCCACCACGCATCAGCGCTTTATTACTGCTCGAACAACTGTTAGGCATGAGCACGCACGCAGGTGGGAACATATGCATGCTTGACTGCAGCGAGTGATTATCCCAGCTTCCTTAGCATTCGTCTTAAGAGTAATAGCGGAGGAGCATAAGCAAGGGGGGGGGGTCTCAATCGCTGGCTGGTTGGGGCGCTTGATTGAGCGAGCCGCCAGTGACACGTCTGTACTTTGGGGGCATAGTGTTGACACGGTGTATGTTCGGCCTGCTTCAACATGGCCGTGTATTGCAAAAAGACACGGATAGTGTCATACACGGCCGCTTCAACACAACCGTGTACAGATGGCCTTGTCCAACACGGCCATGTATATCGCCCCGTGTAGACACAGGTTGTCGCACGTACGGGAGGGAGCCGCCGCGGCGGGTGGCTTCTCGGTCATACTGCGAAGCCGCTTGCGCACCCATTGGGGAGGTGTCCAAGAGAGGGCGGGGCCAGTATGGGCGCGAATGGCCGCCGTCATAGCCAGCGCTCGGCGGATGCTGGTACTGTAAGCGCGGCCGGAGTCGTTGCTGACCAGGAGTAGGGTGGGTTAGCTGAGAAAACTCCAAAAATCCAAAAATCCCGTACGTATGACACAAGTAGGGGGAGTCCGTTTGGGTAGGGTTTGGGAACGTCTACGCTCACTTCGCTGTACAAGTCCCCCGTTCCTGACAAGGGGTTGGTGTCGGCTTCCTTGAAGCCGGAAAAAGGGCGGGGCCCCGTTCAATCCGTACGGGTTAAGTCGAGTGCTAGGGCGGCGAGGGCGTGAAGTGTGAGAGTGTCGGCATTCCTGCTGATAGACAGCCAGAACTTTATTCCCGAAATGCCTGCTAGCCGAGTCGCTAGCAAGGCCTGCCGGCGCCGCGCGAAGCGCGTCATCCCGCCGGGTGCATGAGCGCATGTGCGCATCGACCGAAATACCGTGGCTGTCGGACGGACGCGGTACGGAACGCCGTATACATACTGCTTTATTATCGACGGAACTCTTCGCCAAATAATAAAGGACAGCTGCTGGCTGGCGAGCCTCCTGGCGGCCAAGAAGTCGTCCGGCGGCGTCAGTGCGGTGGTCACCCGGGCGGGCGGGGTTCTGTGCCATCCCACCCGCCCCACCCCAGCCCATCCACGCACCTTTCGGTACATGCCTTCGTTCCCATACATACGTATCTACATACCCCGTGTGTGTGTTTGTGCGTGTGTGTATTTGCCGGCTCATGTCCGTACGTCCGGGTAGGTTGCATGTATATGCTGTCGTCGTCTGGCATGCATGCATGGCCTGGCTGGCTGCCCTCCGCTGCAGTGCCGCTGCAGTCGGCCGACGACGACCACGCACGCACGCAGCTTGCCCCCTAGCTAGCTCGCTGTTGTGTTGGTTTTGCCCTGCCAATCAAGTGATTTCGTTGCAGCAAGCAGCCCATCAACGAGAACAACAACCAACAAGCAACCAACACCTCCATGCACGAACCATTGACAGCAATAATAGCACGTGCTGCTGGTTTGCTGGAGCGAACCAGCAGCCCGAACGAACAGCAGCTTTGCCCGGCCCGCTTTACTTGATTCTCGGCTACGTATATATCCACGCAGCCCATCGATATCAAATAAGCCATCTATCGCCGCCCCCCCACACACACCGGCCCCTTTGATACAACACCTTACTTGGGCTGCAATGTCGCTTTTCATTCGGACAGCTGTGAAGCTATCTACCTTCCCTTCCCTTCCCTTCCCCGCCGCCATGACCGAATGTACCTCGATTCGATCCGTCAAGACCGGCACGCATACGACATAAAACAAGCTTCTTCGCTGCCCTTGTCTGTACGTCACGTAACGTCATGTCACGTCATGCCACGCCATGTACGTTCCGCGGTACACATAGCAGCAACCCGCCGCTACCGCCACCACCATCGCTACCGCCGCCACCGCCGCCACCGCCACTACTGCCTCTACTGACGCACCTACCGCGGGGGTCCTCACGCACGCCGCCGGCCCGGCATTATTGCCGCCCCCTGAGCGAGATTCAACATACACACGCATACAGTCCCCGCCGCCCGGCAAGCAATCACCGAACAAACTCATTTCAGCATTAACTACGCAGTCTCTCACTCGCTCCGGATGGATCATCCATCCATACATCCATCCATACATGCATACACTCATCAGCCCATCCATACACCCATCAGCCCATACACCCATCTACGCGGTGACGGTGGGTGAATGATCCCCGACCAGCCCCCACCCGCCGACCGCTCCAGCCCTCGCCTTCCGCACACGTCTCCTTCCCTCCTCAATCCTCTCAGCCCTCTGAACACCCTCGCAGCCTCTGTCCCCGAAAACACACACATACACACGTACCCCTCTCCCCCACCCCGCCCAATCGTGCTCCTCCCTTGATCCTATCCATGCCGCCCCTCCCTTCGCTCCCTTACCGTCCTTCCTCTCTCCCCGCGGCTCTTCTCTAACCCCCAGATAGATAACAGCCCCAACCCCACCCCCGCCGTCCGCTGCGGTATCCGTTGTCATGACCCCTCCCCCCACCCCACCCCAGCCCCCCACCCCAGCCCCCCCCGGGAAGTGTCATCCCCCGGTCGCGTTGCACTGAAGTCGCGGGTTAGCGAGCCAGGGGCACAGCTGCGGCGGCAGAGGCGCCACCGCCACCTCCAGCAGTCCCTCGCGGGGCAGGCTGTGGGTCCAACTCAGGAACATGGGGTCCAGGGGGGCCACGTCGATACCCTCCCTGAAACCCGCGGATGTGGGCGGGGGCGGGGCGGGGCGGGGCGGGGCGGGGCGGGGCGGGGCGGGGCGGGGCGTACAAAGAAATACGGTACCGGTATCGCAGCGGAGATGGAGGCGGCGGGGCGGCGCGGGGCGAGCGGCGAGGTTGGCAGCCGCGGGTTAACGGAGGGTTAAAAACTAGGGTAAAGATTGGGGAATGCGTCATTGGCTCTGGATGGGGGCAGTTGGAGCGGACGGAGTGCGGGCGTGTAGTGGACGTGTGTATTTGGTGATTGTGTGCGAGGGAGGGGAGGAAAGAGTTATGGGGCTGGGGGAGGGGAGGGCGAAGCGGAGGAGCGAGGTTGCATTGGGTTGCCGCGCCTCCCTTTTTGAAAGGGAGGCGCGTAGCCCGGTGCAAGCCGTCGCTCCCACCCACCCACCCAGCCACTCCCTCCTGCCACCCGCATCTCAAGAAATCCCAGTCCCCAGTCCCCAGTCCCCAGTCCCCAAACCCAATCCACTCAAAACCCGCGCGCCAATTACCCAACACCCAACCTCCCACCACCTACCACCGCCATCACCACCACCACTCCCGCCTTTTCAGCGGAACCTGTGCTAGCCCCCATGGGACTGTTCCCCTGCCTTCACTCTCCCCGCTGTTCCAAGTTCTCCCCTCTAACATCCCCCCCTCTTGCGCCTCTCCGCGCGCCCCTGCCTAGAACACCCCAACCACACCACCCCACTGCCTCCTCTACCCACCCCACCCCAACTCCCACACCCCAACCCACCCCACCCCACACACCCCACCCCACCCCACACACCCCACACCCCACACCCCACACCCCACACCCCACACCCCACACCCCACACCCCACACCCCACACCCCACACCCCACACCCCACACACCCCACCCCACGCCCCACACCCCACACACCCCACCCCACGCCCCACACCCCACCCCACACACCCCACACCCCACACCCCACCCCACCCCAACCCTCACCTCTTGTACACCGCCCCGCGCCACTTGACCGCCCAGAACGCCGACCTGTGCCTCCACCTCCTCGCCTCCATCTCTTGCTCCACCAACAGAGCACCCACCACTCGGTCCGGCAGCTCCACACTCAGATCTAACCGACACACCTGAAGCGACTCTTGGGGGACGCCGCCAGCAGGCTCCCAGAGTACCCCGACCCCGTCCTCCCCCTCCCCCTCCCCCTCCCCCTCCCCGTCCCCACCACCACGGGCCGCCTCCCCGCCGCCGCCGCCGCCTCCCCCGCCCGACGGCTGACCCTTTGCTGCCCCCTGGTCCTGAGGGTGGGGGTGTCGATGGTGGTGGTGAGGAGGGTTCGGCGAAAGGCGGTCGGCGGCGGCGTCGCCGCCGCCGCCGCCGGCGAGGCGCCGCTCCCGTTCCCGCTCCCGCTCGCGCTGCCGCGCTCGCTCGCGCTCCAGTTCGCGCTCTCGCTGCAACTGACGGTCGCGCTCGTCGGCGCCGCCGTACCGCCCGGCCTCGTCGTCGGCGCCGCCGCTGGGCGCCAACGGCCGGCCGTCGTACCGTACGAGCAGCTTTGCTCCAGGGGGGAGGCAGGGCTCCACGACACAGCCTGTCGTGACGACCACCATGGCGTCCGGCGGCGACGTCGACATCGACGTCGACGACGACGGCGTGGCGCGGGATCCGGCGACGGGACGAACGGCTGCGGCGGCGGCGGCGGCGGCGGCGGCGGCCGCCGCCGCAACGTTGGACGTGGAGAGTGACGTGACGGAGGGCCGGGGAGAGAAGGAGTCCTCTGCTGACGCGGCGGCGGCGGCGGCGGTTGTGGCGGACTGCGGGTTGGGGTTGATGGTCAGGCGCTTGACGGGGCTGTCGGGCGCGGTCGGGCGCGCCCCGGCGCCGGGGACCTTGAGGATAGGCACCAGCGGTTTCGCGCCGCCGCCGCCGCCGCCGCCCTCCGCCGCCGTCAGGGAGCGGGAGGACCCGCCGGCGGCGACGACGGCGCCCTGCGGCGGCGAAGCCGCCGCCGGCGCCGTCGTCGTCTCCGACGACTCGTCGATGTTCCCCCTGCCTAACCCGGTCCCCTGGCCCTGCTGGCCCGGCTCAGTGCCGTTGTCGTTGTCGACGGATGATGACCCATGGGTCGGCAACGGCTGCATGAGTGCGTTTGTGTGGCGCAGCAGGCACTGCCCCGCCACCCCCACCAGGTTGTTGTGGGACAGGTCGATGTGTCGTACAGAGGTACGGGGAAAGGAACGCAGGATGGCGGCGAGCGCAAAGAGGTCCTGTGGGCGGCGGTGTTGGAGGGGTGAGCGCGGGGGCGGGTGTGTGAGAGGGGGAGGAAGTAGGGGGAAGGAGCGCGAGCGCGTGTCGATGTGAGGCGGAGAAAATGGTGAGGAGGAGGAGGAGGAGGAGGAGGAGGAGGAGGAGAAGGAGGAGGAGGAGAAGGAGGAGGAGGAGGAGGGAGGAGGCAGGAGGAGGGGAAGTAAGTGCAGAGCCCCGACGGGCCCGTTCGCCTGAGGGAGGACCATGACGGTGGAAAGTGAACCCATCCCCGCACCCCCCGCTCGGTTTCGCGCGCTTTTCGCTTTCGCGTCGTGTCTCGCTCTTCTTGCTCACGCGTGTGTTCTGAAACACCCTAAAACCCAACACCCGCGGCGGACTGGGGCGGGTTCATGGCCGATGCGGCGCCCATGAGATGCGGAGTGGAGTGGAGTGGAGTGGAGTGGAGTGGAGTGGAGTGGAGTGGAGTGGAGTGGAGTGGAGTGGAGTGGAGTGGAGTGGAGTGGAGTGGAGCGGAGTGGAGTGGAGTGGAGTGGAGTGGAGTGGAGTGGAGTGGAGTGGAGTGGAGTGGAGTGGAGCGGAGTGGAGTGGAGTGGAGTGGAGTGGAGTGGAGTGGAGTGGAGTGGAGTGGAGTGGAGTGGAGTGGAGTGGAGTGGAGTGGAGTGGAGTGGAGTGGAGTGGAGTGGAGTGGAGTGGAGTGGAGTGGAGTGGAGTGGAGTGGAGTGGAGTGGAGTGGAGTGGAGTGGAGTGGAGTGGAGTGGAGTGGAGTGGAGTGGAGTGGAGTGGAGTCAGGGCAGCTGCGGAACGTGAGCGCTCGCACTCCCCGCTCTCCCCGTGCTCCCCGCTCCCCGCTCCCCAACCCCCCCACCCACACACACATACACACACCAACACACACACACACACACACACACACACACCCCGCTGCTGCCCCCCCCTCCCCCCCCTCCCCCCCACCTCCTCCACCAGGTCTGTCCCCGCCAGTTCCAGTCTCTCCAATCGACAGTGCCGGTGGCCCAGCCGCATCACCGTCCAACACAGCAGAGCCACCCCGCCACCCACACTGTTCCAGGGGAGACTCAGACGCCGCAGCTGGGGCGCCTGGGGGGGGGAAGGGGAAGGGGGGTTTGAGGAGCAGGGTATGAGGCGGCAGCGGGGTGCACGTGGGTGGGTAGAGCAGGGAGGGATAAGAATGGAGATACCGCAGCGGAGGGACGGAGACGGCGTTAGCGAGCGGACCTTGAGCAGGGAGGGAGGAAGGGAGGGAGGGAGGGAGGAGAGATGGGGGAGAGAGGGGAGGGAGACGTGGAGCCGTTCGAGCATCAGGAGGCACTCCCCCCCCCAAACACACACACACACACACACACACAAACACAAACAAATCCACCCACCTTGTGTAGCCCCCTGGCCAGCGCCCCCAGCGACTTGGTTCCCAGATTGTTGTAGCCCAGATCCAGATCTGTGAGTCCGGACACCTCCGTCAGCAATCGCTCCAGGCGGGGTGCGGACAGATCCGACACACCGCACTGCCGCAGAGCCAGAGACTGGAGGTGGGGCATGGCCACCAGGACCTGGGGGGTGGGGCACACACAGGGGCAGGCAGGGGCAGGCAGTAGCGGTAGCGGTCAACGGTTACGGTAATGATAACGGTAATGATAACGGTAATGGTACGACGGTAATGGTACGACGGTAATGGTACTACGGTAGCTGTAGCGTCAGGGTCAGCGGTAGTGGTCGTGGCAGCAAAAGGGGGGAGGGGGCCGGCGGCGACTGCGGTGACGAGGACGGGGCGGCCGTGCGGGCAGGGCGGCATCCCGTCCCACCCTTACCCCTCCTCAACCCCTCCCCCATACCCCTCCACCTTCCCCAGTCTCTTCCGCTAGCTGCCCCTCTCACCCAACCGCCCCATGTCCCCACCCACCCACCCCACCTCAACCCACCCCGAACCCCCCCCCCCAATACACAGCCCCCCCCTCCAACCCACCTCCACCAGCGCACACAGCCCCTGATCCGCCAGTCCGTTCCCCGCCAGTGACAAGTGGCGCAGAGAGAGCCACCAGGTCGCATCACAACCCCACACGGTGGGACGACCCAGGGCGCGCTGCCCGGGAGAGAGGGGGGGAGAGGGGGGGAGAGGGAGGGGGGGAGAGGTAAGGAAAGGGGGGAGAGGGGAAGAGAGGTAAGGAGAGGGGGAGAAAGGTGGGGGATCAGCAGGGAGAGGTAAGGGAGAAGAAAGAAGGAAGTCGAGGGCGGGGGTGGCTATCGGAAGGTGTGTGTGTGGGGGGGGGAACAGCCGAGCGAGGAGCGGGGTGGGGAGGGATGGCGTATGAACAATGATACCGCAGCAACCGAATGGGGTGATCGGGTGGGGTGGGGTGGGATGGCGTATATCCTGGAATGCACGTCAAGGCTACCGTATCTCGCCAGCAAGGCAAGGAAGATGTCGGTCGAAGCAAGCAGCAGCAACAACTGGAGGAGGAGGAAGAGGAGGAGGACCGGGGGGAGGCGCGCGTTTCTCCTCCCACAGCACGTGGGAATCGCCCAATGTTGCCCGCCATGTTACGGCACGGTACGGCACGGTACGGTACTTTGCCGTACATCCACCTTCAGCCGTACCTGCAGCAGCGGCCACACCGGCTGCGGGAACTCTGTGTTGATGGTGTGCAGCCTCCGGAGGGGCAGAGCCCACAGGGCGGGAAGCAGAGCCCCCAGTGCCTCGATACTCACCGCACAGCGATCCAGAGTCACCGCTGCGGAGGGGGACCGGGGTGGGTGGGGGGGATGTGAGTGGTTGGAGGGGTTGTATGGGGGTTGCCGGTGTGTGTGTGGGGTCAACCACGTATAGGCCGCTGGGGGGGGAGAGGAGCTGTGGTACGGCAATGATTCGAGAGAAACCGCTAACCTGCCGGTATGAGAGGGATAGGAATTAAGAAGAAACCGCGGCAAGGAGGCGCGGAGGCAACCCTCTGCCCCTCCCCATCCCTTTCCCATTCCCACCACCCCCTCTTCCCCTCTTTCCCTCTTCCCCTCCCCTTAACACAGACACCCCACCACCCCCACCCCCACCAGCCCCCCCAATCCCGCCCTCTTACCCCGCACATGTTTGCACAGCGGAAGTACCTCCGTCAGTGCAGCCGCCGCCTCCCGGTTGGTCAAAGTCAACGCCACCAGCTCCAGGGAGTGGCCCCGGGGCTCAACCTGGGGGAAGGGGGAGGGGGGCAGGGGGAGGGGCCGGTGGGAAAGACATCGCAATGCGTATGCCCCGGTCAGTGGAGGTGCGAGCAGGGCAGGGCAGGGCAGTGCGGGGCATGAAACGGGAGACCGCATCTCGAGGCGCTGCCATCCGCCCCCCCCCCCGGGCCCTGCCAGCTCCATGGCAGGGGGGGGTGGGGGTGGGGGGTGGGGGATGGAACCCCTGCTCCCACCCCCCACCCCCCACCCCCCACCCTAAACCCCCCCAACCCCCCCACCCTCCCCCCCTCCCTCCAGCTCCCCCTCCCAACCTGCCCGTGACCGCCGCAGCTCCTCCGCAGCGCACCACACACTCCGGGCTCAGGATGTAGTCGGTAGCGGCGGCAGGCGTCACGGTACGAGTCAACCAGCTGGGCGGCCAGGGCGGACTGGGCAGCAAGGAAAAGGAAAAAAAGGAGGGGGAGGGAGGTGGGTTGGGTGGGGTGGGAGGGGTCCCGTCGTGGTAAGGCTGCAGTTGTGCCTTCGGTGCCGTACTGCACTGGGCCCTGGGGTCATTCGCTAACGTCGCCTCCGTGCCTTCGGTGCGGTATCTTTTGTGATATCTTACCCCCCCCCCAAACACACACACACATACACACACACCATCCCCACCCATTCTTCCCCGCCCCCCGCAGCCCTCATCACCCCCACCCCTCCCCCTCCCCCTTCACCTCTCCCCCCTCTCCCCCCTCTCACGCACCCACCATGTCCGGCGGCATCCGAGCCAGCTCCTCCTCCTCCCCCTCCCCCTCCCCCTGCTGCTGCTGCTGCTGCTGCCGCCGAGGCGACCCCAGAGGTGAGACAGTCGCCCGCCCGGTCAACGAAACCCGCTGAGGCGACCACGCACCCCCCGACCCCGACCCCGTCCCCGGCCTGGCGCCATAACCCTGCCCCTGACCCTGCGGTTGACCGAAACCCGACATGGCCGCGCGGCCGAAGCTGCCGCCCTCCCCAGTTGGGAAACAAGGGGAGGGGGCGCCGCCGCCGCCGCCGCTAAGGCCAGGATTGGGGTTGGGGTTGGGGTTGAGGGCGGGTCCGGGGGGTCGGGACGAGCCGGCGGAGCGGACCCGCGGGTCGGCGCCGGCCTTGTAGCCTGGGGAGGTGAAGATAAGTTGCGGGGGGTGAGGGGGAAATGGTGGGGGGGGTGAAGGGGAAGGGGGGGCAGGGGTGGTGAGGAAAGCGGAAGCCGCAGCAGAGGGACCGAGTTGGGGTGGGGGCGGGCGCGGGGGCGGGGGTGGGGGCTGGGACGGCAGGGAGGCGGGTGGGGTGTGCGGGCTGGGGCCGGGACCGGAGCCCCAATACCCCAAAATCCCCAAACCCCAAAACCTCAGAAACCCCAAACCCACAGCACGCCACGTCTTTCCAGGGCATCAGCGAGCTCGCACAGGACGCCCCGCCTCGCCCCCCCCCCCGGGGCGCCCCGCACCTCTCCCCCCCCCAAACACACACACACACACATACACCCGCATACACACACCTTTTCCAGAAAACCCGAGTACCGTCCAAATCTTGAACCCCATCCCTGGTCCCATCCCGCCCTCAACCCAACCCACCCCTTCAACCCAACCCACCCCCCAAACCCCCGCCCTCCTCACTCGCTGCTGCCGCCGCCGCCGCCGCCGCCGCCACCCTCGGTGACGCCGGACTCTCCGCCTCCATAAAGTGCGACACCCGGGTGGCCATTGCGGCCGTCTCGCTCACCCACCGAGCCTCCCGCCGCGCACGCAGGCCCTGCAGCAGCGCCCGAGGCGACGCACTGACCCGCGGGTCGGTCGCACTGACCCGCGGGTCGGTCGCACTGACCCCGGGCTCCGCGTCGACTCCAACGGCCGGCGAGCCGCGGGACCTGCCGCGGCCCGTGGCGGCGCCGCCGCCGCCGCCTGGCGACGGCGACGGCGACGAGGAGGCGGCGGGCGCGCCGTCCCCGGAGATGGAGTCCAGCGGGTGTGGAGGTGGGGGGTGTGCCGCCGTGGAGGTGTGTTTTGCTGCCAGCTGGTCGAGGGCCTTACGGATGCGGCTGCGCTCCTGGTCGGTCTGGGGAGGGGAGGGAGGGGACAAGGGGGCGTGTGTGTTTGCAGGGAGCGTGGGTGTATGCATGTATGTACGTACGTATGTATGTGTGTGTGCACAGATGTGGGTGGTTGCCCCGCGTCACGGCCGCCTCACGGCCGTAGCGGCGGCACGGCCCTCCCCCCTCCCATCCAAGCCCCCACCCCCCAACCCCCTCCCATGCACGGTCACTCCTGCTGTTGCTGCTGCTGCTGTACCTCCAAATAGCGCCGTTGCGGAAGCGCCGACGAACAGCGTCGCCTCGTACCGCCGCCGCCGCCGCCGCTGCCGCCGCCGGCGGCGGCGGTGAATCCGCCTCCGCCGCCGACGCTGCCGCCGCCGACGGCGGCGTTGAATCCGCCTCCGCCGCCGACGCTGACGCTGGCGGCGGCGGCGCTGTCCTCCCGTACGGAAGCAAGGGCGGCGTGTAGGGCGGCGGCGGCGCTCTTGGAGAGCGCTTGGGGGCCCCACTCCTGAATGCGCAGCCTGAGGGGTAGGAGGGAGGAGGGAGGAGGGGAGATGGGGGGGGGGTAAGGGGTAGGGGGGTTGTCCACGTATAGGCCGGAGCCCGTGAACGGTAAAGTAACAGAAGAAGCTCGTCCCGTCTGCAAGGCTTCATGGGGGGGGGGGGGGGGCGGGCGGGCGAGGAAAGGAGGAGGGCGTCCTCCGTTGCTGCGGCTGTCGAACCAACCAACCAACCAATCAACCAACCAACCAACCAACTAACCTGGTTCCATTCCCTTCCCCACCCTGTCCTCATTCCCCTCTGCAGCTCCGAATCCGTCCCCACCCCCCACCCCTCACCCCCCACCCCCACCCCTCGACCCCGCCCCTCACCCCCCACCCCTCACCCCTCAACCCCACCGGTCGCCCGGTCGGTCGGTCTTGGTCTCCCCACCGCACTTCACTGCACTGCGCTTCACTCTGCCTCTCCCCACCCCCTCAGGCCCCCACCTGTCCCCACCATCTCACCCAACCCCACTCCCCCTTACCCCCACCCCCCTTAAAACCCCACCCCGTGTATAACCCCCTCCCCCCCCCACCTCGCCAGCTCCAGCGCCTCCCGCCTCATCACATTCCTCTTGGCCACCCCCTCCACCCGGTCAGGCAGCCTGCGCCACAGGTCCATGCTCATACCCAGGGGGCCGATGGCGGTGAGAAAGAGCCGCTCGGCCTCGGCGTTCAGGCGCTCTGTCAGCCAGACAGCCAGCAAGGGGCAGCGGCGGCAGCGGCCGGGCGGCCGGGAGGGGAGGTTGGGGGGCCCGGGGCAGTAGCATACGTAGGAGACGCCGCCGCAACGTAGGGACGGGGTGGGATGGGGGGGTGGGGGGTTGTATGAGTGTGAGTGTGCGATGCGAAGTGGGTACTACTACGGGGTGTATACAGCCGCCAGGCACCAAGAGGAGGACCGTGAGAAAAGACCCGGGGTGGGTTGGGGTTGGGATTGGGGAAGGGGGAGGTGGAAGGGGGTTCTGGAAAGCAGTGAGGTCAAGTGGGGCGCTGAGCAGCCGGCTTGCCGCGTGACTTGATGCCCGTAGCAAGGGGGGGCAGGGGGGAGGGAGGGGAGAATGGAATGCGGGGTATGACCCGCGGTTGCAGCAGGCAAGGGGGCGGAGGAAGGGAGGGAAGGGGCGGCATGGGGCATGGGCCATGGGGCCCGGCAGCGGTCGAGCGAGTGACACGAGGCGCGAGGCGCTGAGCGTCTGTGCGCCGTCTGTGCTCCCGAATGCCGTGTCGGGTCGGGTCGTGTGCTCGTGTCCCGTCATGTCGGGCCGCGTCGCGTCCGGTTGTGAAGACAAGCCATTGGCGCTTGACGATGACTTTCGGAGGCAGGAGGCTGGCAGTCATCCGTTCGGCTCTCCGCCTGCCCTCCTCTCCCCCCCCACACACACAGCCGTGCAGACACGGTGGGCCATCCTCTCGTACGACATGCCGTACCCGAGCGTTGCGCCAGCTGTCCCCGGTACCACTCCCGCTCCTGCTGCCGTGCCCAGGCGTTGCCCACCCGCCGAGCCGCGCCCAGAATGGCGGGGCCCGCGGGCGGAGAGTCCAGCAGCTGCTCCAGGGAAGGAGCCCGGCCGCTGCGGACGCTAGCTGTCGTCGCCGCCGCCGGGCTGTACGACATGCTGTGCCAGGCGGCGGGGTTGGCGGCGGCGCCGCGGCCGCTGTTGCCTTCGCCGTAGAAGCTGCTGCTGCTGCCGTCGGCCGGCAGGAGGGACGCAACTTCGAGGTCGAGGTCGGCGGGGGAGAGGGGTATGGAGAGGGAGGGAGCCTGCTTCCGGGGCGGCGGCTGTATGGCCGGGTTGGGGGAGGGGAGGAGAGGGGGGGGCGGTGGATTGCGGCGCAGTGGGTGGTGGGGTGAAGGTGCAGGAGGGAGGCGGGGTCTTAGGCGACCCAATGGGTCGTATGGGAATTCAACCAGTTGGGAATTCAAATGCAATATGAACAGTTTTTGGTCACGACTGGGAGCTTTATGAAGGGTATTCAAGCGCTGTGGTGGGGGCATGAGCTGGTGGGCTGACTGGCAGAGAGACTTATTACAGGCGCAGGAAGCGACTTGCCTTGAACACGTCTCGTTTTCCATTCAACGTTGCCTCGATATTGCGTCGCAAGTGCGCTGGTAGGCCGTCTTCCAGCGCAGGAGCCATGGTTTTGGTCATGCACTGGGTTGCGAAGTCGCAATTGAAATGTGGACTAATATATACAGTAGTGTAGTTGCGTGATGAAATACAGGTACATAAAGCAGTAGTATCTCAGATGCGATGGCTTCGAGGAGAAGGAGGCAAGGGGAGCATTTCACACTCCTACGCACGCTCGCCTACATTCACGTCTATTATATATATGGGCATTATCATACATCGAATGCATCCGGCCGAATGGCGTTTTGTTGTCGCTGGGCAGTTAGTCATGAGAGAACCGGTCGTGCGAGCGTACCGGATGGTAACGGCACAGAGCGTCCGGCGCTGGACAGTGGCTGTCATGCCCGTCATGACAGTGGTTGTCATGATGCCATTTGCACCGGCTATGCACTGGCTGTCATGAAAGTGGCTGTCATGACAGTGGCTGTCATAGCTCTAGCCCCGTCATGATGCGATATGCACTGGCGAACCATTTCGGCTGACCTTCGTTGCTGCAACACGATCATCGCACTCCGCTCTGTGCTTAACGTACCGCCCGCGCCACCAGACCCGCCCGCAGCAGAGCTTTCTTCCGAAGGCGACAACCTTAAGCGCAAACCCTGCTTCTGCGCACACGGCAGCCGACAACCAACCAGTAAGCCAGGCGGCGAATACGTATAACCGAAACGTGATATACCGGATACGTGATACACACAGGCGCGGCACAGCGCATCACAGCACAGCTGGTGCCAACCGTGCACCCGCCGCTGTTCGCGCAATATCGCAATATCCCCGCCGTCGGTCCACGGCCAAGCACACGCCCGGAGGACCCTCTGCCCCCTTCTGTGCGGCCCTCGGCCTCTCGCTTGCGACTGAGGACCAGCCGGCCTGATGAGCCGGCTCAGCGGACATCTCCACGCATGCCTACACCCTACAGCACAGGATTTCGTGTGCTTCAAGTATCAGCTAGCGCGGATCTGCGAAACCCACATACCTAAACCTACCAAACCCCAATGATAACAAGTGTGTCCAGGCAGGGTCGCATACACATCCGCCCACCGTCTACACCTGCCCATCGCATCCCATCCCAAGCTCCCAACCCATCGCATCCCATTATACTGGGACGCCGCCGGAAAGCCCTCGCCCCGCGCCGGATAGGACAGCGCCCTCGCCTCTGCCGCCTCTGTGTTTGGCGCCCTCGAGTGGCTGGACCCTGGACGTGCAGCCATCCCCCCGAGTGCAGCGCCGGCGGGGGGGGGGAGGGGGGGAAGAGAGAAGGAATAAAAACCATGCGCCGTGAATCCGCGCGGCGGGGGCCCCAACAACCCTTCTTAGCACATCTTCGCGCCCCTCCTCATGTCCTCCTCAACACGCCAGAGCGCTCGGAGGGAGGGAGGCCCCGCCTGTGCCTCTCTCATCTCCAGCATAGCATCATCCCACGCGGCAGCTACAAGCTCAACTTCCAAAACAACCACTACACGCTGCGCCTGGGCGCCAGCCCGCGGCGGAGCTCCGCCCCCACTTGTGCATAAGATGATATCGTATCCACAGATCCACCTGATCCACCATATCTTTTTCGGTGGGTTTGATGCAGGCATTAAATGTTGATATTTGTGAATTGACCGCGCATATGTATGTACCGGTGCTACTCGCGGCCAACAGTACTTGCCGTACTCCGTCGGTCCTCGTATGTGCACCCGTGGTGGTGCTGCCCAATGCAACCTTTCGATCCCGTCGGGATGGCGCCCGCGGCGCTGCATTCGGCGCCACCCTGCACCTCCTTCCCCTCAGGGAATCACGTAGCGCCAACCCTAACCCCCCAAAACCACATTTATACCCCCCCTCAACCCAAACCCAACCCAACCCAACCGAACCCATCGGCCCCAAACGCCTATCCCGCACCATACCACACCACCGGCCGATGTCACCCCAGTGCCACACCATCAACGCGCCGTCCTGACAAGACACCGCCAGCCGCGCAATTCTTAGATCACAGCACCAACCACACACGCGCACACACACCGCATCAAATGATGCCATCACACCTAGTTCTCATGTCCTCTCCCCTCTCCGGCTCCGGCCCCGTGCCCCATCTACAGCCCCATCAGCCCTCCCGCCGTCGTCCCTTCCGCCAGTGGTGCGTGCGCCCTCCGGCACTCACTCTCACGCGGCTCACAGCCTGGTGCGGCTCTCACAGCCCGGTGCGGCTCCCGCTCTCATCCCTCCTCACAGTCCGGTGCGCTGCTTGAGCCGCTCCCTCGCCCGCGCCGCGCTGCCTCCCGCCACCAGCACCCCCCAGGGGTTGGTGTCGCTGACGTTGGAATGCAGGTTGTGCTGGGAGGCCTTGGGGTGGTGCGTGTGGAAGGCGTGGTCTCGGGAGTGGCTGGGGGACAGAGAGCCGTCCATGAACCTGCGGGGAGTGGGTGGGTGGGTGGGTGGGTGGGTGGTGGGTGGGTGGGTGGTGGGTGGATGGGTGGGTGGTGGGTGGGTGGGTGGGTGGTGGGTGGGTGGGTGGGTTGGGTGGGTGGGTGGTGGGTGGGTGGGTGGGTGGGTTGGCGGGTGGGTGGGTGGGTGGGTGGGTGGGTGGGTGGGTGGGTGGTGGGTGGATGGGTGGGTGGGTGGGTGGGTGGGTGGGTGGGTGGGTGGGTGGGTGGGTGGGTGGGTGGGTGGTGGGTGGATGGGTGGGTGGGTTGGGTGGGTGGGTGGTGGGTGGGTGGGTGGGTTGGGTGGTGGGTGGGTGGGTGGGTGGTGGGTGGATGGGTGGGTGGGTGGGTGGGTGGGTGGGTGGGTTGGCGGGTGGGTGGGTGGGTGGGTGGGTGGTGGGTGGGTGGGTGGGTGGGTTGGCGGGTGGGTGGGTGGGTGGGTGGGTGGGTGGGTGGGTGGGTGGTGGGTGGATGGGTGGGTGGGTGGGTGGGTGGGTGGGTGGGTGGGTGGGTGGGTGGGTGGGTGGGTGGGTGGGTGGTGGGTGGATGGGTGGGTGGGTGGGTGGGTGGGTGGGTGGGTTGGCGGGTGGGTGGGTGGGTGGGTGGGTGGTGGGTGGGTGGGTGGGTGGGTTGGCGGGTGGGTGGGTGGGTGGGTGGGTGGGTGGGTGGGTGGGCGGGTGGGTGGTGGGTGGGTGGGTGGGTGGGTGGGTGGGTGGGTGGGTGGGTGGGTGGGTGGGTGGGTGGGTGGGTGGGTGGGTGGGTGGGTGGGTGGGCGGGTGGGTGGGTGGGTTGGCGGGTGGGTGGGTGGGTGGGTGGGTGGGTGGGTGGGTGGGTGGGTGGGTGGTGGGTGGGTGGGTGGGTGGGTGGGTGGGTGGGTGGGTGGGTGGTGGGTGGGTGGGTGGGTGGGTGGGTGGGTGGGTGGATGGGTGGGTGGGTGGGTGGGTGGATGGGTGGGTGGGTGGGTGGGTGGGTGGGTGGGTGGGTGGGTGGGTGGGTGGGTGGGTGGTGGGTGGGTGGTGGGTGGGTGGGTGGTGGGTGGGTGGGTGGGTGGGTGGGTGGGTGGGTGGGTTGGGTGGGTGGGTGGTGGGTGGGTGGGTGGGTGGGTTGGCGGGTGGGTGGGTGGGTGGGTGGGTGGGTGGGTGGGTGGGTGGTGGGTGGATGGGTGGGTGGGTGGGTGGGTGGGTGGGTGGGTGGGTGGGTGGGTGGGTGGGTGGGTGGGTGGTGGGTGGATGGGTGGGTGGGTTGGGTGGGTGGGTGGTGGGTGGGTGGGTGGGTTGGGTGGTGGGTGGGTGGGTGGGTGGTGGGTGGATGGGTGGGTGGGTGGGTGGGTGGGTGGGTGGGTTGGCGGGTGGGTGGGTGGGTGGGTGGGTGGTGGGTGGGTGGGTGGGTGGGTTGGCGGGTGGGTGGGTGGGTGGGTGGGTGGGTGGGTGGGTGGGTGGTGGGTGGATGGGTGGGTGGGTGGGTGGGTGGGTGGGTGGGTGGGTGGGTGGGTGGGTGGGTGGGTGGGTGGGTGGTGGGTGGATGGGTGGGTGGGTGGGTGGGTGGGTGGGTGGGTTGGCGGGTGGGTGGGTGGGTGGGTGGGTGGTGGGTGGGTGGGTGGGTGGGTTGGCGGGTGGGTGGGTGGGTGGGTGGGTGGGTGGGTGGGTGGGCGGGTGGGTGGTGGGTGGGTGGGTGGGTGGGTGGGTGGGTGGGTGGGTGGGTGGGTGGGTGGGTGGGTGGGTGGGTGGGTGGGTGGGTGGGTGGGTGGGTGGGTGGGTGGGTGGGCGGGTGGGTGGGTGGGTTGGCGGGTGGGTGGGTGGGTGGGTGGGTGGGTGGGTGGGTGGGTGGGTGGGTGGTGGGTGGGTGGGTGGGTGGGTGGGTGGGTGGGTGGGTGGGTGGTGGGTGGGTGGGTGGGTGGGTGGGTGGGTGGGTGGGTGGATGGGTGGGTGGGTGGGTGGGTGGATGGGTGGGTGGGTGGGTGGGTGGGTGGGTGGGTGGGTGGGTGGGTGGGTGGGTGGGTGGGTGGTGGGTGGGTGGTGGGTGGGTGGGTGGTGGGTGGGTGGGTGGGTGGGTGGGTGGGTGGGTGGGTGGGTGGTGGGTGGGTGGTGGGTGGGTGGGTGGGTGGGTGGTGGGTGGATGGGTGGGTGGGTGGGTGGGTGGGTGGGTGGGTTGGCGGGTGGGTGGGTGGGTGGGTGGGTGGGTGGGTGGGTGGGTGGGTGGGTTGGCGGGTGGGTGGGTGGGTGGGTGGGTGGGTGGGTGGGTGGGTGGGCGGGTGGGTGGGTGGGTTGGCGGGTGGGTGGGTGGGTGGGTGGGTGGGCGGGTGGGTGGGTGGGTTGGCGGGTGGGTGGGTGGGTGGGTGGGTGGGTGGGTGGGTGGGCGGGTGGGTGGGTGGGTTGGCGGGTGGGTGGGTGGGTGGGTGGGTGGGTGGGTGGGTGGGTGGGTGGGTGGGTGGGTGGGTGGGTGGGTGGGTGGGTGGGTGGTGGGTGGGTGGGTGGGTGGGTGGGTGGGTGGGTGGGTGGGTGGGTGGTGGGTGGGTGGGTGGGTGGGTGGGTGGGTGGATGGGTGGGTGGGTGGGTGGGTGGATGGGTGGGTGGGTGGGTGGGTGGGTGGGTGGGTGGGTGGGTGGGTGGGTGGTGGGTGGGTGGGTGGGTGGGTGGGTGGTGGGTGGGTGGGTGGGTGGGTGGGTGGGTGGGTGGGTGGGTGGGTGGGTGGTGGGTGGGTGGGGGGTGGGTGGGTGGTGGGTGGGTGGGTGGGTGGGTGGGTGGGTGGGTGGGTGGGTGGGTGGGTGGGTGGGTGGGTGGGTGGGTGGGTGGGTGGGTGGGTGGGTGGGTGGGTGGGTGGGTGGGTGGGTGGGTGGGTGGGTGGGTGGGTGGGTGGGTGGGTGGGTGGGTGGGTGGGTGGGTGGGTGGGTGGGTGGGTGGGTGGGTGGGTGGGTGGGTGGGTGGGTGGGTGGGTGGGCGGGTGGGTGGGTGGGCGGGTGGGTGGGTGGGTGGGTGGGTGGGTGGGTGGGTGGGTGGGTGGGTGGGTGGGTGGGTGGGTGGGTGGGTGGGTGGGTGGGTGGGTGGGTGGGTGGGTGGGTGGGTGGGTGGGTGGGTGGGTGGGTGGGTGGGTGGGTGGGTGGGTGGGTGGGTGGGTGGGTGGGTGGGTGGGTGGGCGGGTGGGTGGGTGGGTGGGTGGGTGGGTGGGTGGGTGGGTGGGTGGGTGGGTGGGTGGGTGGGTGGGTGGGTGGGTGGGTGGGTGGGTGGGTGGGTGGGTGGTGGGTGGGTGGGTGGATGGGTGGGTGGGTGGGTGGGTGGGTGGTGGGTGGGTGGGTGGGTGGGTGGGTGGGTGGGTGGGTGGGTGGGTGGGTGGGTGGGTGGGTGGGTGGTGGGTGGATGGGGGGGTGGGTGGGTGGGTGGGTGGGTGGGTTGGCGGGTGGGTGGGTGGGTGGGTGGCGGGTGGGTGGGTGGGTGGGTGGGTGGGTGGGTGGTGGGCGGGTGGGTGGGTGGGTGGGTGGGTGGGTGGGTGGGTGGGTGGTGGGTGGGTGGGGGGTGGGTGGGTGGTGGGTGGGTGGGTGGGTGGGTGGGTGGGTGGGTGGGTGGGTGGGTGGTGGGTGGGTGGGTGGGTGGGTGGGTGGGTGGGTGGTGGGTGGATGGGTGGGTGGGTGGGTGGGTGGATGGGTGGGTGGGTGGGTGGGTGGGTGGGTGGGTGGGTGGGTGGGTGGGTGGGTGGGTGGGTGGGTGGGTGGGTGGGTGGGTGGGTGGTGGGTGGGTGGGTGGTGGGTGGGTGGGTGGGTGGGTGGGTGGGTGGGTGGGTGGGTGGGTGGGTGGGTGGTGGGTGGGTGGGTGGGTGGTGGGTGGGTGGGTGGTGGGTGGGGTGGGTGGGTGGGTGGGTGGGTGGGTGGGTGGGTTGGCGGGTGGGTGGGTGGGTTGGCGGGTGGGTGGGTGGATGGGTGGGTGGGTGGGTGGGTGGATGGGTGGGTGGGTGGGTGGGTGGGTGGGTGGGTGGGTGGGTGGGTGGGTGGGTGGGTGGGTGGGTGGGTGGGTGGGTGGGCGGGTGGGTGGGTGGGTGGGTGGGTGGGTGGGTGGGTGGGTGGGTGGGTGGGTGGGTGGATGGGGTGGGTGGGTGGGTGGGTGGGTGGGTGGGTTGGCGGGTGGGTGGGTGGGTGGGTGGGTGGGTGGGTGGGTGGGTGGATGGGCGGGTGGGTGGGTGGGTGGGTGGGTGGGTGGGTGGGTGGGTGGGTGGGTGGGCGGGTGGGTGGGTGGGTTGGCGGGTGGGTGGGTGGGTGGGTGGGTGGGTGGGTGGGTTGGCGGGTGGGTGGGTGGGTGGGTGGGTGGGTGGGTGGGTGGGCGGGTGGGTGGGTGGGTTGGCGGGTGGGTGGGTGGGTGGGTGGGTGGGTGGGTGGGTGGGTGGGTGGTGGGTGGATGGGTGGGTGGTGGGTGGGTGGGTGGGTGGGTGGGTGGGTGGTGGGTGGATGGGTGGTGGGTGGATGGGTGGGTGGGTGGGTGGGTGGATGGGTGGGTGGGTGGGTGGGTGGGTGGGTGGGTGGTTGGGTGGCTGGTGGGTGGGTGGGTGGGTGGGTGGGTGGTGGGTGGGTGGGTGGTGGGTGGGTGGTGGGTGGGTGGGTGGGTGGGTGGGTGGTTGGGTGGGTGGGTGGGTGGGTGGGTGGTGGGTGGGTGGGTGGTGGGGTGGGTGGTGGGTGGGTGGGTGGGTGGGTGGGTGGGTGGGTGGGTGGGTGGGTGGGTGGTGGGTGGGTGGGTGGGTGGGTGGGTGGGTGGGTGGGTGGGTTGGCGGGTGGGTGGGTGGGTTGGCGGGTGGGTGGGTGGGTGGGTGGGTGGGTGGATGGGTGGGTGGGTGGGTGGGTGGATGGGTGGGTGGGTGGGTGGGTGGGTGGGTGGGTGGGTGGGTGGGTGGGTGGGTGGGTGGGTGGGTGGTGGGTGGGTGGGTGGGTGGGTGGGTGGGTGGGTGGGTGGGTGGGTGGGTGGGTGGGTGGGTGGGTGGGTGGGCGGGTGGGTGGGTGGGTTGGCGGGTGGGTGGGTGGGTGGGTGGGTGGGTGGATGGGTGGGTGGGTGGGTGGGTGGATGGGTGGGTGGGTGGGTGGGTGGGTGGGTGGGTGGGTGGGTGGGTGGGTGGTGGGTGGGTGGGTGGTGGGTGGGTGGTGGGTGGGTGGGTGGGTGGGTGGGTGGGTGGGTGGGTGGGTGGGTGGGTGGGTGGTAGGTGGGTGGGTGGTGGGTGGGTGGTGGGTGGGTGGGTGGGTGGGTGGGTGGGTGGGTGGGTGGGTGGGTGGGTGGGTGGGTGGTGGGTGGGTGGGTGGGTGGGTGGGTGGGTGGGTGGTGGGTGGATGGGTGGGTGGGTGGGTGGGTGGATGGGTGGGTGGGTGGATGGGTGGGTGGGTGGGTGGGTGGGTGGGTGGGTGGGTGGGTGGGTGGGTGGGTGGGTGGGTGGTTGGGTGGGTGGTTGGGTGGGTGGGTGGGTGGGTGGGTGGGTGGGTGGGGGGTGGGTGGGTGGGTGGTGGGTGGGTGGGTGGGTGGGTGGGTGGGTGGGTGGGTGGGTGGGTGGGTGGGTGGGTGGGTTGGCGGGTGGGTGGGTGGGTTGGCGGGTGGGTGGGTGGGTGGGTGGGTGGGTGGGTGGATGGGTGGGTGGGTGGGTGGGTGGATGGGTGGGTGGGTGGGTGGGTGGGTGGGTGGGTGGGTGGGTGGGTGGGTGGTGGGTGGGTGGGTGGGTGGGTGGGTGGGTGGGTGGGTGGGTGGGTGGGTGGGTGGGTGGGTGGGTGGGTGGGTGGGTGGGTGGGTGGGTGGGTGGGTGGGTGGGTGGGTGGGTGGGTGGGTGGGTGGGTGGGTGGGTGGGTGGGTGGGTGGGTGGGTGGGTGGGTGGGTGGGTGGGTGGGTGGGTGGATGGGTGGGTGGGTGGGTGGGTGGATGAGGTGGGTGGGTGGGTGGATGAGGTGGGTGGGGGAAGAGCACGCATTCTTCAGCCGGACATGCTGAAAGGTTCGACGCTGGTGGAGTGCGGAGGATCGATTGGGGCGAGGATGGGACAGTCGAATTGGGCAGTCTCAAGAGGCGGGCACTGACCGCGGCTCGTTCCCGTCACCGCTGAGCACCGCCGCAGCCAGGGGCAGCCATCAGCCGGCCCTCTCCCTCCCCGAACCCACCCACCCCCCTTTGACCCCACCCTCTTTGTCAGCCCTTCCCTTCCTTTCCTCCGCACACACACACACCCTGGCTCCCTCCCTGCAGTCATCTGTCAGCCAGCTCCCGCCCCCCGCCCCTCGCCCCCCGCCCCCCGCCCCCCGCCCCCCGCCCCCCGCCCCTCGCCCCAGGCACCCACTCACTTGTCCCAGCAGGTCTCGCACAGATTGAATCCGGGGCACACCTCGCACTCGTACCTGCGGGCGGCAAGGAGTCGGGTGGGGTGGGGTCGGGTGGGGTGGGTCAAGTCAACAGCAAGGGGTCCGGTCTGGTCTAGGTGCGCCTCCCTTCTTCCCGGGCCTTCGCTTCCGCTGCGGTGCACCGCCCAGTTGTCCCGCTGGCTGAAGATCTGATCTGCGGCCCTTTGTAACCACTTAACCACCACAACCACCACAGCAACGACCACAACAACGGGGCCAGGCGGCGATGCCGTACCGCGCCCGACGCTACGCCACGTGGATGCCCCGGAGGAGCTGGGGGAGATGTGGACAGGTAAGGGTGGGACAGGCCCTGATCAGGCGCAGCCTGATCAGGCAAGCTGGGACGGATGGGAGGGGAGAGTGTGTGTGAGGTCCGCGGCTACACACACGCACCTGAACTCCCCGCGCGGCGTGTCGTGCTTCCGAGTGACCAACCGGTCGCTGCCATCTGGGGGGCGGGAGGGCGGGAGAGGGGCCCGGGCGTGGGACGGCAGTGGGACGTGGGCGTAGGACGTGGGCGGCGGTTGGTTTACTGACCCTTTCCTTGTGTAACAAAACGCAGCGGTGGGAACGCGACGCTGGACGTCGAAATTCCAAGACAGGGCCTGGGCTCCGTCCCCTGGCCGCGGGCTTCCCTCTCTTCTCTTCCTTGCCCTGCCCTCCCTCCTCAACCCCCCACCCCCCCCCCCCACCCCCCAGCGCCGCCCCCCCCCCCGCACCGTTGATGGGTCTGCTGCAGCAGCTGCACTCGAAGATCTCGCTCTGGTACCTGAAGCCCGGCTGCCCCGAGTGGCGGGACCGTGTGCTGGAGCCGGTGTCGTCGCAGTCGCGGGCGGTACCCGTGAAGCCCTGCGGCCAGGCGCGGGGGAAGGGCGCGGGGGAAGGGGGGGGGGGGTTAAAAAGTGAATTCGTATCAATGAAACAAGAAGCCCTGTGGACGTTGTAGTCGGGGGGGGGGGTTCACATGGGGAGGCGGCAGGGCAGGGCAGGGCAGGGCAGGAGCGGGTGCCAGGCATACACGCACGCCCCCCTCAGCCCCGCCCGCCTCAGTCCCGCCCCAACCCCCCCTCAGCCCCGTCCGCACCTTCCGCGTCGTCAGCTGCTGCAGCTTCGCGTTTATGGTGGTGAGCGGCCGCATATCCGGAGTCGCCTCGGGGGGCGGGAACACCAGCGTGTCCCCCCCCTGGAGCTGCTCCACGAAGCCAGCAGCCAGCAGCACCGCCTCACCGCCGTGCACCACCGACAGCGCGTCACGGATCTTGGGGTTGGACTTCTTAACCGTCCTGAGAGAAGGGGGAGGGGCCAGGGAGTGATATGCTCCTTTATAAAACAATGAGTCTGCGAGAGGGTGGGGGGGAGACAGCGCGCCCCGCAGAGTGCCGAATTGGATTGGGACTGGATTCGGAATGGATTCGGAATCGAATCCAGGTTCCGGCAACGGGATTCGGGCTTTCGGGGGGGGGGGGGGGGCGGCGCGCCGGCGCCGGGCGCCAGGCGGAAAGCGCAGCAGGAAAGTGGGTGGGTACACAACAAAGAAAGAGAACCTACGAATACGGTAATGAAGACGTCTCCGAATACGCCGGAGAGGTCAGCCAGGCCAAGCGGAAGAAGGTGGCAACGCCGTTGGCATGTGAGGAGAGGAGGGGCAGGAACCTTTTACCAGGGGGTCGCCGCTCGCCTGCCCATCTTCCAACGTACCCGCCCACCCGCCCACCCACCCACCCACCCCGTTCCTTCGCTGCGGTATCTTCTTTCCTTACCCCCTCCCCTCCCTTCCTTCTTCCCTCCCTCCCGACACATACACCCACCTGTACTTGTCCACGGTGTTTCCGCAGTCGACTATGTTGGCGGTGAGGCGGCCCAACAGGCCCAGCGCGCTCCACAGCGCCTCGCCCTGCGAACCGCGGCGCACGCACCGGGGTGGCAGTTGGGGACTCCGTTAGTCTGGTGTTAGAGGCGTCCGTCGCTGGGCTATCAGCGGGATGTCGGGCAACACGACGTCCAGATGAGCTGAGGATGACCTCCAGCAGACGAACGCGGTGTGGTGTGGTGCCGTGCGGCGCGGCTCAGCGCGGCACGGTGTATGGTGTGGTGTTTTGTGGTACACGGTGTCACGGTATGGTATGCGGTGCGGTGCGAGCTGCGATCGCACGCCCGCAGCCCGCTGCCCCACACGCTACTTCCGAAGCGCCCTCTCCCGCACGGGGCTCCACTCACACCCGGGCTCCACTCCTGCCCCTCAGACCGGGTCACACCTGCACAGCCTTCCAAACCAACTCCGCACCACTCTGCCCCTCCCACACACCCACCCGCCCGCCACACCCACCCGCCCGGCCGTCACTCACGTCTCGACAGCCCCTCCCCTCCCGCCAACCCCACCTTGTGCGCGTTGGCCTGCACCGCCCACAGCAGCGCCGACAGCAGCCGCCGGCACACGGCCACGTCCTGTCCGCTGATGGACGCGTCCAGCAGCCACTCGGTCAGCTGCAGCTGCGGGGGCAGCTCCCAACTCGTGGAGTCGGAGGCGGCGCTGTGGTAGTAGTAGCGCTGGTACTTGAGCGAGTAGAATTCCTTGATGTCGCCCGGAAGGACTGGCGGGTCGATGTAGGGAAAGGCCTGAGGGGTAAAAAGAAGATGCCGCAGCGGAGACGGAGACGGCGTTAGCGAATGGAGGGGGTGGAAGGTGGGTTCGGTTTGGGGCGTTCGGTGGGTCACGCGGAGACGGGGTCGGGTGCGCATGGGGGTGGAGTTTCGGGTGTTGGGTGAGGCTGGGGGGGGGGGCGAGGAGGGGAAGGGCAAGGGGGCGGGGCGGCGGAAAGGAAAGGAAAGCTAGCGGGGCCAGCGTGCTGAATTACGGAAATGTAGCGTTGTTTGGGAGGAAAGGCAGTCAGGAGGATATTAAAGGGTTGGAATAAGGCGAGGGGCGGCTTGTTTGCAGGTGAGATGATTTGGTCGCGCCTGTGGCTGGTAGGGCGCGCGCTGCAAAGCGTTGTGGTCCCCGTGCGGTGTGCTATGCCTGACCGGCCCGTGGGCCCGTCACGTTATCGCGGCAATCCACGGCCAACCCCCAGATAGGCCAAAACTCATGCTAATACGGCTATGCTGCAGCGGAGCGTGCAAGTTTGCTCGCCGGTGGGTCGAGCCAGTCACCGGTAGGTTGCTGTCAGGTGCACATGGCAGGCCTACTCGCGTTAACCCATTAGTGTTACGAACCTCCTCGTAGCTTCCAAACAGCTTTGTGCAAGCCTTTGCCACATCCGCATTCACGCCCTTCGCAAGTAGCCTTTCCTCAAGGTTAGGCATAGCTACGAGGCAATATAAAGGGCACCCAATGGTATCACTACACACCGCAGTAGTAGAGCAACATGGAAAGAATGCGGTAAAGCTGTTCACTGTGCAGTTGAGCTCAGTTTCTTTCAACCAGCGTCCGTTGCAACCGTACTCGCTCGGTGCTTCTCGCGAAACCACAGGAGGCGAACCTGTCCAAGGTGTCTCGGCAACATCTTATTACTCCCTACCTTTTCATTCGTCCCTGGTTCGGAGAGCTTGCCTTTACTGGGGTTCTATCGCTATGAAGTAAAGCATCCGCTCACTCACGCCATAATTGGGAAACTCTTAAACATTACATACCAACAGCTAGCGACAAGTTGAACTTGGATTGGGAATGTCCCAGGGCCCTGAACGGGGCGCCCTCAAACGCGCTGCCCCAGACGATACCGTAGACGAGTTGCATCTGGAGGAAAAGATACGCCACCACGTACGTCCAGATCTGCGTGGAAGGCTTTTGGTCCGCTTGGGGACGGCTAGGTCTCAGGGATGGTTACGTTCCTGCGCAGTTGGCGAGTTCTGGAAAGCGCGAAGCCCTCAAGGAGCTGCTGGCATCGCGGCTCGCGTCGTGTGGCTGGCGGGACGACATAAAGCAGCGCTGCCGAGGTACGGGTCTGCCCGCACAGCCTCCTCCAGACCCCGGCGGGCCCGGAACCCTGCCCTGGCCACGCTTTCAACACGAGCTTTGGCCATCGCCATTTGCCGAATCGAGACGTGAAGCTGTTAGGGCTCGGAGCGGCGCCTTCGAAACAGGGGTCCTGACGTGCCCCGGCCCCTGCCCAGCATGCGCCGCACCTGGACTCGTCTGCGGCCCCCTACACACCATGCCCCCAGCCTCCGGGCGCTCCAGCACCCCCGACCCTTCTTAGCCTGCTTCAGCTCTGCCACCCGCCATCAACACGTCGTTCTCGGGCCCCCGGCTCTGTAATCCGTGAACAACCCCAACCACACCACACCACACACACACACCCTCGCGCCTTGCGCACATTGCGCTATCCGCCCGGCCAGCCAACTCGCCCAAATGCCCTCCGAACCCCGCCCCAAACCCTCATTTCCTCCCTCGCTCCGCGGACCTTGCGCTCTCCCGTCCGGTCGCTCCCCCGCCGGTATTCTTCTGTCACGTCACCGTTCACGGGCTCCGGCCTATACGTGGATAATCCCCCGGCCCCCTTCAGAGTACGTGGCCAAGAAGGATCGCGACACGGTGACCACCGACGACATCGTCCGCGCGGTCCGACCCGAGGGCCGAGCCACCGTCCCCGACAGCGTCAAAGCGGAGCTCCTGGCGGAGATCAAAAAGTTCATACTCAGCATCTGATACGAGGCTGAGGAAGCAGCTTGGGAAAAGGCGAAAGGGAAAGGGGCAGAGCAAAGGCTGGCTGGTTGACGGACTGACTGTGAAAGATACAGCCAGCGGAGCCGAGCTGCAGCAGCAAGGAAAGCAGCGGAGCAGAGGAGCGGCGGAGCAGCAGAACGAAGCGGCGGAGCTACTTACGTAAGTGCGCATCAGGTTTCGAGACTCAAGCAGCTGCGTGAGTGCTCGCGTAAGGAGGACCTGATGGCCGCGAGCACGTCGGCGGCGGCTCCGCCGCCGCCGCCCATCGGCCGCCTCGACGGCGGCGGCGGCGGCTCCGCCGCCGCCGCCGGCGGCAACGGCAACGGTGCGCTGTACCACGTCGCTGCGGTGGACCAGGGCCTGCACCTGGAGCCGGAGACGCTGTCGTACTGGGGGTACGACGACGGGACGAGCACGCTGCTGGTGGCCAAGGGCGGCCTGGTGTTTGCCTACGACCTGTCGCCCGGCGTGGCGCCCGGCAGCCAGGAGCAGCTGCGGTGGACCTTCCCGCTGGCGGACGGGCCGCCGGTGCGGGCGCTGAGGCTGTCGCTGGATGGCGGGCTGCTGGCCATTCAGCGCTCGCCGGTGATGTTGGAGTTTGTGGAGCTGGCTACTGGGAACGTGTTTGTGCAGGTGGGGGTGCGGGCGAGGGCGGGGGGCGTGGGGGCGGGTGGGGGTGTTGCTGGGTAGGTAGGTGGGGGGTGGGCGGGTGGGGCGTGGGTGCTTATGTGCGGGGAAGGCGTGTGTGTTTGTGCGCGGGGTGCGGGTTGTTTGTGGTGAGTGCGGACCTCTGCCTGCACCCTCTGTCAGCACCCCTGCAACCCCACCTGCCCACCTGCCCACCTGCCTGTTCCTGCCTGTTCCTGCCTGTTCCTACCTGTTCCTGCCTGGCTGCCTGGATGCTTATATCTGCCTGGCTGCCTGTTCCTGCCTGTTCTTGCCTGTTCCTTCCCGGCTGCAGGGCACCGACCGGGGCCGCGGCGAGGTGCTGTGTTTCTTCTTCACTGAGCTGGAGGGGGCGGACCTGGTGATGGTGACTCCAGGGGGGATGGAGTTGCTGGAGTTCGTGCCCCGGCGCCAGGGGCTGAGACTGAGGGAGCGGGTGAGCAGCCGCGGGAGCAGGCGGGCGGGCGAGGGTGTGTGTGTTGGGTGTGTGTTACGGGGGAGGGGAGGGAATGACCCATGGGTCAGGACAGCGTGGCTGGGTGTATATGGAGTAGCGACGACGCCAGGCATCCCAGGGAGGGGGAGGGCCCTGCGCCGCAAGGCCTTTTGAGTCGAGGGTGGACGGGTGGGTGGGTGCTTGTTTCAACTTCGAATACGACCATATGCCAACCGGCTAGGCTCAAACGGCCCATATGCCCGCGACTTATGCGGACCTGGGGCGACGCTCTATTTCACGATACATCGCGACGGTTATGAACACGGGACTGCAGCGGTGGATCCAGGCGGATCCAGGCGGATCCAGGCACCTTCATAAGCGAACGGTTCCAGGGCCCGACAATACTCCCAGCGCTTCCCATACCTGTGAAGGGGCGGCGGTTGATTGCGGCCCTGGTTGGTGCTCTTGGTACCTGACGCCGCTGACTGACAGGTCCGCCTGCCCGTGGAGTGGGCGCTCTACACGCATGAGACGCGCATGGTGCTGCTGGGTACGGCAGCTGGCGGTTCGTCGTACATCAAGGCCTTCCAGTTCGTGTCCTCGGGCCTGGTGGCGCTGCCGCCCTTCACCGCCGGCGCCGCCGCCAGCGCGATTGCGCTGATGGGCCCGGCGGCGGGCGGCGCGGCGCTGGTGGCCGGCAGCCCCGCCGCGGCGGCGGCGGTGGCGACGCCGCCGGCGCGCGTGACGGCGGACTGCCTCCGCCTCATCAAGGTGTACGGCAGGTACATGTCGGCAAGATTGGATGCAGTGTGTGGTATCGGAGGGAGGCTCGCGATGTGTTGGGGCGGGTTAGGGGCTTTGGGCAGCCCCTTGTGGAATGGTGAAGCAATACCGTACAACAAATGTACGACGCCGCAGCCTTGGAACGCGGGGACTGCTGTCAGCCTGTCACCGGGTACGCTTTGGTTGCGACATAGGCGACATAGGCGACATAGGCGACATAGGCGACACAGGCGCAACCATGTGCCCCTCCCCTTGTCACGCGCACACGCACGATCGGCAGCTCGCGTCCCGAAATGGGCGGCGTCTTGAATCGCCGTCGTCGCCGCCGATGCCCACCTCTGTCGTCTGTCGTTTCTCCTTTTCTTCGCAGGGTGTACTGCGCGCACATCAACCGCCGCTCCCTCAAGCTCGAGCTCTACCGCTTCTACACCGACACCGTCGTACTGCAGCACACCTACGAGCTCTTCTCCCCCCACGTGGAGCTAGCGGTGGTGGACTCGGTCATCGTGGCGCAATGCTGTACAGCCGGGGGCGGCGGCGGCGCCGCCGCCGACGGTGCTGCCGCCGCCGCCGCCGGCGTGGCCATGCTGTTCGACGTGGCGGCGCCGACGCTGCAGCCCATCGCCAACCCGCTGCCGCTGCGGACGCTGCGCCACGGCGGCGCGCCGCCGGAGGCGGCGTCGGAGCCGGACGCGTCGGCGGATGCCGCCGACGCCGCCGCAGGCGGCGGCGGCGGCTGCAAGCCGCGATGGGAGTACCTGGCTCCGAACTTGGTGCTGGATCGGGGTAGCCAGACCGCCTACCGCCTGGCACTTAATCTGCCGGCGGTGGCGGAGTCCTGCTCCGAGCCGGCGGTGCTGGTGGGCTTCCTGCAGCGCCGCCGCGGACCCACGCCGTCGCTGCCGCTGCCGCAGGGCGCGGCGGCCGCGGCGGCAGCGGCGGCGGCGCTCCAGCACCCGCCGCAGCGCCAGCCGCCGAGCCCCAAGGCGCTGCTCATGTCGGTGGTCCGCAACGCGCTGCAGGAGCGCATGCCGCTGCCCACCATCCGGGCCATATTCGAGGACCTCTGCGCCGGGTACGCAGCAGCACTGGACCGGGAGCTGGCGGCGCTGGCGGCGGCGGCGGCGGCTCCGCCGCCGCCGGCGCAGCCTCCGGCTGCGCCGGCCAGGGGCGCCTCCGGCGCCGCCGCTGGCGCGGCGGCGGCGGCGGCGGCGGCTCCGCCGCCGCCGCTGCCGCCTACGGCGGTGCCCATGCCCCAGTACGTGACTGCTGAGGAGGTGGCTTCGGAGCTGTTCCGCTGGCTGCACGACGAGGAGGTGGTGGATGCGCCCTACCTGCAGGCGGCGCTGTGGGAGTACATGAGCGCGGCGTTCGCGGCCGGCATCCCGCTGCCGCCCTACCTGCAGGTACTTGGGGTACCAGGCGCGGTCTGAGCGCCGCATGATGATGCGTTGGGGATGGTGCGGTGCAGAGGAGGGTGCGGACTAGGGGCTGGGGGTTGAGGCTGGGGGCTGGAGCAAGGGAGGGAGGTCAGAGAAAGAGGTCTCGGCGGTGTACTCGGATGGCTGGGGAGGGAGGGGTGAAGGGAGGAGGGAGGGAGGGAGCTATGGAAGGCAAGGCGCCTGGGGCGGGGGCTCGGTGGTTGTCCGGGTGTGTGTGTGTGCAGCGATGGCTTGGAAGCGTCGGGAAGCGTTCGGGTGGTGCGCAGCCGCAGCCGCAGCGCATCGACGTGCGGTCCCCTGTTCGATCCCTGCCCTGCCCTGCCCTGCCCGGCCCGGTCAGATTGTCTCTGTCCATGGACACTTATACTCTACCCTCCCCTCCCCTTCCCTCCCCTCCCCTTCCCTTCCCAGGAGTTGTCGGTGGAGGTGCTGCTGCAGCAGTCCCAGGAGGGCCAGGTGCTGCAACTGCTGTACAGCCAGGTCGACTATGTGGGCAACGAACTAGCGGAGAGGATACTGGCGGCGGCGCCCAAGCTGACGACGACGACGTCTGCAACGACGACGCAGCAGCAGCAGCAGCAGCAGCAGCAGCTAGGTGGCGAAGCCGACGCCGACGCCCACGGCGGCGGCGGCGGCGGCGGCGGCGCGCCTGCGGGTGCCCTTTCCTCGCAGTTGGGTTTGGATGTGCTGGCGCGCGCGGCACTGCCGGCCAGGTATGAGCCGGTGGCGGGGGCCGCCGCTGGCGGCGCCGGGGCCGGCGTCGGCGGCGGCAGCGGTGACGCTGCGGCTTACGTGGAGGCGCTTCTGGCGGCGGGGGAGGTGCTGCGCGCAGCGCGCGTGATGCGGAGGTATCGGGTGTCGCGGCCGAGCGTTAAGGAGTTCATTGCGGCGGTGGGGGCGCGGGGCGACGAGGCGGCGCTGGCGGCCGTGTACAGGACGTTCCAGGTGCGAGCGCGGGAGTATGGGCGGCGTTCCGGGCTGGGGCGTATCGGGCTGGGGCGTTCCGGGCGCTTAATTTTGCCGTCAGGAAGCACGAGGGGGTGCGGTGCGGGTAGAGGGAGGTTGCAAAGGCGGTGGCGGGGGGACGTTGCGGCCAGGTGGCCGGCAGCTGCGTGACACCCCCCCCCCCCCCACACACAAACCTGCCCGCGTGTCTCATCGGCGCCTTCCAGCAAGGACAGGATCGGGTGCTCGCAACAAGCTGTAGGCGGGTGTAAGTGGGATTTGGGGAAAACTACCGTACGTTATCCATCGGTTAGGGGCCGTACAGTGGGTCACGGCAAAAGGGCGATTTCATCCACACGCACGTGGCGCGCAGCCCCTACTTTCTTTTTGCAAGTAAGCAGCATGCATGATGTCGGATCATCACGGTAGGTACCGGTAGTTGCCTGGAGGTCAAGCGGGCGGGCCGGGTGCACGGCGGCCAGCATGGGGGGAAGCGCGCGGGAGCGAAGGCGTTCGTAGGGGTTACCTATTCGGCTGTCGAACGTGTGTGTGTGCGCGCCGTGGCCCTTTCCTTTGCGTGCGGTGCACTCAGGACGAGCTTCTGGCCAGCTACCCCAAGTACGAGCTTGCGGCTCGGAAGCTGCTGCCGGGCGGCGGGGCAGCGGCGGCGCCCGCGCCGGCGCCGGCGGCCGCTGCGGTCTCTGCAGCGTGAGGTGGACAGACAGACAGACACGCCCCAAACCCAAGACCTAACTGGAGGAAGTGCAGTGTTGCTTCGTTGCGCCAGGCCCATCCAATGCTGCTGGGGGGGCTGCCGACAGGCGCAGTGTTCATTCGCTGGCTGACCCGGGACCCGGCAGGGGCTCGGCTGCTTGCTGCCCTGCTGCGTGGTCGTCATGTGTTCATTCGCTTCATCGATGGGACAACATTCATGGCATCCTCCGTCCCCAGGCGCTGTACACGTCCTGATACGATACTACTGTCTGCACTGCTTTCCTCTGTTGATTTCCCCTGCTGTGCGGGGTGCGGGGTGCGGGCCTTGCATGTTTTCGCGTTTGCATGTCCGACGGACATCCGGCGGGCTTTTCACGCACGTTTTCTGCCCTGCGTGCAAGGCGTTGTGTCGGAACCGACCGACCGAGGGCAATGATGACCGACCTGGTTATTATTACGGTAGCAGCTGCTTATGGGCGATGTATGCAGGGTCGCCTGCCTGGCTGCTTGCCTACCTGGCTGCCTGGCTGCCTGCCTGCCTGCCTGGCTGCCTGTCCGGCCAGCAGGTGACCGCAGCAGCGGCAGCGGCAGGTGCAGGTGCACACAACCCCAAAATCCCACACGCGTGCTTGCTATTGAAAATTGCTGTCTGCGCGGATGAGGCCCGACGAAGCCCCTGTTGAACGAGGGACGCGCATGGATGGGTGTATGTGTGTGTGGTTGTAAGCTTGTAACGTCGACGGACAGACCCGGTCGTTTCGTGTTGCATCGCCCACTTATTACATCAGTTACATGGATTCTCTCGGCAGCGAGCAGCAGGCACTTGTACGCAGCAGTCAATAGCCCTCGATGACTTGCAGGCTGGCAGATGCAGGCTGGCTTGCTGGCTGGTTGGCAGGCTGGCTTGCTGGCTGGCTGCTGGCTGGCAAACATACAAGCATCCTGTCCAAGTAATGGAGCATGCCCTCGCTTTACGCGTGCGTGCGTGCATGTATGTGTGCCTGCGTTGCACCGCCCTGCCCCCTGCGTGTGCTTACAGCTGTTTCGTTTGGCGAGGGGTGTTTCGTTGACCGGTGGTGGTGTGACAGAGCGAGCGATAACTGGCGTGTAGGCACGTTTGGTGGGCGGGATGGCGGTAGGTAGGCCTACCTGGATCTGCATGGCAGGCTTATTACAGGCCTTCAAGAGCTCACAATTGACTGACTGCGGTAACCTACCAGGGCGAGCGAGTCTGCGGCCTTGAGTGGCACATGTTCGTCCCGGGTGGAAATGTGTGCACTGCTGGGCTCAGAACTTACATACATGAAGGTGTTCTTCAGCGGCGCGTACATACACGCGGGGACGGGCTGGGGTGGGCAGGCCTTGGCTACCGGGGACACTGCTGGGCATATGCGCGACACTGCAGCGCCTTGCACTGAAGTGGTCAAGCAAGGGAGGGGCGGGGAAAAGTGCGCCTGCCCGGCACATACCGCGCGGTACCTGACGGCCTTGTGACTTTCCAGCAACCGCCAAGGATACCGGTAACGGTCCTGCTAGCTGCCACCCGGCATACATTGCTTGTTTTTCGGACGCCCCGCCCGGAGCCCTGCGCCCGCCCTTTCATGAAAGTTGTAGGTTGCAGCACATACAAGACATACACCCGTATGGTACGTACCCGAACACCAATGACCTCGCCGTCATCAATGCATTGCCAACGCATTTTTACGGCGCTAGTTCTGCGACATGTCAGTTGCAGCACACGATGGCAGCACACACACGCAGCACGCCTTTATTTCAAGTGATTATATATTATGGGCGACCTTTATTGTGTACAATGAACTACAGCGCTCGTTTCTTGCTTGTGCTGCTGCAAGTCCTTCCCTTGCTTGATTGCAGATGTTTGGCTCGTAACGGCCGGCGGGATTACAGCGCGTCGGCGCAATAAAGCAAGTCCTCGCAAGCGAGCGATACGGACAGATACGGACGCATGCGTGCATGCCTACCGACACGCTTGTGGTAACCTCAGATGGCCTCAGAGGTTACCACAGAAACCCTAAAACCCTAAAACACTAAACCCTAAAACCCTTAAACCCAACAACCTCAGAGGGGCATCAGAACAGATCAGAACGGCGGCGGTCATCACGAACAGGTCCCGCCGCCGTCGCACCTTTCTATTATTTGTAAATAATAAATGATTAAAAACAATTTGCACTTATTGCGCGGTTATGCAAAGGAAATCCCCTAAATAAAATTGGCTTCGGGGGCGCGGGGCGGGGATTGGAAACGTACGGCTGCTTGTATAGAACTTGCCCGCCGTCCAGTAGTGCCCTAACAAACCGGGAGAAAGTGGAGCCACGCTGTAATAATCCACTAGCCGGTCGTTCCAAATTCCCATGTTGATACGCTAGCTAGCTCTGCACTGGCGTGGCTGAGCACGGTCGAGCATGTTGAGCACGGTCTTGACCGTACTATAGCATGCCAAAATGCAGTGATAAAGTGTCTAAAGCTAGCGAAACCAAATATTCCGACCCGAATGGGGATCTGGCCATCCCTTGCTGATGTTGTTTTGCTCAAGTGCACTTCATCCCAGCCATGCTCTGTGTGATGGCCGCCCTAGCTAGGCCTGTAGGCCGGCAATCCTGCATTTAAAGGTCATGTGCAAGGCATAGACCGCGCGAGCATGGCGGTTCCCTGTGTCTAGCAACGCAGAGCACGGTGTCAAAATGGGCGCTCGCCTGTGCCGCCTGACGGAGCACGGTCCATGCCGTAATGACGCGCGGTCGCCACCGGTGCTTAGAGTATTGCAGCGGTGCTCGGGCCCCAATCCTCGCTTTGTCACTGGAACCTTTTGGTTTGACGTAAGGACATACGTTTCCATGCTTTAGGCGGGTCATCGGACGCAGTAGCGGCTTCGAACACGGCTGCAATACTGGCGTGGTCCTCGCAGTTATTTGGGTCCGGAATGCATTACCTGGGCACCCTTACTTGTTGCCGTGGAGAGATCCCTGGGTGTGTGCCAACCTATACCATCTGACCCTCACGTCCCCCATGCCCATGCCCATGCTACCCTACCTGCTGCATTTCCCAATGCCGGATAGAATGGGCACGGGCATGGGCACGGGCGGGGGACGGGAGGGTCAGATGGTATATATATATCGGATAGCACACACCCAGGGATCTCTCCACGGCAACATGTAAGTGCGCCCAGCAGGTAATGCAATCCCGACCCAAACAGCTGCGAGGACCTGATGCCGAACTGCACATACATACAGCACAACCGACCCATGGGTCGGTCGTCAACCCTCGGCCTGGCTTGCAGGAAGGGCACGGGCCGGCGCCGCCGGGCGGCTGCAAACTTGCGACAATGCGCATGTGCGTGGGGGAAGCGACAGTCGGTGTGTGGCAAGGCAAACCTCACCCGTCCTTGGGCAAGAAATGTTAGAGACCCGCACCGCAAACACCGCCAGACGCGCGCGGTCGTCTCGCCCGCGCACATACACCGCACAGTGCTCTGTCATCACAAGACCACGCACACATATCCGTCTGCCTAGGTTTACCGCCGTTGGATGCAAATGCTTGGCTCTCAGCCGAATTTCGCGTACGTCTGACAAGAAAGCTAGCGTGCGTGCGCAGATGGAACCGGAAGAACGGTATTTCCATGTCACCAGCAAGAGCCAAGAAATCATGTCCCGCGCTTGGCGCACAGCTAATGACTAGAAATGTTGCATTGAATGAAGATGCTTCTGCCCCAGAATTAACTAAACCAACATACCAGAGCATAACTTAATGTTTACTGCTGACAGCCCACAGCATGTCGCTGCGTCTACGAACGTCCGACCATCCGTCATTTTCGCAACAGAAGGGCCTGAAGCAAGGGCCCTTGTACGGCGCCAGGTCGGGCGGGCCCACCCAACTGTTGCCACCTGAAGCAGGTTATCTTAACTCTGCCATTACAATTACTGTGAATCACCTGCATTATCCTGACCGCCACAATTATCCTGGCTTGACACGCAAGCTATCCTTATCAACTGAGATCATCGAGCTGACTTGTTTCTAGTGCCTGCGTGTGCCCGGTTTCTTTCGAAAACGAAGGACCACTCTAAAGGTCCATTACTGGATTGTCGCCGTCGTCAACAGCAAATGGACGGCACAGTGACAGTCGTGCTCTCGAAGAAGGAGCGTCCCCAGCTGCTCGGCGGCGCAAGCTCCAAGCTCAAGAAGAGCTTCGGGTAAGCTTTCATATGACAACTTGAGAAGGGCACGGACCTTGCAAGGCGAGCGGCGGCGCAACCAACGCGAGCCTTGGTTTTGTTTTGCTTCCGGGCCTGCTGGACTGATCCACACGCACGTTATTAATTTATAAACGTCTTTTAATATCTGCAGGAAATCAACGAAGGCGATGAAAGCCGTGTTCCAGTCCTGCTTTTCAGGCGGTGCCAAGCCCTGCTGCAGGTGGGTGCTTGCTATAAACGGACTCCGAACTCGCTCCGATAGGACTTCTCCGATTTGCTGTGCGGTTAGCTTGAGGAATTGGTCACCAAGTGGTAAACGGCCGCCGCATACACGCACATAGCATCTGGAAACCCGAACATCGGTTTCAAGGCAAATGCGCTGCCGCCAACAACGCGCGAGCTTGCTCCATTCTATATATATGTCATATATATAGAACAGCAAACTCGCACGTTGTCATTGGCGCGCGTGCTTGTTTGGGGTTCCAGATAGTCCGTGCGTGTATATTGCGGCCATTCCCACGCACTGACAAATTTCTCACGTATATATACCTGCCATGTGTATGCTGCTGCCCTTTGGACTCCATCCGTCCGTCCCTCTGTTTCGTTCGCTGCTCCATGCATGCAGGGCTGACACGTCATCCTGCAACTCTGCGGCGGCGGGGAGCGCAGACGGCCTGGTCTTCATCAGCAGTAACCCCAGCACACCAGCAGTGCCCCCAGCGCGCTGCGCTGACGGCACGTTCACGGAGGGTTTGGACACGTCGTCGTCGTCGTCCCCGATGCGCTGCTGCGATGATCAGCAGCGCGGCTGCCAGCAGCAGCGGCTCGATGAGCTGTTGGCGGCGATCGGGTGCCTGCAGCACGAGAATGGGCTCCTCACTCGGACGGTCAGCGGGTTGCAGGGGGAGATGTCCCAGCTGTGGGCGGTGGTCACCAAGCTGCAGCAAGCGCAGCAGCAGCAGCAGCAATGGTACCTGCCCGCCATTGAGGGCCCCGTCGTCGCAGCCTCCTCTGCATCGTCCGTCGTCTCGGACTCCTCGGCGGCGGCAACGGACAGTGACGTCACGTCCGAGGTTACCGACGCCTCCGAGCCCTCCACAACCGCCTCCACCGCCTCAATCGCCGTCTTTGCCGAATACGGCACGACCGCATCCTCCACCGCCTCCGCCTCTATCGCAATCATCACCGCATCCCCCACCACCGCCGCCATCGCCAACGATGACGACAGCGCAGAAGCCGCCTCAGACTCCTCATCCGCCGCCTGCTGCTGCTCCTCCTCCTCCGCAGCGGTTGCTGATGATGAGGCCGCCACCACCACCATCATCTGCTGCGCCTCCTCCGCCACCGACTTGACCGTCCCGCCCTTGGATCCCGCCGACCACTCGCCCGCTGCCTTGGAGGACGACTCCGACAGCGATGACGACAACAGCGGCAACAACTTCCCCGTCATCATCGACAGCGATACCAACACCGCCGCCGACAGCAGCTCCGCATCCGGCATGAAGCTGCTGGGGAAGAGGCCCAGGTCCCCGTGCGACAGCGCTGCTTTTTGCCTGGTGCTCGGGCCGGGGGAGTCCAAGGTCGTGGCCAAGTCCTTCCCCTTCTACAGCCAGGAGCGGGCGGAGAGGGTCGTCGCGGAAGCGGCCGCCAAGGGCCAGGATTCGGTCCGCGGGGTGCGGCAGGACGGTGCAATGTGCGAGGCCACAACCGTGCACAACATCAACAGCGCCAGTGCGGCGCTCGATGCGGCGGCGGCGGTGGAGGCCTCTGCCGCTGCCGATGGTTCCGGTGCCGCCGCTGTGTTGGGCCGCAACGTGTTCGTGCCGCCCCTCATGGTGCTGAACCGACCCTGCTCGCGCGCCGCCAGCAGCGGTGACGACAGCGGCCTTCCGATGCCGGACCGGGAGGTTGTGATGGTGTACCCCTTCCTGGAGGGCGGCAATGCACTCGAGTACCTGCGCGCTGTGTCGCAGTCGCTGGGGAGCTCGCTGGCGGCCTCTCTGGCCGCTGATGACAGCCCCGCAGCCGCGAACCTCCGCCGGCAGGAGGTGGTGGCGGCGCTTCGGGAGCTGTTTTTGGACATCGCTACCCAGATGTTTGTGCTGATGGCCCGAGTGCACCAACTAGGCTACGTGATGCGAGGTACGTTGCATTATTGGCAGCACTGCTTTTGCTTGATTGCGGGCGGGTTGATTACTTGTTGCCGTATGGGCTGCGTGGAGGCATGCATGTCTATCTTATATGATCGCTGTATGTGACGCATTCATGAATGCACTCGCTCACTCCTCACTCGTCAGTTCACTTGACTCACTCTCTTCCCCTGCCTCGCTCCCTTCTCACAGACCACAAGCTGGAGAACATGGCCGTGGACGCGGACGAGTCCGAGGGCTCCACCCGGCGGCGCACCCTGTACCTGATCGATGCGGCCGAGGTGCGGCGCTGCGAGCTGGGGCAGCAGCTGCCGGGCGCCTCGCCACACACGGCGCTGTACGCCTCGCCCGAGCAACGTCAGAAGCGCTGGGTTGACTCGCGCAGCGATGTTTACTGCGCTGTCAAGAGCATGCGGTGGGCCCAGAGTGAGATGCTGCTGGCACTGGAAGACGCGCTGGGCGAGGACAGCGAGGCAACAGCGGAGGCGGAGGCGGAGCTGAAGGCGGCGCTGCTGCCGGTGATGCGCGAGCTCAGCCCGGGCGCGGCGGCGGACCCGGAGGCGCGGCCCTCGGCGAAGGCCATCCTAGAGAAGCTGACGCAGCTGCGGCTATGAATACGACAGTACGACGCTGATAGATGTATGTATGTGCGTGATTTAGCATGCCATTGCGACGACGGCTAGCACACTGTCCGCGCGGGGGCGGGGCGCGTGGGCCAGTGATGGACCTACAATCAAGAGCCCTGAACCATTCCATGCATTTACGGTCAGATGAAAAGTGGGGACAGGCAGCCGACGGATGGCCGACCGGGAGCGTGGCGGGGGTGGTTGGGGTGGGATGGGTAATAAGGAGGGGCGGGGCGGGGCGGGTAGATAGGGCGGGGGAAATGGGGCGGGGCGGTTGGCGAGAGTGCACGTGCGGGGCTAGTCGACGGTCGCCGGGTATTATTGCTTCGCGCCTAATAAGTGCCCCCGCCGTGCGCAATAAACGTAGAGGTTCCGCTGCGTTTGTACGTAGTCGTGTTGGGTCTGATATTTAGACATGCATGTGTGCCAGGCAGGTATGGGATGGACAGACCTGGCTGGTGTCGTACGCGGAATGGATTGGACGAGCTCCGTCTGCGTACCGGTCGCTGCTGCTTGATTCGGATGGAAGGATGTATGGAGGGGTGTATGTGCCGCCGCCGTGCGCCTCGCTTTTGTTGTTCGCTGCTGCTGGTGCGCGTGGGGGTATTCAGCGAGCGTACGATGTCCGCCGCATGCATGCGTGTGTTGCTTGGGCGGGCTGCTGGATTCACTTTGATAGATAGGCGCCCTGCTGCCTGCTAGTTTTGTTTCTATGCGTTGCCAACCCTGCTGGCTTGTATGGAGCGAGCGAGGGGCGTGACAGCGGGGCGATGACTTGGGCTGCTGCTGCGTGCAGCTGCGTAACCGCAATGCGGTGCTTGCTTGGGCAAAAGGCGCCGACATGATAAGGGCGCAGCGATTCTGCGGCTGCAACAGACGCATCTGGCAACGGCAAGGCAGGCGGGATGCCGGTAGTATTAGTGGTGCACGCATGTGGGAACGCTCGATCGGCCGCTGTTCCATGCTTACTAATTTAGCTAATAATAAGTCGCGGCCAGGCGAGGCAACGTGATGTATGACGGGTCGCATTATTGCCTTGTATTTTTATACGAACAGTTTCAGAGTTACCGTATACGGTACGTGTAACAGGCTCTCCCCACGGCCGGGCGAAACGCCGGCAGTAGTCCATCTATCCCAGCAAAGCGCAGGGGCCCCGCGCCCGAACAGCGGACCGACTACAGAGGACTAAGATTAATTAATTACAGAGGAGCTGGATAACAGCTACATAGTGCGATCGCACGACTCTGTGGGTCTAATGTTCAATAGAACATCTAGACCAGGCCACTAACCAATTCACTGGCGAATTCGCCTCATTGGAAAGGGATCCCACTCTGTGAGATGAAAGTCTTCGACTACGTGTGCCAATTCCGATTCCCTGAAACGAAACGGTACCGAGGCTAGCGAAGGGGGAGGCAAAAGGGAATCGGAGTCAAGGCAAAACCTCCCCCGCTCTGGGACCGGCCTAAAGACGAGCACACGTATCCTGCAACTACCCACGTACGTACGAAAGGAGCAAAAGAACAGCGGTGAACCCCACGATATTGCATAATTAGCAAACAACCAAACCAAACCCTATCCTTCTTGTTCTGTCCAACATATCATTCGTTATGCGTTTCCGGCAATGAGCAAACGATTTGCCCAGATCCATTCCGTGAAAGGAACGGATGGTTTGACGGAACCATATCCCAACCCCGCAAAGGAATATCCTGCACAGAGGACCTCCCCGGCAGAAGCGGCAGCAGGGACAGCTGCAGCGGCACCGGCGGGGGGCGCCGCCCCAGTGGGTGAACCGGCATTTGCTGCAGCACAAGCAGCTCCACAGCCGGGCGACCGCTGGGGATTATTCCGGGTGGTAGCAGCGGCCACTACCCTCGGAATTCGGGTGGCTGACCGCCCAGCGGCAGCTGAACAGGCACTACCCCTTGAGTCAGTCACCAGCAGTATGGGTAAAGTGGTGGGATTGCGACTAACAGCCTTCGGCCGGGCATTCGCTGTATCTGGGTTCAGCTTCAGCCGCGCCTTATACCATATGGAACACCTGGGCCTCCCAACCGCCACGAAAGTAAAGGAGCTGCAAAGCGCAGCAGCTGCAGTGGTGGATCGGCGAATCACGCCACTGGCCAGGGAATCCCAGGAACACAGGCGAGTAGCGGGTATTGGGGCTAATTACATGGCACTACCGCCAGCTGTTGGGGGCTTCGGCCTAGCTAACGCCTTTGAAGGAGCACGTGAGGGGACGCCATGCCATCCAAGCCATACGGGGCATAACTCTCATGTGCAACCCGTCACCCTCCCAACACCCATGGTCCAGAGTGTTGCTAGCCTTACTCCGGAAGATACACCCGGCAGCGCACCCACTATGCCTATTACCGGTTCCGGGAGACAACCGACTCACGGGGCCAATCACGGTACTGGGAAAGCGACTGACAGACAACTGCCCGGCCCTGCAACAGCTCGTAACAACCCTAGCATGGATTCCAGCGCCGCATGTGATCAATATGTCGGCAGCTGCACCGGGTCCATGGTGCTTTAACGCACCGCTCTGGGGCAACCCACTATTGGTGAACGGAACTGGCACGTACATGGATGCCCGCTTTCCCGGCTTCCGGAAGCTCAATGGTTTCGACACTGTAGGGATTGCGGTGAGATGCTTCCGAGCGATGGAGGGGTTTTGGGGAGTGATCCAGAACGTAGGGATAGAGGGACTCACGGTAGACCATGCGCGAGACTGCACTAGTAGGTGGAAACGGGATGTCCTAAGGGGCATTTTGCGTATACCACCTAGACTCTGTTGACAGGCCTGGAGGCACTCATACGCATTACATCACTCCTTGGTAGCTTACCCAACTCTTGGGTTTCAGCCGCAAGCATGGTGTTGGACAATCCGGATGGAGGTGCAGCAGCGCCTCCGCCAGAGATAGCGTGGGATAATATAGCTAGTAGCCTGGATTGGATATTGGGTGAGACTGCGGTGGGATCAACCGAGGTGACCGTTAAAATAGCGACCCATCTTCAGATGGATTTCTATTACGATCGCTTGGCTGCCAAGCATCTGGAATTCATACGGGATGCGTTGGACGAGCAACTGCCTGAGGAAACAATGGCGACAATGCTCAAGGATTATCGGCGCACTATGAGACACATGTGGCAACTTCGGTGGGACAACGAGAACAAGGAGGCCTTTTGGAGGTTGGCGCTGGACGGGTTCCCAGCATTCCCGATGCACCGCACGCAACGTGAGCGCGGACAACCGGCAGCGAGATGCCCGTGCGGCGTGCATATGAGGGAAGGTGACAGAAGGCATTTGTTCTGGGATTGTACAGTAGCCAAAGCTCTGAGAGAGGAGGTGGAGACGGAACTCGATTACTTCGGCACGACGATGGATCGGAAAAGCATTTGGCTAGCCATTCCCCCATTGACGATACATATGTATGTTTGGGAAGTTGTGTGCATGGCAGCGATAAGCGCGCTTGATGTGGGAAGGCGGTTGTTGTATAGGGAGGGCGGTGGAGATACCCTTACACCTCCGGTCCTAAATAAGATAAGCGCAACAGTGGTGGCGGATTTCTGGGGACGTTTGACTGTCTTCGCGGCACAAGACATTTCCTTGCGGGGTTGGGATATGGTTCCATCAAACCATACATCCATTCCTTTCACGGAATGGATCTGGCCAAATCATTTGTTCATTGCCGGAAACACTTAATGAATGATTTGTTGGACAGGACAGAGCAAGAAGGTTAGGGTTTGGTCTGGTGGTTTGTTACGTGTATAGCATTATGTGGTACACCGCGGAATTTTTTTTGTTCCATTCGTGTGTGGGTAATTGCTGGACACGTGTGCTTTTCTCTTTAGGCCGGTCCCAGAGCGGGGGAGGTTTTGCCTTGACTCCGATTCCCTTTTGCCTCCTCTTCGTTAGCCTGGGTACCGATTCATTTCAGGGAATCGGAATTGGCACACGTAGTCGAAGACATTCATTTCCCAGCATGGGATCCCTATCCAATGAGGCAATTTTGCCAGTGATTTGGTTAGTGGCCTGGTCTAGATGTTCTATTGAACATTAGACCCACAGAGTCGTGCGATCGCACTAAGTATGTAGCTGTTATCCAGCTCCTCTGTAATTAATTAATCTTTATCCCAATCGACTCGCTCGTCATTTGATACGTACGTAGCATTCCCTCCCGCGCCCAGCGAAGTAGTCGCTGCCCAGTCAGGGTCGAACGGAGAGTGTATTACGCGTTTAGTTAATTACAGAGGAGCTGGATAACAACTACATAATGCGATCGCACTTTATTACGCATATCCGCCGCTGCCACCAGCAGTAGTGCTGCTAGCTCCTGGCGGGTTGGCAGCTAGCATTGCATACACCGGCCGCCGAGAACTTCGTCACCCCCATCGAACCGCATTGCTTCTATATAGTGTAAATCGTGTCTTATTAACGTCACACGACATTACAATTACTGTTGTCCTCGAATAAAACTGACTGCCGCGGCCCGCCCGATGTTCAACGGCCGCCAGCAGAAGACGAAGGGCGCGGGCAAATAATAATAACCTTCTGTGTCGCGGCGTTCGGCTGTTTCTCCACTGGCCTTTCTTATCCAACTTATGCAGCGGGGATCTTGTTTAGGCCCGTGACCCATGGGACACGGCATGCAGGGGTCGTCGCAGGGTGGCTATATTCGCTATATTAAGATATGGATTTATGTTCGGCCGAAAATTGCGGCAATATGAAGATACGTTCGCCTTCAAATTTGAGGAACGATAAGAAGTCTTGGATGGATGCCTGGAAAGTAAAGCATCAGGCATAAGTTCTCTCCGTTCACAGATTCCCAGCTGCTGCACGGAGGGAAATCTCCACATAGACAGCATTATTAGCGTATCTCCAGTCGCAGCAACTATTAAATATATATATAAGCCACCCTGGGCCCTCGGCTTGGTCAAGCCCTCAAAAGCACTGGAGAGACGAGCACTCGAGCAGGCGTGACCTGGTCGACGACCGCTGCCATGCCGTGTCCCATGTGCCACGAACCCAAACATGATCCCCGCTGCATAAATTGGGTATTTAAGGGCAGCGGAGAAACTAGTAAGCCAAACTCCGCGACACAGAAGTTTTTATATTATTTGCTCGCACCCTTCTGCTTCTGGTGACCGTTGAACATCGGGGCCGCAGCAGTCAGTTCGAAGACAACAGTAAATGTAACGTCGTGCGGCGTTGCGACCTGTAGCTGCCCTGGGAGTTGTTTATGGATCGATCTTACGCCGTGGGGAGAGCCTGTTACACGTACGGTAGCTCTGAACGAAATTGCTCGTATAAAAATACGGCAACAATGCGACCCATCATACATCACGTTGCCTCGTCTGACCGCGGCTTATTATGAGCTAAATAAGTACAGATAAGTAAGCACAGAACACCGGCTGAGCGTTCCCACATGCGTGCACCACGAATAAAACCGGCATCCCGCCTGCCTTGCCGTTGCCAGATGCGTCTGTTGCAGCCGCAGAATCGCTGCGCCCTTATCATGTCGGCGCCTTTTGCCCAAGCAAGCACCGCATTGCGGTTACGCAGCTGCACGCAGCAGCAGCCCAAGTCATCGCCCCGCTGTCACGCCCCTCGCTCGCTCCATACAAGCCAGCAGGGTTGGCAACGCATAGAAACAAAACTAGCAGGCAGCAGGGCGCCTATCTATCAAAGTGAATCCAGCAGCCCGCCGGCAATTATTACCTAACCGCATTTCCCACACACGCATGCGGCGGACATGTCATGCATGTTGAATACCCCCACGCGCACCAGCAGCGAACAACAAAAGCGAGGCGCACGGCGGCGGCACAATACACCCCTCCATCCGTCAATCCGAATCAAGCAGCAACAGCGACCGCCGGTACGCAGACCTTGCTCGTCCAATCCATTCCACGTACGACACCAGCCAGGTCTGTCCATACCTGCCTGCTGGCACAAATACATGTCTAAATATCAGACCCAACACGGCTACGTAAAAGCGCAGCCAGCAGCGGAACCTCTACGTTTATTGCGCACGGTGGGGGCACTTATTAGGCGCGAAGCAATAATACCCGGCGACGGTCGACTAGTCCCGCGTGCACTCTCGCGCGCAAACCGCCCCGCCCCATTTCCCCCGCCCTATCTACCCGCCCGGCCCCGCCCCGCCCCTCCTTATTATCCATCCCACCCCAACCACCCCCGCCACGCTCCCGGTCGGCCATCCGTCGGCTGCCTGTCCCCACTTTTCATCCGACCGTACATGCATGGAATGGTTCAGGGCTCTTGATTGCTAATCCTTCCTTGGCCCACGCACCCCGCCCCCGCGCGGACAGTGAGCTAGCCGTCGTACTCATAGCCGCAGCTGCGTCAGCTTCTCTAGGATGGCCTTCGCCGAGGGCCGCGCCTCCGGGTCCGCCGCCGCGCCCGGGCTGAGCTCGCGCATCACCGGCAGCAGCTCCGCCTTCAGCTCCGCCTCCGCCTCCGCTGTTGCCTCGCTGTCCTCGCCCAGCGCGTCTTCCAGTGCCAGCAGCATCTCACTCTGGGCCCACCGCATGCTCTTGACGGCGCAGTAGACGTCGCTGCGCGAGTCGACCCAGCGCTTCTGACGTTGCTCGGGCGAGGCGTACAGCGCCGTGTGGGGCGAGGCGCCCGGCAGCTGCTGCCCCAGCTCGCAGCGCCGCACCTCGGCCGCATCGATCAGGTACAGGGTGGGCCGCCGGGTGGAGCCCTCGGACTCGTCCGCGTCCACGGCCATGTTCTCCAGCTTGTGGTCTGTGAGAAGGGAGCGAGGCAGGGGAAGAGAGTGAGTCAAGTGAACTGACGAGTGAGGAGTGAGTGCAAATCATGAATGTGTCACTTACAGCGATCATATAGGATAGACATGCATGCCTCCAGCCCATAAAGCAATCAAGCAAGCAACCCGCGCGCCCGCAATCAAGCAAAAGCAGTGCTGCCAATAATGCAACGTACCTCGCATCACGTAGCCTAGTTGGTGCACTCGGGCCATCAGCACAAACATCTGGGTAGTGATGTCCAAAAACAGCTCCCGAAGCGCCGCCACCACCTCCTGCCGGCGGAGGTTCGCGGCTGCGGGGCTGTCATCAGCGGCCAGAGAGGCCGCCAGCGAGCTCCCCAGCGACTGCGACACAGCGCGCAGGTACTCGAGTGCATTGCCGCCCTCCAGGAAGGGGTACACCATCACAACCTCCCGGTCCGGCATCGGAAGGCCGCTGTCGTCACCGCTGCTGGCGGCGCGCGAGCAGGGTCGGTTCAGCACCATGAGGGGCGGCACGAACACGTTGCGGCCCAACACAGCGGCGGCACCGGAACCATCGGCAGCGGCAGAGGCCTCCACCGCCGCCGCCGCATCGAGCGCCGCACTGGCGCTGTTGATGTTGTGCACGGTTGTGGCCTCGCACATTGCACCGTCCTGCCGCACCCCGCGGACCGTTTCCTGGCCCTTGGCGGCCGCTTCCGCGACGACCCCCTCCGCCCGCTCCTGGCTGTAGAAGGGGAAGGACTTGGCCACGACCTTGGACTCCCCCGGCCCGAGCACCAGGCAAAAAGCAGCGCTGTCGCACGGGGACCTGGGCCTCTTCCCCAGCAGCTTCATGCCGGATGCGGAGCTGCTGTCGGCGGCGGTGTTGGTATCGCTGTCGATGATGACGGGGAAGTGGTTGCCGCTGTTGTCGTCATCGCTGTCGGAGTCGTTCTCAAAGGCAGCGGGCGAGTGGTCGGCGGGATCCAAGGGCGGGACGGTCAAGTCGGTGGCGGAGGAGGCGCAGCAGATGATGGTGGTGGTGGCGGCCTCATCATCAGCAACCGCTGCGGAGGAGGAGGAGCAGCAGCAGGCGGCGGATGAGGAGTCTGAGGCGGCTTCTGCGCTGTCGTCATCGTTGGCGATGGCGGCGGTGGTGGGGGATGCGGTGATGATTGCGATAGAGGCGGAGGCGGTGGAGGATGCGGTCGTGCCGTATTCGGCAAAGACGGCGATTGAGGCGGTGGAGGCGGTTGTGGAGGGCTCGGAGGCGTCGGTAACCTCGGACGTGACGTCACTGTCCGTTGCCGCCGCCGAGGAGTCCGAGACGACGGACGATGCAGAGGAGGCTGCGACGACGGGGCCCTCAATGGCGGGCAGGTACCATTGCTGCTGCTGCTGCTGCGCTTGCTGCAGCTTGGTGACCACCGCCCACAGCTGGGACAGCTCCCCCTGCAACCCGCTGACCGTCCGAGTGAGGAGCCCATTCTCGTGCTGCAGGCACCCGATCGCCGCCAACAGCTCATCGAGCCGCTGCTGCTGGCAGCCGCGCTGCTGATCATCGCAGCAGCGCATCGGGGACGACGACGACGACGTGTCCAAACCCTCCGTGAACGTGCCGTCAGCGCAGCGCGCTGCTGGGGGAACTGGTGCGCTGGGTTTACTGCTGACTACCAGGCCGTCTGCGCTCCCCGCCACCACAGAGTTGCAGGGTGATGACGTGTCAGCCCTGCATGCATGGAGCAGCGAACGAAACAGAGGGACGGACGGATGGAGTGCAAAGGTCAGCAGGCTGGTGAGCGGTGTATGCGTCGCAATGCGTGTGGGGCATGCAAGCAAGCCACGCATATCCCGACGCAAAGGGAGGTGGCATATGCGCACATACGTACACATGCGCAGATAAATATGCGTGAAAAAGTTGTCAGTGCGTGGGAAAGGCCGCCGTATACACGCACGGACTATCTGGAACCCCGAAAATCCACGCGCAAATGCGATGGCAACGTGCGAGTTTGCTGGCCTCTGCCATATATATCTGCCATGGGAGCCGCTCGCGCGTTATTGGCGGCGCATTTGCGCGTGCCTTTAACAACCGATGTTCGGGTTCCCACATACTCTGTGTATGCGGCGGCCTTTGCCCACTTAACGACAAAGTCCTTACGCTAACTGCACCAGCAGATTGGAGAAGACCTATCGGAGCGACGGATGGAGTTCAGAGTCCGTATCTAGCAAGCACCCACCTGCAGGGCTTGACGCCGCCGGAAAAGCAGGACTGGAACACCGCTTTCATCGCCTTCGTTGATTTCCTGCAGTTATTATTAGTTGGTCATAAATAAGCGTGTGTGTGGATCAGTCCAGCAGCAGGCCCGGAAACAAAACAAAACCAAGGCTCGCATTGCGCCGCCACGCGTCTTGCAAGGTCTGTGCCCTTCTTAACTTGAGAGGTGGTCTTTCTCGAAAGGAAGCAGGTACTCGCAGGTACTAGAAACAAATCACTTGATATATAAGAACAGCTTGTCAAGCCAGGATAATCGTGGCAGTCAGAATACTGCAGACAGGTGGGTTCACAGTAACCGTGATGGCAGAGTTAGGATGACTTGCGTCGGGTGGCAACAGTTGGGTGTCCCGAGCCGCCGGCGCCGCCGTACAAGTGCCCTTCTGTTGCGAAACTGATGGTCGGACGTTCGTAAACGCAGCGACCTGGTCTGTCAGCACGCAGTAGACAGTAAGTTCTGCTCCGGTGTGTTTGTTCAGTTAATTCTTGGGCAGCAGTTTCTTCCATGCAATATTTCTCACTCGGCGGGCCTTCTCCTGTATTAGGTGTGCGCGCGCCAGGCACGAGACGGGACATGATGACTTGGCTCTTGCTGGTGATATGGAGATCATCCGGTTCCATCTGCTGCACCTGAGGAATGTGCGTTGGGCGGCAAGCTTTATTGCTTTCTGTAGCTGGTTTCCGTTGCCACAAAAAAGTGGATTGCAATGTCCCGTCACTTGTTTTTAATAGCATCAGCCGCAAACGAGTGCGTCTGAGTGGGTCCTGGATTCTGCATGTGAAGCCTTGGACCCTCTTGGGTGTCGGGCGGTCATGCAACATAGTCGGTTCTTCGTAAGAGCGCGAGGATAGGAATTGCTGAAAGGGAGCGCTCGCATCAATCAACAAGCACTGGAACGCGGGAAGGATGCATGGCAGAAGCTAACCAGGGCTAATCGCGCGCGCGCCCGGCCGTTACGTCAGGTCGCTTTGCATTCCTCGCATCGATCATAGCTTGTGTAGCTTCAGCTCCGAGGGCGATGGGTGCGTGTATGCTTGCGTGCAACAGGTTAGTTCCCGCAGCGGATATATATATATATATATATATATATACAGGTTAGTTCCCGCAGCGGATATATATATATATATATACAGGTTAGTTCCCGCAGCGGATATATATATATATCCGCTGGGACTCAGTTGTTTAATGGGATCGATGTTTCGGGACAGCCTGTTGTATTGCCGGGAGTTCCGTACACTGCTGAAGTCTGGTTCGATCCGCCTTCTATTTCCGGTCCTGTTAACGCTGTGCCTTGTCTGTCAAGTCTGTCTGTTCCAGTGTCTGCCTCTACAACAGATGGACACCCCCCCCTCATCGCTACGCGCACCTCTGGGCTCTCGCTGCCCACTCTGGCGGACACCGGCGCTAGCCATGACTTTATTTCTGCGACCACTGAAACGTCTTTGAATCTTCGGATTCAACCCATTTTATTTGGCTTAGTTAACGCCCCTGCTACGTTCCAAGCCGTTGTGGACCGTATTTTCAGTCCATACATCGACAAATTTGTCGTATGCTATCTGGACGACATTCTGGTCTTTTCTAAGACCCGTGAGGAACATCTGCAACACCTCCGTCTGGTCTTCGACATCCTCCGGCAACAGCAATTGTATGCCAAACGCTCCAAGTGCCACTGGGCGCAACGTCAGGTCGAATACCTGGGCCATGTCGTCTCCGCTGACGGTATTCGCATGGACCCACGTAAAGTCGCTGCCGTTCGCGACTGGCCTGTACCTACCAATCTCCAGGACCTCCGTAAGTTCTTGGGGTTGACAAATTACTTCCGTAAATTCATCGATCGCTATTCGATGGTCTCTGCACCTCTGACAAGTCTGACACGGAAGGGTGCGTTTCTGACGCCCGATGCCTGGAACCCCGAATGCCAAGCAGCCTTTGACGCTCTTAAGCGTGCTGTTGGTCAAGATATCGTGTTGCGTTTTCCCGATTATTCTCTGCCGTTTCGGGTTGAGGTCGTAACTGACGCCTCCATAGACGGGCTTGGCGCTGTGTTGTTGCAACAAGGCCGCCCTGTCGCATTTATGAGCAAGAAGCTCTCTGCTGCTGAACGCAACTATCATACTGGGGAACAGGAACTGTTAGCAGTCGTGCAAGCACTCCGTGAGTGGCGCTGTTATCTGGAAGGTCAACCCTTTGTGGTAAAAACTGACCATAAGCCCCTCACTTTCCTGCAAGGTGTACCAACGTTGAACCGCCGCCAAGCACGCTGGCTTGAGTACATGGCGCGTTTCAACTTCACCTGGGAGCACTGCGCTGGCAGTTTAAATGTCGCTGACGCTTTAAGTCGTCACCCCTCCCTGCACGCTGCTGTTCTGGCATCTGCTGGCCTGTCTGTTCTGACTGATACTAGCGCTAGTCCATCTGTCTCTGTTACCACACGCCGGTCAGCCGCAACTCAAAAAAGGGGACGCCCTGATGAGTCTGCTAAACCCGCTCAGACTGCTGAGTTGTTGGTTCCTGATCTGGCATCTGATCCTGCTCTCCTTGAGCGTCTGCGCCAAGCTACTGCGAAAGACCCATGGTATTCTGACCCACTTAATACAGGACATCTGAGATCTGCTCATGGCCTTTTCTTTCGTACTGACGATGACCGCCAACAACTCGTCGTACCTAACGACCCGGCCTTGCGACAGTTTCTGCTGTCTCGCTATCATAACGGCCCATTGGCGGGTCATCCTGGGTCTACTCGCATGACGGAACTGCTCCGCCGACACTTCTGGTGGCCACGTATGGCACACGACGTCGAACACTATGTCCGTCTCTGCCCTGACTGTCAGCGAAACAAGGCACAAACCGGTAAGACATCTGGTCTTCTCCGACCCTTGCCTGTCCCCAACGCACCTTGGGACAGCGTTTCGCTTGACTTTGTGGTTGCGCTCCCCAAATCTGAGGGGGGATACGATGCGATCTTAGTTTTGGTGGACCGCCTAACTAAGATGGTGCATCTGGCACCCACCACCACTACCTGTACTGCCGAGCAAACAGCCCGTCTGTTTTTCGACAATGTCGTACGCCTCCATGGTGTCCCTAAGAACGTGGTGTCTGACCGCGGTCCACAGTTTGGGAGTAAGTTTTGGGGTGCGCTCGGTACGTTACTAAATATGCGCGTTAATCTGTCAACCGCATACCATCCTCAGACTGATGGTCAGACTGAACGGGTTAATCGCACTCTGGGCGATGTACTGCGCAATTTTGCTACTCGTAACCCCACTGCTTGGGATACGTATCTGGCAGCTGCTGAATTTGCCATGAACAACGCAGTCAACCGATCCACCGGTCGCAGTCCGTTCTTTCTGAACTATGGTTTTAATCCCGCATTACCCGTCTGGAGAGAGCTGGATCTGCCAGTCTCTGCTGCAAAAATCTTCGTTAAATCCTTCGTGTCAAGAATAGAAGAAGCCAAGTCCTGCTTGGACGCTGCCCAGCAGCGTGTGGAACTGTACTACAACCGCAATAAATAGATAGATCTGTCCTTCAAACCGGGTCAACTTGTCATGTTGAGTACGAAACATCTGCGAGGTCAAGTAACCGGTCCACGTAAGCTGTTACCCCGTTGGGTAGGCCCATATCCTGTCGTACGCATGGTGGGACCAGTCGCTGTGGAACTTCAGTTTCCACCAGAGTTCCGTATTCACAGTACGTTTCATGTGTCACTGATTCGTCCGTATCATGGTCAACCTCCGGTTGATCCCGTGGAACCTGGCCCCATTGCTTACGACAATAAAGATGCACTGTATCGGGTTGAGCGAATTCTTGATTTTCGGGTTCGTCGAATCCGTGCGGGCCGCCGCTTCCGCAACGTTCGGGAGTACCTCGTGAAGTGGGCTGGATACACCTCGGAACGCAACAGCTGGGAACCAGAAAAGAATTTTACCCCGGACCTGGCCGACACCCTTGCCGCTGCACGTGACGCTGCGGGGACGCAGCGTCCTGAGGGGGGATAGTTGTTGTATCACGCGTACTCGTTAGCTGCTCTCTCTGGCACCCTGACCCGTCTGCCTGACCTTACTCTGTATATCGGCCGTCCATCTGACTGTGGCCGTTTCATCTGTCTAACTGTTAACTGCCTATCCTATTTAGGTACTGAACCGTGTCTGCATCGGTTCCTCTCCTGAGAGATTTATATAAGCATTCTGGCTTATATGGCGTTATCTGTATATCGCTGGTCGCTGCGTTCCTGGTTTCTGAACCGGACCTGCGGGTTAAGGTGTCTGTAATACCTGCCTCGTCAAAAGGCACCGTCCCCACGTTTCAGGGGTACGTTCAAGCGTCCAAACTGACGCTCCGTCACTGTACGGATGGTATAAAGACTCTGGTCTTTCCTTAACCGGTGAATGTTATCACCACCCTTCGGACTTACACATAATACCTTACATACAACAACTAGTTGTTGTATCACGCGTACTCGTTAGCTGCTCTCTCTGGCACCCTGACCCGTCTGCCTGACCTTACTCTGTATATCGGCCGTCCATCTGACTGTGGCCGTTTCATCTGTCTAACTGTTAACTGCCTATCCTATTTAGGTACTGAACCGTGTCTGCATCGGTTCCTCTCCTGAGAGATTTATATAAGCATTCTGGCTTATATGGCGTTATCTGTATATCGCTGGTCGCTGCGTTCCTGGTTTCTGAACCGGACCTGCGGGTTAAGGTGTCTGTAATACCTGCCTCGTCAAAAGGCACCGTCCCCACGTTTCAGGGGTACGTTCAAGCGTCCAAACTGACGCTCCGTCACTGTACGGATGGTATAAAGACTCTGGTCTTTCCTTAACCGGTGAATGTTATCACCACCCTTCGGACTTACACATAATACCTTACATACAACAACTGGTATCGAGACGGCGTTCCTACCTCTCGCTACGCTTCCGTCGCAACGCTTCTGTCGCAACGCTTCTGCGCAACAAAAAAAAAATGGACCATATGACCTCTCTTCGCAACGCCATTGAAGAGACGGGTATGTGTTATTACGCACGAAGCTAGTGTATTTTATCTGACTATCAACAGTTGTATATTATCTGATACGGCTTGTTGTTGGTCAGTGTTTTAGGCACTGCCTCGTTGCTAAACCGTTCAGTGTTTTCTGCAGCTGTTTCTGTCGTGGTAAACGACTACCATCTGCCGCATCATTACTGTCCGCACTGCGCTCACTGTCTCGCTCACGTCTGGTGCCGGTTCGCGCTGGTTTCGACCCTCTGTGTAATTTATTCGCGACGTCTGGCCGTTCTATTACCACTGCTGATTTGGGAGGTCATACAGTCTGGTTACCCCTTTCATCATTGCACGAGTTGCAATTACAAATGCATCATTACCGCACGTGCAAACGACGTCGTCCTGATACAGCGGCTGCTATTTTATTGCCGTCGCACGTCGCTCGTAAATCTCTACAACTACTGCGAGGTATGAAGATAATAAATACCTTTCCTGCTGAATATATATATATATATATATATATATATATATATATATATATCCGCTGCGGGAACTAACCTGTTGCACGCAAGCATACACGCACCCATCGCCCTCGGAGCTGAAGCTACACAAGCTATGATCGATGCGAGGAATGCAAAGCGACCTGACGTAACGGCCGGGCGCGCGCGCGATTAGCCCTGGTTAGCTTCTGCCATGCATCCTTCCCGCGTTCCAGTGCTTGTTATATATATATATATATATATATATATATATATATATATATATATATATATATATATATATATATATATATATATATATATATATATATATATATATATATATATATATATATATATATATATATACCCGTCGGCGTGTATTGATACCGGTGAACTGAGCCAAGGCTGCGGGTTGCACATCACGGTGAGCACCACGCTTCCCCCCTGCTCGTAAGTACCTTCATGCATGACTTGCCAAGCCATGCATGCATGCAGGTGACAGCATGCACAGTGACTGTGCTGTCCGGTTTCGTTGGGTGCGGCTTCCCCGCCGTTGCCCTGGCCAGCAGCTGACTCTCTGAAGGTCTGCAGCCCACTGTAAGAACATTTCACAACAAGCAAGCAATCAACTCTTCGGAAACACGTTTTCCAAGCCACTTGGGAGACTTTGATAGCCCCTCAGATGCTGCCTTTGCATCGATCGATTGTTGCCTTCACACGTTTATTTTGAGGGCTTTTGGTAGCCACCTCAGCACAACTACCTATGTACACCCTATGTGTCATTAATCGCATACGGGCTACTCTTGCATGCGTGGGATTCGTTCGTGTGGCTACGTTTGGGGTTTTGAGTGTACTACACTAAACGTAGCCACACGAATATTTAGGGCGGGTGTAGGTTTATGGTTTTGACGGTTTTCGGAGTCTTCAGCGTTTCCTAACAACAGGCCATTGTTTCGGCCGTCTACATTGCCCAATAACGGTATTAAGCACGTTGAAGGTATATGTGCAAGCAAGTGTGGCCGGATGTCTGGACACCGTAGTCCGTTAACGACGACGACCTGAGCGAGGTCCTACCTCTCCAGTCTCCGTCCCGCCACAGTCTCCACGCCCCAAACAATCCAGCCAGCTGCTGCTGCAGACCCCTACGGATGGAAAAATCCCCCAAAACAACAATACGCGTACAATTATGCGCAAGCAAACCACGCATAGCCTCACCAGCGAACTAATGACAGCAGTGGATGCTGATGTGCGCCGACGGACGGAACAACGACGCCAATATACGTAAAAGGGAGCGATCGAGAAGGGGCACGCACAGTATACCGCATGGCTTACAAGCGAGCGAGCGAGCCGCGCCTGCCGGGTTGTTTTATCAACTCTTGAATTTTTCCGACCACACATATATGATCGTTTGAAGATAGTACGCACGCCCATGCGTGCATTCCCATTGCGTGCAGTCAGTAGATGAATGACCTCCTCAACATCTCCTGCTGCTCTGCTGCTTATTGATTGATTGTCCACCGCAACCGCCGCCTCGCTCCGTCCGCACTGTAGACGACCGCACCCTCCCAACAACACACAATCGCCCAGCCACATACACCCGGCGGCTTAAGCAGGCCATCCTGCTGATGCACCGTCGTCAGACAATGCACCGTTAAGAGCCCTTAAGCGCCACGCACATCGCATCGATCTGCACATTACGCGCGCCCCACGCATGCAGCTACGCATGCTACTGCGCCGCCCTGCTCCGTCTCTTGCTTGGGAGGTGGTGTTTGGGAGCCCTTACTATACTTACCCACAACTAAACGCAATGCAACTGTTTCATGTACACATCCATCCATCCATCCATTGTTCAAATGAACGAAGTCGCATTGTCTCCGAATAGCACGTCTGCTGTACGTATTCGGGTCCGACGCCGGCAAAAAAACATTCATTCATGGCTATCCGCTGTATGTTAGACCAGCTAGCGGGGTACGTACGTACGTGATGTCCATCCACCTAACGTTATGTTTACCAGGTGACCGGCATCGACGCCACGCCCACGTCGCGGCTGGGGTCGGAGAACTTGATCTGGCTCTCGGGCACCGCCAGCCTCAGGTTGGGCAGGCGGCGGAACAGCGCCGTCAGAGCCACCTGAAGCTCCACGCGGGAGAGCCACTCCGCGATGCACACGTGGGTGCCGTACCCGAAGCCCAGCTGCATATTTGCAGGTATGCACGGAATTAAGCGCGTTACTTGGGAAGGATAATGGGGAAAGGTAGGAAGGGCGGGGCGATAGGCTAGGGAGCATAGTTACAAGCATGGTAAGTCGTATGTCCACCCCGCCGGCGGCGGCGGACAATCAAGTCGCTTCGCAGGTAGCCGTCAATGATGTCAACGTCCATCCTGCGCTAGCTACCCGCCCTGCTCATTATGAATTTTTATTGTTACGTTTCCGCCTATCGATCCTCATCACGACCTCCCCCCTCCCCTACGACCCTATGCATTCATCCATCCCTCCACCGCCTCACTCGCCTCCGGGTTGGGGTCCCTGTGGATGTCGAACTTGTCCGGATTGGGGAACACGGACTCATCACGGTTGGCGGACTGGTTGAGAGCAATGACGCCCTCGCCGGCCTTGATAGCCTGATGAGGGGGGTGGATGGAAGCATAGGTTGGGTGACCAGGCGCGTGCGTGCGCGCGCTTTGTACGCGGTGGGGAGCTTTAGGATTTCATCAAACGTACAACAAAGGACGACAGTACGTGGCGGCGGCCCTGCTGCCGCCGTCGCTCGCTCCAGCAGGCCCGCAGCCACCCACCCGCGCTAGATAGACGAAATCAAAAGACTGTTAAGTACATCGTCCCGCTTCCGCATCTATCTAGCACGCGCGCAAACGAACGAATCCACATAGCTAGCCACGCTCGTACGTAATTTCCCGGAAACAATACAGCAGCTACCGTACATGCATGCGCATAATATGTTCATAAGTACCCAGCCGTGCGCTGTTAGTTGCCCAGCCATACATGTAGATAGCGAGCCGGTGCTGCTTGCATGCACATAGGTATCATACATACATTACGTAACGAATAATGGAACTGACCTGTCCGTTGATGTGCGTGTCCCGCTTGGCCACGCGGCGCAGTGCAAAGGAGGAGCCCGTGTGGTAGCGACAGATCTCCTCCACCGCCTTGGGCGCCAGCCGCTCGGGATCGGCCTTGAGCGCCGAAAGCTGCGTGAGATAGCAGGGCAGCAGGGCAGCGCCACTCCATGACATGTGTATGTGCGTGTGTGTGTACGTGTGTGAGCACGCACGGGCAGCGGATGGAAGCAAGGGGGGGCGGATGGATGGGCGGTGGGTGGTCGATTGCTTATTCATGAACTGTCCATTACCATACATTGCTCGAGGCGGCGCGGGACGGCGGCGCGCGGGCGGGGAGCGGCCTGCCATGCATGTTTACTTATTTACTTCCCCCGAGGCGGCAAGACGCAGCACCGACGTCGAAATGAGCGGGAAATGTCGGGATCAAGTTTACGGGACGGGGAGGGTACGTTACGATGGCGGGGTATGTACACACGCACGCGCGCCGCACGCAGCTTCCACTCCATCCAAGCAACCCCGCCGCGCGCCATCAGCCAGGCACGCACGCACCCCAGCCAGAACGCAGAGCACACGCACCCACGCCCTCCCACGCAACCAACAGCCAACCAACCCCTAACTCACAACTTCCGAACCACCAACCACCTTTGGTTGGTTAACCACGCACGCACCCAACCCAACCCAATCACGCACCTGGTCTGGGTGCGCCAGCAGCGTCATGACTCCCAGGTCGATCTGTGTGGCCACCGTTGCGTTACCGGCCACCAGCAGCAGGAAGGCCGTCTGGACCAACTCGTCGTGGGCCATATGGCCGGGCCGGAGCTGCGTGCGTGATTTGATGGATAGATGGGCGGGATTCGTTCGTTGGCAACCGCGGGGACACTCTGGGAACGGCCAGGCCTTAATGGCGCGAAATCCCTTCATGGCCACTTCATGGCCACTTCATGGCCTCTTCATGGCCAGTATGTGCCGCCGCCATGAAGATGTTTGGGTACCGGCATGAAGGGTGGTCGTCGGCATGAACAGGGTGAGCCACTTCATACGGCAGCAACCGTCTTAATAACGAAACCAAGTTCGCCATGAAGTCCGGCGGTCCTTTGCCCCTCTTCATTGTCCACAAGCGAAATATGCTTGATAGTAAATGTAGGAACAGTTTGGAGACTACTTCTAACTTAATGGCAGTCAAACCGCTCTAAAGGGCAAAATATGGCCTTACGGTGTGCCCTAAAGGTCCAACCGCCCTAGGACTTTTGTACTTCGGTAACAAGTATTGCATGCAAATACTCCAGCTTAGCAGGGTGTAGGTTTCCTCACGTTAGTTGGCCATGGTAACTCTGGACATGGTTCTATGCGTATGTTTGCCCAGTATGGGAGCCGTATGAGAGCCGTATGGGGGCCGTATCGGCCCAAATCGCGACCGTACGGGCTGTACCCTTCATAGAGATCTACGGCTCTTTGTGGCGAATCAGGAAGATTCATGGCGCTCTTCATGGCGCTCTTCATGGCGTGGTTAATGGCAGATCGGGAACCCTTCATAGGGCTCTTTGTGGCGAATCAGGAAGATTCATGGCGCTCTTCATGGCGTGGTTAATGGCAGATCGGGAACCCTTCATAGCGTCTTTTGTAACATCCCAGGAAGGTTCATGGCGCTCTTCATGGTGCCCCATGAACGCTCTTAATGAATCCGTCCGCATGGCAAACGTTCCCATGAAGCACGCCATGAAGCGCGCCATGAACCAGCCAATGAAGAGAAACCTGCCTCCGCCATGAACCAGCCATGAAGTGGCCATGAAGAAGTGGCGTTCCCAGAGTGGGATGGGATGGGATGGAAAGCATAGCAGGCAGTCGGGCATATATAATTAAAACCGCCGGATAAAACGCATGAAAGACACTACTTGCATTTGTGCCATCTATCGCCGGTTCGATTGACGGCGGCGGGTGAGTTAGTTAGTTAGTTGCTGTATGCCCGCTATTTGTATCGGCGGACGGACCTACCGACGTGCATGCATGTATGTTCAGCAAACGTGTTTCGTGCCATGCGTTGCCGTACCGACCTGGTTCACGACCAGCTCGCTGATCAGGTCGTCTCCCGGGTTGTGCGTCTTGGATTTGACCTGTATGTACGTATGTCGAGCAAGCAACAGCGGTCGAGCAGCTCGGAAGGAATTCGCCTGTATGTCAAGCATGCGCACGCACGTGCAAGCAACCCGGTCCAGCCACGAGCCTAAGCGCATTCGTGTATATCCTCTACTAGCGCATTCGTGTATATCCTATAGATAGATCTCACCAGGCGGTCCATGTACTCCACGAGGTCGTTTGCGGCCGTCGCTGCGTCCTTGGCGGTGGAACTGCCCGAGGAGCGGGCCGCCACGTTGGACGAGATCCAGCCGTGATCGGCGGCGGGGATGCCCAACATGTCGTACATCACCTGTTGTGTCGGTCATGGCGGGCGGCGGGAGCATAGCGTAGCATGCGATGTGATGATGTGATGTGGGGGGACGGCGGCGGACCGGACAGGACAGGACTGGGTGGGTGGGTGGGGGCTACCCCTCCCTACTACCGTATCTAAGTACGTGCGTGGATGCATGGGTGTTGATTCAGTAAGGAGCGAGTACCTGCATGTATGTGTGCGGAAAACCTGCGCGTGCGGTGCGTGTATGTGTTGAGGGCCGCCAGCAGCAGCGGCAGCGGCAGCAGCAGCAGCAGGGTGTACTGAAAGCAATGAGTCACGAGCCAACTTTACGTTTCGATCGGCCGCCGCCCGCGACGGGGCGCACTGCCATCCGCCCACCCACGCCAAGGGAAACCCTCTCACGCCGCCCGCATCCTCAAACGCATTCGCGCATTCCGCCGTGCGTTGTTTTATTATCAGCCAATTGTGCACGCACGCATACACGCACAACAAGACCCACGCACCCATGCATGCATGCAGCCTTACATCCAGCCATGCAGAACCAATCGAAGTCAGTCCATCAAACGCAAACACGCACCCGCCCCCCTATACAACCGGTGCTCATTCGTTGCCCCCAGCCCCCCCCCTTTTCCACCCCCCACCCCTCCCCCCCCCACACACACCAAGAAGGGCAGCTTAATGGAGAAGTCCTCGTGCAGGTCAGCGGGGGGCCCCTTGCGAGCCATCTCCTCCACCAGCGCAGTCGCCTTCTGCTGGATGCTGGGACGCATCGCCTCGGAGGCCTCCCGAGTGAACCGGTGGGCCACCATGCCCCTGCCGTACAAACACATACACACACGCACGCATGCATGCGCACATACACACACATACAGACGGCGATCAGCAGGTACCCGCGACGACCCTCGTCAGCAGAGATCGTCAGCAGAGATCGTCAGCAGAGATCGACGGCGCGCGATCTTCAGCCATCTATCCGTCCAGCGACGGAACGTGTGTGTGCATGTCCGCCGACAGCAGCAAGCAGGCAGGCAGGCAGGCAGGCAGTACCTCCCGCACGCACCGACGCACACGTGTGCACCCACCTGAACTTGGTGTGCTGTGGCGGATCCATATCGACAAAGGTGGGGGAGCGGGTGGAGGCGGCGGCCGCCTTGCCCCCGGGGCTCAGCTCCGGGAAGTTGGGGTGGGTACGGACCTGCGGGTGCGTGCGTGTGTTCGTGTGTGTGTGTGTGTGTGTGTGTGTGTGTGTGTGTGCGTGTGTATGGGTATCGTACGTAGGACCTGACATCGGAAGGCTGGATGGAGGTGTGTGGGACATCTGCCGGCGGCCGGCGGGGAGCAAGGCCGGTGGAGCTGCTGTATGTTGAAGAGTTGAACGAACCCACCCACCCCTCTCACCTGCGTGCCTCATCACCCACCTGCCTCACCCAGCCCGCCACCGCATGTACGGCAGCAGCCGCGCGTCCGCCCGCATAACTCCTATCTACCTTCTCTTTATTTTCATCAGCCAACGCCGGCCACGCACGCACCGCAACATCATGCATGATGCGTGCACCACCCACCCACCGACATACCTACGCACAGCGCTATCCACACCCACCCACCCAACACACCCACCCACCCAACACACCCAACACACCCAGCCAGCCCCCCACCTTGCTGAGGTCGTCGTTGGTGAGCGCCTCGCACACGTCCTTGTAGCGGCTGACCAACCACACCTTGGACTCATCCCACAGCTTGACCCGGGCGAAGGGGCAACTCTTGCGCAGCTCCGAGTACTCGGCGGGAGGCTCGACGCCCTCGGGCCGAGAGAAGGGAAAGCCTACGGGCGGGCGCGCGGGCGGGCGGACGGACGGACGGACGGATGGGCTCGATCGTGCGCGTGCGCGTGCGCGTGCGTGCAAAGGATGTGTGTATGGACGCATGGCACGCAGCTCCTCACCTTTATTAGTTACGAGAATGCGATATAAATAGATGCTGGGGCCTATCTGTATGTATGTGTGTACGTATGTATGAGAGCGGAGACTATTGCCGACGACTGCTGCTAGCTAGCTGCTGCCCGAACGTTTTGCTACGGCACGAAGCCGACGTGCACGTATGTGCACGCAGATAGAGGCAGGGCTCATTACTGAATTTCCAACGCACACACCAAAGACAGGTACGTACTCAACACTCAAACGCCGCCAAGACCTCCACGCACGCGGACGACGCGAACGATGCACGGTACGGCGGCACGACAGCAAATAAACGAGCGCGCGCGGCATGCAGCTATATGCAAGTTGTATTGCGCGCCCGCGCGTGCGCCAGCCGGCGGCAGCGAGTGACACCTACTCGATTTGTCATCCACGAAGCGGGAGACCACCAGGCGACGACTGCCGCCGATGTCCGCACCAGTGCGGCCCCCAGGAGGAAGCAGCCGCCGAGAAGGAGCCACAGACAGGTGCTTGGCCGCCGCCCTGCTTGCGGCCAATAATGGCGTCGATTGTTCAAGCGGATGTATGTATGGGCGGCGGGTGCGAGCATACATGTCAGAGGTGACACTCCCGCGCGAGTTCGCTAGCCCAGCCAGCAGAATCGCGAGAGTTGCCACATTGGGGAGCGCGCCGGTCAGTTAGAGCGATCGGAACGAAGCTGTTGGTTATGGCTGGTGGACAAAGACTCAATCCAAGGAGGTCACGGAAAGTCGGGCGGGTACGCGGGCCGACGAGCGACGACGTCTCGGCGAGCGATGCGCCCGCGACAGACGCGCGCGCGATCGCTTGTTGCACTGGGCATTTATCATAATATTTAAGCACGTATCAACCCGGCAGAATACCGCCACTCAATTACCTTGCGATTGTGGCCGCCATGCTGCTTGGTTTGCAGTGGAAAGTGATGAATCGACGAAGCTTGAATTGCTGGCACGCTTCTATTGCGCCCTCCTACTTGCAAATTTTGTCGCATTTGGTTGTCGTCCTCTTTATACATTAGTTTGCGCGTCTACGAATAGTAGTTGTACTTTCGTTGTTCGTTGTACAGCAATGACGATGATGATACCTCCAAGGGGTGCTCCGAAGGGCTGCTCCCAAGCAAGCCGCCGCCGATATCCGCGCGCGACCATCAGCACGCACGCAGGCTCATTGCACCAACATTTACATCCATCAATAATTCATATATATATAAAGCACAGGTCATTCGTGTTTTTTTGGCGGCAAGCAAACCGGCTGAGTCGTCGCCTCCAAATAATACGACGCTTAAGCTGACGAGGATTATTTGACGTAAGCCCCCGGAATGACGCGTTAGATGTCGCTCCACTAACCAATTTGAGATTATTAATTAATTACAGAGGAGCTGGATAATAGCTAAATAGTGCGATCGCACGACTCTATCTGTGGGTCTAATGTTCATTATAGATAGAACATCTAGACCAGAATTGCGTGAGAGAATCAGAAACCCTTTGCAGTTGATATAAATAACACTGCTTCCCAGTGACCCACTATGCGCTGCCGCGCGTATGTCAGGCTGACTTTGGGCACGACCACACCTGTCGACGGACAGACGACCCGTGGGTCATGTCCGCCACATTCGTTGTGCGTGAGAACTTCGCGCTGTCACGTCTTGCCCAATTTAGTGCGGTGGACAATAAATGCCCGTTATATATATATATATATATATATATATATATATATATATATATATATATATATATATATATATATATATATATATATATATATATATATATATATATATATATATATATATATATATATATATTTGTATGTACAAAAACAAACACAACTTCAGCTGATTGGATGGAATTAACCCGCCAGCACGCAACCCGCCGTGCGTGTTACACACGCACGCAACTGTGCGAACTAACAGTTAGCGTCCCCCCTGGGGGTGTACAACCAACGAATAACGAACGCGAACACAGTTTATACGCAATCCCGTATACATGTTGTATTATGGGGCATCAAGTGAGGATAAGCTCGGCGTCGGTGCGTGCAACTGGATGGATGCTTCGTTGTAGAACTTCGTGTGCGTGGTTCGTGCCAGCGCTGCCCTAGCCGGATCTTGACGGAGGGCAGGGTGCATGATTGTGGCCCGTTCTACGAACGCAAATCCCATGCATACTGCCATCCACGCCTGACATGAGCTTGCTTACTTGTAGTAGGCTACCTAAGAATGAATCAAACTTGCGCACTTCTGCCGGCACATACAGTCCTTAGCGACTTTCCGAGTAGCACGGTCACCACTCACCAGCACGCACGGGCCCTGCTGGGCCATCTATAGGAACCCCCCTGCTGGCCGCGCAGGCCGCATAAGCGGATGTATCCATAGTTCCATACGTACGGCTCCATCGCAGAGCCAAGCCGCGCAACCCCGCCCACTCCTCCTGATAATCGACATATCAGGATGGCATTATTAATATTATCTTCAGGTCGGTGTATGTGCGACCACACATACAGCAGAGAATATCCACAAAGCAAGAGGGCAAGCAAATTTCGCGGCGTGTGGCCTATGTATGTACCGGTACGTATGGTTCCACGTACGTACGGCAGTCGTAAACTATAAGGGGATCCGCACCCCTGGACCACGCACTGTGTGTGGGAGCATGTGCCACACGCACTCTCCCTGTCTCCCGGCATCTGCCTGCACGTGTAACAGCTGGCCCGCTGGCTCTACTCTATCTGCGTACGTACGTGGCCCTCACCCGTGCGTGTGTCACGACGAGAAAATAGGGACTCCCCCTGGGCCAGCACAGCTCAGGGAAAGCCCAGGGTCCAGGAGACCGCCGACAAGGATAAGAAAGTCTGATGTATGGCAGGCAGGTAGGACTTGCTCAAGATTTTCGGTTGCTGGCCGCGTAGCGCTCGCTGCGAACATACGTTCACAGATAGACATTGCCAAGGAACACATTGTATGTCATGAAGGCGGTTAAAATATATCAGTTTTTTCATAGTTTCAATTAATTTGTCGCCGATAAACCGCGGACGACGGGCTGGAAACTGGAATTCGGAACGTCGCGAACGTCGTCGCTGGTCGTCGCGAACAGTCGCGAACACGTGCCAGACATGCATGACGCGCTCCATAATCCATTGTATATTTTATACACACCCTAATAAATCTATATATTTTTTATGTTGCATGTCACCTTACATTTGCGTCGCAGGTAGGGCATGAGAAAAAGGGAAATAATGACCCAAAATCCATCCCCAAAGTCTAAGGAACCTGCGGTATTACATGGACAAAACATTTCTTGCATCAACAACATTATAAATCTCCAAATCTTCTGCCCAGCAGATCAATCCGCTACGTAGTGACAGCAAAGGTTGTATGTTGTTGCCAGAGGGTACTCACGGGGGTCGATTTCGGGTATCCGATACACGTGCCGTGTCGTGTCGGAACAAGGGGTTGGTGTCGGCTTCCTTGAAGCCGGGAAAAGGGCGGGGCCCCGTTCAATCCGTACGGGTGGAGTTGAAGGGCTAGGGCGGCGGGGTGCCCCTGGGGTAGGATGAGCAGTCTGTCTAGCCTGTACGGCTAGCTACCGGTGTGACAACCGGTCCCCCTTGTATTCACCGAATCCTAGGGCGGCGAGGGCGTGAAGTGTGAGAGTGTCAACATTCCTGCTGATAGACAGCCAGAGCTTTCAGCAATCCGCCCCATGTTTAGCATCGCGCGCCGTCTCGGCACTGTGCAACTCTTCCGGCCAGCGCTGTTGTAGCGTGATGGCTACACAGGACTTATGCGAATTATTGAATATGATTATGATTATCGAATTACCGATAATAGAACCTTCCGAATAGTATAGAATATCTCTTGAACGAGTATTCTAGAATCTGTACGACAATCACGAATCTCGAAGCCGTCTTTGCTCACAGAAGGAACGATGACTGGACGTTAAGTTCTGATTCGATTCTGAGCACGGTAGTAAATACCGTGGCCGGGGCAGTGCCGGCCTGAGACAAAGGTATTTACCTACGTATCTCACTACAACATCTTTGGTGTCTCAGGCCGGCACTGCCCCGGCCACGGTATTTACTACCCCCTAGTCCCCGGAACGTTTTTGACGAACAAGGCGAAGTTCGAATGGATGGACAAGGGTCGATGCTTTAAGTGCGGGCAGCGGGCCAAGCACATTAAGGCCGCGTGCCCGGGGATTCCGCAGAATCCGCCGAAGTAGGGAGTTGCCCAGTCGTTTTTGTGTGGCGGACGTACTGGGTCGAACGTTTCGAAACTAGCTCCCGATTACGACTCGCGCATGATTGACCTTGACCTTATTGCGAAGCTTGAGGAGCGCATTGGACGAACGTTTACCTTGGACGCCGCCGCCAACGATGACGGCAGTAACTCGATTTGTAAGGTTTTCGCTTCTCCGACCCGCTCTTTCCTGACTTTCGATTGTTCCGGCCACACCATCTGGATGAACCCTCCCGTTCATCTTCTCGCGTCTTTCTTACGACACTATCGAAACTGCAAGACTTTCGATCCGAGCATCTCAGCGTGCATCCTTGTTCCGGCTGACCTGCGAAACGTTCGTAGCCTTCTTCATGGCATGACACGACTTATGACCCTGCCGGAGGGGACGCAGCTGTACAAATCGAAACGACTCGATTTTCCCGACCCGACACTTGAAACGACTAGCCATGAACTCTGGTGGGATCCTCCGAAAAGTCAACCCGTCGAACCAAAATGCGCCGTTACCGATGGTAATGCGCAGCTGAACCTTTTTGCGGGCCGACTTGGCGCCACTGCGGTACGAGTTCTTCCAGACACAGGCGCTACGCATTGTTTCATCTCCCAGACCCTGGCTACCAAGCTCGGATTACGACTCTTGCCTACTCCTTTCGCGCCGGTACGCTTAGCGGATCAGTCGACTAGCCCCATTCTGGGCGAATGTCGTGCTCGTTTGCGCCTCGACCGTTTCGGGACCGACGTACGTCTACTCGTCCTCCCAAGCATGACTGTCTCCGCTGACGTAATCCTTGGCTCGAATTTCTTGTCTCGCTTCGACGCGCGATTAAGGCCCGCGCGTGGCGAGCTTACCCTCCAACGGCCGAACAGTGGGCAGTTTGTGCTGCGCGCTTTACAAGCACCTCCCATTCCGACCGACGATCCGACTCCTATCGAAACGAATTTTCTCGAAAAAGCGCCTAAGCGCACGTCTGTGGTATCCGCGGAACGCGCGTTGCGAGACCTGTGCGAGTCACCCGGTTCTCGCGGGTTGCTGGTGGTTGTCCGCCCTCTCGATTCTCAGACCGCATCTTTCCCCAGCCCCGTTCCACAGGTTAATTCGCTCGAACCCGAAATCAATCTTCCACCCGATATCGAAGCGAATCGCGAACTCTCAACGATTCTTCACGAATACGCGGACGTTTTTGCACCCATTACCGGGTTGCCCCCTGATCGTGGGGTGCATCATACTATCCCGCTCGAATCGGACGCGCAACCAGTTTTCCGACCACAATATCGATTGTCTCTCCTGGAAAAGGAAGAGGTCGAAAAACAAGTGAAAGAACTTTTGGCGAAAGGGATGATCCAACCCTCGACTTCACCCTACGGCGCGCCAATCCTCTTCGTGACCAAGAAGACTGGAGAGCTTCGAATGTGTATCGATTATCGAGCCCTGAACCGAATCACGATTAAGAACCGCTATCCTCTACCTCGAATCGATGACACGCTTGATCGTTTGTCGGGCGCACGCCTTTTTACGGCACTTGATTTGGCCTCTGGCTACCACCAACTGCGAATTCATCCCGACGACGTTCCGACAAGGGGTTGGTGTCGGCTTCCTTGAAGCCGGAAAAAAGGGCGGGGCCCCGTTCAATCCGTACGGGTTAAGTTGAGTGCTGGGGCGGCGAGGGCGTGAAGTTTGAGAGTGTCGACATTCCAGCTGCTAGACAGCCAGAGCTTTATTCGCGAAATGCCTGCTAGCCGAGTCGTTAGCAAGGCCTGCCGGCGCCGCGCGAAGCGCGTCATCCCGCCGGGTGCATGAGCGCATGGACCGAATACGGCATCATTTCTAAAGCGAGCGGCGAGGGCGTCCACTCTACTTCCGGCCAGCGCATTGGCTGAAGTTATTTGACAGTAGACATGGAGCGTATCATTCACATATCACGCAGGCTGGCTTGCCAATAGAAGGACAGCGGAACTGTTAGTTTGCGGGGGCCGCGACGACATGTGCAACGAGAGTGCACAGGCTTCGCTACCGAGGTATTTGCCGTATCGTAGAGCAGGCTTGACAACTTTAACATTAGGACCGGGACTGTGGAAGTCCCCTGGGTTGCCGACTGCATCGTGCGTGCATTGGCGGCTTGGCGTCCAACAATCAACAGTTTGCCCCTCATGGTTTGCTCCTTGCAACCTTTGTAATAGCAATATGCGTCAAGACGATCGGACCGGGTAGCAGAGCTGCTGTGGTGTGGTCGCGGGAAGAATGTTCGCAATGCAAACATAGTTTGTTTCCGAAACGAAGATTCATTTCACGCCGTCATGTCAGAATTCCACCTTAAGGAACGATGACTCTTCTGGAATTAATTATAGGCCGAGAGGTGATGGTTTGACCTCGGCCTCGGTCCATGGAGACTGCCAAACTGGTTTGTACTCATGCGATGTTGGGTTCCAATAATAAATTTACCGTGCAATAAAGAATGTAATCTTTTACTTATGCAGACTTTCCGTTGACCGAAAGTCTACACTTGTCCAATTACTTCCCAGAACCCAGATCCCACGTCCCACACACGCACGGACATGGGCAATCCTACAGGGCGGGGCCTCTTTATAAGTGAGGGCATAAGGATAGTCCATGGGCATGTACGGAAGGATATGTGCTCAAAAATTCCGTATGCAAGGTTAAATATATGATTCCCTTGACGGCATCATCACCGCGATCAGCCGAACACGTCAGCCGGGATGCGCCGATAAATATAATACACCATACTTTCCCAAGCTCAAAATTTAGATTATTCGCGCTGGGGCCCCGCCCGAAAACGGCTTTTAACACGCCGCTCGGACATTTCGAATGGTTGGTGCTGCCTTTTGGACTTTCGAACGCTCCCGCGACTTTCCAAGCGACGATGAACCGAATTTTCGCACCCTACATGCATCGATTCGTAACCGTCTACCTGGATGACATTCTCATCTACTCGAAAACACCAGAGGAGCATGCGACTCACCTACGATTGGTGCTCGAAACTCTCCGTAAGCACGACTTGAAAGCCAAATTATCTAAATGCGAATTTTGGCGATCAGAAGTGAAGTACCTTGGCCATGTGGTTTGTGCGGACGGAATTCGAATGGATCCGAAAAAGGTGGAAGCGATTCGAACATGGCCGTTACCCAAAGACCTGAGCGAGTTGCGGGCCTTTGTTGGCCTTGCGAATTAATTTCGCCGATTTATCCGAAATTTTGCTTCTCTGGCCGCGCCGCTCACGGATCTTTTCTCCAATTCGCGCCTCCCAGACCAGTGGCCACCACAGGCGTTGGCTGCTTTTGAATCCATCAAGAACCGCCTGTCGACTGACGTCCTTTTGTCATACCCTGATTTCGAACGACCTTTCGAAGTGGTTTCCGATGCCTCTTTAAACGGCACTGGCGCTGTCCTGCTTCAGGACGGACGTCCCGTTGCCTTCACGAGCCGCAAATTTTCTCCGGCTGAACGAAATTATGCGACTGGCGAACAAGAACTTCTTGGCGTTGTGAATGCACTGCGTGAGTGGCGTTGTTACTTGCAGAGTAACATCCCCTTCACTCTGGTGACTGACCATCACCCCCTGACATACTTGAAGACGCAGACGCATATCAGTCGACGACAGGCCCGATGGATCGAATTTCTCGAACAGTTCACTTTCGACTGGGTTTATCGCCCGGGAAAGCTTAACGTTGTTGCCGACGCTTTGTCCCGGCACCCGAATCTGGCCACGATTCTCTGTGCGGTCGAACCCTCCTCTGATTCGCCCCTCCTCACTCGCCTGGCTCAAGCGACGCAGCGCGACGCTTACTTCCAAAATCCGAAAAACACTCGTCCACTGATCACCCATCCTGGCGGATTTTACGTTTTGGAGGAGGAGGAGAACCAATGGCGAATCGTTGTTCCTAACGATCCTGCATTGAAGCACGAAATCATCGCTCGAGCCCATGCTGACACGTTGTCTGGCCATCCAGGTCGTGATCGAACTATCGAACTCGTCCAACGAAATTTCTGGTGGCCAACCCTTCGAGCTGATGTGACCGACTTCGTTGCGAAGTGCGATGCTTGCCAACGGACTAAACCTGCATCCGGTTTGCCGTTTGGGGAATTACGACCTCTGCCGATTCCTGAAATGCCTTGGGACAGTGTGTCCATGGATTTCGTTGTGGGACTTCCGAAGACGAAACGGCATTTTGATGCGATCCTCGTCTTTGTCGATCGCCTCACGAAAATGGTACATTTAGCTCCGTGCCGTACGACCGCAACCGCGATTCAAACGGCGGATTTGATGTTCCATAACGTGGTACGACTTCATGGAATGCCGAAAACGATCATTTCCGATCGCGACCCACGATTCAAAGGACATTTCCTTCCTGCGTTGTTGAAACGCGCTGGTGCGAAGCAACATACCAGTACGGCTTTTCACCCCGAATCCGATGGACAGACTGAACGAAATAATCGCGTTCTCGGCGACATGCTACGACACTATGCGACGCATGATCCGCACGAATGGGATCAGCATCTCGACGCTGCTGAATTCGCGATTAACAATCTGAAAAACCGAACAACGGGACATTCCCCCTTCTTCTTGAACTACGGTTTCCATCCTCGAACCCCTTTGCAGTTGGAATTGGGTGACGCCGTTCCCGTTGCAAAAGATAACGTTGATACTCTACACGATCGGTTGAAACTGGCGAAACGATTTTACGAAGCTGCTCAAGATCGAGCTTTGGCACAGGAGAGTCGAAACCGACGAAAGATCACTCTCTGTGTTGGACAGCAAGTTTTGTTGAGTACTCGAAACCTTTCTTTGCAAGCAGGAACACGAAAATTGATGCCGAAATTCATTGGACCTTTTACGATCACAGAACGCATCAATCCCGTTGCGTTTCGACTGAAGTTGCCTCCTGAATATCGATTCCACGATGTCTTCCATGTGTCTTTGCTACGTCCTTATCGAACTGACGTGTCGAACGGACCTACGAATCCACCTCCACCTTTGGAAATCGATGGTGAAACTTCCCGACCCGTTTGGGTTATTTCGAAAATTGTGAAACACGAAGAACGGAAGTTACGTCGCCGGACTTTGTACCGCTTCCTGGTACAGTGGCGAGGCTACGGTGACGAACACAACACGTGGCTTGATTCGAAGGACGTTCCTGACGATTTGGTGAACGAATATTGGAAAACTCACCCGGAACACAGCGCGGACGCTGGTTCCTCGGGGGGGGAGGCAGCTGTTGTAGCGTGATGGCTACACAGGACTTATGCGAATTATTGAATATGATTATGATTATCGAATTACCGATAATAGAACCTTCCGAATAGTATAGAATATCTCTTGAACGAGTATTCTAGAATCTGTACGACAATCACGAATCTCGAAGCCGTCTTCGAGTCTTCCCAGGGAGTCAAGCAAGGGTGCCCGCTTAGCCCCACGTTGTATGGCATTTTTGGAGAGAGCTTTGCGGATTTTATCGACGTCTTGGACAGGGATCGCCCCTCGTTCATGTACGCGAACAAGTGTCCTTGTGCAGATGGTTTTAGGATTCCCTTACTGCTGTACGCAGATGATCTTAGTTTGTTTGCACGCTCAAGGGCGCGTCTGGAACGGTTGCTGCAGATGCTTGGGTTATGGTGTGCGACCTTTGGTATGCGGGTGAATGTTAAGAAAACAGAAATTTTAGGCGTACACGCCAACCCGCGCATTCGAGAAGTGATGGGTTTAGGGCCTCCGTTCGTCATGTCTAGCTGGGAGAACGGTCAGTGGGCCTCTAAGCCTATCGATTGGGTGGGACGTGCGCGGTATCTGGGGATCCACTACGGACCAGATTTGCCTTTCGTGTCATGCACTGACGAGCTTTTTTCGGCAGGGCAACGTGCCATTTTCTCTTTAATAAATAAGCTGCGACGGCAGGGGCTTCTTCTTCCCGGGGTAGGGCTAAAATGCTTTAATTCACAGATCCGGCCAATCCTCTCTTACGGGGCTCAAGTTTGGGCTCCAGATCTTCTTGTTCAGATCCTGGAGGCAGACGAATCGCGGACTTGCCTGTTTGACAGGGCTGTTGCCGATCGGATGGTAGGGCTTCAGCTCTCGTATTTACGTGCCTTAGCGTGTGTTAAAACTGCCACCACCGCGTTGGTGTTTCGGGAATTTGGCCAACACCCCCTTCATTTGTTTTGGGCGAGGCTCATCTTTCGTTTTTGGAATAAGTTGGTGGAGTCCGAGAGTTCTATTTACCATCATGTTTTTAGAGAAGAGCTACGTTTCGCCTTAATGGGAGACGGCCTTCATGATTCGTGGGGTGCGAAGGTTCTAAGGGTGCTTCGGGCGCTGGGGTACGACGTGGATAGTGTGACTGGGAGTTTGGATACCGAGAGCAAGGTGGATGCTTTGTCTTCTCATAAGTTGGATATTCCTTGGCTGCTTGGTGAGCTTAAGGATAGGCTGGATGCGGGCTGGGCTAATGAGCGTCTCACCGTAAATCCTCGCGACTTTGTTTCTGATAACCGTCGGCCGGGGGTAAAGATGTGTCGGTATGAGCACTGGATGGGCGACCCCAGCCATCTCAAGACGTACATCCCCTCCAGTCATCATCGGAGTTTGATTCGTTTCCGCCTTTGCTGTTGGGCGATTGAGGTTAACCGTCCGAATGGTAGAACGAGAGCGGATCGTGTTTGCCCTATGTGTAGTACCGGTGCGGTTGAAGACGAGTACCACGTTTTTCTGGAGTGTCCTGCTTATGAAGGCATTCGCCAGAATTTGCAGTTATCGGACGCGTTGCCTAATGGTAATATGTGCGCTGTCATGACACTAGGAGATCAGCGTTTGATTGCTAAAGCGCTCCACGAGATGCGTCGGTTACGAAGTCTGAGTACCGGCATACCAGTTTAACTTGGTTGCTTGATAAATATTTCTTTATGTTTCCTTTCTTGATTTCTATCTAGTTTTATCGGGTTCTAGTGGTCCATGAGCCTCCTGGCTCGTCTGGGCCTTACGAGCTCAAAGCTTGTAACATCATCATCATCAAGCCGTCTTTGCTCACAGAAGGAACGATGACTGGACGTTAAGTTCTGATTCGATTCTGAGCACGGTAGTAAATACCGTGGCCGGGGCAGTGCCGGCCTGAGACAAAGGTATTTACGTACGTATCTCACTACAACAAGCGCATTGGCTGAAGTTACTTGACAGTAGACATGCAGTGTATCATTTACACATCACGCAGGCTGACTTGCCAATAGAAGAACAGCGGAACTGTTGATGACGTGCAGTTGCCGACGAGAGTGCACAGGCTTCGCTACCGAGGTATTCGTCGTAGAGGAGGCTTGACAACTTTAACATTAGGACAGGGAATGTAGAAGTCCCCTAGGTTGCCGACTGGACTTGTTGGGCGGCCCGCAGATGAATCGTGCGTGCATTGGCGGCTTGGCGTCCAACAACCAACAGTTTGCCCCTCATGGTTTGCTCCTTGCAACCTTTGTTATAACAATATGCGTCAAGACGATCGGACCGGCTATCAGAGCTGCTGTGGTGTGGTCGCGGGAAGAATGTTCGCAATGCAAACATAGTTTGTTTCCGAAACGAAGATTCATTTCACGCCGTCTAGTCAGGATTCCACTTTAGGGAACGATGCATCTTCTGGAATTAATTATAGGCCGAGAGGTGTTGGTTTGACCTCGGCCGCGGTCCATGGAGACTGCCAAACTGGTTTGTACTCGTGCGATGTTGGGTTCCAATAATAAATTTACCGTGCAATAAAGATGTAATCTTTTATTTATGCAGACTTTTCGTTGGCCGAAAGTCTACACGTGTCCAATTACTTCCCACGTCCAACGTCCCACGGGCACACGGGCACACGGACATGGGCAATCCTACAGGGCGGGGCCTCTTTATAAGTGAGGGCATAAGGATAGTCCATGGGCATGTACGGAAGGATATGTGCTCAAAAATTCCGTATGCAAGGTTAAATATATGATTCCCTTGACGGCATCATCACCGCGATCAGCCGAACACGTCAGCCGGGATGCGCCGATAAATATAATACACCATACTTTCCCAAGCTCAAAATTTAGATTATTTACGATAGCAAAATGTGAGTCTTGTTGAAGTCAGCAATGTTGTGAGTGAGCAACACTCATATACGAAGAAAAGTCGTAGCAGTCAATACGGCCCATGGAGGGGCCGGTCGCTTTGCTGACTTCAACAGGTTATGAGCCCCGATCGCATGTGCGCGGCTGACCGAGAGGTCGCCGGTTCGATTCCCGCTGGCTGTTGACCTGGGCTGGGGGACCGGGACGAGGCAGCCTGGGGGAGAACGTGAGGACTTATGGAGTGTCGCTCACGGGGGAGTGTTGTGAGTGAGCAACACTCATATACGAAGAGAAGTCGTAGCAGTCAATACGGCCCATGGAGGGGCCGGGCGCTTTGCTGACTTCAACAAGTCTGAATCATTGCGCTCGGAACCGGAAGGTGCGCACGCATTCGCTTCGCGCTGGGGCCCCGCCCAAAAATGCAACGTGCAGCCATTCACATTTCTCAATAGGTGCAAGTTTTTCGGCCAAATGTAATTGCTGCGTCAGATCGTAATATGCTATGATAGGGAGAGAAATAAAGGGATGGCAATCTCGGTCTCTAAACTTTCTCTAAATCCGATGAACCCTCTCAGGGAAGTGGGGGAGGGGTACCGAGCCCTGCTCAGCACGAATAAACTCATTTGTGTTACATCTTACCAATGTTCAATCCTGCAAAGCGCCTAAACACCATTCCGCAGCTACACCTAAGCTAAGGGTCCTGTCGTCTATGTAGGTCTATGTATTTGCGCGGGAGCCCCAAATGGGGGCAACAGCTCTTCAGCACACGTTGACAGCGCCTCCCGACCACCCGACAGCCATGACTTGGATGCGTCCCTGTTGGAACCCGTACGGTCCGGCCTTCCCAACCCCAACCCCGTGCCATCATCAGGTTTACATGCGAAGTTCAAGGCCGTCGTGACTTATGACGTAATGGTCGTGTGTCGCCAATAGACATGGATAGGACCGTACATAGAGCATGCTCATGAGGTGCAAAGATGCACATACAGTAGTGGAATTATTTGCGAGGTTCGAAGCATGCACATGCCGACGAGAGTGCAAGGCTCCGGTACATCAGATACTCGCACAGAGACTCTTGCCGGCTTTCAACTTAGGACGGGGCATGTATACGATACGTCCTCCAGTGTTGGGCGGACCCGCCGCATAAGACGGCATCATGTGTGCGTGTGCGGCTTGGCGTCCAACAACCAGTTTGCCCCTCATAGTTTGTCCCATGCCACATTTGTTCTTCTATGTAATAGTAATATGCGTCAAGGCGGTCGGACCGGCTAGCAGAACTGTGGTGGTGTCGCGGGAACGATGTTCGCTATGCAAATACCTTTGAATGTCGAAACGATGAGACGCCGTGATGTAAATATTTATATATGAAATATATGAAGACATCGGTATAATATGGAATGAACAGAAGTTCTGGATGCGTTGGAACGAGTGCGGCTTCGGACTATGGGCTCAGTCTAACTCCTTTCATACCGATACATGTACTATTGTATTCAAATTTGCAGTATAGTATTAAGAGTATTAAGATCTATTAATTTTGATTTACAGCGTATCGAGCCATCAAGGTTGATCGTCACTCAGCCGGGCAGGCAGCCAGCCAGCCAGCCAGGCAGCCACAGACCGGGCATACACGAACAACAACAACAGACACTCAAATTCCACATTAAATTCACTGCTTAGGACCTGGCGAGGTCGCTTCCATGTGTCAAATCGTTATGCGTTCAGCCATACAGTAATCGCTCGCTCTGCCGCCGCCACGGCGGAGGTGCACGCCGCCGCCTCCTGTGCCCGCCGGACCCTTCACGCCTGGCTTCGGGCCGGGGAGCGGCCCAGCCCCGCCCTCACGGCCCTCCTCCGCCCCCCCGCCGCCTGCCGCCGGGTCCCCGCTCTCCGCCGCCCTTCTGGCGCCCCGACTTCGCGCTGGGGCCCCGCCCAAAAACTAATTTGCGTAACCGTCTGGTATTAACGAGTATCTGTTTCGGGGCATTAAGAATCGGATACCTGTAGCAACCCTAGGAATCTACTCCGGAAGACGGGATCTGAGTGCCTTCACTCCGGCGATCACTGCCTGAGCGTGATCCAAGTACGGCAGGATCCCTAAGCCCGGGATGTGGGATTCTGGGTGGGATGGGCGATTCGCAGCGACCGCGGCTTTCGGGCCGTTCAGCCTGCCAGTTGGCTTCTCGTTGAGGAGTTGATTCGGCGTTTTCTCTCGGTCTTCGGCTGGTCGGCGTCTCCGGTTCCATGGTGGATGATCTTCTGCTCGCTGGGCATCTGGTGCTCCGCTCGTCGCCTGTGGAGCTTCGTCGACTGCGTGTACTTCTGCAAGCTGTCGGGGCCCAGCTTACGCGGCCGCTTTGGAAGGGGCGGCCGTTGCAGGAGCGCTTGCAAGGATGATGCTTCGGTTTGGCGGCGCACGGCTCGCCGGCTGCCTGCGCTGGGCAGCAGGCCAATTCGCAATCGTCCGGATTTGCCTTCTTGCTAGGGCTGTGGGTTGCGTCGCTGACGCTTGGGTAGGAGGGTCCGCCCGTGCGGCCTTCTTTTTTGCAGCCCGTGCTGCCGCGTCCTACTAGGGGGCGCTCCATATAAAACAGGAATCGACTTTACAAGGGTCAGACTGTTCTGTTAGGTCGCGCTGTCATGATGCGACTCGGGGTGCTGATTTGGCTGCACCCTTGCGATGGACCAGGAGCTTGGTAGACGCTACCTGTCCAGGTGCTCGGTTGGGAGCTACTTGTGTGTTGTTTTCCAGGAGCATGGTCGGCGCTTCCTGTCCAGGTGCTCGGTTGGGAGCTACTTGTGTGTTGTTTTCCAGGAGCATGGTCGGCGCTTCCTGTCCAGGTGCTCGGTTGGGAGCTACTTGCGTGTTGTTTTCCAGGAGCATGGTCGGCGCTTCCTGTCTAGGTGCTCGGTTGGGAGCTACTTACGTGGTGTTCTCCAGGAGCATGGTCGGCGCTCCTTGTCTCTGACTCTTTCACGCTTCGTGCGTCGTGCGGGCTTGGTGCTGGTGGGCCTTGGTGGCTTTGCGTTTGGCACCCCTTTGCGGGTGCCCCTGGGGTAGGATGAACAGTCTGTCTAGCCTGTATGGCTAGCGACCGGTGTGAAAGCCGGTCCCCCTTGTAAATTCCGCATCCTAAGCCCGGCTAGGATAGAAAGGCCCGGTCAGGCCTGCCCAACAAGCTCGAGTCACCTTTACCAGTCTGCAGACCAACTGCAGTTTCTCAGGCCGCATGATTTGTACATTGGGCGCGGAGCTCTACCCGACGTGCCAGAGACGCAGTGTGTCGTGAAAGGCGGCCGTGGCCGGCGGTACCCGTGGATAACGCAAGCGGGCTGGTCGAGAGAGGAGGTGAAGGCAGCGCGAGGGGGAGCAGCGGGCAGGAGGGGGTTGGCCAGTGCCTGAGGGGGGAAGGATGGCGACTGGGAATGTGGGAAAGCGAGGGGGGAGAGGGCAGGAGTGGCGAGCTAGGCCGTTGCGCGCCTGCAAAAATAATGAAGCCTCTGAAGGTGCGCGGGTTTTACCCGCCGAAGTTGTTCCAGTTTTATGCGTGGAGAGGGCCATCCATGTGGTTAACTTCCTGGGGCGGACTTGGGAAGGACTCGCGGACCTGGGATGCCGCGGACAGCACTGCAGGATTGATGGAACTTCGTTGGGCCCCGGCCACCCGTTCGTGCGGATGGTTCCGAAGGAGCTGGCGTATTACCGCTTCACGGCCAGAGGAGCCGCAAGCGAAGGATTAGCGTTTCACTGCTGGTCCGTTTGAGTAGGTCCCGGTCTGTTTCATTTGGGGTGGAGCGTGGAGGGCTCTTCCAGTTAGTTGCAGCCCGCCGCAAGCTGCCGTCAGGTCCGTTGGTGCGCCTACCGTTTGGCCCCGGCCCACACACCCCACAACCCCACTAGCGCGCCCAATGCGCTCCCAATATATGCCGGGCATAACTATGGTATCATGTATGGTTGCTGCGGCGCGCCGAAAGCCGGATCAAAAGCCTCGTCTCGCGACAAGACTGTTGCTGTTTCTTGCTGAACATTGGACTAAAGCTTCGCCCTACCATGACGCCTCTTGCGTCCAGTTTCCTTCCAGACTGTGCCTTAACGAGCAAAGGATCTCATTTTCCTCAAAGATCCAGCTTCCTCAAAGATCCAGCTTGCGAAACAGACACCGAAGCCGTCCCCATCCAGGCCACCAGACAGTTGCGGCACATCTACGTGATGCAACCCACATCACCCCACACGTGCATCCCTGCGGTTATCTTCGGCCGGGCGCGCGGCATGGGCGGGTGCACAACACTGGCGAGAACGCTGCCCTGCCAACTCCATGCACGCTGCCGTGCGTACGTCTCGGCCCTGTGATCCCGATCCGCCCCATGCCTTGCACTCACGGTACGCGCAAGGCCGACATGCAGATGGGGTGCTCTGCCTTGCAAGGAGACCCGCCAGCCTTGCTACCACACCAGCCTTGCTACCGCACCAGCAGCAGAGGCGGCATCAGCAAAGCGGCGGCAGAAACGACGGTCGCAGGGCTATCAGCAGAACCGGCAGTGCAGGCCGACATGCATGTCGTCCACACGCCCAACACACAATTCACCAAGCTGCGCCGGAGCACTACACATCACATCCTCAACCTAGGTGCTCCTCCCTATCTGCGCAACAGACTAACCGCTCAGCCCGCGTACAGAGACACCCGGGGTGTGCCTTCACGCCGAGCTGTTTGTTGGGGCTACACACCATGTATGGGAGCGAGCGTCACGGGGATCGTGGCGCGACATCCTGCTACGGTACGCGCCGCTGCGGCTGGCGCCTGCGGGTCCTACGCCCGCACCTAGAATCAAAAGCCCACAAGGACTTCCGGCTACAGAACCCTGCAGCCATCTCCGTCTACTCACGGCCAGGCGACCCGACCAGGACACACCTATCACTGTGCTGCCGTGCGTGACATCGGTCAAAGCAAAAAAGCAAACGCGGGAGACTGTTGAGAGGGCCATCGCACTGGTACATTGGCGCTCACAGCTGCGCGTCTCCACTCAGCCGCCGCTTTCGCGGCTGGAAGGCCGCCGCCGCCGCCGCCAAAATTCGGACACGTCTGGACGACATGCGAGTGAACAGTTGCGCGACGCCGAAAGCTCCCCGTCCATACACGCACTGTCGAGGTGCCGCAGGCCGCTGGGTCGGGCGCCAGGCAGCACTCCGTCATTGCCAGCGCCGGTGCAGCCGGTCCTCATCCGAACGCTATCTGCCGTATGTACCCATCCAGTCCGCTGCGCCGTCGACAATGGCCGCCGAGTGTGCGCCCGTCGCCGCGCTGAGAGACCAGCCAGCTGCCAGCGCCCCGCGCCATCTCACGGCCGGCGGCGCTCATTATCAGCTCCCGCTGCTCTCACCCGTGCTCAGAGCGTTCGGTTCGGGCTGGTGCACTCATGCCGTGCACGAGGGGAAGTGCACGTTGCTGCGGGGAGGGCAACAGCATTAACACGGGGAGTCTTCAGGACAGCGCAAAGGTTTTCTGGTTAGTGTATCCATGAGTGCCCTTACACACACCGAGACCACACCGCCATTGCCTCCGCCCTTCGCTGCGTGGAGATTCTACGCCAGGAGGCGTGCTCGGTCTGTGGCTCGGTTAAGGTGGCTGGGTAAGGTGAAGCGCACCCATTTATCCATCCACGGGCTGCAGTCAGGAACCGCTTGGAATACACATTTTTGTAATGACAACAACCTTCGCAGCAATGAGCGCATGCGCCGTTAACGCCGACGTGACGAAGCGGTTTGCGTGCGTGAGTGACAAACGTGTCCGGTACTCCACAACAACAGGAACGGCAGCAATCCACTTGCAGCAGATGTCTTTTAGGGACCCCCGACATAGAGCGCCCTGCCCGCTTGCGATAGCCGGTTTGCCTAGTGGTTCGCCGTCGTCCCTTGAGCGAATGCAGTTCACCCTGGCCCCCCCCGCGCCCCCGCCCCCGGACGCCCAGGCCACCGACGCCCAGGGCCCAAGGGCCACGTGCTTGCCCTAAGCCGCGCCTGCCCTGTGCCCTCCCGATCTGCTCCCCCACATACTTGATGTAGGTTCCATAGTGGATTGCTCGCTGCACGTACTGCTCAAACTGGCGCGGGTTGTCAACGAACAGCTGGGCCGCCTCTTTGTTGAGCGGGTCATCCGGGTTGGGGTCCAGGAACAGGAACTGCAGTCCGTAGATGACGCTGCTGATGGACAGCACGGGCTTCCAGTCCTCGCGCAAGATGTTGAGGCAAATTTTGCCTTCGAGGTCTATGTTGGGGTGGTAGACCTGCGGGCCGCCGGGTTGCAGGCACACCACCTTCAACTCGAGTCAAGGCCTCCCCCGGGTTTCCCAACTTGTCCCCCAAGGTCTTCGATAGCCCAGTCCTCTCCGAAGCGGTACACGATGCGATGCGCACCAACCCCAGGCTCGTCAAGCACATGTGGGTCGCGGAGGGTGGCTCGTCAAGCACATGTGGGTCGCGGAGGGTGACAACTGGGAGAGCCGCACGTACCTTCGTCGTGCAGAGGACCTTCGGTGCATCGTGGGGGTACCCCGTCGGGATGTTGAACTCGAAATTGAACTTGCCTCCCCTGGACGACAACATGACTTTGATTTGTCGCAACACACGCGCAGTCACACAGATCCAGGCCAAGTGGCGACGCATACCTGTATATCCCCTCATCTGGCCGGATAGTGATGAAGAAGTGCATGAGCTTATCCTTTCCGTCCGGAAAGCTGATCGTAATGTTCGACGGGAGGTTCAACTCGGCCATGTCTGCAGGCGGCAACGTTTACCTAAGTCGCTCCCCACATATACCTTCGACGCCTGCGGACATCTCACCTTTCTGAATGCGAAGCTCTCCAGCTGACAGCTTCCCAGGCTTCCCGGCTCCCGCATTCGCTTCTTGTTGCTGCTTTTGCTTGTCCTGCGAAGTCCGTCCGAGAGAGGTCTCGGAAATGCGTAATAGTAATTCATGGAATACTGCAAACAGCGAACCTTGACAGAGAACAGCTTCAACATCTTGCCCGCACGCCTTTGCTGAAACTTGTTTCAACGCAATATAAGCAGCGAGTTGCGAGCCAGTACACCTCGAAAGGTCTGCTATGAAATTTTATGTCTTTCCCTAGTTAGTGTATGACCGGGCAAGGGCGTCCAGGAAGCCTGAAGCGAAACCCTAAACGTCATGCGGTGCATGCTGTACGGCAAACCTGCCATTCCGCAGCTGGATTTTCGTTGGTGCATGAATTACCCGTGAATAGCTCATAACGCATGATTTGATGCCTTGGGAGGCACAGACGCTTCAACAGTGAGGGACCGGTGGTCGATGTGGTGACTTCCATCACCGCACCGACCACCGCACACGTTCATAATCACACCTCGTTCGCACCGGTAAGACCTGCAGGCAGAACGATTTCATGTCCTGCGAGTACAAGCCGGTGGGAGACGAAATATTAGACCAGATGAGACAGGCACGGGGTACGCGGGGCTTGCGTACGCGGGGGACCGTACGTCATATGCAGGTCATATGCAGTCATCGCCCGCGAGGGCCGCCGCAACGGCTTCAGCCATAACCAGTGACCACCCAAGTGCCCCAGGGACTGTCGACATTCCATTGCTGTCGGCACGCCCACGCCGCCGCCGTCGCTGCCGGTGTTGAAGCTGGCCATGCCACTTGTGCCGCCGGCGCTGCAGTTCCTCATGCAGATTCGAACCTAAAGCGTGAGTTCGATTTTCGATGAATACCACCCGCTAGTCAACAGGAGGCGGAGTGCTGCTGGGCCGCCTATTGCCGGGCCGCCCAGGCGAGGGTGCATTAAGGGGCCCACAGCAGGGCTTGCTGTGCAGCACAACGCATCAACCGCTGAAGTACGAAACCCTGCGAGCATCGCTGTGAACATCACTGCGCATGGGACGGAGGAAAGAGTGCTCCAAGGACCCAATGAGGCCCGGGAGGAGCAATTCCCACTGCTGCACCTGCCTCCCCAACATGCGCCCCACGTGCCCCGGCGCCGCGCGGAGCACAGGCGGGCGGCCTAGTGAGGTACATGGTGCCGTCCGTCCGTCCGTCCGAGGACGTGAGGCGTCCGCAACGCAGAGGCGCGTCTCGGCTGATGCCAGCCGGCAACCAGGGCCAACAGCACCACCACGCACATGGCGCAATCCAGTCAGCCATCCCAAGCGCCGAGACATCCTAGGGCCACGCGCAAAGCCGTAAGGACACGCGGACGGACGGAAGGACCCCGAACCGTGTGCTGTACTCCACAGGCTCTCCACGCCCACACAAGCGCAAGTGGATTGACCGGCGAAAGATGCTCTCGCCCCCAACTGCTGCGGGTCGCTGTCAGCACGCCGGGGACGGCTTCACGGGGACAAAGCCCTAAGGCCTCCATCGCACGCGGCGCACCGGAATACATACAAAAGGAAAGCACGGGCGATTGCGTCCATGCAAGCTCAACAAGTCGTCGCTGCACAGGCCGTGGGCCCCAGGCGGGCCTCCAGGGGGGGCCAGCCAGCCTGGGCCGCGACCATCGGGCCCATATGCACCACATCCACCGCCACGTTTGCGCAGCCGACCGTGCCACGCAGAATACCGCCTGGGTCGCCTGGGTGGGCTTTTCACCGGGCGCAGGAGTCGCAACTCGCATCGTGAACTGCGCGGCGCACGTCCGGGACCCGGTACGATACGGAATGGTGTCCATCGCCGTACCGTAGCTGCACACGGGTCAGAATATACGGTAGCGCCGCCCCGCTTCGACCACCCGGTGAAAGCCCTTTCAGTAAACATGAGCGCGCGACTTCGCGTGTTGCAGGGGGCATAGTACACAGCACAAGAGGATACAGATACATATATATACCCGTCACAGATCCGCGTCCCCTCACCGTCGCTGCCCCTGCGGCGATGCCGTCTCCGCCAACGTCTCCGGGTGGCCGCACGGCCTTACAAACGGTAGCCGCAGCAGCGGCATCTGGCCCCCACGAGATGTCAGATGTGTTCACAGAAAAGTGCAACCGGGTGTTAGCTGGCAAGCCTCATCAATCCACACCTGGCCGCCTTCCGAAGTGCAGTCCCAAGGACAGTCGGATCGACACCGGCTGGGCCTCCCATGCCAGCCAGGCCCCACGTCCTGGTCCCTTCGCCACCGTCGCCTCCGCTCCACAGCTGCCGCCTCGTCTCCACAACCACCCACGCCCGACTGCACCGCGTGCCTCGTTCCGCTTCCAGTTCGCTCCGTCGACGCTTGCCGCCGCCCAGAAATAAGACACGAACACTGGCCGCCCTCACCTCTGCGCCTTGTCGTTGCTGCCGCCAGCGCCGCTGCTGCTCCCGCTGCCGGGCAGCGTCGCCACCAGCACATCATGAACGGCCCAGGTAGCGTACTGTACTGCCCTGATGTAGCTGCTGGCCACCGCCGGCAGCACCAGCGGCGGCCGCAGAAGCTGCGGCGGCAGCTCGCCGCCGCCGCCGTCGAGCGGCGGCGCCGACCCACGGGTCGAAGCGCTGGTGACGCTCATGGCCGCCGTCACCGTCGCCGCCGCCGGCTGCGTCGCCGCCGTCACCGTCGCCGCCGCCGGCTGCGTCGCCGCCGTCGCGGCGGCGCCGCGCACGTTGAGGGGCTCCACCGCCGAGGTGGAGGCCGCATTGGACGCCGCCTCCGCAGCCGAGCTGCGGTCTGCGACGGCGCCGCCTCCTGCGCCGTCGCTGCCGCCGCCGCCGCCGTCCGCGGCCTGGGTCGTGTTCGGTTCCCGCGCCCTATTGCGGGCCATGCGCAGGAGGAAGACCGGCGGCAGCAGCGGCAGCGCCAGTGGCACGGCCACCGCCAGCGCGGCGGCGCGTCCCACCGCCGCGCTCCAGCCGCTGCCGTCGTACGACGGGAGCAAATCCAAGTACGTAATGTACTCCGGGTCCACGCCGTAATGACGGGCCCCTGCGGGGAACAATGGAACAAACAGATTACAGCACTTTCAGACGCCCAGCGCCGGTGCACACGGGTATCCCGACAGTGGATACTGAGGGGGGTTACACGGGTTCTCGCGGGTAGCGGATGACGGGTGGTGCTCGCGGGGCTGAGCGCCCCCGACCGATACCCGTCGCTTTGCGGTGTTCTGCGGTGCTTTGAACTCCGATTTGACCCCAGCGCCCTCTGCCCCCTGCCCCTGCACTGGGTCCCCTGTCCCTGCCCCTGCCACCTGCCCCTGCCCCTGCCCCCGCACTGGGTCCGCCTCACCGTCTCGCAGCAGGTTGAGGTACCGAGCTGAGGGTGCCACGGGGCGCGAGGGGCTGTGCAGGGACGGCGGCTGGCCCTCCAGCGTCAGCGCGCGCACCCGCCGACCGTCGTACAGCGCCACCTCCACCTCCACCACCCGGTACCTGCCAGCAGCAGCGGTAGCAAGCAGCAGCAACAGCAAGCAGCAGCAACAGCATTGGGAGGATGTTGGCAACATCCGCAAGCAGCAAGACAATGAAGACATACGTCGACACGGGAGATATGCTGCCCGGAAGAAGTGCCATATTCATGGGGGACGCTTCCGGCAGTATCGGAACGGTGGGGGATGACAGCACAACACAAGTGTTAGCAAGGCAACAACAACAACAACAACAACAACAAACAACAACAGAGGTACGTCGTCGGGTGCTGAGCCCGCGCTGGACTGCGGGCGCTGGCATGCGGGCTGGACGGCAGGCCGCAGTACCGCCTAAAGGCAAGCGAGCAAGCTGTTCAGTCGGGCATGACCCTTCCCACTCGGACGCGCGCTGAGGTTGGCGAAGCGGGCCGTCTTCCCTCTACTTCCGCTTCGGACGGGGCGGGGGGGCTTATAACGTAATTAGTTCTCGTTAGATGCCGCCAAAGCGGAAACCGAGTAGCACGCCCGGGATGGCCGATGCCGCCATCCAATGGACCCTTCCCGCCGCGCCGCCGTCCCCACCTGACCCGCCCTCACCTTCCTCGTCCCAGCCCGTCCCCTCCCTCCCTGTTTTGTTGCTTTGTTTTCTGTTGGCTGTTTGAAAGGTAAGCGACAGCGCCCCAACCCCCCCTTCCCCCCCTCCCTGCCGGCCCTGCCCTGCCCTGCCCGGCGCTCACCCTGACTTTCCGGCTCCGACGCCCTCCGACGCCATCACCTGGGTCCAATCCTTCACCGAGATGCGGTGCAACACGCCATGTACCTCCGACTCCCAGCGGCGGGAGCTGGATCCAGATTCCGAAGGAGAGGAGGCGGCCGCTCGCGACCAGGGCGCTGCCGCGCTGCCGCCCTCAGTGCCGTTGACCCGCTCGATGGTGCCGAAGCCGGGCTCAATGTACGGCAGGCCCAACATGCTGGCAAGGAGGGGTTGGGGGCAAAGGGTGACGGAAATTTGTGACATGTGTCGAAAGGAGGGATAGGGATAGGGATAGGGACCCGAAGCGCGAGTGCCGTACACGGGCCGGAAAGGCGCGCTGCTGGAGCGGGATCGCGAGCGCAATGGTTGCCAGCGCCCAACAGGATTCGCAAAATCGCACGCTCAGGGCTTAACAGCAAGTCATGCGTGGATGGCTGGATGCGCTTCGGGCTGCGAAAGTGTGTACATGGTTTCGCCGTTCTATGGCAGAGGTGCAACCTGCGGCCGGGACTTCATTCTTGCGGCATCCGCCCAGCTTGCCACCTTGCATGGAGGGAACATGGAGGGAACAGCTTGCGCGGGACCCAGCAGTCTTAACACCTCGTGGGGTTGGACGGGAGTAGCCCCTGATTCCAACGCACCGAAAGCTGAGCTTCCAGCCATGCAAAACGGCAGGCCTCGACTCCAGAGGATTGACCTACGATGAGGCGTGCGGCAATCGGATCTTCAAGGTCTGGTTACAAATCCCCCGGGCCAACCCCTTCTTCGTCGTCAGAGGGGGGTGAAGATTGATGAGATGGTGGGCGCCCCCGGGAGCGTCAGATTATGGCTAGCTGCCGAGATGTGGGATCAAGGTCACAGTTGATGGACTGAGAGAGTCGCACGCTTTGTTAGTGATGAGCACCGAACGCTCTGTCATCACTGTGTTCAGGTCAACGGGTGTTGGGGCTGTCCCTAATTCGCGGGGACCCTGAGGTCCGAGGGGGGTTGTGGCGCATGCGCCCCCATTTGTAACACTTATCCTTCTAAGGATAGAGATGCTGACAAGCGCAGGTATTACAGTGTGCGAGTGTGGGCGCGCGAGGGTCCAGGGAGCTAGGTTGAGGACAGGGAAGTGGGAGCGCGATCGTGTGGAAGCGGCCCGTGGTCGCCTCCACACCAGGGTTCAGGGGATTTCCCATGACTGCTTTACCTGTCTGCGTCCTTTGAGCGTGTTCGGATTCATATTACTGCCGTATGCAAAATACCATACCCCAGCTGGGCCAAAGCTGCTCTCAACAGCGGTCTGTGGTTGCACAGTTTGGGTCGCAGTGGGCCTGCAGCAGCCGGCGCTGGCTGTAAGTCCCTATCATCGCAACAAATCCAATGATTTTGTTACAACGGCTCACCCAGTAACGCTCGCAGATGCATGAACGCGCTCTGAGTTACGCCCCATCCAAACGTTTGGAAGCCTTCTGGACGTAATAGTTCTGCTGTTTCTGTTCAAGGTGTCGCAATGCAAGCTCGCTTCGTGCTTCTTTTGTTTGTTGAATGTTCGCTGAGGCCTAGAAATTTCGAGGCAGCGTAAACCTTGCATGATAACTAGTAGCGTAATGAAATTGTCAGTACCTAAATATTTGGCCACACCTGGTACTACGTTTATGCCATAATATTTTAAGCTCGCTGCTTCGCCATTTCGCCCAACTGCTGGCTTCCGAGTCAGTTTACCGTTGGAACATGACTGTCCCTGGTACCAGCTGTTTCAGCCCCCACGGGGCAACTAACGGCGCCAGAGGTTGGGCGCTTTCGATGTCTATGTTTCAGATCTTTCAGTCTAAGGTCTTGCGCATCGACTGAGTAGCGACACTAGCGAGGTTGTCGGCCGGTCAACTCTCACCTGGCTCGAAGGGGTAATTACATAATGCGAGTGGCCCTAACTCCTAAGCTTGTGTCTATTCACGGAAGGGTTTCGCTTCCGTGCGGGATCGCTTCGTCGATGTCTGCTTGATGCGTTTCGAAAGTGTCCCGGCCGACGTCCGAAACTCACGCCAAAACGCCATTCCGTGCCGAAAACGCTCCTGCACCAAAAACGTTCCTGCACAACTTACGTGTTGTGAGCTCCCAACTGAGGCACTGTGGTAATGAATCCGCCATCAACCGCACCCCAAACTATACAGATCAAAATTTGGGCGGAGCGAAAAGACATCACCCCCTCCCCAGGCCGGCCCTCACATTACCGGGGCCGGCGAAGGAACTGTTATTCGCGCAGCCAAAGTGCACAGCCAGCGTCAAAACTTGTGCTCCGTAAGCAGCTAAGCATGGCATTTCCATATTCGCCTTGAGCATCGCGCATCTCCAAAGATCACATCATACACCATACGTACGTACATTCTACTTCGACGTTTCTCCAGGGTTCCTGCGTTTCTTGCATCCACAAAGAGATCCGTATCACGGCTCCACATCGCAGTCCGGCTTCGCATTTGCATCGCGGCAAATCGTCACCTCCATGCTACCTCTATCCGTGCATTCATACCACCAACAGCACCTCCTTGACAAAGCCCTCCATGTCGTACGCAAGTTGGAGCGTGACCGCCAGCTGCTGCGCCGCCTTACCCGCCGCGGCGGGGTCCGTGGCGCCGCCGTTGTCCAGCGCCGCCGACTCCAGCTCCGAATCCAACTTTTGGTACGACAGGATCAGGCTGTTGAGCAGCTGCGCGCCGCGCTCCTTGTCCTCCTCAGAAGCGAAATCTGTGGCAAGGTCGGAAACGACGACAACCGAAAAAGTTGGCGCACCAGCGTACCACCCCCTGGGCTGCTGGCTCCGAACCTCGGAGCACTCCTTTGGCGCAGCCGCGCACAGCAAACAAACGGCCGCCGCGAAGCGCCAGCTCTGATGGCGGCACCCCTGCGGCCCAATTTGAATCTGTGCTGTTGGTGCCCCGGTTGGTGTTCCTGCCGCCCCCGAATCCATCCTCCGTGATCCCCCGGGCAGCAGCTCCGCGTGGCAACTCAACTCCGGCACACAGCACACTCCCATCCCATCCCACCCACCCACGACGCTGCCGTATCATCCTTCCTACTCCCATCCCACCCCATCCACGACGCTGCCGTATCATCCTCCTTACTCCCACCCCATCCCAGCCCACCCCCGCTCCGGCCACGCACGCACGCACGCACGCACGCACCCACCCACTACGTTCTTGACGATGATTCTGAAGGTGCAGGGGTCGCTCAGATTGGAGCTCTGGCTGAACAGGCTGGCGCGTGTCTCCAGTGTGTCGGTGGGCAGCGCCTCGAACAGGTAGCAGTTGAGGGAGGAGGCGCGAACCAGCTGCAGCACATCCACCATGCTGCGGGGCAGTGAGACAGGGCGGCCCAAGAGGGGGGTTGTCCAAAGGGGGGGGGGTTGAAGAGTGAATCTGCAAGAATGAAACGAGAAGCCCTGCGGACCCCCAAGGGAGGTGTTTACCAGGGATGAGACCCCAGCGGTGGAACGGGCAAGGGGAGCGCGGTGCGCTCGCGGGGGGAGGGGGAAGAAAAACGATACCGGAGCGGAGGGACGTAGGTGCGCTCGCGGGGGGAGGGGGAAGGTGAGGCTAAATCGCGGCTGCTGGCGCGGGCTGCTGACGAGCAGGTGAGCTGGGGAAGGGGGGATGGGGTGGGAAGCGCATCGGGGCAGCCCAGGGGCGTCGACTGGGGCAGATGGCGGATGGCCGGCTGCGTGGGTTGGGCGCTTCGTACACGTGCTCCCGGAGCGGGCTGGAGCGTTGGAGCGCTGAACGGCCGTGGGCAAAGGGCTTCGTTGTTCGTGGCCTCGCTTACGCGCCGGCCGCAACCGCGCCACCTCCCATGCATTGGCCGTTGCCCGCCAGCGGCCATTGCCGGGAATGCCGAAAGCGAATCGACTGCACGGTACATGCCCGGGGGGAAAGAAGAACGGCCCGGGGCGAGGGGAACGCAACGCAGTTACCTGGAATATTACCTGAGGAGTACCTGAGGAGTACTGAGGAGGGCGCAGGCCGCTGTCCTTCCACAGCCAAAGATGGATTGGCCAGGTGAGCGGTGGACCCAACCGTGCACTCTGGTTGCGGCGGTGGTGGTGGACCTCCCGCCCGCCCCCGAGAAGGGTTCAGACAGCCGGAGCGCCCTCGGCACGCAGAATCGCAACATCGGAGTCGCCGCCGCCCTCCCCCTTTTCCCCGCCGTCGTCGTTCGCGCCTACCTGCCGCTGCCGTTCGCCAGCATCACGGATGCCGCCTCCAGCCGCTGCTGCGCCACCTGCACGCCGGGTGAAGGCAACCCACACACGGGACATGGCGGAGAGCCCCTTCAGTTCCAGCAGTCCATCACGCCCGCGGAGCGGAGGGGGCTTGCGCGCGATTGCGATTGGGAGGGAGTGAAGGAGCCAGAGGCGCTCCGCATACACCCCAACGGCCGGGCGAGAAAAGACGGCGTTTCGCTGTAGCATCCGGCGCTGCGCGACGGCGATTGAGCAAGCCAAGGCTGTCGGCCCATTGCGGTCCCGCTGTCGGCCCGTTCCGGTCCGGCAGGCAGCAAGGACGGAGCAGTAGTATCCCAGCTCCCGGAAAGTGTGTGGGCCGGCATGTTCGCAGCCCGTTCCTTTCCTTTCCTTGTTATGGTCTGGTGGAAGCGCAAACCGCCGCAAGGGGCTGGGGTAGGTGTGCCGGTTCCTCCATCGAGAGCGAGCAGACGCCTTTGCCATGGAGGCTACCGTATTTCCCCAATGGGCGGCAGGGTTCGCTCCGAGCTCGCTGTGCTTTGATCCCCAAAGGAACTGCGAACAGCCCCGCGTGTGGCGGGGTCGCCGACCCCGGTACCCAGGAGCGCCTGGGAACCCGGGAGCGACGGCGGGCGACGCCGAAGCGACCCAGAAAGCAAGGCAGGCCGGTGCGGCACCCCAACATGACAAGCTGCGTCATCAGCATTACGGGGAGGTGCACCTGTTTGACGGTCAAATCACATGGCTTTGGATCCCATGGGATTCGTACCTTGATCGGTGCGATCAGCTTGGCGCTGTTGGCCCGCTTCCGGCTCTTCCACCATTCCACGGTCCCTGGAAGTAAAGCGGGCGCGCCCGGTTTCGCATCATAAGGGGGCAGCTGGTGTGACACGGCTTGGGGAGGGACCGCGTGTGCTGACGCCGGCACGACGCAGATGCCGTCCCGGTTCGAGAGGTTCGAAGCCATACAGGGCCATACAGCACGCCGTTGACCTCTCCAGCCAGGGTTTCGTTGTACGAGGACCGATCGGCCGCAGCCCATCTCCTTAAAAAGATCTCACCATCAAGCACGCCGGCGTGTGAGGGAGGCGCCAACGCCCCGCCGCAAAGGCCCAGCGTCCCAAATAGCACAGCCCGCCTGTCGAGAACTTGGTCCGCAAGGACCGAAGTGGTACTGGCCGCGCACAGAACGTGGCGCAGAGCATGATGCGATCGGCGTGATCCGCATACTTTGTTGCGTTGAAGACGCGCATTGCGCGCGGGTAGCGTCTGCATGCTTGCACCGCAGAGGTGGCCCTGCAGTATATGCTGCAAGTAGAGTCAATGCAAGGGACGCAATCTATTTGCAATACGCCAAAATCGGCTCAGGTCGTCGCAGTCCTTGCACTTCTCTTCTTCCCGTTCGTCGTACAACGTTGCGTTGGGATGCAACGCCCCGCGACAAATTTGCAGGTACATACGAAAAGTGCAGCACTGTAAGGATGAACCTTCGCAATTAAACTGGTCGATTATTGCGTGCTACAAACACTTGACTTGCCGCGTTGCCGCCCGAAAGTACTACATTGCCCCAGTATCGAGAAGAACTCCTATGGGTTAGTCTTTATAAGCCTGGGAGCCACGGCCCAGCAGACGAAGAGCCGTTTCAAGCAGGGCCGCTGGCAGCATGGCTCGCGAAAGCAAGGCGCCCGTTAAGCTGAGCAGCGTAGTGGATGCGTCGCGGGTAAGATTGCGGGTTAACCTGCGAATGGTGCTACAGTCAAGGGTGTCCGAACATGCCAGAGGGGCCGCCTGGTGCGTGCCGGAGCGGGGCTCCAATATTTTGCAAAAGGCATATCGACCAAAATTGGGGAAGGCTGCAAATGTACTGTACCTCGGCGGCAGCAGGACTTGCAGAGCGCTGGGGTCGCGACCGGACCACCATCCCGTCGGATGGGCGTCCTGGAAACGGGACAGCCCTTCCCGAGCATATGATCATTGGATGCAGCCATATTCGAGCCTATCTGCCCCAGAGCCAAACCCGTTCGCTCCGGCACGCCGTGGCGTAGTGAGGCTGTGGGGGCGGGGGGGAAAGGGGGAGGGCTTCCAAGCCTCTCCCCACCACTTGCCTGTAGAGCCGGGACTCTGCGCCGAGACCCCCCCCCCAAGGTCCCCACATCCTCCCCCTCCCTTGCGGCAGCCATCCCCTTCCGCGCCACAGGCCGGACCCGCTCCTCCCCTTCTCCCCGCCCTCCCCACGTGACGCCACCCCTTACCCCAACCACCGAACGCCTCGCCGCTCCCTAACCCTGCCCTGCCGTGGCCTCAGTCCGAAGCCGCCCGCCTCTCCTTTCTCCACATCCCCACCCCTCTCATGCCCATCCCTTACGCCTTACCCCGCCCCACCTGCATCGGATCCCGCCCCCTCCGGCGCTTCTCCCCCGCGCCCCCCTTTCACAGTATGTGAGCGCCTCCACTGCCGCCACCCTGACTGTGGGCATCCGGGTGCGGCCGCTGGTGCGAGCGGAGATCGCGAGGGGCGGCCGCCGCGACATCATCCGGGTGCTGGACTCGCGAGTGGTGGTGGTGCTGGACCCCGATGAAAACAAGGTGCGGGGCGGCAGGCGGGGGACGGCTGCACGCCGGCATGCAGGGTGCCAGCTCCGCGGCCCTGCCTGCCTTGGGATGGCCCTCGGCCTCGGACTGGGCTGGGCGGCGGTGGCGGGCCCGCCGCCGAGTGGCTGTCGAGCGGCCTAGCTACCTGGTCACCCTGCTCTTGGCCACTGCCGGACACCAGATGCAGTGCGTGGGTGCAGCGGTGGAGGGGGGCCGCTGCCAGCCAACGCGACCCCGGGGCGCGGGACTCCGCGACGCCGGAGGCGGGCCCATCAGGCGGGGTCACAATGCCGGGGAGGCCCCTTCAGTCCGAAAGCCTGTTGCAGCACGGCAGGCCGGAGGCCGGGCTGGCAGGGCCCGCATGGCCATGGCTGGGCCTCTTGAGTGGCGATGCTCGGCGGTGAACGGGCCCTTGGTCGGCGACGCCCCCGCCACACCCCCCTGGGCGGAGCGTGGGGGGCCGTTGGGAGGAGGGGGAAGAGGTTGTGCCCTCTCCGGGTGGCGCATCCCGGCACGACACGTCACGCAGGCGGGATGTCCTGACACGCGGGAGAGCAGCGGGTCTGCGGTGTGCGTGTTGACAACAGGAGGGGAGGGGAGGGGGCATGAGGCCCGTCTCGGGGGAGGGGGGCGGGGAGGAGGAGGGCGCCCAGGTGTGGGGTCGAGCGGGGATGCTGCGGGGATCGACAGCACTAGCGCCAGCGCGGCGCCTCTTCCATCGGCCGGCCTCTTCCGAAGCTTAGGGCGGCTCCAGGGCCGTGCGGCACCCCCGCGCGTGTCCGCCCTCCAGGGCCCTCACGCCCCGTCGAGGCTCACGGGCATCTGCGGTCTGCCCCGCGTCTGCACGTCCGCCCGCTGTCAACGGCGCGCCGGCTGTGACCCGGCGGTGCTGCCGCATTGCGGGTACTGGCTCGCATGGACTCGCCCAGCGGCGGCGGCAGCGGCAGCGGCGGCAGCACGTGCGGGTGTTGAGCTGGGATCGGAGCCGGGGCAGCCCAGCTCCGACGGCCCCAGCTTTTGTACCTGTGCATGGGCCACGTTGTCGGCGCGCTGGGGGTTTGATCCGGCCGGGGGGGCGCTGGCCCGAGGGAGCTGGCCGGGAGCAGGGGACCGGCAGGAGGGGTGAAGGGTTGGCGCCGCGCGGGAGCTGGGGAGGTGGTGCCGGTGGTGATGGTGGTGGGGCGGACAGCGCAGAGCCGAGCCCCGGGCGGTTGTCGGTCCCTCCGTGGGCCGCGGGCTGGCTGTGCGTCGGGGCAGGCGCGCGCGTTTTCCGGGCCAGGCCGCGGCTTTCGGGGTGAACAACAACTTGGATCGTACTTGGCGGCGCTGGTCGCTGTGGAGAGGGGCTCCGGCAGCGTTTGGGTTACAGCCCACCCGCTACGCGCGCGCTACCCTGCTCTGTCGTGCGCCGATGGCGCACCAGGGCTCCTCCCGTCCGTGCCTCCTCTCGTCGCCGGCCCCTCCTCGCGTAGGGCCCCTCCCCGCGGCCATCCCCGGGCCGTGCCGGGCAGTGCAGCGCCTGCCGGTGTTTCATTTTGGGGTTGAGGGACCTGGCCCCTCGAGTGGCCGGATGCTACCCTTTGCCTCCCTCTCCCGCAACCCCCAACCCCACCTCTTCAGCCGTTAGTACTCTACCCCACCCCGTTTACGGACTCCGGCCTATACATGGATAACACCACACCACCCCGCCCCCCCCCCCCCGCCCCCCATCCCGCAATCAGGATTACCTGGATCAGGTCCAGAACCGGACCAAGGAGAAGCGCTACACCTTTGATATCGCCTTCGGGACCAGCGTGAGTGGCGCCAGCGGGGGGCGGCAGCCGGGGGAGTAGCGGCGGCGGGGTGGCGCTGCGCTGCGCTGAGGAGACGGGGCCGCAGAAGGGGGACGGGGCGGGGGGGAATCAGCGAATCAGCTGGGGCCCGGGGGGCGTTCCGCACCCGGGCTTGGGGTTTGGGAGCGCGGCATGGGGTCAGCGGGAGTCGCAGTCGTCGCGCCCAGGGTGTGGGAGCCTCGGAGTTGGATGGAAGGGGGAAGGAATGATGGTGCCGCAGCGGTACCCTACGTTCTAGGTTCCCACTCGGGCGGCTCTGCTCGGGGCCTCTGGGCCCCCATGGGCGGGACGGGGGGAAGAGGGCCCCGGGCGAGAGCCGCCCGAGTGCGGCGCCGGCGAGCGGGAGCAGAGCGGTGCCGGGTCCTTCCGGACATTCCTGGCCGTGGTGGTGTGCTGCCATGCAGCCAGGTCCGGAGCTCCAGCGACGGTGATCAGGGGGCAGGGGCATACGGGGCATGGGGGCACACGGGCAGCCGCTAAGATGCGCCCTCCCTCCCCGGGGGGCTGTCGCCAGGGTGGCACACCGCCCTAGCGGCTGTCGTTGCGCCAGCCCACCCCGACCGACCGGCTCTGTGTGTTTGTGGCCCCCTTTGGCGGGCGGCGCTGCGCCCACTGCGCCCCGCAGGCCACCAACCGTGACGTGTACAACGGCACTGTCCGCGACCTGATCGGGGGCGTGCTGCAGGGCATCAATACGACGGTGTTTGGTGAGTACGGATGCGGTACAGCGGCCCCGGGAACGTGAACAGTACGGCGCCTATCCACCTCCTGAACGTGGAGAGTGGAAGTAAGAAGCACGGTGAAGCGAATATTTACACCGTGCAGTGCAGTGCAGTGCAGGGTGAAGTGCAGGGTGAAGTGCAGGGTGAAGTGCAGGGTGCGGTGCAGGGTATCGGAACTTGGGACGTGGCCGTCCTGCGGCCCTCGCCCGATGGGAGGGGCACCGGACGGCGTGGCTGCGCGCCTCATCGCGCAGCGTCGCCCGCGCCACCCTGGTGGCGCCCTCCTCTCCCCTTTTCTCCCCTGCCCTCCCCTCCCTGTCGTGAAGATGCATCCCGGCCATGAAGCGGCGGGCAAGGGACACCCTGACCCGTCCAGGCGGCGTCTTGGGGTGGGGGTGCGGGTGGGGTTAGGGGCGGCGAACAGCCGTGTCCCAGTTGCGCCCCACCCACTCCCCCACCCACTCGGATCACGCGATTGCCACCTGCCGCGCTTCCCCGGCCACCTCCTCGACCAACCCTCTGCCACTCTCCACCAACCCACCAAACGGTCCCCGGCCGCGCCCTCCCGCTGCCCCCTCCACCTGTCCTCCACCCTTCCCCCGGCCCCTCTCCACACCGGCGCCTCCGCCCCTTCCCCCAACGCCGCCCTCCACTCCCAAACCCAAACTCACGGGTGTGTGTGTCTATGCCCCCCCTCCCCTGCCCTCCCCGCAGCGTACGGCGCCACCGGCAGCGGGAAAACGTACACCATGGTGGGCAACCCGCAGGACCCAGGTGCGTGAGCAGATGGATGAGCCCCGCCTGCCTGACGTGAGCCCTGGCTGCTGGCGGGTGTGTGTGTGCTTGATCTTACTTGATCCTATACGGTACCGGGTGCCGGGCGAGGGAGGGAGGGAGGGAGGGCACATGTGCCGGCCCTGGCGCATATTGGCTGCTGCGGCGCCCACCCCCGGCTCCTCCACCCTCCGTTTACCTCCGCTGCGCTCCGCTCCTGGCGTCCCGCCCCGTCGCCCCACTCACCCACCCACCCACCCACGTCCCCCCGGCTTGCCTCCCTCCCTCCCCCCCTCCGCCCCTCAGGCCTGATGGTGCTGTGTCTTGAGAAGATCTTTGCTGACCGGGACACCTCCCACCGAGATGAGGACTTTGTGGTCACGTGCTCCTACCTGGAGGTCTACAACGAGGTGGGGTGGGGCGGGGTGGGGGAGAGCGGGTCTGGTGCGGATTTTCGGCTCACACCACGGCGGTCGGCGGGGGCCGCGAGGGCGGGCGGGGTTGGCATGACTGCGCGTTTCTTATGGGGGGTTTTGAGGCGGCACTGGGAAGGGGGGCCCCGGCCCGACGGGGGCCCGGCGCGCCGGCAGTGCCCTGACGAGTGGTTGGGTTCACGCAACCGACTCGGCTGCTGAACGACTCAGGCGTGGAGACGTCAGGGGGGTGTGGGATGTGGGATGGCACCCGGAGCCGCGGCCACGGCCACGGCATTGGACTGGTTTACATCTCTACCTCACGATCCCGCCACCCCAACCATTGCCCCGGCTCACCGCTTTCATGTTGTGTAACAAGACGTAACGTAACGTAATGTTGTGTATTAAGACGGACCAAGCTAAACCCAACTGAACCCTCCCCACCCCCTCCCTCTCCCTTCCCCTGCACCTCCACCTCCCCCGCCCCCGCCCCCACCCCCGACCAGATCATCTTCGACCTGCTTGTCCGGAGCTCCTCCCCCCTGGAGTTGAGGGAGGACCCCGAGCTGGGGGTGGTGGTGGCGGGGCTGAAACACATCACCGTCACCTCGGCAGCGGAAATCATGGTTGGGGGGGGCCGGGTCGGGTCGGGTCGGGTCGGGGGGCAGCGCAGGGCAGAGCAGGGCAGGGCAAGGGGCGTTGGGGAGCACGGCCGGCGCTGAATTGTCGTACCTGCCGTACTTGCTTCTCGTCAGTCGTCGCCGTCATCATATTGAAGGGCCGCGGCCGTCTGAGGGCGACTGTCGTTCGCGTCATGCCGCCTCCCCACGCTCCCCAAGCCCTTGCGTGAACTGTCACCCGCCCGTCTGCGGTCCGTGAATGACCTCGCCAAAACCCCCGCCCCCCCCCCCGCCCCCACGCTGTGTCCCCAGACGCTCCTGGAAGATGGCAACCGGCGGCGCAAGACGGAGGCCACGGACGCCAACGCCTCGTCATCGCGCTCTCATGCGGTGCGAGGGGGCGGGGGCGGGGTGGGGTGGGGTGGGGTGGGGGCGGGGGGGGGGGCATGCGACCGAGTAGCCAGTGCGGCTGGGCGGCAACGAAAGTGTGGATGGCGGCGGGTGGCACCGGGGCGGCTCGGCTGTGCTGGGCTGGGCCCGGCTGGGCGTCAGTGCGCCTCTGAAAGCGCGCTCGGGGGCTTGTTGGGGGACAGGAAGGCGGACCACGGACGGCTGGGTGGGTGAGTGGGCGCGTGTTCTTTGCACTCGCCGTTCTTTTGCAGGTTCCCTCTCAACTAGTTAGGCAACTACTTACCATTAACGGGCTCCGGCCTATGCGTGGATACTCCCTACACACACACACACACACCCTCCTCCCCTCCCCTCCCCCGCACTGCACCGCCCTGCACTGCAGGTGTTGGAGATCACGGTGAAGCGCACTCCCAAGAACCACTACAAGGTGCGTCTGCAGGATCCAGATCCGAATGGCCGAATGGCGGAATCCGGATCCGGACCGGCCATGCTGGGTGACCCGGTGCGGTGGCCCGGCCGCAACCACCGTGCAGTACCAAACCCCGCATTGCGCTCTCATCGCCCGCTCCGCCGCTTCAACCACCGCCCGCCACATCGACCACCGCCCGCCACCCTCGCCACCACCGCCACCGCCACCACCCCGGCTACCAGAACCTACTTTGCATTGCACATACAGCATTGCACATATGCAACCAAACACCACCGCCGCCACCACCGCCACCACCGCCACCCCCACCCCCACCCCCACCCCCACCACCCCCCTAGGTGACCCAGCTCCGCGGTAAGCTGTCTCTGGTGGACCTGGCGGGCAGTGAGCGAGCCGCCGAGACCAACAACGCCGGACAGAAGCTGCGCGACGGAGCCAACATCAACCGCTCGCTGCTGGCCCTGGCCAACTGCATAAACGCGCTGGGGAAGGCAAACAGCGGCAAGTCGGCGGCGTCGTACGTGCCGTACAGGAACAGCAAACTGACGCGGCTGCTCAAGGTGGGCGGTACGGCGTGCTGCGGAGCTGGGGCGAAGGGGTGGGGGGGGCGGGGGGTGGAGGAGGGGGTGGGGGGAGAAAGGGGTTTGGGGAGAAGGGGGCCCGCTGCGGAGCCGTGTGGGCGCGCGGTGTGGAGGCGCGCGGTGTGGAGGGGTGGGAGAAAGGGGGAGAAAGGGGGTTTGGGGGGGAGGGGGAAGGGGGGCCCCTCGAGGCGCGGCTCAGCCCCGTGTGGGTTTTGTTGTCCGGGAGCCAGGGGCTGTTTGTGGTGGCACGGTGCGCCGATGTCGCACTCCACCCCGACCCCAAAACCCAAAGCCCGACCCGAACCCCGACCCAAAACCCCCTACCCGACCCAACCAAACCCCGCCCCCCCCCCCCCCACCCCGGCCTCCCCCTGTCGGTCAGGACGGTCTGAGCGGCAACTCGCGCACCGCCATGGTCGCCACCGTATCCGGCAGCTCCGACCAATACCACCACTCCATCAACACACTCAAGTACGCGGACCGGGCCAAGGAGATCAAGACGCACGTGGTGCAGAATGTGGGCACAGTGGAGTCGCACGTGGCGGACTACCAACGAATCATTGACAACCTGCAGACGGAGGTGCAGGACCTGAGGTGGGTGTATGCGGGGGGGTGGGTGGGTGGGAGGGAGGGTGTGGGGTGGGTGTATGGGGGGTTGGTGTGTGTGTGTGTGGGGGGGGGGGGTTATCCACGTATAGGCCGGAGTCCGTGAACGGTAAAATAACAGAAGAAGGTCGTCTCGTGGGGGGGGGGAGGGGGGAACGGTGTGTGTGTGTTCCGTCAAACGCCCCGCGTCGCTGCCGTTCCACCGCTGCGGTTCACATATACCGTAATGCTAACCACCGTCCCGCGGGTCGGTCGCTCGCTCGCTCGCTCGCTCGATGCCTCAGGGCCCAGCTCATTGAGCGCGAGGCCGCTCGGCCCCCCGGCGTGTCCAAGCCGCGCACCAGTGAGGAGGACCTCCTGGCGCTCATTGGGAAGTGAGTAGCGCCCTGACACGGGGTTTGTGTGGGTGCGTGTGTATATGTGTGTGTGGGTGTGTTGCTGCTGGGCTCGTCTGGAGGGGCAGGGGCCAGAGGCAGGCGAGCTGCTGTGCCGCTCCGGGAACTCGAAACCGGGGTACGTCGCTTTGTTGGATCCCGCCGCGCCCGTTTGGTGCGGTTGCGTGTGCGTGTGTGCCTGCATCTCTCTGATGTGTGTGTGTGTGTGTGTGTGTCGGTCTGTCTGGGGTGTGTGTCCGTCCTTTCGTGTGTATATCTGTGTGTGTGTGTCGTTACAGTATCTGACCGGGCCCTGACGCTGCTAACCCAGCCCCGACGGAAAGACCGCCTAAGCACTCTCCCCCTTGCGGTGGGAGAAGGGCGTGAGGGACCGCTACCCCCTCCTGCTCGACGCAGAGCTGGCTGTGTGTGTGTGTATCCAAATCCGCGTCCGTCCTTCCGTCTGTCAATCTGTCCGTCCGCCCGTCTGTCCCCTCCAGGCTTGTGGAGGAGATGAATGACAACATCGAGGAGCGCATCAACCTTCAGAAGGCGCTGTTTGAGATCGAGGACGCCAACCTCTACAACAAACACGAGCTGGGGCAGCTGGAGGAGTTCCTGGATGCGGGTGGGTGGGTGGGGGCCTGGGGGGCTGGGTGGGTGGGTGGGTGAGTGGGGGGATGGGCTGGGCTGCGACTAGGCTCAATTGGTAAGCTGGGTGGGTGGGTGGGTGGGTGGGTGGGTAACTGTGTGGGTGGGTGGACGCTGGGCTGGGCTGGGGGGGGCGGGGGCCTGGCCGGCCGGCGTGGGGCGGTGGGACAGAAGCGTGGTCTGTGACGCCGTGCGCGAGAATCGGCACGACGCCCGCGCTGTGCCTAAGAGGCAGCGGCGGCCGGCCTTCGCATCCGTCCACCTCTGCCCTCTCATCGCCCCGGCTCAGCCACAACCCTCCTCCCCCTCCTCCTCCTCCTCCTCCTCCTCCTCCTCCTGCCCCCATCCGAATCCCTCCCGGACCCACCTGTGGCCGGCCACCCGACCCGCCCCTGCCCCGACCCCGACCCCGACCCCGACCCCGACCCCGACCCGCCCCCGCCGCGGCGCGGCGCAACTTGCTTGCCCGCACGCTCAGCGTCTGCCCAGGCGGGGCTCCCCTCTCCTCCCCCCAGCTCGCGCACGCGCTGTCCCACCACCCAGATCCTCGTCATCTCACCCCACCCGCAGCCGCCACCGCCGCCTCTGCCCCCCCGGCCTATACGTGGATAAGCCCCCCACCTTACACACACACACTCCTCCGCTCGTCTTTGATATCTTCCCTCCCTCCCCTCCCCTCCCCTCCCCTCCCCTCCCCTCCCCTCCCCTCCCCTCCCCTCCCCTCCCCTCCCCTCCCCTCCCCTCCCCTCCCCTCCCCTCCCCTCCCCTCCCCTCCCCTCCCCTCCCCTCCCCTTCCCCCCGGGATGCGCTGTCTTTCCCGCCACCTCGGTGCCCTGCCCTGCCCTACCCTGCTGTTGCGCGGCGGGCCCTCAGGCAAGGGCAGCGCCCGGGATATCACGGAGGCGCGGGAGCGGAGGGCGGAGGTACTCGAGGTGAGCGGGGTAGGAGGGCAGGGAGGCGGCGAACAGAAGGAGAAACCGGGGGGGAGGTGCCACTGTTTTGGGGGGGGGCAGTGCGAGAGATAGGTTGCGGCAGAGCGGAGGGGGGCTGGGGGCGGCCCAAGTGGGGTAGGATGGGGGTGAGGAGGCGGAGCCAGCGAGCAGCTGCCGATACGGACGTGCCGTCTGGTTTGCCGTCTGGTTTCGGAGTGGCCTGGGTTCGAGCGGCGTAGGGCGGGAGGATGTCGTGGGGCCGCAAGAAGTGTGTGCGCCACGGCGCTTACTCCGAGGGTGCGTGCGTGTCCTCCTCCTCCGCCGCCGCCGCGCATGCTTCTCATGCTTCTCAGGCCCTCTTGCCGCTGGTCCTGGCTGTCGGGGCTGTCGGGGCTGGTGTGGGGCTGGGGCTGGTGATGGGGATGGAAGCAGTTTGTGTCAAACCCACGAGCAGTACAACAATGAAGGGTGTGTGTGTGTATGCGTGTGCGTGCGTGTGTGTATGTGGTACCCCTCAGGCCACCCGGGAGAACGACCGGGAGCGGGAGCGGTACAAGAGTGAGATCACGGCCAACGAAATGGCGCGGAAGGACATCCAGGCGCGAGTCCAGGTGGGGCGGTGGGGGTGGTGAGGGGTAATTAGAACGGCCCGGGGCGAGGGAACGCAACGCAGTGACCTGGGATATTACCTGAAGATTACCTGATATCTCCAGCAGAAATAAAACGAGCGCGTAGGGGGGGGGGTAAGTGGGGTAGTGGGGGAAGAAGAGGTGTCTGGGCTGGTCTACATTTCTTGTTTGGGCCTGTTGCCAAGCGATTGGCAGGCAGTTACTAATGAAGAGACACCACACCACACCACACCGGGTTTTGGTGGGGGTGGGGCTTCCCCGCAGCTGTCCTGGCCTCCTGGAGGGCTCTACACGGCACCACACAGGCACCGGCACACGGGGCAGGGTTTATGGGAGCCCGACCGGGGGTCCCGGGGGCCCCCTGCGACCTGCTCCCCAGGGCGCCCGTCGCCTGTCCATGCGGCTTCCTCTCCGCCTGCCTGTGGTTGCCGTCGCTCCGGAACCTCCCCCGGCCCTGATCCCCTCGCCCCTCGCCTGCTCCTGTTCTCCCCCTCCCCCCGAATCCCTTGCTGCCCCCCGCTGCCCCCCCCCCCCCTTTCCCCCGCTGCCCCCCGCTGCCCCCAGGCAATCGTGGACTCGAACCAGTCCGCCGCCTTCCTCAACCTGCTCTCAACCTTCCGGTTGCAGGTGGGGTGGGTTGGTGGGGTGGGTGGGCGGATGAATGGGTGGGGCGGATGGGTGGCGTGGGGCGGGGTTGGGGGGCTTGCAGCAGCCGTCAGGGGGATCAATGCACATGCACACGCACATGCCGTGCAGCAGCAGCATCAGCCGGTGTTGACCCAGTTGGGTCCGACAACGTAGGGTAGGTTTTAGGGCTGGAAAGCGGGCCCCTTCCACTCCACTCCACTCCACTCCGCGCAATGTCGATGTCGGTGTCGATGTCCCGATGTGCTTCCGTCGCTCGCCGTTGGCAGCTGGCTGGCTGGCTGGCTGGCTGGCTGGCGGCCCCCTAACTTCACCCCCCTTGATGCCTCCCGTCAGCGTATTGCCTCTTCGGGCTGTCCGACCCTTCCCCTCCCTGCCTGCCTCCCTCCCCTCCTTCCCGTTGGGGAAGCACTTCACGTTCACGGGCACCGGCCTATCCGTTGTGACTCCCCCACCCCCTCTCCCCGCCACCTCCGCTGCGGTATCTTCTTTATTTCCCCAACTCCCTCCCCCCCCACCCCGCCAACCTCTTTCACCCACCCCCCCACCCCCCCACCCCCCCCCCAGGCCCTGCACCTTCAGGAGCTCAAATTCCAAATGGCAGTGCGGGATCAGATCATTGGCGAGCAGCGACAGGTGGGGGGGGAGGGGGGGGCGCCGGGGTTGGAGGTGGGAGGGGGCAGGCAGGAGGGCAGGCAGGGGGATGGGCAGGCGGCAGGGCGGGTAGGCAGGCAGGGCAGCTCCGCGCGAGTTCATGTGTGCGCGTGTGTGTTTCGGAGGGCCCGGGTGGCGGGTGGCGCATTTTGGGGGTGCTCCGGCGAGGTGCGGGTGCGGGTGCGGGTGCGGGTGCGGGTGTCCACCCCGGGGGCGGCAGCCGTGGGTGATTGCGCGGGAAGGGAGGAGCGCCCATGGAGGGTTATCCTCACTCGCTCGCTCACTCACTCACCCGCTGCGCTGCGCTGCGCTGCGCTGACTCTCTCATTGCCAGTTACCACCCCCATCCGCCTCCTGGCCTGCCCCCCCGGGGGACGCTGCTCGGCACCGCCCATGCCCCACCAGCCCTTGTCGTGCGTCCTACGGGCCCTTTCCCTGTCATGATGGCAACACCGCTTTAACGGGTACCCACCCACCCCTTCAGGTGATCGGCAACCTGTGGAAGATCATCGACAAATCGGGACTACCGCGGGAAAAGTGGGTGGTCCGGTGCGCGCCTTGGGGGGGGGCTCAAAGGGGGGGCTCAGGGGGTGTCGACGACAGCCAACCGCGGGTGGGTGGGTGGGTGGCGTGGAGATGTGGGCGAGGCGGGGGTGTGCGAGGCCGGGTGGGGCGGACGGCCGATAGGCCCTCCCCCTCCCCTCCTCCGACAGGGCCTCCTCCCCACACACGGGGCTTCGGGCCTATCCCTGGATACCCCTTCTTCCCCCCCCCCCACACCCTTCAGAAGGGCCCTGCCCCATGTCTATGTCTTCCTCACATCTGCCCGCTCACCGTGCCTCGGTTGCTGCTGCTGTTACGTGATACCGCTGCCGCTGTTGTTTCCCGCCGCCGCATGTCATGTCATGTCGTACCGTGTCGTACCGTGTCCACGTCAGGGTGATGGCGGTGGCCAAGGCCGAGGGCATCATCATGGACGGGCTCCAGGGGGGGGACAGAGGGCCCCCCACGGTGGGAGTGGTGCCGCTGTCGGAGGCACTCAAGGCGAGTAACGGATACGGATGCGGGCGGGAGTGGCGGCAGGGCGTCGTACCGCTAGTAGGGGCGGCAGTATCGGACCGTACTGAGTACAGTACCATACCGGTAGTGGGGGCGGCAGCGCATCCGGCTGGCGGCGGGATGTGGCGGGGCAGCCCCCTCTCCCTCCATCGCCGCCCCGCCCCCATCGTATCGTTGGCAGGCGGGCGGGCGGGCGGGTGGGTGCAACGGGTCCATCTAAGGCCAATGACGTCACTCTCGCGACCCCCCTCCTGGTGGCTGTCCCTCTTCCCCCTCCCCTCTCCCCCTCCTTCTTCCTCCCTCTCCCCCCTCGTCCCCTGAAGCCTGAAGCCCGGGACGATGTGGCTCCGATGCATTCTTTCCCCACCGACACAATACCGGTACAACACCCCGCGCCCTATTCACGCCTTCCCCCTCCCTTCCGTGTGTCCCACTGCTCCTGCTGCTGCTTCTGCTGCCTCTGCCGCTGCTGGTGCCCGTCCTCAGGCTGTGAAGGAGGAGATGGGTATCCCCGACCTGCGTGTTACTCCGGAGCTGGGGCCAGCACCCGGGGGGGTGGGCAAGAGGGCCAGCGAGCGGCAACTGAGGTGAGCAGGAGGGGGAGGGAGGGGCGGGGAGCGGGGAGAGAGGGCGGGAGGGCGGGGGGATGGGAGCGAGAGCTTTGGGGCGGGGGAGTGTCCCGGGCGGGGGGAAATGAGGGGTTGGGCGACCTGGCAGCCCAGCCAACCGACCAGGGGGGGGGGCTTGAGACAGTGAGCCAGCCCGGGATGAGGGGCCTCGCCCCCTCTGCCGCCGCCGCCGCCGCCGCCGCAACAACAGTTCGGAAACAGCGCCGGCAACAGCGTCTCTCTCCCCTCTCCCCCTGCGCGTCTCCTGCTCCCCTCCACGCTCTCCCCCACCCCCACCCTCACCCCCAGGTACCGCGCCTGGCCCGCCTCCTCGCCCTCCGTCATCGGCCTCCCCGCCGGCGACGCCAGGTCCGCCTCCGCCGACGCCTCGCCGTACGGCACCGACGATGACGGCATCGCTTGCTCCGACGAGGACCGCAACTCGGTGCGATCCGACAAATCGCCGCTGAGGGGTCGCAGCGCCGTCGGCGTAGCGCTCCACCGGCCCAGTCTGGGGCACCAAACCTCGATCCTGGTGGGGGCGGGGTCGGCGGCGGCGGCGGCGGCAGGGGCGGGCGCGGCGGCGGCGGCGGCGGCGGCGGAGCACCCGCGGGGGCAGCAGCACGTGCATATTGCGCGGGAGGCGAGCAGTCTGGGGGAGGATGTGCCGACGTCGACGGCGCCGGGGGCGGCGGCGCTGGCGTCGGCGCCGTCGGTACGGCGGCTCAGCGGCGTGGCGTCGAGCAAGGGGCACAGCTTCAGCGGCGCCGCCGCCGGCGCGGTGTCGGGGAAGCACGGCGGCGGCGGGGGCGGCGGAGGCGCGGGGGGGAGCTTGTCTGGGGCGGCGGCGACGGCGGCGGCGGCGGGGGGCGGCTCGACGTCGGTGTCGACGTCTGGGTCGGTGGGCCCGGCGGGGGGCGTGGGCAGGCGGCGAATACCCGGTGAGTGAGTGAAAGGGGGGCGGGAGAAGTGTTTGTAGGGTGGCGCGCTGGGACTTCGCCCTGCGTGTGTGTATGGTTCCGTGCCTGCACCCCTTTCTGTATCCTTTTACGTATCTGTGCGTATATCTGTACGCATGCCTGCTCTTGTTGTGTACCTCTTATGTCTGCACCCGTTGACTGCTGTATCTGTACGTGTGTGATGTCGACATCGGTGCGCGGCGGACTCCCGTTGACGCACTCTGCGGCGGCAGTCGGTTGGGGCGGTCGGTGGCTGGGTGCGGCCACCAGGACCGGACGGACAGGCGAAAACACCCCAGCCAGCCAGCCTGCCAGTCAGCTTGCTAGTTTGAACTAACCTTCTCTCTCTCTCTCCCTCTCTCTCACACACGCCCATCCCTCCCCTCCCTCTCCTCCGCAGGTGCCCCCCTGAGTGCCAAGCGCTCCGAGCTCCCCCCCGGCCCCCTGGTGGCCCTCCCCCAGCCCAGCCGCATGGAGCACATCAAGTCGGGGCGGAGGGCGGGACAGCACCGAACCAAGCCGCCAAGCGAACTGGGGGACCTAGCAACAGCCCCCAGCTACGACCCAGCCACGGCCGCCAGCGCCGCCGCCGCCGCCGCAGTCGCCGCCGCCAGCGCCGCCGCGTCGCGCGGGCCCTCCCGCGGCAACGGTAATAACAGTAGCAACGGTCACAACGTTGGACGAACGTCGGACACTGGCGGCCAGCGACTGAGCAACGTCGGCTCCACGAGTAGCGTGGGGCTAGGAGGAGGGGAGGGTGGCGGCGGGGGTGGGGGTGGGGGTGGGCACGGGCGGCGGCGGCACACGGTGGCGCATGAAGGCGGCGGCGGCGGCGGGGGTGGTGGTGGTGGCGGCGGCGGTGGTGGCGGCGCCAACGGCTTCGGAAGTCCATTCAGCTCGGTGCTGGCTCCGGAGGCGTCTTCGGCGCTTGAGAACTCGGACGAGGGGTTCGAGGGCCTGGCGGTGAGTGGCCGCGGGGAGGCGAGCGAGGGAGGAAGGAGGTGGCGGGGGCCTTTTGGGGGGAGGGAGGGGGATGTATCAGTGCGATGCGAAAGTGGTACTTGTTGACAGCCGCCGGGCACCAAGGAGGGGACCAAAGCAAACCATGCGGCCCGCTTGTTACGCAGCCTTAAGAGATCCAGGTTAGGTACAAGAGTAGAGTGGCTGTAGTAGGGAGTGCCACCTGGCTCCACCTGGCTCCTGCAGCCCCTGTCGCTCCCCTCAGCGCTCCCCATGCGCCCCGCCCCCCCCCCCCCGATGCCCATACCCATACGGCATTCAAGCCATCCTGGATCCTGGATCCTGCGCAGTCGGACTCCGTTCTTTTTCACCTCACCTCACCACACCCCCATCAGCTCGCGAGCCGTGCATGCTTTACCTCCTTCACCCCCTTCACCCCCTTCACCCCCTTCACCCCCTTCACCCCCTTCACCCCCTTCACCCCCCCCCTTGCTTCCCCCCCTCCCCAACCTGCTGCGCAGCACCCCCCCTCCACGGACGTCTCCCGCTCTCTGGCCACCCGCTCCGAATCCATCAGCCTCATTATGCAGCAACACCAGCAGCCGCTCAACGAGCGACTGGCCCGACTCAAGGGCCGACTGGCCAGCGCGGCAGCAATCGCAGCGCTGCCGCTGCCGGGGGAGGGAGCCCCCGCCTCGCCGCAGCCGCAACCGCAGCCGGTGCTGGCGGGGGGCGCGTCGTCGTCGGCGGCGAAGCGGTGAGGCCGGTGCCGCCGGGCCAGGGGCGGAGGCGGCAGCAGCAGCAGCGGCAGCAGTACCAGCGGCGGCAGCGGCGGCGGTGGTAGCTAGGTAGATGGTTTTGTTGGGGCCGCTGCGAATGTGTGCTTAGACGGTGGGGGCTGCGAGAAGCGGTGCGGTGCGACGCGGCTCAACGTCTGTCACCCACCCTGTACCAGCTGCCGCGGGCGGTGGCTGCCAGCCCAGCAGCTTTGGGCTTTGGGCCGCACGGCGTCGGGGTTGCGCAACAGGGGGGCGGATGGCGGGCGGGGCTTATGCCGCGGCCTGGAGGCCGGCTGAGGAGGGGAGCGGGCTCTCGCTGCCGGTTCCTTTTAACTAGGGCGTAACTACTTCAGGTATTCATCCTATTTATTTAACCCCCTCCCCCTGCCCCCTGAGGGCGGGTTTAGGTTTATAGGTTCGCGCTGGTGCGTTGTCTTGTCCTCTGGAGGGAAGCGCCCCAGCAGGGGGTGGTGGGTGGGTGGGTGGTTGAATGAAAGAGAAGAGAAGCGAGACAGCCCGCTCGAGGTTGGGCGGTCGGGCGCGTAGGCAGGCAGGCGGCTGTGGTTGTGGTGGGGCAAAGAGCCGCCGCTGCTGATCCGGACGGGTGCAGCGGGGCGAAGAGGCGGCGCGGATGGCGAAGCCTCCTGCGTCGTCCTCCTTGGTGATCATTCCCTCCCGTGGCGGCCGGCAGAGGCACCATCACCACCGCGGGGAGGGGGGTTTATCCACGGGGGTACAGGCCGGTGCCCGTGGACCCTCGGCGTGTGTGTTCGTGACGGCGCGCGCGCGTGTGTGCGTGCGTGCGAGTGCGCGTGCATTACATACTCTCTAGGCGAACCGCATGCCTGGCGTCTGTGTGTTTGTGTGTGCTTTGCAAAGGGGCGGGTGGGTGGGTGGGGGGGGGGTGGGGGGGGGTTGGGTGGGTGGGGGGGGGGGGGGGGTTGGGTGGGTGGGGGGGGGGGGGGGTTAACAGTGTCCCCGGGGGAGCGCCGCTCGTACAGAATGGCGGAAGAGAATGTGGCCCCCCAAGAGGTCGTTTGGTAGCTTCTTATGTCTTTGATCACTATGTCTGTCTTTGACTCCTCGACGCATACCAGTTACCAGTTACCAGTTACCGCATACTAGACCTGACCGTCCCGGCGGCCCGAGGGTTGGGAGCGCGACCAGCCCCGCCCCGCCCCGCCCCGCCCCGCCCAGTCCTGGCCTCCTGCGGGGCGTAGAGCCTGTGGTGCCGGATGCGGCCGCCGCACAGCTTGTGCCGCACGGCGTGTCTCTCGCTCTCCCTCTCCGTATCGGGCGTTGGGGTACCGGCAGTCGACGCCTCTTTCTTTTCTGCACACTCCGATTTGCCTTTCGACTCCGCCGCCCAGGCTGTGCCGGCCCGGCCGCCGGGGGTCTCGCGTCGCGGCGCCTGCGGCTGGGGCTGGGGCTGGGTTCGCTGGCCGCGACGGGCCCCGGGCCCCCCCCCCTACCCCCGAGTTACACCGGCAGCGGCACAACTCCATCCCCATCCCGCAGATTGACCGCCTGCAGGGTCCGTCTGTGCAGGACGTCTCCCACGTCTTTTTAACGGTGGCGCCGCTGGGGAGGGGCTGTTGGAACCTGCGCTTCTGAGGCGGGCTAGTGCGCGGCTTACAGGGGGTGTGGCCGGCGTGGGGCGCGTTGGCGCCCGGGAAGGGGGGCCGACCGGGTGGGGTTTTGAAAGCACATAATGTGGTGTCGTGCCGCGCGTGCATACGGCATGCTGCTGTGCATGTTGCATTTTTTTGGTTCTTCCAGCTGTTGTGGGGGCACCGGCACCGGCAAACTCCAGAGTCCATTGAGCGGCCGGTGCAGGCCAGCGGGGCGAGGAGACTCGTGCGAACAGTCCCACCCTGGGCTTCGTGCCCATGGCTTACGAGGCGAGTGCGGCTGCCGTGATTATTGGTGTATGAGGGAAGGGGGGCGGGACGGCTGGTTGTGCGCCCCGCCCTGAAGTCGGAAAGAGGGAGGCGGCGGCCGGGCTGACTGACTGACGATGCTGACTGCTGGGTGGGGACTGAAATGGTAGGCACGAGCGGGACGGCCAGGGAGCGTGAGCCCTGTGGTTCCTCCGGCGGTGGAGGCGTGGTGGAGTGCGGGTTGGCGGCCCCTGGGGCGGAGAGCTGCCAGAGGGGGGGGGGTTGTCATGGCGTTAGGGAGGGAGGGAGGGCGTCTTGAGTGCGGAGTCCCGGGACCCAGCTTGTCTTAGGTGGACTTGTGGTGGTGAGTGGCTTGGATATTACCCTTATCATGTGGGAACTTTTTTTATGGGAGCGCGCGCACGGGCATTTGCATGCAGGATGCGAAGCCTACGTTTCGCGTCGTTTCATCTCGAGCGCCTCGAGACACCTAGCCCTAGTTTCTTCCTACCTCGCATGCTGCACCTACACGAAGCAAAGCATTCCCTTGTAACCCCTTTGCCTTATTTTACCTCACCGGCTCACGCGTTCCTCCTGTCAGCAGCGTTCAGTAGCGACGACTTGGTCGAAGTCATACAGCGATGCCGACCAGAGCAACTTGAGACTCAGTCGTTGATCGTTGTAAACTTTGATGTTCATAACTTTGACAAATTAGGATGCTTGCACGTATTGGTCGCGCAACTTGCGTGTCCGCATCCCAACGGTTCTTGCACGTCGCCGTCGAGCGGAATGCAGCCTTCGGCCAAATATCGGAGAAGGACGTCGCGTTCTTCGAGCAGCTACTTGGCGCGGGCGGGGTCGTGACCGACCCAGACGCGCTCGAGCCGTTCAACCGGTGAGCCAGGCAGCACAAGCGATGGCAGCGATGGCAGCGCAGGAGGGGCGGGGAGGGGGGCGGGGGAAGAGCCTTGCCCGCTGGGGCGCGGGGATTTCAGGGTGACGGGTGCTCACGCGCACATGCTGGCTGGCGTGCAGGGACTGGCAGAAAAAGTACGTGGGAAACACGAAGGTGGCGCTGCGCCCGCGGACCACAGAGCAGGTACGGCACCGGGATGAGTTGACTGAGGCGCTGCCTGAGACCTGAGTATGCAAGAGGGGTGAGGAGCTGTGGGGAGGCCCCTACAGGAGTCCCCGCTCCTCCACCGTCCACCCTCCCAACCAACCAGGTGCACGTACGGTAGGCTGCGTGGAGTTCGGGAGGTTGCTGCCGTACACCAAGCAGTCAATGCATTCAGGATTCAGCCAGTCAACCCACCCAACATGAGAACGTGGATCACCCCCCGCGATCCCTCCTTCGACGCCTGTTGCAATTGGCTATTGGCTCCTCGCTTCCAGGTTTCGGAGCTGCTCCGCTACTGCTACTCCCGGCGGCTGGCGGTGGTGCCCCAGGGCGGTAACACGGGTCTGGTGGGGGGCAGTGTGCCGGTGTTTGACGAGGTGGTGGTCAGTACGGCAGCCATGAACCGGGTGCTGGAGTTCGACGAGGTACGGTATGGAGGCCTTATGACGGGGGCTTGCTTGGGACCTTATGGGGCCTTACGGGGCCTTATGGGGGCCCCCACCGGGTGGCGGGCCTGCGCAGGGCTGCCCGGGTGGCTGGGGTGACACGATTGGAGCGTCCGGGGGGCGGGGGCAGCGTCCTCCCTTCCTGCCCTCCCCCCCTTGCCGGTGCACGGCTACAAACCCGAAACGCCAGCTGGGGCTGGAACTGGGGCTGTGGGAAGGGGCTGGGGGAGGAGTGGAATGACGTGGGCCGAGCTGTACGCGGACAGACCGAGCCGCCAGCCTTCCGGGATCGGCACCAGGTTCCTCCTCGGGGGGGGGGTACCCCACGCTCCTCCCTTCCCCTCCCTGCCTCCTTACCCCACAGCACCCCACCCGCCCCCACCCGTTCCTTCGCTGCGGTAGCTTCTTTTTTACCACCCCACCACCCCACCCGCCCCCACCCGCCCCCACCCTCCAGGTCTCCGGCACGCTTGTGGCGCAGGCGGGTGCGGTGCTGCAGTCGCTGGACGAGTACGCGGGGCAGCGGGGCTTCATGATGCCGCTGGATCTGGGTGGGTGGGTGGGGGGCTGGCTGGGGGGCGGGGTGGATGGGTGGATGGCGGACTGGATGTCGGGCTCGGGTCGGAAGGTGCACCGTAAGGCTGGGTTGCAATGGTTGCACCCCGGGGTGGCGGGCTGGCTGGGTGGCGGGCTGGCTGGGTGGCGGGCTGGCTGGGTGGCGGGCTGGCTGGGTGGCGGGCTGGCTGGGTGGCGGGGGGCTGGGTGGAAGCCTGCATGGGCGAGCGGATGTGTGAGGGGATGGGTGGGTGGAGAGTGGAGGGTGCGTGCGTGCGTGCGTGCGTGTACTGGGTGGGCGCTGGGTGGGCTTGTTCGCCTTCGCCTCGGTGGGTGCATGCTTCGCTCCGGGGCAACCCCTCGCGCGGTGAGGGCTGGGGGGGTGGCCTGGAGGTGCGTGCTGCGCTGGCGCTGGGTGGAGACGGCTGCGGCTGCTTTGTCCAGCTGGGTGAGGTAGGGTGACCGCGTTACTGCGTTGCTGCACGGCCGGCCCGCACAGCGGGGCGGTGCTAGCGCGTCGCCATTTCGCTTGACGACGACGACGACGACGACATACTGATCCATACCGCAACACACCCTGCCACGGGCCTCCGCGCCCGCCGGGCCCGGGCCTGGCAGCGCGCTAGTCGCACCCCACCCCACCCTGACCCGCCCCCCAGTCTCCGTCTCCGCTGCGGTATTTTTTTTGTCCCCCCCCCCCCCATCACGTCGCCGCCTGCCGCTGCCCCTGCCACCCACCCACCCACCCACCCACCCACCCACCCACCCACCCACCCACCCACCCACCCACCCACCCACCCACCCACCCACCCACCCACCCACCCACCCACCCACCCACCCACCCACCCACCCACCCACCCACCCACCCACCCACCCACCCACCCACCCACCCACCCACCCACCCACCCACCCACCCCCATCCTGGGTTCAGGCGCCAAGGGCAGCTGCCACATCGGCGGCAATGTGTCCACCAACGCGGGCGGCCTGAGGCTGGTGCGGTACGGCTCCCTGCACGGCAGTGTGCTGGGGCTGCAAGTGGTGCTGCCCCAGCCGCTGGCCGGTGCGGCCGGTGCGGGAAGTGGTGGTGGTGGTGGTGGTGGCGACGGTCGGGTGCTGGATCTGCTTCGGACACTGCGGAAGGACAACACGGGCTACGACCTGAAGCAGCTCTTTATCGGGGCTGAAGGCACCCTGGGTGGGTGGGTGGCTGGGGGGGTGGAGGGTGGGTGTGACAGGGCACGGTGTTTTGGTGCGGGCGGGTGCGCAAGGGGGGCAAGAGCGGATCGGCGGGTGGTGCGCGGGCTTGCGTTGCGGGCGGGTGAGCGGGTGGGTGGGTGGCAAGATAAAACGACACCGCAGCCAAGGGACGTATGGGTGGCTGGGGTGGCTGGGGGTGCTGCTGTTGCGGAAGCAGCCCTGCGATTGCGACTGCGACGGAAACCGGCATGCCATCTTACCATGGCAGCGCTTCTGAGTTCTGACCGACATGTCGTAATTACCCCACCACCACCACCCCGCAGGCATCATCACCGCCGTCGCCATCCAGTGCGCCCCCCGGCCCGCCTCCGTGCAGCTGGCACTGCTGGCCTGCCCCTCCTTCCCCGCCGTCACCGCCGCACTCCGCACCGCCCGGCGCATGCTGGGGGAGGTGCTGTCAGCGGTGGAGTTCCTGGACAGCCCCTGCTCGCACCTGGCCACTGCGCACCTGGAGGGGGTGCGGAACCCGCTGCTGCAGGGGGGCGCGGCGGAGGGCGGGGGCGGTGGAGGGGGAGGCGAGGGAGTGACCCATGGGTCGGTGGGGTCTGCGCCGTTCTACATGCTTGTGGAGACGCATGGCAGCGATGCGGATCACGACCAACAGAAGATGGAGCGCTTCCTGGAGGTGAGGAGCTGGGCAGAGGGAGGGCAGGGCAGGGGAGAAGGGGAGGGGAGGGGACCGAGGAGGGGAGGGGAGGGGGGTTGGAGGGGTTGCCGGGCGGATGCGGGGGGCGGGGCGAGGGTGTGGGCTGTGTGGGGTGTGGAGTGTATCTTGCGCTCGTGTTCTCGCGGCTCGGGTGTCGTGTCGGGGCGGGGCGGGGCGGCGATGTGGATTCAGGACTCTGCAGCCCGCAGGGGTGAGGGAGGGCCGTTGGGAGTGGGAGATTTCCGCTGCCGGGAGCCCTGCGCGCCCAGGCGCCTGGGGCAGTGGGCTGCTCCTTAGTGGGGCAGTGGGGCTGTTCCCCCCCACGGAAAAGCTCGTCTTGTTGTTGAATACCCACGGTCAGCGGCTAACACGCACACGGACAGACGACATACAGACAGACGGTGGGTGCGCCCAGCTCCAGGCAGGAGACGGACTGAGCCGCCCGCGCACGCTACGGCGGACACCCGCGCCGCCGCCGCCGCGACTCATGCGACACTGCTGTCCCGCTGTCCCGCTGTTCCCCCCCCCTCCGCATGCAGGCAGTGATGGGTGATGGCAGTGTGGTGGACGGCACCCTGGCGGCTAGTGAGGCGCAGGCGAAGTCCATTTGGAGGCTGAGGGAGGGGGTTTCGGAGGCGCTGGTGCGGAGGGGTGAGCGCGACCCGGGGAGGAGGGGGGGGGGAGGAGGGGAAGTTCGGTCCCCGATCTTGTGGGGTGGGGTGGGGTGAGAAAGAAGATACCGCAGCGAAGGGATACGTGCGGGGAAGATACAACAGTACTTTGGCGTCGGGGTGTCGGTGCATCCTTGCTGGTTGAGAGCCAGCAGCTGTCGCCAGCTCGCCACTGCCTCCCCCTCCCCCTCCCCTGCCTGTCTGCGGGGCCACCGGCGCAACGGGGCACCGATGAACGCAAAGGGGGGCGGAGGCCCTCTTGCCGCAGCCCTCCGGTGCACTTGCCCTGTCCCAGCACCAACGGCCGACGTGCGGCGGCGTCATCAGGCCACCCTGCCCGCACCACCACCCTTCGGACTGCCACAGCCACCTGCGATGCTTTTCGAATCCTTCTCGCCCGCTCCCCCTCCTCCGCCTCTTCCCAACCCCCAATCCCCTCCCGCCCAGGTGCCGTATACAAGTACGACGTGAGCCTGCCCACGTCGTCCATGTACGAGCTGGTGGAGGCGCTGCGAGCCCGGCTGGCGGCGGCGGGTTTCGGAGCCGATGCGGGCGTGCTGGTGGTGGGTTACGGCCACATCGGGGACGGCAACCTGCACCTCAACATTTCTGCACCTCGGTGCGTATGCGGGGGCGGTTGGGCGGTTGGGCAGGTGGCTGGTGGGCGGGCGGGTCGGTGGGTCGGTGCCGGTATGGGTCGGTGGGAGAGCGGGTGGGTGGATTGGGCTGCACACGGGTGGGTACGTCGGTCGTAGCGCACGGCACTGTGAGCAAGCACGGCCGGTGCGGCCGCTGTGAGCTGGCGCCGAGAAGGGAGGAGACTGGACAGGCGTTGCACGCGTGCGGGCTGTGCGGGCTGTGTGTGTGTGCGGGGGGGGCTCTTGCGTCCTCAAAAGGCTGCCACCTGGCGACCTGCGTCGGCCCTGCAAGGGTCGTTTACCATACGGTGCCTGCCTTGCCTGCCGCTTTCTTCGTCGTACGTCAACAGGTACGACGACGGGCTACTGTCGTTGATCGAGCCGTACGTGTACGAGTACGTCAGCCGTCACAACGGCAGCATCTCGGCGGAGCACGGCATAGGGCTCATGAAGGCGCAGTGTCTGTCGTACAGCAAGGGCCCCGTGGCGGTGGAGCTGATGCGGCGGATCAAGGAGGTCGTGGATCCGTACGGCATTATGAATCCGTACAAGGTGCTGCCGCCCCGGCCCGCCTGACAGCTTCAGAACATGTCCCCGCAACGTCGCCCACCAACGGAAATGATGCGCGATCCGATCCGGTGTGACATTCGATCAATCACAGACAGAGTGCCTGTGGGGAACACCGGTACGGATTTTGCATCGTTGTGGCGGGTGCTGGAACGTGAGCGCTGCTGCCTCATACCTGCCCGCCCGCCCACCCGCCCGCCATTGCGGCAAAGCGGAACACATAGTAACTTGCCCAACATAAGGGGAGGCACTGATTCGAAACGGGTACGAGAAAGTCGATCGTGGGCTGGCTTTCGGACGCTCGCCCACACTGCGGTGCTGGTGCCGGAGGTGCTTTGCGGCCGGATCCAGATCCGGATTCGGTGCGGGTTCGGCTGTCTAGCCAGGAGCAGCTGCAGCAGCAGGCGGCCGCGTGGTGGCCCCCGCCGAGTCCACCGCTGAGCGGAACATCGGGGAACATTGCGATCCGTGGGGAGTAACGGACACAGTGGGAGTGTTGAGGGGAGGGGGTTAGCAGCAGCCGCAACGGATGATGTCCTCCCCCTTCCCGATTGGTGCTGGTGCGCACAGCTGCGCTCCGCTGCAGCCGGACCCTGCCCCTGCGACAGAGTCGCAGTCGCTAGGATGCGGTCGCCGCGGTGATGAGGGTGGCTGCGTTCCACGTGCTGTTACCCTGCAGGCAGGCTTGACGGGTTACCGTATAGCGGCAGTGATGTGCCCTTGCTGGCGAGGGGGGCAGATGCTCGGCGGGGTGCAGTAGCACGGTGCGCGGGCGGGCGGAGCGTGGGCTGTGACTTGACGGAGAGGGACGCAGACCGGATGCAAACCACTGCCGCCCCGAACCGGACCGTACCTGGCCTGCTCACCTGACCGCAACTGGAGGCGGAGGCGCCAGCCCACTCGGGCTGCGATAGGGGTTACAACCCGGCCGCGGGGCGGTTCAGCATCACTTCACACCACCACCGCTGACGCCATCTCCGCCTGTGTCCTCTCAAGCGCCCGTGCCTACCTTGCGCGCACCAACACTACCCCTTGTGGACCCACACACACACACTCTCGAGTGCTCACCAACCCTCTCAACGCTCAAGGGGCAGCGCAGCCTGTTCGGGCCTGCCGCCACTTTTCCGAGCAAAGTTGCTCTCTCGATCCCGCCCGGGACGTCACACGCCCTCTCTCGCGCATTTGCCAGCGTGCTGTGCTCCACCGCACCGCCGCCGCTCACCCCCGCCACACCAGGTAGGCAGCAGATTTGGGAACCGTCGCAGATACTGTGGGTGTGTGCGATGCGACATAGGGCGCGGCGCGGCCGCCAGAGCCCCCATGCCGCAGAAACAACGCAAGAGATCACCTCGGAACGCCCCTTGGGCAGTTCCCTCCTCCGCGCCGCCTCACGAGCCGCCACCACTCAACAAAACCGAGCACGGGGCCACCCTCCTGCGTTTCGACGTGAGCTTTGCTCACCCACTCAATTCGTCCACGCGGGGCAACAGCCTACTTGCCCTCGCCCCCGCAAACGCGCGTCCACGCCGGATTCCGCCGGGTTCTGCCGGCCCGGCTGGACAAGTGCCGCGTCGAGCTCCCCACCCCACCCCACCCCACCGGAACACCCACCGCGAGCCTCCAGGATGCAGGCGCTGCTTCCCCCTAGCCACCCCCCCTGGTTGCAGCGCCCGGCACCAACCAGGCCACCAGCTGAACTCTTGCCAGGCGAAAAGCAAAATCCTGAGCCAAGAGAGGCGGCCAGATCAGTCCCGAGTGCCGCAGCAACCAGGACGCCTCGAGTGCGCAGCAGCTGCAGCTGCAGCTGCAGCTGCAGCCGCCCGCTTCAGCGCACTCTGCCCAGCCAGGCGGCTGGACTGTCTCTTCACCCAGGCCGCTGTGCTGGTGCCCCAATCCTCCCGGCCCCCACCTGTCAGGTACTCGGGACCTCATCCGCCGCCCGCCACCTCATCCCCACGGCTGCAGCGCCCCTTCGGCGTCCCCAGAGGCAGTTCGCCGGGCCGCATCTCAGCGCGCCGAGATGCGGCACGTATCGACGCAACGGTGAGCCACCCGGTACGTGACACAACGCACAAGCGAGTCGCCGCGCCCTGCGCTGCGCGCCGCACGCGCTCTGCTCGCGCTCCTTCTCCTGCCACCCGCATCCCCGGCTACCGTAGCACTCCCCTTCCCAAAACAGCTTCCTCCCGCTCCTTCCTTGCTGTACCCCTCCATGCAAACCCCAGCTCTTCACTTCTTGCCGCTCGACGTGACATTGAACTTGAAGTAGATGATGTCGCCGTCCGTCACGACGTACTCCTTGCCCTGCTGCCGGTACTTGCCCGCCGCCTTGACCGCGTTCTCGCTCCCAATCTCCTTCAGCTCGTCGAACTTCATCACCTCGGCGCAGATGAAGCCGCGCTCTGCAGACATGTGTGTGTGTGGGTACGTGTGTCGGTGTGTGCGTGTGTCTGTGTGTGTGTGCAGGTGGTGCGCGCAGGCGCTGTGTGCGCAGGTGGCGCAAGCGCGTGCAGGGCCACCGCCGGTGCAGCAGATGCGGTGGATCGATGGATGGATGGATGGGGTGTTCACAGCGAGAGGCTGACGCCGCACTACCGTAACTGCATCGTACGCGCGCAACGGAGCCGGCTATCGGGAAAGGCAGCAGCCGCTGAACCCGGGTGCGTGTGTGTATGTACAGGTAAGTGGGTAGGCGGGTTGGGGTTGTGAGAGAGACGAGCCGCAGCCAAGTTTTTGAGGGTGTGGGGTGCAGTGTCGGGGGTTATCCACGTATAGGCCGGAGCCCGTAAACGGTAAAGTACCAGAAGAAATCCTTCCCGGGGGCCGGGTGCGGCGGAAAAGCGGCTCGGCTCGCAGCTCCAGAGCCCCCAGCGCGATGGCGCGGGGCGGGGGGCGGGCGCATGCCACGGCCGGCACATCTACCAGCAACCCCAAGGAGGTACCAACGCCTGAGCACTGGTGGGACTGGTGGGGTGGCTGGGCAACCTGGAACCGACCGACCAACCGACCAACCGACGCGGACACACGCGGACACCCGCCCGTGAGGATGCAGTGCGTGTATACGGGTGGGAGGGGTGGGCCACCAGCCGGCCACTGCGCCGCTGCTCCGCGCTCACCGAAGTCTGTGTGGATGGTGCCTGCCGCCTGCGGCGCCTTGGCCCCCTGCCGGATCTGCCAGCACTTGACCTCGTCCTCGCCGGCGGTGAAAAAGTAAATCAGGTGGATGGCCTTGAAGCCGGTGGTGATGATCTGAAGCCGGAGGGAGGATAAGAATCAGGACGGGGGGAGGGACCTTGGGGTGCGCTGTGAGGAGACACACTCCAGGGGGGGGGAGGTCCCAGGGGCTCAGAGCAGAGCAGAGCAGCCCGATGAGGCCACGCTGACATGTTCATCACTTCCGGTACGAATCGTGGCGAGGTAAACGAACCAGCGGGCAGTAGTGGCCCCCCTCATCCCGGGTAAGGGAAGTGGGATCGTCAGACCGGCAGACGGCAGACGGCGCCGCCCCGCGCGCCAACAGGGGTGGATGCGCCACCACACCCCACACGTGCGTCCACAAGGTCATGTGGAGCAGCTAGGGAGGGCACTGCGCCAACCTCCCTCCCTCCCTCCCTGTACTGGCAGCTCTCGAGCCTCCAGTCAATCCCATCCCAGATCCCACCACCGGCCATACACCGGAGACCGGACCCGACCCCACCGATCCCAACCCTGTCCCCTCCACCTCCCTCCCCCCCCACCTCCCCCCCTCCCCGCCCCCACCTTCGGCAGCATGCTGATGACCCCCGCCTCCTTGCAATACTTGTCCTTCTCGTCATCCGGCATCTCAAAGATCTTGTTCTCAAAGGCCGCCGAGAAGGGAATGATGGGCTCACCGCCGTGAGCCTGCACCCACTCGTGGATCTTGGGAAGGAACTTGTTCTTCTTGCGAGCAAAGTCGTGCTCCGACATGTTGACTGCACAGGCCAGGGGGCAGGGGCAGAGGGGAAGGAGGGTGGGGGAGGGCAAGGAAGGAGGAACGGGCGGAAGGAGGAGGGCGGGGGGCAAGGGCTCACATGGGCTGCCCACATCACATCACAACACGGCCCGGGGACGCCCGGCCAACTGCGCTACCCCACCGCCAGTCTCCCACCCACCCACCCAACCCACCGCCGGCCCAGACCGACCGCCCCAAAGTCCTTCCTTCGCCCCCGCCCCCCTCCCCTTCCCCTCCCTGGTTCCGTTCGCTAACGCCGTCTCTGTCCCGTCGCTGCGGTATCTTCATTCCTCGACCCACTACCTCGAAAAAACCCTAAAACTCTAAACCCTAAAAACCCTAAGACCCTAAAAACCTCGCCCCGGACCCACCCAGGTACACCGCCGGCTTAGCAGTCAGCAGCTGGTACTCGTTGAGCCACTCCACATCCTTGGCCGACCAGTCCCCGAACCGCACGTCCACCTCCTTGTTCAGGTGCTCCAGGATGCGGTTGGCGCACTCGAGCTCCTCCAGCTGCTCCTTCTTGAGGCCGCGGCTCTTGAGCTTGTTGATCGAGTCGATGACGCCCTCAATCTTGGCGCGGTCCTTGGCTCGGAGCTCGTTGTGGATGATCTCCAGGTCGGCAACCGGGTCCACTCGGTCCTGAGGGAGGGGGGGAGGGGGCCGGGGACAATGAAGAAGACAGGGGGAAGGGGGGTCAGGGCAGGGTGGCTATCTTAAGATATAGATATGTATTCGGGAGAAAAGTTTGGAAATCTGGAGATACTTTTGCCGTGCAAAAAGCTGAAGGTTTAGATAATTCGGCCTCACAGGTGGGCATGATATCTCCCGGGACCGTGTTTAGCCGGGAAAATCCCCTCCTAGACAGATCCTGACAGATACTCTCAGCGCTTCTGAGCCAGGAGTATCTCTGGCCGTAGATACTCGGCAAAATAAGATAGCCACCCTGGGTCAGGGAGTCATATGCTCCTTTATATAACAATGAGTCACTGCGGACGTTGTTGAGCAAGCAGGGGGGAGGGGGGGGTGGAGGGCCGGTGGAACAGTGAAGAGGAGATACCGCAGCGATGGGACGGAGGCGAACCGCTAGTGTGTGAGCACCCGGTCAGCGGAACCGCCAGCGGAAGGGGGCCGCCAAGTGGGGGGGGAGGCGGGGCGGTGTGGGGTGCGTGTCTGCGTGTTCAAGGGGTGCGTTCATTGACGGGGGCTGATGGAGTGAATTGTGACAGGTAACCCCCCCCCCGCTCAAAGGGGAACCGCGGGCGAGGGTCAGCACCAAACACACACACACACATATCGGCGTGTGTTGTGTGTGTGAGAGTGTGTGTGTGGTTGGGCGGGGGAGATGGGGCTCCAGCGAGAGGCACCGACCGGGTGCGTTGCATTTATTGGGCTGCATTTCCTATACGGTAAGCTCCAGGGAACACTACTTGAAAGTCTGCCTTCTATGAATGTGCGTTGGCGTGTGAATGGGGGGCCCGGGGAGGAGGGTGGACGCCCCGTTCCGCCGTCAAAGAGGCGATTGCCGCGGCAAATCCCTCCCCCCCCCTCGGGACGCGCGCTAGCAACGCAGCCCGCTCGCCCGGCCAACCACTCACCCGACCCGACCCACTCGTCGGCCCACCCACCAAGCGACCGCAGCCCCAACCTTAACTAACCCGCCCACCCACCCGACCCTGCCCCTGCTTCCCACACGCCTCCCACCCATCCACCCATTCACGCGGGGAGAATCCTCCCGGGCTCCCGGAGGGGGCCATGGCCCACCCCCACACGTCCCCCTCTCCAACCCACCGCAGCCAGCCGCATCCCACCCCGCCCGCCAAGCCCACCCCAGCCAGCCCCACGCCACCCCTCCACAGCGGCAAGTTGCCGCGTGCTCCACCCGACTGAGGTGATCCCCGTCGGTACCCGCAGTCCAACGTAAATGGGCACAACGCTGCGTGACTTCCCCTCCCCCCTCCTCCTCCTCGTGGTGGTGGTGGTGCTCACATGCCCCCACCCACCGCACCGCCTTCCCCACCCCCCAAACCCGCCCTCCCTCCCCACCTCCATTCCCTTGCTGCGGTTTCGTCTTTATTCCCACCCCCCCGCCCCCCCTCCCCTGCCCCCCCTCCAGCCCCCGCCCCACCTCCACGTGGATGACGTCAGCGTCCTCGAACGCGCGGCACACGTGATAGATTCCGTCCACGGCCGCAATGTGCGACAGGAAGGCGTTGCCCAGTCCCTCGCCCTGCGCCGCTCCCCGCACCAGTCCGGCAATGTCCATAATGTCCAGAAAGGCGGGCACGGCGCTCTTGGGCTTGTACAGGGAGCACAGCCAGTTGAAGCGGTCGTCGGGAATGTTGACGCGGGCAGAGTTGGGGTCGATGGTGCAGAAGGGGAAGTTCCTGAGCGGCGGGTGGAGGGTTGGGGGGAGGAGGGTGGGGTTCAGGGTGCGATGCGTTAGTGGTGGTGGTGGTGGGTTGTTTAGAGGTGGAATGCGAACTTTGTACTGGTTGGTTGGATGGGCGGGCGGGTGGGGGGAGGGAGGGAGGGTTGACTGGGGGCGGAGGGCGGGGACTGGGAACGGGACGGGAACGGGTGGGAGGCGAGCTGACCCAAATCAGCTGCGGCGTAGAGGGGCGCCGTTGCGAGGCGAGGCGGGGAGCTTCGGGGGCCTGATGCGGGCCTGCCGCAAACGCGCGGACCCAGAGCGCTGAGTAAGGCGCACAGCAAAAGCCGCGGATGGGATGCTGGGATGATGGGATAGCGCTACGCCGGAGGCGGAAGGGGTGGGGTGGGTGGCTCCCACGTGACAAGCGGCGGGGAGCGGCGGAGGGGGGGGGGCAGGAGTGCCGTGGTGGTGGCCGGGGCTGACACCCGAGCGCTTAAGACGCCGACGCCGCTGCTGCGTATCCTGCTGGCGCTGGCGCTGGCGCAACGCCCTGGCGAGGGTAGAGGAGTCAGCCGCGATTTCAGGCGCCCAGCGATTATCCATTGAGCTGTGCCTTTGGACGGGCGGGCGGGTGGTGTGCCCGCCCTGTCCTGCCCAAGCCTCCGCCTGGCCCTGTGTTGCGCAGCGTCCGCTTCGCAACGCCGACTAGGCAGAACGCCGACGACGCTCCAGCTAGGTGAGTCGCTTCCATGCGCACTTCATTACAGACATCTTTATAATAGAGAATTGACGATACAAGCCCTTAACCGCGGCCGCGACCAACCCAAACGCACGATCGCCGCCACCACATGACTCACTCAGCGGGCACGCCCACTTTCGTCAGGAGGTTGAATAGCGTAGATTTGCCGACGTTAGGCATTCCCACGATGCCCATCTTCAAATTGGACTTGAACCTGCCCAAGAGCGGGCGCTCCTTGGGTGCCTCCTGCTTCTTTGGAGCCATTTGGTCACTGTGTAAATGCGACGGCGCTCTATGCACGAATCAAGAAGAATTTAAATTGGCGTGCCGAGCGTCGGCTGCCAGCGAACGTTCGTTGAAGGAGGTAAACTCCTACGCCCTAACGGCAGTTGCGACCCTATGCAGCCTCGGACACAGCTCTGAGGAAGCTGTGAAAGGAAGGAACTCGGGATTGCACAGCGACTTTGCTTAGTACGACAGGTCCAGTAAAGCAGTAACTCTGTGAATACGTTTCTTTCTACTCTTAGTAAGTAGCATACACTATAGCCCGTCAAAAATGGCGGACGACAGCGACGTATCACTGCCCCGAAGTAAGGACCTTGGCTGCACTTTGCGCGCGCTAGACATACCGGCTAACCAATTCTCGTCCTTCTTTCAGCGACGATACAAAAGATGATTAAGGACCTCGTGCCTCCAGATATGCGGATCGCCAACGACACCGTGGACCTGGTCATCGCCTGCTGCACGGGTGGGTACGTCCGCACACTGCCTTCCTGGAAACAAGGGTTGTGTACGGAGAGCGTATATCTGCGCTCCGTCGTGCCCGAGGCTGTGGCCCCACGGCCTTCAACGAAAAAGCTGCCCGCAGCCCGCACAGCATGTAAACCCAAACCCTGGCCCACCTCCCTTTCCCCTTTCTGACCCAACGCCCTCGGCTTTCAGCCCCGCCTTCAAGAAGCCTCGCCCGGCCTCCCCTTCCTACCGACCTAGACCAAGCGCCTTGCGCCCCAACGCCGTTCCAATTGCCCCAACGCCTCCCTCACATACAGAGTTCATCCAGCTGATGTCATCCGAGTCCAACGATGTCGCCACGCGCGAGAACCGCTCCATCATCCACCCGGACCACGTGCTGCGCGCCCTCACGGAGTTGGGCTTCCAGAGCTTCGTGGGGGAGGTCACAATGTCCTGGAACAACTTCAAAGAGGATGCTAAGAGTGAGCGGGCCCGGGGGTCTGGGGATTTACCGGAAGTTGGGGGCGGGGCTGGGCGGGGCGGGACAGGGCTACGCTGGGGAAAGCTGCGGAGGCGCGCCGTGGAACGCCGTCGTAACGTTGACACCAGCGCGGGGCAACGCGTCACACTAACCCCAGCCCGGCCGCCCCGACCCATTCCGTCTTGCCACAGCTGCGCACTCCCGGAAGGCTGACCTGCGGAAAACGGGCGCGGAGCACGCGGGGTTGTCGGAGGAGGAGCAGGTAAGGATGGGGTGCGGGGCAGGGGCGAGGTTGCTTCGTAAGTGGGCGTGAGAGACGAGTGCCAGCACGGGCCCAGCTCCGGCCCTGTGTTGCGCCCTGCCGCCTGGAGATGTCTTTCAGCCACTGTCCTCCTCGGCCCCGCATGACCGCTTGTGATGTGTGTGTGTCCGCAGATCCTGCTGCAGCAGCAGATGTTCGCGCAGGCACGAGCCCAATCGATGACGACATCGGAGTCGGCAGCCGCCATGCACGCGGCGTACGAGCAGGCGATGGCGGCGCAGCAGCACGCGCAGGCGGGGCCGGGGGCGGCGCACCCGCAGTACCCCTACCCGCAGTACCAGCAGCAGCAGCAGCAGGCGGGGGGAAGCGAGCTGATGCAGCAGCGGCAATCGGGCCACGGGCCCAGCGGCGGCGGCGGCGGCGGCGGCGGGAGTGGTGGGGGCGGTGGCCCGGCGGGCGCTTCGGACATGGAGGACGATGACGAGGAGCTGGATGATGACTACAGCGAGTGAGTGAGGCAGTGAGGCAGCACTGGACCGTGGTGGTGGTGGTGGCAGCTGCGCTGGCTGGCGGCTGCGGCGCGCCTTGCTCGTGAATGCGCCGATGCAGCGCCTGGGGGAGGAGAGGAGAGGGCACTCAGGGGTCTTCCGGGCATGGTTTACTTACAGCGACAGCGACAAAGGGGGCAGGGATGGGGTTGGTTTGCCTGGGGGGAGGAGGAGGAGGAGGAGGGGCTTCCGGGCGTTTTGGGGTGCCGGCTGCATCACAACGGACAGCCCTAACCCCAACGGACGGCTCGTCGCTGTGTTTTGGGGTCGCTGTGTGTTGGGCCCTTGCAAGGCTGAGGTGACGTGACTTGACGTGCATGTCAGCGGGCTGTGTGGTGTGTTGACTTGGGCTTGGTCGGAAGGCGGCCGGGAGGGGCTCCGCCGCAAGGCGAGAAGCCGCCAGCCAGCCGTGTGGTTTAACACCTTCCCTGGGGTTAGGCATTGAGGGTCCGGGTCCGCCGTGGTCGGGTTCGAGCCACTCTTGCGCTTCTGTTGACTTGGGCTTGGTCGGAAGGCGGCCGGGAGGGGCCGCCGCAAGGCGAGAAGCCGCCAGCCAGCCGTGTGGATTAACACCTTCCCTGGGGTTGGGCATTGAGGGTCCGGTCCGCCGCGGTCGGGTTTGAGCCACTTTTGCGCTTCTGCGACTGGCCGCGTCGTTGTGCCCGTCAGCGGGTTCTGCAGCTGCCTCGCGTCGCGGCCGCTGGTGGTGGTGGTGGTGGTGGTGGTGATTGGTTTTACGTTGTGGGTTGGGGCGTAGTCCAAGGGGCGTTGTGTGGGCACTCATCGCCTGGCGCCGGCGCCCTGCCAGGCGCAGCCGCAGTGCCTCCGATCCGGGCCTCCGAATGTGAGCTCGGGGGACGGCGCTCCCAGTGGGGCCGCTGCACAGCGTCGCCGTCCAGGCAGGGCGGGCGGGGCGGGGTTTCCTTGGCAGTCCTTCGTTTGTTCGTTCGAGTTCGTTCATTTGACACAGGTGGTGGGCCGGCGCCCTGCTACACAGGCGGTGGCTTCACGTGGTAGAGCCCGGCACAGCGGGCACTACCAGTGCGGTGCTGCCAGTGCGGTGCCCCAGGTCTGAAGAGGTGTTGACGACGACTGGTGCAGTGGGCGCGGTGTTGTGTTTTGGGACCGTTGACGGACCGTTGGGGGGAGAGGGTTGCCTACTGCCCGGCTTTTAGGGCCGGGCAGTAGCTTCGTCCAGCTGCGCGGGGGCGCAGGTATGCATGGCTGCCATCGCGGGGTCCGATTGTGGGTGCGGTACAGTGGTGGTATGGTGGGGTCGTACGGATGGTGGGCCGCGTGGGGGTTCGTGAAGATGAGACCGCAGCGGTGGAACGGAGGCGACGGGGGCTGACGCGGCTTAGCATCGGTGTGACAGGGTCTGTGTGTGCGTGACTTGGGGTAGTCGTACGTGTTTGTACTGCATGTGACAACGACTAACGGTTTTGGGTTGCGGGGGTTGGACCGGGGGCAGGGGCTGCCGCTCTGGTGGTGGTGTCATGGAAGCACTGTGAACTTGCGAGGGTGGGTTAGGTAGGGATTGGCCGCTTGGCCGCTTGTCTTGTGGCGGCAGCGGCGGCGACTGGAAGTCAGGCTGCAGTGCCTTTGGCAGCACGAGTGCGAGGATGTTTTGGTGAGGGCGTGGCGGCCGCGAGAAATGCTGCCATACATCTCTGCCCAGACGCCGGGGCATGGCCCGGCGCTCCGCAGATCGGTTACCCGGGCTACCGAGTTCGTGGCATTGATTCCATGGCGAGCATACATCAACATTACAGTACCTCAAAACTTCATCTTCCACAAGTGCACGTATATGTTATTGATGCTGAAACGGTCAAAAGGGAGGATGAAAGCTCGCCCGCTCGCAACCATACGGTACCTCTCACCAACAATAAGCTGTACATGCCCCCAACCCCCGGCTTTCACGGACGCCCCCGCTCTTGCGCGGAACTTGTAACTTTGGGAAAGGGGGGTTGGGGGTGAGGGCCCAGGTGTTTGGGTTTGTGAGCACCGGATGCGCGTTTTCATTGCGCCTTCCGCCGGCTGGCAAGCAAGGTGGCGTGCGGCACTTTGCGAAATGGCCGCTCGCCACCAATCGTCTCCGTCGCCACCGTGCAGCAGCTACAGCCGCAGCGGGCGCAGGAGCAGCTGCCGCAGCCGCCAGCTCCGGCGCCTCCCCAACAGCTTCAGCCGTAGGAGTCACAACGGCGGGGTGGCCCCCGGAGGAGGCCGTGCTGGGGCTGCTCGTGTCGCAGGCAATGCATCAACGTCTGCGGCTGTGTGGGGCTCGCCCCGTGTGTGTCTGTTTTGTGTGTGAGTGTGTGTGTGTGTCGTTACAGTATCTGTGTGTGTGAGTGTGTGTGTGTGTGTCGTTACAGTATCTGTGTGTGTGAGTGTGTGTGTGTGTGTCGTTACAGTATCTGTGTGTGTATGTGTGACACCGGCCCCGGGGCCCTCGCTGCCTTAGGGAGGAAGGCTGGCTTGGAGTCCAGACCCCCCCCGCCTGGCTCCCCATGGCGACATCAAGCACCTGCGCCCCTGGCGGCGCCCTCTGGCCGCCGGGGACCCGGGAACCAAGACCGGCGCCGTGGGTGTCGGCGGCGGCGGCAGCGATGGCGGCAGCGCAAATGAAGCCATCACCGGCGGCAGCTTCGGCGGGCTGCCAGCACGGGCAGCAGCGGTGGCTACGGACGCAGCAGCGGCAGCGAGTTTCCGCAACGGCGGCGACGGTGTGAGGACTGTGAGCGTCGCTGCAAGAGACGGGACGCGGCGGCGGCGCTGGGGCTGGCGCCGCGCGGGCTGTGCGACCCGGGCCCCGAGCCCCGTAGCCCTCCCTCCGATGTCGCAGCCTGGCCGTGGCCCCGGCGGAGGTGCGGAGTGCTCCGGGGGCTGTGCAGTGTGCACACGCGCCAGCCCGGCCTGCACCAACCACTTACCGTAACGGCCGACGCCAGGGGCACAGCCACACCACCACCTGGCGATCCAGGTACCGCAGCAGCGAGTGAAATGAGTGACAACTGACAGAGGGAGGGGGGAGGGGCACACCGGCGGTGATGGGCACCAAGTCTCCCAATACGGTGTGATCTCGCAACCCGAGGGTCCCAACGGGAAGAGCGGCTGCTGAACCCGTGTCCGGCAGTCCGGCAGTCGTGCCGCTCCGGGTCCCGGGTACGGCAACTGCCTACCGTTGCAGTACACCGTTGCCTCGGGGGTCGCCGGGCTTTCTCGAAGCTCGAAGACTGCGCGTGTTTGGGGTCGGTGGCGGCGATGGCTGAGCGCGCTCTCGAGTGCTGCGCCGTCGGCATATGCGTGTTTCAAAACGGTTGGCGGCTCCCAGGCGGACCAACCAACGGGGCGTTGCGTTGGGAGGGTGCAGGCCGTTGTGCAGAGTTGTTTGCGCGCGGCTGGCTGATGCTGACATTCTTTGGTGTTTTGTTTGGTGGTTTTTTCAACAACAAATACCGGTACTAAAATGCCAACACAATTGCTCACCGAATCGCAAACGCAATCCGCTGGTCCAGAATGGCGGCCGACGAGGAGGAGGCTTCGCTCCCCCGCAGTGAGGACACTGCCGATCCCAAAACGCACGCCGGGCATACCCGCTAACCCACATTCTGTCTTCTTGCAGGCTACATAGAATCGTTCATCAGAATGATGTTGTCTCCGGGTATGTATCTGGCAAAGGACATCGTGACAATGGCCAAGGACCTCAGCACGGGTGGGTGGGGTGTGCGGGTGGGTGGGTGGGTGGGTGCGTGCACCCGGAGCACCAGTTTCCCGGAGCAGGTGGGTTGAGGACGGTGACCCGACCACCCTTCAAAGTCCCCAGGGGCACCCAAGCTGTGGGCGCGTGCCGGGCCCCGGAGCAAAGCCCTAGTTTCCTCAACCACGTACTGTTCATACCGTTCACGGGCTCCGGCCTATCCTCCCGGGGATAAACCCCGCGCAAACGCCCCCCATTCTTCATTTTTGTCGCCCCCCATTTTCATTCCCACCCCCCCCCCTCAACACACAGAGTTTGTGCAGCTGGTCTCGTCCAAGTGCAAGGAAATCACCGAGAGCGAGCATCGCGCCAACATCCAACCCCATCACGTGCTGAAAGCCCTCCAGGAATTGGGCTTCGAATATTTCGTGACGGAAGTCGAAGAGCGCTCGAAAGAGTTCAAAGAGATAGTCAAAGGTGAGGTGGGTGGGAGGGCGAGGGGCTGAGATTTCGGGGACGGGTGGGGGTGGCGGGCTGCGCCGGGCTGGTTTGCGGTGGAAAGCTGTGGAGTCGCGCCGCTGCACCGATGACCAGCAGGGGGCGATGCATGTCTGAAGCTCTGAACCCCGCCCGGCCGGCGCGACCCATTTCCCGCTGCCGCAGCTGAGAACCTCCGGAAGCGGGAAAGGCGGAAGACGGGCGCGGACCGTGCTGGGATGTCGGAGGAGGAGCAGGTAAGGGAGGGCGTGGTGTGGTGTGGTGTGGTGTGGGGTGGTGAGAGGCGGAGGGTAGTAAAGAAGATAACGGCACCGCAGCGGAGGGTAAAAAGAAGATACCGCAGCGGAGACGGAGCGGAGGGACGGAGACGGCGTTAGCGAACGGACCCGGAACCCAGCAGTGCGCCACTTACCGAGGGGGGCAGGGCCTGGGCAGGGGAAGTGGGAAGTGGGAAGAGCCATCCTGCCGTGGGGGTGAGATGTGTGCATGCGTCGCCGCACGACCGGTGGACACGGCAAAGCACCCAAGGGCCCTGGGACGGTCAGAACGCGTTCCAACCAGCGCCGACACGGGCCCAGCTCCGGCCCTGTGTTGCGCCCTGCCGCCTGGAAACCTCTTTCAGCCACTGTCCTCCTCGGCCCCAGCATGTCCGCTTGTGCTGTGTGTGTGTGTCTCCGCAGATTCTGCTGCAGCAGCAGATGTTTGCGGAGGCACACGCGCTGTCGGCGGCGGCGTTCAAATCGGCAGCCGCCATGCACGCGGCATACGAGCAGGCCATGGCGGCGCAGCAGCACGCGCAGGCGGGGCCGGGGGCGGCACACCCGCACTACCCCTATCCGCAGTACCAGCAGCAGCAGCAGCACATGCAGCAGGCGGGGGGAAGCGACCTGGTGCAGCAGCGGCAAGCGGGCCACGGGCCCAGCGGCGGCGGCGGCGGCGGCGGGGGTTGCGTTGGTGGTTGGGGCCCGGCGGGCGCTACGGACATGGAGGACGATTACGACGAAGACGACGACGACGACGACGACGATGATGAGGAGGAGGATAACAACGAGTGCGTGAGTGAGTGAGTGGGGGCTCATCGTCATGGGGCTGTACGACAGGCCGATTGGGGCAGGGGGCAGCTGGAAGTGTGGCAGTACGGCATACGACCCACAGCGATGGAGGGGTGGGAGGAGAAGCCAGTGGTGTCACAGATGGCGGTATCACGCAGTGGTGGTTGGGTGGGGCTGGGCTGGTGTGGCCTGCGCGATGTTTGCCGGGTGTGTGTGTGTGTGGGGGGGGGGCGGTAGCAGCAACCCTACCTGCCAGAGCGAGATCGAAGGATGGAGGAGTGGGTGGATGGATGCATGTGTGGATGACACCGGTTTGACGCGCAGCGGCGCTTGGTAACCGCCCCCCCCGGTCCCCGGCTCTCCAGTAAGGGAGCCTGATTAGGCGGGGCGAGCGAGGTACCGTAGGGCGATGCGTTCCGGCTTCCGGGGGCAGGCGAGCGCGCCCCTGCCCCGCCTGTGTTTCATGGCGTGGCTTCGGTGTTTCGCTGCGGAGCTCGCCGCCCGCTGCGCTGTTTCGGCTCTGTTTCGGCGGAAGTCCGGCACCGCTCTGCACCGGTCAGTGGGCTTCGTTACCTCGGAGACGAGTGGGATGGAGGTCAAAGCCTGCAGACGAAGCGCACACGCATGTGGTGGGTTTGGAGGTACTGAATTGCTCGGGGTGCAAGTTGGCTCGCGTGTCGAGTTACAGACCCGCACGCACACGTCAAAGGGCGCCAGGTGTGTATCAAGGCCCCGGCGGACAGGGGGCCAGGGGAGTCGCCGCTGGGCGCACAAGTACGGTACGTTACTGCGCCGTACAGTACGGCAGCTGCGAGAGCGCAAGGCGCTGCGCCAGCACCGGCAGGTGAATGTGTGAACGGCTCCTCTCTTGAGGCCGAACTAAATGTGATTCGTACATGGTAGTGCATAAGTGCAAGCGGGTGCAAGAAAGCCGGATTAGCCCCCCCCCCCCCGGGGGCGTAGGGCCCCACCTTGCGGCGGTGGTTTCCAGGAAGGGGACGGGTGGCGTCGGCGGGTCGGCGGGCTGGCGAAGGTGTACCCCGTGGCAGGAGTGGGATGTGTTACTCGGGTTACGAGCCGTGCTCCTCTGGTAGCCTTGATGCATCGGCTGTTACGGTACGAGTATGGGACGACCAGACAGGGGGGCGACACTCCCGCACCTGGCGCCACACGCGCCCCGGCGCGGACTGGACCCGGTACGTTGACTGCCAGCGGATCTTCATCGTCAGCGGCGGAACAGATGCAGATGCGGCACACGGGGGTACACAGCGGACCAAAGATCCCACATTCAGCCCCCGGGAAGTGCCCCCCGGGGGGCAACTCGTCCTGTCCCAAAGGGCGGCACCGACAGGTTACGACACTTGCCACGCTCTTGAGCGTTTCGAGGGCTGAGGATACGCTCAAAACAGCACAGTTGTTCGTTGTTGGTTAACCAGTTATTGGTTATTTTCCGGTTGCAGTTATATGATTCTGGTAGAACGCGCCCGTCCGCTCCGAATTATAACGCGCACTACACACACACACACACAGACACACAAGGTCTGTATACCGGTATCTTCCACATGAGACTCTTCACCAAACATATCGGCATCGTGACATGGCTTGCCCACCCTCCCCTTCACTCTTCACCCCCCCCCCCACCACCATTTCTTATTGCAAGCACAGGTCAGTCCAAACGAAGAAACGATCCCGGGTAACCGACAGCCCCGACTACGACGGACCACATCAAGCTACGAAGCGCACTTGGCAAACATGGCTATTTATTTGCTGAATGCAGTACGGCAAAGATCTACGTACACTGCGCACTTTGGACCGTCGTATCTTTGGCCCGCGCTGTTGCCAATCCAAATCCGATTATTCGGAATCCGACTCCCACAACACAACACATCACTATTCACTAACACTATATCGCAACCCAGGTCCGCACCCGTCCCGTCACTTCCGGGCCGCTGCAAGGCGACTCCCGCGTCCGGTGTTTATGCAGTACGAGCCACACAAGGGGGTTACCGGAGTACCCGTATGCAAGCGAATTCAGAAAATGCTAAAAGAATCTTATTGTCATGCACCGGACGATCCTTCCTGAACAATCCTGAAAGCACCAAACGCATGCTGCCACTGTACCGATCCACCACCCCAAGCCCCCCCCAGCTGCACCTCGGAGCGGAGCCCGCATCCCCACCTGCCGGGGGGTTGCCAGCCCCGGCGCCAGTCACCAGCACGCCCACCCACCCGGCCTGCTGCCCGCCTAACAGCGGTATACCATCGCGCCCCGCCCCGCCGGCCTGCCTCCTCCCTCACCTTCCGCGGCCCTCCCTGGACTGACTGCCTACTGACGTCCCCACCGCCGCACCCCACGTGCTGCGCCCCAAAGAGCCGCAAGAGCCGATCCAGCTCCCCCGCCTCTGCCACCATCCCCTCCGGCGCCACCCGCGCCCTTCCCCGCCGAGACACCGCGCATGAGCATGAGCACGGCCGCTGCCGTCCGCCCTCGCCACACGGCCACCCCATCCCACCACTTCCTCCACTCAAAATCAAACACCGGAGACCGCACAGCCCTGGGCCATCCGGGAGACGCAACCCGCTATATGAGACACCTTCACAGCGCCAAGAACCGGCGGGGCGTGTGGCTGGGCCTACCCAGAGGCCTACCGTCAGTGGCATCTGGTGCCGGCGTGTTTGCGGCTTGGGCCGTAACGGGATCCCCACACGGACCCGGACCCGCCCTGACTGGCCAATAACATACGCCAAGAGCTTCGGGCCGCCGGTGAGGGTCGAGATTTAGGCTTGCAGCGCCTTCGGGGGTTACCAATGGCAAAAACAACTGATCCTGCAAACGCCAAGCAGCCGAACAGCCGGCTGATTGGCGCACTGCCGTACCACCAAACACACCGTAAGAACAACGACTGTACTGTACATGACAAGACGCTCCTAACCACAGGACGACTGAAAGTCTCCGCATCGAACCGGGACAGGGACAGCGGGGGCGCTCTGCAGCGGGACACACATAGCCACCGCGTAGGAGCACTGAAGGCGCCGCTAAACGGCCTGCCGCCCCCCAATCGGCGCGTGAGTCGGATGGATGTACTCAGCACGATACGTGTTTCCCTGTTTGCCTGCCTGTCTGTCTGTCTGTCTGTTTGTCTTGCCGCGGGCGCACGCACGGTGGCTGCTGCGAGCACCGGGAAGAGGCACAGCCTTACCCGCACGAGCGGACAACCGCACCGCCAGCGCGTGTGTTCGCGCCGGCGCCGCCAGCCGCATGCAGAGTTGCCACCCAAACGCACCACCTCTCCGGCGACGGGTGAGAGGCGTTCGAAGGCGCGGCGACGAACCGCCGTCTGCGTTCATCCATACATTCACACATACGTACGCTCATACACTCATACATGACACCGACCCCAGGTCCGCACCACCGCCGCCAAATCCCTCCGCGGATTGAGGCCAGCCGGCCAGCCCCAGGCCCACCCCACGTGGCCTACGGCCCCCCTCCTCCCCCTCCTCCTCCGCCGCCTGCGGTGGTCGGCGGATCAGCGCGAGTATCCTCCCCACGTCGCGTGTCCGCGTGTCGCTTTTTTCCGCGGGGTCACGGCAGCCTCCCTGCCTCCCTCCCTCCCTCTCTCACTCAAGCAGATCGCTCATGAGCCTCACCTCAACCAGGCTTCCATCATACTTTTGTGCACTAGCGCATCGAAACTCGAGCAAACTCGAACGAGACAAGAGAATATTAACTGTGCAACCCATGAAGTGCACTGTCAGCGGCGAAGGGTGGTGTTCATTGGTGTTCAGTTCAGTGTTGGAAGAGGTAGGCGAGGGTGATAAGCGCCACCACCACCAGGAAGGAGTAGCCCATGTACTTGGAGGGCGTGTTGTAGTATTCGGAGCCCAGGCCCGCACCGGGCACGGTGCTGATGCCGGACAGGAACGCCTGCGGCCGGTGCAGGGCAGGGCAGAGCGGGGCAGGGGGGGGGGCAGGGCAGGGCGGGGCGGGGCGGGGAGGGCCAGGCAGCGGGGGCCGACACATTCCAGAATCAACAATACAAATCACGGAGGTGCACAGAGCAGCGGGCGGGCGGGTGGGCGGGTAGGCGGGCGAGTAGACAGGCACAGAGGCGCCGAGGAGCACTCGTGGTGTCTACCGGTGGTTGCTGCCTCCCGAGAAAGAGCCTCAGAAGGTGAGCGGGCAAAGGCGCCCTCGCGGCGGCGGCAAAGGCCGGGGCCGGGGCGCAATGCGTCCTTCGCTGCGAATCCGGTTCGGTTCGGATAGGTTTCGGTGGGTGCGACCGCCTGCTCCCTGCCTGCCTGCCTGCCTGCCTGCCTGCTGGCTCAGGGGCCAGGGAGGGAGGCGGTGCAATCGGAGGTGCACGTCGGCCCGCCCGCACTCCCAAAAAGGGGTCGGGGGCAGCGCTCCGCACCTCCCCCCGCCCCTCCTTTTCCGGTCTGCACTCGGCCCTACAAGTCCCCGCCGCACACCCACCCACCCACCCAGTCCCCCAGGCAGCTACCACCCCAAGCTCCCCCTCCAGGCACCGGCCCCCTACCCCACCTAGCCTGGGCCTTTCCCTCTTCCCCCCAGCCCCCCCACCTGGTATGCTGGGTCCAGGTAGTTGTCCCTGGCTCCCTCGCGCACTTTGGCCAGGTACTTCTCCGTGGGGGTCACCTCCTCGGGTAGCTTGAACAGAGGGTTGGACACGAAGACAAGCGCAGTGTGCAGGGAACCGTCGTACGTCTGGACCTGCCAGCAGGAAGATGGGTCCAGGGTTGGGTCTAGAGTTGGAGGTTGACATCTGGACAGCCAGCAACGCTGTCGGCGGCCACCAACAACCCCCCCGCCCGCACAAGGAAGGAAATGACCAGCCAATCACCCGCCGGCGCGGCACGAACTGGACTGTGTTGCCGGAAGGTGGGTTGGCATTGAGATAGTCGGCCGCCCCGGCGTCGCGCAGCTTGTGTGCGGTGCCGTGTCGTGCAGCTCCGCCGCCCAGGTACCGGCCCATCCATCCACCCAGCCACCCACCCATCCATCCATCCATCCAGCCACCCAGCCCCCCACCTGCAGCTCCTGCACCAGGTAGCCGCCCTCCCGCTTGGACAGCTTCGCAAAGTCCTCCCGGGTAACACGGTACAGCACGCCGTGGATACGACCGTCGTACGGCCGAAACCGTGGCTCTGCCTGTACGGCGGGATATGGCGGGATACGGACGCAGGACGTCAGTCTCGCCAGCCTCTCGGGCCGTGAAAAGGGTGCGCTAGCCCACCCCCGCAGCCCGGCTGGCTGACACCGGGTCGACGCCGCCGCTGCCGCCGCTGCTGTTACTGCTGTGAGGTCCGCCCTCTCATGCGGCGCGAGTCCGCGTGGGCCGCTTACGCTCTCCATCCCCGCACCCGCCGCATCCCCGCTGCGTCGCGTCGCCAGCGCGCGGGCGGCGGGCGGGTCTCATTCGTTTGATGCTCCCTACACGGAGTGCGTCCTTGAACAGCGCTGACGATGGGTGTTCCAGCCGGCGCAAAATTCAGTGGCTCTCGACCAGGTGGCTGCTGAACTGAACTGAGCTCCAACTGGCTGGCCGACATCCCTCACTCCGCGCCAGCAGGCACGCCCTTCCCCAGTGCCATCAACCCTGCTCATCATTACAGGGGCAGGGCCAGAACACTGCCCAGCCCCTAGCCCCAGTTGCGCCGGGGCCCGCGCGGCGGCTCCCGACGCCCAGGTAGGTTACGGTAATAAGTCATAGGGCCGAAACGCGTGCCGCTCGCCCCTCCCCCCTGCGCAAGCCGCTGCTGCTGCTCCCGCTGCTGCAGATGCAGTGCCACCTCGTCCTCACCTGCCTTCCACAGCCACCCCAACGCAGAGCCCTGGGCCCCTTGGCCCCTGAAGACCTCCCCCATGCCCCGTTCCCTTGCCCCCCCACCACCCACACATGCATGCGCCGGACCGCACACACACGAGCCAGCCAGCGGGTCGCACCCGCCGCGACTTCGCGGGAGCCACAGGGTGCCACAGCAGGGCGGGTCCCACCTCACCTCACCTCACCGGCCGCCCGCCTCATCTTCCGCTGTGGGCCTCCCCCGTCCCCTTCCCCGTCCCCGGCACCCACCCACCTGGGCACCCGCCTGCTCGCCGCCGTCCTCCGCCCGTTCCAAAGTGGCGTACCCTCCCTGGTGTTTGAACACCAGCCGTACCGCCGAGTCCACCACGAAGGCGGGGTCACGGCTGCGGGGGTCAAGGCCGCGAGTGGGGTTATCCACGTGGGGAGGGGGACCAAAGACAGGTGGTCCGTGTATACTACAATGTGCGGAGAGACAACCCCCCCCGAGAGATCATCCGTGAAAATGCACTTGGTTGGCCTTCGTGGTAGTGGTGTCCCTTTCAAATGAAGTATTGCGGCGAAGATGCTGGCACGGGTTCATCAAGTACCAGGACGGGGCAGCGTCGCCCCCCGCTTCCCCGTCAGGTCTCATCGGGCAGGTCCGGGGGCCCGAAACTCTGATGCGTTGCTCCGTTCAAGCTCCCCAGCAACCGTGCACACGTCGAGCTCGCGACTTTGCCGCACATGAACACATCTGTTGACCAACTACCGCCCAATCCCCGCCAGCCGAGATCGGCCAGTCTGCCGCAACTCCCATTCGCCGCCTTCCATCAGAGGCCTGAACCGACCCAGTCCCCACGAATGCCACATTCATTCCGGCGCCTCGCTCCCCAACGAACACACGCAGAAGCCGGCCTTGCTGCCTCCGCTCCCGGCCCATGTGCCCACCTCAGAACCCGGACCTCCCGGCGAGCCAGAGTCAGAAAGTTCATGTTGGCCCCATACGCGAAGGTTGTGACGGTGTTGGTGCTCGGTCCCTGTTGCTGCTGCTGCGGCGGCGGTGGCTGTTGCTGCGCGGGCGTCTGCAGGTCGGTCCCCGCGGACGGCGCGGCGGGCCAGGGCTGCGAACCAGCTCCGCCTTGACCGTCAACGGTGCTGGACCCGTTGCCGCTCCCGCTGGCCCGCGCATCTTCGGTCAGGTCTGCCGCTCTGCCGCTGCCTGGGCTCTCGTCACGCTGACTGCTGACCTCGGGCTGCAAGGTTGGTTGTGGGGCTTTGGTGGGCGCCTTGCCCCGCGCAGACGGCTCTTTCCCTGACTGGACGCTTCCATCTCGCCACGCCAACGGACCAGGCCAAGCCCAAGCTGACATGGCCCGGCCGAACGCGCGGCCGCGGTGTGCGCGCGCCAGGCACGTCCGGGTGGGAGGCTGCGCCGTGTAGAACGGATGCAATTTGTGGCTATGTTGTTGCATGTTGCCCCGGCATTGGTGCGAGCGATCCATTGCGCACAGCAGGAACACCGCCGACCCCCTCCCAACACACAATCGAGAGGCTGTGGGCGCGGGAAATAATCAACCAAAGCTAATGAAGTTAACTGCGATAAACTAACGTTAAAATCGTTAAAGTCCAAGGTCCGCCTGTTATGTCTGCCTATCACTACAGTTCGACTAAAAACAAGGAGAGAGTTGTATGGCAAGTGCGCTGTATAATCAGGCGTCTGCTACACTGTTTTTCCGTAGAAGTGTTGCGAATTCATTGTTGTCTGTCAGTTGGTGAGTAAAGAGTTGGTCGAGGGCAAAACTTTTGTCGAGAAGTTGTCGTGCATTACGGCACACGCCAACCCTCTCATCACGCACTCTTCACAGCTGGAAAGTGATCTGATATAACTCAGTTACGCTGAGTGTCCTATACTTGCCTAAAACTCCACGTCGCCACAGTGGTGTGCGGTTCCGTGACGACCGTGTCGCTTTACTTCGTTGTCGACGCCATGAGCGGCATCTCACTTAGGCGCCTTGGATGTTCAGTTTTGAGCATATGCAAGCTTGAATCAACTCCAGCGTTGGCGTTGGGTGCGAGTGCTTTAGGAGGACGACCCATCCTGCTGCGATGTGGACTCTGGTCGCGATCCTTCGCTACAGAAAAAAAGGAGGATGCAAATGCAGCCGCGAGCGGGGTGCCGGCAGACGAGGAGAAGCCAGGCCCCAGTGCCGAGGGCGACGTCGGCGCGGCCGACACATCGGCCGGGACCGAGCCTTCTCCGCAGGAGCTCATAGCACAAATGAAGGTGAAGGAAGAGCAGGCGGCGAAGCTGACGCAGCAGGTGGGCGAAGGTGATTTGGGTAGCTAAGCTGTCCGGATAGTTCCGATCGGTGACGTGATGTCGCGACGGGGCGTCTGAACAGGTGGAATCCTTGACCGACAGCCTCAAACGCACGCTGGCAGACATGGAAAACCTGCGAGCACGGACGGCCCGCGAGGTGGACGTCAGCAAAAAGTTCGCTATTCAGGTGCGGCGGTTGAGTCGCGTGTATCGCGGTTTCGAAGCGAAGCAAAGCGCCCAGTTTTGGGGTTGGTGGGATTTCCGGATCTGGTCCGGGCTCCAAACCTATATGATGACATGGTATTATGCAGCTTTCGGGGGACGGCACGGAGATGCCGAGTTGACGGCACGGAGATGCCATACAAACGGAGATGCCATCGTGTACCGAAGGGTGTTTTGTTACGGCATGTAACGGCAAATATGGCAATTTGCAGGGTTTTGTGAAGGCTCTCTTAGACGTGCCTGACAACCTGGAGCGCGCGGCGGGCGTCGTGCCACCGGAGGCCCTGAAGGAGGACGGGGGGCTGCCAGTGGAGAAGCTGCGCAGCCTTCTGTCCGGGCTGCTTGAGGGTGTACGCGCGACGGAAAGCATCATGATGAAGGTGAATATCCACGTAAACGGTGTGCTGTATAAGTCGATTTAGAAATTTGACGGCTGCAAAAGTGTAGATAGACACTGCGGAATGGTGAACCTGTTAGAGCGGGCTTACAGGCGATGTAATTATCGAGTTTCGGCAGAAATCATCTGCCCGTTGTTACATGTCACCATCCATCCCCAGGTCCTCAAGCAGCACGGAGTCGAACGCTACGACCCCACAGGGCAGGCGTTCGACCCTAATCTTCACAACGCCCTTTTTGACGTGCCGGACCCATCGAAAGAGAACAACACCATCGCCATAGTTACGAAGGTACGTTATAAGTTAGGTTGGCGTCTCGTGAGGATGCCTAGCTCACTCGGGGCTACATGGTTCGCACACGAGACACGGCTCCACAAAACACCAAAATCCGGCTAGTGAAACCCGCGCAGGCGCATGCATTTGCCCAATCACATGCTCCGCCGCATATCGACATGTAATCCCCTCGCAGAAAGGTTACAAGTTGAACGACCGTGTCGTTCGGCCAGCGGAGGTCGGTGTCGTCCGGAACGTCACGCAATAATTGGCTCATTTGAGAGCAGGCGCACGGACACAGGTGAGCGTCCAAATCATCCATCGGGTCGAATGGACGCTAAATAATTCGCGCCAATCAGCGACACGTTATGCTATGTGACTGGCAACATGCATGTTTGCCCCTGTGCCGCATTACCCGTCCTGTGGAACAAATCAATCACTCATCTATTATGTGCATACTATGCGCTCGCAGGCGGAAGTTACTGGGCGACGGCGCAGCAATTCCTAACAGTTCATGCGGGCACCTAAACTGCCACGATACTGCTGCCTATGGGCAAGCGTACGCACGTGACGTGTAAGGAACACGGAAATGGGCTTGGTATACACGAACACCGTGGCAAGCCGTAGGACGCCCGTTCAGGGCTGCGAGGCTACGCGTGCATACCCAGGGCTCTTACGCAATGGGCTGCTGTGGCAGGAGGTGGGCCGGTGGGGACCGCTTGGCGGCCTCGTTGTACTTGGTGGAGCTGTACTTCTTCCAGACGGCGGTCAGGGTGCCGGTGGGGGCCTTCTGCATCAGTTCGGCCAGGGCGCTGGCGACGGGCAGCACCTCCTCGATGGAGTAGCCGCAGTGCTTCTCCAGGGAGCGGGGGTAGGTGTCGGCCTTATCGTACGAGCACATGGCGACGTGCAGCGCCGCAACGGCGATCATGGAGTAGTTGTGCTTCAACATGCCCCCGTCGACCTGGGCCAGCTCAACGAGGTAGCTGGACAGCATGGTTACGTCCTTGTCGAAGTGCATGTTGGCGGCCTTCAGGTCGCGCGCAAGGAAGTTGTAGGTCGTCGGAAGCGTCAGCTGGAACTTGAGGGTGTTGAGCATAATCTTCTCCATGCCCAAGATCTGCTCCTTGGTGTAGGCGCGGTCGGAGATGTAGACGAAGTCGCGGACCTCAGGGGCCCAGATCTCCTCGTACTTGGAGGCAATCAGCATAGACGTGACACCCACCTACAAGGGGAGGGGGAGGACAGCGACACGGATGTAGGGCATTACAACATGGAGTGGAGAGCCCTTCACGATTTCATACATGCACAATCCCCAGCGGGGAGACGTGTGGATGGTGTGCACTGAAGGGCTTCACGTGCTGGGCTTCTGCGCTGAGGCGGAGCGTGGCAAGCAATGCAGGCCAAAGGAAGTGTGCGACGCGAGCGATCGTAACGCAGCATCGCTTGGGATTGGGGCGGCTGGTCGCCCACATGGGAAATAGGCGGCTGGGGCTGATGGCGCGATGGACAAGCCGGTCGCGCTTGCACCCTTACCAGCTGCAGGTTCTTGCGCGTGACCTGCTTCTCTGTCAAGAAGCGATCAATCAGGTTGACGGTCAGGAAGAGCGTCTCGGGCATGAGCTGTGCGGAAGTGAAGGGGGTACGGCTTAAGTCGGTCGGTCGGATACGAGAGTTGGTTGGGATGGGAACGGTTAATTACGGTGCGACCCTTTGTAACGGTTGAAACGACGCGACCCTACAAAACTGCGTGTTCCTTCTCTGCGCCAGGGTTTACCCCTTTCGTTTACTCAACCCCCTACCTTGAACTTGAGGTGCACCTCGACGAGCCAGTCGATCAGGATGGCGCGCATCTTGTCGTTGATGTCGGTCTGCGGAAATCAAGTTACAGGTCACCTAAGCAAGGATGCCACCGCAGAGCACCAACTTTCCGTGAACTAAAAATCACAAAAAATACCTGCTTGGTCATGTAATCGGCGGGAACCTTGTACTTGGGCTCAACGCGCTTGTAGAAGTAGTAGATGTCGTTCACGTAGTCCGCGGCCATGAGCGGGTTGAGCTTATCGTTGCTGTCGATGTCTGGCAGAGGCGAAGGAGGCGGGGCGCGAACGCTCTGGCTGCCGACAAAAGCCTCGCTGCGCTGCGACAGCAGCGAGCTCATGCTCGGGCCTTGGACGCGCTGCGCCTGGGCAGCCTGGGCGCGGGTCCGCGGCACAAGCTGGGCCGGCCTCAGCGTGGCTCCCGTAGGCATCGGCGCGTCCTTGACGACGGCGCCATCGGCCCTCCGAGCAGCGGCACGCGTCTTGACGCCAGCCTCCACCGCGGGGGCCGGTGCTGTAGCCTGCGCAAACGGCAAAGCAATTTTTCAGCCAAAGAAAAGTATAATGAAACTTTGTATGCACCCACCTTCTCCTTTGCCAGAGCTGGCTTTCCAGCAGCAGCAGCGGGTTGTTGGTTCGACAAGTCGCCCAGCGCACTACGGAGCGGGGGGTGCTATCAGCGAAAGCCGCGGCCTTTGTGCTGCAAACTCCAGAACTTGAATGAAACGACACACCGGCGTTTGTTCTGAGCCTGGAGACCCACGCCAGCCTTGGCACCAGCGGCAGCCTTCCCGGCCATGGCGTTCGGAAGAACGCCGTTCTCGCCCTCAACAACCTGGTTGGCTGCGCGCATGGCCATTCTTATCTACTTCTGAACAAATAAATAGGCCCGGAGAGCAAGAAGGGGTACAGGCACAGACGCGTAAAGATGTTTGTAGGGGAGTTGTTCAGGAGCTATACAACCAGGCCAGGCTTATAGGCTAGTAGAGAATAGTATATAAGTTGGACTTTGGAAAGTTGGATAGGACTGTGCAATCTGTGCGCTGCAATTGTTAATTTATACAGAACCTTCAAATGCGCGGCCGTACAGCTGGATTCATCTTTTTGGGGCATTTCGGCCCCCCGAATGCTGCAACCATGCCGTGCATCTGATGCATGGTACCGCTATTACTTGCTGGGTGCAAAACTACACCTCGTAACATCCTCACCGCACCGTCGGGACTGTAAAAGCTATCGACCAAAACCGCAATATTGAACTCGGCGCGACACTTCATATTCCATTATTTCCCAATAGTTTCAGCGTGTTAAGGCATGCGCATGGGCGCTGGAATGCAGCGGGCAAGGGAAGATGGTCGGCATGTATCCGTGGCAAAGCACGGCCCTTGGCGTATGAAGCCTTGCACGGAACCTGTACCTCCCCCACGATGCATTCGCACTCGTGTGCAGAGCTGATTCTGCTGTCTCTGACGCAGCCGGTAGCCCTTCCCCCCTTACTCCCTGGCTGGCCCCAAGGCATGGCAAGGGCAGCTCCACCTTGGGCGCGTGCTCGGGTCGCGAGAACGGCATCCAAACAACTGTTAAACGGCGTAAAGGGGAGCACGCTTGTAGAACAAGAGGGATGGCGTTAAGGGGGCACGCTTGTAAAAGGGGCATGGTTGGGAAACGTGAAGGTTGTGGCTCCCTTTTGGTGCCGATTGATACGTAACGTATTCGTCGCCAAGCCCGCTGAACGACGTCGTCATCGTCGTTGCTACTATCCCCCCTCCCCCGCCTTGGCCCAGACATCTCATCCCCGTCACACCGGCACACATGCACGCAACGATTCTGCCTAGCATACCCATCCGCAGAACGGGCGTTGGTAATTCATGAACCCCCCAATATTGCAGCTGGTTAACGCCGTGGCTCCACAACGCATCCTTAACAATCGGATTGGGCCAAGGAAGCAGTTGCTCGCAATGCCGGGACGCCGTTCACAAGCTTCTTGTGTTTAACCCCCGAGCCGAGTCAGAACTAAGACTAATAGCGCCAACTAACACTTTGGCGGGCCGCCCCAGTGGAGCCATCCTGTAAGGCTGTAGCCTGTAGGGCGCATCTGGCGTCTTTAGCAAGTGTATGGATAGCAGCTCATGCCAGCGCCGCAGCAAGGGCTACCGTCCGTGGCGCCACATCCACGGCCTGCACGGGCTGAAAAGAAATACACCCGCCGCTGCGAGACGCCTCTGTGTGGTCGGCTGCCGAACGGCACCAGGAACACACGCTTGCCCATAAACAACGTCCGTCTGCATGTATTGCAGTATCATCTGCCAGGGCATCGTCGCTGGGTGGCCAGACGCACGTTTCGAGCGTAACAGCATACGCGGGTGCAAATCGGTGCCCCCTCCCAATGCAGTCCGGCGTGACGCCTTGACACGAGGCATCAGCGTGCAGACGCCGCAGCTATGCAAGCTTCTGTCCTGCCGCTGCAAGAAACCCAAACGCTCCCCCCCAGCGCTTCACATGATAGGGCCCGATTGTGTGGCAAAATCGTACACCAGCCGATATTCACACGCCACATTGCGCTCCCGTGCCATCGGATACGCACACGAAAAGGCCACACCGGCCGCAGCCACCTCCCATGCTCGCCGACTTCCCGTCGCGGATGACGAACCCTAGCAACGACGTGTCCTCCTAACAAACGTGAGTTTCGCCGCCTGCCGGCAGCCGTGCGGCCCTGTACTGCCCAAGCCGCAACGCAGGATCGACTCCCCCTCCCTCCCCGCTCCAAGCGCCCCGCCCGCTGCGTCCAGGGGCGTGCCTGAGGGGATGCCGCGGCCGGCGCCGGGATTCCGGATCCACGTCTATCGGGTATACATGGCTGCGTCGCAAGGGCTGCCGGCCGCCGAGCCGTTTGTTGAACGTCACCGCGTTGCCATCGCGACTGCGGCAGCGGTGGCGGTAGTGGCGGGCACCCCCTCGGGGTCCAGGTTCATGAGCACCTGCACAGGCAGCCGTCGTCATGGCACCACTTCTCAAATCAGGAACTAGCAGGTGCTCACCCGGCTCGTGATGCACGAGGCGGTCGGTTGCGCGGGCGTGCAAATAATAATCAGCGGATGAGTGAGCGCTGAGGGCTGGGCAGCCCGCAAGGGAGACGCGCGCGCGACGGCGTCCTGATCGTCGCCGCATATGGTCGGACGCCGCCGGGACTTGCCTGGGACACGAAGCCCTGGAAGCTGGGAGTCTCCAGTTGAGTCTGCAACGCCTGCTTGCGGGGCCGCGACATGTACACAAACGGCACGGCATGTGGGTCAAACCGGGTGGGGGATAGCGCGAGGGGCCGACGTGAAGGATACCGCACATACCTGCTGTAATCGCGAGCTGGCGGCCAACCCGGGTCGTGAAAAGACCCGGGTCGCAACCCGGGACGCTGTCACCCCTGCTGTTCCCCCCCCAGCCTGGGGGGCATGGCCTGCCGCATGCGTGCAAACCCCCGCCCCTTCCCCCAAAAAAATCACCTTTGCTAAGAGGCGGCGGCCTGGAACACGCCCCGAAGGCCTGACCGGGAGGGTCCGTGAATAATTCCGAAAAAAACCTGTCTCGCCCCTTTTTTATGTACAATCACTCCCACCCCGAGCCATTGCGCAAGCCGCAGCCGCACTCACCCGCTCTCTGTCCGGTGCACTGTCTATTTTCGCGAGCACGGACTGGAGGTGAGGGTCCGCCAGCATGGTCCGAAGCTCCGGGCTGTCCGCTGCGTGGCTCCCACAAGGCACATCACGGCGGGTTATCCACGTATAGGCCGGAGCCGGAGCGTATAGGCGGGGGGGGCCAGGCAAGGGTTCGCAATGGGCAGGCAACGGGAGCGGAACCTTGTCAAACAGTCAGAGGGCCTGGAAGGTTGCGCCCAGGTAGCCCCCGACGGCCGGCAAGCAACGTCGGTGGAGGAGCCGTCGGCGCGCATGTGAAAAGGTACGCTTCAAGGAGACAGCATTGCGTGTGCAGGCAACCCAGTATGCTTGGTGCCGCGGCCCTTGAGCAACCGAACGTGAAACCCTAAGACTCCTGCACGCGTTCCGACGACGCAGCGCCGGTGCGGTGCGTGCCTACAACGACGTGGGCACAATAACCCGCACTCGACCCCCCAAAAGGCAACCCTGCCAATCGACGCAGTGTCGGCCACTCCCAAAGTGCCCCTCCGCCACAGGGGTGTGCCCCCGTCCGTCCGCCGCCCGAGCAGAGAGGCGCACTGCTGCTCTCGGATGATGTGGGTCGTGCGGTCGTGCCTCGTCTGGTCCTGGCCCTGCCCGTTCCAAGGACCCGGCCCATTTCCCCAATGGTCCCTTGACAACAGGTGCCCATAAAACGCGCCAGGATACGCCGCGGGTCGTCGGAAGCGGTTACGGGCCAGGCCTCTCTCTCTGCGGCCTGCCTGCCTAACCGTTCCGTTCCCATCTGTCGCGTGCAAGGGGCAAAGACCTCGTGCTGCACGCGTGGACAAGCCCCGGCACGTGCAGCGCCGAACGCACGGGGCACGCACCCAGGGCCTGGTATTGCGCTCGGCGCAGCTTGTAGTCCTGCTCGTCCTCCGCCGCGCCGCTTGCTTGTGCATCGCCAGCAGCGGCAGCTGGTGCCCCCGCCGCTGCGGAGCCAGGGCCCAGTGCTGCCTGAGCTCCAAGGCCGTCCGCGCCGCCTGTTCCTGGACCCAAAACAAGAGCGAGGTATATGTAGGACGATCGCTAATACGTGCTAATTGAGAAACCTTCGAGCGCAGGCGCCACCGCGCAGGGTGAATTAGGAAAGCTGGGCTTTAGGGAATACTGTGGCTTGGCGGTTCGGTTGACGCGAGTACGACGACAACCCTAACGAAACCCCAGCCCCGGCCGCACCTGCACCGTCTGACCCATACATCCGTATCTGGAGCTTTTGTAGGGCTCCGCTAACGACTTCTCGTTTGATGGCACGGATGATAACTTTTGGGTTCGGAAACCTCGCCGCCAGCTGGTTTCCGGACAAAGGCGCCAGATGGACGCCAGCTTCCGTGCAGAGAAATATCGCGTCGTCTTCCCCTTTGCATGCCAAGGTTAACTTTTGGCCAACGCGCAGCGTTGCCAACACTTCGGCTTCGACGTTTGCGAGCTGCAGAACATCCACGTCTACATCCAGTTTGTCGGACATTCCGTAATATCTATTTTAAACTGGCAGAAGGGGGTTACGGAATTTGCGGAATAAGAACTTCTTGTCCGCTTCCGATGGCCGGATGCGTTGCTATTACAGTTGGCAACCAACAACTGCACGAGCGCAGTTCCAAGGTATTACGATTACGAGACGTTACATAACATATATCTGGCACACTGGAGCCTTGCAATTGTGACAGCAACGACTTGGTCGTTGGCTCCGAAAGATCGAGCTCCGAAGCTTCATTGCACCGAACGAAGAAGATCTTCGGCTCCGCTGCTATTTTCTATGCACTGGAAGGCTTTATGTGTAGAATTCATAACTTGCACCACATCTGATATTTAGATCGCGTAAATTATCTGGCCGCTGAGACTGCAGCTGCGAGCCATACCGCATTCGCCACGTGCGTAGGACCCCTTAATAAGGTGCGCCGAAACGATTGCACATTAATGCCAACATTGAGTCCGGAACCCAACTGTGGACTCGCGCCGGTACAATCGAACCGCAGCATGGCACCCCACGCGCCAGCAAGCATGGCAGATCTTGACGTCCGTGCGTCCAGTCATAAGCCTCCTTTAGAATTCCTGACAGTGTTTTGCCATGGGCGGTTTGTTGCCACCACCGGGTCAGGCGCCCAACCCACCCCACGCTCTGCCCTCTTGGAACCAGCTTGTCTGACGACTCCCTGTGCCCTCCGATGAGTCGCCACCAAAAGTGCAGCACTTACCCTCCGTGCCGCGACCCAACTGGCGTCCCTTAAAATTTGACCGTGCCCAGGCGCCCGGCTGCCGCGCAACCCCATAGCGGAGGGAGAACAATGAACGCGACCATGAACGCCGCAACCACGTCGGCCCCGGCGCTGCCCTGCTCGCGCCGCATGGCTGCTGTCCCTAGGGTCGCGTCGGTGCGGCCGAACGCCCGCCGGCCAGCCGCCTTTAGCAGCTCTCTGTCGCAGCGGAGCTTGCGGGTGCTGGCGGCCTCCCAGCCCCAGTCCCAGCAGCAGGTGGTGGACGGTCCGAACGAGGAGCGGTGGGACGCGCAGGTCACCGAGGGCAAGGTGGGTCGCAGGGCCCCGGCCGCGAAGGGCTTTGGGGGCTAAGAAGCCCCGGCCCTTGCATGCAAGGCGTCCGGGGACACGCGCACGGCGCCTGCGCTAAGCGGCATGGGCCTGTCCGATCCAAGCGCGCCCGCATCGACTGCTTCCGGTTGCGACATAAGGCAGCACGATACGGTGCCCGCGGCAGTTCAGGCAGCGGCGGCATCCGAAATCCAAAATGTGCATGGGCTTATACGCGGGCCCATACCACCGGTGCGCGCAGCGAGAGGACACTTGTTAAGAGGCGCGCACACTGGCACACAGTTCTTCGTCCGCGCAAGCTGGGGAGCGGGGAGCCTCAATGCACCGAGCCTCGTGCCGAACCCGCCGCGCGTACTCCATTCTTCGTCTCCCTCGCGTGTGGATCTCCTTGACGCGCGACCCAAAAGCACCGCCTAAACCCCGTTTGTCACCTACGAGACCCTCGCGTCCCCATGGGCCCGCAAGCCTTTCTTAACGTGCTGCCACGCGGCGGTTTTTCCTTAGCTTTGCTGTGCGCTCGCCGTATTCGTCGTACTTGCCGTACAGGTACGCAACCTGTCCGGAGCAGACATCCGCCAGCACCTGGCCGACGGTTGGGTGCTTCTGGACGTGCGGCCGCCTAGCGAGGCCAGCAAGGCGCGCATCCAGGGAGCCGTGGAGGTGCGAAATACGAAGCGGGGCGGGGCGGGGCGGGATGGGTGCCGGGCCGGGCCGGGTTCGCGGAGGGCCTGGGGACCACAGACGCGGCCTGGCCTTGCAGCATCATGAGACGGAAGGCGTGGACAGGGACTGTTAAGACGGGTTGGGCCGGGCCGCATTCAGAAGCCGTTTACGTGGTGCGGCGGTGTTCGATGTGTCCGCATCCTCCGTAGCCAGATGCGGGAGCGGGAGGCCATACCGGGACTCGGCATTGCACGCATATCAGCGGCCATCGTATGCGTCGATTCAAAGGCCATTGCTGTTTGCGGCTGCGGCTGTGCGCGCGGCGACATCGTGGGGCCGGTCGTTCGATTGCAAAAGGGTGGTGGGGCTGGGACATGCAGGGACTTGAGGCCGCTTTCCGCCGTGACATCCAGCGGGTTGCATCACCGGAACTAAGCAGGTGCCGCTTTCTCTCTCTTAACTCCCTCCCGGTCCAATGCTGTTGCGGGTCTGCATCGGAAGCCTAACCCATGTTCACGCTGCGGCCTGCCCCGCCCCCACACCCCCCCCCCACACGCGCCCAGGTGCCGCTGTTCCTGGAGGATGAGTCGGTGAGCCTGTCCTCCCTCATCAAGCGCGCCTCGGCGTTCGGCATGGGCGGCTGGTGGCTGGGGGGCACCCACATGGTGCCCAACCCCAACTTCATGCAGGAGGTGCAGGTGAGACCAGGTGTAAGGGGGGGGGAGGGGCTGGAAGGGTGTGGGGTTTTATCGTGATCAGGCGGATGGTTTGGGGGCGGGCCGGGTCCATGAAGGGCTCGGCTGGCAGCGGCGGCAATGCCGCGTTACCTCGGTAGTCGTGCGGTGTTACGCATGACCGCGGCACCACGCGACTGGTCGCGTGCTTTCTACTTCGCGATAAGGCTTCAGCGCCACACTGTATCCAGGCAGGGGCTTTGGCGCGTGCACTCCCCACGATCGAGGCCTCGGGATGCGCCTGCGCCAGCTCGCAGTTGGGTCGTTTCTGTTCCTTCTCTTTTTGTTCTGGGTTGTGGTTGTTGCCCTCGCTGCCTCGAGAGTCCTCGCGTCCTCTGCACTGCTCCAACGGCGGGCCTGAGCCGGCGATCCCCGCATTTCCTGCCGCCTGCCTACAGGCCAAGGTCCCCAAGACGGCTCGCCTGGTGGTTGGCTGCCAGAAGGGGCTGCGCTCCCTGGCCGCGTGCGAGCAGCTGAGCTTGGCGGGCTATGAGACGCTGGCCTGGGTCAACGGAGGCTTCGACAGCTGCAAGAAGGGTGAGGCCGGCCTTTGGGGCGCGCGTGGTTTGACGGGTCGGCGTGTGTGCTGACGGGCATGATGACCTGAACGACACGGTAATTTTTTCTGCCCGACTGACACGCCTCGCTTGGGCGTCGGGCCCGGAGGGCGTTATAGTGCTTGGGATGAAAGGGGGATTGTACGGCATTAAACTGGTTCTATGCATTCTTAACTGCCTGCGGCTGTGTACCTTTCCCGCAGGCGAGGTGCCGACGGTGGGCGATGTGGACATTCGCTTCGCGGGCATAGGCGGCTTGAGCGAGGCCATTGGCTGGACAGAGGTGCAGCAGGAGCAGAACAAGGGCCTGGGCAGCGTTGACGGCGCTCTCAAGTTGGTTGGCGTGATCCTGGTGGCTGACTTGGTGCTGTTTGCTTGGGAGTACATTCAGGCCTACCAGGCCGGCAGGCTGTAAGCGCTGGCGAGCGGATGGAGGGGCGAATAGGCGAGCGGGGTTTTGTGGTGTACCGGCTGTACGGGTGGCGGGTCGTTTGTTTGGTTCCGTCATACTTTGGTTAATTCTTTCGCCATTTTGTGTTGGGCGCATGCTACCGGTTTGTGATAATGAAAGCTATTTTATGCTTTTTTTGATTGAAGCTCCTATGGGCTTGACTTTAGGCACGCGTAGCGGATTGGCCCTCGGGCAACCACGAAAAGCTCGAGGTGACCATGACGCGTCTGTATGCTTCCGCTAGGAGCTGCTGACAATAACTGTCAAATATCTGTAAGGATGGCAAGCAGTATAGCGCCTGCCGGAGAGGCAGCAGGTGGACCACTCCTCAGCGCGCTTAATCCGAGCGATATCCATGTCCTGCTGGTCGATGATGAACGTCTGACACGATTAGTTGTTGGCAATTTGCTTCGCACTTGCAAATACAAAGGTGCGAGTCGACCCCAAAGGCGCTAACGATGGCCACACATCGCTGACGCACTAACCACCCGAAGTCCCGTTTCCAGTAACCATCGCGGAGAGCGGCACCCAGGCGCTGGATGTCCTGTCCAAAGCGGGACCCGGCGCCTTCCAGCTTATCCTCACGGTGCGCCGGTGTCCCCCGGTTCATGCTTTCCCCACGGCACGGGGCCATTGGCAAGCCTGCTTCACGCAGCATCAGGGGCTCACCTTGCGCGCGAACGAGATACTGCCCCTTACCCTTACCGCGTCTGCAACAACTCTCTTCAGGACGTCATGATGCCGGACGTGGGGGGCCTGGAGCTGCTTCGGTTCGTGCGGAGCCACCAGCACCTGTACAACGTTCCAGTCATCAGTGAGTGCCGCCACCGCAGCCAAAGGCAGCGCGCGATGCGAGGGGGGTTGGGGGCCGAAGCGTCAGGCTAATGCCGCACGCGTACCACTAAGCCTGTCAGCATGCCTGTTCGGACTGCCATACACTGCCCCGCCCCCTCTCCCAAGGCGAACATACCGTGCACGTGCGGTGGACCCACGAGCGTGTGTCGTGTCGTGCGTTCCTGGAGAGAGCGCGGGCTCGGGTAGAGTGCTTGCCGAGAGGAGCGGGGACCGGTTGAGGTCCGACCGGGGGGCAAGGGGTAGGGCGCTGCGTGGGCGCCGCGGCAGGCCTGGCGGGGTTGCCATGCGGCTAGCAAGGCCGGCACAGCAGCCATTCCGGGTAGCCACAGCGTCAGTCGGCCGGGAAGCCTCGCGTCCAGCACAGCCGCGAGTGCTTTGGGGACGCAGCTCGAGGCTGGCGGGCGCCCGAGTTCCGCGGAGCCGCCGTTCCCGCCGCTCCCGCCCCCCCTCGCTCCTTGGACGTCCCGGATATTGCTGAGGTGTCTCCCTCATGGCCCCCCGCTCCCGCTCCTGCTCCCGCTCCTCCCACCCCTTCCGAAGTGATGTCCGCCAGCGAGGCTCAGGAGACGATGTGCGCCGCACTGCTGGGCAGCGCCGACGAGTACCTGGTGGGGAGGGGGGGGGCCCGCAAGGGGGGGTGGAGGGGTGGCGTGGGAGATGCGGGAGGGGGGGACCGGGTGGAGTGGGACGGGGATTGGTGGTGGGCTCGACGGCGGCTGCGGTGCGCACGACTCGGCTCGCACGTCGCGCAGCGCCGCGCCAAAGTAGAACCGCGGCCCCCAAGGGCTATGCGGGGCGAGCAGGGAGCCAAGGGCCGCAAACTCCAAAGCTAGGGCGGGGTCGGTCTGCGCAGCCTGTGTGCAGCTTGGGGAGGGCCAGCCGTTGAACGGTGGCTGCGGCGACACCGACGACCCGGCCCCTGGCCTAGCTCCCTCCCCAGACCCTGCTACGTTGCCTTGGGTAACTCCGCTGCAATGTTTACTCTTTTCACCCAGCCCCGGCCCGGTGCCCAGGGCCAGGCCCAGGGCCCAGGGCCGTGCTGCGCGCGTGCGCGGCATTGGGCAGCCCACGTGGGCTCAGCCTCCCTGCTGCGCCCCCGCTGTGGTTCGTATTCTTGCCCCACCTGGGTCCCACGTCTGCCACGTCTTCCGTCCGGTTGGTGGCTGGCCGGCTTGGGCGCCCTGTCTGCGTTCATTCGTGCGTGCGTGCAGGTCAAGCCGGTGACGCGCAAGGAGGTCCAGAATATCTGGATGCACGTCATGAAGCGGTATCACAACGCGGCGGCGCAGCCGGCGGCAGCAGCTGCGGCGGCGGCGGCGCAGCCGGCGGCGGCGCATGCGAGCAGTGCCGAGGTGAGCCACACCGCGGAGCGAGGGGCAGGGCGGAGTGGATGTGTGGTTGTTTGGGGTTAGGTGGGCTGGGGGCAGGGGAGAGGTGGCAGAGCTCAGAGCACCGCCCTTTTCGTACTTGCCTCCAGACGAGGGGGATAAGAAACCGGTGCCCACCTCGAGGCATCACCTAGCATTCGCGCCGCGCGTGTCCGGTCTCCCCGCCCCCGCGTCCTCGATCACGAGCGGGCCCTGATCTCTCTCATTCCCCGGACTCTGGCGGCGTGCGCAGGACCCAGCAGCCGCAGCCGCACCGGGCGGCGGCGGCGCACTGGGTGGCGTTGCAGGGCTGACGCCACTGGCGGGGCATGCCAACGGCGTGGCCGCCTTCGGAGCGGCAGCGGCGGCGGCGGCAGGCGGCGCGGGGGCCCTCTCCCTGTCCCTCTCCCGGGGGCCGCTGCTGAGCTTGGGCCTGGGCGGGGCGGGGGCACTGGGGCTGTCGCCGGAGGTGGCTCGCGACATGATGCGGGCGGCGGCGCTGGCGGCCAGCACGACGGCCGCCGCTGGCGCCGCCGCCGCCGCGGGTGGTACGGCGGCGACGGCGGCGCTGCCGTCGGGGGCGCTGGAGGACGGCCGGGTGGGTGTTGGGATGGGTGGAGGGGACGGACGTCGCCTTCCGGTTGGTCGAGGCTGGGCGGGCGGGTGGGTGGGGCACAGGAACGCTTGCGCTGCTGGTGGTCGGAAGCCTCTGATGGAAGCCTCTGGTCGGCGGGCGGCGGGCGGGTTGGACTGGGCGTTGCGTTGGTTTCTGCGCCCTAACCGCAGAAGAGCACACACACACACACACATACACCCCGATCCACTCTGCCCTGACGACCACACGCGCCGGTGACCCCGCTACGGTGCTTCATCCTGCCTTCGCGACTTCAGGAGGGGTCAGCGGGGCCGCTGGAGGTGGGCGCAGCCATTGGCGCCGGGGTGCACGTCGGTGCTGCGGCTGGTGCGGAGGGCCCTGGATCCAGGGCCGCCGCTGCCGCCATCGCCGGCAGCTCACCCCCGCCAGACGGACCGCAGCACCCACACGGCCCCGTCAAACCCCCGCAGCCGCACGTGGGCTGCTCGGGTCAGCAAGCGCCCGCCGGCGCTCTTGCTGCAGCGACGGCGGCGGGGGCGCCCGCCGCTGCCGCCGGCGGCGGCGGCAACAGCGTCAGCGGCAGTGGCCACGGCGCCAGCAAGGTCAACCTGCTCAAATGGCTGCGGCGCTCCAATCGCTGTGTGCAGCCTAAAGAGAGCTTCTGGATCTTCTGTGAGGTGCTGTTGCTGCTGGACAGCTGCCAGGCGGCGGCCGCCGGCGCGCGCGCCTGCGGCCTGCGGCCCAGCAAGCTGGTGCTGTACAGCAATGGCCGCGTCGCCTTTGCGCCGGCGGCGGCGGCGCCGCCGCCGCTGCCGGCCGCCGCGGCGGCGGCGATAGCGTGCAGCGGCGGCGGCGGCGGCGGTGGCACGGACGCTCGCAAGAAACGGCGGCGGCAGTCGGGAGGCCACTCGCCGCCCGGTCCGGAGGAGGAGTTGTCGGCAGGAGCGGCGGCGCCGGTGGCGGCCGCGGCGGGGGCCGGCGCTGGCGGCGGCGTCTGCGGGTGCGGCGGCGCGTACATAGTCGGGGGGCAGACGCAAGCGCAGCCGCTGCCGACGACGGTCGGGACGGGGTGTCCTCGCGCTACGGCGCCTGCAGCGGCGGCGACGGAAGCGGCGGCGGTGGCGACGGCGACGGCGCTGCCGCCGCCGGCGGGCTCGGACTTCGAGGACGAGGACGCGTTGTACCGCAGTCCGGAGGAGGCTTTGGGCCAGCCCGTTACGGCGGCTTCGGACATGTTTTCGCTGGGACTTCTGTTCTTCGAGCTGTTCTACGTGTGTGCTGGGCAGGAGCGCGCGGCGTTGCTGCGGGTGGGTTGGGTGGATCTGCGGGACGTGGATTGGGGCTAGCAACCGAAGAGGACATGCTACCGAGCGGGGGACGGTTGGTAGTGGAATGGAGTTGGGGAGGACGGGGATGGATGGATGGGTGCGTGCGGGCCGCCGTGCAGGGGTGTGGGGTGGTGTTGCTGGGGCCGCGCTGCGGGGGCGGGGGTGCCGGATGGGGCGGGGACGGGGGTCGATGTGGCTGGGTGGGTGGGTCGGTTGCGATCTCGTTATGTCTCGTGGGTCAGCGGCCGACCACTCGCCCTTGCGCGCAACGCCCCGCTCCGCGCCAACCCCCGCAACCCCGTCCGGATGTATGCCTGATGCGCCTGCGGGATCCGCCAGGCCCCGGCGACGGCCAGCGACCCTCCCCGCCCGCGGCCGCGCCTCCCGCAGCATCCCCTGCCAAACTCTCCGGCTGCGCACACGCGCCGCGCCCAGTCCACTTGCCCCCCGGCTCCACCACCTGGCCCCGCCTCACCCTTCCCGGTCCTCACCCACAGAACCCCATGCAATGCCATCACCGCATGTTGTCCTCACCCTTCCCTCCCCTCCCCCGCACTGCACGCTTACACCCCCCTTCCTCCCCTCCCCTCCCCTCCCCTCCCCGGCTTCTTGCTTCATTCTTGCAAATTCACTCTTCAAACTCCCCTCCCCACCCCTCTCCCCCCGCAGGACGCCCGGCAGCGCGTGCTGCCGCCCTCCTTTGGCCGGCAGCAGCCCAAGGAGGCCGCCTTCGCCCTGGCGCTGCTGCACCCCGAGCCCGCCTGCCGCCCCACCCTGGCGGAGCTGCTGGGGAGTGCCATGTTCAGAGCCACGTGCGCCTCCCTGAGACAGAGGGGACACAGACAGCAACAACAACAGCAGCAGCAGCAGCTGCTGCAACAGCAACAGCAGCAACAGGGCGGCTCCGCGGCAGGCGCCGCCGCAGGCGGGCGAGAGCCGCAACTGCAGCAGGAGCAGCACCGGCACACCAACCACAATCGGGAACCGGCGCAAGCGCCGGCGCAGGGGAGGACGGCGGCGGCTGGCGGGGGCAGTAGCACGACGGCGGCTGCCAAGGAGCAGCAGCAGCAGCAGCACCCGCAGCAGCACCAAGCGCACCGGTTAGCGAACCGGCGCGGGGCCGGCGCGGGGGCGGCGCCCGCGGAGGCGGCAAGCAAAGCAGCGGCCGCGCCGGCGCCTGCGCCGGGGGCGGCAGCGGGGGCGGGAGCGGGGGCGGAGCCCGGCAATGCGGCGTCGACCCTCGCTGTCTTCCCTTCCGCCTCCGGCTCCATGGGCGGCGGTGCCGGGGGGCCGCTGCGGGTTGACGATGCGGTGCTGCTGGAGTTCCTGCGCATGCTGCGGAAGAGGAAGTTGGAAGAGCTGGCGCAGGTGAGAGGGGGCAGGGGGTGTGGGGGTAAAGGGGGGCGTTGGCCGTGGGGTAGAGGGGAGGAGGGGGGCCAGATTCGTGGGTGGAAGAAGGGAAGGGGGATTTTGGGGCACGGCAGCAGCAAGGCCATTTCCTGTTTCCTTCCCGGTCGGGCTGCGCTGCCGTGGGGGTGGTGCGCGTGAACCTTGTAGTTTGGGGGGCCGCGGCTGGGGTTGGGGAAGGGGTGGTGCGCAGCGGGGGTGGGGGGCGGGCAAGGGCGGGTGAGCGTCGCAGCCAAGTCGACTCCGTGCCACAGTGGCAGGATGGCACGGCGTTGCGTATAAAGTACGAGTGTACGACGGCAAACGGCATGTGCACCCGCAGGTTGGCTCGCAGCTGGCGTTCCTCACCGCCGATGCCCAAATGGTGGAGCAGTACCTCTTGTACATGCACCAGACACGGACGATGAAGCGACAGAGGGGCGGCGGCGGGGGCGGCGGCGGCGCCGCCGCCGCCGGTGGCGGGTCAGCCATGCTGCCACCGCCGCCGCCGCCCTCGCATGCGGCGCACGCGCAGCAGACGACCTCCGGCGGCGATGCTTTGGGGATTTCCACGGCGGCAACGGCGACTGCAGGGGCAGGCGCCGCCGGCGGCGGCGCCGAGGTGCCAGCGCAGGTGTTGGCTTCCCCCGCAGCTGCGGCAGCCCCTGGCGGCGCCGCCTCCGCCTCCGCCGCCGCCGTCGCCGCCGGGGCTGCTGCGCCGCTGCCCCACAGTGCCGCCTGGTCGGAGCAGCACCAGGCCGCTCAGAGCAAGTGGTGCCGCATCGCACAAAAGTACGAGCAACTGGAAGCCGTATTCACGGAGAGGCGCCCCCCACCGCCGCCGCAGGCGGCGGCGGCGGCGGCGCAGCCGCCGGAACCGGCGGCCGGCCTGGAACGGGCCGGCGGCCAGCCGCCGCCGCCGCCGTCCCGCCGCCACGCCGACGCCGGCGGGCTGCCGGAGCCGTTGCTCCGCTTCGCGGAGGACCTGTCGGCGTTCGCCACCTTCACGACGCTGACGCCGCTCGCCAGCCTGAGGTACAGCGACCCGCCCACCACCGGATCCATGGTGGCGGGCGCGTCCTTCGACCGCGACGACGAGTTTTTCGCGGTGGCGGGCGTGAGCAAGCGCATCAAGATCTACGAGCGGGAGGCGGTGCTGCAATCCAACATCGGCGCGCACTACCCGGTGCTGGAGATCTCGTCCCGCTCGCGGCTCAGCTCGGTGACGTGGAGCGGCTACATCAAGGGCCATCTGGCCAGCGCCGACTACGAGGGGGTGGTGCAGCTGTGGGACGCCAACACGAATTCAGAGCTGATGCAGTTTGAGGAGCACCGCAAGCGGGTGTGGAGCATCGACTTCTCGCAGGTGCGCGCGAGAGCCCGAGGGCGACCGGGCCCCGCCGGTGTTGTGGGGACTAGGTATCGGCGGCTTGTTCGCCCCCCCCCGAACATGATAGCCGCCTAGCTGCTTATCGTGGGGGCAAAAAGCAAAAGGCGCTTCTGACGGGGCAGGGGGCCCCTCCCTGTTGGCCCGCGGTGGCTTCCTGACGTGGCCGACCGGGGAAGGGCTAGGGGGCGGCTAGGGGGGGGGCTGGACGCAGTGAGGTGGTGGGTAGGGTGGCAGAGGCTGCCGGGGAGGTGCGGGGAGCGCCTCCGTGCCCCCCACGACCGGGCCGCCGCCACGCAACCGCGCGCACACGCCGGCTCCTGCTTTCCCCCAGTGTGTATGTATGTGTGTACGCGTATGTGTATGAATGTGTGTTGCTCTCCCCGCTTCTTGTCCTGACGAGACCCGCGCGCGTCCAATGCCAAACCCGCCATACCAACGTGGACACGGCGCCGCGCCGTGCTGTGCTGCGCCGTGCTGCTTCCCTGCGCCCCGTTTCAACCTCTGGCGCTTCCGCCCCACGCCTCACGCCCCACGCCTCACGCTCCACGCCTCACGCCTCACGCCTCACGCCCCACGCCTCACGCCTCACGCCTCACGCCTCACGCCTCACGCCCCACGCCCCACGCCTCACGCCTCACGCCTCACGCCTCACGCCCCACGCCTCACGCCCCACGCCCCACGCCCCACGCCTCACGCCTCACGCCCCACGCCCCACGCCTCACGCCTCACGCCTCACGCCTCACGCCTCACGCCTCACGCCTCACGCCTCACGCCTCACGCCCCACGCCCCACGCCTCACGCCTCACGCCCCACGCCCCACGCCCCACGCCTCACGCCTCACGCCCCACGCCTCACGCCTCACGCCTCACGCCTCACGCCCCACGCCTCACGCCTCACGCCTCACGCCTCACGCCTCACGCCCCACGCCCCACGCCTCACGCCCCACGCCCCACGCCCCACGCCCCACGCCTCACGCCCCACGCCTCACGCCTCACGCCCCACGCCCCACGCCTCACGCCTCACGCCTCACGCCTCACGCCTCACGCCTCACGCCTCACGCCCCACGCCTCACGCCTCACGCCTCACGCCCCACGCCCCACGCCTCACGCCTCACGCCCCACGCCCCACGCCCCACGCCCCACGCCCCACGCCCCACGCCCCACGCCCCACGACCCACGCCCCACGCCCCACGCCCCACGCCCCACGCCTCACGCCCCACGCCTCACGCCTCACGCCCCACGCCCCACGCCCCACGCCTCACGCCTCACGCCTCACGCCTCACGCCTCACGCCCCACGCCTCACGCCTCACGCCCCACGCCTCACGCCTCACGCCTCACGCCTCACGCCCCACGCCCCACGCCCCACGCCTCACGCCTCACGCCCCACGCCTCACGCCTCACGCCTCACGCCCCACGCCCCACGCCTCACGCCTCACGCCCCACGCCCCACGCCTCACGCCTCACGCCCCACGCCCCACGCCCCACGCCCCACGCCACACGCCCCACGCCCCACGCCACACGCCACACGCCCCACGCCCCACGCCCCACGCCTCACGCCCCACGCCCCACGCCCCACGCCTCACGCCTCACGCCTCACGCCCCACGCCTCACGCCTCACGCCCCACGCCCCACGCCTCACGCCTCACGCCCCACGCCCCACGCCTCACGCCTCACGCCCCACGCCCCACGCCCCACGCCTCACGCCTCACGCCCCACGCCCCACGCCCCACGCCTCACGCCCCACGCCTCACGCCTCACGCCCCACGCCTCAGGCCGACCCCGCTCGGCTGCTCAGCGGCGGCGACGACGGGCTGGTCAAGTTGTGGTCCATCCAGCAAGACACCTCCACCGCCACCATCGACCTGCGGGCCAACGTGTGCAGCGTGCAGTTCAGCCCCACCTCGCCTCACCTCTTTGCAGCCGGCTGCGCAAACTACCGCATCTTCCTGTACGACATGCGCAACACGTCCCGCGCGCTTGCCGTACTGCCCGGCCACAAACGCGCCGTGTCGTACGTGCGCTTCCTGTCGCCCTCGCTGCTCGTCTCGGCCTCGACCGACAACACCCTGCGGCTATGGCAGTTGGATCGGTTGGCGGCGGGTACGGCAGCGGTTGGTACGACGGCCGCGGCAGCTGAGGCGGCCGCTGGTGGCGGCGGCGGCGGCAGCTGCGTGCAGGTCTTTCGAGGCCACCAGAACGAGCGCAACTTCACGGGCCTCTCCGTATCGCCCGACGGATACATCTCCTGTGGCTCAGAGAACAACCGCGTGTACTGCTACTACCAGAGCTTGCCCATGCCGGTAACGTGCTACGACTTCTCCGCGCCAGACGCCGACGAAGTGCACGGCGGCTCGGGCGGCGTCGGCGCGGCGGCAGCGGGTGCTGGCGGCGGACTGGATGGCGGCGGCGGCTCGGGAGCACTGGCCGCGGCGGCTGGCGGTGGCGGGGGCGGCGGGGGAATGGGCAGGTTCGGTGGCGGCGGCGGCAGCGGCGCTGACTGGGCTGGCGCGGGGGCCGGCTCGGGCGCCGGTGCGGGCGCCGGGGCGGGGACGAGTCAGTTCGTGTCGAGCGTGTGCTGGAGCCGGCGCAGCAATTTGCTGCTGGCGGCCAATTCGGTAGGCCTCATAAAGCTCTTCACGCTGCACTGATGGAGCTGACCCATGGGTCTGCCGCTGACACGAGTTGGCCAACCGGGTCGGCACTCGGCAGTCAACGAAGCTGGGAGACTGTGTCTGCGTCCGTCCGAGTGCCGCAGCTTTCCGAACGATTGGGACGAGAGGAGCTCTGCGGCCGTGTGCTGCGTCTGGGAGGCGATCGGTGCCGTACCCGCCGGCCGTACCTCATGCATCGCACGCTCATACCGTACGGAAGCCTCGCTCGGAGCCGTACTCGTGGTAACTGATGAGCAAAATAATAATAAAACCTCCCGGGGCGGGCTGGAAAACGATATCCCGTTGGTGTTACATGCATGTGCATCCGAACCCCTTGTGTACAAATTCGAGAAGACCCTTTTATCCTTGCATGGTCGTGTGTGGGCGTTCACCCGTTGGCTGGTGCCTTGAGGGCGGGCTTGCAACCCTGAGCAACGCTCAAACCCTGTTATGCCGCCGCGCCGCGCTGCTTTATCGTCAGCGTGCCCTTGCGCCCTTGCGCCCCGGTTAGTTGTAGTGTCTAGGCGTGCTGGCACATGCCATGTCTCCGTAGCCGCGCACGGCGTGTGACGTAATTCACGTAAAGCGGCGCTGCTGACTGTCCTCGCCCTGCCCTGCCCCGCGCCACCCGGGTGCGGTGATTGCGTCTGGTGGCGTGTGGGGTGCGGGGTTGTACATGGCAGCCAGCTCCGGGGCACGTCTTGTTCTTGTCCATGCAGTCAGTGCGCTCCAGAGCCGTCGAAGGCTCATCCGGAGGGGTGCCGGCTCATCCGGAGCCGGCACCCCAGGAGCCGTTGCCGGCGTGCGCAACGGCTCCAGGGGTGCCGGCTCCGGACGGCCGGTCGGCCGGTAGGCCGGGGTGTCCGCGGATGGAGTGGTGGTCACGGGACTGCGGTGCTACGGAGGGCGTTGCTCGGAGGGCGGCGGCGCAGAGGTCGGGAGTCTGCGCGTGTGCGCATGCACGGGTAGCGTTGCGCGGTGGGGTCGAGGGCTGCTTGCGCGAGTCGCGGACCTGGTGTTGCTTTTTTTGTTGGTTTTTTATGACGGCGCCCACCGGCCAGATAAGCCCCCCCGAGTCGCCATGCGGCCCGAGCGCCCGAACCCCCACCTCGAAACCGAGTGCGCCGCGGGACGGCTCTTCAGCCAACATGGGGGGGGGCAGCATTTTGTTCGGCGGGGGTCGGGGCGGATCCGTTGGGAGGTATAAAGAAACAATCGCTGGTTACCTGGCTGCCAGCCCTGCACAGCAGTTTGGGCGAGACACGGCGACCCGTGGTCGCCGCGCCATAATGGTTTTGTTGCGTTTGGGTCAAGAGTCCGGGGTGAATCAGGTGTTAAGGAAGCGAGCTGGAGCCCGCGCATATTGAGTGTTGTGCACGCAGGGCTCTGTCGGCTCAGGAAGCCGGAGCCCGCGCAAGCTCGGCTGCCATGCTCGGGTGTCGGGGTGTGGTGCGGTGCGGTGGGTTTGGCTTACAGAAGCAACAAAGCCTGCGGTGGAGGTGTGGTTGATGGCAGCGCACAACTGCCATTATCTCGTTCTAAGACAGGCGGAACGATGTGCCAAGTATAAGCACAGCGAACGATAAAGGAAATAAGAATGCAAGAACTGTTTTCAGCACTCTTCGAGCCGAGCAATGCCCCCAAGCTCCCAAGCCGAGCACCGCGCCAACCAGGGTGGCCGGCTCGGTTTTGTAGAAGCGGTCCATGGCCGACTTCAGCAACACGCGACATGCAAGACCAGGCTCAAATTTAAGCCTGAGGGGTTGTTGGTCTTCTAACGTTTGCGGCGTCAGTGGAAGGCCACGGCGGTCTTGTCAGGCAGGTCCGTAGATCCAGCCACTGGAAGGCGCGCGCGGATCGCGAAACCGGCGGGCTGAAACTATTATCGAGTTCCGCCGCCACAAAACCTCTCCACGAGACACCTGTCCACGCGTGGGCAGACGAGCAGCGAGAGCGACAGGGGTTGGGACCAAGCCGAAACGCCCGGGCGTGATAACATGCGGCAAGGAGGGCCGCCGCGACAGTGGAATGTCGAAAGAGGCCGGGGTAGAGTGCCGCGCACATACCTCTTGCCCATGCCGTACTCATGTACAACAAACAACGTACCAGCGGGAATATCGTACGTCACCAACTACAACAGGCTACAACAAACGTGTACCGTGACAATAATCATTGCTCAATGCTCCAATCCAGGGCGTCAGCCAACCGGCAGCCGTCAAGGTAACCGTCGAGTCATCGAAGCCCGTTGGCTCAACCAAAATCAGCAACGTTTCACAAAAAATGCGGCCCCCAGGATCGCGCGCCACCAGCCGAACAGCGCCCCCACCCCACCCCACCCCGTTGGCCCGCCCCGACCCCCGGCCCCCGCCCCGGCATGAAAGGAGAGCTGCGCGGTGCGTCAACAGCACCGCGGAGGCAGCGGCTCCCTCCTTCCCAGCCGAGGCCCGGAGGCCCGGAGGCCACCTCTCCCTCCTTCCCGCCACCCCGGCGCGGTAAGCGCCCCCCCTCTCGCTGCAACGGCGCAACGGCGCAACTCTCTCCAGCGCTTTATTTTCTTCGTACAGCTCGCCGGCCCCCCTGCATCACAACATGCACAAATCCTCCCGCCCCCCCCGCCATCGCTACGTTCGGTTAGTATCTGTGGGTTCAGGGTTCGCTCGCTAAGACGCCAACGCCGTCTCCATCCTCCTCCTTCGCCGCGGTACCTTTACCCTTACCTCCCAACCGCTGCCTTGAAAGCCAGCGCTCGATGCCCCTGCCCCGCATCCGCCAGCCAACCACCATCCAGGCGCCCGCAGCCCCGCGCTCGCAGCGAGGGACGGACCCGCGAAGACGCGCGCGCTTGTCTGTCTTGAATATTGACGGCAAAACATTTGTACGCTCAATATACTGCCAACGTCGCTCTGTGAATCACGCACGCATCTTACACCTGCTCCCACACCTGCACCGACCGCCCCACAGCCCCGCCGGCAAGCCAGAACCGCTCTCTTTCCTTCGCTTTCGGAGCGCATCCTGAAACCCCTCCACATCAGCCGGTGCCAAGGGGACGCTCACGCTCGCGCTCTCGCTCCGCCCAGCCCCCCCAGCCCTCATTCCCACCCTTCCCAGCCCCACCTGCCCAGCCCAGCCAGGCGGACGCCGGGCGCGGGTGGGCGGCGCCCGCGTGCGGGGCGGTGCGCCGCCCCGCAGCACGTCACCTCGTCACAGCCCCCCCGCCGATGCCTGCTGCAGCTGCTTGATCATCGCCGGCAGCGGCATCTTGTGCGCGGCGCGGAACTCACTGCCGGGCGGCTTGAGCACTAGACCCACCTCCGCCCCGCCCTCGCAGCCGCCACCCCCACCCCCACCCCCACCGCCGCCGCCGCTACCGCCCGCGTCCAGCCGCATGCGCTTGGCAAACTCACCGCCGCCCCCGTGCCGCTGCTGCTGCTGCTGCTGCTGGGCTGGCAGCTCATATCCGTTCTGCTGCTGCGGCGCGCCGCGCTTGCCCAGCATGCAGGCGCCGCCGCCCTCCTGCTGCTGCAGCGCGTCAGGCCTGCCATCCGCCTCCCCCCCGCCGGCGTCGCCTGCCCCGCCCCCGGACCCGGCGGTGTTGTTGCTCCTGCTGGAGCGCGAGATCATCGCCATGTACTGAAAAATGTTGTCCAGCTCCGCCGGGGGCTGCTGCTTGGCGGCACCGGCGCCGGCGCCGGCGGCGGGGGCGGCGGGCTGCAGCGACATCGCCGCGGCGGTGCCCTGCTGGTCCGCGTGCCCCGGGTGTGGCCCCGGTTGGCCGTAGCCACCGCACAACAACAACGACAACGACGGCGCCTGGTGCTGCTGTTGCTGCTGCTGCTGCAACCCGTTGTAGGACAGCCCGGCGGCTCCGCCGCCGCTGCCGCGCGAGGCGCCGCGCGCACCGCCGTACTGCGGCAGCGACAGCGGCGGTGGCGGCGGCACGCCCCCCCCACCTCCGCCGCCGTCGACTAGGTGCTGCTGATGAAGCTGCTGCTGCTGCTGCTGCTGCGGTGGTTCCTCGCCGGCGCCGTTGCCGCCGAATCTCAGGATGGTGGTCATCGCGTTAAACAGCTCCGCGCGCGACTCCTCCTGATAGAACACACAGTACAGCTGCATGCAGCGGATGGAGGCCTGGCGCGCATCGCGCTCCGTGTCGTACATGCCCATCCGGATCATGTGCTTGCCCGTCCACACCGCCGAGCCGTACAACGTCGGCGAAGTCGCGTCCAGGTACAACACCCCCACCATGTCCTCCGTACTGTTGGAGAAGCGGTTATGCACGTACGACAGCAGGCTGCAGGGCGCCAGCTCCTGAAGGATGGCGCGAGCCGCGGCGGCGCTGACCGGCGCTCGCTGCTGCGGGCCGCCGCCGCCTCCCGCGCCGCCGCCGTAGCCCCCCGGCGGCCCGCGGCCCGGCGGCAGCACCGCCCCCGAGCCTGAAGGCACATCGTAGCAGCCACCGCCGCCCGGCATGCACAGCCCCGCCGGTAGCGCGCCGGCGCCGGTGTACATGTGGTGAAGCGGTGAGGGCGGTCGGTGGGCTGGCGCCCCGCCGCGGCCGCGGACCGATGGCTGCTGCATGCGCACATCGGAGGGAGGCAGCGGCAGCGGCAGGGGCGGGGGCGGGCCCACAGCCAGCGAGCCGGCCAGGCCCTCGGGCGCCCTGGCCATGCCGCCGCCACCGCCGCCGCCGACCAGCGGCACCCCGGCGACGCCGGTAGTCACCGTCTCGGAAAAGGGCGGGAAGGGCGACGGGTCGTGTCCGCGCTGCTGCTGCGGCTGCTGCTGCTGTTGCAGGTTGAGCCCCAGAACCGATTGTTGTTGTTGCTGCTGCTGCTGCTGCGCCCCGCTCCGCGGGCCCGGCCACTCCGAGCCCTTCGACCCGCCGCTGCTGCAGGCGTGCTGCTGCTGCTTGACCTGAGCGGCACCGCCCAGGCCTGCGCCGCCGCCGGCGTGGACAAGCGGCGAGAGCTGTCGGTGCGGCGGCAGCGGCGGCGGCAGCGCCAACGGCTGCGCGCCATCCGGAAACGGCGGCAGCGGCAGCGGCAGCTGCAGCCCATCGGCGCCGCCGCCGCCGTGCAGCAAGTCCCCCTCGTCGGCGCTGGCGTCGGCCCTGTAGGCGCCGCCGCCGCCGCCGCCGTTGCCGTGGTAGTGTCCGCCGCCTCCGCCGCCGCCCCCTGCGGCGGCCCCTCCCTGGATTGCCTCGATCTTGTACATGACGCTCTTCATCTTGGGATCCTCCAGCAGGTTTCCGTTCTCATCTACGTACTCGGAGTACTGGAAGTTGAGCTTGGCTGCGGGGGTGGGGGGGGGGGTAAGGAAAACGATACCGCGGGGGCGGGGGATCGTGGGTCTGTCTTTAGTACGTGGCAATGGTGGTGGTGGTGGTGGTGGTGGCAAAGGTACTTGTTGTTCGGTACACGTGCACCAGGTGGCAGTAGGTGGCAGTAGGTGGCAGTACCAACAATCCAGCTGGAATCCCTGAACTGCAACCCAGGAGGGTCGTGTTGGGCTGGCAAGTCTACAAGGCGAGGAGGATGTCGGTGGGAGGCGAGAAATACAAATGTGCATGCATCGTGCGTGGATGGATGAGGGATGGGGGATGCGGAACGGGCGAGGCGAGTGCACACCAGCGGGTAGATGCGCTGCCAAGTCGTTGTACGGACTCGACGAGCCGCACACGCCCAGCCCTTCCAGCCCGCGTACTTCTACATCGGCAGCCGCCCGACCCGACCCGACTCAGCGCAACCTACCCCGAGTGCCACGCAGCTTAACAGCCGCCTTGTCGAAGGCGCGAGCCGCATCGTACTCGGACAGGAAGGAGCCCTGCGCAGGCAGCCGGGTGGGCCGAGCCGCGTGGGCCAACGCGTGAGGTGTGGGCCGAGCCACGTGGGCCAACGCGGGAGGTGGATGGAGGGGAGGGGGGCGGTACACGTGGGGTCGCGTGCAGCAGGCCTGCGCCACCACTCACTCACTCACCAGGTAGACGTACTTCCCCCCAGAGTTGATGGCGGCTTGCCAGCGTCGGTTCTGCGCAAGGGGCGACAGGGGGTGAGCGTGGCGGTGCCGGCACCTCACCTTTCTTGCCGCCGGGGCCCCCCTCCAACCCGCAAAGTGTGAAGGGTGCCAAGGATGCCCCCATGCGGCACCATGTTACCTTGCGATTCCAGCAGACTCCTCGGTACCGACTGCTGAGCGGCTTTTCGCCCCCGGCCGGCCGGCCTTCTTCCGCTTCAGCTCCGAGTTCGTAGTCCTCGTCGGCGACAGACGTCTTTATGCCACGCATGGCCAACTGGTAGGTACTCTTTTCGTGCTTTAATGCCCGCTATCTGTCGAGCGTGAAACAGAAAAGAGTGGGTTACTGAATGCGGTGCCGCTCGCACCACAAGTCAGGCACACCACACCCGGCCGAGCACAATAAACTTAAAAGGCTTACAAGCGTTCGTCAGTAAGCTCACATAGGCACGGTACCACGGGGTAGAGGTGCGGCGAGTGCCTCCGTGTAGTGGACGACTGATGGCAGTACTCCAACCGTTGTTAAATGTGGTCGGGTGGCTTTAACAGTTGCCGTCAGACTGCAGTGATTGCAGGTCCTGTGCCTTTAAAAATTGCTTGGGCGCTTTCGAACCCACTCCTGTGCGTTGGGGAGGTACTACGATTACTGGAAGCCTAATCTGTAAAAACAGTGTCGTGTCAACGGATCTCACACGTCTCTCACTCCTTAACGGTAATGCAAGTGCAAGCTTGCCGTACAGGAGCTGTCGGAGCTGAAGCCCTTACGATGCGGGTATTGCTTCGCGGGCAGGGAAGTGCGCCATTCTTGAAGCTTCCCAACCTGCGGCAATTATGACGACAATATCAAATTTAGAAGCATACGGTGCGCAAAGAAATGTTTTCTTACCGCCTATCAAAGATCGATCAGCCGGCTTGAAAACGCTCGTGAGGCACCTGCCGTCAGCCACAGAACTGTTTGACGCTGTGCCCTAGTACCCTGCCTCCGAACGGTGCCGCTAACACAGATTCCGGCGTGCAGGCACACACGCCAACACAGGTTACCCATTCCGGCGTGCAGGCACACACGCGTGCCCGCTTGTCGACCGGCCGGCAAACCGGCCGGTCGCGTTGGTACCTGAACGTACCAACGCGAACGTAGAAGTGCACGAGTCGCACGGTCCGTCCTGCGACGGGATTGGTGTGGGCTGCGACCCAGTCGGCTGAACGCCATGCGTAGAGAATCGTTTGACCTGGCGGCCCTGCTCCATCATGCACTTGTCGCCTAGTGTCGCCAAGCCGGCGCCAGCGCCGTGGCCAGCGCCAGCGGCTTAACACCTCCTTTTTGGCCCACTGGAGCCATTGCCTGATTAAGGCCTGGCCGTCTTCCATAGTCCGGGGCAGCCCACCTACCGCGACGGCGGCCACCAGGCCCTGGGCGCTCCTGCCGCATTGCGGGCCGTGAGGTCCCGTAGAGGGCCTGCCGTCCCTGCGCTGTTGCCGGGCACCCGGGATCGCACTGCGCTCGTTGCTCGACCCTTCCATCGGGGGCCGGCAAAGGCGTGATGGAGGCAGAGCCTGCGCGGTGCGAAAGCCGCGCTCACTCGAACACCGCTGCAGCTGCTTTGCTGTGAGCGGACACGTGGCGATACAGGCAAGAGGGGCTTCACGCCACCCCGTTTGTTTGGCAAAAGACGGAGGGGATGCGCTCCAAGAACCCCGCCGGCCAGCGCCATCCCACAGGAAGCTACTGTCAGCTACCCTCACGCCGACTATGGCGTTTGCGTGCGTCCTTGGCTCATGCAAACAAGCTGCGGAACGGGCTGAGGTCAGGGCTGTTGGCATGGCCTTCTACTTCAGTCTACTTCAAGTAAAAGCACCAATTGCAGGTCCTGCAATTCGGCTTTGCACGACTGTGCCAATGTAAACCGGCCGAGGCGGCTAGCGAGCGTCCATGTGAATATGAAGTTGATGTCAGCTGCTTTGCGGGCGAAAAGGGCAAGCGGCTGCTTCCGCGGGCTGTCGTTCCAGTGACCGGACATCCCAGGGACCCACGCAGCCAACCAGGAACCAGCAGCTCCCTTGGGACACCCTTGGGGCGCGTCGTCGAGGCACCTTGGCCGGGCCCCGGGTTGGCAAGGGCCTCGGGGGAGCGGTTGGAGGGCACCGCAAGCGGCTCGGGTCGCCTTGGGCTCCGAAACCATGCGAGGCACCGTAATGAGAGGTGAAGCGAAGAGCCGTCGCCGTACATGCGTCCAAGTCCTCGTCTGGTACGGTTCACATCCACACACTGCGCGCGGGCAGGGATCTTTTTCCCGATACTCACCTGATCCGAGATCTCCTTCAAGCCCAGAAACGACCATCATGCCAACCCTTCTCCTCCAAACAAACGGTGCGAAGACGCGCAGTTGCGTCCCGTCCCCCCCTCCCCTAGTGCGCTGAACGGGCCGCGGTACCGCGTCCGACCTGGGGACCGTTTGGCCGCCGCATTCCGGTACAAGGGTACGGTACATACATACATCCAGCCAATTCGCCTTTTCGTCTGGCGCTTCGCTTCCTCCGTCTGCAGTGCCTGGAGACCGCGTGCCGTGTGTCGATGTCCTGAAGACGCTGAGCCAGGCCGTCGCGAAGGCGGTCGGCAAGTCGGAGCAGGTGCGTCGCCCGTCGAGCGCCATTCCCGTGAGAGGGAGGGAGAGGGACGGGCCTTCCTTTCTTTCTTTCTTTATCACTCCTTTCTTTCTTTCTTCCTCATGGCAAGTAAGGCCTTGTCTTGGCGGTCCGGGAGTGCCAGCCCGCCAAGGGTCATATCGGAGCGCGCCCCGCGACCTTGGCTGCCCGCATCAGACCATGCCCCCGCACCTTGACCCGGGTTGCAGAAGCGCGGCGGTGCGGAGGGGATGCGCGCGTGCGCGTTATGCCGCACGGGTGTGTGTTGCCCACGGGTGCCAGGCCGTCGCCGATAGGCTGGCAGGACGCCGTGGACGTGGTTGTGGTTGTTACATTACCGTACAAGGGGCCATAACAAGCTGCAAACCCTGGACGGAAAAACCCTAAGCCCGCCGGGCCCCACACAGCCCAGGCCGCTGACGAGGTACCCACAAGCCGCCCCTCCCTAGCTCCGCCTCTCCCCTTCACCGCGCTCCGGAACCCATCTGGCTGCCAGGGCCAACGGCCGTCACCAGGCACGCTTTGGCTCCACGTCGGCGCCTCACAAGGACAGAACCACTGTCAGATAGGATCTACAGGGGCCTTATGACCAACACCGGAACGAAGTGCCGCTGCATACGGTGTAGTACATGTGACCTGTCTGGCCCCTCAATGGGGTTTGCCCCCCCCCCTGCCGCAACTCCGGCCTACCGGTAGTCTCCAGACCGCCAGAAGACCCCCAACTCCGAAACGTGACTGCAGATTCCGTCGTGTCGTCCCGTCGTTAGCTCCTGGATATATTTGCTATAAATGTTCATCCAGGGTGACCAGGAAGGCCTGTCAACACGGCTTCTGACGCCCTGGTGGTGTCTCTTTGCAAGCGCTTCGAAACCAGCTGCCGTGCCAACGGCCTCAACTAACTCAGCCCGACGCCGGTTTCTCAGCGACGCCGGCTTCTCACCACTAAGACATACCACTGACTCCTGGTGCACCGCCCTTTGGGGCGTGTTCGGCACTGTACGGCACCGTACACTTGCCGTGCAGGTGGTGATGTGCAGCCTGGCGACCGACAGGCCCATGATCTTCAGCGGCAGCACGGAGCCGTGCGCGTACGGCTGGTTCATGTCGGTCGGCGCCATCGGCGGCGAAAAGAACAAGACGGTGGGCGCAACGGGGTTCGGGTTCGGGTTCGGGTTCGGGTTCGGGTTCGGGTTCGGGTTCGGGTTCGGGTTCGGGTTCGGGTTCGGGTTCGGGTTCGGGTTCGGGTTCGGGTTCGGGTTCGGGTTCGGGTTCGGGTTCGGGTTCGGGTTCGGGTTCGGGTTCGGGTTCGGGTTCGGGTTCGGGTTCGGGTTCGGGTTCGGGTTCGGGTTCGGGTTCGGGTTCGGGTTCGGGTTCGGGTTCGGGTTCGGGTTCGGGGAGTTGAGTTTGTTTGGGGCTGAGGCATGTGGACGCAAAACAAGGGCAAGATGAAGCCCGTGGAGCAGTCCCCCCTCACCGCCCCCCCCCCACACACACACACGTACTTGGGCACGAGGGGCTCGCAGGGCAGGGCTCACACAGCGCCCCCAATCCGGAACCCTCGCACTGCCTCCCAACGCCCCCTCCCTCCTCCCCCTCCTCCCCATCCAAGCCATTCCCTCCGCTCAACCACGTGCCGGCCGCCTGCGCGCTCTCGGCGCCATGCTGTGTGTGGAACCCACTCCCGACCGTCCCCCGACGACGGTGCAACGTTGAAGCTTCAGGGTGCGCCACCGTCCCCCTGCATCGGTACTACCCTTACATCCCGCATCCCGCCTCCGCCTCCTCCGGTCTTCGACCCTCCCTCCCTCCCTCCCTCCCTCCCGCTTGCACCTGCAGATCTCCGCAGCAATCTGCGAGGTGCTGGCCACGCAACTGAGCATCCCGGCCGCACGGGTCTACATAGAGGTGGGGCGGGGGGTAAAAAGAAGATACCGCAGCGGAGACGGAGACGGTGGGGTGGGTGGGGGATAAGGAGGATACCGCAGCGGAGGGACCTAGGCGACCGACAACCAACCCAGCAATACGGTACTACCGGTACCCAGACACACACACACACACACACACACCTGTTACCTTACCAATACCCAATATAGGGGTGGGGGGAGCGGGGAAGGAGCTTGGTCTTTGGGGAGCCGGAGCCGGGAGCCGGGCGTCGAGGCACGTGGGTCTGTGCTCGGTGGTCGAGAACAGGACTGGACCCTGCCTACCGACCCCTCGTCACACACACCGGCCCCTGGGCTCGACCCTGTCCCCACCCGGTAAGGCGCCACTTGGCCCTCCCACCCAGGAACCCAACCAGAACACCTGCAGCGGCTGCTACCGTATCTATCGCCACTTCGGCAGCAGCTGCCCGCTTGTGGCCCGGCGGCGACCCTGACTCTGGCCAGTGGTCACCCGTCCTTTTGGCTCGTGCCGCCGGACGCCCCTGGGTGCGTTTTGGACCCTTATGCATCTCGCGGCCCCGTCCCCGTTTGCGTTTCCGCCACCGCCCCTTCCTTCCGGACGTGCAGTTCTCTGACCCCCCACCGTCGGACGTGGGCTGGAATGGTTCCACGTTCGCTGCCGGGTTCCCGTTCGGCCTCAACCCCTCGACCCGCGAGTGATAATGATCATGAGCGGGGAGGAAGGGCCCACGGCGGTGGTCAGAACTCAGAAGCAAGGGTACGACAGTGTACGGCAGCCCCCGAGAACTGTACGAGATCCAGGAAGGGAAGGGACCCCATGCCATGTCCAGTCAGCTGTCTCCAGCTGCTACCAATGGGAGTCAAAGGGGTGGTGGTCAAGTGGGCGCCGCGGCCGTGAGCTCGCATCGGCTGCTCGCCGTGAGCCGTCGCGTGCACCGGTATGTATGGGGCTGCGGGCACCTCGTCCGCGCGGCGCCGCTGCGTCGGCACCGCATCGATTGATGCAAGCGGCGACTGCAGCAGTTGTTGAGACACATACCGGTAGCCCCCCCTGTTTTATGGAGGAGCTTGCGCTCTCGCCGTGCGGGGGCTCGGCCGCGGGTGGTGCGTCAGGGCGGCTGTGAAGACAGCTGTCTTGCGCGGTTGTTCCTTGCGGGCCGCCGTTGGGTTGGTTGCTCGGGCGGGCGGGGCAGTCACGCAGGCAAGCAAGGTCGTCGTGCGACACGCGTACAAGGTAGCTGCTAGCTGCGGATGACGCACGGGATCAAGTATTCAAGTTGCCTGTTGCAGTCGGGGCTCGTACAAGAGGCGCTGGCAATCGCGTTGGTGCTCCAGCTGCGGCCGGGATGTTGAGGGGGCGAGGGTGATCGTGTTGTTGTTGTCGTTATTGTGTTGTTGTTGTTTTTATTGATGGTGGTGGTGTGGGTGGTGTGGGTGGTGTGGGTGGTGTGCGCGGTGGGGGGGGGTGGAGGCTTGGGCAGGTTCCGAATGGGGACTTCGGGTTGTTGGGCGTCCTTTGCACGGTCGAGGGCTCTGGGCGCGGCAGAACAAAAGCCAAACGTCCTTTGAAGTCTCACGATTGGGGGGAAGGGCACATGCGTCTTGGGGAAGCCTGACAAGAAGACTGGACCAGGGGCGACTGCGCCGATTTGCGAGGGAGGCAACATGGGCAGATGCGCAGGGCCCGTCCGCGGCGTGCCCGGCTGGGGTTTCGCACACCTCGTCTGCGCCCGCCCGCGGCATGCCCCGCAGCGGCTTCGGACACCTCGTCCCTTGGCAATTTCCTCGCTGCAGACGTGGTTGACCTCTTTCATCTGTTGCATTGGCGGCCCCAGTTGCAAGTGGGCGAGTGCACAAAGCCAGCAACCAAGCTAACCTAAGATCACCTCTATGTCGGAGGTGTCCACGGCAGTAGGCGTCCTGTCGCGTTCTTTGCTGTCAACTTGGTGGACGAAAAACCCTGCAGTACACGTTGTAACAACTCGTACAAGTTTAGTTGAATCAATTGCTATTTATGCGCTGTGGCTCCTGACATCAGTATCAACAATAGCCCAAGGGTTTGTCGATTCTCCTGTGAGAATGACGTCCCCTGAAAGAGACCGCGAAGAAGGTCGGCGCGACCGGGAACGTGGAGACCGTGAGGTGCGACACCTTTCCAATTCCTGATTGCTTTTTAAACTATAGGTCTCAGCTTGTCTTTCAGTGTCGAAGGCTGGGGAGGGGCTCACGACAATTCAGTTCCCACATGGCAAGTTTGCTTACGATAATCTGCCGTTAACGCAGGAAGCTCCGCCAGCTCGCAGTCGTTCAGCTTCGCCGAAGCGCTCTCCACGGCGCAACCGCAGCGAGTCGCCCCCGAAACGAGATGCTCGCTCCCCTCCGCGGCGCTCCCGCAGCCGGGACCGGGACGCTCGTTCTCCACCGAGGCGATCTCGCAGCCGGGACCGGACTGCCCGCTCTCCGCCTAGGCGGTCGCGGTCGCCGCCGAAGCGATCGCGCTCCCCGCCGAGAAGATCACGCTCGCCGCCAAAGCGCTCGCGCTCGCCGCCGAAGCGCTCCCGCAGCCGGGACCGGGACACGCGCCGACGGAGTCCCAGCCGAAGCCGAGACCGGGACACCCGGCGGCGCAGTCGGTCGCGCAGCAGGTCAGGTCAGGGCCTCAGGGGTGCAGTTCCAGCTGCTGACGCTGTGTGTGGTGCGACGGGTCGCGCCAGCTCACACCCAAATTGTCTGTTCCTCTCACCGAATTGCAGGGACCGTCGGCGCTCGAGGTCGCGGGACCGGCGCGGCAGGTGCGCCAGCGCCCCCTAAACTCAACCCCCTCCCCCCGCTGCGGGATCATCTCTACCGTATCGCCATCGGATTCATAGACCGGTTCTGCTCATGTTGCAGCATGGATGCTTTGCGGCCCGCCGCTCAGCGCAGCCCGACGGGCAAGAGGCTCCGGCTGCTGGATCCATTGGCGGGCCCAATGTCCGATCCCGCAACCAGCGACGGCAGCACCTCGCCCACACGCGCACGCCCAACAACCACGACCCCTCCCTGCCTAGACTGTCGTACTTGACTTCCCGCTTCCTCCCCCTTTACCTTCGCTGCGGCATCTTTTTCCTCATTCCCCTTCCCCCTCTCCCTGTCCCTCCCCCCCCCGGTCGTCCCCGCTCCGCCGCGGCCCCAGGTCCCGCTCCCCTGACGTGCGCTACGGCCTGCCGCCTGCCGGTCGGACACCGCCGCGCGTGGGCACCCAGCTGTTTGTGGCGGGAATCAACTTCATCATTAATGAGCAGGTCCGTTTGGAAGAGAGCGACACAGCACCGACAGCAGCGAGAGTAGCAGTGTAGAGCCCACCAACCGCCTACACGTTCGCCGCCCAACGCTATCCCCGCGGAATCTGTGCACTGTGCTGTGCCACCCGCGGTTCCACGGTGCCGCTTACCCGCCCGCGCTCTTTCCCTTCCCCTCGCCCCCTCCCGCCTCCCTTAAGACTACAACGTCCGCAGGGCTCCTAGTTTCATTCTTGCAAATTCACTCTTCAAACCCCTCCCCCGCGGTTCCTCCGCTGCGGCTTGTATGACTTACATCCCCCTGACCCCTTCGATTCCCCTGCCCGGTCCGGCCCGGCCCGGCCCGGCTCTCAGGACCTGGAGCGCAAGTTTTCGCGCTACGGCCGCGTGAAGGAGGCGCGCGTGGTGCGGCATCCCATGTCCGGGGAGTCGCGCGGCTTTGCCTTCGTGGTCATGACGTCGGAGGCGGAGGCGGAGGACGTGAGTGCGCGGCGCGGCGCGGCGTGGTGGAGGAATGAATGGGTTCGGGGAACGAGGAATGGGTAGAGGCGCGGAGGCCTGGCAGGCCGCGTCGCTCGACCCACTGCACTCCACCAGCCGCCCCCCTCCCGCGTGTTGCGTGGGAACGGAGCGAAGCCAGGGGGTGTGGCATGGGTGTGAAGCCCCGCTACTGCTGTCTGTCTAGTCCGCTCTGTTCTGCTCTGCTGTCAGATTGCCTTAGTTAGTTGTGACTGTCTTTGGCGTCTCGCTCCCGGCACCCTCTGCGCCGCCCTGCGTTCATGACCCTCTGCGACAACCCGCCATGCAACCCTCCCTGCGCTGCGCACCACACACACACCGTGCTGTCCCTCCCCCCTCCGCCCTGCAACCCCTTTCCCTCCCTTTCGCTTGCGAAGGCCGTGCGGGACATGAACGGCCGCGACTGGAACGGCCGCCGCCTGCTCGTGGAGATTGCCCGGAACCCCCGGTGAGGGGGGGAGTGAGCTGAGGCTGCCCTCTGGGGGGGGTGGGGCGGGCGGACGCCCGCCGCCCCTGCCCGCCAGTCGCCAGCGCACCCGCCCGGCCCCTGCCCCCTTTTCGCTACTGACTCCCAACCCCAAAGCACCTGCGCCTCGACTCACCGTCTCCGGACGGCGGTGATCGCCGCTTGGGGACTGCCCCAGACGGGCAGTGTCGCGGCGGCCGTCACCCGCATCGCTCCGCTGATCTTGCCGCCGCCGCCGCTGATCCGATACCGTTCACGGGCCCCGGCCTATACGTGGATAACCCCAGCGGTGGTGGCAGCGACCGCCTCCCGGTGTCCGACCCGGTGTCCGTCCTGGCTGCCGCCGCCGCCTCACCACACAGGCCGTGAAGCGGCCGGCGAGGCGGTCGCGGCCCGAAGCAATCCGTGAGCTGCCGGAATGAGGGGGCGAATGCGAGGTGGGTGTGCGCCCCGACCGACCGACGAAGGGACAAGAGGGCCGCACGGAACCCCGCGTCAGTCAGGCAGCCAGTCAGTCAGGCGGGGGGGCCAAGGGGGGCCGGCTGTTGGGGGTTGATACCGCTGGGTCAGACGGGCGTGCGGGGCACAGGGGGGGCCTAAGGGGTCGAGGATGTGGCGGGTGCTCCGCAGGCGGAGGAGAGGAAGGGGGGGAGAGAGGGGTGGCGCCGCAGCAGGGGGCCGGGGGAGCTAAGGGCCGAGGTGGGGCCGGGGGAGAGGTGCAGTGGGCCGCCTGGGTCGGCTCGCCGCCGCCGGTCGGTCGGTCGGTCAGGTTTTGGGGAGATGATACCCGGCTACCGGCTAGCGAGACGGCGGGTGGCGTCTCTTACCGTTGGACCATAACCGGAAGGTCGTGTTGTGTTGCGGACGCAAAGGGGAGGGCGGGGCAGGGAGGATGGGTGCGATGCGGGCGGGTTCCTTTCTCTCCTCCGGGAGGGTACTGGACTTGGGGCATCGCAGCGACACACGAAGACCGCGCAAGTGGCCGGAGTGCAGCGCGGGGCCCCCCTCCCCCTACTCCTCCCGGTTGGGTTGGGAGTGCGGTGAAGGCGCTCGACTGGAGCGGTGTTCTGGTGGGCGTGCAGTCTGTTGCGAACGGTCCGGTTACGGTACCGCGTTGCAGTCACACGTAGGGCGGTGGGTGTCCCTGAGAGCATCCTCGCCGTCGTCGTCGCCACGGCCACGTCTGGCTGGGCCGTCACGTTAAAAGGCCGCCGCTGCGCCGCCGCATCCCGGTTTTTTGCAGTGTGGCTGAGCCTCGTACCTGTACCAGTACCCGTACCCAAACGAGTACCCATAACCGTACGAGTACCCGTACCCTGTACGAGTACCCGTACCTTGTACGAGTTTCCGTACCTATACGAGTACCTATACCAGTACCAGTACCGCGATGCCTCTGCCGGCGGAGTCAGGGGAAGGTCTCGGCGGTCTCGGCTGAGGTCGAGGGAGGGCACGATGTGGCGCGGTACGATGTGGCTCCTCGGCGCGTCATGCACGGCGGCACCGTACCCTTGTGAGCAAGTTCCACGTCTTACGAATGGAACAAGTCCCGTATTGTACGAACCAAGTTCCGCACACCTGTCGCCTTCTGGAGGTGCGGACGGCGGCAAGCACCGAGTTCTCAGCGACGTCTTTTTCTTCGACAGTCGGCGGCTTCGAGTACGGCAACCAACGTCTTGAGCGGCGGCGACCCCTGCCAACGAGCACACCACCAGTCCTTCGGAATGTTGGGTCGGAGGAGGGGTTATCCACGTATAGGCCGGAGCTCGTGAACGGTATCGAATCAGAGGGGGGCGGCCTTCGTCGCCCCTCAGGTCCTCAGGCCCTCTTTATCACACAGGGCCCGTGCCGAGGACTGGCCGGCCCCTACGGAGCGCCTTCGAAGTAGTACACGCTTCGGATGCCAAAGCAGCCCAGCCTGCTGGAGGGACCAGGGGAGGGAGGGGGGAGCGACTGCGCAACTCGCCCCGCTGGGTCTCTCACCAAGGCGCCCCCTGGACATGCGCTTTTGACTGGCCGTCATCGTACACCCCACACTGGCTCGCACTGCCAACCAACACGCGTCGGCACACACGTGCGTGGGCCGGAGAGCGCGTTACTCTGAATCGGGGGGAGGGGGACCTAGGGGCATTCTATCGAAGCTTCTCGGGCCTGCAGTTTTGAGCCAGGTGCTGCCCAGGCGCTGGGCATCCGCTTCGGCGCCGCAACCTCACCGCGCGCCCTCCCGAGCATTTGTCCCCGCCGCCACCCTACCCTACCACCACAACTCGTGATCCGCTAACGTCGCCCGGGTTCGCACAAATGGAGCGGACCTCTGTTGGAACCTCTGAAGAATGGCGAAAAGCTGATCGCTTCCAAATATGGAGTTGGCAGTGATTTCATTGACGCTGATTGTGGGGCCCATCGGCTCGCTGTACGGATTCCCTCCCTGCCGTCCGTACTGCCAATCAGGGACGACAGACGGTGGCAGCAGCTTGGAGCGGAGTCATATGTACAGGCGCTTTTGCCAGGGCACATTCACAGGGGCGAGGGTAGCCGAGCGTATGCGTGGGCCCTTCCCGGGAGCGTCAAACCGCGGAGGCGACCCAGCGGGCCCATACCCCTACAGAGTACAGACAGCTCACATTGCGGTCAGCGCTATCTACCCCGGAGGGCTGCCGAGCGTTCTCCACCCACCTGTCACCGGGCCCGATGTCGCCCAGCTCCCGACCGCCCACGAGACTTCGACGCGACAGCACGAAACGAGCACTCGACCCACGCAGAGCCCGACACCACCTCCCGCACCCCCCGCCGTGCCCTCCGAACAGCACACCCGCCACCACATCCGCCGCCGCGCGGTTGGCTCCTCCAAACACATCACACCCGATGTCAAAGCACTCCACCGCCTGCCACCCCTCATCGCAGTATGGAGCCGCAGTAACCCCCTCCCCCTTAGGGCCACACGGCCGCGTTCCTTAGAACCCAACTGTTCGCGGTTACTGAGTCAGAGCACGACCGCCATCTAAGCTGTCGCCCCTTCGCCCACCAGCGGCCTTCTAACCCCCCTCATCCACACCGGTGCACCCCGGCCCCTTTGCAAGACCTTTTGCTGCATCGCAGCAGCGGTGCGCGCCCCCCTCGCCCCTCCCTCCGCCAGCTCCCCGCCCCTCCCCACCCGTCACCCCGCTAGCTACACCGGCCCATGTGCGCCCCATTACGGCCACAAAGCCTCACAAGCCCATCGCCGCGCGTCCACAACTGCGCGCTCGCGCCTGCTGCTCCTGCCCCTGCAAAGCTGCTTGGCCGCCTGCTGCCCCTGCTCCTGCCCCTGTCGCCCCTGCACCTCCGCGCCCACCGTTCGGGAGAGTGGCTGGCTATGCCCGCGTCCGCGTCTGCGCCTACGCCTGCGTCTGCGTCTGCTGCTGCTTGGGCGGTGGCCCCACCACCGCGTCCAGCCACGAGTTGGACAACGTGCCCTGCGGGTCCAGCACCGCCCGGTAGCGCTGCAGCGCCGCCAGCGCGGACCCGAACCGCGCCGCCAGCCGGGGCCGCACCAGCCCCTCCATCTCCTCCCGGCTGCGGGACCCCGCCTCCAGCTTGGCCCAGTGCCAGGTGGCGTTGAAGCGAGGCATCAGTTTGGTCTCCACCAGACGGCAGTACTCGCGGAAACTGGAGGCCGGGGGGGGGGCGGGAGGCAGGGCGGGAGGCGGGAGGCGGGGGAGGGCGCGGTGCGGGTATGGTCGGGTACCGCAGGAAGGGTGCCACGGCGCTGCAGGGCCCGGGTGGTGCCCGCAGCGACCTGGTGAGTGGTAAAAGCCGGTTGCACCGGTTGTGACTCGTGACTCTGTGGTGCCGACCTGCCTGCCTGCAAGTGGAGCTCGTTTCGTGACCCTCGTTTGGAGTCCGAGCTCACGTCTGACGCTGCTCCCACCCCCCCACCCCACCTACCCACCCCACCCCAACGCAAGCGCACGCCGAGCCTTTACTTACACCCCCTCCACCAAACCCCACCCAGGCAACACCCAGCCACACCTCGCACCCCGAACCCCGCCCGGTCCTCTTCCCGCTTCCCTTCTTCCGCCGTGCGCTGCCGCTGCACGGCACCGCCGCCGTCACTCACGCTGCCGTGACCTTGTCCCTGGCCTGCTGCTCGTGAGGCAGGTACATGATGACCCCCACCCAGCAGTGCAGCGACTCGGGCGGTCCGGCGGCGGGGGAGAGGGGGGAGGAGCTGCCGCTGGTCCAGCGCACCTCAATGGGAGAGGGGGCGGGCAGCCGGGCCCTGAGCGGGCGGCAGGCGGGGGAGAGGAAGGGGGGGCAGGCGGGGGAGGGGGAGGGGTAATCAAGGTGAAATTGCAGCGGTGGGACGGAGGCGGCGCTTGCAGACGGAGCCAAAAAGGGGAGCGGGGCAGGAGGGGAGAGTAAGGTGTGTCGTTAGCGGTGGGGAGGGGGGGACGGAGAGGGAGGTCAGGCGACCGCGCGCTCATGCCGCCGCCGCGCTCCCTGGAGCCTCTTCGCCCCCCTCCCCTCGCTCGCACCCTTCTCCCTCCCCCCCTCACCTTCCCCACCACCCGTGCCACGGCATCCCTCCGTCCAACCGCGCACACCCACCAACCGCGGCTTTCCCCAGCAACCGCCCCGCCGCACCCCCCACGTGCTCCTTCCCCTTTACCCCTTTTCCCCTCGCCCGCACTCGCCCCCACTTTTTAATCTCCGTCATCAGCGCCTCCAGAAACTCGAGGTCGCTTGTTCGAGTCCCGGCCTTGAGCCCGTCCAGCGACGGCGCCACCGGAAACGCCACCTCCAGCACCCACTGCTGCCCGCCGCAGTCAAACGCCAGCAGCTCATCGCTGAAGCCCAGCCTCACCCCGGAGGAGCGCCGCCAGTAATCCGCCTCCGCCGCATTGACCGCCGCCACCCACTGCGGGTCCAGCGGGCCGGGACCGGCCGCCAGCAGCGCGTCGCGCAGCTGCGTGGCTGTGAGACCGACCCACGGGTCGGAGGTGGGAGCGGAGGTGGAGGTGGGAGTGGGGGAGGTGGAGGGGGGCGCTTCCGCGGCGCCGTCGCTGGGGGTGGTGGCGGGGGCTGGGGCGACGGTTGAGTAGAGGCGCCTGGGGACCAGGGGGAACGGGGGGACCGGGGGACCGGTGGGGGGGAGGAGTATACAGTTTGAAAAGGCAAGGCGGCCCCCGGGGTAGGGGAACGGGGGGAGGGGGAGGGGGAGGGCGGTGAGGCCGTCGTTGGGGGGGGTGTGTGCAAAGGGCGAGAAGGGATGGGTGGGGGTGGGTGGGTGGAGGAGCCGGTGGGTCCGCCAACCCACCCTCGAGAAAGTGGACGGGGCCGGGCGGCCGAGTGACGGCATGCAGTCACTCCGCCGCGACCCCTGTCCACCTGGCTTCCTCGACCCGTCGCCCAAAGGCCTACCGTAACCCCCTACGCACATCTCCCCCCACACATACACACACGCGCGCAATACCACATATCTCCGCACAGCGCCCTTCTGAGCGAGCTCACGCACATTTCCACACACGCTCACAAACCCACACCCACACCCACACGCGCACTCAAAGCCACATGCACCCGCACACACGCTCACACAGCCACATCCACAGCCACACGCGCACCCCCCCACCCCCACCCCACCTGAGCGCCTGAGTGCGCTCCCCCTCCGGGTGTGCGGGTTTGGTCGCCTCCGCCTGCGCCTCCCGCAGCTCCTCGGGGCTGGCGGGCGGGTTGACCTGTACGACAACCACCGTGTCCGTGTACGGAATGTACAGATACCTGGGGCGGGCGGGCGGGAGGTGGAACAGCGGGGGCAGCGGGGGCAGAGCGACGGAGTGGGGGGGCGGGGGTTCCGACAGCCGGCGAGCGAGCGAGCCGGGAGGGGGCAAGCGGGTTGCTGCTCGGGCTGGTGGGATGCCACACCACCACATCCCTCTACAACGAATTGACCCCTTCCCCTCCCCTCCCGTCTCATCCCCTCCCATCTCATCTCATCCCATCTCATCCCCTCCCGTCCCATCTCATCCCCTCCCATCTCATCCAGTGATTGAGTGGGTGCCCTCGACTCGCAGCAGCTTGTAAACCGGCAGTTCGTGCCATGTCGTAATGCGCAAACCCGCACGCCCCCCCCCTTCTGCCGCTGTGCCGCAAGCGCCGTTGCCCTTCGCCACCGCCGTTGCCACCACCGCCACCGCCACCACCGTCCCCAGCGCATAAGGTGTAGCACCACGCTCCGCCCCTGCTGCCCCGTCCCATCGGTCCCCTCCTCCCTCCTCCCTCCTCCCTCCTCCCTCCTCCCTCCTCCCTCCTCCCTCCTCCCTCCTCCCTCCTCCCTCCTCCCTCCTCCCTCCTCCCTCCTCCCTCCTCCCTCCTCCCTCCTCCCTCCTCCCACCCACCTCCTCCCTCCTCCCTCCCTCCCTCCCTCCCTCCTCCCTCCTCCCTCCTCCCTCCTCCCTCCTCCCTCCTCCCTCCTCCCTCCTCCCTCCTCCCTCCTCCCTCCTCCCTCCTCCCTCCTCCCTCCTCCCTCCTCCCTCCCTCCTCCCGCCCCAGTCGCCCCGTCACCCACTTGATGTGTTTGTTCTGCTGCAGCCACTTGACGTGGTTTCGGCGCACCTCCGCCGGGGTGGATGTGAAGGTGCGCTCAATGAGCGGCTCGCGGGGCACCACACGCAGCGTGGCCTGAGCAGCAGCAGCAGGAGGAGGAGGAGGAGGAGGAGGGGGAGGGAGGAGGAGAGAGGAGAGGCAGACAGGCGGGGAGGGTGTGAGAGGGGGAGGCAGTCAGGCAGGCGAGGAGGGAGTGGGAGGGCGGCAGAGGGCGGAAGGCCGCAAACGTTGCGCTACGGGCAGTCGCCGCCTGCCCAGCAAGCTGTCTGTCTAGCCCTCCCGAGGCACCACATCTCGCTGCCCCAGCGCCGGCTGCCCCAGCGCAGCGCCGGTCCCCCCATCCCCCCCCCGGAGGGGAGGTGGGGGGTGCCATCCGCTGCCCTTTGCGCCACCCCAGCGCCCAGCGAGGAAGGATCAACCAACCAACCAACCAACCAACCAACCAACCAACCAGCCAGCCAGCCATGAGCTCCTAGGACAGGGCGCGTTTGCTCCCGGTATGTGTGCGGCACCCCAGGCCCCCAGCCGGTCCGTATACAGCTCCCGAGGGACCGCCTCTACCCCCTCCTCCCCCTCCCCCCTCCCCTCTATCCCCCAGATCTGGGATCGCACGGCACCTGGGTCATGACTCCCAGCGAGCCAAGTCCCACTCGGGCCAGCCTGCGAATGCGGTGTGGAGCGGAGCGAGCGGGCGTGGGGAGAGCGGAGGTGGGGTGGGGCGGGGAGAGAGGAAGGCAGGGAGGGAGGGGGGGCTGTGGGCTTCGCGTGGGGCCCGAGGGGCGAGGGCGAGGGCACTGTCGTTGCCCCTCCCTTGACCCCTTCCCCTTCCCCTGCCTGCCCTGTCGGTTGATTGCCGCGGGCTGGTCTTCATGACAGTAACCCCCAAACCGTCCTTCGTCTTGTGCTGTCGTGTGCCAGTCCGTTTGGGGTTGGTTGGCGGCGACGCGGCCGCGCGTTTTTCTGCTGGAGATATCAGGTAATCATCAGGTAATATTCCAGGTAACTGCGTTGCATTCCCTCGCCCCGGGCCGTTCTAATTACCCCCCCCCCCTCCACACACACACACACCCCTCCACATCCCTCCCTCCTTCCCTCCTGTCCACCTGTCCACCGTCGCCTCAGTCGGTTCCCTGGCTCCCGCGCTCCGCACTTCTTACCTTCCCCCCGCAGTCCCCCTCCTCCACTCCCTCCCGGGGAGTCGATGCAACCAGTTACCAGTACACAGACAAGAAAACATGCGTATGCCTCCCCCCCTCCCTCCCCAACCCCCCTCCCCCCCTCCCCTCCCTCCCCCCCTCCCCCCCTCCCTCCCCCCCAACCCCCCCCCAGACCCACCTGAACAGCTCCGGCTCCTCACTGTCACTCAGCTCCAGGGAGCCCAGTCCGGGGGTGGTCAGCCGCATGGACACAACCTGCTCGTCAACGGGGGGGATGCGGGGGCCGGTGCCGTGCGCACCAACCTGCGAGGGGAGGGGGGAGGGGGGATTTTGAAGAGTGAATTTGCAACAATGAAACAAGAAGCCCTGCGGACGTTGTAGTCTGAAGAGGGGAGGGAAGGGGGAGAAGGCAGGGGGCGTTTGCTCCCGGTATGTGCGCGGCGCGGCGCCTCAGCCGAGTCCTCCCGCCCCTCACCCCCCACCCACCCCCCACCCCACCGGCCCCCCCCCCACACACACGACACACACACGTACGTCACAGCTTCCTCCTCCCCCTCCTCCTCCCCACCTGCGTGATTCCCCCAATTTGCTGCTCCCGAATGGATGCGTAGTTCTGCAGCGCCAGTCCCTGGGGGGCCAGTGCCTCCACCACCTGCTGCACACGGGCACCCGCCTGCACGGTGATCTACAGGAGAGGAAACAAGGGGGGGGGAGGGGGTCGGGTAGGCGGGGGAGGGGAGGAAAGAGGCCCTGAAACCCCCCTCCCACCATTCCCCCCACAACTCCCAATCCCCTCCCCACAAGACACATACGCATTCGCACTACACACACCCACCTGCCACCCCCCACAACCCCCCCGCCCCTACCTGCATCTTGCTCTTGTCCACGGCAATCACCCTGTCCATGGCCCCCATGGCCAGCACCCCCTCCCCACTCAGCGCCAGTCCGTTGGGGGAGAGGGCCGACCCGGCGGGTCGCAGCGTCTCCCGCCGCAGCGAGGCGAGGCGCAGGAAGGCCTCCACCTCCTCCTCACTGTGCGGCTGGAAGTAGCGCCTGGGGCCACCGGGCGGGGGTGAGGGTGTGTGTGTGTGGGGGGGGGGGGGTGAGAGGGGGGGTGTTGAGGAGGCTTCCGGCCTTAGGGAGGGGTGAGGGACCTTGCCCCCCACCCCGCCAGCCCCACCCTTCTGCCCCTGTCCCTGTCCCTGCCCCCACGCACTTGAGCCCTGGCCCGATCTCCCGCCCGGTCGGTCCGCCCGCCCAGTGCCCACCCGCCCCTGCCCCACCCCCCCAGCCCCTTCCCCCCAAGCCCCCCCCCCAAAGGCCCCCCTAGGGCCCCCCCACCTTGGTGTTGCCTCGTGAGTTCCACTCCAGTTGGTGAGTGTGTCGGTGTTGGGGGTTTGCTGGGAGGCCAGGTACTGCAGCTCGGGGGGGTAGCGATCACCCACCAGGGGGTCCTGACAGCATGCGGGAGGGGGGGCGGGGGTGGGGGGGTGGGGGGCGGGCAATAGGGCCCTATACGTGTCTCAGATCTGGGGGCTGCTGTGCGAAGTGCCAAAGTGCGACAACGCTCCGTCTCCCGCCCTTCCACACCCGCCCTTTCCAGCGCCAGCGCCAGCACCAGCGCTGGGAGGAGGAGGAGGAGGAGGAGGAGGATGGTGCTATTTCACCATGTGGGTCGGTCTACTGCTACTGCTACTACTGCTACTGCTCTCCCCCTGCTTTCCCCCTGGTCCTGCTCCTGCTCCGCCCACCTTGTCCGGATGCATGAAGGCGTATGTCCACATGGCTATGCCGCTGATGGGCAGGAAGAGGCGCAGGAAGTGGCCCACCGCCCGCCGGACGGGCTGAGGGCCGCGCTGCTGCACGCCGCCCACGCCGCCCGCCGACGGAGGGATGTAGGCAGCGCCGGCGGCGCCGCCGACCGCGGTCTCGACGGCCGCGGCGCCTGGGACACCCATGGCTCGCGGGAAGCCGGCCGCACCCATGCTGGTGCTGCTGCGGCCTGCGCACCGGAGCAGATGGGAGGGGCTTAAGTAGGGATCTTGTTGGTGATGGAGGAGGGTTAGGGTATATAAAGCGTTATGGGTGCATGTGTGGCGCGTGCATCAGCGCGTGCGAGCTTGGTTTCGGGGCGGAGCGGTTTACAGCGGGGTTTGGTGACGGGGCGGGCGGTGGCGCAGGGGCCGTGGCAGAGGGGAGCACTGTGATGCGCGGGCGTGGGAGGGGCGCTGCGAGGCGGGTGGGGGGAGCGGGAGCGAGGGGTGCGGGGTCCGGGAGCTGGGGATGCGGGAGGGAGGTAATGGGGGAAGGGTGCGCAGGACCCAGATGCCGTGGGGGGAGGAGGGTGCGCGGTGGCGACGCAGACACGTGGCGCGCCGGCAGGGGTCCCTGGGGAAGAGTTGGATAGGGGGGCCCCCATCACCGCAATATCGACTTGTGCGATCTGAGTAACTTTCCGATATGGGGCTCGCGCGCATTGCAGCATCACGTTGCCGCAAGGGGCAGCCTGAGCGGAGTATCCATGCGCGACAGTTGAGGCACCCACCGCACATCACCCCAAAAGCTCCGGACGGTACCAGCGATTCCGACAATTGTTTACATGTCGGCCAGCGCGCCGTAAATCGGACCAAAAGACGCCCATTCCAGGCGTATCGCAGCATCTCTGTGCGCGCCCACCGGCAAAATTCAAGTAGCGAGTCGCTATATCTTAGCTATCTATGCCAGTGCCGACTGGTAGTTTCAGCTAAAAGCCGTCATGACGCGCCCACGGACGCCTTGATGATGGAAGTATCTTGAAGCTCGTTCCTAATTTTTGCACCAGCACTGGCGGAACGGGTAGCAACGTGAGTTATGATGCAGTGGCATGCGTTTCACAGTGCCATGAACGTGCATCAAGCCATCAACGACCCAGGGGGCAATGGATCCAGCATGCCATTCAACTTCCCCAACGGCCTGTGAGCAGCAACACGTTGTACAATATTTCTTGCCGAAACCCTATGATGCCTAGTACCTCTCATACTACTTGGCAACTCTGTGCAGGCCTACACGGCGTTACAAGTTAACACTCGCTGACAGCCCTGCCTTTTGGCACCACCCTACCTCTTTGTAAAAACATTTTACATTCCGAAATGTTAAGGATTTCTGTGTGATTACAACTGCGAAAGGCGCTAGCAGCTAGGCTTTCACATGGACTTCAGCGATGCCTTCCGGTGCTCCGGCCCCGCCCCGGCCTTCTCACCCGATGGACGCTTCCTGGCCAACGTAGCGGAGTATCGCCTAATCATCCGGGAGGTGGAGACCATGCGCGTGGTCCAGCTGTACTCGTGCCTGGACCGCGTTGACAGGTGAGAGGAGCGCCCTGTTATGTGCCCTGTATGTTCACGTCCCTGGGAAACGGTGCCCACAGACGCTGTCCGTTTCACCCGCGTGGGGCTTCTTGTCCTACAAGCATATGCTCGAGACACCTCAAAGGGCCCTGGCACGCAGGGGGAAACTGCCAGGCCACTCCCGCGAGCCCCAGGACACGCTCTCGGGTTGAGCGGTTGTTTGACCAGGGCAGGGCGTCCCTGCCTGGAGCCGGGTTGAAGGCAGGCCGGCACCGCAGCCCCTAGGGACGCATGGCGCTTGCTGGAGTTCTGGCCGGCCGGCAATGGGACTGTCCAGCGCTGCTTGTGCTGTGCTGCGTGCGAGCTGTCGCCCGGGTGTTCCCCCCCCTTGGGCCTGCTCGCTGCTGGCGAGCTCTGCATGGGCGGCCAAGCGGGCTAGCGTGGCGCCACACACGGCCACACGCGTCGCTCACGATCGGATCGGCGGGATAACGTAATCCCTTCCCGGCAACCCATGATATGGGTTGCACCCCCCACAGGGCCTCCAATCGGCCCCCAGACATCCACGCCTGCCAACCTCGGCCCTTGCCATCCTACCCCTCCTACTCACCCTGGTCGTTGAAAGAGCCTGACCCCGAGTCCCCAAACTCCGCTTCGCCCCTCCCTCCCTCCCTCCCTCCCTCCCTCCCTGGACTCAGCATCGAGTGGTCCAGCAACTCCCTCTACGTGCTGTGCGGCCTCTTCTCCCGCGGAGTCATCCAGGTGGGGTGGGGTGGATCCTGGGGCTCAAGAGAGGGAGCGACCCGTGGGTCAGTGGCTCGCGCCATGTGGGTGTGGGTGTGTTTTGGGTGGGGGGGCTGACAAAGCAGCGGTGATATCGCAGCGGTGAAACGGAGCGAGGCGACGTAGGTCCCGGCGCTGGCGCTGCGGGTCACTGACACATGGGTCGCTCCTCGGCCCCGGTGCCATTCGCGCCGTCCCGGCCCTGCGGCTCCGTGAGACACCGTCCCGCCACCGCTACCGGCTCACCGACTCACCGACTCATGCAGTGCATTCACCGGCGCACACACTCAAACCGCTGCGGCGCTGCGGCAGCGCCTCCTCTCACGCGCGTTCCGCTCGTTCAATCCCGCGAGCTCCGCCCGGAAAAACACCCCTACGCCCGCTCTCCACCCGCCACTGCTGGTACTGGCGCCGCGCCGCGCTGATACTCCTTACCGTTTCCCCCTTCCCCCCTCCCCTTCCCCCCGCAACCTCACACTCCCCGCTGCGGTATCTTCTTTTTACTCTCCTCTTTCCCATGCCTCCCGTTCGCTCGGGAATCCCGGGATCCCCTCCGCCTCCCCGTGGCTCCACGCGTGTGTGCATACGTATGCACGTGTGTGCATGTGTGTGTATGTATGTGTGTGTGTGTATGTCCGTGCAGATTTGGTCGGTTGAGAGCTCCGAGTGGAGTTGCAAGATCGACGAGGGGCCCGCGGGGGTGGCGGCGGTGCGCTGGAGTCCCGACGGCTGCTGCGTGCTGGCGGTGGCGGAGTTTGGGGTGCGGCTGACGGTGTGGTCGCTGACGGACCGGAAGTGCGTCTACCTGCGGGGGCCCAAGCACGCGGGGGGAGGAGGGGAGCGGGGCCGGGGGATGGCCTTCAGCGCGGATGGGGCGCATCTGGCGGTGCTGGAGGTGAGGGGGCGGGGTGGGGAGGGGGGGGGCGGGGAGGAGGGCGGGGAGGAGGGCGGGGAGGAGGGCGGGGAGGGGAGGGGGGAAGGGGAGGAGGAGGGAAGAGGCGCGAGGGCAGGTGGAGGGAGCAAGGGAGGGGTAGGCACGGGGACAAGGGACGGCAAGGGGGGCTTAACGCATTCGCCGCCGCCAGCTCCGATGAGAGGCACGGGGCATGATCCCCAGTTTGGCCGACGTCCGCATCAACTCTCCCCCCCCCCACCCCGCATACACACACACGTGGATACCCCCCCCGGCCCACAACCTACCCACTTACTTGCCATGTGACGCAACGCCACGCCTCACCGCCACCGCCCGCCCCACCCGGCCCCCCTCACCGCGCGTGCTGGATGCTGGCCGTACATCGTACGACGCAACGCGACACGTCGCTACGCGGCCCCGCAGCGGAGCGACATGAAGGACTGGGTGAGCGTGTACGACACTCGTACCTGGTCGGAGGCGGCTCACTTTCCGCTGGAGACCTCGGACGCTGCGGACTTGGCCTGGTCGCCCGAGGGGGGTGTACTGGCGGCCTGGGACACCTGCCTCAAATACAAGGTGATGCGAGTGTGTGTGCGGGTGTGGGTGGGTGCATGTGTGTGCGTGTGTGTATGTGTGTGTTCCTCTCGGTGGGTGGGTGGGTGGGTGGGTGGGTGGGTGGGGATAAGGGTTTCAGGGTTTTACCCCCTCGCCTGTCTTGAAACGCCCTTGTTGTGTTTGTATTCTATGAGAGAGAGATAAGAGGGAGAGGGCCAGATCAGTCGGACCATCTGACAACCATGAGACCGGGAGAGCGGGACCAGTCCATGTCCGCTGCCTGCACACGCACACACACACGCACACACACCTTCCCCCCCTCCCCCCCCTCAGGTGGTTCTCGTGGACCCCCGCAACGGCTCCCCCCTGGCCACCTATGCGGCCTACACACACGATGCACTGGGGGTCAAGGTGGGTGCGCCCCCCCCCGGCTGGCGGCTGGGTGGGCGGGAGGGCGGGAGGAGGGGGGAGGAGAGGGGAGGACGGGGTCGGTGGCTTGGTGGCCCATCCATCCCTCCGTTCCCAGCATTCGGCACTCCTCTTCTCGCTTCCCTCTTCACCGGTAACCTTCGTTTGGCAACCACCACCACCACCACCTGCTGCTGCTTCACAGTTCGAGATCTGAACCGACCAAGTAACCGCTCTCCAGTGCTCGCACCTCCTCACCTCACCTCAGACCTCACCTCCTCACCTCACCTCAGACCCAGAGGCCGAGTCGGGTCGGGTCGGGTCGCCCGGCCAGTGCCAGTGCCAGTCCCGCCGCGTTGCACGCAGCGTGCCGCCCCTCCCGGCCCCGCCCCTCCCCTCTCGCACCCGCACCCGCACCACCATCCACTTCCGCCCTCACCCCCCCCCCGCGCCTCCGCCTCCGCCTCCCCTTCCGCGTCGCTTTGGTCACCCTCCCGCATCTCTCGCCACCGCACGCACACCTGCATGACCCTTTGGCCCCCGCCTCCCACCCGCCGCCTCCCAATCTGCTGCCCGCCCCGCACCACGCGCCCACCTCCTTCTCCCCTCTCCCCGGCCCCTTCCGTCAAACCATCTCCCGACATCTCTCTCTCACCCCCTCCCCTCCCCTCCCATCTCCTCCCCTCCCCTTCCCCCCCCCTCGGCCTATACGTGGATAATCCCCCGTCTCCGTCTCCGCTGCGGTATTTCCTTTTTACCCCTCCCCTCCCTCCCCCCCCCCGGCGGTGCTCAGGTGTGTTCCTGGAGTCCCGGTGGTGAGCTGCTTGCGGTTGGCTCCTTCGACCGCTGCGCCCGACTGCTGGACCACGTGTCCTGGCAGCCGCTGCTGACGGCGGAGCACCCCACCTCGGTGGCCGCACCTGCACAGGTGGTGGCGTTTCAAGAGGTAGGGGGGAGGGGGAAGAGGGGGTGGGGGGTGGGGGGGTATCCGCGGATAGGCGGGGGGCCGTGCGCGGGCGAGGGGGGGAGGGGAAGGAAGAAGATACCCCTCCCCCTTTCTCTTCTCCCCGACGGGCGGGGGTGCTGTGTTGGTCCTGTCACCCGCCCGCCCGCCCGCCCGGCTGCCCCCTCACAGGAGCCGGATGAGCCGGTCGGGGGCCCAACCGCCTCCGCCGCCTCGCGGCCCCCCGACCCCTCCGCGCGCTCCAGCTATGTCATCGCCCAGCTGCCGGTACCAGTGCCGTACGCCAAGCCGCCGCTGGACGCCCCCGCGCCCAAGCTGGGAGTAGGTGCGTGCGTATGTGTGTGTATACCGGGTTGTGTGTGTGTATGTGTGTGTGTGTACCGGCTGCACACACACACACACACACACACACACACCGCCGCAGTCGCCCGCAACAAGATGCACCCGTGAAAACGAATACGGGGAGCCGCCCCCACAGCCAAAAGGTCCCCTTGGTTCCCCCGCTGCGGCTCGCATTTTCCTAGCCACCCTCCTCCTTGCCCCCCTCCCTTCCCCCTCCCTACCCTCCCTCCCTCCCTCGTCTCCGTCTCCGCTGCGGTATTTCCTTTTTACCCCCCCCCACCCCCACCCCCACCCCCGGCCCCTCCCCCCCTCCCTCCCTTCTCCCCCCCAGGTCGTTGTGTCTGGAGTGGTGATGGGCGGTACCTGGCCACCCAGGAGGACAGTGCCGGCTGGGCGGTGTGGGTGTGGGACCTGGGGGCCATGGAGCTGGGGGCGGTGCTGCTGCACCTGGAGCCAATAACGGATATGGCGTGGGGGCCCAGGGTGAGAGAGAGGAGCGGAGGGAGGGGAGGGGAGGTAAAAAAGAAGATACCGTACCGTAGAGAAGGAACAGAGACGGCGTTAGCCAACGGACCCGGAACCCAGCAATATTTACCGAGGGAAGAGGGGAGGGGAGGGGCGAAGGGGGGAGGGGGGTTGTAGCCCCTGGCCGGTGATGGAATGGGCATGAGCTAAGCGAGGGGGGTTGTGGGATTGAAGGGCTGGGGAGCGGCTGCAAATCCATGCAAAGCTAACCGCACCCGACACCGACCCGAAACCCCATACCGGGACCCACGTGCGGCGGTGTCGTTATCCGATGTGTGGGTGTTTTTTTGTGTGTATGTGTGTAAGTGAGTGACCCGGGGAACGGGCGCCGCAGCTCCCAGCCGCCGGGCTCCTGACTCCTCACCCCCCAACTCGGTGTACCTCCTCCCGGCCACATCCCACTGACCCCTTCGCCCCCCCTCCCGCCGCTCCTCCTCCTCCCCCTGCCTACACCCCCTGTTCATATCTCTTGCCGCCACCCTTCTCCACCTCCCTCCTCCCTCGCCCTCCACCCCCCCTTCCCCCTCCACCGCCGTTCAGGGCAGCACCCTGGCCATGGTGTCGGGCAGCAGCAAGGTGTACCTGTGGACTCCAGGGGGGGCGTCCATTGTGCACCTGCCGCTGCCCACAATGCAGGTGGGGAGGGGGTGGGTAGGGGGGGTTCGGGAAGACCGGGGCGGGAAGGTAAGAAAAAAGATACCGGTGCGGGAGGGAAGCAGGGGTGGCAACTGGATGTCTCGACTCGACTGCCTCCAGGTACGAGAGGCTCTGCGTGGGGGCCTGCCCAGCCCAGCAGCCCAGCAGCCCAGCAGCCCAGCAGCCCAGCAGCCCAGCAGCCCAGACATCGAATGGGGTCCTGCACGGAGCGCTGCTCCCCAGGCGGGAAGAGATGAGATGATTCTAGGGTTTGCGGCACCGGCCCTCAACCCCCCCCCCCCGCCCCCCTCGCACTCTCGATCTTGCACCCCCACCCCGTCGATGTCCTCCCCTGTGCTTTACGGATTCCCGAGCAAGCGCCCTGGGGATTGATGCCGGCTGGTCACTGCAGCCCTTCACTTTCTGCACACTTGGCTTTTTGCTTCCTGTAGCCCCACGCCCCTCTCCAACAACCAAAACCTCTCCTCGCCTCCATTTTTTCGCTGCGGTTTCGTCCTTGTTACTTCTCCCCCGTCTCCACCCAACCGGCCCAACCGCCCAACCGACCCAACCGGTTTCCGCGGGACCCTTCCACCCCCTCCCCCCCCCTCCTTCAGGCGTTTGGCTGCTCCTGGAACAACACCGCCACCACACTGCTGCTGAGGGGGCCGGAGGCCTTTTGCTGCGGATACCTGACGGCGTGAGGGGGAGGGGAAGGGGGAGAGGGAGAGGCGCGCCGCCACCAGTACCGGTGTTGCTGGGGTACGGGTACTGGTACTGATGGTGGGGGAGGGGCGGGCGCGAGGGGCTGGGGCCCGATCGGGATGAATGAGCAGAATGAGTGGAATGTCGCGCAGCGCAGCATCCAAGTGGTGGCGGCGTGTGTGAAAGACGGCGTGGAAGCGCCGGCGCGGTGCGGTGCGGGTCTGAGATGGCTGGGCTGGGCGGGGCGGGGTCCTAGCTGGCAGCTGGGGTGGGGCGGGGTGGGGTGCATTGGTGCGTGTACTGGGGCTGCATACGGTGTACTACCGTATCCCGCAACGAGCCGCTGATGTGGAAACCCACGTCGAGGCCCTCTGCGTCTGGCGGTATGTGGGCCACGCCGCCCGAGCAAGGCCGGGGCAGTGGTCAGGCTGGGCGGGCGGCGGTCAGCAACGGACGAATCGGACGCGCAAGTGGTGGTGGGTGGGTGATTGTATGAATGAATGTGTGGGCTAATGAACGAACAATGACCACAACGACGGATGGGTGGACGTGGTAGTGGCGAATATGAGGCGGTGCGGTGTGGCAGGCGGGCGGGCGGGCAGCGAGGGTAGCACGCTTGCTAGCTGGCGATTCTCCCAACGCGAGTTTCGGTTGTCCGGGGATGATTCGCTGGCGGTCCCGCGGGGCCCCGGCTGGCACGGACTCGTCACACCCACGAAGGATACCTCTTGAGGGGTTTTAGAGCTCTTTGGGTGATGGGTGTGTATGCGCGCTCGTTGTAAGGAGGCGAGCTGTTACAAGGGGCCGCGATTTTCAGGGCACGTAGCGGGCACTCATGACCCGTTGCTTCGGCGGTGCGACACCTCACGCATGTTGAGCGGCGTGCGATCGATGCCACTTTTGGTGCGACCGCTCAACGATCCCTCGGCCGCCCTAATTCGGCGCGGATCCGGATCCGGCGTAGCCCTGTGGAGGCTGTCAGCTGGCCGCCAACAACTCAGCAACTCACACCAAGGGTGAAAGCGAAGTTACTTCCTCGCACGGCACCGCACGAAGGTACAAGAGCTGCTCATGATTACTCTGTTCGTTACATGGGAGGAGCCAACAACGCTGACGAGCAGTCAGCTCTTCCCCAGCAACCCAACACATTTAACCCATGCGCCCTCTCACCGGCAACCCCTCCCCTGTCCTCAGCTCCCCCCACTTCCAACACCCCAACAACCGATATACCGGTAACCGACACGATTGACCTGCATGCAAGCCGCCTGGCGCGCTTACGACTCCCGAGTGGCCCCTGGCACCGCCCCTGGCCTTCTCACTGCTGCCCCTGGACCTCGACATCCGCTGCGGTGAGGTCGCTGATAAAACCCTTCAAACCTTTTCTCCTACACAAAGCGCCGACACCCACACGGCGCCAACCGCCGCCGGATCGCCCCTCTAGCATATGCGAAGGGATGCGATGGTACCACTGCACGGACGACAGCCAACCGGCGGGACATCCGGCTGGCTACCAGCCACTAGTCATCAACCACCAACTAACCAAACTAACGGCACCAGCGGTGGAAGGCAGCGGCCGCTCGCTGAGGCGAGGGAGGGAGCGCTGGCCCTCCCCGGTGCGGCGGCGGCTCAGCTTCTAGCCTACTACACTACTGGGTAGCGCCGCCGGTGGCTGCCCCGCCGGTGGCGCCGGGCTTGGTGCCATGGTGCTCGATCTTCTCCTTGATGGTGTCCCGGGCGTCCTTGAGGCTCTTCTTGATGTCATCTGCGGCGGGACCAGGCAGTGTCGGGAGGACGGGTGGGTGGGGGGTGCCCTCTGGGTGCGTGGGGGAGACACCGGGCTATGAAGCTACGTACAGGAGGCTTGCCGATGAGAGTCTTTACCAATGCCGAACATCGCAGTTCGCAGAACCTCGCGCATACGAGGCCGACGCAATCATGCTTTCGCCGCATCAGGGCGCGGCAAGCTCCTGTCCGCACGTTTTGAATGGAGCTGCGGGCATCAGCAACCCCCTACCAGCCCTGATCGCTGCCTTTGCGCACCGCGCCAAACTTTTAATACCGGTAAAGCGCCATAACGCGCACTCCGTCAGCAGCTGGGCCGGCTTGGGAAGCGCAGTCGGCGGCTACATTTCGCAACACTCCGACACGCCATCAACCCAGGTGGCTGGCGCACCTCGGCGCTTGAAAATGAAGTAGCCGCCCACGCCCACCGCGATTGCTCCGAGCGCAGAGATGCCGCCGATGATGAGCTTGCGGCGTAGGTCCTCGTCCGTCTCAATGCGGGTGCGCGCACGTTCCGTCTTCTCCTGTGGAGGGCAGAATAGGACCCGCAATCGGGGCGGATTATTGTTGGTAAGGTTGGTAGAATCAACCGAGAAGAGGGATGGTGTAAGGCTGCAACGCTCTGTGGCGCGCGGGCCGGGCTGGCGATCTCGGAGATTCAGGCGCGCGCGGCGCCAGCCGCGGGGCGCCGTTTGCCAAAAGTCCTGGAGCGCACCTTGGCGGACTTGGCGGTGTCCTCGCCAGCCCTCTCCGCCTTTTTCGTGATGTTCAAGGTCATCTTTTTCGTTGCGAGGTGAGGCGGGGTGAATCGACTGACCCACTGGTCACAGAATTGTTGCTGATGATAAAGGTGCAACTCAATCAATGATCTGTATGAGGAGTATCGGAAGGTGTGTGTGGTAATTTAGGTTTCAGACAGGTACAAATGGTTTCATGTGCAAAGGAGCGAGTACGGCACTGACGCAGTCGGGCCTTGGGCCGCTTGCCGAAATCGACGTCCCACATCGGCTTTCAGCCGCGGGCGTTACGGGGTACCCATGCCTCCAGTTGGTTTCGATCTCCGAACAAAGAGGTTGCAGGCATCACAGGCCCAGCCACAAGGAGCGTTCCTAGTCGGTACTTGGCGCGAGTTGAAGCCTGAGAAGACGCCGCGCCGCAGTTAATGTGCGAAATGGGAACAAGGCAGCACTCCAGCGTTGTCCTGGGCGCGCAAGCGGGGACAGCGACAAGGTTTACAGGCAACGAACAAAGTCGCGGGGTCAGCCGCGCGGGGAGGAGGTGATGTGTCCCAAGCACATTGCCCTGATCGCACGTTGGTCAACAGAGCGAGCCTACGATAAGAAGTTTCTTGAGCAGTCGTAGGAACGTGTGGAGGGCCATGTGCCCTCCGATGTGCACATAGGATGTGCACATGTGCTCAGCCGGATGCTCCCGCAGTGAGCAGCGTTTCGGCGGCACTGCTTCTCCAGGGACCTACACACTTCCCAAGTTCAGCGACACAAGCACGGGGAGACGCTGCGCATACTTGTACACCGGACACGACACACTGGCTGGCAAAGGCCCGTCGCCCCCTGGGGAGCCATCGTGGCGTTTTCTCTATGCTAGCGGGTTTCGGTGATGTTCTCCCCCTGGGGGGTTATCCACGTACAAGCCGGAGCCGAAAAGGGGGGGGTTCACTGGTTACTGTCTGGGGGGTCAGGGAGTGCTAAGCTCCTGTCTGGGGGGGGGGGGGCTCGCGCTGTCTGGGTGGCCTGATTGCGCCTTCCCCTCCCTGGTCATTTCCGTCACAATGCACATCTACACTTTTAAGGGTCTGGAGCCCACTGTAACAACAACACGACCAGCACCACCAACACCAACAACGCCATTGCACAAAGCCGCCATGAGTAGAACGGAACGGAGACGCGGCACCGGTGCGCCGCAGCCAACCATGCAAAGCGCAGCGGGCAGAGGCAAAGACAGACGGTCTGGTTCTTTCCTTCCTAACAGCGCAGCCATCCTGACGCGGCCGTCAACGCCTTTGCGGCCGAGGGCAGCTGTGGCACACACAACATACTGTCCCCGCCCCCGCTCCAAGGGGTGCAAAATACTTGCCATTTCAACCCAAGATCTGGAGCCCACCGTAATATAACAACAACCACAAGTTCCACAACCCAAACTATCCAAGCCCCGCAAGCCATCGCCGTCATCAACCATCAACCACTCGCGCCGCCACCGGGCAAAGTCCTTTTGCCAACAGCACGCCAGCGGTGGGAGTGCAGAGTCACCGGCAGGTCTTCACGTGACATGACTTGAGTTGACATCTGACATGAACTGCTTGATTTGTCGCACCCTGTCACCCATCCAGTCGCGCCGCGTTTCGCGCCACACCGGCTGTGCAAGTGTCCAGCAGGAGACCACAGTCCCTCTCCCGACCGCCGCAAGCCGCAAAACCCCCACTGCAGTGACCAAAGCTAACGTTCGGCTCCCGCACGGGGGCCGCTGAAGGTATACGACCCACGTCCGCACGTCCATCCGCAGGCCGCCGAGCCTCACTCACAACGCCCCCTCCTTCACCGCCTCACCCTCCCGCTTCCGCTGCAAAAAGAGTAGCTCCACACAAACAGCGTGCACAGGCGTTCAACGCACAGCTCCACCGACCGCGCACACACCTCCGTTCCGCTTCTGAGCAGGCCTAGACCCTGTGCGCTCTGTGGGCCGCCGCGCGGCGCGCGGCGGCTTTTCATTTGGTCACCTTGGGCAGCTCAATCCTGAGCTTCCTCTCCACCGCCGCGCCGCACAGCGGGCAGGGGCTGCCCAGTGCGAAGCCGCCCTCGCAGCCGGTGCACAGACAGATGTGGACAGTGGAGCCGTGCAGCACGGACACCTCCCGCGGCCGCACCTGGCAGATGCCGCACAGGTCCGGGTGCAGGTTGGGGTTGCTGCCCCACAGGCCGCCGCGCGGCGCCACCATGCCAACGCTACCGCCATCGCTGCTGCCCGCGGAGGCCGGCGCGGTCGTGGACGCCGCCGCGTTCGCCACCGCCGGCGCCGCGCCCTGGGAGCGGCTGGTCAGGGTGACCAGTCCACGGGCAAGCGCGGGGTTGAGGCCCACCAGGCTGTTGCCGGCCAGGGCGCCCTTCGATGGCGGCTGAACCAGGGGGCGAGGAAACAAGGCGGGGGCCGCAGGGGCTGCCGCAGGAATGGGAACAGGCACCGGTACCGGCACTGGTACTGGTACTGGGACGGGGACTGGGACCGGCACGCTGTCATGGTGGCCTTTGGAAACTTGAGGAGCAGGAGGCGCCGCCGCGGTTGCGACCCGAGCGGCTGCGGTAGGCATGGATGCGGGGACCGTGGACGGTGGCGTCGCCGTCGCCGTCTTGCCGGTGACGACGGAGGACCATGCCGGCTGCGAGGACGGCCGAGGAGGCGGATTCGGGCGGGCCGCGGGAGGCGGCGGCGGTGGCCGTGTTGGCGCGGCGGCGGAGAGCGCGCCAGGAAATGCCGCCAAGTGCGTCAGGGTTTGGCGCGGCACGGTGGGTCCGGCAGCAGCGGCAGCCAACGAAGCAGCCAAGTTCCGTGCAGCATAGGCAAAGGTGGCGGCCGCAGGGGGGGAGGCGGTGGCGGCAGCAGGAGCGACAGTCTCTGGAACAGCTGAGGCGGCGGCGGCGGCAGGAGAGGAGGCGGCGGCCGAGCGAGTTGAGCTGCCGCCGACGGGCGACGGGGCCGCGGCCGGCGGCGGCTCGACGGTGGCCTCCTGGCGCGCGAGCGACGCTGTGAACGGCAGGGCTGCGGAAAGGGCTGCGGCCACGGAGCCCGCAATGCTGGACCCAAATACTCCCCGGGAGGGCGATGGGCCCGCGACGGCGGCGGGAGCTGCGTCCGCGGCAGGCGGCGGCGTAGCGGCCGCGCCGCTGCTGGCTGCGGAGCCGCCGCCAGCCTTCGCGACGGCGGCGGACTGGCGTCTGGGACGGGCTGACCTGGCATGTTCCTGATCGGCCTGCTTGCGTGCCGCGTCCGCGTCGGCGCCCGTTCCCATCGACGTTCCCTTGTTGGGCGACGAGCGCTCAGAGGCCGCGTCAGCGAAACCGCCGGCGGCGGTCGCGGCAGTTGCAGCAGTGGCACCGCCTGTTGAGCCGTGCACCGACGAAGCAGCGGGCGGAACTGCTGCAACAGGCGCAGGCTCCGGCTTGCCTCGGTTGGTCGCCTGTCCCGCCTGCGTCACACCAGCTGCAGCTCCCGGCTTGGGGCTGGTCGTAGCCGCCGGCGCCGGTTGCGGCGCTTGCTTCGTTTGCTTCTGCGCTCCAGGATTAGGCTGCTGGTGCTGTTGGGGGCTTCTCCCGCCGGGCCTGTTGCTGCGTCCAGCGGGTGTCTCGGCGGGGGCGCTCCTCCTCCGCGACCTGGAGAACAAACGCAAGCCCTTGAACGCGGACACGAACTTGGTTGGCGACCGCAACAACTGAGGCTTTGTGGCAGCCAGGAATGCGGCGGCCACAGCGATAAAGGTCAGGACGAGGATCGTACTCCAGTCGATATCGCTGTAAGCGCCGGAGGGCGCGGGCAGGAGCTTGTCCTGCGGTTCGTCCTTGGGCTTGGATTTGGATGCCTTGGCGGGCCGCTCCTGCAGGCCATGCGCGCACAGTGGGACATTGAAGGGGTTAGGGTTTGTGCGGCTATCCGAGGGGAGGTCGGTCCGGGCTACAAGAAGTCGCCGCCAATGGGGCCAGTCCGCAACGGAAGCCTTGCTTGCTTGGGACGATGGTGGCACGACGGTGGAAGGTTTCCCGCCAAAACGCATCCTGGCGAGTGGCAAGCCTTTGTCCGGACAGCGAGACAGGCTCAACAACAAAAGATACCCACCTCCCTGGCCCCTCTACGCGTCATCTCCACAACCCCCTGCGATGCTTGCGAGACGTGTGGCCCCCCGGCAGAGAGAGATTATTCCATGCCCCTAGCCCTCCCGCCCCCAAAACTCACCTGCGACAACGGGCCGCTGCTGCCTCCACCTCCACGACCAGCTCCTCCACGCGCGGAAGCCGGGCGCGTAAGGCCCAGCGCCTGCTCGATAGCCGACGGCTCCGCTTCGTCGCTCTTGTCGTACAGGTCGCCGGTGTCGTCGAACGTATCGCACATGGGAACGCGGTCCAGGTACTCGTACTCGTCATCACCCTCGTCGTACATGATCTCGTCCTCGTGCCAATCAAAGCTGCCTGGCATCCAGTACCGGCTCAACCAGCGGTCGTGGCCTTTGCAGATGTACCACAAATAGTCCGGGGCATCGTCCGGAAGCGGGTCGGCAGCAGCGCGCCCAAACAGCCCCGACGAGCCGGAGCCGCGGCCAGAGCCCGAGTCCGAGCCGCCCGTCGAGCCCGCCTGCGAGCGGGCTTGCCCTGCCTTGCGTGTGGCCTCCGAGCTCTTTTCTCGGGCAGCCCTGTCGGTGGAGCGCTCCGCGTCCGATTGCGCAAGATTGCGAACCGCGGGCTCCGTTTCCAGCGCCACCCACACCGCGTCCCGGCCGTGACGGCCATTCGGCGCCGGCGCCTTGCGTGCCGCCTCGCTCGTCGCCGCACTGGATCGGCCGCCAGCCGCGCTGCGCGCCCCGGCACCGCCCCCACTGCCGCTTTCGCTTCCGCCTCCGCCGGCCCGAGCGGACTGCGTTGCGAGGTCCTGATGAGTTTCGACCCCTCCTATGTCCGGCACGTCCCTCATGTGCAGTTCCCACTCCGCAGACGACAGAAGTGAGAACTCACGGCGACGCCAATTCACCGACGCCAGCCCCAGGCCCTCGCCCTGCAGCTTCCGCAGCGCCTCGACCGCGCGCTTGCGGACCTCTGGTCCCGCGAGCACATCCGGGCTGCTGGCCGCCATGAGAGCCTCCATCGCCATCTGGGCCCCTTTCAGACCGTTGCTACGCCACGCACGGGCCGCCAGGATGTTCACACGGGCAGCAGTGCGCAGGTTGTCCAACCATTCCGCCCCGGCACCGATCGATGCGTTGGCGGCGCAGGCGGGGTAGCCGCGCGCGCAGCCGCGGGACTGCAACCCGCCACCCAACTTCGCCCACGCAGCAGCGTCCACGCACGACCTTGGACTGCAGTAATGGTCGCGTAAGAGCCCGCTATAGCTTGGGAGGGCATATGCCGGCAGGTTGGGCATTTGCGTCACCCATTGAACGAACAAATTACCGCAAAAACAGGAATACAGCACACACCCGCAAACCCAGGCCCAGCGGAGGAGACGCAACCAGGTGCGCGGATAATGCCCATGCTCCTCTCTCGTATACGCCATGGCCTCGTCCACGGCTCTACCCGAGAGCTTGCCCCGCGCGTTGACAAGCTCGTTTCGTTTCAGCGCAAATGTGGTCTCCCATTGGTTGCGCTTAATCTCCGTGATCACCTGGGCGGTCACCCAGACAAAGAACATGCCCACGGCGCCGAGTGCAATGCTGCCGACGTGGCCCTCCAGCACCGCCAGCAAGAACGACGCAGACGCCTCGTATGGGCTCAGCAGCAGGAGAAGAAGGTTGTGCGTGATCGGGTAGGCGGCCAGCAAGTCAACAAGGCCGAGCAAGCCGCCGTATGCAAAGCCCAGAGCGATGAAGAGCTCCACCAGCGTTGGCCAGGGGAAGGAAAGTCTCTCCTCGAGGCTCGGCGGGTCGGCGGCTCGGGCGCGGATATGTCTTGAGGGACGCGTGTCGGTTTGGCAGGAAGCGGGGGGGAGGGGCATGAGGGTTGGCAGGCGGTGGGATTATCCACGAATGGGCCGGAGCCCGTGCGGAGGGGCGAGGGTTGGGGAGAGCCGATCGGGCAGGAGACGAAGAGGACACGCCGAGGGTCGCTCTGTTGATGCTCTGGCGCCGAGGGAGCGCTTCGCAGAGAGCCATCGCAAATGAGTTGAGGAGACGGCAGCGGGAGGATGGCACGTGTACATGGGCGAGCGAGAGCAGATCATTTCAAGCAACTTGCCAGGAGACCCAAAAGCACGGGAAAGGACGACGCTTCGCGGCCCGATGCCCCAAACACCACTCTCAGGCAGCTCTCCTTCCCTTCCCCGACTCACTTCAGCCGCGTGGACTTGGACTCCGCACCCCACCCCTTGCTCTGGCTGGAGTGCCGTTCCTCGGAAATTGCCTGCAGCAGTAGCAGTAGCAGTAGGCCAGTAGCACAGGTTCACGGATTAGCGCGGCGCTCAGAATCCGAGAGCGGCCAGGCGGACGTGGACAGCGAATGGTTTTCGACTTTCCAACCCCCTTACAATGAGGTCCTTTCTCCGCTCGCGCCAATCGTCGTACATCGCATGACAGCCGAAGATAAAAATGCCCCAGGCGAAAGCCTGGCAAATGACAGTCCATTTCTGCTGCCAGGCCCAGTCCATCTGCATCAGCAGCCAGGAGGTGACGTCCGTGAGGGGCCAAGCGGCGCCTGGCGTTAGGAGCTCCGGCGTGAATGCCAGGAGGGCCCAAGCGCACAGAGCGAAGCAGCAGAGCCACTCCTGCCAGGACATGAGCGCGAAGACGATGGAGAGTTTCAACCACCAGCTGCAAAGAAGGGGAAAGGAATGGCGAAGGGAACGAGGGCGCACAGATTTTGCACAAGATGACGGGCTCGTGGCAGGGTAAGGATTGAGTTTCCTCTGCGTTGCAAACAGTCGCCTCGAAAGTGCTAGATAAGTGGGCCATTACGGCATTCGCGGCAGGGAATCAATATGTTTCGCAGGAAACAAAGAATTAGACGCGGGACGCGGGGTGTGTATCGCAAGCGCTCGAGGGCGGCAGGCCCCGTCGCGAAGGCCGCCTACGGCCATTCCTAGAGCGCCCACCCGGGTGACAAGCGTGCTGTATGCGTCACCGACATGGGGAGCTCAAGAACAGCCACTCGGTGGAGTATGTGCACTATACATGCACATATGAAGCGTGTGCCACGTGAGTGTCGGTGCGCTAGGGGAGTTATCCACGTGTAAGCCGGAGGGGGGGGGCTGCCTTCCCGGGGTGGGGGAGGGGAAGGGCCCGACGAGGTCAACGCGCAACTCACCTGACTCCATACTGATCAGCGAGGCCCACAATTTCGCGAAGCCTGTAGAAGAGCGTGAGCAAGCCGATGTACTGGTCCCCCATGGTACAGCGAAAGACAGCGCGGAGATCTCTCCTCCACAACAACATCGTACGCAGGAGCAAGGGAACAGCCAGGAAGCATGCCAGCAGGCCGCCTATTGCCTTCGTCCATTCACCAGAAAGGAAGAAGATTGTCTGGACCGTAAGTTGGGAGCTGTAGGTGCTGGCAGCAATCATGACTAGAGGCCATGCCATGTGCGTATATTGTGTTATGGCGGCCAGCATCAAAAGACCGGTGTCCCATGCGTGCGATTCCGGAAGCGGAACTGCGGTAGCGTTTGCTGATACAATCTTGGCCATCGCTCTAGTAAGAGTTGCAATCGTTGGCATAAAGCCTCATAAGAACCACTCTCGGCGGGGCAACACCCTGGTTTTTCGCGGTGTTCCCGCCAAGTGGCAGTTTCCAGAGAATGTTCACAATTCTTGGTCGGCCACACAAACAAGTATAGCCTGTGCGATTACAATCTGATGGGGAGCAATCCACGGTCCTTGCAAAGCCGCCCTTCGCCGAAGTACGCTGTCGGCGCAGGCAACCTGAATACGTACAGACACTCGTACATACGGAGCGGGCAGGGTTGCTGCGTTATTTTGTGGGAGCTTGAACCAGCGTTCGAAACGTGGCGCACCGGCACCGAATGAACTGCGGGGTTGATGCGTACAAGCACCGTCCTGAGCGGTGAGCGAGCGCAATTTCGTTGAAATTTCTAACGCAGTGTGCTTACAATGGCCTGGCTTACATGAAGGATCTTCTTCTGAATGCCGGAATGGTCCCTCGACTAACATATCAGGCAGCGGTTCTGTCTCTCAATAAAGCGTCATCACCGCACACCGGGGTCTTCCTGCGCCGACTTTTCGAAGGCACGCAGACCTGTGCTGGCGTTGCTGCTTGTCCAGGACTATACAGCAGTGCACCTGAAAACCAAAGGCATGTGCACGGTGCAAGTCACCCTGTGCAAGTCAGAAGTCACTATCCAGGTTTTGCTTATGTGATGCACTTCGGTTGGCGGCCCCAAAAGGATTGGGGCCGCCAACCACAATGCATCCCATTCGCCGGCGCCGGCTGCGGCGCTTGCTTCGTTTGCTTCTGCGCTCCAGGATTAGGCTGCTGGTGCTGTTGGGGGCTTCTCCCGCCGGGCCTTTTACTGCGGCCAGCGGGTGTCTCGGCGGGGGCAATGCACGCCGGCGGGCTGAGGTCCTACGACCCGGCCCCAACTTCCAGATTGACCTGGGACAGCCTGGGACTTGACGCAACCGCCGCTGCGCACACTGCGCGATGAAGTCTCCTCCCCCTCGTAGGACCACGGCTCTTCGTAGCCATAACTGTAATCGCTGTAGCGGTAGTCGTCGTACTCGTCGCAATGCGGACGGCTGTTGATCAAATCATAGTGAAGGTCGCCATAGTCGTCTGTGTGGTCGTTGTAGTCCAGCTAGGCCTGGTGCCAACGATGAGCGCTCGAGCGCCCATAGTTGCGAAACAAGCGGTCGTGGGCCTGGCATGTGTAGACAACAGACTGCGAGGGGTCCTCCGGCGACTTTGGCCCTTTCCGACCGGTCGCCGCATGCATCGATCGAGCAGCGCGTGCTATGTGGCGTCCCACGCCTTGCGCTTACTGTCGGTGAGCAGCATTACCGTCACCCATGTGACACACATGACGACAACAGTGAGACACCCAAGCGACGGCATCACCCTGCCACAGCGAGATGCAGAGGGACGTCGACATATCAACATATGGAAAGGAAAGCAGGTGCACGCGGGGATGAGCCTCGTAATTGAAGTCCCGCAGGCCGACCAGGCCGAAAAAGATGCCGTACACAAAGTTCGCGGCAGTGAACAACTCGAGCAGCGCGGGCCATGGGAGCGACAGCCTCTCGCTGTAAGCTGCGCGAGTCGTAGGCGGCCTTGGCGCCCATTGACCTTTGGGGGCGGGGACACGCGCGCGCAAGCACCAAGCAGGGGAGGCGAGGGCGACCGATATGCAGCTCGGCGAGCAGCATCCAGGATGTCCTTTGCGGTGTTCCTGTGCGCAGGACAGATGGATCACCTGGAATCAGCGCGCGAATGCGGATCAGAGCAAGCGACAGCAATGAGGATGCGAAAATCACAATGCGGGACCACTAGGGTCCTGCACTGGCGCAACTCCGAACCTCAGGGGGCCTGCCCACTGCAGACCAGCAGCGCCCTCCCTCGTGTCCGCCCAGCATTGAGGGAGGGTTGGTCCCAAGGGACCCACCGGCGGTTAGTGCTAGGGCACTGCCTAATGTGGCAGCCGGGCACGGATATGGCCGTTTGCGTCCGTGTGGAGGAAAGGGTGGGTGCTTGGGACATCATCCCAGTTCGCGCGGGCGTCTATAACGAGCGCAAAACAGCGCTCCCAAAAATCTGCTTCGATACTAACCCCTACTCGATCGCAAAAACCTTGATCGGGCGCGGCTGCCCGGGACTTGTAAAGCAACTGCCGCCCTCGTTCCAGCGCTACAATTGCCGCCAGCACAACATTATCCCAAACCTTGCCTACGATGCCTGCTGGTGGCTCAGCTAGCCATAGTTCACATCGGGAGATGTGGCCGCCGGTCGCACCCTCTAGCTTCGACCTCAAATGTTGCGCTACTCTGCAGTCCCAAAAGTGATGCATGCGGTCGCCCTGCGACATGGTGTCCCCGCACGGTCACCTCGCCACATTTGGGCCTCCCAAATGCGCACGGTGCATGGGGAAGCCCGCGAAGCCGTCCATCGCCAAATGTCAATACGGTTCTTTGTTCTCGTTCTCCCACTTCACCTTCCAAAGGCGGGCAGAAGTGGGCTCCCACTTGGCTACTCTCTGCTCCGTGGGTTCTGGCGTGCCCATCGCCTCACCCACGAAAGCCTGGTGCTTAGCCCGTAACTCCGCCCTTGCCCCATGCATCTGCAGCCAGGTGGCCACGCGCGTGGAGAGTTGGGCGAGTGGCACTGCCGTCTCTCCAACTCTCAAGCCTAAGCACCGCACCACTTTTAACCACGACTCTGTCTCGGGTGGAGCCGCCTCTAGCCCGTTCACATCTTCCATCGTTGCTATGGCCGCCTCTATCCATCCCGAATTAGGGAATTAGGGAACTCTTAGAGCGCATTCCAAGGGGATGGGTAGAGGCGGCCATAGCAACGATGGAAGATGTGAACGGGCTAGAGGCGGCTCCACCCGAGACAGAGTCGTGGTTAAAAGTGGTGCGGTGCTTAGGCTTGAGAGTTGGAGAGACGGCAGTGCCACTCGCCCAACTCTCCACGCGTGTGGCCACCTGGCTGCAGATGGATGGGGCAAGGGCGGAGTTACGGGCTAAGCACCAGGCTTTCGTGGGTGAGGCGATGGGCACGCCAGAACCCACGGAGCAGAGAGTAGCCAAGTGGGAGCCCACTTCTGCCCGCCTTTGGAAGGTGAAGTGGGAGAACGAGAACAAAGAACCGTATTGACATTTGGCGATGGACGGCTTCGCGGGCTTCCCCATGCACCGTGCGCATTTGGGAGGCCCAAATGTGGCGAGGTGACCGTGCGGGGACACCATGTCGCAGGGCGACCGCATGCATCACTTTTGGGACTGCAGAGTAGCGCAACATTTGAGGTCGAAACTAAAGGGTGCGACCGGCGGCCACATCTCCCGATGTGAACTATGGCTAGCTGAGCCACCAGCAGGCATCGTAGGCAAGGTTTGGGATAATGTTGTGCTGGCGGCAATTGTATCGCTGGAACGAGGGCGGCAGTTGCTTTACAAGTCCCGGGCAACCGCGCCCGATCAAGGTTTTTGCGATCGAGTAGGGGTTAGTATCGAAGCAGCTTTTAGGGAGCGCCTACGCTGTTTTGCGCTCGTTAGAGACGCCCGCGCGAACTGGGATGACGTCCCAAGCACCCACCCTTTCCTCCACACGGACGCGAACGGCCATATCCGTGCCAGGCTGCCACATTAGGCAGTGCCCTAGCACTAACCGCCGGTGGGTCCCATGGGACCAACCCTCCCTCAATGATGAGCGGACACGAGGGAGGGTGCTGGCCTGCAGTCGGCAGGCCCGTGAGGTTCTGAGTTGACTCAGAATGCGCCAGCGCAGGACCCTAGTGGTCCCTCATTGTAACTCTCGCATCCTAATTCGTCTGGCTGTGGTCAGGCCCTCACGCAACTGCAACGGAAAATCCCCAAGGTCTCTGATTGCCAGAATACCACTAACACACGCTTCAAAAAAAACGCATGAGCACCGGGACCGTACCTTGGGGTTAACTCGGCCCAGTGAGCCTTGTGGCATGGCCTCGTATACCGTGCTCGACGCTGCCCTACAGCGGACTGCAGTCCCAACCGAGGTGAAACCTGGGAGGGAGCACAGGTCCGCAAACTCGATCTCCAAACCCCCTTGCTGATCATCACTCGCCTTCAGTAGTGGGTTGTCCCTTAGTGGGGTGTTCACTACCCACGGTCCCGGTTCTATGTGCTCCTCCGAAATCACGACCACCGGGGGGAGAGAGCTTGAAGGCCCCACAATCCTAGCTAGTCCCAAAGACCCTAAGACAAAAAGGTGGGCGGTGCAAGCGCTGGCAGCTATCATAACGAGAGGCGGGCGAAAAGATGTGTGCCCATAGCATTACGGACACAGTCATGAGAAGACCGGTATCCCATGAGTGCGATCTCGGAAGCGCAATTCCAGCATCGCCTGCTATAACAGTTTTGTCCATCACTATAGAAAAGGTTGCGGCTATTTGGACAAACCCTGTCGCAACCCGTTCCGACAGCAACGTTATCCTGCGTCCGTTGAAGTTCCCGCCAACTGGCGTGTCCTGAAGGAGTGTACCTGAATAAGATAGGAAAGCTAACGCCGCGGGCAACCACGATAAAGTACAAGGCTGTCCAGAACCAAGAAGCTCAAGGGCAGGCTGTTCGGCGTCAACTGTTGCCAAAGGCTACGTTGAGCATTTCCGTGCCACGCCACATAGCCTTGCTCCAGATGCAAAACGTTTCAGCGCAAACTTTAGTTGGAGCTGATTGCTGAAAGCCTTCTTAAAACCAATAACCTCCAAGTGTGCCGTAGTATGTGTACGGCGGATTTGCTGATCCAGCGGGCCTTGGCTCGCCTGGGAAATGCCCGTCAGATAGCCAAGTAAGAATGTATATCTCTGAGGTTTGTTAGTTGCGATTAGTGGCGGGCAGGGCGTGTGCCAGAACGGCTGTCTACAACGTGGAATTACGCATTAACAGGCACAATGCAATCTTGTGGACTGCCTCTGAAATCACACCGGGTCGCCAGATTAGCGAACGGTAGTCTGCTTGGCCAGACCAGCTGTGCTCGCCGTGTTGAGCCCATCACGTCTGCATACAACGGCAACGCTCGCCTAGTAGCAAGCTCTGGGACATCCACTTCAGGGAGCAATGCGCAATTGGCGATCGGGCACACCGTTGTGACCTTATTGGATGGAGCGCGGCGCGCTGTCACTCTCAAAGCGCTGAAGGCTCGCCGCAAGATGCAGCGGGAGCTTGATAAGTGAGTTCGTTTTGTAATTAAGCAACAATTGTATAGCGACATTTGGAGCCACTGACGCGTAACGCCACCGTAACGCCATCACTGTGCAGCGCCGAGCTCTTGGGCAGCGTTGCAGGCCCCCAACCTGGTTTGGCGATGCTCGCTGCACTTACCATACCGCCGATCCCCGGAAATGGCTTGAATGACCTACTCACCAACCGTGTTTTCCTGGTCGGATTTTGGTCGTGGTTCTCGGCTCAATTCCTCAAGGTGCGCTGGCCTGGCGGATGGGCGAGAGCGTGCTTGCCTGGTGCGGCGGGGAGGCTAGGGGCCAAGCAGCCTTCGCAGTTGCCCGCTAACCTGATTTGGGTTGCTCCCCTCCGCCACTGCTGCGCACAGATCTTCACAAAGCGCTTCAAGAAGGGCGTCTGGGACGCGGGGGCAATGCTGGAGTCGGGCGGGATGCCCTCCTCGCACTCCTCGCTGTGCGCGGTGAGGATGCGGCGGCCTCCTCGCTGGTTGGGTCGGCCTGCGTGTATGTGTATACGGTGTTGTCGTACATTGGAGCCCCTCGAAATCCCAATTATGTCCTCCCCTGCTGGGGCCGCGCCTGGCCAGGTTCCGTCACCTACCATCTGATTCAGGCCTCGAAAATTTACTAGGGTGCTACACCGCATTGTGCCATGACGTGGCACGGGCTGCATCGGCACCTCTCACCGCTGGCAGCGGCACACGTGGATCCCGCCTGGGTACTGTACGGCAACCGCAATGACTCTTTTGTGACGTCGCGCGCGCGTTGCTCTGCAGGGCATCACCACAGCCATCGCCATCCAACAGGGATTTGGGAGCGCGCTCTTTGCAGCGTGCCTGTGCTTCAGCGTCATTGTCATGTACGACGCGATGGGTGTACGGCGGCATGCTGGTGGGTACGGCGCTGCGTCACATGGCGGCCCAGGGCCGAGGCGGGGTGTTGGTGGGGGTGGTGGTGGGTGGTGGTGGTGCTGCTAGGGAGGAAAAGGTTCATGCTGGTTCGTCGGTCGGCTCTCCAACGGCCGCAGCCGCCGGTGCAATGCGGGAGCCCCTGTGGGTGGAGCTCGGCGACCTGGTGATTAGGTCGGTCAACGGGTCGGTCGGTCGTCGGTCGGTCGGTCTTGAGGGGCCCACTTGGCCACCGGGTCATGTCAACTGCCCCGCCAAGTTGCGGGTTGTAGAACTGGGGAACTGACTCGGGAGGACCCGGCTGTGCCCCAGCATACGCTGCCCTCAGTGGCTCAGTGGCTCAGCACAGCCGATCGAACGCCTGCAATGGGCTCTGCGCAGTTGCACCCACCATTGCCTGCTTCGGCGGCGGCTTCAGCCGGTTGTGCCGGGTCTCCCAGCACCCGGGCTGGGGGGGGGAGTCCGTGGCTGGTAGCTTGAGGAGCCGCAGGAGCTCCGAGTTAGTGCACCCGCCCAATGTGGAGGCTCTGGTCGCGGGTACGCGCGCGACAACATCCCTTTCAGCACACAAACACACAAGTATCACGACTTCGACCACCGTGCGCCGACGCTCTGCGCCATCTGTTCAGCCCGTCATTCCTCGCCCTTCCCGACCCCCTGTCTCCCCTGTCTCCCTCCCGTCCGCTCCCTTTCCTCTCTCCCCTCCCCTCACGCCCCCAGGCAAGCAGGCCGAGGTTCTCAACAAGGTGATTGATGAGCTGCTGGATGACGACCACCCCATGGGGGAGGTGAAGCTCAAGGAGGTGCTCGGACACACGCCGAGACAGGTGGGGGAGGGGTTTCGGAGCCGGGGGGGGTTCGGAGCGGCGGGGCGGGGTGGGGCTTTGGAGTGGGACGATACGCGTCTTCGCGTTGGGTAGGGCGGGGCGGGGCTTCGAGGTTGGTGGCTGGCCATGTGTCCATGGGTCCGTGCACAGAATGGGGCGGGGCGGAAGGAGCCATCATCATCATCAGGTGACAGCGTGAGTGATAGCTACAGCGGACTGAAGGGCTTCGGCTAGGGGAACGGGATTTGGGTTGGCAGGAGCTGGGCGCTACCCGGAGAATGTGAAGCGGGTGCTGTGGTCGCTTATTCACTGAGCTGGGCCGGCGAGTTGGGCACGGCCGGGGGAGGTCGTGCTGCCCACTCGCCCACCCACCCGCCCACCCCGGCTTCCTTGCGACTAGCTGGCTTGCAGCGGGAGCTTCCACGCAGCCCAGCCTCTCCTTGCAGCTGCGAACGTATGCGCAGCCGCAAGCAAGATCCCAGGCCTTGCACGCAGCCGGTTCAGGTCAGGTCAGGTCTGATTCATTTGCATCCTCGTTCCTGGCCGCGCAGGTGGTCTGCGGAGGCCTGCTTGGACTGGCCGTGGGGCTGTTCTTCCCCGCCTAGGCCGGTCTGGCCTGGTGCGGCGTGGTGTGGTTCGGCCGGCCGGCCGGCAGCAGCAATTGCAGCTGCAACCGGCGCTGCGACTGAGCCGGTGGACGTTGCAGCCTAAATGCAGCGCGAGCCTGTGTGCGGCTGCGCCCTTGTCGCTGGCTGTGCAGCTCACGGGGCGGTGAGATCGCGGCCGGAGGATGGTCAGCCGGGCGGCCCGCTCGCCGCGCGCTGCGACGGCGGGCGGGCGGGCGTTTGGGGGCCTCATGGAAGCACGTGCGCACGGCAGTGGAGCCGGCGGCGGCGGGGCTCCAGCAGTGCGGGCTTGAACAGGGGCTTGAACAGCGGGCGGTGGTCCTGGAGGAGCGCTGCACGCCCGCTCTCTGTGACGGAGCCGCGGAGAGGGCAGGGAGGGAGCGCGGGGACGACGGCGATGGCGCGGGTGGGCGATGGCCGGGCGCGCCGGGGCTGGCAGCCAGCAAGGGGAGGGCGCTGGGCCTCCGGCAATGGGCGGGCGCTGGGAGGGCACCGGCGCGGGCGCGGGCGCAGCAGTTGTGCCAGCCGGCCGGGGGCATGTGTGCTTGTGAGCAGTCTTACATGGGGGGGACGGAGGGCGAAGGGGGTGATGCGGTGGTGGAGCTGCTCGCGGGAGCGGCGCTGCGTGCGGTGCCCGGGGGAAGAACTACTGCATATTGACATCGATATCGATATCGTAAGTGTGTGTGATTGTGTGAATGTGTGCGCGCGGCTCTTGTGTTGCTTCTATATAAAGGTGTGTGCGCGCCTGGGTGCGTGTGCGCACGTGTCTGGGAGGGGGTTGTTGTTACTACGACCGAAGAATTCGCTTTCAGGTTGTGCGTTTTGGAGCTCACACACGGCACACGACAGGGCGGTGAGCTGCACTCAGTTGCCGGTGGCTGGTGCTCGGGTTGGGTTGGGTACTGCTGCTCGGCGGGCCTGAGTTCGCCGCGATCCTGCTGCTGCCTGGTGCCTCGTGCCTTGTATCGGATACGCCCACGCTCCCACTCTGGGAGGTTCGTGCTGGCACGTTTTCGGGCGAGGTCTGCCGACGGCTGTTGCATCGTTTGAAAGACAAACTGAAAATAGAGTTCGACCCCCTGACCTTCGCAATGTCGCGAAGGGGCGGGTTGAAGGGGCTTGTTGTCTTGCCGGCGCTCGAAGGGACGGATGGGGACGGAGGCCAGTGCATGGAGACGCGCGCTTCTCGGAAAGGAGTCCGCCGTCAGTTGCGACCCGCTACGTGCATGCACACGCACACACTTACAGTCTGCGTCTGGGTCTACCTTCAGGGGGTTTCAGGGGGGGCGGGCTGCGGGTCGTCTTATGGCCGACCGGGCGGGAGGGGGCGGGCTGCGCTTAGTTCGGGCGCGTTCGGCTGGGGTGGTTCGTGGGTCCTTTTGCCGGGGTTTTTGCGAACGCGGGGCCGCAGCTGCATTGAGGTGAACTGCCCGCAATGAGGAGCAGCCGACACTTGGCTTGCTGTGATTTTGTTGCAGCGCTGCGCTGTGGTTGTGTTGCAGCGCTGCGCTGTGGTTGTGCTCAAGCGCTGCGCCGGGGACCGGTGACCCGGCAGGGGGTCGTTTTCCTGAGCAGCGGGGTGGGGGAACCGACCTGTGTCGGCCTGTGGCGTCGTTCGGTCCCTTTTTTTGGTGCGGCGCGGTGATGCGCTGATTTTCTTGCTTCCAGCTTGCCGCTGTGCTGCTGGGACTGTAATGACGGCACGTGTCTTCCAGGCAGGCGGGAAGTGACGATTTCGGCAGGAAGCGAAAGCGGAAGTGAAGCGAGGAGGATCTACCCTTCCTTGCGGTCATACCAGCAGAGCATGCTGCCACCCATGGCGACCAGCTCCCCGCACACGAGCCGACCAAACTCTGCCCCCGGGACAAGACGCCGCGCCGCGGCGGATGCCCTGCCCCTGAAGAGATGCCTGCTGCAGAATCCGGCCGCCAAGTCGGCGTCCTGACCCCTTGAAGCGCCCCGTCCCCCATTTCTCCGCCCCGCGACCCGCTGCGACTGTGATGTCCCGCCACCCAACCACCCTGCACTTCGTCACCGCCCCCCACACGCCGAAATGAACGCAGCCGGTCACGCATCAGGCATCACCCATCAGGCATCACCCCCTGCCGTTACACGCTCACATTCCAATACCCGACTCGGCTGCAGCCCGGGCGAAGAGCCGATCACCCCCCCTCCCGCTCCTCCCCTACGCGCCGCCCTCGGCTCTGGCGACCGGTACCATGTCGACCGCATACACGCAGTCATCCCGGCAGCCCGCCAGCAGGGACACCGCCGCCACACGCGCGCGCCGCCTCAGCAGCAACCGGACCGGCGCCAGCGAGCGCGATTCGCTGCCACCGTTATCGCCGCCGCCGCCGCCGGGTAGCCCGGTGGCCGCCGCCACCGCCGCTCCTAGAGCTGACTCAGAAAGCGGCTTCTTCTCCAGTCCGTCCGGCGCGGCGGGCTGCTGGCCCTGGCCTGGGCTTGGGCTTGAGCCTGGTCCAGGGGGGGCCGGAGGGCACGGCGGGATGTGCCGCGCCGCGCCGCCGTGTCGGCCGTTGAGTGTGTCGAGTGCGCGACTGGCGGGCGGGCCCTGCTGGCCGGATAGCGGCAGCAGCGGCAGCAGCAGCGGCGACGAGAAGACCTCCCCTGAAGCGCAATATAAGAAGATGCGGAGGGGTGGGGGTCCGTCGTGGAATTATAATATGGGTGATAAGGCCTGTTGATCCGGCACGCAACAATGGCAACCGGGTACCGTGAGCGGGGGGGTGGGAAAGAGGTGAAACCGCAGCGATGGGTCGGACCGCAGGGAGAGGGTGGGCGCCTGCGTCGCCGCCGCGGCCGCAGCCAGGCGACGCGGGTCGCGGCCCCATCGCTGCTTGCGTGTACGGTAATTGACCATTCCTGCGCAGCTCCCCCACCCTGCTCCTGCCCCTGCCCCTGCGCCGCCATTCTCTCCGCTCCCACACATCGGCACTGCCGGTAGCCACTGCGCACCGGTGTGTGCCACCTCCCCCCCTGGACACCTCCCTCCCTCCCTCTCGCAGCAGCACTTCAGGGGGTCATCCCGGGAGGAGCTCAACCCGGCGCTCAACTCCCCCTCCTCCTCCTCCTCTTCCTCCTCCTCCTCCTCCTCCGGGTCCCACCCACGGGCCGTTCCCGCCCACCTGGAAATCGGCTCTCTCCCACCACCCCCGCATCTACCGCCACCGACCCATCCAGGCAGCCAGGGCGCCGCGGGCGCCGCGGCTCCGCGGTGAGCTGTACGACAATCAGGGCCCCGCTGCTGGCGCAGACGGCCACGACCGCGCGCACGCGAGCGGCGCCGCCGCCACCGGGCTGCGGCCGGAGCCGCCGGACGGCGGCGGCGCCGCCACCGCCGCCGCCGGTCGTGGAGTGAACGGGCGTCGCCGCCGCTGCGTGTGTGACGAGGGGGCGGCGGCGGTCGAGCCACGCGGGGCCCCATGTCGTACAGCACGGTGCGGCGGAGATGGGTCCGCAGGCCAGGTCGAGCAGCCACACGGTAGTGCCGTACGCTGCATCGATGCCGTACAGCAGGCCCGCGTGCGTGGCGGCGATGATGAGGCCCTCGCGTAGGGCCGGCGGCGCCGTGGCGGCGGCGGCGGCGGCGGCGGCGGCGGAGCCGCCGCCACCGCCTCCGTCGGCGCAGACGCTCTCGTGGCCCTCATCGGGAGTCATGTCCCCAGCGGCGGCGGCACCGTCGCCACCCCGCGACGAGACGCAGGGTGAGGCGCCGCCTGCCCATGCATGAGAGTGAGCTGGGGCTGAGGGGGCCGGGGGCGCAGCGGCGGCGCGGCCGCCGCTGGGGGTTCGTGACGGCGGCGCCGACGGCGGCGGCGGCAGGTAAGCCAGATCGGCAAATAAGTTCCCCTGGAGCCGGGCGGTCCAACGAACCCGGGGCGGGCCGCCGGCGGCGTCCTGTCGCTGCATGACGGGGATGAGGAGGGCAGGCAGGGCGGCAGGCAGGGCGGCCCGGAGTTGGGGACGGAAGCCGGACGGACGATCATTGCATGGATATGAGGGGAAAGCGGACTGCGGTGTGGCTCGAGGGGAAGGAGGAGCGGACGCGGACGCAGGCACACGACGGCGCCGTGTGTGCGCGCTGCACCCGGTGGTGGTGGTGGTGGCGGGGGGCGAGAAAGGAGAAAGGGGAAAGGGACGTCCGGGAAGGGGCGCTCCCTCCCCCCCCCGAGGTGTGCACGCAAGTGCCCGAGCAGGTTGAGGTGGTGCGGGCGAGGGCGAGCAGGCACACGCTGGTCGCCTACCGATGAGTGGGCTTCCGGAGCCTCCAGCCGCACCGCCCTCACGCAGCCGTCCACGTGCCCCACCACCGCCATGACCCCCGCCCCGCCCCGCTGCCGCTGCCGCTGCTGACAAGACCGCTGCTGCTGCTGCGGCGGCGGCGGCGGTGGCTGCCGCCGCCACTGGACCTCGACTTGTTCCTCCTCCTCCTCCTCTTCCTCCCCCTCCTCCTCCTCCTCCTCCTCCTCCTCCTCCTCCGGCGACGGCAGCGGCAGAGGCGGCAGCGGCAGCACCAGCGGCGCACTGAACACGGGCGCCGGGCCCCCCAGGACCCACAACCGGGTCAACTGCAGCCGCGGCAGCGGCCGCTGCCACACGTCCCGGTCCGCGTCCCGGTCCGCGTCCCGGTCCGCGTCCGGGGAGCCAGCACCACCGGCGGCTGCAGCTGCTGCGGTTACGCGGACGTCGGTCTCGTTGTCGATGTGGACCCGGATGCAGTGCGTGCTGCCGTCCAGCGCCGACGCAACCGCCAGGCGCAGGGACGGCGGCTGGCGCTTGTGGCGCGGGCGGTGGTGGTGGTGGTGCGATTGCTGCGGCCGTTGACCGGGTGGGGGGTGGGGCTCCTGCGCCTGCTCCTGATCCTGATTCGGATCTGATGGCCCCGTGTTCGGATGCGGGTGGGGGTTGCCCGGGCGGGGTGGGGGGGGCGAGGCCGGGGACTGCGGGAGGGACGTGAAGGCGGGCGGCGCGGACAGGGGTGCACCCAGGGGCAGCCTTTCGCCCCCCCCCCGAGGGAAGGGGCCGGGCGGGACGGGGAGGGCGGGGGGCGGAGCGGCGGAGAGGTGGAGAGGCGAGGTGGCACACGGATTAAGATAAGGTTAAGACCGGATGTCCAAGGCTCGAGAACAAGGTGCTGAAGGTTCGGTGGCGTACGTTACGGTATGGGGCGTGCTCAGGGCGGCGATCAGCGGGCGGTTTGGACTTAAGCGTCGGATACGGTGACCCGAGGGGCTGAAAGTGGTGAGTGGCTGAGTGGCTGATCGGCGGCCGGAACGCGGTCGGAGTGGCGATGTCCACACATAAGGCCTCCTTGGGCGCAAGGCCGACGCTGTCACCCGCCACCGTCGGCGGCGCAGTGAGACCAGCGGGTCAGTCAGTCAGTCACGTGTCCCAAGGCTCCAACAGAGCCTGTCCCCCGGGTGCCCCCCCCCCCCGGTCGCATCTCGCGCAACGAAGACCGCTTCCACGCATTCCACGGAATCCGCTGCAGTTACGGCCCTCCTCATCCAAACCCACCCCAGTCCACTCCCCCCACTTCCCCCACCTGGCGAGCACCTCGCCCGGCGGCCGCATGACGGTGAGCTGGCGGCCGTGGCCGGTGGCCCACACCGCACCGACCCACGGGTCACACACCGGCGGGCTCTTGAACTCCCCGCCCCCGTCCACCGCGCCCCTCATCGCCCCGTCCGCCAGGTCCAGACTGTACAGCAGCCCGTCACCGCAGGCCACCACGACGTACGGCACCAAGAATGACCGCCGCTGTTGTTGCCGCCGCTGCTGTTGCCGCATGCCCCCGCCGCCGCCGCAGCCATCGCCGGCGCTGGCAGTGCCCGGCGGCGGCCTTGACGCAGCCGCCTCCGCCGCCGCGGCGGGGCCGGACTGCCTACCGCCGCCGCCGCCGCCATCTCTCCCGACACCTGCGCCGCCGCCGCCGCCGCCGACTGCGGCGGCCGCTGTGTCAGCAGCCTCGGAAGAGGCTGCGCCAGTCTTGTATGAAGTCGCCGCCGCCGCCACCGTCGTCGCCGCCGCGTCGCGGCGGCAGTCGTCAGCGGCCGGTGGGCCCCAGGCAATCGCCATGCCCGCCTCGGCGCGGGTCGGCAGCCGCACGTGCCAGTGGGGCGCACCGGTGGCGGCGTCCAAACACGCGACGTCGCCGTCATGGGAGCAGGCCAGCAGCGCAGACAGGCGCCGGGGACGGCGCGGCCGCGGGGGCGCGGCCGCCGCACTGGAGGGAACCCCCGGCGGCGGTCGCGGTCGCCGGTGCTGCGGCTGCGGCTGCTGAGGCGGCGGCGGCGGCGGGTGTTGCTGGCTTGAGCTGCTTGGCCGAAGTGGGCTAGCGTCGTCCTCGGCGGCGGTCCCGTCGGGGCTAAATGCACTGCCCGGACTCCGATTCCGATTCCGATCCAGATCCAGATCCAGATCGATGTCGGGATCCAGATCCAGGGTGAAAAGCAGCACTGGCGCGTCCACGCAGCGGCCCAGGCGGTAGCGCCACCGCCCACGGATCTGAACTCCGCCGGCCGCCGCCACCGCCGCGGTCCCGTCCCCGTCCCCACCGTGATGGCTCCGGACTTGAATAAACCCCTCCTCCTCCGCCTCCTCCTCCTCCTCGTCCGCTTCCGCCTCTTCCTCCTCCTCCAAGGAGCCACCGTCGTCGTCGTCCTCTTCGGGCCCCCCTCCGTCAACATCGTTGGCGCGGTTGATGTGCACGGCGGTCAGGGAGGCCGCTCCCCACCCAGCCGCCGGCCCCGAGGCCGCTCCCCACAGCCCGCTGCCGCCGCGCCGCCAGGCCAGCCGGCGACACACGCGCAGCGCCTCGGGCAGATCCCAGGCCGGCTTGCCGCCCGCCGCCGCCGCCCCGTCGCCAGGCACCTTCACGTCCCTGCCGCCACCGCCGCCGCCTCCGCCGCCGTCAGCGCTGACAGCGGCGGCCGGCGGCGGTGTTGCGGCCGAAGACGCGACCAGCGGAGCGGTGAGCGGAGCGGTGGGGGCCCGGCCCAGGCGCGGCCGCTTCGCTGGCGGGCCCGCGGACCCGCCGCCGCCGTCGCCTCCTCCACCGCCGCCGGCTTCCGTTTGTAGGCTCCCCCTTCCCTCGCTGTTCCCCTGCCCCTGCCCTCGTGTGCCCCTGCCCTCAAGGCCGGCGGCATGAAGGTCCATGCCGCCAGCCACCCGCCACCCGCCGCCGCCGCTGGCGCCGCCGCCGCCCAGGGTCGCCGCCGCCGCCGCCCGCAGCGCCGCCGCCAGCGTCCGCGGCGTGGGGAACGCCAGCACCAGCCGTACATCGGCGCCCAGCAGCGCCGCCACCTGTACGGCATCCAGGGAGGACGCCCCGGCGGCGAAGATGTCGGTCGTGGCCTCCAGCCCCGTCAGCCCGGTGGCCGCCACGACAGCGCGCATCACCGCCACCTCACTGGCGGGCGGCAGCGGCGGCGGCGGTTGGGCAACGGTCACCGTTGGCGGTTGGCTACGACGGCCCTTGAACTCCTCCTCCGAGGCCGGGCTCGCCCGCTGCGGCTGCGGCTGCGACTGCTGATCAATCCGCGGCGGCGGCGGCAGCGGCGGAAGGTGGCGCCGCATGACCTTGCCGGCTGGGTTGCGGGGCAGTTGCGGCAGGACCGCGAAACGCAGCCGCAACCCGCCCCGCAGTGCCAGCCGGGTCGCCAGCCAGCCGCGCAGCGCCGTCGCGACCTGCTCCGGAAGCACCGCCGGCACCGCCGCGGCGTGCGCGCCGTCGCCGACGCCGCTGCTGCCGCCACCGTCCGCGCCCTCCACCTCCGACGCTGCCGCACTCCCCGGCGCCGCCACTGGCGCCGCCGCCAGCACGATGTACGCCGCCAGCTCCGGTGGCCCGGACACGTAACCCGTAGCACGCCGGCGCATCTCCTTCACCTCCGCCGCCTCCTTCGCGGCCGTCACGCTCGGCGGCTCCGCCGCCGCCGCCGCCGCCACCACCGCCGCCTCCCGCACGTCCGGGTGCTCTGCCAGCAGCGCCTCCACTTCCCCCAGATCCAGTCGTACACCCGCCACCTTGATCTGCCGGTCCACGCGGCCGTGCAGATGCAGGCAGCCTGCGGGGGCCGGGAGGGGGTGCGAGGCGTTGGAACGGGAACCGAGGGGGACCACGTGGGCAGACGTTGGTCGGGACGGGCGCCCAGTCGGTCCGCGGGTGGTGTTTCCAGGCAGGCATGTAAGGCATACCACCTAACAAACAAATGGCGGTAGCGAAAGGACCCAGAACCCAGCAATACTTACCGATCATACCGAAAACGGGGGCAGGCCTAGCATGCAACAAAATGTGAGGAGACGGGGATAGGGGGGATTGTATATTATTTTTGCGCTCGAGTAGCAGCGGCGGCGGCAAGCGGCGAAAGCAAGGGCCCTCACCGGACGGCGTGACGCGGCCAAGGTCTCCCGTACGGAAGTACGTCGCCTCCAGGAGGGGCTCCCGACCGGCGGCCGTCACCACGCGCGCCGCCGCCAGCTCGCCCACCAGCCGCACACGCAAGAAGCGCGCCGCCGCCGCGGCAGCGACGGCAGCAGCCCCGGCCGGCGGTGTGGCGGCAGCTGCCGTTGCCGCGGGCGCACGCTCGACCGGGTGCCCCAGGCCGCCAGCGCCGTCGGCAGCAGCTTCCGCCGCCGCCGCCGCCGCCGCCGGCGGCGTGAAGTAGCCCGCGGAGAGGCAGCTGCCCGCTACCCATACCTCGCCCACTTCCCCTTGCGGCAGCGGCAAGACGCTGACGGCGGCGGCGGCGCCGCCGCCGCCGCCACTGTTGCCGCTGCCGTCCTGCTCTTCCTTCTCCTCCTCCTCCTCGCCGCCACCTTCCTCAGCCTCAGCCGGGTCCACGTCCTCACGGAGAGGCGCAATCAATATCTGTGTGTCGCCGATGGGCCACCCCGCGGGCACCCAGTTGGCGGTGGCGGCCGCGACGGGCCCGGGTCCATCAGCGGTGTTGGCCGCCCCCCGTCCGACCAGGAACCAGGTGCAGTCCGCCGTCAGCTCCGTGCAGCCTGAGGGGAAGGAGAGGGTTTTAGGGTTTTGTTTAGGGTTTTAGGGTTGGTTTTAGGGTTTTAGGGTTTGAGCCGCAGGGGAGGGGGTCGGCCGCAGTCGACCCAGAGACCGCTCGCCCAGCTCAGCATGTGAGGATGTACACGTTCGTCAAGGATGGGCCTTACAGATGTTGTAGTACAGGGGCCGAGCAACTGCTGCCGTACCTACCGTACAAGTTGAGCAGGCGCGCGCGTCGCGGCATGGCCGCCGCCAGATCCGCCGCCAGGTGTACGGCCAGGGGCTCTCCGCTGCTCACGACGAGGCGCAGGTGGCGCAGGCGGCCGCGGGCGGACGAGGCGCGCAGGGCGGGCAGCAGCCGCGCCAGGAGCGAAGGGACGGAGACCTGCGCACAGGGCCCACGAGAGGCGGCGGTGGTGGTGGGGGCACTCGGGGCGCGGGGGGCGATTCAGCACCTTCAGACTTTGCCTGCCTGCACCTCTGTGCCGGTGTGCGGTGACGGGCGGCTGACACACAGACAGACAGACAGACAGACAGACAAGGCCGCGCCGAGTTCATCAGTCGGCGGTTGGCACCGATAGGGGCTGTGAGCAGGCGCGGGGGTCGGTTTCCGCCGATTTGGGGCCTCCCTTCATGGGCCCGACCCTGAGCCCGCCCTGAGCCGGACAGTACCCCGGCAGGCCGTCGCCCCACAGAAAGGGCTCCGCGCCACTCCGCGGTGGCAAACAGCAGCAGCGCCGCCAACCGGGAAAGACGAGCACCGGCCCCGCCCCCCGCATACCCCCCCCCCCATACCGCACCAGGTGAGATGCCCGGTGCTGCTCCAGCATCCCCACCAACAGATCCGGTTGCAGCACCGAGCCAGGCGGCGGGATGAGCAGGCCGCACGGACCGGCTGCCATCCCCGCCTCCGCCTCCGCTGTACAGACCTCCACCTCCGCCTCCTCCGGGTCCACACCCTCTACTCCACCTGGCCTCCGCTCCGCCTGTCCCTCCTCGTCCTCGTTCTCGTCCTCGCTCTCGTCCTCGCCCTCGTCCTCGTCCCCACCGGCCGTGTGCCTGCAAGGCGCCCCGAAACCAAACCCCGGTGCCAGCAGCGGCGCCAGCAGCTGCCACAGGTGGTCCACGAAACTGACGGCGGTGGAGAAACAGACGACGCTGCCGTACTCGCGCCCGCCGCCGTCGCCTTCGCTGTGACTCGCGCCGCCACTGCCGCCCACCATCCCAGCCTCCGCCCCGGCCGGCTGGGCAAGCACCTGCTCCAGTGTTGAATGCGGAGCGTCAGGTAGTGGCTGCGGCGGCGCCGCCGGCGGCGGCGGCGCCGCCGCCGGCAAAGACGGCGGTGACGTTCCTGTTCCCCCGGGCGGCCTCAGCGGATGGCGCCGCTGCATCCAGGCGATCCGGGCGAGCCAGGCGGCCTCGCTCATGCACACGCCCAGCGGCACGCCCGTCGACCCAGACGTGTACAGCACGGCAAAGTACGGCAACGGTGCACGCCGTACGGCGCCATCGAGCCACTGGGCGGCGGAGCGCCTCGTCTGGCTGGCAGCGCCGCTGCCTCCGGACTTCTGCTGCGGCTGATGATGCTGCTGGGGGCACTGCTGTCCGCTCCGCGGAGGCAGCGACGGCGGCGGCGGCGGCGGCGGCCCGCGCCCCGCCTCACCAGCTGCCGTCATCGGGGGCACCACAAGGATGCGGCACACGCCTTGGAGCGGCCCCTCGGGTAGCCGGTGCCGGTTCTCGGGGGTGGTGAGCAGGAGCGCGGGACGGGCCAGGCGGACGACCGCAGCGACCCGCGGGTCGGGCCAGCCGGGGTCCAGCGGCAGGAAGGCCGCACTGCGGGCCCAGAGTGAAGGGGCAATCGGCGGCACGTGGGGTTGAGATCCCCGGGCGAGGGGGAGTGAGGGGCGTTTGGTGCGGACGGGTGGGGTTAGGCGTGTGGTGCGTGCCGTGTGGTGGTGGTGTATGTTGGCTTGTTGGGTCATGCTGGGCTGTTCAGGTTCGGGGGCAGACTGGGGCTGCGTTGGGCCGCAGGCCCGGCGCAGATCATTGAAGTCAGATGAACCTTTGATGGAGGTCGAGACGTGTCCAAGGTAGGCTGTGCGTTAGGAGCATAGGACTGTGAAGGGGGGTCGGGATCGGCTCCGGAAGCTGCTCCCGGAAGCACGCCACGGCTAGCGGCACAAGCGGACGTCCCCTGCTCGCAGCACCCTGTCCGCGGCAGTTGGCGAGGGAGCCTTCACTTGCTGCTGGTGCAGACGTGTAACACAGGCTCCTTAACGGCCAGCTGTGCTGGCGGCACACAAACGCGGAAGACCGCGCAGCGGCAACCATCGGGGCTCCTGGGTCCTCCGCCTAAACCCCGCCAAACCCCGGTACCCCCGGTAACCCCCGCTACCCCGCCACCCGGTCCCGAACCTGGCAGAGGCCCCACCCTGCAGCCAGCACCGCCAGCGTCATCCGCAAGTAGTCCAGGGAGGGGTGGCAGAACACCGCCACCAGCGGCGGCGGTGGCAGTGGCGGTGGCGGTGGTAGTGGCGGTTGCTGCGGTGGTGCCGCCGCTGCGAGCTCGCCGCGGCTCCGATTGCTGCTGCCATGCTCGTCCGTGGCCATGCTATTGTGGCCCGCGGCTTCGGAGCAGCTGGGCCGGTACAGATCAGGCGATCGATGGGGACCGGACCGGCCGACGGGGCGCGGCTGGGCGCCATCCATCGGCGCGGGAGGCGCGTGGGAACGCTCCGGGCTGCCGTCATCCGCGAGCCAGGACTCAATTAGCGTCTGCAGCTCAAGAACCTGTATCCCGTGGGAAGGGAGTTGGGTGATGAGGGGCGCGTTGTGCTGGTGTGGCGTCGAGACATGGAGAGAACCCGACCAGCGGCGGCCCCGCCCACCGTTCCCAGTTTGCCGACGGCGAAGGCATTGAGCGATACGCCACTGGTGATGGGGCCACCACAGGGACGTCATTCGCACCTGCTGGTGAAGCGCACTGAAGGGCAGTCGGACGCCAGCGCCGATGTCCGAGACCGCTGCCGCAGCAGCCGTTGGCGCCAACAGGGCCGTCCGTGCTCTTGCCCAAATCTCGGACTTAAATATTACGGTCTCCATCGCGTAGTAGGCATTTTCAAATGAAGAGAGGCCTGTCGTCTCACGGCCCAGGCGTGAGTCGTCAAAACGGTTGGATACAGGTATACGTCGCGATGGTATCGAAGCCGAGTATGTCGGAGTCGCGGAGAGCGATAGTGACGTGCGATGGCGGAACCCATGAACAAACGTGAGTGAAATCAAATATCACGCATCGCACATCGAGGTCGCTAGACAGCTTTGCAAGGCAGCATTACAAAATGCAGAACCTTTCTGTGCGTTGTGACATTGTCGCTTCATACCGCATCATGTACTAGGAGTTCACACGATGTCTAAAGGTGTTAAGGCTTTCAGAGGCCTTCGGGGCGCGCTGCGAGCCGGTCCACCATCAATCACGAAGGGCAGTCTCGCTTTCGGTGGCGCCCTGTTATTCGGTGGTACGGCCTACTTTACGTACCGCTACGCAAAAGCGCACGTGGCGCTTCGCGATGAGGACACCCCGGGGGACCCCAGCGCGAGCTTCAGCGTGTTCGACAAAATCGCGAACAAATATGACGAGGCCATCGGCCAAGAGGAGGCGGCTCTCTGGTAAGCAGGCGAAGCTGGGGTCGCGGCCCGGAATGGCAGCAATCGAGGCAGATGAAACCAGGCGTGTATGTTGTACGGCGCAGGTACGGCATGATGCGGAAGTGGCTGCTCTACGAGGCCCAGGGAGACGTCCTGGAGGTGTCGGTTGGCACGGGCCGCAACTTCCAGGCAGGTTACCAAGCCATGCGTTTAGGCTCATCCAGAACTGCAGCGGCGTCTGAACGCCAAAGTCAGTCGGGCTGGCCTGACCCCCAGTTCACCCGTCGGCTTGCGAGGTTCGCATAGGGCCAGGTCCCTGCGTTGTCGTCTGCTTACAACCCCGGCGGCGGCCGCATCCGTTTGGCGGCTGCTGTCTCTTCTCAATGAACCGCGCAGCGCCCCTCCGCCATGCGCAGTCCGCGTCCAACACTGGTCTTACAGTCGACCAGAACTGATCGCCAGTGCGCTTGGTGTGACGTACCGTATCCTCCGCCTTAACTCACCTGCTCGAACGCCCGTTCCGCGGCGGTTTCATCATTTTTGCCCACCCGCCCTTCGCCCACAACACTACAGTTTCGCCTTACGTGCCCGCCCGCCCGCCCACCCGCCCGCAGTACTACAACCTGGACAGCCCGAGCATCCGGTCACTGACCTTCACGGACGTCAGCCCCCAGATGCTGCTGCGTGCGGAGGACAAGGTACGGCACCGTTGCGCAGCCGCACTAGCACAGACGCACGCGAACAGACGCACGCACGCGGGCATGTGCATATTGTACATCCGTTACGTCGATAACTCGGTATGGATGTGTGTGTGTGTGTGTTTGTTTGTTACATGGTTGGGGGTGCGTGCCCCTCTCAAAAAACCCACACGAGCCGAGGGCCAAAGGGAACAAAAACGCCTAAAAGCACGACAGTAGAGAGGCGCCCATGCAGGAGAAGGAGATACTAGCGGCCAAAGGGGACAATTGAGTTGCGGTGGATGTAACATACCGGCATGGTACCTTTCCGCTGGGCTGTGTGCCGGGCATGGGTTCTCGCTCGCTCGGCCCGTCGCTGGACTGCCCTCCATGCCTGTGAAGAGCGCCCCCACCTCCCGCCCTCCCGTCCCCCTCTCCCCCTTCCCGCACGGTCGTTCAGTTTTTCGATGAGCTCCATTTGGGTCACAAGCACCCCAACGTGCGGACCACGTTCTGCCTCGCCGATGCGCATGTGAGTGGGTGGTTGGCTGGGAGGGCCGGTGGGCGCGTCCAGAGACAGGGCGGTCGCTGGTACCGTATCCGCACGAACAGGCCCGGGGCGGGGGGTTAGTGAAGGCGCGCGTCCATGCCGCGGCATCCTGCCGCTGATTCCCCACCTGGCACACGGCATGTGTTCCGTTCGGGAATGGGCCGGAGGTGGGGAAGGGCTTGCGGGGTGAAGGGACAAGCGAGTACGGTACCCCAGCCAGGCCGACCCTTTTCCGCCGGACCTGTCCCGACCCCGCAGTGCTTGGTGGACCCCACGGCCGGCCGCACGCCGCAAGTTGCGGCGGCCGCAGGCGCGATCCCGAAGCCGCCGCCGGCTGAAGCTCCCCAAACGTGAGCAGGGCCAAGTGGGGGCCTGGCCGGCTGGATGGGGATGCGCTGTGGCAAGACGCACAGTAGGGCTGTTTTGCGGCTTTGCTTGACCTCCTCCAATGTGGCGGGAGCCGAGCGTGTCTGGGGTTGATGCTTACTTGCAGTGAACCTGTCGTGCCTTGCTTGTTGGTGCCACATTGGGTTTGGGTTGCGGTTCACGGCCACAACCACGGCTACTTTTCAACGGAAGCGATCGCGCCCTCGCTCATGTGAACCAACCATATCCCTCCTTTGCGGAGCAGTACGCCGTGGTGGGCCTACTGGCGCCGGAGCAAGGATGCGGCGGGGCCAGGCAGCTCAGCGGCGCAGCACATCGCGACGGCTGCGAGCGATGCTGCCGGAACAGCAGCGCCGGCGGCCGCCACGGACGCCAGCGAGCCGGCTGCTGCCCCGGGGCCGCTGCCGCCAGAAATGCCAGGTTTGCACGCGTCGGGGCTGATGAACTTTTTCCGAGTCTTGATGCCTCAGTCGCCGCCAGAGTCTGCGCCGTCGCGCGGTGCAGAGCAGGGTGGTGCCGCCGCAGACCTCGGCGGTGCGGCCGCAGCCAGCGCTGAACGCGAGGGAGCGTCGCAGACGGAGGACGCCCCGCGTGGGGAGGGCTGCTGCAGCTGCGCGGGAGCCACGCCCAGCTGCAGCTACGCGCAGCGATGCAGCGCAGGGCAGCTGGAGTCGGGGGCATTGCTCCGGCGTTTCGCGCCGGGGCAGTTTGATACTGTCGTGGACACCTTCGGGCTCTGCTCGCACGAGGATCCCGTGCAGGTGCGTGTGCTACCTGTCGTTTATTGGCGCTGTGACTAGGCATGGAGCATAGCCGCTGACGCTCTGCCGTGCTTGGATCATGCGGCTGCCAGGCGCTCAAGGAGATGGCGCGAGTGTGTAAGCCGGGCGGGAAGCTTTTGCTCCTTGAGGTACGTGATTTGCGCACAGCTCCTTGGGTTGAGTCAAGGGTGACTCCTCCCTTTTAACTTGCGCAGCACGGCCGGGCGAACTACGATTGGCTAAACAGAAAGCTGGACTCGTCTGCATCTGACCATCAACGCAAGTGGGGATGCCTGTGGAACAAGGATATCCTTGCCATCGTTAAGAAGGTGCGGTTGTTTAACGGCTGCCGTTCCTTTCTACGTTGCTATGGACGAGTAGATAGAAGTGTCCTAGGTTCGACTGATAGGGCTGTTGCTGTGCAGTACAGTGAACAGGTTTTGCTGCGTGCCTGCAGTTAAGAACTGTGTAACTGCCGCATCACAATCGCTCTTCCCTCTGTCTTCCTGCTGCGCCTATCACGAGCAGGCTGGACTACGGGTAGACAAGGTGACGCGCTGGCACTTCGGCACCTCATATTTCATCGTGGCTCGCCCGCCTCACCAGGCCTGACCACGCTCCGGCTATTACTTCATCTACAGCTTTGCTGGCCACGACGGTGGTGCCGTCCATGATGCTGCTCGCCCGTCATAACTCACACTGCCGCTGTAAACGTACTCCGGATAAAGTGCCCGTTCCGTGCAGCTCCATGATGTCGGTGATATACCCATAGGATACAATCAGGCTGAGCAATTGTTACACACGCGAACGTAGTCAACAGTGGGCCACTTCGGTGGCCCAACAGTCATGCACAACGCATGCGTGCATGCCAGCTGCGACGCGAGGCCTGCCTGCTACGGAGGTGGCACACGGTCCAATAAGGCCCCCTCCAGACGAGAGAGCCCGCATGCTGGTCCTGTCGTCCATGCTGGCGCTGGGCAGCAGCTCCAGCGAACTGTTGCCATGTCTCCGGTGAAACTGCTCAAGCTGCCTGCCACCCCAGCCGCCAGCCCGGCTAGGAAGGCCTGGCCGTCCGGGCGCTCAGCCGAGCGCTCCACGCGTACCGCTTAGTCGCTCTTCCGGCGGAAAGAGCAGCCTGTAGGGACGCAAGAAGGACCCCGGCTTAAAAAGGGTCATGGAACGTATCCTGCGAACGTCTAGATGAAAGCATAAGGAATGCTTACCGCGTTGAAGGGTACCATCACCCATCGCCGAAACGAACCCAAGCTAGCCAAGACATGGGATACCAGAATTTCCTTATTTAAACAGTATACACATTATTCGCCTTGAAGCGGACACCCCGGGCCAGGCTAAGACTTACCCTCGGTGAGGCGGGCACGGCCACCGGTCGGGGTGCACAGAACAGATGAGCAGCTCCCGCACATAACAACGGTCTGGCTGTGGGAGAAGACGGTGGTGCTGCGAAGCCAAGGAAAAGGAGATACGGTTAGCCGATGGCGGCCGCGAGACCCGCTCCCACGTTACTTGTGGTCCTCGCATATGGACATATTAAACGCCGTGGACATCCGAAAGTACAAGGAGAACTTACATGTTGAAGCAGCCCTGGCACTTCACGTCCATGAAGAACTGCGGCGCACGGCGGCAGGCGCCCAAACTTTAGCTACACGGACCGTGACATACTACGCGTTTCCATCAGCTGAACATACCGAGTTCGGGCTCTGCACAAGCCGCTTCCGCTTGTGCTTGGCCTTCTCCAGCTCAGCTGGAGGGTTGAGGAGATCGATATCACTGTGGAGCACCTGTACCCAGGGTAATCAGTAATCGTGTGAATTATAATCGTAAGCTAAAATAGAGGTAGCCGTCAACCTCGCCGCAGTCAGGTCTGCTAGAAAGGATTCCTCGTTGCGCCGCAATGCTAAGCAGTCTAGATAGTGTTTCTTTCGTGGCGCACCATTTTCGCGCGGAGGGGCAGGCTCCACGTCGAACAAGGGAGAGAGAGAAAGCAGCAACAGAGCGCTCTATAATTAAGGGGCACACCGCCGTCGTACGGCGTACAGCGCTCTATAAAAGTATTGCTCAAATTTCCCGCTGTAATTGCTGTATGACGTTGTCACATGCTTGTGATTGCTAGGCAGGCCGATTGATGGCCAGTGAGGCCGGAGTTGTGGGTTGGCCTGGTACTTGCGTTTGGCATACCTTTTCTTCCCATCGCGTGTCATTGCTGAACGCACACAGTACCGCTTTGTGCTGCCTTTCAGCCTATTGTTTCCTATCGCAGCAGTGCACAAGGGTGGAGCTCTCCCCCTTCCTGCTCGGGGCAGTTATCTGTGAAGCACGGTTCTGTTACGATATAGATATGCCGCTGCTTGCTTCCTAGGTTCAACTCCAAGAGGACGGGCTGGGCCAGCTGCAAGCAGACCTTGGAGGGAGTTGCGCCGAGTCCATGCCAGCCCACGGCCACCCGGTCGCTCTCCCTATGCAGCCCAATGCGTTCTCTTGCTGGCTATGCTGGCTTGGCCGTGCAATGGGCTGTGTCGGTCGGCACGTCTGGGGCGGTCCGTTGGTGTGTGGATTCGAGCTAGGGTGCCGAAACTGCCGTTGGCGCGTCGGGGCCCTTCCTTTTCGGGGGCCGCCATGCGAGCTGTGCACCACTTATGGACGCTTAGGTGCGGGTACTACCGTCTACTACCGGGTACTACCGTCCATTCGTGGGGCAGGCGTCAGCAGGCGTCTACGGTCATGGTGCACTGCTAGGGCGCTGGACCCCTGGGATTGACGATCGATGGGTTGTTTGCACGTTCTATAGGCAAGCTCTGCTTGGAAGAGCCTATTGCACTGATGAATGCTTTCTAGTCGTAGCTGGACTCAGCGAGCTGCATACTGCTTGGTCTTACTACGACCCAGCAAGGCCCCGAAATACGGCAGGGAATACCGTGGCTCTGTGCAGTCATGAAGATGCCACTTCCCAAAGTTCGAGATCACAAAGGTGCTTCTAGCTGGCATACCGACCCAAAATCACATAGAATACGACGAGGATACTGGGTCTGCCCGGTACAGCGAGCGAAACCGTGCGTCCAGGGGACGCTTTGTACGGGAATGACAAGGGGCCTGGTCGTTCTTGGGTCATCGATAGCAGTGGCAGTCAGCGGCAACGCTCGCTTGCCAGGCATGGAGCGACCACAAGATTATCCATCACAACCAGCGTATCGCCACGTGCTTATTGTGTACAGCCCTAGGTTTGGGTTGGTCCTGGTACAGCTGTGCCCTAGCTTGGCTAGACGATTAACCTGGTCTCTATGGCTGCGCCTGGCTCCATCTCTAGCACTACGCACTGAAAACGTCACCCCCCCCCGGTTGCAGTCCAAGTCATCATGTCGCGTCGTCAGTACGCAATGCCCATCAATGCACGCTCGTTAGTTCCCACAGGGTCCCGACCGCCCGTCGACGAGTCGAGACAAGTATATGATCACGCCCACACTGCTGTTTCGCGAATGCCTGCAATGTCCGAAACTTCCAAGCTCACAAGCACTTGGCCAGCTCCTGGAACTCGTTCTTGCACTTAATCAGCCCCTCCACCCGCCGCGCCAGCAGGTCGCGCTTCGCGGCCAACGCGGCGACAGCGCCCGCCGCTGCGATATGGGAGGGACAAAAGCCATTGGAATGAAGGTTCAGGGCATTGGAGGCAGACGGAAACGATAAGGAACACGAGCGGAAATTTTTGGAAAGCTTTACACAGCGAAGAGGGCCCTGACCGCCGCCGCTTACCGCTGAACATGCCGCCGAAGTCCGCGTCGCTGCGCGCGAAGAGGTCGAGAGACACCTCCAGCGCCAGCTTGTCCGTCATAGGGTCCAAAAATGTGCTCTTCAGCGTCGCCGGAGCGTACTGTGTCGCCACGGCGCAGCGAATCTTGCGGAACAGCTTCTCAGCCGACATGAGCACGTCATCGGCGGAGGAGCTGTTCCCGCCAGCGGAGTGGCCGTTCCCAGCAAGTGGCATGGGCCGCTCTGCGCAGGCCGTGAAATGTAATTGGGTATGGTTAGCAGTCCTGTAAACAAGCCGTGGATGACAGCGGAGAGCATGCACAGTTTGGAGAGCCGGCAGCTAGGGCGCCCCGACAGCCCCAGGAATGAGCATCGTCAGATACTTCGGACGCGCATCTTCAGTGGATGATCCTTCAAACAACAGGATTTGCCCGCTGCCACGTTTGTGGTGCACTCAGCCACGGTTGCAACCCATGCAGAGCACATGCTTCTGCTAATCGCTGAGTCGATAAGCCCACTTAACCCAAGCTGCGGACCTGAGTTTTGCAAGGCCATCCGGCGGGACTTCGTGGCCCGGCGGCTGGGCGTGTTGTCCTCGAAGCGCCCCGGCCCGGCGCCCAGAGGATCCCCCCCAAGCGGCGCGAGGTGCACCGCCTTGAACCGTTCGTTCAACACCTGGGCGGCGGCGGAGGCAGGCGTCTCAGGCACCGTCATCTGCACACGCAGTGGCCCAGGGGTGGGCATGGCCCCCTGCACGCACCGCATGTTCGGGCGAACCGCAAGAGGGCGAATCGCTTCTAAGGAGGCGTACTTGCATTTTGACCGAGCTTGGTCTCAAGCAACGGGTTGCCTATGCTGGTTCCATTTTCATTCCACCCATGACGTTTTCATTCCGCCCTTCAGTGTAGAAACATAACACAGGTAAAGCAATCACCTGGACTTTCAAAAGCTGGTTCCTCGTAACCATGGCAACATGTTGAATTATTGACAACCAACAAGCCACGTACCTCGGCGCCGTCGTCCGGCTTCTCGCCCCCGACCGCTCCCTCGCCGTCAGCCGCCTCGCTGTCGCTGCAGTCCGCCTCCTCTTCGGGGTCCCCGGGATCCGCCACGTGCACGTACATGTTCATCGCAAACTGGCTGGTCGCCGCCTCAAGGTGCGTCCGCAGCATACCGCGCGCCTGCTCCTCTAGCCGGTTAATGAATGCTTGGTGGGCGCTCCGGAGCGCCGCGTGGAAGGATATGTACGGGTGCAGGTTCTCCTTGCTGCCCACTGCGGCCAGCGGGAAAAAGGGACAAAAGGAACACAAAAGGGGCCAGCTTTGTCGATTCCTGTAGCAAGTGTCTGCCTTTTGTCGCACTGTTCTCAGTGCCCATCATTGCATGCCCAACAAGCATATAACTACAACACCACGGAGCATTGGACACCCACGGCTCAACCAGTTTAGGGACGACGAAACCCCAATGCGATCAGCCCACGGCGATTCGCGTTCCCTGTCGATCCCTGGTACCAGCCCCAAGTATTGCTTACTAGTGGCTGCCGCGCGATCTGCGGCGATGTCGTACAGGCGCCGCAGGATGAAGGACAGGCGGATGCACGCGGCGTCCAGCAGGGGCCCCAGCGCCTCCTTCGCCGCCTGCCGCGCGATGTCCTCCGCTGCCTTCGTCGGCCCGCCCGTGTGATGCTTCCCCTTGTACGCGTACATGATGTTGCGCAGGCGGTCGCTGCTCATGCCTGTGCCAAGGCATAGGGATCTGCCTTAAGCCGGCTGCAGCACCCAGCTGTAATGCATGTGCGGTCGGATAAAATGTTTTTCGAACAGCTCCGTTGGATAGACACAGGTCGAACGCAGGTATGTGGATTGCAGGAGGAAGCCTGCGGCCCTGGCAACACTTACGGGAGGCACATTAACGCGTGCGCAAAGCTGAACACAGCTGGTGCGAGAGTTTGCCCGTGGCAAGGGCGAAGGGACAACATGGAGGCTAATCCCGCAGCTACCCTTACGTACTCGTTGGAAAGCGAGTGCTATTGACGGCCATGTGGAACTCCTCCAAACAGCGCTCAAAGGCTGCTCCGCCGAAGAGTTTGCTCTCGTGGTGGGTTGGCTGCACCGGGATGGTGGTCAGCCCGGGCCACTGCACCAGGTGAATCGGGGCAAATACACATTAGTATTTGCTCGATTTTTTCTATGGGCATCAGGAAAGGACGACGAATCCAGTGACCGGGTGTTGACAAGGCGAGAAGAGATGTACCGATATGTGACCGAGGCGGCTACTGCCAACGGGCCCAGCCGAACATCGGCAAGGCTCAGGCAGTCAGCACTCAACGAACCTCGGCGACAGGCTCAAACGCAAGCATGCTCTATGGGACTCAGTCTGTCGGAATGCAGCACGGCAAACTACGGTATCGGGGCCGTATCAAACGTCGCTTTCGCGCGGAGCATTCAACCCACCTGCGGCGCCCGCGACGCTGCGCGCTCCTCGTCCGACGTCAGTCCGTGCTGCATCGGGTCCGGCTCCGCAGAGCCCTGTAGCAGCAGCACCACCTGTCGCGCCACAGTGTCGGCGTACTTCATGGCCGCGCGCCGCAAGGCACCCACGTCCTCCGCCGCCTTGAGCCGGATCTCGGCCTGCATGAGCTCGCCGGACACCATGTCGCACCGCTCTTGCAACAGCGCGAGCGTGGCTGGCGCAGCCTCGCGGTAGCGGCGGCTGAGCTCCTCCTCCAAGAACCTGCGCCATTGGCAGATACAACAAAGGGACAGTCATGTCTGCCGATCCACCACGCGGCTGGTCCACATCGTGGTTCAACTTGAAACTGGAATCCGCGCCGCGTGACAGGCGCTACGGCAACATTCACTCCCGAAATTTGTTTATGGGTCCCTTTGAGGACCCGGGACCGCCACCCCTGCTTTGAACCTTGGCGGCGTGCGAACATGCTGCCGGACCATACACATACTTTTTGAGGTTCATGAACCCGATGCGGCTCGCGAAGCGCTCTTCGTCGAAGCCGCCCTTGATGCCCTCGCGCAAATGCTTAAAGATCATGGCGTCGACCTCCGTCATGCTTCGGCGCCACTCGGCGCTATTCTGGATGGCGCGATCCTACATCCGGCAGCAGGTATCAAGCGATCAGGAGTTGAAAGTTAGCACGCGGGCCACGACCACACGTAGCAACGCGTCTGGGCTTTTCCATTGCCTATGGTATGAATTCGCCAGCGCTTCACGGCTGGCGCACGGTCCATGTCCCCCTCCATCAACACCAAGAGAATGCACCTCGAGCACCCATGCAGCGCAGGCCGCTTACCTTCGGCAACGCGACGAAGAAGGGCCGCACATTGGCGGGCAGATATCCCGTGGCGCTCAGGTACTTGTCGACCTCCCACCGCTCTGCGAACTCCTTCAGGCGGTTATCGAACTTGCTGGCCACGATGACCTGGTGGCCAACACGAGATCCATGAGCGGTCAAAGCGCACGCTAGTACGCAAGCCAACAGGGGTTCTGCAATTATGTTGTGCCATGACACAGACGTACTGCGTCGGCAAGCGCAAAGGCCCCGGGAATACTGTTGCGCTACACGCCAGTAGAGCATCCCTGTCTGCATCCCTCGCTGCGACGAGCAAATGCTGCTGTTTCTTAGCCGCCATCGCCATCAGTTTCCAAGTAAGCGCATTTGCGGCCTGTTTCGCATCTTGCATTGCCAAGCCGTTTGTTCCCAAACCCAAACCCGTGTGAGGCGCGCCAAGCCTAAGGGAACACAACCCAAGGGCCTCAGCACGCACGCATCACCCAGCACGTGCACCATGGCGTGCATAACAGGCAAGCTTATTTGTGCTCACATGCGTTCCCGTGCCTTTGGCTACACGACCCAAATCGGAAAAAGCTGCCGTCCCGGAAACCACAATGCCTAAGGGAAGTTGCGCAAAGACAACAACGCCGACACCCAGTCCTACCGTGCGCTGGAAGTACGGATCCACCTCCTGCACGACACGCAGCCAGAGCGAGCTGGCCCACTCCACGCTGGACTGCTGCAGGAACAGGATCATCCTGGTGCGGATACGAAACCATACGACATGGCGTCAAAAAACGTGAAGCCATAGGCATTGCCGAAATACCGCAAGCCCAAAAGCTCTACGTCAAGGTCTGGGACCATGGGGCCATGGGGTCTGGGACCAAGGGCCGGGAACGGCAGCAGCGTAACCATTGCGGAAACCGCAGCATTGAGTGCTTCGTCCGGGTGTAACCTTGCTGCGCGAGTGTTACGAGAGACATTTCTGCACCGTACCTGTGCGGTGGCGATGCCTGCGCCTTCACCATTGACATGATCTCGTCGGGCGTGTTGTCCTGCTCGCCAGACTTGGCCTTCAGGATGAAGCCCGGCGTGTCGATGATGGTCAGGTTGGGGCAATACGCGTACCTGGTGCGGAAGGGGCAAAACCGTTTTCAACTTCAGGTGCTTGCACTCCAGGGGCACTCGTATGCACCGCTGATTGTGGTCTTGGCGACCGCAGTACAAAGGAGCAGGAACATGGTGGAATTGTTCCTGGGACATGAGTGCCAAGCCGATGCAACTTCTTGAAACAGCACCTTGGGTCCACCATGTGTCAGCTGATGGATGTGATCTGGGTTAGGGCACGCTGATATGCCCCTGGTCCACAATGCGCCAGACGGTTGTCTGCTTGAAGCAGAGACAGAATGCGAAGTGCGCGACGGCACGGTTTTTTTGCCCCAATGGTCATGTCGTTTCAGATGAATGTGCACACAAACGGGATCGCATCCTATTGCGCGCCCCACTATCCATCCGGTCAACCGCGCACACGGGTTCACTTACTCAGCTCGCATGACGATGGGCTTTGAGGACACCGCGATGCCGCCCATCTTGCGGAGGTGCTCCTCGGTGCGGCGCTGAATCGCGTCGGCCACGGCCGTCTCGGGCACAATGGGAGGCCCTGCAGCGCGTCGTCGAGGTCACGGCTTGTAATCGTGCATGGCAGGAGTGCCAGGGCGCATCATAGGACAGCCACAGAAGCAGCAGGCTGCGCCGCTGTCACAACACGGGACACGCATCACAATAAAGCTGGCCTTCGGATACCCCTGTGTCGCATTTGCCAGCTGGCCCCACAAAAGCGACAAACCGTACAATTCATGGTGCACAAAGCTTACCGTACTCGTCCGAGTCCTCCTCCTGCAGTCTGCACCGAGGCTCCTGTGCCGTGGGGTCGTGCACCATCTGCACAATCAACGGCCTCCGCGTGCCCATCTCCACCTCCCGGATGTTGAAGCGGAACTGTGAAAGTGCGCAACGAGCATTCGTTTGATAGGAAGATTACTGCGCAAGCGTGGCTTATGGGCCAAACGCTCGTGAAAGCCATAGTTACTGGTTGACTTATGACCACGAGGGGCACCGCGTGGCAGATGCCGGAATCCACGGAAGTAGCATTCAACAAAAACGTACGGATGCGCAAAGCACGCCCTACACTCGCATGCGTAAACTCGTGCTGGCATCCTCGTCCTCAACCACAGCGCGCCCTAATAATACTGCCGTGAAACCCAGGCATGCGTGTTGGGGCTGGTGCCATACGACTTACCCCCAGGAAAGCCTCAAGCAGGGATGATTTCCCGTCGGACTGGCCACCAATCGCGACAATTTCTGGGATAGCTAGGGACTCCCCCATGGCTACGGCGGCGGCCTGTAGCCGGCTGCAGTGGGACGAGGGTAGGAAAGCAGCGAGGGGGCGCACGGCATCCGATGAGTCCAATCAGCAGTTGCTTGTATCTGTCCGAAGCCTGGCCTGCAAGCTGTCGGTGTCCCCAAAATTGCGCGCTGGCCAACTGTCTACTGCGTTGTCGTAAAACTGCACTACCTGTACGCATCATAGCGCCTGTATTCAGACCTGGGGGCCGCACGACACACCAGGGTTTGCGCGCAGGAAGTTGGCGAGCACGCAGATAGGTGCATTGAACCGTCGCGGCCAGCTATACGATAGACTAAGCGGTTTGCAAAAGGCCAGGTGCCCATCGCATTTATGGAGATACCAATTATTATAACCGCCTCCTTCGGCGTTGAAGTCAATTAACGACTCGACGTCCGGTTACCAGCCCTGACTAGAAGTTCACGCTGGCTTCGCTCACCTGTATGCGCGGTACCGGATCTGAGCTTCACTTGTTTCAAAGAGCTCTTGCGTAGACTCCCTGAGAGCCGCGCCGTCCGATACTGCTGCGCGCCGGGGAAAGCCATTTGGCTGACCGCCCGTGCTGAGGCCCGGTTTGAGCTGAGAGGACTGCATCTGCAGCTTGTGTGAAGGCTGATGAAAGGTCTGGTCGGAAGCTGCTGCGTCCCTATCGATAAACGTCGCGTTCTCAAACACCCTACTTGTATTTGACATCTTTCTTGCCCAAACTCCAGGCTCTATTCCCACCCTTCAAGCGACCTGGGCTATAGCATACATAAGCTGCTATCTACACAGAACATGAAGCTTCACCTGCGAAATTGGAAATTTAATACTGTTTGTCGTACATTCTGTCGGACGAAACCTTCAGGGAAAATGCACGCTCTGTTTCTAAGAGTGCCCGACACAAGGATATAAGACGGTTGCCGCCGCCGAATAACACGCACTTGCTGTAGGGTCTACCTTCTAGACGCCCTCGCTCGCCCTTCAACACTGGTACCATGGCGAAAAAGGCCAAGAAGGGAAAGAATCGTTTGGATAAATACTACCACCTTGCGAAGGAGCAAGGGTGAGGCTGGGACACTGGACGCATGGTCGTTGCTCCTGAAACGTTTCATTATTGCCGCCCGGGCGTGCATTAATTGCAAGAATTACGTCATCGTCGCGTTATCGGCGGGCGTTACCGGCGGGTTGCATCATTGCAGCGCTGGGACGCAAGCTTTTGTGTCGTGACGCCGCCGCCGCCGGCCTACGCCAACGTAACACCCTTGGAGACTAACCCACCGCCTCGCATGCCGTACGCAGGTATCGCTCACGCGCCGCGTTCAAGCTAATTCAGCTTAACCGGAAGTATAACTTCTTGGGGAAGTGCAGGTCGCTGCTGGACCTCTGCGCGGCGCCAGGTGCGACGCGCCTCCGCCAGCCTGCGCCGTTAAGGGCGTGCAGGTGGTTGCGCGGCTCACGGGGGAGAGCAGGCTACACAATAGCATCAGCTGCGCACTCGGAGCATTACAAATGTTCGAACGGCGTCATTAGGGTTGCGAATGGCGTACGGACGTGCGCCTGCCGCCAGGCAGTAGCCCCCATGCCACCGGGGTGCCGGAGCTGCACCCCGGCGCCTGAAGTATGCATGATGGGAAAAGCCGCGTGCCCACACGCCGGAACGCGTTTGCCCTGTAAAGGCGCGTGTCCGCGCTTGGGCCCGTGGTCGCCCGCCTCGTGTCCTCATTCACTGCGCGCGGCAGTCCGTTCCCGCTTGCCATGGGCCCAGACGTATGACCCAGTCCACGACGCCACCACGCAGGCGCCGGTCGATCAATCAACGAACCGGTCTTACCTTTGCATACCGCACCGCTGACAGCGCCGCGGCCGAAGCCCAAACCGCGGAAGGCTCAACTTCCCTGTCAACAACCCTGGCGCTGCCCCTGATCCTCGGTCGCCTACCCGCGCCCACAAACTACCAATACATGCACTCGCACTTTCCCTAGCAACGACACGCATCACACACGCGCATGGCACACATCGCGGCTCTCAAACAAACACGCCAACCGCGCATCCATCCATCGCGGTGTGGTGGCCCGCAGGCGGATGGCTGCAGGTTGCGGCCAAGACCATGCCGGTGGGCTCCCTCATTCTGGGCGTGGACTTGGCGCCCATCAAGCCCATCCGCGGCGTCAAGACGCTGGTGCAGGATATCACCACGCAGCAGTGCCGCGCCGCCATCAAGCGGGAGGCGGGCGGCGCCAAGATGGACGTGGTGCTGCACGATGGAGCGCCCAACGTCGGTGGAGCCTGGGCCAGCGAGGCGTACAGCCAGGTGGGTCGCAGCGGCGCTCGGAGGGGCAGGGCGGTTGGGGCGACGGGACGGGGGACACGCGGGGACAGGGACATGGGAGGCGATCGGCGGACGGCTTTGGTTGGGTGCAGGGCAGCGCGGAAATGAAGTTGGGCTGGCACAGCTTGTGGTTGGCACCGGTTGCGGCTGCGGTTGGCACACAGCCTGCGGCTGACACACGTGTCCTGGGTCCGGGCGCAAGGCGATTGGCGCGGCGCGGCGCCCGTGTTGACATACATGCGGCGCCTCCAGCTGCAGTGGGAGAGCATTTGGGTCCCCGACCGGGCCGCAGGGGGCGAAGGGTGACACGGGGCCCTAAGGACTCGCGCCAAAAGGCCTGACCCCCACTGCGCCCGCCGACCGGCCCAACCCCGCAGTCGACGCTGGTGCTGGACTCTCTGAAGCTGGCGGTAGACACGCTGGCGCCCAAGGGCATGTTCGTCACCAAGATCTTCAGGTGGGTAACAAAGATGGATGGGTAACTGGATGGATGTCTCGGCATTCATGAGACCGCGGCGCGGCCCAAAGCGGTGGCGCCGCTGAGCTCATTCCTGTGGTCTTGAGGCCTGGTACCGGCACTGAGCCCGCGCTGCACCACGCCCGCGCCCCCCCGAACCCACAGGTCCAAGGACTACAACGCGCTGCTGTACGCGTTCAACCAGCTGTTTGAGAAGGTGGAGGCCACGAAGCCGGCGGCCAGTCGTAACGCGTCCGCGGAGATCTTCGTCGTGTGCCTCGGGTACAAGGCGCCCGGCAAGATTGACCCGCGCCTGCTGGACAGCAAAGTGCTGTTCCAGGTGCGCACGTGCGCACGCGCACGGTGTCCCTACGCCCAGGGAGGGTTCTTCTTAGGAGTGGGTTTGCTGGTCGCTGTGGGCGGGCTGAGTGGGCGGCGCGGCGTTGCCGCGCGTCGTGGACATGCTTCCCCGTGACCCGGGCTTCATGGAGTCATGGCCTCACTGCGTCTTGGCATGATCGCGTCTTGGTCTAATCGCCTGTTCGCCCTGCGTATGTGGACTTGGCCTCGCAGGAGGTTTCGGAGCCCAAGAAGGTGATGGGCCCGGAGGCGCTGCTGCGGCAGAAGATCAAGCAGCGGCGCTTCAGGGAGGGCTACGAGGAGGGTTTCTCCACGTCCCACCGCGCCACGTCCGCGCTGTCGTTCGTGGTCAGCGACGCCCCCGTTGAGATGCTGGGCAACTTCACCGAGGTGGGTGCGTGGGAGGGAGGGAAAGGGGGAGGGAGCAGTAAAGATGAAACCGCGCCTATGGGAGGACGGGGCGAAGCAGCTGACGGGTTGCCGCGAGGGCGGGCAGAGTCTGCGTGGCTGGTGCAGGTCCACTGGCTTTAGGCTTTCGAATTCGGCTGCGAGGCGACTGACAGCCTCTGCAGCAACCATACCCGAGCAATACCGGTACCATTCCTCCGCGGCGTTGCGGCCGCTCTTGCCTCGGAGCCGCGCTTGACGATTGAGCTCTGGTGTGGGTTGATTTTGAAGCGGCCCTGATGTTGCTTTCGCTCTCTGGCCTGCTCGCGCTGCAGTTGGTTTTGGAGGGCCCCAACTCGTGGACTCAAGCGGAGGGTCTGGGAGAGGGCGCTGCGGAGCCGAAGGAGCTGGCGGCCAAGATCCGCAGCCACGCCGCCACCAACGCGGAGATCCGGTCGCTGTGCAAGGACCTGCAGGTGAGTTGGGAGGAGCGGGGGGAACAGCGGGGCAGGCCCGGGGCCGGGGCAGGCGACCGCCGTTCAGGCCGCGTCCTAAAGGCCGACCAACCAACTAAACTGGACCCCGGCGGTTGCACTTCGGTGGGCCCCGTGGGACCCAACCCAGTACGCACGGGAAGCGGAGGGGCCAAGGCGGGGGGTGGGGCCGTAGTGTCATTGACGCTGGCTCGTCCCAAGGCGTCGTATGGGGTGTGGCCCCTCGTTGTAAAACACTTGCGCACTCCAGGGGCTGCCCAAGTACCAGGTCGGTCGAAAGGCCGTCACTGCTAAGGCTTCCCTGCCCGTATTGTCTGGATATCGGTATGAGCCTTTTCCTGCAGTCGCACGGAGGCGCGACTATGTGGGTCACCACCCATCGCTGAGTGTTTCCGTTGCGTTCTGGAGTTGACTGTGGCGCGCACCGCTTGCTGAACTGCATTTGTATCACCGTGTGTCCGGGTGTGTGTGTGTGTGTGTCAGGTGCTGGGACGCAGCGAGTTCAAGCAGCTGCTGCGATGGCGCCTGGCGCTGCGCAAGGCCCTCAAGGACGAGCTCGGCGCTGAGGAGGAGGAGGCCAAGCCGGGTCACAAGAAGGCCAAGGGCGCGGACGGCAAGCAGCAGCAGCAGCCGGCGGGCGGCGCGGAGGGCGGCTCCGAGGGGCCGGTGGACCCCGAGGAGGCGCTGCTGGCGGATATGGCGGCGCTGAAGGACAAGATGGCGCGGGAGGCCAAGCGCGACAAGCGGAAGCGGCGGGAGATGAAGATCAAGGCGCGGCTGCGGGCGGCGCAGGCGGCGCAGTCGGAGGGGCTCGGGGAGGACCCCCACCAGGTGGGTGGGTGGGTGGACGGGGGGATGGGAGGGTGGCTGGATTCGTGGGTGGGCAAATGAGCGGGTGGGTGGGTGGTGAGGGTTACGGGAGGTGGACTGACTTCGTGGCCCACGTTTTCCAGTTTTGCGGGTGGGTTTACAAGGCGGGGTTGGGGCCGCGATACAATAGCGAATGCGGACACCTCGGGTGGACAGGGCCAGTGGTGTGTGGTATTAGGGGCTCGCCATCGCCATGGACCAGGGCGTCAGGGGAGCCGGGGCGTATGGGTGTCGGGGGGCAGCACCACTGGGCCCTGTGCCGACCCCACTTGACGTTTCGGTGCGTGCTTGGTCCCCCCCGTTGCAACCAACCTCCTACAGGGCGGTCCGGAGCAGCTGTTTGACCTGACGGGCGTGAAGACCCATCTGGCCGACGTGGACGTGCCCGACGAGGAGCTGCTGGGCAGCGACTCGGTGCGTGCTGCGGAGGGCGCACCATCGGGCTGCCTAACTGCCCTCCCCCGCCCCGCGACGTCTGCGCCGTGTGACGGTGTGGCGGCGCAGGTCCTCCGGTCCTGAGTCCAGATCAGAGGCGTATTACCGGTATCATAGAAGGCGCAGGACATCCCCCCCTGCATGACATGACCTGACGTCGCGGCTATCCGACGGGTCAACCTGGGTCGATCTGGGCGGCGCCCAGATCTGCAAGATTCGGGGGCCTGTCCCTCCGAAACCTGGGAACGAGCCGTGGATCAGCGGCGGCACGTGGGGGGGCACGCGTCAAGCACGGCGGGGGCAGCTCAAGCACACCAACAGGGATACACAGACACGCAGACGGGGCCGTGACCCCGCCTGCTCTGCGCCTCTGCCCTGCGCCCAGCCTCCACAGCAACCCTCTGCTGTGGAGGTCGTTTACATTGCTGGGTCCGTTTGCCAACGTCGCCTCCGTTTCATGGCTACAATTTCATCCTTATTTATATTTACCCCATTATTATCCTCGTCGATGGTCCGCCTCCGCCCTCACGCGGTATATCCTGCCGGTGCTCCCTTGCCTTGCCTTGCCTTCCCACGCCTCGCGGCGCTCAGGATTCTGACGCGGGGTTGTCGGGCTCGGACGGCGGCGACGACGGCAGCGACATGGACAGCGACCTTGCCTACGAGATGGAGCTGGAGGATGCGCTGGAGCACTCGTACAAGGAGTACCTGGAGCGAAAGGTAAGCGAGATTGAGGGAGGGGCCTGCCTCACTTGCTTCCTTACCTTTGGGGGGCCCGGCTTCAGGGTCAGGGCATGGCGGGCGGTAGCAGGGGGGTTAAGCTCATGGCTTGAGGCTGGGGGGCCGTACGCCGCAGTGGTCGCGCATTGAGTGGTCGCCCTGTTGCTTAGTAGCGTGTGGCGAGAGATGCGACGCCGAGATGCGGGGAGGGCGGGGTATAGCTTGACATGTTGGCACGGGGTAGGGCACTAGACATCGCTGGTCGCTGCCCCTTGCTTACTTGTCGCTGGTTTCTGGATGTCAACTGAACCAAGCGGGCGGGGCGGTGGCGGTGGCGGTGGCGCAGGGCGTTCGCGCTGCTGCGGAGCGAGAGCGGCGCAAGCGGCTGGGCATGGACGGCGAGCTGGGTGAGGAGGAGGAGGACGGCGGGGCAGCGGCGGACCGGAGCGACGAGGAGGAGGACGATGAGGGGGACCGGCTGGGCGATGGCGACGAGGACGGCGGCGCCGGGCCGTCGGGCAAGGGTACGTGCAGGGAACCATCGGAAGGGATACATGTCTCCGAGAGGGGGATGGCGGGGCCCCCGGGGTGGGGGGGCGCTTGGAACGGAGCAAGGCTTTGCGTCGCTCCGAAACCGGCGGTCCTACCACGTGTTTGTATTGTGATGGCGTTGTGCGCGGACCCGCGGAGTGAGGCGCCGGGGCCTTGCGTCGGGGCACCGCGGGGGCTCCTGGGACGGGCACTTGCCGGCCGGGCACGGGCACTTGCCCTCACTTGCCCATCAGGGCTCGGGAGGGTCCCTGCTCGAGTCAGGCGCTGAGGTCGCGCTCCCCGTTGACGCCTCCGCCCCTGCGCCCCGCATCCGGTCCTCCGCTGCCGTGCGTGCTCTCCCTCCTCCCCCGCGACGCCTCGCGGCGGGTCGCCTCGCTGAGCCGGTGGACCCTCCACTGCTTGACCTGACGGGCCCTGAAGCAAGAAGCTAACGCTGGAAAAAAACCGTGTCGTGCTGCGTGTGTGCATGTATGTGTGTGCGTGTGTGTGTGGATGTGTGTGTCCCCGCTCCACGCCAGGCGGTCTGCTGGTCTCCCTGGACGAGGACCGTGCCGGCGTGGCCAAGAGCGGCTCCGCCATGGCTGCGCAGTGGTTCAAGCAGGACCTGTTCGCGGACCCCAACCTGCTGGACGACGACGACGAGGAGCAGCAGCAGCAGCAGCAGCAGGCGGCGGGTGGCGGCAAGGACGGCCGGCCGGCGAAGAAGGCGCGCACGGCAGAAGGCGCGGGCGGGAAGGCCAAGCAGGCGGCCGCGCGTGGGCAAGGAGACGACGAGGAGGACGAGGAGGAGGGTGATGACATGGAGCCGGTAGGCGGGCACGGCACGGCATGGCTTTGCTCCCGGAGTGCTTGCGCACCGGTCCTTTAAATTGACTGTGCCGTTTGCCATTGGACAATGAACCGCGGCCTGACGAATGGATTTGGTGAATAGCTGCTGTCCTACAGCCACAATCACACACACATACACGGGATCGGGGGGGGGGGGAATCGGGTTGCGAGCGCCCAGGTGCCAAGGGGCTCCGATGCACCGAAGAGGCCCGCGCTGACGCACCCTCTGGTGTACGCCCTGGCGTGTGGTGCCGTCTCCTCCCCGCTTGGTTTGGTGCACGCAGTCGGCGGCGGCACGTGCCCGTTCCGGACTGGGGGCCGGGCCTTCCTCGGCCCCGGCTGCCGGCGGCAAGCGCGGCCGCCGCGGCGCCGAGTTCGAGGTGGTTCCCCAGGAGGCGTCCGGCTCGGGGTCGGGCTCCGGCTCGGACTCGGGCACCGACTCGGAGGACGAGTTCGACATGCTGGACGACCAGGTGAGGACTGAGGCGGTAAATAAAGGAAGCACTGCAGCGGAGGGACGGTTAGGGGACGGTTGGGAGGAGGGGGAGGGATGGCGGGGGAGAAGGTGCGTTAGTGGCAAGCGTGAGGCGATCGCGGAGATGGGGTGGCGTGCAGGGGGCTGTTCGCGGTGCCCTCGCGGTGGGTTACTTCTCGCGGCTTGGGTCTTCCTCTCGTCATTATAACGAAAAGGGGGCTGTCCACGGTGTCGTTCTTCCCGGAGTCGGCGCACCAGGGCAGGGAAGAGGGCGCGCCTGCTGGCTGGCTGGCTGGCTTGGCGTTTGGTTTCTCAGGTTGGAAGACTACATCTCTTGCTGAGGAAGATTGGCGGAGGGCCGTCGGGCGCTCCCCTGAAGGATGCTGCCCTGTCCTGAAGGGTTGGCCACCTGCCTGCGTCTATGCCGAAATGCCGGCCCATGCCCATGCACCTCCTTCCCCCCACCTTGTCTCAGGGCAAGGCCGAGGTGCTGGCGCTCGCCAAGCGGATGCTGCGGCGCAAGGAGAAGGAGTCGATCGTGGACGCCGCGTACAACCGGTTCTCGTTCCACGACACGGGTCTGCCGCGGTGGTTCGCGGAGGATGAGCGGCGCTTCATGCGGTGCGGCAGGGCGGGCGAGAGAGGCCCGGGAGGGCGTTGCTACTTGAGCTGCCGGGATCTGGATCGCGTGCGGGGCTGGAGCCTATCTTCCCTCGTAGGGATTCGCTTGATGTCGTTTGTTTCCTGGGGACGGAAAGGCCACCCTTTCCCCACCCTCTTCTTGACGCGCATTGTGCCGTATCAGCGAGTTGTGCCGTTGCCATTTGTGGCGTGTGGCCGATTGTGGTGGCCCCGCAGGCCTATCGCGCCGGTGACCAAGGCGGAAGTGGAGGAGGAGAAGGAGCGGCTGCGGGCCATCGACGCGCGACCCATCAAGAAGATTGCGGAGGCCAAGGCGCGCAAGAAGCAGAAGCTGGTCAAGCGGCTGGAGCAGGCGCGACAAAAGGCCAACGTGAGTTGCGTCGTCGTCGTTGTTGTTTGTTGTTTTTGTTGTCTTTGTCGTCACGGTGGGCTCCAGACCCTCGTAAGGGGGGGTAGAGCCAGCGGGTCAGCGGGCCGTGCTCTGCAGCGGAAGCGACCAGGGTAGGCAAGTGCGTGTCCCTGGCAGCGTCTAGGAACGACGCACCCAGTGATGGATGGGCTCTCTGGGACTGCCGTGGTTTGGCTCCATGCTGCTGCGGCCCCCTGCTGCCAGCTCACATGCAAAAACAGCAATCAATCGACAGGGCTCCGCAGCAGGGCTCCAGAGGGTACACGCGGCGGTCAGGTCTCATTGCACGCCCGCTTTCACGGCCACGGGACTCTTTGTTGCGCGGCGCCTTTGGGTGTGGTGCCTGGTCGTTATCTTGGCTGACGCTGCTCTAGGCACTGGACCTGCGCACCTCGCTGCCGGCCTGCTGCCGGGGCGTCACCGTCGCTGGATTGAAATGGTTCCCTTCCCTCCGCCTCCCGCCGCCCCCTGCTGCGATTTTCTCAATATACCCCCGCCGCCCCCCGTTGCGCAGGCGGTCGCGGACCAGGAGGACGTGCCCATGAAGTCAAAGGTGCGCGAGATTGAGAAGATCTACGCCAAGGCGCGCCTCAGCGGCGGCAAGGGGAAGAAGGGCAAGAAGGGCAAGGGCGGCGGCCCGCCCCTTGACAGGCGCATGAAGAAGGACAAGAAGTCGATGATGCGCGCCAAGCAGAAGGAGATGAAGAACAAGGGCCGCAAGCGGCGGTAAGGCGGCCGCGGAAGAGACCCGGCTGCTGCGCACGGCGCGTGCAGCGGCGGCGGCGGCGGGCGGCCGTGGCGCCGACGGAGGCGGCGACGGACTATTATGTACTTTTGCTGCGATAGCGATAATACAGGATATATTCTCCATGCAGCCGGTTGGTTAGCATGATGTATCGGGTTAGGGTTAGGGCGGTATTCTGGCGGCTGGGGAGGTTGTCTGGCTTTTGGGAAAGCCTGAACGCCAGATCTGTCCACCAGCGGTGTTGTGGGGCCCAGGTGCTAAGTGTGTGCTATGAACGGCAGTGGTCTCAATAGCCAGTCGAATGAGACGCGGCTTTACTCACACGACCGAGTCATGCTGCAGGGCGCTGCTGCGATATGGCGTGACGCCCTGATAGCGTGATAGGGCCCATTGCAAGTAGAAGGGCAAGGCCGCCTGCGTTTTCAAGTCACCCTGTTGATGGTGCCCCGGTGCTGACAGCTGAGAGGACTTGTCCCAAGTCCGTTTGCCCACCCCCCGAGACCCCAAGCACGCTCGGTTCTACCTCGACCTGTCAGCACGCGGCTATCAGCCAGCAGCAACGTGCAGCAACCCCGCGGCGTGCAGTGGCCCCTGTTCCACCGCGTAGCCCCGCACCACACGCCCGCATCAGGGGCTTACCCTGCAAGTACCACAGCAGTTACACAGCACGTAGCGGGCTAGCGGCTGACTTCTCCTACGCATCCGAGGAGTCAGGGAGGCAGGCGGAGGCAGGGACGTGCAGTACTCAAGCTCCTCCGGCATTGGACCGCGGGTTTGCAGCGGTGCGGCCCATCGTGCTGACAGAAAACGCAGACGCGGATTCAGCGGGGCGCGATACCTGGTGCGTGTGAGTAAACCACAGTTAGCTCCCCCTGGTGCCGACCAGCGGCGTCGAGGGGGGTGCGCAGCTCCATGCCAAGCGCCTATGCTTCTGCGCGCGTGAGTGAACGCGCTCACACGAAAAATGGGCGCTTCCGGCGTCGCTGCCCCGCGTCAACCCACCTACTGCCTTGCTGTCCATACAGACGTCCATGCCCGGTGTCAAGATGTCAATGCCCGGAATGTGGTCGATGTGGATTGCCGAGATGCAAACGTGGGTCGACATCGATTGCTGGGGCGTTGCCCCCCGGTCGTTGCCCCCAGGGTGTCGTCGTGTCCAGCGAGCGCCCCGGGTCCTGAGCTCCTGAACCACTGGAGCCGCTCGCGGGGAAGGGTTGCGGTCCCAACACTCGTGCCCGGGGTGGCCACACGGGGTGCACATCTAAGCTCCGAAGATCACGACAGTTTCACCGCGTGCTGTTCGCGGGTGCGGCACGTCTGTGGGAGAGATCTCGCCTGAACCCATCCCCCCGAGCGCCTCCCATTCACTTTCACCTTCACTTGACGTGCAACGACTGAATTCCTGGTGGCGGCGAGCACGACCGTTTGCTGACTGCGGACTGGTCCGGACCCCGAAGGACTGAGCCTGTGGCCTGTGCTTTGCGTCACGCACGCGAGCTTGCACCTGATAAGGAGGTCGACCCGAATACACCCGGCCTGCTCATCTGATGCAAGGTCACGTGCAGGCGCCCCGCGTACACCCGGCCTGCCTTCCGCCCCGCACAGCTCCCCCCTAGCCCCAGGCCAGTCCCAGGTCCCAGCCCAGTCCCAGGCTTCCCCTGGAACATGACGGACGCCTGGAACCGATACTGGACCTGCCCAGCGTCTTTGCCGTTGGCCCTCCGCTGTTTGGGGCAGGTGGGATTAGGCAGTTCTTCCTTCACACTTTGGAAGCTCCTCGTGGTCCGCCCTCCGCCCCTTCCGCGCCCCTCGGCCGCTCCCCGCCCCTCCGCCCCGCCCCAGGACCTCAACTACGCGAATTCGGTGAACAGCGGATCCCTGGACCCCCTACATACTGCCCCACCAGCTGTTAGGTGCCGTACGGTACGGCAAGGCGACAGCGCTGGGCCTGCAGGGCTGCGATCCTTGGCCCGAGGTTCGACGCACCAGGGCCGTGTTGGCGGGGGCCGTGATGGAGGCACCGTAACGAATGTGGCAAGATGGAGGCCCGTTAGTACCGTACACTGGCCTCCGGACAAAGAGGCGCTGCACACGCATGTGATGAAGGATGCGACCGTTAACGAGAGCTGCCAGAGGAGTTATGGACAGGACCACATACTCCGGCTGATTGTAATAACAACTCTGAAGCTTCCGCCAGCAGCAGTAGGCTTGGGCAGACGGAGGGAAGAGCATGCAGAGGTGCTGAGTGCCTTCGAGACGAAGGCACCACAGGAGTCCACGGGGCCGGTGGACGTTGAGCCGGTGTTCGTTGGTTGCACAACGGAGCGGAGCACAACCGGCTTGGAGCACAACCGCAACCCCGACGGAGCCGCAGGTAGTTTGCGCGGCGCGGCAGGTTCGGAACTCTGGACTGCGCGATTACCGTACCCACCAGACGGCCGGTCAGGAGCGGGCACTGGAGACAGAGCGACCGGTATGCAAATCATGCGGAGGTGGCATCTGAAGGTCCATGCGTTGCTTATTCTAATACCGGGACCCCCCTTCGCTTCTCGCGCACCAAACCCCGAAACGCCTACAACCGTTGACTTGCACCCCCTTCACCTAAAGTTCGCAGTGGTTCCAGCAATACCCTGTCCAAAACGCAGATGTCCCCGTACCAGGTTCAATGATCAGGTTGCCCCACACGCCAATGTCAAGCATGCGGACCCGTACATGCGGAAGCAAGCTCAGAGCGCTTCAGCTTCCCTCCCAAATATCTGGGAAATGTTTGCGATGTCGTTCTTAGGCTCTGACCTCAGTGGAACAGCTTCAGCTGCAAAAGAGCGTGCATAAGCCGGGCGCTGGTGCGACGCAAGGCGTGGGGTGGGTCACGTGAGCTGCAGTGCGCCTGCAATATTTACTTATATTTTTTGTTGCCTGAAAATTCACTTCCTCTCTAGCTACCTCAATCCGGCAGGAAGAAAAACCAGCCGTTGTCGTACGGTGTCCGAATACCGGTGAATGGACGTCAGGAGCTCGAGATTCGGCAGCGATGAGGACAAATAATACTGTTATCCGCGCCTACTCATCGGCATAGATTATATCATGGCATGAAAACTCAGCGTTCTCCTTTCTGTCATGCGCACTGGCCTGCATTGAAGCCTTGGTAGTTTAGCTGGAAAAATGTCAGCTAGGTAAGCAGTTCAAATTAATTCGCTGCGGGTCGGTGGTTATGCGTCGCCATGGCAAAGAAACTGCCACTGACTTCGTGGGCCTTCATGGGACAGAGTGGATGGTGCGGCATCATGTCGAACCATTGTGGTCACGCAGCACTGTCCGGCGGGGATGCGAAAGCGAGATGTTTGGTAAGTTGCACGGGGCACCTAACGTCTGTCTGAGGTCGCCACGACATAATTACCGGAACGCGTTACACAGGCGGGTGGACCAATTTCATTTGCTGCGGAAGGTTGGCAGTGGGTATGCCAGCACGGTCTACCTTGGAACCTGTCGTTCAACTGGAAACCAGGTTGCGGTGAAACTTTACCATAAGAATAAACTATCGGAATTGAATCATTTCCAAGTTGCCCGTGAGATCACCATCCACAGCGGCCTGGATCACAAGCATATTATCCAACTGGTAAGAACACACCAGTTCCATCAGCCATCCGTGGGCCCCCCTGAACCCCAGTATGCTCGGGCCATGCGCAGTGGGCAGCTTTTGAGGACCAGTACGGCATCTACCTTGTATTCGAATATGCCAGCAAGGTACGTACCCGTGTCCCCGCGCTACCCCGTGCAGCCGTACCCTCTACTAACAGCCCACCCCCCCTAAACGGCCGAGCAGGGCGACGTGTTTACGGAGGTGGAGCGCCGAGGGGGGCAGCTCAATGAGGCAGAGTCTGTACGGCAGGTACGACAGGTGGAGATCCTGTCTTGGTCCCAACCTAGGACGCCACGTTCCGGGAGCCCTCCTGCCTGTTGCTGCGGCACGTGCCCATAGCCACCAGCCGTACATCCCACCTGCCCAGCCATACACGGCCACCGAGTACCGACTCGCCGACCGCGACGGTGCTGCCTCCTGGCGCGCAGGTGATCTACCCCTTCCTGAGCGCTCTGGACTACCTGCACAGCAATTACATCATCCATCGGGACATCAAACCGGAGAACCTGCTCTTCACGGCCACCGGCGTGCTCAAAGTCGGAGGTCAGCGGTGCGCGGAGACCCGACCCGACCCGACCCGACCCGACCCGACCCGACCCGACCCGACCCGACCCGACCCGACCCGACCCGACCCGACCCGGGGGCGGCGGTTGCGGCTCGACCCACCCCCCGTTCCCTCGCCTTGACCCCCTCCCTCCGGCCTAAGGCCCGCGGGGCACCTCTGGGCCCGCGCAGTCTCCCTGCACGCCCTGCTGTTGCACTGCACTGCACATACCCGCGGGTGCGTACCCCGACCCGGGTGGACCGGCTCACCGACCGACCGACCGGCCATCAATACATTCGGTACTTTCCGCCCCCTTCCTTCGTTTTCCGCACCTGCCACCCACCTGCACCTGCACCTGCCCCCAGACTTCGGGCTGTCCATCAACTTCAGTCAGGAGCGGCCAGTCACCCGGGTGGGCACCTTGGATTACATGTGAGGCAGGGGGGACGGAGGGGCGGAGGGGGTTGATGGGGCTGGGGTTGTTGTTGTTGTTGTTGTTGTTGTTGTTGTTGTTTCTTACAGTGGGCTGCAGACCCGCCCACCCTAGGAAGAGGGCAGGGTGCCAGCTGGTCGTGCACTGCCCCTCTCAGAAACGGAAACGAACAGGAGAGAAAAGGAAAGCGCAACCTGGCCGGACAGCGTGCGCGCACACCACTTGAACAGGAACGAGCGCACCCCCGGGGGAACACGCACTTGGGAATCCACGCCGAGCACGGGGATGTTGCTGCGTGCCATGAGGCTCTGCGCTCCTTGGTGACTGGCCTCGGAGGGCCGCCCTCCGATAAGGCGCACCAAACAGACGTGACAGCAACTTTGCTGCGGTATCGTTCTTTCTTTCTTTCCTTCTTACCCCTCGAGCGCAGGGCCCCGGAGGTGGTTGTGTGTCCGGACAAGCACCGGCCCCACGACCACAAGGAGCTCAAGCACCTGCACTACACGCCGCTGGTGGATGCCTGGGCGGTGGGAGTGCTGGCCTACGAACTCATTGTGGGGCGGCCGCCCTTTGACAAGGTGCGCGGGGGGGGTAGTCCCTGGGGAGTCCCGCGTGACAGAGGCGCCTGGCTGTTGGGGTTTCGTGGGTTTCGGCCATTGGGAGGGCAGCTAAGGAAAAAGCTCAGAGCACGAGTGCGGTAGCGGATGCGGGGACGGGGACGGGCGGCCTGTGACCTGGAGGGGTCCGGGGATGCGGATCCGAGGCTCGGGCGAGGGGGCGCCTCCCACTGTCAGGCGGTGGGGCGCCGGGGCTGGAGCCGAAACGGTGACCCCCTCGGCCGGCTGCAGGGCCCCTCGGGGGTTTCGCCAGGGGGCCACGTCTGGGCTGAGCTGGGCGTGACGTACTCGCCGCATCGCTCCGCCGTACACCGCCACATCGCTCCGCTTTCGCCCCTGCGCCACACCGCACCGCGCCCCTGCAGCACCGCACTGACCCGACCCGACCCGCACCGACCCGCACCGACCCGCACCGACCCTACCCGCACCGCAGGGTCAAAAGAAGGCGACAATCAATGAGATTTTGAACGGGGAGCCCTTCATCCCGCCCTGGCTGTCGGAGGGGGCGGTCCACTTCATCAAGTGGGCCCTCACCAAGGAGCAGGGCAAGCGGCCCTCGGTACGGCAGCTGGCCGAGCACCCCTGGATCACTGGCTACATGAGGCAGCCGGCGCTGGTGACTGCGAGGAGGCAGCTGGTCAAGACAGGTGGGTGCGGCCTGATGACGCCGCTGCCGCTGCTGCCGCTGTTGCTGCTGCTGCTGCTGCCGCGCGCCGTGCCGCGCCTCGACAATGCACCGGCACGGGCAGACTTGTCTTGGCGCGCGCACGCACGAAAGCGCGCGCGCACGCACGCACGCACGCACGAGACCCTGGAGACGGTGGACGCGCAGATTTCCGGTTCCCGCAAGGACCGCAGGGCGCGCCGGTCCATGAAAACGGCGCAGCACGCACGCCGTCTCAGCTACCCCGCGCCGACCTGCTGACCCCATCATGCTTACCCATCCATACCCATCCACTTGAGGAGTGCGCATCTTCCACTTGAGCACCCGCCACGCATCGACTTCCCCACGCACGCGCCCGCCCGCCCGCTCGCCCGCCCATCCTGGTGCTCTCTCTCCGTCCCCAGATTCGTTCGTGGAGCCCCGGCAGCTGGGGTTCCGAGGCAGCAACGCCATGCCGATGGAGCAGTCCGCCGCTGGCGGCGGCGGCGGCAGCGCTGTCGCCGGCAGCGGCGGCACCCTGGAGCCCCTCCGGCCGCCTCAGGTGGTGTCTGTGTCCCAGGGCGGTCGCCAGTTGGGCCACTCCAACTCCATGTCGGCAGTCGACGGCATGCGTTACCGCGACGTGCAGCTCGACGGCGTCACCGGCGGCATGGCCACCGCGGCTGAACAGGCGCTCGCCGCCGTCAAGCGCGTCTCTGACGGCGACGGCACCACCGGCGGCCGGCCCAGCGCCGCCGGGGGGCGCGTCAGCCGCGCCGGCACGGCCCGCAACAGCGGCGCCGGCGGCATCCCGGTCAGCCGCATCGGCAGCCTGAGCGCGGCGGCGGCCGCCGCCGCGCTGGCGGCGGTGGCTGCGGAGGACGCGGCCGCCGCCGCCGCGGCGGCGGCGGTGGCGCCGCCGCCGAAGGCCGCCGGCCGCCCGATGACGCGTGAGGAGCTCCTTGCCTCCCTGTCGGCGCCACCTGGCGGTCGCAGTTTGCAGATGATGCGGTCCTTTACGGCGGGGCGGCCGAACCCCATGGTGGTGCAGTCGTCGTCTGGGGCGCAGCCGGGAGGAGGCGGAGGCATGCGATCCAGCAGCGGCGGCGGCGCCGCTGCGGCCCACGGCTCGGTGACGGCGCACGGCATGATGACCCGCGCGCACCCGCCGACGCCCAGCTCGCCGCTGGCGCGCACCGTCAGCGGCTCCTCACACGAGTTTGCCGCGTCGGTGTATTCGAGTATGCAGCAGTACGGCCACGGGTACCCGCACGCGCCGGCGCCGCCGCCGCCGCTCCCGCTGCCGCCGACGCTCAACGGCCCCTGCGCCAGCGTGGACCTGGCTCTGGAGCTCAGCCGCATGCGCGTCGACGCCCACGCCGCCGCGTCAGCGTCCACGTCGGCGTCATCGGCGCTGGCCAGCTCAATGAGCGTCGGCGCGCCGTACAGCCCCAAGCCCGGCACGCCGCTGCGGCCGCAGCCGCCGCAGGCGCCCTCGCCGTCGGCTCGGGGCCTGAAGAGCGGCTCTCCGCTCATCCCCAGCCGCCTTTCCCAGTCCTTCACAAGCTCCACCTCGCCGCTGGCGGCGGCGGCCGCCGCCGCGGCGGCCGCCGCCGCCGGCGGTGCCGGCAGCGGCGGCGGCGGCGGCGGCGCCGGCGCGGCGCATCCGCCCAGCCGGCTGGGCCAACAGTCCAACTCGGGATATGTGGTGCACTTGGAACCCACGATTTCGGCTGTGACGCCGATTCGGTCACCAGACTCGCCCGCGGCGGCGACTAGCCCGGCGGGTCGTAAGACCAGCGGCGCGGATTCCGCCAGTGCACCGGTGCCGTCGGTCTCGACGCCGGCGTCGGCGTCGGCCTCGGCGTCGGCGCTGCCGTCGGCATCGGCGTCGTCCACGCCCAACGGCCGCGCCGTTTCTGGCGGCAGCGTCGATTGCTCGGTCGCCGCCGGCGGTGGTCAGTGCAGTCCCTCGCCGGCGGCCTCTCCGGCGCAGACGCCGTCGCCGGCGCCGGCACCGGCGCTGGAGAGGCCGCCGCCGGCGAGCAGCAGCTTTCGGGAGCTGCCCGGCGACCGGGAGGAGGCGGAGGAGCTCCTGGAAGAGAGCGGCGGCGGCGGCGGCAGCGCTGCGGAGCTTAAGAGTCCCTCCAGAGGATCCCGGGGCTTGTTCGGGTCGTTCAAAAGAGTGTTTTCGTGATTCTCGCCAACATCCTTGCCAACATCTTCCGCAACATGGTGGTGATAGTGGTGGTGGTGGTGGTGGTGGTGGTGGTTCTCGCAGAGGGGCGGGAGGGGAAGACGGGGCTTTTGTTGAGTGAGGGGCAGCGCCGCCGCTGGCCGCGCTTTTGGAGGGCGGTGGTCTTTCTGGGTGATGGTTTTGTAGGTGTTGAGCTTGCGCTTGGAGGCTTGCAGACAGCCGTGCGGCTGCTCGGAGGGAAGTCCTCGGAGGGAGGCCCTCTGTGGCGTCACGTGGACGGCCTTTGGATGCCTGGCGTACCTGGGGCAGGAAGTGGAGCAGCAGGTTGACTCTCTGCGGACCGTTGGGCGGGCAGTCCACAGCGCGGCAGCAGCGTGCGAAATATGCGATTTGGGCCGTGCACGTGCGCGAATGGTCAAGGGCGAGCGACTAAGCCTATGACGTGCACTATGCGACCCGGTGCGTGCTGCGGACGGTTTCGCAGGTGTGTGTACTGCGGGCGGGCGGCCTTCTTGGGTGCGGCAGGAGTTGCTGTCAGCGGGAAGACTTGTGGATTCGTGGCTGGGCGTTACGTGACTGGACTGGATCACGTCGTCCTGAGGGCGCGCCACGCGAGCGGGACGGGGGCGGGCCGGGGCGGGGCGGGGAGCAGGGCAAGAGCCGCGCCAGGGGGACCGTGGCCGGGGAGGCAGCGGTGCGGTGGAATGAGCGGCCTCATCCCAGCCCCAGCAGGCGCGACTTTGGATTGGGTGGTGTACAGCGGTTGGTCGCCCTGCAGGGAGGTGGAAGAGAGATCGAGCGGTCGGGTGCGTATGATCGTGTGATCAAAAGCAAGGGGGGCCAGTAAAGGCGCGCGTTACCCGAAATAATGTGCAGCCCGTGATACAAATACTCCTTGGAGGGTTTCATTGGGAAGACGCTTCGTTTGGTGAAGCGGGCTTTTGTTGTTTCAGAGCACTGTTCAAACAGCGGGAGGTTGTGCCAGGAGCACGCCAGGAGGGGGCCGGGCGTCTGACTGCGGCATTGGTGATATGCAGGGAGTACTGCCCTCGGGAAACGGTTCGGGCCCCATGTATTTAGACTAAAGACGGAACAGCATGTGGGGCTGTCGCTGAGATACGCGCACGGTCCCTGCTTCCTAGGGTTCCGTCTGTGTCCTGTGTCCATTGCGACGCGCGTCCTCAGCGGGCCTCAAAACTACGTGCTTGCAACGCATTTGGTGAACGTACCCGGCTTCAACAGTTCCGGTGTATTCCAGTTTACTTGATAAAGCGTGCGCTCCTATGTCCTATCCGCCCGCGCACCTTACAGCGTGGTGGTAGGGCAGGCGGATGCGCGGCGACCCTGCGTGCATGCTGGTGCGGGTACTACTGCTCTTGCCCGGTTTGCGCGCACCTGGCTGTTTCGGCTCTGGGCCAGTGTTCCTTCACCTGCGCCCCGACGTGCCCCCGCTTTACACGGGGTGGCACGATGTGGCTGACCGTACGGGTCCGCAGTTTTCAAAAATACGGGGTATGCCAAAATTTTGCCTTCGCGATGCTAGATGCTGCTTTGTCGCGGCAGCGTCCGCAGGTTGGGTTTCCAAGAGTCGATATGGAGATCGTGTACTATTTTGAATATGTGCGTGGTATGGGAACGATTGTCCCCTCTCCACAAGGTGCATGCAATCAGATACCGTACCGACGCAATCTTTTTGCGACGCGGTTATTTTGCGAGGCCAGAAAATATTTAAAATTTGGATATGTAAACGCTATTATTTTGCGAGGCGCCGGTAGGAGTTTATTTGTGAACTTTTAAATTTTGCGAGCTCTTGAGCCGTATGTAATAGTTTGCGAACTCGCATCTTATCGTCAGCGCAAAGGCATTGCATTCTACTGAAGGAATTGGACATACCGGGTGCCATACCTGCTTCACGCCATCCATCCGCCCCAAAACCCATCCGCCCCACAGCCACGGGCTTGGCCTTGGGCTCCTTGCCTTTCGTAGTGGCCTTCCCGCAGGTTCCCGCGTTCCCGGCTCCCCTCCCCCGTGCGGCAGCCACCCGCTCACCCCGCTGCCCTTTATCTCTCTCTGCCTGCCACGGCCCCTTGCCGACTGGGACGTGCCGGCCCCCGTTGGCTCCACCGCCGTCGCCGCCTCTACTCCCCGACCGGCCGTGCCCGCCATAGCCCCGGCAGCCCTTCCCCGCCGGCCCCCACAGCTCCCCCACCACCGCAGCTCGCGGCAAATTATATTTGCGAGAAGATTTTGCGAGATGCCTTGGGAGTTTTTTTTGGAACTTTAAATATTTGCGAGGGACCCTTCCGAGTTTTGTTTGACACTTTGCGAGGTCCCAAACAGTTAATTATTTATTCGCAATAAGATTGCGTCGGTACGGTACATCATTCTTTGTCTCGTCGCGCATCGCGGACCGGTACTGCCGCCATGGTGGCAAAGATTACCGTTGTGCAAGAGTTCCCCGAACTCGCACACCGCCGAGATCAACCGCGTGTCCATCATCATCCTTCAGCCCGCATACGAGCCCACACCTCAGCCCGCGACATCAATCCGGTAACACCCGTACCTACCTAGACACCACAGCGACAGTGCTCCAGTCCCAAAGGAAGACTGCCGCGAAACAACAGCTAGAACCTGAAGTCAATGCACGCAGGGTCAAAAGAGGCCTGCCACCTATTTAGTCCCGCGCCAGTGCAAAATATGATTGGGTTCGAAAAATGGTTGAAATCCAGCATAAACCTACACTCGCTGCTGCGGAATGAGCTACATGACACTACCTGCCTACCCGTCACCGCGCAGATCCTGCTGTCACAAGCTCGTCCGTCTCGTCCCGTCCCCCGTCACGAAAAGAAAGGCGGCGAAGGAGAAAATTCGCCGTCGCACAACCACCGCCACCACCACGACGGTGACCGTCGGCTCAAGACTCTCGTGTCAGTCAAAGCTGAACAAGAAAGATGTCACACAGTCAGGTCGGCCCCAAAAAACATATCTACACGGGCAAAGAACATCTACCTATGTGGCTAAAGCGTTTGCCAAGCTAGCGGCTACACGTCAATGTTCTGCACCAGCTCCACGCTGCCTGTGCCCAACTCCACCACGCGCCCCACGCACAGCCGCGCCGCCGGCGACTTGAGCTCGTCCACCGAGCCGCGCAGCGTGGCGTCCGTCAGGAAATGCGCCGCCGTCTCAAACGACATCTTGAGGAAGGGCGATACGCTCGTCTCAATGCCGATGCGGTTGCAAGCGCGGTAGCCGCCCTGGTGCGTCATGAAGTCGGCGATAAGGCTCAGGTGACGCGGGTCCACGCCGATGCCGTAGGCGCTGAACACCGACTGCACCTCGCGCATGATGGTGGCGCGCGCCGCCTCCACGCCGAAGGTCGTGTACATGGCGTAAATGTCGTTGGTGGTGAGCGCGTTCACGTTGGCGAGGTCCGAGTGGTGCCAGGCGCCCTCGAAGTTGACGCCGTCCGTCTGGACCTTGGCCGACTCCTTGCCCTGCGCTTCCACCACGTACACCTGGAGGGAGCGGCGGCGGCGGTGGGGTTGGGGGATAAGAAACACGAACCCGAGCGAAAGAAGGGGGCAGGTGGCAACGACAGGAAGAACTGTTCAAGGTGGCGAGTCAGTGAGCTAGCGGCACCAAGAAAACCTATCAGATACGACGCCAAGGCGTCCGTGTTGGCCTAAAGCGCAACGCGCCAGGCGCACACCCGCGGGTGGTAGTCAGGATGCTGCCCGCTCCCCTCTCCCGCCTGGTTCCGCACATCTCATGATCGTCAGCGCCCTCACCTTGTCGATGCCGGGCGTCGAGCGGACCAGCGTGATTGCCGCCACCCGCTCCACAATTTCCAGCATCAGCAGCTTGGGACTGCTCAGCGGCAGCGTGATGGACAGGCTGCACGTGTGCCGCTCATAGTCCACGTCGGGATCAGCCCCGGCCGCGCCGACGGCAGCAGCAGCTGTGGCACCGGCGGCCTTGCGGGCACTGGCGGGGACCGCAGCCACCTCGCCGTCCTGCAGCGGGACAAACGACACGTGGCGGCAAAGCACGTGAGCTACCGTGCACCAATATACGCGTCACGCCACAGGGTCGCGTGGCAGGGCCGCCAGATACTTGTGTGCTCATGTACCGGTAGTAGCATGTCTGTACCACCAAGTGCGGATTGTGCGGTTAATCCACCTAGTGCGGTTTGTGCGGCATGCACGATGGAGCCATCAGATAGTGGTGCATGTAAGTTGTCCTTCACGGATATCAGGATAAAAATGTGGTGGTTGGTATCATCTTCGGCTCCCCGAGCATGCGTGCGGGCGTGTTCTGCGCGTGCGAGAGTGCATGGACCGACTCCACAGGCCTGCACAGCACCAATGCACAATCTCCCAGCGTGGATGCGGCAGGTGGCAAAACGACTTGGCGGCGGCGAGGGGTCGGAGTGGTGCATGAATCAGAGTTATCAACACTGGTGTTGGACCTTTTCAGAACAGGTCTGTGTGGTGTGATTGTCATCGTCATCCCCCTCGCTGCTGCCGCGCAGCCGAGCCAAGCCGTCGGAGCAGCCACTACCGGTCCGATCCGGTCCGGTGTACGCTTGCGGTCCGGTGTGGCAACCGCCGCAAAGAAGAGCATGTGTTACTTGCGCACACGCTGTAAACCCAATACTCACCGGCCCCTCCTCATCGTCCTCGTTCTCGTCATCCTCATCGTCATCTTCAGCAGCCAACCCCCGGCGCTCCGCCTGCCGGCGCGCTTGCGCAGCGGCCAGCTCGTCCTCATCGTCCCCGGCGTCGTACGTTGCCGCCTCGCCCCGGCCACCGCGGAACCGCAGCTTCCCCTCCCGGAGCTCCTCGTCCTCCTCGGCGTCTTCGAAGTCGTCCGCCTTCTCGCTCTTCTTCTTGGCGCCAGACCGGTTGCTGCCACCGGCCTCTCCGCCCCCGTCCTCTTCCGCTGCGATGCGACAGCAAAGGGGCGCAAGCGTGAGCATTCACGTAAGCAACTCGACTGCATCATCCGGGCCTCCGATGACCCCTGTTGAGGTTTGCTGTGGTGAACTTGCCGGAAACAGACGGACTCAAGAGACGACCTGCCAACGAACAGGACTCAACAGCACGAGGGAAGACAGCGTGCGCTTGCTTAGGCATGTTTGAAGTGTCGCCGAACACTTGTCACGAGTGCCCAGGACGTGGTTTTGCAGGGGCACCCGCGCGTCAGGACGGCTTGCGGCCCCGTGTTGGTTTGGCTGTTCTGGGCACCTCGCAGCAACCCAGCACCCCGGGCCGGAGTGCTTGGCCGGGGCGGCGCCAAACGAGGGCGCGGCGTGCCTCGATCCACATACCAATGCTCGGTACAACCAACATGGCCATATGCGAATTGAATGCGCGTGCGATGGTGTGGCCCACACGCGGGGAGCGGCTCGACACCAGTCTGCTCCCACATGGGTGCAGACATGCAGGCTTGTTCTGGCAGGCACGTCAATCTGTCAGGACCTTGGAATGGTGTCAGCACAGATTGTGCTCAGATATTGTCAGGTGAAGGTCATAATTGGTCATCCCCCAGACGTCCGCGACCTGCCAGCTGCCGCAATCAATGCGTGCGTGCGTCCATGAAGAGTGGGGAGATGGTTGCGAATGCATGTAAATGTGTATGGATGACGTCCCCACGCCTAAGCTTAGCAGGAAAACGCGGGCTGAACAAGGCTTCGGGTAATGTTGCAGCGCCATTATCACACGGCCCCGTGCGGATTGGAGCAGGGCCGCGTGGTCTTTGCGCGGCAGGGATCGATCTCGGCAGCACGCGGCATCCCCCCAGTCACTGAATAGACAGGCGAATGTTTGACCGTGTGCCGGGCGTAGTGAGCGAGCCAGCGAGTTAATGTCAAATGCAGAAACAAGAGTGTGCAGAAGTCAACAGCTGGGATGTAGCCACCGTTAAAACACGCAGGCGCCACGGAAGAATCTGCCCGCGTGCTCTTGTGGAGGCGGGCACGAATGCCCGGACATCGGTCTCGGCATCACGCGGCATCCCCCCAGTCACTGAATAGACAGGCGAATGTTTGACCGTGTGCCTGACTACCGCCCACCTTACCCACCGCCTCCGAGACCACGCGCCGTGACCGCTTAGTCCATGTACGCAGCCGTCAGAATACACACATACACACGCACCCGATACCTGCCGGTGAACCCCGGTGCCCTCCTACCTGCATTGCCGCCGGCCGCGGGCGTCTCCTCGTCGCGCACTGTCGACACGTCCACCTTGCCGATGCCCACGCCCGCCTTGCGCCTCGCCTCCTTCTCTACCTCCACTTGCAGCCGCTTCGAAAACAGCCCCCGAAACACGCCAACCAGCTCCACGAAGCTCAGCTGCGCCTCGGGCGGGTACTGGGCCGGGCTGAAGAAGTGCAGCGTCACCCGGTAGACGCGGCCGAAACCCTCCGCCAGCGCCGGCACACGCGCCACGGGCCTCTCCTCCACAGTGATCCCCGACAGGCACTCGGCCAGGCGCAGCCGCCGCATGCGGTTCGCGAGCACCTGCGCCTCCGCGGCGCCCATGCCCGCCCGCACCGGCAGCGTCATGACGGGTGTCTTGATGCGCTTGGCGGCCGTCATCAGAATCTCGCGAAGGCGGGGGATACCGAGCGTCACGTTGGCCTCGCCACGACCCGCCATGTGGAACGTGTTGAGCGTCATCTGAGTGCTGGGCTCGCCTGCGGGGAGCGATGGGGGCAGCGGGAAGTGAGAAGGGAGGGTAAAATATAATGAGCAACGGAATGTTGGGTTGAAGGTTGGGGTCGGGGCCAGGTGGTGGCTGGGAAAGGGACCGGAGGGCACGGGCTTCACCGGCGCTCCAGCAAAAGAAGAATCTCCCGACGAGTTGGCAGACCGCCGGCGACAAGCAAGCGTGTCACTGGCCTTCTCACCCACCCACTAACGCACCCACCCAGCCACACACACACACTTACCTACGGACTGCGCCGCCAGCACCCCCACCGCCTCTCCGGCGGCCGCCAGCGACTGCATGTACTTGAGCATCATCAGCTGCGCGAACGTGGACCCGTCCACACGCCCCGGCACGGCCGAGGGTGACGAGGCAACCACCAGCTGCTGCTTGCCGTCCTTGTCCTTGGACTTCTTGCCTAACGAGGGGCAACACCATGATGGAGGGCCGGGCCGGGGAAGGGAGAAGGGGACGGAAGTTAAGGTGAGAGAAGAGGCGACAATGCGTTGGCAACTGCCTACGGCGCCAAACATCAGCGCCCAGGTTTCACCAAGGCGCACCCTCACCAAGCCACCACACCAGCACACGCTCAGGGTAAAGCCACAGCCCATGCAGACTCCCCGCATGCAGGCGCGCACCTTTCGCCGGCGCCAGCAGGTCACCGCCCACGTTGGTCCGCACGTATGCCTGCAGCGCGTCCGCGAAGGCCTCGCTCGAGGCGCCGACCACGGTGGGCGGGTGAAGCGCAGAGATGGGCAGGCCCTCCAGCAGTGCCGCCGCGCGCTTGCGCGCCTCCTCCGCCGCGTCGCGCTGCCCCTTGGCCTCCGCCTCCGCCGCCTTGTCGAGCAGCTTCCCGCGCTCCTTGAGCGCCGCCGCCACCCGGGCCTCCCGCTCCGTCAGGGCAGCCACCTAGAGGGGCGCGGCAAGGAAGATGCAAGTGCAGAGGGAAGGGAAGAACGAGCATGAGACATTAGCATCAGGGGTGAGAGAGGGTGACAATGGGGTCACCGCAAAGATGGATTTGAAGGACTAAAGATCGTTTTGGGTTTTGACGACAAAGACCAAGGCCTTAGCAAGCAGGAAATGCGGCCGCTGGCAACGACCAGCAATATCAGTCCGTTCCCAACGCAACGCTCCAACGCAACGCTTGAGCACCGATTGAACCGTAAAGAGGAAGCATCACCGCTACTTCCTTGCGACATGTTGGTCGCCCCTTCTCTTCTTACCTTGCTGGCGCCAAGGGCCGTGTCACGGTCGACCTGCTGGGCAAAGCGCTCGGCGTTGCGTGCGAGGAAGCCGAACTGCCGCATGTGTGACACCGTCATCACGTCAAGTCCGTCCTCGCCGTACGCAAACTGTACGATCGACGCGTCGCAGTTATCCCGCACGGTGCCGTCGTAGTGGATGCGGAGCGACTCCAGGTTCTTCACCAGACACCTGAGAAGGGGATAGTGCAGGACACGACAGGAGGGCAGGACATGAGGAATGCAATGGTAAGACTAGAGGTAGATGAGAGGTGGATGGCGGTGCCGTCGGGCGCATTGGCAAGGTTAACGCGGGTAATGTTGCAGCGCCATTATCACACGGCCCCGTGCGGATTGGAGCAGGGCCGCGTGGTCTTTGCGCGGCAGGGATCGATCTCGGCAGCACGCGGCATCCCCCCAGTCACTGAATAGACAGGCGAATGTTTGACCGTGTGCCGGGCATAGTGAGCGAGCCAGCGAGTTAATGTCAAATGCAGAAACAAGAGTGTGCGGAAGTGAACAGCTGGGATGTAGCCACCGTTAAAACACGCAGGCGCCACGGAAGAATCTGCCCGCGTGCTCTTGTGGAGGCGGGCACGAATGCCCGGACATCGGTCTCGGCATCACGCGGCATCCCCCCAGTCACTGAATGGACAGGCGAATGTTTGACCGTGTGCCTTGCATTGGTGCACACCAGCTGCCGAAGCGTCCGTGCAATTGCCAAGCGCGCAATGGCCCAGACTCTCGTCGCCTTGGACTGAATCCAATCGACCGACTAATGCAAGCCTGCCACTGACTTGCCCCGTGCAGCCTGAGTCAACCAAGAGCGGGAAGCCGGCCAGCCCACCCCGGGGGGCCTGCACGGTGGTCCTCCTACCTCTGCAGGTAGCCCGAGCGCGACGTCTTGACGGCCGTGTCCACCAGACCCTCGCGACCAGCCATGCAGTGGAAGTAATACTCCTGCGCGGGGCGGGGGCGGAGAGGGGCAATGGGGGTTGGCTTGGGATGCGGGGCTAGTCGGAAGGGGGCGGTTACCAACACAGCTCCCGACGCCGCCACAACGACAACTTTTCACAGCGAATACCATCGATGGTATTCGCTGTTGCCTTTGGTGTCCGTTGCACCCGAGTTCTTTCAACTTGCGCGATTGTCATGCGCGATGGGAAGGGAATCGACGCGCATCACAAACATGGCTCCCACGACTCCCTCCGCTACTTGGGGCATTACCGCGAAATGGCCTCAGTCCCTTAGATGTAGACATCAACGCCAATTGGCTCTGCGAAGTATGAGGTCTGTTTGGTTGTTCATCATGGGCCATTTACGCGCGCAGCACCCCGAAGCAGCCCACCCACCCACCACGCCCATACACCCAAAATACACGTCTAAACAACGCCCTTACAGCTGGTTCGTGAAAAAGTTGCGCGCTTGCCATTAGTAAAGGGAATGGAACCGACACGCATCACACACATAGCACCAGAAGCTCCACTACTCCCCCAGCAACTCGGGGCGTTACTGCGAAGTGGCCTCAGTCCCTTAGATGAAAACATCAACGCCGATTGGCTCTGCGAAGTATGAGGTCTGTTTGGTTGTTCATCATCGGCCACTTTCGCGCACAGTACTCCGACTGTCCGACACAGTCCACCCACCACACCCACCCACCCACCACCCATACCCCCAAACCACACTAAAGGACCTCAACCCGTTCCGCCACCATCAGCCCAACATCCATCTCGACCCAGCCCCGGGCCCCAACTCAAGCCGTACCTGCGGCCGCAGGCCCGTCAAGAAGCGGTCCCCGATAAATCCGTTGGATCGGCCGCCGCCGTCATACGGCCGAAAGCACGGCAGCGTCTTGCCGCTGGCCATGCGCGGCGGGCGGCGGCCCTCCAGCTCCTGCTGCCCCAGCAGACACGAAATCTGGCTGAAGTTCACCAGCGAGCCCTTGGCGCCCGTGATCGTCATCAGCGACAGGCAGTTGGAGGGGAAGGACTTGGCCTGGCCGGTCGGCAGGCAGACCTTGATCACCTCAGACGACAGGGCGTGCATGGCGCCAGAGCCCTTCATGTCGTGCGCCTTGCCAGTGTCGCGGTTGGCGCGGTAGCGCTCGCCCAGCGCCGCGGAGACCTGTGAGAAAGCGGCGGGAGCGACAAAAGAGCACGGGAATGGAAACGGTCGGCCGGTGAGGCGGGCAATGCCTTGCATGGTATCACCGCGATGCGGGAAGTGTATCGGAGTCTAGAGCAAAAAGAGTCGGATGGTATGTGTTGTGGCTGGGCAGCTGCCAGGAGAGGAAGGCATGTCAAGTGGCAAGACGGATCCGACGCGCGGCGATCCACACAGACAACCCAAATGGATATCCTCGCGTAATCCCTTGGCGTGCCCCGCCCCCTTCACACCTTGATTTCGTACTTGAGCAGCTCCCGCGGGTGGGCTGCGGGGTCGGCCAGCACTTCCGCCGGCAGCCCCGGCGCCGCCTCCGTCCGGTCCTTGTCCCGCAGCAGCTCAGAACTGGCCTGGACAGCCCGGGCCTCGGCGCCCGCCAGCAGCGCAGCCCGCCGCGCCTCCGAGTGGGGCACCAGCAGCAGGTCGTCCATGCCTGCAGGGGCACAAGACAAGGCGATGCGAAAGCGCGACACAACGTCAAGGGACCTGAAGAGGAGGTGCGGCGGAATGCCACGAGAACGTAGTCTAGAGCATCGGGAGCAGTATGATGAGTCTGCACTGATGTCAGCTAGCATTGCCATTGGAAAAACAGCACCCAGCAAGTCATCTGTGCAGCACGGCGCACGCAAGCGCAGCGCAGCACGTTTCATGCGCTTCAGCCTCCACCACCCACCCACCCATCCACATCCATCCATCCACCCATCCACATCCATCCATCGAACCACCCACATCCATCCACCCACCGCAAGTGAAGCCGTGCCACTGCAGGTAGTACGTGAACAGCCGGCTGAACGCCGACAGGAGCTTGCCCGCAGCCACATTGCCGTACAGCTCCTGTACGGCGTGCACGAGGCCGTACTTGCCAAAGCTGTTCTTGTCCACCACGCCGCGCACCATGGCTCCCCGGAAAAACTCCAGCTCGTCCTCTCCGCTGTTGGCGCCCCAGTAGCTGGTGGGAACCTTGCCGCCGGCACAGCACGTCAGCGGCGGCAGCCCGCGGGTGAAGAACGACACCACCGTACTGATCACCTGCTTCCCGCTCCACAGCCGTCGCGGCTTGAGCATGCAGGGCGGCTCGAGCTCAATGTTCGACGAGCGGCCCAGCGCCGTCACCGACACCTTGGCGCGTGTCTTGCCGGTTGCCGCCGCGGCCGCGTCGGCTGCCGCCGCCGCGGCGCTCTTGCTTAGCCAGGGCGTGCAGGCCACGTAGACGAGCTGCCGGTACTCGTCCGCCGTGTAGAACGACCCGCGCTTGGTGAGCAGGGTGGCGGAGACCACGTGGTCCTGGATGAGGCCGCGAATGGGCTTGCCGTCGGTGGGTACGATGTACTGCTGGTCGGCGTGGACGATCACGTATCCCTCCGACCGACCCAGCTGGTCCTGTGTGTTCGCGGGCGACAACGCGAGGTTGGGTGTGGGGGTGAGGCGAAAGGAAGCGGGTGGAGCGGGGTCTGCACCACGGAGGCGTTGGCGGCAGGCGGCTGCGAAGACCCTCATTGCCGTGCAAGTGACGTCTTGGCGTCATGATATGGTGCATGGCGACGCTTTGAAGAAGCGACAGTACATGGCGGGCACGGATGACAGGCGGGCACGAGTGCCAGGCGGGCACGAGCGCGCGCGTAACTGTGTATGCGTGTGTATCCTGCAACGAATCCTGCAACGAGGAGTGACAGCCCGGGCCCACACCCACCGCCCCACTGCCCGATAAACGTCCAACCGACCTGCGGCAAGTGCAAGTTGATCTCGTCTCCGTCGAAATCAGCGTTGAAGGTCGAGCAGTTGGCGTAGTGCATGCGAATGGTGCGCTCGCCCTTGAGCACGCGCGCGCGGTGGGCCATGAGCCCCGGCTTGTGCAGCGTGGGCTGCCGGTTGGTCAGCATCAGGTCGCCGTCCTGCAGGTGCCGATACACGATGTAGTTGCCGGGCAGCGAAGAGCAGCCGCCGAACGAGACCGCCGCCAGACCGCCGGCCGACGAGTTGCCCGACGAGCCGCCCAGCCGCGTCAGCAGCGGCCCGGTGCGGCCCAGCACGGCCGTGTTGGAGAGCAACTGCTTGGCGAGCGCTTGGCGCCGCTGCGGGGGTTGGGTGAGATGGGGCGGGGAGAGGGATGAGGAGAGTGTCGAAGAGAGGCGCGGGCTGCGCGGGTAACTCCTGCTCGGTAGCAAGTCGCCGGCTCACGAAAGTGTACTCCTCGGCTCCCGAACTGACCCGGAAACACCACCAGCCGCTACACAGGCGAACGGATAGTGTCCCGGGGACAGAGACGCCACGCCCCCACCGCCTCGCCCCCAGCGCCTCCGCCAGTTGGCCACCCAGCACACACCCATGCATGAGCACCTCCCGCACCACCAGTGCAGCCCAGCCCAGCCCACCCCAGGAACCCTCCCCCTTCCCAAGCGCCCCAGCAAGACGCACCTGCAGCGGCATGTTGGCCAGCGCAATCATGCGACCCGAGGAAATCTCCTCCACCGCCACCGCCCCCGGGTGCTGCTCCGCGCCCGCAATGACGGCTGCCCGCAGTCGCTCCACGTTGAGCGGGGTGACGCGCTCGGGAAAGGACAGGCGCTTGGCGAAGTAGGGCGGCACGCCAATCTCGCCTGGCGTGGCGAGGGCGGAGTTGGACGGGGGAAAGATGGCATCGCGGTGTGAGCGCACAAGAGTGTACAGCTCCAACGGAGGGGACACCCGCAGGACACGCTCCATTCCCTTCATGCATGCAGTATGAAGCACGGATCCTTCCTGACCGCAGATAAGTCCGACGACAGACCGAAGCCGTAGCCGAGTCGTGACGCCTGCTTGACGCATGTCCTCCCATCTGTCAGCGAGTGCACAATCTCGTCGCAAAACTACCCCATTCCTTCCCCTCGCTCATCTTACATCCCACGCCACCCCTCCACCACTTCCCTCCCTTCTCACCCGCGCCAATGTACGGATCGGGCGAAATGACAGAGCGCGCCGCAAAGTTGACGCGCTTGCCCATCATGTTCTTCCGGAACAGGCCCTCCTTCTTCTCAAGCGTCTGTCGAATGCCCTGCCCACCGCCGGTCGGCTTGTTTTCCGCTGTGGTCGAGTCCATCAGCGCGCAAACGTTGTCCTGCAGCTGTAGCCACGTCGACACGCGCCGCGAGAGGTCCATGGCGGCCGCCTGGGCCGGGTCGACGCCAGTGGCGTTGGGCGCTCTCTGGGCGGCATCCGTGGCGGACGCGACGGTGGTCAGGTCGAGGCAGGCGGAAATGATCTTGACGAGCGAGACGTTGTGCGCGTGCTCATACCTGCGGTGGGCGAGGCGCGGGCGCGGAGGCAGGGGGCAATCGTCAGCGGTCAGCGGCAGTGCCAGGGTGGGAGAAGGGCGTTTGTGGTGCGCGCGCGCAGGTGGTCGAGCCGCCGCGGAGGCCGTGCGCCTTCAAATTTTGGCAAGAAAATATAACGCAGCAACGGGACGAAGGCGATGGCCACGCGTACTGGCGAACGCCGCAAGCCAAAGGTAAATGCACCCATCGCTGACAGCGGCGACGCCACAACCAATCTCCGACAACATGTACAATTGGGTAACGTTAACGTGATCCAAGCATGTGCAGCGCATTCATTCCCGGGCCCGGGCCTGGGCCGTGTCGATTCCCCGCCCAACCCTGACCGACCCAAATCCCCCGAGCGCACGAGCGACTCACAGCTCCTCTCCGACCTTGGACGGCGGTCGGAACCTGTTGGGCGCCACGGGAATGACCCTCAGGAAGAACATGCGGTAGGCCGTCCGCGCCTCCGCCTCCGACAGCAGCCTCGAGCCGTTCCTCCCGCCCGGCGTCGGCACCACCTGGGCGCTGTAAATGAGCGACAGCACTTGCCACTCGTTCTGCCACAGCAGCCGCAAGTGCTCCTCGATCTCGGTGGGGGTCATGTACTTGGTGGCCACGTCCCTGGGGAGTAGAAAGAAAAACCGCAGGGGAGAAGAAGACGGCGTTAGCGAACGGGGAATGAGGGCGAGCATGTTAAAGAGCAGCTGGGCACGAGACGGGGACAGCTAATGCGCATACATGAGGCGGAAAGTAGGATCAAGGAGTGCGGGATTTAATTGGCAAACATTTGGCGGAATAGTGTGTTAGGCGTCAAGATCAACAGGTGCGACATGTGCGCCAAAGGAGCAGCTTTCGAAAGGATTTGGGACACGCGCGAGTGGCGAGGTGCGCGACCGTTGCAATCATGACAGCACATCAGCTCACTGCACGAAATCTACCCGAAGAAATCGTACAATTAGATCACAGGCGCTCCTCCGCGGATCGGGGGGACTTAAGACTTACAAGGGCATATCGTCGGCCGCCTTGCGGCCTCGACCCTTGCCTTTGGCGGCCTTCGCTCCTGCGCCGCCGCGGCCCTTGCCGCCCCGCCCGCTGGGCCCCGGCTCGTCCGCCGCCGCCGGCTCGCCTGCGTGCAAGTCGTCGTTGCCGTCGGCGCCATCATCCACGACCGCACCAGCGACCTCCTCCGCCTCATCGTCGTCGCTTATAACCCCTCCCAGCTCAATCATATCCAGCTCCTCGTCATCGTCGTCGTCGCCATTCTGGTCCCGCGGCTCGCGCTTAGCGCGCTTCTTGTCGTCAACGGCCACGACTTCCTCGTCGTCCTCAGAATCCGCACCGCCGCCGTATGCGCCGGTGTTGACGACCTCGCCGGGCTTGTACTTGCGCGCCGCCGCTGGCTTGGTGTCCTTGACGTCATTCGGGGGGCCGGCACCGGCCTCCTTTTCCCGCGCCTCTCGAGCCCGCTTACTGCTGGCCGCCTTCTGGCCGAGCTCCTGCTGCATTCCCTTCTCCAAGTCGTTCACGACCTGTCCGAGAAAAGAGACGGAAGGACCGCGGGGATGGAGAGGATGGCAAGGATGGTCAGCGGGTGGCGAAGGGCGAGAGGACGCGACAAGGAGAGCCGGTGGGCAGTAACCAACCCATAATCCCATATGCCCTCCTGCACAGCACAAGGAAGCATCTCGAGCGCGTTCCTTCCACCTCTTACGTCCATCCATCACATCAAACACGGGGTCAGCAGCATCTACATCCGACTCACATTGGTCATGACATCGGCCACGTTGAGGCCCTCCTTGACGTTCTCCATCAGCGCCTTGCGACTGGACCACACGCAGAAGAGCTTCGTGGTGCCCTGCTTCTTGATGGCGGGGTTGTGGATCTTGCAGTTCTGGCACCGGGTGCTGTTCATCTTGGAGAGCATCTCGGAAATGGTGTCCTGCAAGAGTCACAGGAGAAGACAGGGCATGCGAGGGATCAAGAGACCGGCAAGATGTGTATGGGGGCATATACACGGTTGGTGGCATTAGGGGGCTCGTTGCCTACAGGACGCGAGCCACCGCCGGCCGCGTCATGACGCGTAAATGTAGTGCCATTGTGTGAAAGTACCCATGAGCTGCCCGGTTACTCGATAAGGATCATAGGGGGTAAATTTCTGGCGCAACAACTACACATCCGCCCTGGTAAGCGTCAGCGGACGTGTCCAGGTTGACCAGTCGGAACGATTGCTATGCGCAGCGCGAAGTCACATTCCGGCCATGAAGGGGCGCGGCATGCCGGCTTAATAGGCTGCGGTAATGTATCGCACGGACGCATACTCTCGAATCGTACGGACGCACAACTGCGAGTGATCCGCCCACACACAGACCCAGATGCAAGAACAGATTCCGCGAATCGCGCATGAATGAGAAGGGATATGACCACACGGGCCTACATGGCGGCTTCCATGATTTTTCAACGAAAGCAAAAGCAAGGATTTCGGACCAACAACTACACACCGGCCCTGGGAGGCGTCAGCCGGCGTGTCCAGGTTGGCCAAGCGTTCATTTACGCAGCGCGAAGTCACATTCCGGCCATGAAGGGGCGCGGCATGCCGGCTTAATAGGCTGCGATGTTGATTGCAATGCTCTCCATGAAAGTGCCCCACGCGCAGGCTCCCTCGATGCCAATATAATGCAGGACCCCCAACAGCAGGCGCGAAGCGCGCCGACCTAACCCTGGGGTCACTTCGCCGTCCCTTCGCGTCCCCGTCCCTTCGCGAAGGTATCTTCTCTTCAAATCCCTGGGGCCATGTACCAAACCCCACACGCCCTTCAGCCCCCAAAGCTGCACATGGACGTACCTGCATGGCTTCCAACGAGTGCTGCGTGATGCTGCGGCGGGCGCGTGCCGGCACCGCCTTCGCATCGAACTGCAACCTTGCCGCCCGCTTTTCCGGATCTGGAGAGCCCAGGAACTCCGCCAGCTCCCGCGACTGCAAGCGCCGACAAGCGTCCATGGACAGGGAAAACCCAGGAATGACAAGTGAGCAACAATGACATGGCATCGAGATGTTGGTACTGATCCGAACATCGCAAGGCGCGGTCAATGTCGGCCTCAGCCCATTCAGGGATCGACTCAACAAGGGACAGTCGCGAACTCTTTCCCGACCCCCGCGTACCTTGACCGCCCGATCGGTGCCGATCTCCACCGCTTCCACCAGGTCACCCACCGCCAGGCGCTGCAGCTTAGCCATGTACACGTCAACCTGGCAAAGGCACATAGGGCGCAAACGATCCATCCTCGTCAGCAAAAAATCCCAGCGGCGGCGGCAGCAGCAGCACGCGCGTGGGCCGTGCAGATTTATAGCGCAAAATGATGCTGCTGTGCCTGCGGCGTTTACTTCGTCTGAAAGGAAGCCGGGTCATTCACATGAGGGTGTGAAGGGTACTGCGTGGCGTACAGCCCATTACAATGTAGAGTAGCGCTGTGACGCGACGCAGCGGAAACCACTTGTGTGTCTGCCTGGGTCTGCCCTCCCCACGAACGACGACCAAGCAAGCCAAGCCGGAACATACGGGCGCTCCGAAACGGAGCAGCTCCTCACCGTCTGCTGAGATAGCTTGAACCGGTGGCAGTGGAGGCAGGTGCACCGCATCAGCTTGTACATCACCCTGAGGGGATAGGGCCAGACGTTCACAGGAACGTTGCAAGTCCCATCCCCCGCGCTCTCGGCTATACGATTACTAGCCAGACACGCCTACGACATCAACCAGTTGACAGCCATCATGCCGGTGCGCTCCCCTACGCCGTAGCAATGTAAGCGGCATAATACACCCGCAATTCCCCGACACCTCGAGCCAACGAAGGGGACCATGTCTACGAAGTAGCAGGCCCAACGGCTTCAACAGCGACCCCAAACACGACCTCTTAAGAAGAAGAAACCCAATACCCCAAGAGACCTACTTGAACACCAGCGGGTTGTACACGGGTACTGGAAGCTCGATGTGTCCGAAGTGGCCCGGACACCGGTCGAAGCCCAGGCGGCAAGTGCCGCACCTGAGGGCAGCAGCACGAATCGGGGAACGAGCAGAGGGTGAGGGTTAGGGGCCATGCGGCTGGATGTGAGAACATGGCCAAGGAGTCAGGCCCTAACCGCTGAACACCAGGTAAGAAATGTCCTCCGGAGGGGTGAACTTCCCCGTTACCAAGCCGGGACTCCCAAAAACAAAGCTCCGGAACAAAAGGCACTATCGCCCCCTTCCTCAGCAGGAGCTGACTAGGCTCACCTATCCCGCACGTCGACGGGGCCCATGCGCGGGTCGTACAAGCCGTCCTTGACCGGTACCTTCATGTTGTCGAAAATGATGGGGCTCGTGATCTTGACGACGCTGAGCTTACGGACCTGCAGGCGCGGAGGGGGCGGAGGCAACGGGCTGAGGTTCCGAGGGGGGGCCGCTGGGTGGACCTGCGGGGAGAGACTGCCAAAGCGCCGCCAGTTGCCGGCGGCGCGCAGGCCGGCCCCTGAAAGTCGCAACCGCGAAGATGCCTACCTCATCTTCGGTATAGAAGCCGAAGCGGACAGCGGCCACCTGCTTGGTGGTCACCTCCTTGGCAGGCGCAGCAGCCATCTTGGCAAACTAAGGCGCAATAAACTACGGGACGCCCAATAGACACGCTGGAGCGGCTTTCAGCCGCAGCGAGAGGTCAATTGGAGCTAATACTTATTGCTTCATGTGGATTCTGCGCGTAAACATGGGCGGCGCAGACCCCCGCATGGTGTCGCGCCGCTCTCTTATGTCCCACCCGTGGAAGTCGACCCCCAACGGGTTAGCAGTATGGTATTAACGCGCGTAGGTTACTGTATTGAAGGAAATATGCACGCAGAGCTTTCACGCAAAGACAAGAGTATTTGGAGTTGGTTGGCTCCAGGGCGGCCTCGTTGCGGGCTCTGTTTTTGTCCCTCTCCCACACCGCCTTTCTTTCTCTTTCTAGCTTGTCCCACTGTCATCCGTGGGCGATACAATGGTGAGCAGCATTAATTTTTGCGCTTGAAAATAATGATAGTGTACTTGTAGCAATGGCCGGCCCGGCGGCCAAGCCGCCTCCAAAATGAGTAGCAAGCTGAAGATTACTTTAATTACTTGTTGTAGGCGCCAAAGGGCAAGAAGGTAGCCCCTACGCCGGCCGCCGCGAAGAAGGTGCGCTCGGTCATTTCGGCAGAGTTCTTGTTCAGCTCAGCGGCTATGTGTGGTTAAGTTATGTCAAAGTATGATAAGAAACAAAAAGACATTCTGCGGTGGTGAACATTATGCAGGCGGCCGCCCCTGCCAAGCAGACCAACCCGCTCTATGAGAAGCGGTCCAAGTCCTTCGGTAGGTCTTGCGAAGTGTTAACATGACATGTTTCTGTATTGCTTCGTGATGTGGATGATGGACTGTGAGCAAACTCGGAGGGCAGTGCCGCCACCATGCTTCGGCGGCGGCAAAGCGCAGCGCCGGAGAGCTGCTGGACACCTGCAGAGCGGAGAGTTTGGCAATGGCTAACAGCGGAACAGATTGCAGCAGCGGCCTTATTCCTGGTGCCAGCAGCGGCCTTCGGTGGGCTAGCTCAACAGTCGGGCTTGGCGCGGAGTGGGCCCCGGTTGGCCTCTCAGAACAGTGGTCTGGTGGCGGCACAGCTCGTAGCTCGGAGGCTGGACTCGCGCTCAGCCCGGGCGCTCATGGGGTTCAACGAAACCCCCGTGCGCCCCCCTGCTCGGCGACCGGGTCTGCTCAGCTGCTGGTGCGCTCCCCTGGTTTGCGTCCGCCCCGCAGGCCTGGGAGGCGCTCCCAAGCCGAAGCGGGACCTGCACCGCTTCGTGAAGTGGCCGCAGTACGTGCGCCTGCAGCGTCAGAAGCGCGTGCTGTCCATGCGTCTTAAGGTGCCGCCGGTCATCAACCAGTTCGTCACCCGCGCGCTGGACAAGAACGCGGCGGAGACTCTCTTCAAGCTGCTCATGAAGTACCGGCCGGAGGACAAGAAGCAGAAGGCTGAGCGCCTTAAGGCTGAGGCCGCTGCTCGCGAGGCTGGCAAGGAGGTGGGCACTGTCGCGCTGGGCTGGCAAGCTTGTTTGGGGGATGGCGTAGAGGTTGAGTTGTCTTTGGTGATACGTTGCTCTGTTGTACTGACGCGCCGTGGAGCCTCAACGGATATCTCCGTCGTTCCCCTTGTGTGCATCCGCAGCCGGAGAAGAAGAAGCCCGTCGTCGTCAAGTACGGCCTGAACCACATCACCACGCTGGTGGAGTCCGGCAAGGCGCAGATGGTGGTGATCGCCCACGACGTGGACCCCATTGAGCTGGTGTGCTGGCTCCCAGCCCTGTGCAAGAAGATGGGCGTCCCGTATGCCATTGTCAAGGTGAGGAGGTTTGGAGGGTCTGCAAAGCAGGGCTGGGGACAGGAACGCGCATCGGGAATATGGGGGGTGGGTAAGGGAGCCTGGGGATTGGAGGCGGGGCTCGCTGTATCGAAAGGGGGTTCAGATATGTATAGATTTCATGAACTGACAGGGGTCTGTGCCTACATCCACTCGCAGCGTGCTGCACGCTTTTACAAACATGAGTGACAAAAGCCAATTCTGTTGTGCACGTGGCGGGGGCACAGGCGTGGGGGGGCACAAATATTGCTTACCTGCGTAGGCTTCACGAGTGGATGTATGATGCGTCTGTTGGCCCGTCAGGAAAGGCATTAGGAAACACTGGCACGCCTGCAATGCACGAAGTTATTTCCCAAAAGCCTTCGAATCAGGCCGACACATACATGGATCGTAAGCCTGGTGCCCTGGGTTTGCTAGAGGCACCGAGAGTGTCAGTTGGCTAGTAGTTGTTAGGGACTTTTCAATGTTGAGCCCCCGGGTAAATTGGTTAGGACCGATGCGTCCGTTTGCATTGCGGAAGAGCGCATTAGGAACCCTCGACGCTGGACGCGGTTGGTGGCAAAGCACGTAACGGTGCCCTGTGTATGGTGCGGCGGTACTATTACAGGGCAAGGCCCGCCTGGGCACGGTGGTCCACAAGAAGACCGCGACGGCCCTGGCGCTGACGTCGGTGAAGAACGAGGACCAGCGCGAGTTCGCCAAGCTGGTGGAGAGCTTCAAGAGCCAGTACAACGAGGGCACGCGCGTCAACTGGGGCGGGCACATCCTGGGCATGAAGAGCATGCACAAGCAGAAGAAGCGGGAGCGGGCCATCGCCAAGGAGCTGGCGCAGCGCGCGGCCGCGTAAGCGCCGCCCGCATGCCCGAACCTGGAGCTGGCTGCAGCTGTGTGCCCTGCAGCGTGTGGCCTTGCAGTTGTGGCTCTGTGGGTGTAATGTGTCGCGAAAGGGACTCCAACATGCCTCTCAACTCCGCGATTGCCAGGATAAGGGTACTAATCAGCAGCATAGTCAGCGGGCCGAGACGAATCAGCGGCAGGCTCAGAAGCTCCCTGTGCTAAGATAGTGGCAGGCCTCGTACAATGGAAACGAACATGTTAGGAAAGGGAATTGGAACTTGGGACTCCCAGAAGCAGCGCGCAATGCATGGACTTGCCAATGGCGCTGTGTGCTCGAATCCAGCTGTTCGACCACCGGACGATGAAAGCACCGCCGCGAGCGACTGCGTGCGGCCTTCAGCGGCGTCGTAAAGCCCTGTCAGCAGGTGTCAGCCATCCCATAGTTGTGACCCTACAGAGTCGTGTATCGGTGTTTGTGCCGCATGTCGCGGTGGGGGATGACTTCAATGCGTAAGAGGAAACTGACAGCGCAGGGAACTAGCAACTAGGTACAACCCATCCGTTCGAGGCCACGCCGCTATACACCTCCCGCCACCCGTAATTCATGGGGCATGTTCTGGCTGAGAAACGGGGACTTGCGTGAGCCTGATCCTGGCGAGACGTAGTGCTCGTAGGCAAAACACAGTGCTAGTACGAGCACGTACGTTGTGGAAGCTCACTCTTTGGTGTTCTCTTCGAGCCTTCCACCGAAACGCGGTCAAGCAGACAGCATATCCCAATTTCTACTGCGTGACAGTCGAACCATTTAACTACCGAATGCTCGGAGGCGAGTTCATAAAGCCTTAATAAGTTGGAACGCACCGGTGGTCAGGGGTTCCACTTTGACATGACATAGCTGAAATTGCTTCTGATGTGTTACATGTAAGCTTCATGTCTCCCTTGCTAGGAGGCCTCGCCTCGAAGGCCCTGCCAAGGCGCACTGCCGGTTTCTGTATTCTGTTGGGCGTCTGTGAGTTCTTACTGAAATAACTGAAAGTAAATCGAATCAAGGCGCGCGTATCTGGGGCGGACTTAGGAAGGACATCCCATGGACAACAATGGCACGGTGCATGCAACCCCTGCGCAACTCCGGTTGCTGGAGATGCAGCAGGAGGAGGTTCAGCTTGATGCGGCAAAGATTCAAGGCTTGTTTCAATACCTGGTACGATCCAGCTGACAGAACACAAGACCCACTTGAGCAAACCCGGGAGCAAACTTGGGTGGTGCGTGTGCCGCGCAGAACTTTTGCGACGCGGCGGCTTTCGACCGATGTCTTGGGCGCTCGGTAAGCTCACGGGGCTTCCACGGGCCTTGTCGTGGGGCCGTATGCCCGCTGGAGGAGGGGGTGAGGCATGCGAGGGAGGGGCTCGTAGAGCCAGAAGCTCCCGCAGAAGAGCGGAAGGAACGGGGAAGCGTGATGGAGCATGAAAGGGATTAAATGTCCTCCAACTCTGTACAGCCACGCCGGCAGCCAGGAGTGGGGCACGGCTGCCGGCACCTGGCCGCTGGGCCCGTGGTCCTTCGTTCTTCAGTGCCCGTAGCTCCCGCAGCCGTCTCGGGCAGTCGGAAGCTCTCGTAAGCCCCGCGCTCCAGGGTCGCAGCGCGCCGGCCGGGCCGGTTGGACCAACCTGTAGGCGCCTCCTGGTCCTGACAGCAGTGATGGCGATGGCTCGTGATGGTGGCACCACCATCTCCTTGGGACCTCCCCGCTCTCAGTTTCTCGCACTGAAGGCAGCCCCCGGGCTTGCCCTGAGTCGCGAGCCGCGATCCGGGCCTTGTCCGCGATTCGGCACTCAGCCTGCTCCCGGCGTTCAGCTGCTCGCCTCCACCCTTCCCCTCCGCCTTCGCCTCCGCCGTCGCCATCAGCCTGGTAGCTTTACCAGTCGCACTGTTATACTTCCCCCCCCCCCGGATGGTGATTTCCGCCTCATCGCCGCATCCGCACAGGGCAAGAGCCCCGAATGCCTGTCGCGCGGGCCCGACGGCCGCCCCACGCCGCGCAACTACGCCACCATCACCACCACCACCCACAACCGCAAGATCCGGCAGCAGGAGGCCACCCGCACCGTGCAGCTGATGGCACAGCGCAAGGAGCCGGCGTCGCTGACGGACGAGGAGACCCTGGAGAGGCTCAAAGACGTGAGGGGCTGAGGGCGAGCGAGCGAGCGGGCGGGCGGGCGTCGGTCGGGGGCTGGTGCCGGCGCAGGAGAGCGCAGCGACCAGCGACCTGCGGTTCTGGCCGGACGCAATGCCGCAGTGTCGTTGCATCGAGGTGCAACGGCACGCGATACATTGCGCGGCCGTGGCGGTTGGGTGGGTGTGAGGCTTGCGAGCGGGCTGGGAGCGGTGAAAGTGAGGGCTGAGGGACAGGACCGTGTGGCCGTGGCGCCGAGGCCCGGGTCGGCCGCTGTTGCCCACACCGCATGACCTCGTATGCACATCACACGGGCAAGGCGCTGCGAGGCCCATCGCAAGGCGTGCACGGACACCATCTACTGATGCCGTTTCGGGGCTCTGGACGCATTCCCTAGGAGTGTGGACTGGCAGGCGCCCAAGGCCGTCGCTTCCCGCCCAGATTTGGCTTTGCATTGCAATGCAGCCCGCTTCATGGAGGCATATGCACCGAGAGCTAGCGGATTTCCGCTCGGAGCCGTGCCCGCTCCCGCCACGCACTGCCGGCCCGTGGGCTCCGCTTGCACCTCCTCGGACCCCGCCCCGCGCTCAACCCCCACCCCACCCCGCGCCTCTCGCCTCGCGCTCTCCTCGGGACAGCGCCCGCTCCATCCCTCCCCCTCGCCACACCGCATGCCGTCGCCTGCCCCCCCCCCCCCCGCATACACACCCGTCGTCTCCGTCCCTCCGCTGCGGCCCCTCCTGTACCTATCTTCCGCACAAGCATACATGCCCTTCCGCCCTTCCGCCGTCCCGCCCTTCCTTCGCGCAGGTCTTCACCTCTTACTCGGACCCCATGCTGTATGCGCACACGGGGCGGCGGGAGATGAACATCGTGGGCTTCTGCCGCCTCATGCGCGACTGCCGGCTGCTGGACAACCGGCTGACGCTGGTGGCGGCGGACGTCATCTTCACGCGCGTAGAGGCGGGGGTGGACCAGGACGAGCCCGGGGCGGGCAGCACGCTGCTGGGGGTGAGCCAGGCGGCTTGGGCGGCGGCGCGCCCGCCGGCGCGGCGCTTGCTGCGCGAGAGCGCAGCGGCGATGATGGGTCGGGGAGGGCGCGGGAGCGCGGGGCGAAGCGCGACGGATATGTGTGCGTCAGAAAGGGGGGGTTGGGGCCCAAGCCACGGTGATGAAATACGGTAGAACAGTGCAATAGTTTGGGACGTGTGTGTGTGTGGAGGGGCTGTCGTGACGGGTCGACACTCGGCAGCGGCACGCTCGGCTCAGCGTGCGTGGACGGCGGATGCGGGCGGAAGGGCGGCCCGCAGCGCCGCCCCCCGCATCGCCGCTTCCTTGCCAGCAGGGCGTCTGTGCGGAATTCCGTAATCCCCTCACGTCCGCCCCGGGCTGCTCCGCCCTTGGAGTGTCGTGCTCGTCGTCTTCCTCACCGTCTTCCTCACCGTCGTGGTGGTGGTGGTGCCCTTGGCTCGTTGTGGTGGTCGCAGGACCTGCACGTGGACTTTGAGGAGTTCATGCGCTGCCTGCGCGCCGTGGTGCGCGTCAAGTTCCCCGCCGCCACCGACCCGCGCGACGCCATGCTGCTGCTGGCGCGCAAGTGGCTGCTGCCCTTTGCGCGCGAATCGGGCGCCGGCGGCGGTGTGGGCAACTCGGTGGAGGGGCTGTTCAGCCGCAGCACCATGAACCTCATCCGCAAGTACGACGGGCAGCTGAAGAAGCTGTTCGCATGGTGAGCCGGGCGGAGCGGAGCAGGGCAGTGTCAGAGCACGCGGCATGCCGGCGCTGCGCACAGCGGTGCCCACCTGCATGCTTGCCTGTCTGCCTGCGTTCTTCGGATGTCGAGTCGGTCTCGCTCTCTTGGATCTACTAATAGGGTAATGGCTGCCTGTGAGGAATTCTTTTGTGCAACGGCTCGTACCAACGTTATCAACGACTCATAGATGCAATTGCGCATCCTCGCTGGCCTCGTGTCCGTGTCCGTGTCCGCGTCCGGGGGCCGACCGTCGACAGGCAGATTCCCGTGCACAGGGCCTCGCCTCATCCCGTAGAGGGTCTTCGTCTTCGACTTCGTTTTCGACGCCTCGCCTCCTCCTCCTTCTCCTCCTCGCCCTTGCCGGCCTGCGGGGCACGCTTCCTCCTCAACACCCCATCCCACCGTAGCGTCACTAGTCACTGACGTCCCCTCCCCCCCGTTCCTGTGCCGCGGATCCGTCTCATTTACACCCCAACGGTCCCTCCCGGCCGTTTGGTCTTCACCGTGCGCCCTGCCGCCGGCCTGCGTCCGCGTCCTCGCCCAGGTACTCGAGCATGGACGAGACCGACCCCGCGCGCGTCACGTGGGCCTGGGCTCGCGAGCACGCCGGCGCCATCAACTCTGCCCAGTTCGTGCTGATGCTGCTCAACTTCACCGTGCTGCCCGTGCTGCTGTCCAAGCACGCCGCGCTGGAGGTGTTTATCCGCTGCGAGGCGGCCAACGACGGCGACGAGCGAGCCAACGCCATGTTCTACCCGGCGTTCCTGGAGACCATTGCGGAGGTGGGAGGCGGCGGAGGGGAGGCGGGGATAGGGGCTGCGGCAGCGCGCCGTGGGAGAAAGGCTGTGCGGGCTGGGCTGGGGCAGGTAGCGGCGAAGCGCGGGGGTGCTGCCTGGAAAGTGGCGGCTGGCGGCCGCCGGGTCAAGGCGTGTGTCGCTTGTGAAGGCCCTGGTGCTCCGATGCCGCCCTCACCCGCCTCTCGTGTGGCGGCAGCGCCCCCCTATTGTGGAAAAGGGTGTCGGACCAGGAACCTCCGCGAGCCTACCGCCCCGCGCGCCGGCGCCGGCGCTACCCCGCTCCCCCGCTGACCGATCCCCTCATCCCCCCATTTCCTCCCTCGCGCAGGTCGCCCTGGAGGTTGGCAAGTACGCTGTGTCCCGCATGCGTGAGGCAACCTCGCCGGATGACCTCAAGGTGCTGCGCAGATACGCCGAGTCCTGCCCGCCGCCACACGGACCCAAGCTGATGGAGGTGGGGGGCAGGGCGTAGGGGCCAGGGGGAAGGGAAAGGAAGGGACGAGGCGAGGGGAGGCGAGGCGAGGCTGGGAAGGGAGGCTGGCGCGGGAGTGCCAGGCGGGCATCCAGCCTGGTCGTGCAGCGTACCCTCCGCTTCCCGCCTCCGCGATCCCCTCCGCTCATCTCCCTCGGCCCTCGTGTCACCTCCCGGACGGGGCTGGCGGTGGTGCTTATGGTGATGGTGATGATTGTGGTGGTGTTATGCTCGCAGGTGTACCAGGAGGTCCTGGCCAGCCGCGGCCGCGACGCCTCCTCCCTGGACCAGCACGGGCTGTACGATGTTGAGGCGGCGCGGCGGCGGAACGAGCAGGACATGGAGGCGGCGATGCAGCGCCAGGCCAAGGCGCACGCCAGCGGCGTCATGCAGAGGTACGGTACGCACAGGCCATTTGAACCTAGCGAGTGCTGGAACGAGTGCTGGAACGAGTGTGCTCCAGCGCGGCCGGCCAGTCGGGCAGGAGCTGCCCCGCCACGCCGTGCAATTCAGCAGCCCGCCCTCCCTTGCGCAAGGCTGCGGCAAGGCTGCGTGAAGCTTCGCGTCGCCGCGCCCGAAGCACCAGCGCCACCCAGGGGCGAGTTGTTCCGTCGCTGCGCTCCGTCCGTGTCACGGAAAGCGCCGGACGGAGCTCCGCCCACAGCACCGCTCGGGCTACCGCCACCGGCACTTCCTGCGCTGCCCACCCTGGCTGCGCCGTCATCTGCCTGCCTGTGCCGCCCACCCCTGGACCCCCCGGGCCCCCTGCGCCCGCCGGCTCGTGGGGCCGCGCGCAGCTCCCCCTCCTGCCCTTCAGCGGCTGCAGCAGCTTGATCAACAACGTCCGCAGTGACTCATTGTTATATAAAGGAGCATATCACTCCCTGACCCCCTCCTGCCCGCAGGCGCGAGGGTCTTCGGCAGCGCTTCGCCCTGACGCGGCTGCGCAACTTTTACCGCGACGTGCGCACCTTCAACAACAACACCACCTGGCCGCCGGAGCGGGACCTGTCGCCCACCACCCACCGCAGCAACCCCCGCCCCGGCGGCGGCGAGGCCAGCGAGGGCGTGCATGTCGCCTTTTACGACAGCGAGCGAGCCATCAAGACACCCAAACCGGTGGTGAGTCAGCCGCGGCGGCGCGGCGGCAGGCAGCGGGGCTGTTGGATGTTGGCTGTTGGGCTGCTCGGCACACCGGACTGTCGGCCCACTTGGGCCCCTCGTTTGCTTCCGCTGCGGTTCTCCTCTCCTCTCCTTCCCTCTCCTTTCCTCTCTGTCGAGTCTGAGCGTTCGTTTGAGCCTAACTGCCTAAGCCCAGCGGCGTCCTCCCCTCCCGGTCGCCGACCCCGGGGCAGACCCAGCCTGACCCCGCCGCGCACCCGCACCCCCGCAGTGGATCCCCGTGTGCAACCCGGGGCCCCGGCGCCATAGCCACGTCGGCCCTGAGGTGGCGATGCCCTCGCCCTCGGCCGCCGCCGCCGCCGCAGCAGCAGCAGCCGGCGCCGCGATGGTGCTCGGCGGCGGCGGCGGCGGCGGCGGCGGCGGCAACTGCCTTACACTCGACTCGGGCGGCGGCGGCAACGTCCGGTCGTCCGCCGTGGTCGCACACGGCCTCAGCATCCTGCTGCCCTCCAGTGCAACCGCTAACGGCTACGTCCGCTCACCGAAGCCGTATCAGCTCAAAGTCGCCATCGAGGACCGGGACGAGCACGAGGCGATCCTGGACCTCGCCGGGCGCCTGCCGTACATCTGCCTGCCGTCGGACGCCGCCGCCGCTGCCGCGGTGGCGGCGGCGATATCCGCCCGTACCTCCGCCTCGTCGGTGCCGCTGGTGCTGCCGCTGGCGGTCAAGCCGCGCGCTGTCACAGCGCCCGCGGAGCTCAGCCGCCGGCGAATCAGCAACGGTGGCGGCATCCCCGGCGACGACGTGGGCGCCGGCCCGGCCCCGGAGGGGCAGGCCTGCGGTGCCGCCGCCGGCGGCGGCGGCGGCGGCCTGGCCTCGGAGAAGAGCGGCGGCTCTTGCAGTACGGTCTCCCGGCCGCGCCTGCCGCCGGTGCATCACCAGTTGCACCGCGCGCAGGCGACGGCGGCGGCGCTGGCGGTTCTGGCGGGCGCGCCACCGCCGCAGGTCTCCACCCTCCACCTGCCGCCGGCGCTGGGCGCTGTCGGCTCGTTGCACACCGTCGCGCCCTGCACCTCCACCTCCACCACCACGCTGCTCGGACCTTCCAACTCGCAGCCCGGCGGCCTGAGCGGCGGCGGAGCGGGAGCCGGCGCCGGCGCCGGAGGCGTGTACAGCCCCAACAACTCCCAGCGCTTCAGCCCGCACTCCTCCCTAACGCGCCGCCGCCAGGGCACCCGCAAGCGCGTCGACGCGGCCGGCCTGCCGGACCTGCAGCTGCCGTCGGAGGGCCCTCCCAGCAGCGAGGTTGCGGCGGCTCTAGACGAGCTGGACAGATTCGATGAGACGCGGACGCGTGGGACGACGGCGGCGGCGCCAGCCGGCGGCGGGGGGGCGTCGTTGCGGCGAGGGACTGTGGCATTGCATGCATGAATGAGCGGGGTGGTTTTGTGTGGGGCTGTTGGGGCAGCGTTGGCGCGGTTGCTCGGGCAACAACTAGGCACAGCAGGGAGGGGCGGGCGCCAGTCGCGGCCCCGCCCCAGGTGCATCGGCCATGGCTTACGGCCATGGGCGGGGCGGGACAGGGCCCCGGGGCCGTTCACCTGCACGCGAGGATTGCAATAAAGGGAAATGGTGTTCTGTTCGTGTATATGCATGTGTGTGGAGGCGTAGAGATGTGATGGGCTGAGCATGAGTAAAAGTGATCATGTGCGGATGTTGGGGGTGGGGCGGAGGCGAAGCGAACGGCCGACCGGTGGATAACCGTGGCTGTTTGAAGCCGTAGGAGCATGTAATGCCTTGTTTGGGGCCGTAGTACGGTAGCTCGGTAATAACACGGCGGGTTTGGAGCCGTACCAACAAGTTAGACGGTAGCACACTGCGCTCCTGGTCCGCTGGGGCCTGCTGGGAACTTGCGGCGGTGGCCATCACACTGTGACGCCTGGAATTGGTGGTTGGAGGGCCGGCAATGGTTTTCTGCACGCGTGTTGTGAACTGAGTGCGGTATCATGTCCTGTAAAATCGTTTTTTGTGTTTTGCTGCACATTTTGCTGCTGAGCTCGGGCTGCTGCACTCACTGCACTGGAATGACTGACGGCTGGGGCGGAGCGGCCCCTGAAACTTTATTACTTTTCCCAGCTCGTATGCTCGGGGGGATGGTGGCGCTGCTACCGGTACATAAGCTGCGTGTAGGGTTGGGTCTGAGCCGGTACTCAGTTTATCGCCGGCTTACAAAATGGCGAGACTGCGTGCCGTTGTCCATGCAAGGGGCCGGGGTGGACTGGTGGCCCGGCATAGGCGATGTCTTTCAGCCGCCTGCGTCGCGGCCGCAGGCCCTTAGGTTCGGGGATCAGCGATGGCCGCCCCAGGGACGTGGGACCGCCTTAATAGTGTGAGGCACGTGCGTACGAGCTGTGTGATGGATTCAATGACGTGTCGTGCTGGCGCAGGCGCCCTGACGAATGGCTCTCGACCGGTTTGGAGTCGGGGGGCGCAGGAGTGCTGCTACTTGCTGGGTAACGGCGAGTGTAGCTCCGTAACTTGACTTGAGAGGTAGGGGCACTGTCAATACCTCGTCGACCGTGAGACTGGATCCTTGCGGAGCTTGCGGCAGGTCGGGGTGCCTGAAGTAGCCCTTGCCTGCCGCACCTGGCTGTGGCCGCCATACCGGTATTGGGTGTCAGCTGCCCTCCCCTTACTTGCTGAGGGGGCGGGGGCTGCTGCCGGCCGGACCCGAGCCCAGCTAGGCTAGGGGCCAGCAGCAGCGGAGGTGACGGTTGAGGATCGCCCTGCATACGCACCAGTACTGTACTCGGGCGCAAGCCCCGCCCCGTGTGCACAGCAGATGTCGGCGCCCCGATGTGCCAGCCTTCCGGGTACGTAAGCGCCTGACACCGGTGTTGCCGTACTGGTGGTCCCGCAGCTCCGCAGGTGTACTGAGCGACCAAACGATACACGACCAGCCGGCAACTTCGGTCTGCTCAATACAGCCGGCTCGCACAGATGCAGGGCTGTCACGTCGGGCCACCCACCCTGGAGCGAAGTCAACCTAGCCAATCCACTGAGCGGAGGCTGGATACGGGATGCATCGGAGGTGGCGGTCATCTTACAGTCTCCCACAGTCCCCACTCTGTGCGGAGGATTGACGCCATCCTGCGCCTCCAGCAGTGAAGACCCTCACACCCGACAAGCCTCCCCCCGACAAGCCTCCACCTCGTAACCCTAAGGTTAGACGTCAACAACGGTACGACTCCTTGTGGCCTGCATTGTTGCCTACCCTACCCTACCCTACCCTGCCCTACTCAACCTGGGATGCACTTATGGGTACCGGTCAGGGCATACCAGCTCCGAACAGAATGCCTTGGATATGCCACATGCGGGGGAGGGGCATTGCGGCCCGCAGATGTCATCATTCTTCCCATACATCGCGCAGCGACCGCTCCCACAAGCCACAACTCGTATGCCCCCACATTCAAGGGACGTTGTCGCCAACAGCAAAAAACGCGCGCACATGGGTTTTCGCAGCCTGCTTCAGGCGCCTGCAAACCATGCAACACTGAAACATGCAACGCCTGCAAACCATGCGAACCATGCAACACTGAAACAGGGCACATACGACCGAGCGGCACGTGCCCTAGCGCCGATACGGTGTGCAATGATGCATGCAAGGTTGGGCCATGGCGCCAATACAGCAAACCCAAAACCCAACCAAGCAATCGACCAACACGATAACGTGCCCCCCGAAGCGCAATGGCCGGGGCTCGCACAGTGAACTAGGGTACGTTACGTTGCTGCTCGCGCGACACCGAAAACCCCACAAGTGCGCCTGACAGAGCTGTCTGCCATCGTGACCCTGGGGCTTCGGACATCCTGCCCTCCCTTTTGACTGTCAAGCTCCCAGCCGCGAGCGACGTCGCCCGGCTCTCCCTCTCGGGTTCACACCTTGCCTCTGCATCCCCCAGCAGCCCGCGCGACCCTCAAACACAACGACGGCAGGGACAGGCATTTCCCGACCGCTACACCGCTACGCAGTGCAACGGGAGCAGCAGCAAGTGGCAAACAAACCGTGGCTTCACACGCGCTCTCATTCTCCTCCGGAGGACGCTCATGCGCACACGCACAATCACGCGACACAGTCAAGCGGGCGGAATACCGGTAGGACCACCTCAACTCATCAACTGATCCGGCACGCCATCCCAGCCACCATCTGTTCCGGTTGCCGCCGCTCACGCCGTGGCTGCAAGTCGTCGGTGTGACCACCACTCGGGCCTACAGGCACACGCCAACGTCGCTTGCACTTCCTCCTTCTCCTCCTCCTCCTCCTCTTTCTACTCCACCTGCTTGTCCTCCTCCCTCAGTTCATTCGCAAGAGCGCGGCGGCGGGACGAGACGGGGACGGGCCGGCTGTCCGGCACAGCGAAGGCGTGCCGCCGCCATTTCTCGCGGCGCCAACACTGTTGCGGAGGCCGAGGCGTCCGTGAGCTGAAGCACCAACAGCAGGTGACCTTCTCCGGTGGACTTCGGCTGATGCTGCTGGCCGCGGAAATGTCCCACCAGGCCGGCTCCGGGTGGAGCTCCGGGGAGGCCGCCGCCAGCGCACTCATCGACAGCAACAAGGCGTGGCTGAAAGAGGTGCGATGCGTCCCACTCTTTCTTACGCACTACGCTGCTCAGTGTGTCGTGCAATGCCTTGCTATCCTTGCTACTGCATCACTCCTCTGTGTTGTGCTGATGTGCCGCAGTTCCGAGAGTGCAACGAGCCGCTCATATAACGCTCGACAAGGAAAAGTTGAACACGGTTGAATTTAGCCCGTCATATAGTTAGCTCGTAATGTAGGGTGTACTAGGATAACATTGCTGTACGGTTGAACGTTCAACGATCCTTAACGATTTGACGCATCCAAGCGACCTCGCCAAGTCCTAAGCAGTGATTGTAATGTGGAATTTGATTGCCTGTCGTTTTAGGGCGTACGCCCTGTCTGGGGCTGCCTGGCTGGCTGCCTGCTGCGCGGCTGCGTGACAACCAAACTTAATGGTTCGATACACTGTACAGCAAGATTAATAGTCCTTTATATTTGTAATACTCTGATACAATTTGTAAAGCGATAGTGCATGTATCGGTATGACAGATGCTAGACTGAGTCCATGGTCTGAGGCCGCATTCGCTACAACGCATCCAGAATTTATGTTCATTCCATATTGTACTATTCATATTTGTTCATACATGACGGCGTCTCCTCGTTTCGACGTCCAAATATATTTGCATACGTAGCGAACATTCCATGGTTCCCGCGACCACACCACATACAGTACTGCTAGCCGGTCCGACCGCCTTGACGCATATTACTATTACATAAATAAAAAGGTGGCAAGGGACAAAGTAGGAGGGGCAAACTGGTTGTTGGACGCCAAGCCGCTAATGCACACACGATGCCGCTAGAGGACTTGTACCGTACATGCCCCGTCCTAATTTTGAAGCTGGCAAGCGTCTCCATGTGGGTACCAGGAGCGGAGCCTGGGGGGAAGGGTACTCGAACGCAAGCCACGCCTCGTGTACGCACTACACAGCAGGTTTCCGCGCCCCCCTGCCAGCCTTCCAGGTACGGAAGCGCCTGACACCGGTGTTGCCGCACTGGTGGCCTCGCCGCTCCGCAGTGTAATGAGCGACCAAACGATATACGACCAGCCAGCGACTTCGGCCTGCTCAATACAGCAGGCTCGCACAGATGCAGCGCTGTCACGTCGGGCCACCCAACTCAGAGCGAAGTCAACCCAACCCATCCCACTGTGCGGAGTCTGGATACGGGATGCATCGGAGGTGACGGTCATCTTACAGTCTCCCACAGTCCCCACTCTGTGCGGAGGATTGACGCCATCCTGCGCCTCCAGCAGTGAAGACCCTCACACCCGACAAGCCTCCACCCGACAAGCCTCCACCCGACAAGCCTCCACCTCATAACCTTAAGGTTAGACGTCAACAACGGTACTAGTCCTTGTGGCCTGCAATGTTGCCTACCCTACCCTACCCTACCCTGCCCTACTCAACCTGCGATGCACTTATGGGTACCGGTCAGGGCATACCAGCTCCGAGCAGAATGCCTTGGATATGCCACATGCGGGGGAGGGGCATTGCGGCCCGCAGATGTCATCATTCTTCCCATACATCGCGCAGCGACCGCTACCACAAGCCACAACTCGTATGCCCCCACATTCAAGGGACGTTGTCGCCAACAGCAAAAAACGCGCGCACATGGGGTTCCGCTGCCTGCGTCAGGCGCCCGCAGACCATGCGAACCATGCAACACTGAAACAGGGCACATACGACCGAGCGGCACGTGTCCTAGCGCCGACACGGTGTGCAGTGATGCATGCAAGGCTGGGTCATGGCTGGGCAAGCATGAAATGCGCGTGCACAAACCAGCCTCCTCCTCGCCGCCCAGCCACCCAGGATGAGGGACTTGGGAGGGGCGGAAACGAGCAAGCAACAGACAAGGATCACATGCCAGCAGCAGCATGCAGAGGCATGCAGCAACGACTTTTGCTTCGAGGTCTTCAGCAACCATTCATTAGGGTCTTCAGCAACACCTGTGTCATCAATCGCACTCATCAAGACAGCTCAGCGGCAAAACCAAAGCCCGGATCGGCCGTTCTGAGGGCCACTATGTCCATATCCTTACCTCAAAAATGGACATAATATTGAATGCGCTCAAGTCAACAGCCAACGCAAACCAAGCGCACTTGGACGAGCAATTCATGCAAAGGCCACAGGCGGCGAACACGCCTACACGCAGCCACACAGTCAATCAACTCGCAACAGCCGGCGTCGCATCCCGGCGGGCGTCAGAACTGCTCACGGAGTTTTGTGTGCGCTAACTCACGCCGGACAAAAAGAAACACAGGACGCAAAGAGGCAACGCAGCAGCAGCGAGCGGGAAAGGACCCGCCGGTCAGCCTAGCAACAACCTCACGACCACAGTCGAAGGCTCGACCCCCCCTCCCAAACGCGTTCACGTTCACGGGCTCCAGCCTATAAGTGGATGACCCCCGAAACACGTCTGCCCAGCTTACTCTTGCCAAAGAAGGCTGCCCATGCCCAAGAGTAAGCTCAGCTGCCGTCGACAGCGCAGCCTCGTCTGGCAGGACCAGCCTTCGGAGTACTGCGGGAAGAGAGCTGCCGTACACGCGCCGCCCATACAGCAAACCCAAAACCCAACCAAGCAATCAACCAAGACGATAACGTGCCCCCTGGAGCGCAAGGGCCGGGGCTCGCACAGTGAATGGGGGCACGTTATGTTGCTGCTCGCGCGACACCGAAAACCCCACAAATGCGCCTGACAGAGCTGTCTGCCATCGTGCCCCTAGGGCTTCGAGCGTCCTGCCCTCCCTTTTGACTGTCGAGCTCCCAGCCGCGCGCGACGTCGCCCGGCTCTCCCTCTCGGGTTCACACCTAGCCTCTGCATCCCCCAGCAGCCCCCGCAACCCTCAAACACAACGACGGCAGGGACAGGCATTTCCCGACCGCTACACCGCTACGTAGTGCAAGGGGAGCAGCAGCAAGTGACAAACAAGCCGTGGCTTCACACGCGCTCTCATCCTCCTCCGGAGGACGCTCATGCGCACACGCACAATCACGCGACACAGTCAAGCGGGCGGAATACCGGTAGGACCACCTCAACTCATCAACTGATCCGGCACGCCCTAGGCAGCTTGCGTGCGTTGGAGAGCGAGCGCAGTGGGCCTCAGCTTAGGGACCAACGGACGACGTGGTAAAGCGCGGCGCCGCCGGTACAAACGCGGGCACCGATCGGCGGCAGAAGGGGCAGAGCAGCGGCCTGCTGCCCGCCATCCCCCCAACCAACTGCTCCGCGCAGCCGCCGCACAGGCCGTGGCTGCACGTCGTCGGCGTGACCACCACCGGGGCCTCCAGGCACACGCCGCACGTCGCATGCTCCTCCTCCTCCTCCTCCTCCCTCTGTTCATCCGCGATAGCCGAGAAATCCCAAGTCCGGAGCTCTGAGTCGGCAGTCGTCCGCGCTAAACCTCGGCCGTCGGCGCCTCCGGCCCCGCCGCCGCTGCCGCCGCATCCCGCGCCTCCGGCCCCACCGGCGCCTTTACCGTCGCTGACACCGCCGGCGCAGCAGCAGCCCTCCTCGTCCCCTCTGCGCCCACTGACACTGACCGCAGCCGGGTCACCGGCTGGCGCTTGCGTCTCAGGCGCTGCGGCTGCGCCGTTGCGGCCCCAGGCAGGCCCAGTGGAGCACGCCTGGGTGGGAGCCAAGCCGTCGCAGCCGGGGGAGTTTGATCCCGCCGGGTCAGCAGGAGATATCTGCCCGCGGGAACTGATCGGCAGCGGCGGCGGCTGGCCGGCTCGCGCGGTGCCACGTCCGTCGCCGCGGGCGGACGAACCGTGGACAGGCGGCGGCGGAGAGGCGTCGCGCCGCCGCGATGCCTCGCGGCGCCGCAGCGGTGGCGGAGGCGGAAGCGTCAGTGAGCTGACGCGCAGGAAGGGGACCTCCTCCGGTGGATTTCGGCTGGTGCTGCTGCTGCTGCTGCCGACGCCGCTGCTGCCGCTGCCGCAGGTGCCGGCCGCGGGCTTCGAGGAGCGCCCGGCGGCCGCCTCCGCCGCCCGCGCCACCGCCGCCCGCACGTCCGCCTGCAGTTTGCGTCGGAGGACCTCCGCCGCAAGGGTGGCCAGCGGGGTCGGCCCCGGGCGGAGCTCCGGGCCGGCCACCGCCAGCGCCGCCCGCAGCGCCGCCCGGAGGGGCTGGTCGGGGCGCAGCAGGGCGGACAGCTCCGTGTGTGATGGGTGGACCCACCCCGCAACCTGGTCGGGAGGGCGGAAGGGCGCAAGGGCATTCAGAGGATACGCGGGCAGGCGGATAAGGGGAGCCTGCGCAAGGGCAGGCGGATAGGCGACCGTCGGAGGGGGGTTACGGACTTGCGGTGCAGTGAGTGGGGACCCAGGGAGCTCGATACGCGCCCCCCCCCCCCGTGCGGGTAAGCATTCGCCAAGCCGAGGTCGCTGAGGCCGGGGAGTGCGCCTGATGTCCTTGTAGTGCTGCGGCGGAGCAAAGGCTACTCGAGATGCTGTGCGACGCCTTTCTTAGGCATTTATGCTAGCCGTCTGTACGGCAGCTGTACGGTATTGTAACCGCCGCGTTACATTAAGGCGTCGCACAGCATCTCAAGTAGCCTTTGCTCCGCCCAAGCATTACAGTCCTCCCACATGCCGCCCTATCGCTGCCCCGCTGACCCGGTCCTGTCCATTTTCCCCTTGTAGGGCCCTACCTCGTTCGGTGTCTGCCCCTGCGCGTCCCTCTGGGTGCGGGGATCCTCCAGGGAGGGCTCCTCCACCAACCGCTGATCCTGGAGTGCAGGCCGGCGGGTGGAGAGGTGTGGAGGGAGGCGAGAGGCAGGCGTGGTACAAGGGGGTCAAGGGAGGAGGCGAAATGGGCAACCGGGGCGGTGGTCTGGCCGGGGAGATGTCAACAGAAGGGTAACTAGCAAACTTGCAAACTTGCAAGACACTCCCGCAGCTTGGAGCCGTGGCTGGTTGACCTGTATGGCCCTGCGGAGTCTGCGAGGACGGCATCTTGAGTCATATCAAGAAGCTCCAGGCTCTGGGGGCGCGGCGCGCGGGCAGACGCCCTTGAAGCTTGAACTACCGGTATCAGACGCCGCGATCAGGGCAATCCAGCCGAGCGGCTCCATTGCATCAACACCCCGTTCCACCAATCAGATTACAGATTACAGATTACACCGAGCGGAAGCCAAAGGTAGGCGGCCGCGGCCCCAACTGCGGCCCCCTTCCCCTTCCTCCCCTTCCTCCTCCGCCTCCTCCTCCGCCTCCCCGCCTGCTCACGTAGCATAGCAGCAGCGCCAGCGCCGCCGCCGTGTCCCCCCGGATCGCCGCGAAGTGCAGTGGGGTGGAGCCCGCAGCGCACACGCAGCGCTCGTCGTAGCTCTCGCCGGACGTGCGGGCGTGCAGGTCGGGGCGGTGGTGGGGGTGGGGGTGGTGCAGCAGCTCCCGCAGTGCGCCCAGGTTGCCGCTGTGGATGGCGTAGTGCAGCGCGGTCACGCCGCCACAGGAGGAGGCTGCGTCGACGTACCTGGCGGAGGGGCGGAGCGGAGCGGAGCGGAGCGGAGCGGAGCGAGACATATTGGAAAGAGGAGGGGGAGGGCTTGGCGTGGGGGAGGACGGACGGGGCCGAGAGGGAGTGCGGGCGGATGTCGTAAGGGACGGATCGGATCGTATCGGACCAGGCAGCGCGTGGTGTGTGGGCGGCAGGCGGCAGGCGGGACCAGCCGCTCGCAGGTCCGGCGGCTAGCGGTGTAAGAGCACCCGCTGCAGCTGCAGTTTCTAGGGTCAAGGTGGAGGAAGCGTCTCCTTTTCCCAACACGACGAGGAGGAACGGACAGCAGCAGCAGCAGCAGCTGCAGCGGCCAGCGTGTCGTATCCCGCGCCATGCCGAACCTGCAGCCGTGGTGGATGAGTAGCTCGTGCGGGATGGCCCCCAGCAGCGCCTCCAGGGCTTCGGAGCCAGCGGCCATGGCGGCGTAGTGGAGCGCGGTGCGGCCGTCGGCGCGGTCACGGACCCATGGGTCTGCGCCCTACAAGCAACCAAGGTGCGTCGGCGGCGCCGTTAGCAGGGCAGTCGACAGTCGCCTACGCAAAAATGATGCGGATACGCGGGCATGCCCTGGTGGGGTGGGGTGGCTCATCTAGTTCAGTTCAGTTCAATTCAGTTCAGTTCAGCTGGCTGTGCCGATGCCACTGCCGCTGCCACTGCCGACGCCCAGATGGCAAGGTGGGTTACCCAACGCGGTGCTGCTCTCTGCCATTGCTGGATCATCTCTACACTCGCTACAGCTTTCCTCTGAACGCACCTTTGCTGCTAGTTGCTGCCTCGTAGTCCCTGCCTCCCTGCCCCCCTGCCTCCCTGCCTGCTGAGCGCTGACCCACCTTACTCAGCAGCAGTCGTACCAGCTCCGGCGAGTTGGAGTAGCAGGCGTACATGAGGGGCGTTTGGCCTGCGCGGGGAGGTGGAGGCGGAACACGGAAGGGCGGGTGAGATCTGAGATGCGACTGAAATGCGTGTGAAGACAGCGAGGCGACCGTGTGGGGGCAAATGGATGCGGTAGCGGTCGCCTCCGTCGTCGCCGTACCTTGGGAGTTGGTCATGTTCACGGCAACGCGCACGCCCTCAGACACGGTGCCCGGCAGCGGGACGCCGGTACGGCGACAGTACGGCAGTACCGCCGTCTGTACGGTCGACAGGCTGGACGACGAAAGGAAGGACAGGAAGTGCTCAACCACCTGCGAGTTGGTCGAGGCCATAGGAGACAGATCACGAGCGAAGCCACCCAATTGCGGAAAGTCGGCGTCGATGCGGCAGAGCTGCCAATACGGTAAGGGATGGAGCAAAGCCGCAGCGCCCCAGCCAGCCGCGTGTCGCACACCTGTGTCTGCTGCTTCTCGCAGGCGACGTGCATGGGAGTGACAGCTCGGGCGGAGAAAAGCGACACGGGGCTGCTCAGGAGCTTTGGACAGGAGGTCAAAGTTCGTAGCGCTGACTCTCCGTCGCCCGACTGGACCGATGCCTTCAGGTCGGCCACTGCCGGCGCCAGGCAGGACGTCGTGCAGCCCATTTATGCGGATTGTCCGGGGCCTCGGCGACCGCTAGCAGAGCTCCTGCAGTGCTGAGACATAATGAAAAGTTGGGAGATAAGATTTATGGTACGCAGGTTGCCGTGCCGCGGCCGGCGAATGGCTGATCGCAGCATGCGCGCCAAGGCGAACCCTACCACAACAACGGCACAGTCCTGGCCACTGAACGATACATTTATGGAATTAACATAGCTCATATTCAAAACCAAGTGACAGTAATTGGTCAATAAAAATATCGAAGCCAGCCGCGTTGGTGTGCGTGTAACCTCGCCCTTACCCTCCCACCGGCCTGTAGGCGGCACGCGCCAAGCAAGCACTTTGCCATCGCTTGCAGCAGCAAGGCAACCGGCCAATTGCGCGCGCTGTGCTTTACCTGTTAGCCTAATTGTTTGTCCTGAACCATGCGGCGCGACGTGGCGTGTGTGCGCAGACCCCTTGCAGACCGACAGCGAAGCTGGGCACCGGCCAGATGTGTTTTAATGATTACAGGGACACTATAATTTAGAATCTAATTAACAGCTGCAAATGACGTGTGGACGACGCGAAAAAGAAATGGTCTGACAGACGTGCAAAGGCGAGGCGATGGTCCTGCTGCAATAAGGTAGATCGGCTTGAATACTTTGAAGCAGAACTAATTTAATTCTGCTGCAAAACCCCATATTGCAACACTGCAAGGTGTCCGGCTCCCGGCTGGCCGTTTCGCAGTCCTAAGATAACCGTCCCTAACTAGCAACCGTTCCGATTGCTACCACAACTCCATAAGCTCCATATACCTCCAATAACAAGAAGTCCCAAACGCAAACGTTATCAAATTATATATATGAATATCTGGGATGTTAACGGACACGCCCATCAAAGCACACCTAGATACCTTAATGCGCCTCGTAGGTCGCCGTCGAATATCGAGTGCATGTGCACGACAACCGCCCCGTGCCACTGTCCCTACCTCTGCTCGGCCCCCGTCCGTTAGCATCTGTAACGGCCCTTGCAGATGCCAACGGCCATGCATCCTCAACCAAAGTACCAAGCCATCCGGCGGCCCTGTAAAGGCTTTTCAGCAGGTTTCAACTCGGCAGGAAAAGCACCTTGACTATTTGTCATCACGGTACTTGTGGTGTTGAAAACGCTTGGCGTCTCGTTTACTTTCGTTCTCGAGCAGTAGCCAGGTCATTGGCACCGGCGGCGGCGGAAACCTGAAATCTTAAGATTCCCGGATGCACGCAAACTGGATAACTGAGCGAGACCGAGCAGAGATCATGTGGAAAGAGTGGCGCGCAGTACACGGACACCTGCTTACAGTTGGCCCAGATCGCTGACGCGGAACTGTGGAAGCCCGAAGGGGCTATGAACCTGGCACCGCATAGATCACCGTAAAAGAGAGCGCACGACAACGCCGTGACCCATACAATGCCCCCCAAGCCCCCACGTGCACTGCAAGACTCGCTCCTGCAGCCGCGCGGCCTGGTGGGCACCACTGCACCCGATAAGGCGACTTCATTTCAAGGTACGACAGTGATAAGCAGTGTGTCTTCGGCGTCCCACGTGCGCTGGTACGCACCCTGCAGCGTCCCCCCCCGCGCCACGCGCGCACCAACATGACAGCGAGGGAGGCCATGAGAGGGAACACACCGGACCCGATCCCTAGGAGCAGGGACACCATCCCTACCCCCGTACCAGCAGGTGATGTGCCGTGCTGCCCCAACTGAAACCAAAGAAAAGACCGCAGTCATAAACCGCAGGAAACAGTACTGCCGGACGGCCGCCCTCCTGAAAAACCTGTCGGACGGCCTCTAACCGGCTGTACGGCACCTCTCTGCGGGTGCTGCCGTGTCAGGGTTCGGGTGCCACCCGGGTCAAGCGCTTCGTTCGAGCGCGACATTCGCACGGCCCGGCCCTGTCCTCCCGGACCCCAGAAACTTCGCAACGGATGTACCGTACTCGACCCGGGTGAGCTCCCACCGGGAGAGAACCAGACGCCGGCGCTGCGCGCGGGTCTGCCGCCACCTGCCACGCAACGCAACGCAGTCTGGCGGGCCGGAGTCTGCCCAGCCAGGGCCTGGCAGTCCGCTCTGCTACAGCGCGCCCTCCCGGTTATGCGTACTCCCCTCCATCTGCCATCTGCTAAGATGATGGTGACTACTGAGCCTGCCGGCCTCGCCCTCCGCACGCAGCCAACCAGCTGGGTCGCTGCCGCTGTCTGCTGTTAGTTGCTACTGCTGCTGTTCCTGCTGCCTCTGCGACTGCTGCCTAGGACGAGACGGTTCACCATCCCAAAGCTAGGGCGCCTGCTCAGTTTGGGGCGGCGGCGTTCGGGGCGGCGGCGTTCGGGTGACATTCGAGGCCACTCCCCTGGGGGCGCTCGATCCAGGTCCGAGTCGCCGCGACAGACACCATTCAACTTGGGGCCTGCGCTGTGACCATCACGCGTCCCTCGTCCTCATCGAGCCCCGCTGCTAGTGCCCAGCTCAAGACGTCAATAGCCGAAGCGCTTCCAGGAGGTCACCAGCGTCTGCGGGCGATTACGGTATCAGATTATACAGGTAGGGTTCACATAGAGGGTTGACACGGGGGCAATCGGGGATTCAGGAAGCGAGCGGCGTGAAGACCAGTAATGGACGGGAGAGACCGAGAAACTAGGCCGGACGGGCGTGTAGTCGCCTCCGCCGCCGGGCCTCAGGACACAAAATGCGGTGTTGCCGGCTGCCCACCCGCATGGAACGGCGTAATACCGTGCAGCCCTTCACAAAATGCGCACTGTGAAACGCGCGCAGGGCTGATTGCAGTACGGGCGGATGGGCGAGCCGTTGGGCGGCTAAGTCGATCGCCCGGAGTTGGGACCCTGCCTGGAGCTGGCGTGGACACCCAGCGCACCTGCAGTCTAGTGAGGATTTGGCGCTTCTCGGCGGAGACGGTGCGGGGCGCACGGGCATGCTTCCCTGCGCATGCGGAGAGAGCCGCACGCTGGCGGGCGCACTCGGAATCGGCATCGGGGCCGGCGCGCTGCGAGAGAAAGGCGTTGGGAGGAGTGAGAATGTTCCTTGGTGCGGAAGCCAATCTCTCGATAGCATTTTGTAGCGCCGCAGAAGTAGATGCTACCTTCATGCAATCCATGAGCGCGCCCAGCTCGGCAGCACAGGGTGTCTCGGCATGCACCAGGCGCTTCGTCACAGAGCTCAGGTTCGCCTCCCTAACCCTCTTCATATCGTGACCCATGTTTGTGTGCTTTTCACCAAGGCCTAGCGCGCTATCGGCAGAATTGCGTCGTCATCGTCCGTCTGTGACAGTGAATCAAGAGAGGGGCTCGCTTGCGTATTGAAGTACGCGCCTGCCGAAAAGTGTTATCCCGATGTCTCGTCGCCGTTGGAGTTCTACAAAAGAGCGACGCACAAGGACGAATCGAGGAAGCTTACGGCATTCAGTTACTGTCGGTTGTGGCGACCACAGGAAATGTTTCTTTGTTTGCAATCAGCCCTGCACCACAGCGTAGACTACTTGCATATATGTTTGTTTGCATGCCTCTCAAGGCATCGCGCACCAGGAACATTTTTGACACCGCCGTGCACGACAAACCCGCGGAGCGCCATCGATTGAGCACACGGTTCAAGGATGATACGATTTGGTGCTGCCGCAACAAACGCGTTAGCTAGCCGCGCCGGTCCAGCGGCGATCAGCGTGCCCCTAGCCACCGCTGTCAACGCCCTGGCATCAGCCCAATGCGTCCGCGTGCGACCCAGCAATTGCGCCAGACGCTGCTGCTCGATATGCAGCTCAGCTTTGTGCGCTGACGTCACGGTGCACACGTGCAGTTGCAGCAGCAGCGGCGGCATGACCAGCACCAGCAGCAGCTGCAGCCGTCGGCCCCGCGGAGCCGGCCCGGGAGCGCGAGAGCCTCTTCGCCGCAGCTCAGCGCTACCTACGGCCGCAGCAGCGGCCCCCACGGGCCCCGACTCGCCAGCCAGCGGCGCTCCGGCCATCTGCGACCCGTCCGCCTACCAGAGTCTGAGCCTTCTCATACTCCTGCACGAGTGCACACGGCGCGCGTACGGCAGGTACGGAAACGCGGGAGCCTCCACGAGATTTTTTCTTTTCCCCGATCAACCAAGCAAGCGCATCATCCCGGAATTCCCTCGTAACCATGCTTCACCTAGTTTTCTTTGCGGGGTCGTTATCCTTCCCTACTTCCCTCTTTCCACCTGTTCTTGTCCTCCCCAGCCCGCTGCTGGAGGTGGTTGACCTGCTGGTGCTGCCCGCGCGAATGGACTCGCTGCCCTGCTGCGTGCTGCTGCTGGCGGCGGCGGGATCGCCGGCGCCTCCGTCGGCAGCCGGAGCAGCACCCGGGACAGCACCGGCAGGCCCCGCATCGGTTTCGGAGCCGCGGGGACAGCACCACGCCGCGCAAGGCGCCGAACACCGACCCGGGCCTTCTTGCCACCCGGGCTCCAGCCACAGCGACCGCAGCAGCGGGGCTTGCAGCAGCCGCAGCAGCAGCAGCGGCGGCAGCAGCGGCAGCGATGGTGGAGGCGGCGTCAGGGGCAGCAGCAGCAGCAGCAGCGTTGGCACCGGCGGTGGCGCTAGCCAGGTCTTGCGGGTGCAGCACCTGAACCGCGCAGCTGCGGAGGCGCTGCAGACCGGCGGGGCTGAAGGCAGCTCCCTGCAAGTCGAGGTGGAGGTGGCGGTGGTGGATACGGACGCCAACCTGCTCCGCACGGTGGGTTCGGTGGTTTCGGTGGGTCGGTGGGTTTGGTGGGTTTGGTTGGGTCGATCCCGTCGTGTACAACGTAGTATCCGGTGCTTACATCCGTACAAGCATCACGGCGTTGTTTGGGGGCCTTTGGAATGTGAACCTTGGCCCCGGCTGTGTCGTAGCCCACAGGTAGGGCAGATAAGTCCAGAGGCGCCGCCTCTCTCCTCGCTCCGCGGCAGCACCCAGCACAGCACAGCACCCGCCAAACCCGCGGCACGTCGGCGAACTCCATGCCGCGCCGTCACCCCCCCCCCGCCCCCCTGTCTTCCCACGGCTCTGATCGTCCCGCCACCCTACAGATGCTGACAGCCCGCGGGCCGCCGCAACGAGGTGTGACGCGCTCCCTCCGTCTCACACTGGAGTCGGGGCGGGCCGCGGGGGGAGACGGGGGAGGCGGTGGAGATGAGGGAGGCGGTGGAGATGAGGGAGGCGGCGGCGGTGCGGTATTGGCGGGCGGTCGCACCATCCACTGCCCGGAGGCGTTGCTGCTGCCGCTCATGTCGCCCAACGGTGCGTGTTCCGTGTTCCGTGTTCCAGGGGGAGGCATTGGGGGACGCATGTGGCTGCCGCCTCGGGGGGGGAGGGGAGGGGGCTTGATCTGTCCTCTTGGAGACTGTCTCTGCGGTGCGTTCAGGTCTGCATCGCGCGGCACTGCCGGGCCTGTTGCCGGCAGGTACCGTAGTGGGTGTTGCAGAGGGCTCCGGGCGGTTTAATAAAGCGCGCGGGTGTCAATACACACCGGCGAGTGAGGGTAACTGGGCCAGAAAGGTGGTTGGGGGCGTCCGGGGGGGGGCAATTGTGTGTGGGGGGGTGGGGGTGCCCTTATGCTGCAGAGGAGCTTGTTGCCTCACCTGCCGAGATGACAATCCACACGTGGTCCTGCCCATGAGTTCCGCCGTAAATGTCGTACAGATCCCTATTTGTAGAGGCCGCAGCCGCAGTGCCACGTCCGAAGCCAGGCGCTCCCGCGTTACTTCCCCCCGCTGCGTTCACCGCCCCTCCCCTCCCCGCCCCGCCCCGCCCCTCCCAGGCACCAGCGCCGGCATTGCGGTGCTGTTTGAGCGGTGGGAGGTGCGGGACGCGGTGGGGCAGGTGGCATTGGAGGGCCGGCCTCTGGTCCCCGAGCTGCCCCCCGGCTGCCAGCCCGGCGAGGAGGAGCTGATGCAGCTGCAGCTGCGGGTGAGGGCCCAGGCGGACGAGGTCCGAGACCTCAAGTCGCAGCAGGGGCTGACAAACAAGGTGAGGCGGGGGTGGGGCTGGGGGTGGGGGTAATAAAAACGGCCCGGGACCTGGGCTGGGGGGGAGTGAAGGCGCCGCGTAGGTGCGTTGGCTTTGGATGGGCTTGCTCGGGTAGCCAGGGGGCGCAGGTCGCAGTCCTGTCGGCGGTGTGGCGTTGGTGTTGGCGGCTATGGGCGCCTGGGCCCCCGCATGGTGAAGGCGGAGGCGGAGGCTTCCCCAACGTGGTTATGGTCCTGGACTGCTCCCCCACCCCACCCACCCACCCCTTCTCCGCTGCAAAATTCTCTTTATACCCACCCACCCCGGACGTGCAGGACCCCCGGGTGCTTGCGGCGGTGGCAGCACTGCAGCAGCTCAAGGCGGAGACGGAGCTGCAGCAGCGACTGATCCGCGCATTCGGAGGGGAGGACAGCGTGATGCGCCGCCTGAGGACGACGACGACACCCGCAGACGTGTAGGCGTCAGGAGCAAGGAGCTGTCCTGGGCTGTCCATGCGTTTATGTTTATGCAGCAGCCCGTCGTCTGTGCAACTGTCACGCAACTGTCCTTACACAAATGACACGTGATCGAACCGGATTAACGGAAGAATTTGATTTAATTTGATTGCATACCGCCCGCCGCCGCTTGTACCGTATGTGTGTCAGTCCATTCGTCCATTCGTTCATTCGTCCAGCGCCGGTGGCCACCGCCATGTGACTACCGCAACCGTTGTGGTCACATGCAGGATGCAGCCAGGCCGCGGCGCGGGGGGTTTACACACATACCGTACACAGGCGGCTGCGCGGGCTGCCTGTGATGAGTTGCTGACCGACCCCCGCGGACCCGTGTTGGACACGTGCTGGCCGAACCCGCTTCTGAGGCTGATGAATGTGCGCCACCACCTCACACACTTCCTCACGATCCCACCGCCCTGTCGATTGAGCCAACGGCAGCAGACACGCATCAGCAACCCGTCCTTTCCGTCAACAGAGCTTTGCTGAACCGCCCTGTAGTGCTGTGCATCAAACCCCGAACACTGGCTGGCTGCACCGTAGAGGCGGGGTGCGCTACTGCACTTCACCTACCACCCGCTTTGTATCTCCTGTCGGGGCAAGCTCTCGTATAACGTCCACTAAAGAGTGCCGTCTGTGTGCAACGTGTACGACGCCGTACAAGCAAGGCGGACATCGATCGCGGCGGCTGTAGCCATGCATGGCCAGCCGAGCGAGCCACACCGAGCAACTGCTGTATGAAGGCCTGAATGTGGACATCGGAGGCTCCACCGGCGGTGTTATAAGGCATCCTTAACATTGCGATCTACGTAAAACAAACGAGCTAGGCTGTAGCAGGCTGTAGCTCAAACGAGCTGTAACCGAACCGATATATCCACAGGATTAGCGGCTGACTGGGAGTATTCAGCATGCCGTGTGAGGCAAGTAACAACCACAACTGTCGCGCACCGTTGGTGTCGGTACATTTCCGGGACAAATGCCCGGCGAGGGCGCGGAGAGACAACCATGATCAACACTGACGGCATGTTCGTACAACAATGACCAGGCACCGACGAGAAGGCGCCGCAGCACTACGTCCGCACTCATTGACCCATACGGCACGTGCCACATGCCGTACATGCCCCCCACCCGCGTTCCGCCGCGCCCCTCAAGTCCCACCATCAAGTCTAGGCGGTCGCATGTCCGCGACTGGCAATGGACACCGACGAGGCGCAAAGGCACTGACCACCCAAGCGTCCATGCATACACAGCAGCCCCGCAGCGGCCCCGTCCACCGTCCCCCTCCCCCGCCCCCCTGCTCCTCAGCCGTCCGCTGAGCCACCGCCTGCGCCTCCACCGCCTACTCCCGGCCCTGAAGGCTCAGTAGGCCCAGTTGCGGCCGCCACACCCCCACGAAGCAACCCCATCAGGGCCTGCTGCAGTGCCCGCAACCCGGCCGGACACGACAGCCGGTGGTCGCCGCCCGTCAAGACCACCAGGGAGGCGGCTCCGGAACCAGCGGGCTGGCTCCGAGGCGGCCTGACCGCGTCGAATGCGTCGGCGGCGGTGGTGGTGGCAATGGGAGCTGTGCCCATCCCAGACGTTGTTGTTGTGGTGGTGGTGGTGGTGGTGCTGCTGCTGCCGGTGGCTGCGGCGGGGTTAGCTGTGGCGGGGGTAGCTGCAGCGGCAGACATGTTGCTGAGTGCTCGGAGCAGCGCCTCCGAGTGCTGCAAGGGGACTACCTCGTCCTCACTGCCGTGCAGGATCACGACCGGAACATCGACGACGGAAATCGCCGCACCCTCGCAAGGCCCTGTAGAGGCACCGGCCGCTGTGGGCAGCGACGCCTTCGCTGCCGTGCGAGTAGCTGGCGGGGCCAGCGGCGGCGGCGGCGGCGGCGGTGGCGGCGCTGCTGCTGCCGCCACGGCCGCTGCTGCCGAAAGAGCCACTGCGTCTGATTTCCCTGCTGTCAGCGGCAGCTGGGCGGCAGAGGTCGGCAGCTGTCCTTGCGCGCAGTCCGACAGCAGCAGCCGAAGAGATTCCGGGACTGTCAGCGGCCCTGAGTACGACACCCCCGGCCGCAGCGGCTCGTTACGCGCGGTGGGACTGTGCAGCAGGTTGCGTCGGCCCTGTGCAAAGTACGACACGCCAACGGCGTCGCCGCCGTTCATCTGGTACGGCGAGCCTATCAAGACGAGGGCGCCGTCGTACAGTACGGCGCGCTGCTGCGGCTCCGTCATGGCCGCCCAGCGCACCTCCGAAAGGTCGACGGCGGGCGCGATGAGAAGCAGGCCGGAGATGGCGGCCGTGGCGGGGGTGGTGGGTAGGTGCTCGCAGGTGTTCGTAGCTGTGGCGGCAGGAGTGGCTGTTGGGGCTGCGGCGGTGAATCCGGCGGCGGCGGTGTTGCGTTCCCCGATGGTGGCTGTGGCGGCAGGGGACCCGCTGCTGCTGCTGCTGACGGTGGGGGCGGAGCCCGGCTGGGTGGCGGGTTGTTGTGTGGCTGGCTCGCAGGCTGCCAGCTGCTGCCGCTGCTGCTGCTGCTGCTGCTGGTGCTGCCGGTGCATCTGTGCCAGCCGCAGCGCCACCCAGCCGCCAATGGAGCTGCCTGAGGGGTTGCGGGGGGAGTGTGTGTGTGTGTGTGTGTGTGTGTGTGTGTGGCAGCGCCGGGGGACACGGTGAATGTGCAACTATAAATGGACGGCGGATGGCGCAGAGGGCGCTGGTTGGGCAGCGAGTGGATTGGTTGGCAATCGAGCGGGGGGAGCGGGAAAGGGACATACCGGTATGCGGTGAGGTGAGGGGAGGTGAGGGGACAGGGGAGGGCAAGCGTCGCAGGGCTACCTGCCTGCAAACTGGGAAGGTCTCTGAAGCCGCACCTCAGAGCTCACCTCACTCGGGGGGATCGGAGCAACATCCATCTGCACGTTATGGTTTGGAGCTCTTGTACAACACGCACGATTCATGAAGGCAGGTGAAAGCTCAACACGCCCACCAAGTACCACTTCCCCCCGTCAATCATCCGAGGTCGCCCCCCCCCACCGCCCTTTTCCTGCTCAATGCAAGCTGGAGCCTGGAGGTGCCTACCTACGATGACCACCCGCCGCGCCCTCACGACGTGCGCCAGCAGCACCGCCGCATCCTCGACCCAGTCCTGCAGTCCGCAGGATTCGAACGGGCCACTCCGCGACGCGCCAAACCCCGAGTAGTCGAAGCACAGGAACTCGCAGCCGGCCGCCGCCGCCACATTGAGCGCGCGGCGGACTTTGACGCTGTAGGGCGGGGCAGGGCGGGGCGGGGCGGGGCAGGGATGGGCAGGGCAGGGCGGGGCAGGCATGCCAAGCAGCAGCAAGGCCGGCAGCAGGCAGAGACGGGGAGAGACGGGGGGGGGAGATGGGGTACAAGGGGGTCAGGCATGGAGCGTGGTGAGCGAGGAGAGAGAGGTGGGGGTGCGGGTTGAAGTGTTGGAACAGAATCAGGCTCGTCTGCGCACACGGCAGCTAGCAAGCAGTGTTGCAAGCGCATGACTGGCGGAAGAAGGAAGAAGGGCTGCTGAAACCTGAAAGCAGGCGCAGCGGCGACCGGTGGCCCGGGCACTTCCCCACATGGCTCCTCCCCCTCTTCCCCTCCCCCCTCCGGGGTCAGGTGACCCATGCACAGGTCCCCGGTACCTCGGAGGGGCTACACCAGGCTCACCCGCTCATGTGGCTTTTGAGGCCATTGCAGTACAACACGCACACGTCCAGGGAGGGGCTCACTGTCCTGGGGGATGGGACTGCTGGTGCTGCTGCTGCTGGTGTAGCTGGCGGTGTGGGCGGCGACGGCCGCGGTGGCTGCTGAGGCAGTGGAGCCGCCAGCCCCGAGGGCAGGTAGTGGCGATACGCCAAGGCCGCTGCCCCCGTTGCGTCAAGGTTCAGCCAGCGCAGCGGCAGCGACTCGACATCCAGCACATCCAGAATGGGATCCAAGTCATCCGGCCCCCGATCGAAGTCCGGGCACAGACCCCGTGCCAGGCTGTCACCGGCGGGCACGGACCAAGCTTTCATCATTTCGGCGTCGGAGGCGATGGAGCTGGAGGGCAACAGAGAGGCGTGCGGCCTGGTCAGGTCCCAGCGCCCTACAGCGCTGCTGCCGCCGCTGCCGCCGCCGCTGCTGTACTTGCGCCGAAAGCCGGCAGCGTCTGTCCCCCTGACGTAGGCGCTGCTGGTGCTTGTGGCGCAAGGAGGGTAGGACAGATGTCTCAGAAGCCTAATCTTAGGGTCGGGTCCTGTCGCGTAATCTTTCCGCTTGCCCAATCTTGACTTAATAAAGGAACCCGCCAGAGTAATCTTGGCTTGGGTTAGGGCACCCGCAAGACCAATCTTGGCTTGGGTTAGGGCACCCGCACGACTAATCTTGGCTTAGTGGAGGCACCCGCCCGACTAATCTTGGCTTGGGTTAAGGCACCCGCCTGACTAATCTTGGCTTGGGTTAGGGCACCAGCAAGACCAGTCTTGGCTTGGTTTAGGGCACCCGCAAGACCAATCTTGGCTTGGGTTAGGGCACCCGCACGACTAATCTTGGCTTAATGGAGGCACCCGTTAGCGACACAGGTCATGTGGTAAACACATCAAAGTTTTATGCATGACGCCCGCTTGTCCCAAAGTCCACTTCACTCGCTCGTCCATCGGGCCCCCATACGCCCGCCCAGTGGAGCTTACTGTAGACTGCACGGTTTATTATCCCAAACATGTCTTTCTAATCAGGTCGCGATACGGAAATCAAATAAGACTCGCGGGCACACGGAAATGTTTTTTTACTGGCCTAGCTTCAGGTGTACGCTTTATCACTGAGCATCGCTGTTGTCTATTTTTGTATATTTACTATTATCCACGGAATGCATAAGGGTAAGCGGGTCGCTCAACTTAAGCCAGGCACGCCGCAACCTTGTAAAGTATCGTTATCAGCCGTCAAGCGATGTCCAGCGTGTTGATGACGCCAATGGCGTGGAGAAGGAATTATATGCATGCGGTGGCAGCGGCAGCGAGGCGGACGGAGCAGGCGATGGCCTCCAGCTCCACCTCTCGGATGAGAAATACGATTCTCTGGAATATTACCTGCTTGACGAAGACTCGCCCCGCCCTGCCCCTGCCCCGCCCCGCCCCGCTGCGCCCTGCCCCACCCCGCCTTGCCCCGCCCCGTCCCGCCTTGTCCCGCCCCGCCCCGCCCCACCCCGGCCCCGGCCTCGCCCCGTCCCATCCCGTCCCGTCCCACCCCGCCCCGCCCCGCCCCGTCCCTTCCCTCCCCGTCCCTTCCCTCCCTGTCCTTCCCTGTCTTGCCCGCCCCACCCCCGTGTACCCCTCCCCGTCGCTACCCGCCCTTCCCTGCCCCTACCGCCCCTCCCTGCCCCGCCCCTCCCCGCCCCGGCCCCACCCCGGCCCCGCCCCACCCTGCCCCACCCCGCCCCAACACACCCTACCCCGTCCCTCCCCGCCCCTCCCGCTCCTGCCCTCCCCGGCCCTCCCCGGCCCGCAACGGCCCGCAACAACCCGCCCCAACCCGCCCTGCCCCTCCCCGCCCCGCCCCGTCCCTCCCCGCCCCGCCCTGCCCCGGCCCCGGCCCCGCCCCAACCCGCCCTGCCCCGTCCCTACCCGTCTCTACCCGCCCTTCCCTGCTCCTACCCACCCCTACCCGCCCCACCTCTGCCCATCCCTCTCCGGCCCGCCCCGCTCCACCCCGGCCTGCCCCGGCCCCACCCTGCCCCGCCCCGCCCCGCCCCACCCCGTCCGTACCCGCCTCGCCTCGCCCCGCCCCGGCCCGCCCCGCCCCGCCCCACCCTACCCCATGATGCTCTACAAATTTGAGGGAGATCGGCGCACATCCGTGTAACCGAATGTGTCCGTTGATTGAGGGCTGAAACCGTGGGCCCGCCAGGCTGATGCTGACAATTCTGAAGTCGCGCGTTCTCGCTGCGTTTTTGCCTATGGGCTAGTTTATGTGTTTCCACGGTGCCCTCCAAATTTTGGGGCGATCGGCGGAGGTCGGTTTGACAGGGTGTGCGTTTGGCAGGCCTCTCGGGCAGGGGTTGGAGGGCCCGCCGGGCTGATACCTACAAAATCCAAAGTCGCGCGTTTTCGCTGCTTTTTTGCCTATGGGCTACTTTTCACTTTTTCATTGTCCTTTCTGAATTTTAGGGCGATCGGCGGAAGTCGGTCTGACCGGTTGTGTGCAGAGATGGACAGCCCGGCATGCTCCCCCTCCCATAGTCCGCATAGGGCCATGCAGTTATACCGAAGCAACCTGCCGTGCGCCGCAATACCTCACAATCTGAGGCGCCTCACACTGCCCTGTCTTGTTCATCCTGTCATGTCGCCAGCCCCATCTCTAATTCCTGCCCCCAACCCCCGACATGCTGCACCCGCACCCTTCCCCCAAGCCCACACCCTTCCCCCGTGCCGCCCCGCAGGCCGTCATGTCGTGTCCAGCCCCATCTCTAATTCCTGCCCCCAACCCCCGACATGCTGCACCCGCACCCGCACCCTTCCCCCAAGCCCACACCCTTCCCCCGTGCCGCCCCGCAGGCCGTCATGTCGTGTCCAACCCCATCTCTGATTCCTGCCCCCTACACCAGACATGCTGCACCCGCACCCTTCCCCCAAGCCCACACCCTCCCCTCGTGCCGCCCCGCAGGCCGTCATGTCGTGTCCAGCCCCATCTCCAATTCCTACCCCCTACACCAGACACGACAACTGACTGCAAGGACCTTAAGGACCGTGCAGACAAAGACAATTAACCTACAGACTCCTAGTTACGAACGACCACAAAGTCCTCTCGTTTATGCTATAACCATGGAACAAATGCTTAAACTGTCGGAATGAGGATAGCGGCTTCGTTGCCTATGACGTTCTTCGTTGCCTATGACGTTGTCTTTGCTGTAAACTACGATAGCCAATAGGATTCTTGCATATCCAAATCCACCGACACCCATGACGCCAAAATAAAGGCATTTAACGAGATACATACCGCAATATCATTCTGCACCAATACACTGCTAGATATGCCATCATGCCCTACACGTGATACTCACCCGATCTTGCCCTGTCGCCCCGATTGTGTCTCCGTTTTAGTACTAAAGGGGTATAGAAATGCTAGGCAATATCTTAATGTCAAGTATTGAAAGAATGGAGCTTCGCCTGCACTTCCCGCCCAGTGAAATGCAAAGCAAGTCGAACTTTGGCGCACATTACATGCGCTCTTCCGCCTTCGTAAATAAATGATCTGGCTATCAGTATAATACGTAAAGGGGTGAGACCCCTGGACACCCCGCTGTACGGGTCTCGTGAGACTCCGATCGGACGGCCATCGGGCTCATCAGGGGTCTCAGGCCCTGATACCGTAGCGCGCCCTTCAAAAGTCTTCAATGCGCGAGTCTCAGAGGAATGAACTTAACAGCATTTTTAGTGCTTTGACTGCCTGATCAGATATGCGTTAGTTTGAGGGCGGTCAGCAGGTCATCAAATCCGCGATGAACGGAAGAACGGTCTCCGCACTTTGGATAATAATAAGTTGTATACTTGGTTGTATCCTTCGTTCTCATTGTAAGGCCGCTTTGAGCCTCCATGGTCATGGGAAAATGGATCCACCGCATCTTAGCACGTGTACGTGTCTCGCCCGCCACTAATCAGTACAATTTTTTTGCATAGAACACACAGCAGTAGACTGGCTATTGGTGGCTGAGACCGCGAAGGGGTCTCAGGGGGTCTCACCCCTTTCGATAACATAACATATGCGTGTGACAGAGCTAGCGGTCGTTGGAATGCAGTACTGTGTTGGTTTGCAGAACTGTCTGACCGCCGTCTGTAGTATCCAGGAGCTATCCCGGTTCGTGTTTACTTTGCAACATAGCTAACGCACCCGCACGCGAGGCTGCACGCCAATAGGTGCTTTCCTCGCAAAGTAAAATGCACCTACAGAACTGCGCTTCTCCCACGTCTTCAGCCACAAACATAATAACAAAAGACCATAACAGTGCCTCCACACCAAGGCCGACAGAAAAGTAAACGGCCTGCCAAGTGGTCCATGTGCACCAGTGGTTCGTTTACCAGTTGTAGTGAAACTAAAGCATGGACTACATAGAAAATGGAAAAGTTAAGCTACAGGTAAGAAATATTTGCCAATGCTCGTTGATTGGGGCTCGCGGTTCAAACTTTGCATACACAACGTATGAACGTTTGTTGCACTTATGGCAACCACTACATAGTCGTCTTAGTGCGCGAAGAAGAACACACTGCGTAAGGAAGGAGCGAATGGTGGCATCGCTTGTCGTTTGTATGGCGTCGTACATAAGAGCTCCCCGACCCCGCGGCAGTAATCTAGAGTGCGCAGAATAGTAAGCCTGCCTACGGACGCGGCCCCGCGACTTTTATCTTGCTTACACTTGCGACCCCGCGGCAGTAATCTTGATAACACAGGCGACCCCGCGACTCTAATCTTGCAAACACAGGCGACCCCGCGACTCCAATCTTGCAAACACAGGCGACCCCGCGGCAGTAATCTTGCAAACACAGGCGACCCCACGACTTTAATCTTGCTTACACTTGCGACCCCGCAATATTAATCTTGAGTGCACAGCCGAGTAAACTAGCTTACACATGCGACCCCGCGACAGTAAGCTAAATTACACCGGCGCCCCCGCCAGCGTAAGCCAAGCGACAGGTCCCAAGGGCAATCTTTCCCCGATCCTACCCTCCGTGGCGCAGCGGTTGCCGAGGCTGCAGCGGCCCTTGCTGCGGCGTGTTGCAGCGGCTGCGATGGCGTGGGAGCGCCCCCACAGCCGTTGCAGGTAGCGCGGGCAAGATGGGTGTGCTTCCGGCGGAGCACCTGATGGGGCACTAAGTTGCTGCAGGTGGCGGGGAGGCAGCCAAACCCGCATTATAGCTGTTGAGTGCAGTCAGGGGGCCGGGAGTAGAGTTTTGGTTTGGTGCATGGATGCGGACGGGCTTTTCGTGACACGTCGTGACCGGGGTGCGTGACCGCTCAAAATGGCAGCAACACTTTTTGCCAGCTCAGCAGCCGCCGTCTGTGGTCACACATACCAATGTCCGCCACTTCCAGGGTATTGGCCAAAAAGCGCACCGTCACAGTGCAGTACCCGTGATATCTTACAACTGCTAAACTGAAAGCGATGCACGCAATTAAACAAGATTTCAGAATAAAATTGTATGTGCATTTGATGTGACAATTCTACAATGCTCGATGGCCGTTGGTCGTTGATCGACATGCCACCTCAGGCACCGTGCGGCCGCATCGCTACCTGCTGCGTCACCGCTGTTACGCTGTTGTCTGCTGCTCCTGGTCCAGCTGCTATAGCGGCGTAGATGGAGGCAGCAGCTGTTCTTTCGACCATGAAGTGCATGGGCCATAATGGTTACAGGCTGCTGTCGCTGCACGGTGCAGCACATGCGCCGCCAGGGCAGACGACAGCGGGGCAATGCCGAACCAAACATCAGCCGGCAAGACTTCGCGTACTGGAATGTAAGTGTGCCATGTGCATGCACACCCATCCCCCGCTAGCTGCCAGCCGGGCCATTGCGCCGCAAGGCGGCTCTTCAACAGTCGAGCCCTGGATGGCTAGTCAAGGCAGGAAAGGGATACTACTGGCTGCGTGTGGGAGTATGCCAGCGCCCTCAGCAGTGATCTGTTGTCTCACTTCGGCGCCTGTTAAGCAGTGCTCCCGCCCGGGCGGCAATTCTAATGGGTATATTCTACAGCATGTTAGACGAGCAGCCGTCCCCGCCGGTGGGCGCAATCCTTTGCGAGAGAAGTGCTGCCCGGAATGCGCTGGACTCTGCTGGCCTCGCCGCTAATGTTTACGTTGCACCTTCCGTACTACCCACGTGCCAGCGACGGCAACAACTAAACGATGAGTGAAAAGTATGCCGTGAGACCTGCTGCACTGTAGCAATTACATCCCCAGCAGCATCATGCATGGCATGGCCGTCGGTCGTAATTTCTATCTTACGTCCAGGCGACAGAAAAAGACTACGGTAGCTCTACGGTCCAACTCGTTTCACGCTCCACCCTCTCCGCAACGTCCTAGTTTGGGCGTCTTGCAGAGGACAACCTCTGCAGGTTCGGTCAAGGGCCAGTCAGCTGCCCTCGACGCAGTACGCGCTGTCAACCACCGACCCTCGCGACATCGCAGCCGCACAGGTGACCATCCTGGTGCCCGGAGCCCCAAACGGCACCTGTCACGACAGCCCCTCATCGTCGATCGCTAAAAGCCGCGGCCCAGCGTAAAATGTTCGTCATTCGGTCGTAGCGTTCTCGTCTAAACACGCCAGCCCGGCCGAATGTTGGACACACTCTTCACACCCGGCTCCGCGTGGCGATGTCATGTCGCCAGCGCCCTATGCTCTCCGCCTCTCATGCCTTTTTCTGCGCGCTAGGTCGGCGCGCCCACTTCCTCGCCACCAGCATGCCAAACGCCCCCAACATTATCCACCCTGCGTCGTCCCGACTGCTTAAAGACACAACATCTAACGCCCATACTAACACCCAAACGACAGTGCTCCCCAGACACCCCGCCAATTCGGCTATGCGAGCCATGGACAAAACCACACCTGCAGCAATCCATTTCGGCACCAGCCGGCATCATTTCACTCCCGAGGCCGACACACCTGCTTCGTGCTGCGCCCTCCACTGCAATCCATTACCCGCCACTCCGCCCCGCCCTCTCAAACGGGCACAATGCCCGCCAGACCCTCGGCCTTGAGCCAGTCCTCGATGGCCGGCTCGTCCCGGTCAAACTCCGGGTCGGCCGCCAGGAAGGTGCCGGCAGTCAGCCCCACCTCGCCGCACAGCTTGGCCAGCCCCTGGTCGCCCTTGGCGCTGCGCAGCACCTTGAAGGCCGCCCCGCTGAACCGGCGCTTGGGCTCCACGGATGCATCGCCCTCCATGAGCTGTGGCAGCAGGTCCAGGGAGGCGATGTTGCGCGACACGCACGAGCCGTAGAATCGCCCCAGCAGCAGCGGCGCCTTCGGCACGTCCATGCTGCGGGAAGAGGGGGCACATGATAGCGGCACACACACGGGGCACCAAAGCTTAGTTGTCAGCTGATGCGCACATCAAGGGCGCATACACGACGGCTGGACCGAAGACGGCCGAAATCCATCGAGGCCGAAACCCATCGTGGGAGCGTCTCACTTGTTGCTCCTGCGTTGCACCGCATTAACAGCGCTGAAACTGCAATCATACCATTGCCCGGCGCCAGCCATACACCTGACTTTGTCCCTGTCGGCGCCCGGTATAAAAGCGTCGGGGCTGCAAGTATGTATGAGGTCAGGCCCAGGCCGCAGCTGCAGTCTACCCACCTGAGGTCTTCCAGTTGCGTCGTGTACGTAGTGAGCGCGTCCACAACGTTCTCGCTGGTGATGGCCCCCGCCTCGTGCAGGTGCAAGAGCAGGTCCAGCAGCGCGTCCTGCTCCTTGTCTTTGAGCGAGTTGAAGATCTGGTCCAAACCAATCTCCACCACCTGCACAGGGCGTATGCGAGTACGGTTTTAACACCCATTCGCCTTGCGGGGACGTTGGGGTACCCTCCATCGCGCTAGGAAACGGGCACGCCAACTACGATCGATGCGGACGACACGCGCGTTGCTCCTCATGTTCCATCACTGCTAGTGCTCTCTTGTGTAACCTATCGACTGTCATCCGGTGCAAGAGTCGATGTCATTGGCCAGTTACCCTTTGACCTTTGGCACGTCTGGCAAGCATCCGCAAGTCGGCACCTGGCAGTGGCGCGCCTTGCCAGACCGGTTGATTTAAGAGTTGACCGGTGGCCTGGCGACGCCATAGCTCTGACGCTAACTCCCTCCTGCCACCTCACCTTTGCGAGGTGTTGTGACCCCAGCTCCCGTACGCACGTCGCCGCTTCCGCCTTATCCAGCGTGCTGGTGAACTCCTGGTATAGGTTCTGCGCCTTGCGGGTAACCTCCTCGTCACTGAGCGGCTTGCCCGGGGCAACCGGGGCCGGCCTGCGACGAACGACAGTCAATCGCGCAATCGTGAGGCATGCAGGTAGAGAAACACATCTACGGTATGAATCCCGGGTAGTCCCATCTATCCCCCAGTCCCGACTGTTACTTGGCGTGTCACGACATAGAAAAAAGAAATCTATCGCCAGTTAAGATGCATTCTTGCATGCACTCATGGCATTCTGTCGCAGGTACGGCGCCCAAATCCTTCCGGCTGGGTAAAACCAAATCCAGACGAGATTCCCTCACACCGACACACCAAAGCCACGGCGCCGCAGTGACAGGACTTCTTCAGCTGCACGAGCCAAATTAGCCCAGTTCGGAAGCACCCCGTGTTTCATTTCACCAGCGCCACTGATATCTGCGCCGACACGACGGCGATTTTGACGCCAAGGGACGAACCAGTTCACCCATCCCCGTGCTCTTCTCCGCGTCAGACCCGACCAGGTCCGAAGCCCGCCTCCAAGCCTCCCAAGCGCCTCCCCCCGCTTTTTGTCCCACCTGGACGGCACCGGCTCCTGCGCCACCACCCGCTGCGGCTGCTCCTGGCGCTGCGGCAGCTGCACGCGCACCGTCGGCGGCGTGTAGTCTCCCAGCAGCGCGCTCGTGCCGCTGAAGCCCCGGTCCGCCCCCGCATCGCCGCGGAACGCCGGGAACAGCGCGACGTCGCCCCCGGCGTCCGACCGCAGCGGCGGTATGAGCCCAAACAGGCCCTCATCGCCGCGGCCGCCGCCCACGGCCCCCAGGCCGCCGGCGCCCATGGGCTCGCCGTAGCGCGGCATCCCGCTGGGCAGCTGCGGCAGCGACGCGGCGATGCTCGAGCTGATCATGCCCAGCTCCGCCTCCGCCTGCGCGCGCACCTCATCCAGCTTCTTGGCCGTGTACGCCTCCCGGCGCGGCACCCAATTGGCACGCTTGAGCTCCATCACGTCCTTAATGGCCAGCCGCACGCGAGTGGAGATGCCATTGGACTTGTCGCCCATGAGCCGCTCCAGCTCCCGCAGCACCTTGTCCAGCTTCTTCAGCGTCTCCGCCTTCTCACTCTTCGACAGCTTGGCACCCGACAGCTTGATGATCTCAAGCACCGCCTGACGGAGGAGAGGTAAGAAAAAAGATTCCGCAGCGAAGGCGCGGAGACGGCGTTAGCGAACGAACACGGACCCTGAACCCAGCAATACTTGCCGAACATGATGGAGGGGAGGGCCGTGGAGCCGTGGTGATGGGGGTTATCCACGTATAGGCCGGAGCCGTGGAGGTGGGGGGGACCGCAAGCGAGACGTTCGGCACGGCGAGTATTTTGCAGGTCCGCTTGGATGGCTCATGTCGATTCGCTGACAAGCTGCAGCATCCACTGTGCGCAGGCCCCTAATGACGTGTACCCCACGACCCGCGCCCCCTCAGCGCACGCACCTCGATGTTGTCCTCGGGCGGCGTCTTGGCCGCCTTGGTCGGGCGCGCCGACAGGAGCTCGTCAATGCAGGTGACCATAATCCAGTCCTTGACCATGTCCTGCTTGTACAGCTCCGATATGAGCCGCATGTTGCCCAGCACCCGCTTCTTTACGCGCCGCTCCGCATCCTCGCGCTCAGCCGGGTCGGTGATGGAAGCCAGCTCCTGTGGACAACACACCAATCCGGTGCCACCGTCGTGGAGCCCTGATTAGGTAGCTAGATCGTGGCGTAACCCGAAGGCTCACACTTGCGCTGTCCATCGAGACGGTCACAGGCGTCCCTCCATGCCGTCTGTCCTGGACGGCTCACGGGCCCTGGCTGCGAGACGGCCGGCGACGCTTTGCCCTCTCAGCACGGAGTTTCGCCGTGTCGCCATGGGTTCACGGGCGATATTCCGGGACACAACGACCTGAAAATTTATGCACAGCCATGGCTCACGGCTCAATGCCGGCACCCATGGACCCCGCGCTCTCGCAACCCAGATCACGCCCGCGCATGCTCTGCGTCACGCCACACATTACCCAATTCCTTACATCTGCGTCCCAACACCCATGACTTCACTTCACTCCACCCCACGTATCTGCGGACACAGCTCCTTGGCCGATTGTGCCCCTCAGGCCCCGCGGCCGTTCGCGGCCTATTATCCCTACCCCTGTTAGGCTGCCTCCCCCATCCCCATTTTGAGTGAGTGAAGTCCCGCCCCATTCCCTCGCACCTCGCGGCCATCTGCTGCGCCCTCGAACTCGTCTTGGCACGTGTTGAGGAGAATCTGGCGGAAGCTGAGCGGCTTATCCGAGCCCGGTGGCGGCGGAAACTGCGGCAGCTCCTTCGATAGGCTGACACACAGGTCGCCGTACATGGCCACGTACGTCGGCTGCTCGACCGCGTTCTCAAACACTAGCGCAATCGTCTTCTGGAGGATATCCGCTGTCGTGATAACCTCAAGCAGCTGGTTCAGCAGCCGCTCGAACTTTTCGGGCGTCAGCTTGTTCAGAATACCCTTGACCCGGCGCACGGCCTGGACCAGACGACGGAAAAGGACAGGAACACGCATGTGCTTGCCTCAGCTAGGGCGCACAACACAATGGGCCTCGTATCCAATTTCCTGACGGATGCATGAGTATGTGCGGCGGCGAGCGTAAGGATGATGTGCGCTGCCTCAAGGCCTAGACGCCTGCAAAGGATGGGTTTGGGTGAGTCGTGATCAAGCCTCGTGCTGCAGTGAACGAGAGCTCTCACAAGGGGAACGCCGGAACGCCGGATCTGAGCCGCATGCACTTCGCCAAGCCCAGCCCCGACCGCTCCTTCCAGCACAAGACATCTCTGGCTGCCGATCCTCCGCATGCACTCGTCTCCTTTCGAACGCCAACCTGGGACCAACGACGTCCCCGTGTCCCAGAAGGAGTGACATCCCCAGGGAGCCTGGCGGTGTACGGCCCTCACCTGCTCCTCTGCCGACACGCTGCCACCGGGGCGGTACGCTTGGCGACCCAGATCTGCCGCCTTGGCGATGCGGGAGACATCCTGCAAGGATGCCAGAACGACAAACACCGTCGGCTTTTCGCACGTCAGCGCCGCAAACGCGGCAGAAAGACCCCCTCCTCCGTGCCTGGCAGTTCTATTGGATTGCATCGCTCCCAGCCGGTGCCGCAAGCAGGGGGGGCCCATACCAGCGGCCCAGCAAGGACCCATGCTCCACACGGCATACCTGGCCGTTGGCGCTGTCAGCGGCCGCAGCTGGCTGGGGTGCGGCAGCCGACGAAGCTTGCTGCGCGGGCTGCTGTGGCGCCGCCTCCTGGCGCGCAGGGGCGGGGCGGGGCTGCCGCGCCTCGGCCGGCTCCCTGAGGCGGAAGAGACCAAGCGCGCACGTTGGAACCGAGGCAACCTTAAGGCAGGCACCGGTCACGCGGTGCTTCGATGTTTACCCCGCCCACCCCGGGGTTGCAGTTTTATATCTAGCATAGTCATACACACCTGGTCTCGCGCTGCGGCTTCGTCTCCCGGAACTCACGCTCCTCCCGGGGCTCGCGGTAATTGCTGACGGCAGTCCGGGAGCGCCAATCCCTGTCGTCGATCTCCTCGGCAACTTTCTGTGAAATTTCATATACAAGGGGATTCAGTGGCTGAGTAGATGAAAATGCATGTGCCCAAATCGTCTTCCCGCTGTGGCGGCTGCATTCAGTACTTGCAGAGTAGACAGACCCATGCTCGGTATCCCAGCAACCCCCCAAATGGCGCAGATCATGACTTGCCTGAAGAACCTCCTGTTGCGCCTGACGGTCCTCGCCCGTCACAACAATCTCCAAGTTCAGTTGCTCCAGCTCGCTCGGGCAGCTGTTATGCTTCTGCAGCCGCGATAGGGGGGCATACATCACTGTTCCTCGCTGCAAAGATCCAGTTGCAGCGTTCGCTAGCCTCTCCTTCTTAAAAGCGCACCTCCATAAACTTGAGCAAGAACTCCTTGGTGTACCGGACCCGCTCGCCACTCTTCTTCGGTGGCTTGTCATCTGCCGCCGATGCTGCGGCCTGAAAATTCCACGGGGCGCCGCCGCTGGTCAGTCGCGGACACAACGCGGGAAAGATCCCCCCAAGGCGGCGCCAGAAAAACGTACTTTCTTGCCCTTAATGCCGAAGCCAAGGCCTTTGCCGAAGCTAGCGAACGGGTTAGCCACATTTCCCCCCGGCCTGAGGGCTAGAGGCCGGAGGCTAACTTCATCCTCGACGGTCATTGGTTGCTGAAGGCTTGTTTGCCACACGCAGTATACAATGCAACAGCGTAAAGCTTCAGAAAGCACTCTAACAGGTGCGCCTGATTAACGTCCCTTCGCAGTACGCGAGCGGGAGTTGCCGTACAAACATTTGTTCCCAGGGAGAAGTAGTTTTAGAATGAGATGGTCTTGACTTATAGCCACGCAGGACATAGCATGACATTTTGGCAGGTGTGACTCTTAAACGCGGTGAGTGATGTGTTAGGCGCGGTGGTTGCAGCTCTTAGCTCTGCTCTGGCTCTAAGCTTCGGCTAGCGTGCACCCAAGCCTCCTAGGCTTGGGTCAAGCAGCCAGCAATCCTTAAGCGGTGCGGGATCAGCACGATTGACCCCAAGAAACGCAAGGCTCAACCTGATGTCTCAACCTGATGTCTCATGTCTGGGTCTCCCAGTCCGGAATCCTATACACACTTGTGGATTCTGACACATGATTTTGCGATTTCTTATACAATTTAAACGTTATCAACTAAGTGCAATTCGTGCAAGGCTCGGACTTTCTGAGCCTTGGCTCTAGCCTTCCGTGCAGTTTTCGTGTTGTCTGTGCAGTGCTTTAGAGAGGGCGATGGCACGTGTCTTCAGCGGTTAGAACCAGCGGGCCAGCTGGCCGTGCACCGCAGCGGATCCGACCAGGACGACAGAAGATGCGTGGTCAGCGGTTGGGTAGGGTGAGGTACGGTTCTTTGTCCTGGCGCAACACGAAGCGCTTGCTGTCCTCTGGTGGACCATAGTAGCGGCATTTCGTATCCAAGATGCCTCCTGGGACCCGGTTAGAAACGGCTCAGACGGGTAGCAAGGGGGACCTTCTCTGACTGTTAAGGATGGCTTGGCCTAATCGCGCAATGTACACAAACGGCGCTGAGCCCAACTCGCGGACTGGCCGTTTGACCATTTCAGTCACAAAAGATATGGCGATTCGGCCCCAACTGGGTTACGCACCCCCGGCCGCGTGTCACACACACGCACGCAGTGCACGCTCACATTCTCAGGGCGTGCACACACCCTAAGCGGCGACGGCGAGCCGGGCCACCCGCGCAGCTACATCGGCTGCCTCTGAAACACCCGCGCAATTATTGACCCACAGGCCCAACTTAAGAAACCCACAAACAGACAAACAAACAAACAAGGGGTGCTGCCATACGGCACCCAACATTGGTGTTACAGTACGGTAACAGGGCAGGCGTAAGCAACCTAGCCGCCCGTGCGGCGGTCAGCAGGCGCCGCGTTGCCGTCCTCATCCATTGGAGCGGCGTGGCTCGTTTACCGGGTTGCGCCAGCTGCAAGGCGAAAGTGATTTATTGGCCTTCGGCAACGCTGGCCTGGCACGGAACGTCACGTCAACGCTGGCCCTTGGAGCTTGGAGTCCAAGGTGTCTCGCGGGACTCGCCAGCAACTTGCCAAATCCTCCTTCATTTGCCCAGTAACTTGCTAGGCTCTCCCAGTCATCGGTAGGCATGGGTAGAGCTTGGCTTCCGGCAAGCGAGAAGATGATCGTCCGCCAGGCCTAGCTGCCCGCCTCCTGCGAAGCAAAACGGCCACGTTGGCTGAACCAATGTCTGCACAGTGTGCAGCGGTCTGGACCTTCATTATTCACCAATGCTAGTATAACTAACAGAATCGTCGTGGCTCGTTCAGATGGTACACTTCGCGACGGTATGACATCGTTACTGCATTGGCGAGGATTAGCCGCCTTTCCGGACGACTTTTTAACTTACTCGCAGCAAGTTTGAGGTTCCAAAGCTCAAGACCGTTCCAAACCACGGGCGCGATTTAGGCAAGGCCCCAGCGCCCCGTCGCGGCTCGCGGGGTGCTGGTGGCCGTTGTCTGTTGGCTGTTACCCTACCTGCGAAGTTGAAGCCTCTGCGGTCGGTGCCTTCCAATGAGTTGTATTGCTCTCTAAGAGGACAAGGCATTGTTTTCTTCAGGCCTTCCATCACCTAGTGTCGAAACTACGCCAGGCCTCACTACGTACCCAGTCACCTAGAAACGGTATGTACAAGTGGAGGCAAATACCAAGGCAAATACTTTCGTAGGTTACTTAGGGTTTTATAATAACATTTTTTGTTGGGGCATTATACTAATAACCGTCCACAACCTGTCGCCGTTGGCACAGCCGCCGGTCGCTCAGCGCAGCTTGGCCAAGCGATTAAGCCATGGCGTGGGGTCAGGCTGGTGCACGCGGAATCGATGACCTGGTCCGGCGCATAGCGGACAACGACGCCAAGCTGACATCGTTGACGATTCTCAGGCAGCGGCGCTTCACTCACGACGTAAGGCCGCTGTCACCCCTACAAACACATCAGTTGCATAACAAATAATGAAAAGCTAGCGCATTACAATTGCCATTTCGGATTTCACTCAGGACGTGGCATCGCTGGTCCGCGCCATGGCCGCCAACACCAACCTGACCGAGCTGTACGCGAGCAGTCACCCGCTGGCCCCGCACACAGCCGCCCTGTTGGCCGATATGCTGGCCGCCAGCCGCAGCCTCCGCTCCCTGTGCGTGGGGGACAGCTCCCTGGGCGACGACGGCGTGGCTGCCCTGGCGCGAGGCATCGCGAGCAGCAGCAGCCTCACCCGCCTGGATCTGTGCAACAAGGTGAGCCCTCCCTCCCTCCCTCCCTCCCTCCCTCCCTCACCGCCGCCGCCGCCAAGGGAAGACAGGGATGACAGGTAATGAAGGTGAAACCGCAGCGGCGGAACGGAAGCGCGATATAGGTACCACGCGAGTACGCCTGGCAGGTACCGCATCAACCACCTCCACGTTACCGTTTCCTGCGTCCCCGCCCCCCTCCCCTGTTCGGTGTGGCCGTGCCGCCCCCCTGTTCCGTGTGCGCCTTATGTCACCTGCGGCCCCTGCCCGCCTCGCCCCCTGCCCTGCCTGCCCGCAAGCGCAGGGCCTGGGGGTGCGCGGCGCACAGGCGCTGGCAGGTGCCCTGACGGCGGCCGCGTCGCTGTCGCACCTCATCCTCAACTCCAACCCCCAGCTGGGCGACGACGGCCTGCGGGCCCTGTGCGGCGAAGCAGCCGATAGCAGCGCCGACGGCGCCGACGGCGCCGCCAGCGGCGTCGGCGGCGGGCCGCCGCCGCCGCCGCCGCCTCCGGCGGCGTGCTGGGCGGGTTTGCGTGTGCTTGAGGTGCAGGGCTGCGGAGTGGGGGCTGCGGGGGTTCGGGCGCTGGCCGCCTCGCCAGGGAGCTGCGGGCGGCTGGAGGTGGTGCGGCTGGATGGCAACCCGCTGGGGCCCGAGGGCGGGCAGGTGCTGACGGAGCTGTTGCGGGTAGGTGAGGTCTGGTCGTGAGCCTCATGACCCGCCCTTCCTCCCTATCTCCCTCTCCATGATGCCACTCTGATGCATCGCCCTCGCCCTCGCCCCCTCCCTCCCCCTGCCCCTGCCAGGCCGCCACACGGCTTCGGGAGCTGCACCTGAGGGGCACGGAGCTGCAGGACCAGGGGGGCGAGGCGCTGGCGGCAGGCCTGGCACCCGCCACCGCCGGCGCGAGCGCCAGCGGCAGCGCCAGCAGTGGCGGCGTCAGCGGCGTGGACGGCTCTGCGGCGGCGGCTTGCTCGCCCTCCCTCAGCAGCGGTGGCAGCAGCAGCCTCCCGTTGGTCTATCTGGACGTGGCGGATTGCGGGCTGGGACATCGAAGCATGTGAGGCAGGGGGGGGCTTGCGCTTGGGAGGGAGGGATGGAGCGCCTTGATAGGGGGTTGTGCCGTCTTGTAGTGTCGGGTATTCTTGTCCTCATTCGTTACAATTAATAACGCTAGATAGAGCCCCAGCGGCGATGCCACCGGAGCCGAGACTCGAACACCGCTAACAACGACGCTATATCCTGACAATGCAACCGACTCCAACGTTGCCACCCAGACCAACCAACCCTTCGCCGCCCCGCTGATCGGCTTGGCGATAAACCCGGTCTCCCCGCTGATCGGCTCGACCTCGATTCGTCTCCCAAAAACCCCAAAACCCCATTTTCAAGTTGGACCAGTGGCCGGCCGTGACCTAGGCTCTCAACCACCGGGCGGTTCAGACCCGGTGGAGAAGCGACGCGCCGCGCGCGCCAACACAGGGTGGGAGAGGGCGGGAACAAAAGGATGAACCTAGAGTCACAACACGGCGAATAGCCGGTCAAAAGAACATCCTCAGCATAACTCAGATGTCAACAGTACGACAAGAGATACTCAACTACTTCGTCCAAGAACCCGCCTTCTCGTACCGAGAAGCCTACGCGTATGGTGGATGCCATCTGCAAGCGCTGCCAAGGGCTGCGTGCGGATCGTGACGCGCGTGTCGAGTGAGGCTCGGACTGCGCCCTTGGCCATCGCAGAGGCGAAAGAAAAGAGAGAGAGAGAGAGGGAGAGGCGTTCGCTCGTGCGGTGACTTTGCGTGTGAGCACGGTCGGAGCGATCTCGTCACCCTGGTGCCCCAACCTGCCTCAGGGTCGCACTGCGGGGGGCCTTCGCCGCGGGGGCCCGCCTCCAGGTGCTGTGTCTGGCGGAGAACCCCGGGCTGGCGGATGCGGACGTCGCCGCGCTGGGGACCGCACTGGCAGCCGGGCGGCTGGAGGCGACGCAGGCGGAGGCGGAGGCCACATCAGCCCCCCTGGCGCACTTGGACGTCTCGGGCACCGGGGTACGGCGGAGAGGGCAGTCATGTGGGACCTCCTCCTCCTCCTACCCCCTGGGCGGTCTCGGCGGTATGGCACACTGCCCGGATCCTGATCCTGATCCAACACGGCTATCTGGCACCTCGCAGATCGTGGCCTCGCCCCCCGCGCACGCAAGCGGCCATTTCCGGCGCTGGCAGGACCGGCCCACCTGCCTGCCACCTGCCACCCACTTCCCTGCCACCCCCTCCATGCACCTCCGCCCTCGTCCCTCCTCCTTCCTCCTGCCTACCTGCCTGCCTGCCTACCTGCCTGCCTGCGCGCCCCTGCCCCCCGCCTGGCTCCATCCCCGTCCCCGTCCGTGTCCCCATCCCTGATCGTGTCCGTGTCCGTGTGTGACTGCAGGCGGGCCCTGAGGCGGTGGCGGCGCTGTCAGAGGCGGTGGGGCTGCGCCATCTGAGCCTGGTGGGCTGTCCGCTGGGGGCGGCGGGGGCCGCGGCACTGGCGGCCAGCCTCAGCCAACCCGCGGGGGAGGAGGCGGCGGTGGCGGCGGAGGCAACGTGTGGACGCGGGCCGCGGCGCTGGGGGGCGCTGCGGGAGCTCTGCGTGTCGGGTACCGGCCTGACCGGGGAGGGCTTGGCGGCCCTGTTTGGGGCGCTGGGCGCGGGGGGAGCGCCCGTGCTTCAGGTGGGGAGGCGTGGGAGGGGCTGGGGAGGAAGGGGAGGGGAGGGGAGGGAGGCGGGTCTGCAGGGGTTGTTTTGGGAGCGCGCAGCCGCGCTTGGCAGCGCACTCCCAGGGGCTGGGGGGGCGAGGGGGAGGGGGCAGGGGGGAGGGATGGCTTCTTCTGCAGCCGGCCAGCCCCCACCCACCACTGGGCGCTCGCAACCCTCCGCCCCACCCCGCACCCACCCATCCACATTCCCTGCCTGTCCCTGAAGATTCCCGGTCGCTCTCGCCCCCCCGCCCGCCCGCAGAGCTTGGAGGTTGGCGCCAATCCTGGCAACCAGGAGGATTCCTTCGAGGGTCTGCTGGACACCCTGCGAGCCGCCCGACCCGGACTGGCCGTGTATTGGCGGTCGGGGGACGACCCGGCGCCCGGGGAGCGATAGAGCGATGGAGCGTGGGGGCGTGGGGGCCGCGGAGATGGAGCCGGCGGAAGGGCTGTTTGGGGGGGACGTTGTATGGGGCGGGGGAGGGGTCAGGGAGTGATATACTCCTTTATATAACAATATCCACTGCGGACGTTGGGCGGGGGGCACAATGCGAGATTGGTACTTATTGCAGCAGCCAGCCGCCCTGGTTGGCGGCGGCGGCGGTGGGGGGGCTGGACAGGTATCTGGTGCAGGCGCAAGCGGGGCTGCATCCAGGAGGACCGGGAAGTGATTGGTGTGTTACCGAGGGGGGAGGGGGGTGGCCATGGGGCCATGGGGCCATGGCGCAGGGGAGAGGGAGAGGGAGGTACATCCTCCTCGCGAGCAGTGTTGTAAACCGAATCAGTATCCATTCAACTTGGTGGACAGACGAAAAGAGCCGCAGCCAGGCGGCCGCTTTCTCAGCCCCAGGAGGGAGGCAGGGAGGGAGGTCAGGAAGCTGCCTTCCGCTCCACTCCGGGCGGAGGGCGGAGAGGGCGGAAGGAGGCCTCTGAGAGGACAACGCGTCAACAGTTCAACATCCGGGGGGCATCCGAAAAGGACGCATTCGCTGTGTTGTGTTGGCAGCGGTGCAAATGGATCAGACCGTAACATGGATCAGACCGACCCAAAGTAACACCGTTCCAACGGCACTCTGCGCCGCACCTCACACGAACCGAGAGAAGCAGACGTGCCCAGTCCAGCCCAGGGGCAGTGCGGCACCAACTCACGGCGCATATCCACCTCACCCCCCGCCTCCCCTATCCTGTCCCACCGCTGCGGTTTCATTTGTATCATCTCACGCCTCTCCTCTAAGCCAGCTCCGAGCTCCCTGGGCTGCCACGGGGCAGGCGCTAGACACAGCCACCCGCCCGCCAATCAGCCGTACTAGGGTACTACGCGGGGGACAGCCCGTTAACCCCCGGCCCTGCTGCTGCTGCTGGGAGACTGGGAGATGTGGTCGTCATGGCCACGACCGTTATTGCAGCCGCGGATGGCACGAAGGTTTAAGGGCACCCACGCGGCTACCACCACCATCATCAGTCCATCACCACACGCAGCTAACCGATAGACCCGATAGGCGCGAGGCGCACCAGGCGCCAAATCCTTCCGAGCGGGGTGCTTACGACGTGCACCGCACTGCACCACACCACAGGCGGCCACCTCGCCTCCGCTGCATCGACACCCGAACGAATGCATCGACTTCCCCTTGTTGCACACACGACACCTCCCGAACCCTCTTCCCCCCCTCATACGAGGATAACCCCTCATACGCAACCCCACCCGGATTCCGCCGCGCTGCCCCTCCCACCCCAAGTCCCAACTCCTCGACGGAGGGCAGCAGATTCACGCCCCACCCCTCCACCACCCTTACGGCGACCGCCCGCTCTTCCTCGCTCCCTCGCAGCGCCCCCTCCTGGCCTCCGGCCCCCCTCCCCCTTCCCCTTCCCCGCACACACACACAACACCAAGCCCCCTCCCCTTCCCCGCACACACATCCCATTCCGATCGTCCCACCACTCCAACCCGCACTGACTGCCGCCCCCTTTGCTTTGCGGAAGCTGCCCCTGGGACACCCAGACTGGGAGTGGCAAACAGAGGCGCGGAAGCCCGACTAGGCCCGACTAAACCCAAACTAGACCGGGGTTGGGCCCGGCTGGGTTGGGCCGGTCAGGTCCGGGCTGGTGTGGTGTGGGTTGGGGGCGTCCCGTTCATCCCCCGATTGTGATCATGGGCCGGTTGGCTGACGCCGCCAGCTCCCACATTCCCGCATGTGCCGCCCTCTTGCGCCCCACCGCCAGAGAGATGATGGAGCGCAGCTCGTCGTCGGTGGCCCCGCCGCGCATGGCGTCACGCAGGGACACCTCGGAGGCGCCGAAGAGACACACCTTGAGGTTGCCGTCAGCCAACAGCCGCAGCCTGGAGGGGGGGAGGGGGGGAAGGGGGAAAGGGGGGAGGGGGGAAAGGGGGGATTGAGGAAAGGCAGACAGGCGAAAGCATCCGAAAAGAATTACGGCACCGGAAGGGCGATGAGAGGAGACATTAGGGCGTGGACATGAGGGAGAAGGGGGGGTGGGAGGAGGTGGGGCGGAGGCGGTGGGGTAAAGGCACAAACACACACACACACACGTGGGCACACCCACGCGGGCGGAGGCCGCTGATACGGCCCCAGCCTTCCCGCCTTCACCTCCTCCTCATCTCCCACTCGTGCGATTGCTTTACAACCGGCTGCCCCCCCCCCCCGCCCTCCCCCCCCGCTCGCTGCAATTTCTCGGTTTGTATCTAACGCCCTTGCTGCTTGCAAGTTTACCTCGTTTTTCTTTTGCAGACAGGAAGGATTTTTCTGATTTGATACCGTTTACGGGCTCCGGCCTATACGTGGCTCCGGCCTATACCCCACCACCCCCACACGCAAATCCTCCCCCCGGAACGCCCTCCCCCTCCCCCTCCCTCCCCCTTACCACACACCCCTACCTGTTGCAGTCGCTGCAAAAGTGTTGCGTCATTGAGGTGATGAACGAAACACTGCCGCGGTGGCCCTGGGGGTGGGGGTGGGGGTGGGGGTCGTGCAGTGTTGGTGAGGACGTTCCTCGGGGTCCGGGTCCGGGTCCGGGTCGGTCCCTGACGGCTTCCTGCTCGTCAGATGACGAGCGAGGGCTGCCCGGGCTGTACTGCTGCGCTGCCACCGATACTGCCGACATAAAACCCCTTTCCGAACCACAGCACAGCACAGCACTGCGGAGGGGCGTTCTGTGGCCAGCCCGCCACTCGCCCGATCAGCCCGCTCACCTCCCGCCCCGGGAGCCTCCTCCTGCTCCTCCACCTCATCTCCCTCCCTCCCTCCCTCCCTGCCGCTGGCGCCCGCCGCCCCCCACCCGGTCACCCTCCCCTACCCTCAGCCCCCTCCCCCCCGCCCCCCCCCCCCCCCCCCCCCCTCCCCCCCTCCCCCTCCCCCCCTCCCCCCCCCGCACCCTCAGTCGGAAGTTCTTGGCCACCTCCCCGGATGGGTCGTCCAATCGCTCCAGGGGGGTATCCGGGAAGGCGGACTGAATGCGGGACACCAACTCACGGTACGGCACCTGCCCGGGGGGGGGGATTCGCCCGGGGGGAAGGGACGGGGCGGGAAGGTTGTCGGACCGGGGGAAGTGCAGCGAGGGGGCGGGGCGGGGGTTTGGGATGGGGTTGGAAGGCCTGGGCTAAGGGGCCGATGGGAAGGGTATGAGAGGGGCTTTTGGGTCGGTAACCCCCAGCCCACCCAACCCAGGCCGCAACGCACCCGCACCCGCACCCGCACCTTCCCGAGTCCCCGGTTCCCAACGCCCCAACCCCACCGCTGTCCCCCACCAGTCCCCAAACCCCCAAGCACGTCGAACCACCACTCCATAGCCCCAACCGCACCCTCCATTCTCACCCGCACCCGCACCCCCCAGCCCCCCCATCCCCCATCCCCCCGCACCCCCCATCCCCCATCCCCCCCAGCCCCCCCCCCCAGCCCCCCCCCTCCCCACCATTTTGCTGTCCGACCAGACGTTTCCGTCAAATGGCATGTACTCAATGAAGCGCACGTTGATGGGCTGGTGGGCGGTGAGGGCGGCGAAGTCCGCCACCTCGTCATCGTTGACGCCCCGCATCACAACCACATTCACCTGCGGGGGGGGGGAGGGGGGGGGGGGCAGAGCAGCGGAGGTGGGATTGTGGTTGGGGTGGGGATTGGGGTAGGGTTCGGGTGGGATGGCTTTGTACGCTTGGCTGATGAACCGGGGGTTCGGTGCGTTTGAATGCGGTGCGTTTGGGGTGCGAGTGAGAGCGTGGTGGCTGGGACACGGATGGCCAGAGGGCACGGATGCAGCAGCAGTCAGGCCGGGACATCGCCGCAAGGGGCCTACCCCGGGGGCAGCGGGGGGGGGGAACCCTGTCAGTACGGCGGTAGTACCGTACCTTGACAGGGTCGTACCCCAGGGTCACTGCCGTACGGATGGATTCGAGCACTCGCTTGTGTCCGGGCCTCCGAGCCAGCTGCTCGAATCGCTCGGGGCGCAGAGTGTCCAGAGAGATGTTGACGGCGGTCAGGCCTGGAGGGGGCGGGGGAGAGGGTGGGTGGGAGGGTGGGTGGGACGGTGGGTGGGTGGGAGGGAGGGTGGAGGGAGGGAGGGAGGGGAGCGCGCGATACGGGTAGGGGGGCTGTGGGTTGCAGTAAAGACGACACCGAAGCGGAGCGACGTAGGCGACCGAGGACCCAGCTTTGGGGGTAAAAGGAAAATACCGCAGCGGCAACTTTGGGGGGGCCTTGGTGTCAGCGGGAATCTAATCCCCCAGCTGCACCTGCAGCTGGAGAACTGAGCTGAGCTGAGGCGGCGGATGGGGGGCAAGTAGGGGAACATCCGTCCACCCACCCATGCATGCATGATAGCATTGGACCCCTCCTGCAGCCCCGCCCCGCCCCGCCCCGCCCCGCCCCGCCCCGCCCCGCCCCGCCCCGCCCCGCCCCGCCCCGCCCCGCCCCGCCCCGCCCCGCCCCGCCCCGCCCCGCCCCGCCCCGCCCCGCCCCGCCCCGCCCCGCCCCGCCCCGCCCCGCCCCGCCCCGCCCCGCCCCGCCCCGCCCCGCCCCGCCCCGCCCCGCCCCGCCCCGCCTCTCTTTCGGGGGACTATTGGGCAGCTGTTGGACACGACTGGGCAGCACATCTGCACACGAACCGACCTTCCCTCCCCAACCCCCCCTTCCCCCCTTACCCCCGTTCCCCCCCTCGTGTGTGCTCATGGGGGTCATGTGCTCATGGGGGTCATGTGCTCATGGGGTCATGGCCCCCTCCCGAACCCCACCCCACCCTAAGCCCCCCCGCCCCATCCCACCAACGCCCCTGGCCCCTGCCCCACCCCTTTGGCCCCTCCCTGTCCCACCCCTTCCGCCCCTCCGCCCCCTCCTCCCCCTCCGCTCCTCCGCATCCCCCCCTCCCCCCTCCGCTCCTCACCCGCCTCCTTGAGTGCTGGCAGCTGCCGGGCCAGCACGATGCCGTTGCTGGTGAGGGCCACACTGCGCAGACCCACGGGTCGCAACTCAGCCAGCTGCCGTACCACCTCCCCAATGTCCCGCCGCAGGGTGGGCTCACCGCCCGTCAGCCGGACCTTGGTGACACCCGCCTCAACAAAGATGCGCGCCTGGGGGCGGGGGCGGGGCCGGGGGGGGGGGCGGGGGGGGGGTAACAAAGAAGATACCGCAGCGGGGAGGGGGCAGAGGGAGAGGAGGAGAGGGGGAGAGGCACACAGCGGGTGGTTGGAGTGGTTGGGTGGTTGGGCAGGTGGTGGTTGAGAAGGTGGATGGGTGGGCGGCTGACCAGCCTAATTTGCGAGACCAGCGGGCGGGCGGGGGACAGGTCGGAAGTAGCGACGCACCAGACAGGTGGGCAGGCAGACAGGCAGACACAGACAGGCGGGCAGCAGTCACCCGCGCCTCTCGGCCAACTCGTCCCCCAAAGCCAGCCGCCGCCACAGCCCCCTCCCCCCACCACCGGAGCACCCAGTGCCCGGTACCCGGTACCCGGCAGTCCACCGACCCACCCACCCACCCACCCTCGGGCAGTCCCCCGCCCCACCCCGGCAGTCCACAACCTCCCCTTCCCTCCCCTCCCCCCTCCCGGCCTCCCCTCCCGGCCTCCCCTCCCCCCTCCCGGCCTCCCCTTCCCCCTCCCGGCCTCCCCTTCCCCCTCCCGGCCTCCCCTTCCCCCTCCCGGCCTCCCCCCCCCCCGCCCGGCCTCCCCCCCCCCCTACCGGCCTCCCCTCCCCCCTCCCCCCCCTCCCCTCCTCCCTCCCTCCCCTCCCCCCTCCCGCCCTCCCCTCCCGCCCTCACCAGCCTCATGATCTCGGGTGTGGTGAGCAGCTGCTGCCCGGGTGTGAGCTCCACCCCCTCATCCGGCATGCAGTAGGTACAGCGCAGATTGCAGCGCTCCGTCAGAGAGATGCGCAGATAGGTGTGCGTGCGGCTGGGGGGAGAGAGGGAGGGAGGGGAGGGGGGAGGGGGGGGAGGGGGGGAGGGAGGCAGGGAGGGAGGATAGAGTGAGAGAGGGAGATGATAGGGAGGGATAGAGCGGGAGTAAGGAGGGTGGGGGCCCACGCAGAGACAGGAGGGGTTGGGTGGACTGATCGGATGTGGGGTTGAATGTGAATGTGGATGTCTGGGTGGAGCTGGGGCTGGGGCTGGGGCTGGGGCTGGGGCTGGGGCTGGGGCTGGGGCTGGGGCTGGGGCTGGGGCTGGGGCTGGGGCTGGGGCTGGGGCTGGGGCTGGGGCTGGGGCTGGGGCTGGGGCTGGGGCTGGGGCTGGGGCTGGGGCTGGGGCTGGGGCTGGGGCTGGGGCTGGGGCTGGGGCTGGGGCTGGGGCTGGGGCTGGGGCTGGGGCTGGGGCTGGGGCTGGGGCTGGGGCTGGGGCTGGGGCTGGGGCTGGGGCTGGGGCTGGGGCTGGGGCTGGGGCTGGGGCTGGGGCTGGGGCTGGGGCAGGGGCAGGGGCAGGGGCAGGGGCAGGGGCTGGGGCTGGGGCTGGGGCTGGGGCTGGGGCTGGGGCTGGGGCTGGGGCTGGGGCTGGGGCTGGGGCTGGGGCTGGGGCTGGGGCTGGGGCTGGGGCTGGGGCTGGGGCTGGGGCTGGGGCTGGGGCTGGGGCTGGGGCTGGGGCTGGGGCTGGGGATGGAGAGATGTGTGCTGTGCGAGGAGCCAGGTAGGCAGAGGCAGGGGGCCAGAAGTAGGGCCGGAGGGCGGTAGGTGGCAGGAGGCGCCCCTCAGGCCATCACACCACAGGACGCCACGGGGGGGGCACGGGGTCCCGCCATCCCCCCCGGGGGGCCCCGGGCGCCAGGCACCAGGCAGCCGCTGAGCCCCACCCGCCCGAGCTGAACCTCGTCCACCCGCCCTCCCCCCCTTCCTCGTTGCACCCCCCCACCCGCACCCCGCACCCCCCCCAGCCCGCAAAGCCCAACCGTTCGCAGCTCCCTCTCTCCCCCTCGCAGCCAGTCCGCCTATTGCCTATCTGGGCCATCTCCTCTCCTCTATCTCAACAGCTCCTCTTCCCCATCCCTCCCGCATCACCCTCCCGCTGCGCCCTCCCGCTGCGCCCGACACGTCACCGGTTACGGCCTCCGACTCATACCCCCGTGGATAACCCCCCCTCCCCCTCCCCACCACCACAAACCCACCCCAGCCAGCCCCACAGCCGCACCTGAACTTGTCCGTCAGCATCTCCGCCCCAGCCACCTGGCGACTGCCCAGCGCCTGCCTCGCCAGCTCCAGCATCTCCCGCCAGTCCACCGGCGTGGGGGAGGCGGGGTGCGGCTGCGGCTGCGGCTGCGCGGCAGCGGCGACGGTAGCGCCGCTGCTACTGCCACTACTGCTGCCGCTGCTGCAGCCCGTGGTTTTCGAGGGCGTGAAGACGGGGACGTCGCGAATAGCTGCACGGGCCCGCTCGCGGGCGGCGGAGGCGGAGGCTGCCGGCGGGGACGGCGCCGCGGCTTCCGGAGCGGCGGCTTCTGCTGCCGCCACTGCGGGGGGCGCGTGGCCAGGCCGGGGGTCCGGCGGGTGCCGGGAGGCTGGGAGTTCCTGGAAGGAGCGCGAGGCGGAGAGGAATTCCCGCAGCCGGCGATCGTACTCGGCTGCGGAGGCGGGGTCGATGACCCAGTGCGTCAGCAATTGGCCATCCGGGGGGTGGGCTTGGGAGGCCGCGGTGGTGGGGTTGGTGGTGGCATGGGCGGGGGCTGGCCAGGAGCAGAAGCCGCGAGAGCCGCGAGCCAGCCCGAAACGGTCTGCTGGCAGCGTTTGTCGAGAGTAGCTCGTGCTGGGCTCATCGTCTGTGAGTTGGCTGCAATCTAGCTGGACTGGGAGGAGCTGCTGCGCAGGCCATGCGCGACTCCGTCCTGACGACGAGTAGCGAGCAAGGCAGCGGACAAAACTCTGTCGAGTCATGGTTTGCTGCAGATCATAAAGACGCTAATTGAAATATGCGTGGGGCGACTGGTGTTTCACGTGGAGGCTGGTGGGTTGGCGACCCAACTACTAATACAGCGGCCAACAACAGAATTGCCTAGCCTCGCTTTGTAATTCCAATTCAGGTTATTTGCTTATAACGAAAATACTGCATGTTGGTCCAGTAAGGCGTTGGAGTCATTATTTCGTTCGCGAAAAAGCGATGCTCGTCCACGGCCCCCAAAACGCCCCAACCCCCGATGGGGTCCACCCCACGGGACAACCCAATCGGGGCGTAAAGCTAATGCACTGGGATCATGATTGTATCACCTACTTGTATAGATTTTGTCGTGCTGCGTCCGGTGTTACGGCTGCATGCCTGCCCACCGTCCATCTCACCAAGCTATCGCGTTATCGAATCCCTGTAATCCATGAACTTCCCTTGCGTAATTTCCACAACTTGGGCACAGCGTGCGCGAAGACCTTGACGCGGGCTCAGGACGCTCGCGGTTCCGTCATTCCTGATGTCGGAAATGTCGGCCCGCGGGTGATGATGCCATCATCGCGACGTCCGTCAACCGCATCAAACCAGCTGTGGAGTACTCTCACGATAAAAGCTCCTGCAAACCGCCCCACCTGGGGCCCCGGACCGCCACCGTCCCAGCTGCAACACCTCATCACCGCGATCCACGCGCGCGAAATGGACGCTGCCGTACGGCAGCGCCCCGTGAGCCACCGACCCGGTCCAGCGCCCGCCGCCTCCCTCCATCCCGGCGGCTCCGCAGCACCTGGCAGGGTCTCGTCCGCACGGGCTCCTGCCGGCGGCGTCCGACGTGTACCCATCAGCGTGGTGGCTGCACTGCCTCGAACACGCGCGCCTGTGCCCACCCCCCAAGCAGCGCCGCCATCGGCAGCAGCAGCAGGGGCAGCAGCAGGGCCAGGATGGGGGGCAGCAGGGGCAGTGGTAGCAGCGGCGGCGCCATCGGAAGCCTCATCAGCCGCAGGGGCAGCGGGAGCTGCAGCGGCTTGGTCGGCTGTGGCCGCCGGTGCGGCCCGAGCGCGGCGGCGGCTGGGTGTGGCGACAGCGGTGGTGTGGGAGACTGGCTCGGGAAGCCCGCTCCCGTCACAGCCCGACCCTTCACAGCCCGACCCTTCACTGCCCGAACCTGCACAGCCCGTCGCCGCCAGTGTCCGTGGCGGTGGCGATGACGGAGCGTCGGCGCCCAAGCGGAGGGCGCGGAAGAGCGCCGCCGCCGCCGTGGGCGCCGGCGGCGGCGCCGCCGCCGCCGCCGCCAAGCCGAGGCGGAGCCGCTCCCGTAAAGCGCCGCCGCCGGAAGGCGCCGCCGGCGCTGACGCCGCCGCCACGGCGTCGTCCTCCCCACCTTCCTTGTACGATAGCGACGAGGAGGCTGCCGGCGCCGCCAGGCGGCGGCGCCTCCGGCGCGGCGGCGGAGCCGTCGCCGCCGGCGCCGCCGCCGCCGGCGCCAGCCAGCAGCGGCCTGCCGCCGCTGGCACCGCCGCCGCTGGCACCGCCGCCGCTGCCGCGGGCGCTGGCGCCGATGCGAGCGAAGGCGAAGGCGAAAGCGAGGCGGGGGTATTGAGTTCCAAGCTGCCCCGCGGGTCGCTGTGGACGGATGTACGGCAGTGGGTTGTGTTCTCGGACCTGCACGTGCGGGAGAGCTCTTTGGACACGTGTCTTGAGGTGCTGAGGGCGGTGGCGGCGGAGGCGGCCCGGAGGCAGGCGGGGGTCATGTTCCTGGGTGGGTGGGGTGGGTGGGTGGGTAGGGTGGGTAGGGTGGGTGGGTTGGGTGGGGTGGGCAGGGTGGGTGGGTGGGTACTTGGTGTCCCGTACTTGATGTGATGTGATGTGATGTGATGTCCCGCGGCGGTTGCTCCGGCGGCGGCAATGGCGACCAAAGGTTGGCATCCCCACTCACCGCCCTAACCGCCCTAACCGCCCTAACCGCCTCCCCGCCCCACCGCACAGGTGACTTTTGGGACCGGCGCGGGGCCCTCCCGGTGCAGCCGCTCAACCAGGTGCTCCAGGTGAGGGGGGGGAGGGGGAGGGGGAGGGGTGGAGATGAAGGGGCTGACCCGTGGGTCAGGAGGAGGAGGTCCTTCAGACCCCGACCCGTGGGTCAGAGGAAGAGCCGTTTCTACCCAGCGTGTGTTGTTCGTTTAGGGGGCGGCACGATACCGCCCGTCACCGTCGCCGTCTCCGTCGCCGTCACCCGCCCCTCATGCCGCTTCTCGAAGTGGTGAAGGCTCCACCACCACGAGGGGGGGACAGGGAGTGAACTGCTCCTTTATGTAACAATGAGTCACTGCGGACGTTGTTGAGCAAGTTGTTGCGGCCGCCGGAGGGGGGAGGGGGTTCTCAGTGGGAGGGCGAACACGACCGGGAGTGCTCCGCCGGGCGTCCCTAGCCGCCTTGCCGCCACCCATTGCTGCCGGTTTGCCCGGTTGTTCCGGTCCCTGGTTCGAATGTGACCCTCCCGGGCTGATGGGCTCCCGGCCCTGAAACCCTACACCCCCCCCCTGGGCGCCCCCTCCCCTATCCCCCCCCCCTTCTCCCCCCTTGCTCCCCCCCTATCAGGAGATGTCCTCGTGGCGGTGTCCGGTGCTGATGTTGGTGGGGAATCACGACCAGGTGGGTACGGGGGTGGGTGGGTGGGGGTGGGGGTGGGGGTGGGGGGGGTAGCAGGTGGGGGTGGGGGTGGGGTTGGATGTGTGGGGGTGGATGTGTGGGGGTGGATGTGTGGGGGTGGATGTGTGGGTGTGTGTGCGATGCAGGTGTACAGGGGGTCGGGGGGGGAGGAGGGGTTTTGCGGGTGGGGGGGATCCTGTGAGAACTGGGTTACACGGGGGGAGAGGGAGGGAGGGAGGGAGGGGGGCGTTACACGGTACGGGGTTGTACCGCACTAATGCGCGCTGTACTTTGATATAGGCCCCCCCCGCCCGTTCCCTCGCCCCCCTCCTCCCCCGCCCCCCCTCTGCCCTTGCCTTTACGTGGGTAACCCCCCCCCCGTCACTCCTTAACCCCCCCCCTCATGTCCCCCCATCAGGTGGACCTGGGCGGTCTGCATCACGGACTCACCCCCCTGGAGCTGGCCTGCCCCCACGTGCACGTGTTTGACAAACCCACGTTGTGGAACGGCGCCCTGTGGCTGCCGTACAGGCGGGAGACCTGGGTTCTGGAGCGGGCCATGAAGCAGGCTCAGGCTCAGACTCAGCAGGCGGAGGCGGAGGCGGGGGCGGAGGCGGGAGTGGGGCCGGAGGGCGGTGGTGGAGGTGGAGGTGGTGGGGGGCGGCTGCGAGCCATCTTCCTACACGCGGATGTGGTGGGTGGACTGCAGGGAGGGAGGGGGGGAGGAAGAGGGGGGGAGAGGGGGAAGGGGGAAGGGGCGCGCGCAGTGTTGTGCGGGTGGGGTGAGTTGTGGCCGGGCTGGGGGCCTTTGGAGTGGGTCCAGATGTCGGTGTCGGTTGGCGGAGTTGGTTGATACCGTTACGGGGTGCGGGCGGGGCTTTGGTTAATGTGTCGATTACATTCAACTCAACTAAATTCAACATTCGACTCGATTCCATTCTCAACTCCAGATCGGCGCCGCCAGTCAACCCCCTCCCCCCCCCCCGGGAAGCCGCTGCCAGTAGCCCCTAGCGGCCCAAACCAGCGGTCTCCCCGTCCCCGCCATTCCCCGCCATTCCCCCCCCTACGGCCTTTGCCTGCCGTAGACAGGAAGGATATTTCTCTGATTTGATACCGTTTACGGGCTCCGGCCTATACGTGGATAACCCCCTCGGTCCCCCGCCATCGCCCCCCCGGCCCCCCGCCCCCCCCTCAGCGCACCGCCCGCACCAACCAGTGGCGCCAGGCGGAGGAGGGTCTGGAGCCGGGGGCCTTCCCGCCCGGACTGCCAGTGTACAGCGGCCACTACCACCTGCCGCACACCGTACGGGGTACGAACATCACGTACGTGGGCTCGCCGTACCAGGTACGACTACGGTAACAGGCGGTGGGCGAACCCAACGCAACTCATGCTGCTGCAACATCGCATCATCCCCCTGCAGAACGTCCTCCTCTCACTCCCATCCCCCCCTGGACTCACGACCGCCTCTGCCGCCGCCACCGCCGGGTATGGCGCCGCACCTCGCCCCTCCCTCCTCCCCACCATCTACTTCCCCTGTCAGCTCGTTGTTCTGTTTGGTAGTCTGTGATGCCCTACAAACACCCCCCAATCCCCCAAACCCCAAACCCCTACCTGCACCCCCGCCCCCGCCCCCCGCCTCCCCTCCCCCTTCCCCCAGGTGAGTATGAACGAGGCCTCCGAAACCAAGCGCCTGCTGGTTCTGGAGGCCCCCTCCTGGAGCCTACTGGAGGAGATCCCCCTGGCCATAGGGCCCAGACATGTACGACTGAACGGACCGGCGGCATGCGACCAGCTGAAACAACTGGCGGCGGAGGCGGCGGAGGTGACAGAGAGCGGCAGCGGCTCCGCCGCCTCCGCCGCGTCAGCGGAGGCGGAGCCGGCGGCGGCGGCGGCGGAGCCGCCGCCGCCGCCGCCGCCGCCTCCTGCGGCGGCGGCGGCGCAATCGGTGGCGCTGCGTCGCGGCGACCGGGTAAAGCTGTGGTTGAGTTCGGCGGAGGCGCAGGACGAGCGTGTCGTACAGGCGATGGCCGAGCTTGAGCGCGCGGGTGGGTGGGTGCTGGGTGGGTTGTGCGGACAGTTGCGGGGGTTTTGTGGGTTGAGCCCCTCCCCCCCTTCCTCCTTCGCATTAACCTCTTCGAACCCCTCTCCTCCACCTTCGCTGCGGTATCTTCTTTGTTTTCCCTCCCCTCCCCTTCAACGTCAATGACAACGTCCGCAGGGCTTCTTGTTTCATTCTTGCAAATTCACTCTTCAAATCCCCGCTTCCGCAGGTGTATCGGTGGAGCAGGTCCTTCAGCCCGAGGCGAGGGCCGCGAGGGTGGCGGCGGCAGAAGGCATTTCGGCGGACCAGCTCATCGACCTGTACTGCAGCGGCGGTGGCGGCGGCGGCGGCGGCGGCGTGGGGGAGGGACTCAGCCCGGCGGCGGCGGCGGCGGTGCGTGACGCGGTGGCGGCGGCGCGCGACGCGGACGGAGGGGCCGATGGAGGAGGAGGAGGAGGAGGTGGAGGAGGTGGTGAGGGACCCATGGGTCGGTGCGTTGAGTTGGAGCTGGAGAGCGTGCGGCTGCGCGGCTTCGGGCCCTTTGTGGACGAGCAGGTAGGGGGGTGGGTGTTCAGGGTTTTTAGGGTTTTTAGGGTTTTAGGGTTGTTTTAGGGGTTTTAGGGATGGGGGGATGGAGATCTGGATGGGCAGCAGGCGGCGGAACAAGTGCAGGCGCAACAGCAGCAGCAGCGGCGGCAGCAGCAGCAGCGGCGGCGGCGGCGGCTCCTGGTCTCCCGGCCTTCACCGCGCACTATCCGCACTGGTCTCGCCGCCTGGATCTCTTCCTCCATCCCTCCCCCCTTCCTCCCCCTCCCCCTCCCCCTCCCCCCTCCCCTCCCCTCCCCTCCCTCCCCCTCCCTTCCCTTCCACTTCCCCCCCTGCTTCCCCCCATCCCCCCAGACCTACCCCCTGTCCTCCCGCGGTGTGGTGGCGGTGGTGGGTGCCAACCGGGACGAGGCGGGGGCGGACTCCAACGGGGCGGGGAAGACCAGTCTGGTGACTGCGCCGCTGTGGGCACTGACGGGGGAGGTACTTGCGAGGACGGAGGTGCGGGAGGGGGAGGGGGTCAGGGGGTCAGGGGGAGGGGGAGGGGGAGTGGAGGGACGGGGCGGGAGGGAGGGAGGGAGGGGTCCCAAAGGGCCGAGGAGAAGCTGCGTGCTGCGATGGGGGGGAGGGGGGGAAGGGAAGGGGAGGAGGGGGGATTGAAGAGGGCCCGCACCTCCGGGGGTGCGCGACAACGGTGAGTGTGTATTGTGTGTTTTGTGTTTGTGTTTGTGTGGTGACATTGAAGCCCCTGATCTGATCTGATCATGACTGATCGTCGCACTTCCCCTCTTCCCTGCCTTCTTAGCCCCCCTCCTCTTTGCCCGCACCCCCCCCCCCAATACACAAACATAACACAACACACGTACAAAACACACACAAACTCACACGCGGCCTTGGGGGGGTGGGTGCCAACGTCCCGACAGAGTGGTGGCGGTGGGCGGGTGTCCGTGGATGCGATGCGGAACGACGGCTGCGGCTCGGCGGCGGTTTGTCTGCGGGGCCGACTCAACGGACAACCGTTCCAGGTGGAGAGGGAGGTCAAGGTGAGCGACCGGCAGTGGGCGAAGGGGTTGGGGGTTGGCGGTTGGTGGTTGGTGGTTGGCGGTTGGGAGGCAGTTGGGAGTGGGGACGTGGGGTTGACGGGGGGTTGGCGGACTTCGGGGTTGGGGGGAGGGGGAACTTCCCACCGTAACCTTTGCCGGAGGGCGCCGAAAGTTGGGGCCGGCGGGGAGGGGGCGTGGGGAGCACATCCCCCCCCCCCCACGAGCCGTAAAACACCTTCTCCTAAACAATCTTCAAGCTGTCCTCCCCTCCCTTTGCGCCTCCCCCCCTCCCTTCCCTTCCCGCCTCCCCTCTCCCCCCTCCCCCCGGCCTATACGTGGGTAACACCCCACTTCCCACTCCCCCCTTCCCCCCCTGTCCCCCCCTCCCCCCCACCCCCCCTCCCTCAGCGCGGCAAGACCAGCCGTCTGAGTCTCCGGGTTGCGGAGGAGGACCTCAGTTTGCAAGACATCTCCGGAACCGCGGTGGGGGGGGGTGGGGGGTGGATCGGTGGGGTGGGGGGTGGGGGTGGGTGGGGGTTGGGTCCGTGGGCGGGCGAGTGTGACGAGGGAGGGGCGACCCTGGGGACCCACCCACCCACCCCCTCCCTCCTCCCCCCTCACCCCCCTCCCTCCTCCCCCCCCTCCTCCCTCCCCCCCCCAGGAGCGCATCCGTCGGCTCTTCGCTACGGACCTGTTGCGCTGTTGCTCCTTCTTCGGACAAAACGACATCACCGGACTTCTGGAGGTGGGGACCGCTTGGGGGGGGTGGGCAGGGGGGGCGGGGGGCGGGGGGCGGGGGGCGGGGGGCGGGGGGCGGGGGGCGGGGGGCGGGGGGCGGGGGGCGGGGGGCGGGGGGCGGGGGGCGGGGGGCGGGGGGCGGGGGGCGGGGGGTTATCCACGTTTAGTTGGGAGCCCGGAGCCCGGGGGCGGGGGGGGGCGGGGGCGTTTTAGGGTGGGGAGCTGATTTGGGCTCAATGCGTAAGACCGGCCAGGGCGAGGGAGGGAGAGGAGCGGGGGAAGGGGACAGGGGAGGGCGGGGGTCTAAGGGTGGGTGGGCGGGTGGGTGGGTGGGTAGGAGGAGCTAAGATGGCTCTCTCCCGGTGTTCGGAATTGGGGAGTCGTTGCGGCGTTGCGGAGGTGTGGGGCTGCGAGCCTCCCCCCCCTCCCCCCTCTCGCTTACTTGGCCGCAGTTCGTCTTCATTACGCTTAACCGTCAACCGGCAACCTTCAACCGTTAACCGCCAACCGCCAACCGCAGGCTAACGATGCTGCGCTCAAGCAGAAGCTTGGTCTGGTGGTGGACCTCGAGGTGCGGGCTGGCACGATGTACGGCACGATGTACGGCACGATGTATCACCACCCCCACCACCCCCACCACCCCCACCAACCCCCACCAACCCCACATCCCTACACATTCACACCCACCCACCCACCCACCCCCACACACATCCACACACACACGCATCCACGCACGTCCCCCCCTCCCCCCTCCCCGGGCGGGTTCCTCCCCCGCCTCTAGATCTGGGAGGCGGCCCGGCAACTGCTGGTGCCCCCCCGCAAGGCGGCCGCGGCTGCGTTGTCTGAGGCGGGGGGGCGGGCGAGGCTACTGAGGGAGCAGGCGGTCAGGCGGGGGGAGGAGGTGCAGCAGCTGGTGACCAGGGAGACGGAGTGGGCGGAGGAGGTGGCGAAGAGGCGGGTGGGTGCGGGGGGGGGGGCAGGGCGAGGGGGGTAATTAAAACGTCCCGGGGCGAGGGAGCGCAACGCAGTTACCTGGGGGGGAGCGGGACGTGGGACGCGGGAGGGAGGGAGGGAGGTAAGCTGAGCAAGGGGGGCCAAGGGCGCGACAGGCGGAGATACGGTATGCCGAAGCGGGGTGTGGTCCCCCCTCGCCCCCCTAAAACCCTAAAACCCTAAAACCCTAAAACCCACAAAACACACACACACACATACACACCGTCGTACTCTATCCCCAACCCTTCCCCTCCCACCCATCCCCGCAGGCCCAGCTCCAGGGGCTGTTGGCGGAGAGGGTACGTGAGACCGCGGCGGCGGCGGCTGAGCTGCAGCCGCGGGCGCGGACGGCCCGGCGCCTGGTTTCGGAGCTCCGTACGGCAGCCGCCGCCGCGGAGGACGAGCAACGGCGGCGGGAGGCGGAGCTTGCGGAGCAGCAGCGGCAGCAGCAGCAGTGGGCTGTACGGCAGGCCGCGGTGGGTGCCGTACGGAGTATTGCCGGGCGGAGGAGGAGGGGGTGAAAAGGGTCGTTTGCTTCTTCCTCGCGCACACCGATCCGCGATGATGGTGGGCGCAACCCCCACATGGACTACCGTACTGGAGTGACCCGCGAGTGGTTGAGTGCGTGGTTGCGTGTGTTGCCCCGCCATGTCGCCGCCCCACTGACCGGGTGGTGTGACCCTTGGGCGCCCCCCCCCCCCCCAGGAGCTGGCGGCGGCGCAGGCGGGGCCGCCATCTCCTCCTCCTCCTCCTCCTCCTCCTCAGCAGCAGCAGCAGCAGCAGCAGCAGCAGCAGCAGGTGGCGGAGGTGGAGGAGGAGGATCAGGCGGCGAGTCAGTTGGCGAGGAGGGAGCGAGGGGAGGAGGCGGCGAGGCGGCAGGAACTGCTGTCGGTGAGAGGAGGGGGTTGGAGGGGGGAGGGGACGGTGGGGGGAGGTGGAGGAGGTGGCGGGGGCTGGGACCTGGGAGGGAGGGAGGGAGGGAGGGCAGACGTGCACCTTCCCCCCCCCTTTGGGCTGGGGTGTGGTCTGCGGAGGGGGCTGGGTTGAGCTGGACCGAGCTCCGCCGCTCCGCGTCATCAGACCTCCTCTCACTCTTGAGCCCCGCCCTCCCCCGCCCTGCCCTGCCCTCCGCTGCCTCCCTCCCTCCCTCCCTCCCTCCGCCCCTCCCATCTCCTCCCAAACCCCCACCCACCCACCCACCCCACCGCAGGAGCGCCAGGCCGCCGCCTCAGAGGCCCTGGGTCGACTGCGCCAACTGGAGACCAGCCTCCGGGAATACCAACAAGCGGTGGCGGAGGCGGCGGAGGCAGCGGAAGTGAGCAAAGTCGCCGCCGCCGCCGCCAGCTGGTCGGACACAGCGGCAGCAGCAGCAGCGGCAGCAGCGGCGGAGATGACGGGGCGGGTGGCGGATCCGGGCCCGGTCTCGGCGGCGGCGGCGCTGCTGCTTCGACGGCCGATGCCGAGCGGTGGCGGCGGCGGGAGTATCCTGGCGGTGTGCGACCGGTGCAGGTGGGCGGGTGGGGCTTGTGCGTGTGTGTATGTACGTGTGTGTGGGGGGGGGGAGGGTGAGGGGGTGAGGGGGATGGGGGGCGTCGCGGTCAGTCCGGCGCGGAACCGGGATTGCGGCCACCCGGGGGGTCATCCGCGTGTTTCATTCCATTTCCGCCCCCCCGCTTGCTTGTCTCCTCAAAGCCCCGGCCCTGCCTGCCGTGCGCTAAGGAACTGTCGTACATCTGTCGTACCGTACGGCAGGCAGCCCATCAGCGTTGAGCTGTACGAGGCCAATGTGGAGAGGTTGCGGCGGGGCATCGAACAGGCGCAGCGGGTGCGTGTGTGTATGTGTGTATGTGTATGCGTAAGGGGGAGATGGGGTTTGGGGGGAGTGGAAACGGGTGAGAGGGGCCGGCCTCGGATGACTAGTAGGCGGGGACGGGGGAGGGCATGAGCAGGAGAAGGTGCCCCCCAGGGGGGAGGCGTAGGGAGGGGAGGGCTGAGGGGGGAGTTGGGCGGGAGGAGTTAGGCGGGAGGGAGCACGGAGCTGCAGCCTTCCTCAGCACGTGTGCCTGCCTTTACCCCCCCCCCCCCACACACACACACACACACACATACACACACACCACCACCACCACTGCCATCATCATCATCATCATCATCATCATCATCATCATCATCATCATCATCATCATCATCACCACCCCATGACCCCCTCAGGAGTACGACATTGCGTCGGGTGAGGAGAGGCGGGCGCAGGCGGCGTACGCAGCGGCGGCGCGGCTGGCGGCGGAGGTACGAATGCGGTGGCGGCGGTGACGGCGGCGGCGACGGCGGCGACAGCGCGGGGCGAGGGCGGGTCGGGCAGCTTCAGATGCCAGTGACGGGGACATGAAACGTTTTTTCCGACATGACATGACATGACATGACATGACATGACATGACATGACATGACATGACATGACATGACATGACATGACATGACATGACATGACATGACATGACATGACATGACATGACATGACATGACATGACATGACATGACATGACATGACATGACATGACATGACATGACATGACATGACATGACATGACATGACATGACATGACATGACATGACATGACATGACATGACATGACATGACATGACATGACATGACATGACATGACATGACATGACATGACATGACATGACATGACATGACATGACATGACATGACATGACATGACATGACATGACATGACAAGACATGACATGACATGACATGACATGACATGACATGACATGACATGACATGACATGACATGACATGACATGACATGACATGACATGACATGACATGACATGACATGACATGACATGACATGACATGACATGACATGACATGACATGACATGACATGACATGACATGACATGACATGACATGACATGACATGACATGACATGACATGACGCTATCTCAGTGGACGCTCCCCCCTCAGAGGAGCCCTCCATTCCGCAAAACCCACAGCTCCACCAACCCAAGTGCCCGACCCTGCTTCACCCTTCGAACCACCTAGCACCTACCTTTCCTCTCACCCCGCCCCGCTCCACCCCAAACCCCCGATCGAATCCGTCTCAGGCCGATGAGGCGGCGGCGGAGCTGCAGCGCCGCCGCCTCGAAGCAGAGCGTAGGTGTGTGCACTCGCGCGCGTGTGGGTGTGTATGGGTGCGGGGAGGGGAGGGGAGGGAAGGGGGGATGGTATAGGGAGGAGGGGGGGCCGGGTGAACCGGTGAAACATGGCCATGTCGCCAAGGTCGAGGTTGCAGTGTCCGCAATGCCGGCTCTCCCTCACATACACGCATACGTGAGCCTCACCTCGCCCTGCCCTGCCCTGCCCTGCCCTGCCCTGCCCTGCCCTGCCCTGCCCTGCCCTGCCCTGCCCTGCCCTGCCCTGCCCTGCCCTGCCCTGCCCTGCCCTGCCCTGCCCTGCCCTGCCCTGCCCTGCCCTGCCCTGCCCTGCCCTGCCCTGCCCTGCCCTGCCCTGCCCTGCCCTGCCCTGCCCTGCCCTGCCCTGCCCTGCCCTGCCCTGCCCTGCCCTGCCCTGCCCTGCCCTGCCCTGCCCTGCCCTGCCCTCCCCTGCCCTGCCCTGCCCTGCCCGGCCGTGCCCTGCCCTGCCCTGCCCTGCCCTGCCCTGCCCTGCCCGGCCCTGCCCTGCCCTGCCCTGCCCTGCCCTGCCCTGCCCTGCCCTGCCCTGCCCTGCCCTGCCCTGCCCTGCCCTGCCCTGCCCTGCCCTGCCCTGCCCTGCCCTGCCCTGCCCTGCCCTGCCCTGCCCTGCCCTGCCCTGCCCTGCCCTGCCCTGCCCTGCCCTGCCCTGCCCTGCCCTGCCCTGCCCTGCCCTGCCCTGCCCTGCCCTGCCCTGCCCTGCCCTGCCCTGCCCTGCCCTGCCCTGCCCTGCCCTGCCCTGCCCTGCCCTGCCCTGCCCTGCCCTGCCCTGCCCTGCCCTGCCCTGCCCTGCCCTGCCCTGCCCTGCCCTGCCCTGCCCTGCCCTGCCCTGCCCTGCCCTGCCCTGCCCTGCCCTGCCCTGCCCTGCCCTGCCCTGCCCTGCCCTGCCCTGCCCTGCCCTGCCCTGCCCTGCCCTGCCCTGCCCTGCCCTGCCCTGCCCTGCCCTGCCCTGCCCTGCCCTGCCCTGCCCTGCCCTGCCCTGCCCTGCCCTGCCCTGCCCTGCCCTGCCCTGCCCTGCCCTGCCCTGCCCTGCCCTGCCCTGCCCTGCCCTGCCCTGCCCTGCCCTGCCCTGCCCTGCCCTGCCCTGCCCTGCCCTGCCCTGCCCTGCCCTGCCCTGCCCTGCCCTGCCCTGCCCTGCCCGGCCCTGCCCTGCCCAGCCCTGCCCGGCCCTGCCCTGCCCTGCCCTGCCCTGCCCGGCCCTGCCCTGCCCTGCCCTGCCCTGCCCTGCCCTGCCCTGCCCTGCCCTGCCCTGCCCTGCCCTGCCCTGCCCTGCCCTGCCCTGCCCTGCCCTGCCCTGCCCTGCCCTGCCCTGCCCTGCCCTGCCCTGCCCTGCCCTGCCCTGCCCTGCCCTGCCCTGCCCTGCCCTGCCCTGCCCTGCCCTGCCCTGCCCTGCCCTGCCCTGCCCTGCCCTGCCCTGCCCTGCCCTGCCCTGCCCTGCCCTGCCCTGCCCTGCCCTGCCCTGCCCTGCCCTGCCCTGCCCTGCCCTGCCCTGCCCTGCCCTGCCCTGCCCTGCCCTGCCCTGCCCTGCCCTGCCCTGCCCTGCCCTGCCCTGCCCTGCCCTGCCCTGCCCTGCCCTGCCCTGCCCTGCCCTGCCCTGCCCTGCCCGGCCCGTGCCCTGCCCTGCCCTGCCCTGCCCTGCCCTGCCCTGCCCTGCCCTGCCCTGCCCTGCCCTGCCCTGCCCTGCCCTGCCCTGCCCTGCCCTGCCCTGCCCTGCCCTGCCCTGCCCTGCCCTGCCCTGCCCAGCCCTGCCCTGCCCTGCCCTGCCCTGCCCTGCCCTGCCCTGCCCGGCCCTGCCCGGCCCACCCCGGCCCTGCCCCGCCCTGCCCTGCCCTGCCCTGCCCTGCCCTGCCCTGCCCTGCCCTGCCCTGCCCTGCCCTGCCCGGCCCTGCCCTGCCCTGCCCTGCCCTGCCCTGCCCTGCCCTGCCCTGCCCTGCCCTGCCCTGCCCTGCCCTGCCCTGCCCTGCCCTGCCCTGCCCTGCCCTGCCCTGCCCTGCCCTGCCCTGCCCTGCCCTGCCCTGCCCTGCCCTGCCCTGCCCTGCCCTGCCCTGCCCTGCCCTGCCCTGCCCTGCCCTGCCCTGCCCTGCCCTGCCCTGCCCTGCCCTGCCCTGCCCTGCCCTGCCCTGCCCTGCCCTGCCCTGCCCTGCCCTGCCCTGCCCTGCCCTGCCCTGCCCTGCCCTGCCCTGCCCTGCCCTGCCCTGCCCCCGACCCTCCGACCCCCCGCCCCCACGACCCGCCATTCCATCCTACACCCCGCCGCGCCCCACCATTTTATTTCTTCAGGGCGGCAGCGGAGGCGCGGGCGGCTGCTGCGGCGGCGGAGCGGGAGGCGAGGGCCGCGGAGGAGGCGGCGAGGGCGGCGAGAGAGGCGGCATACCGGGAGGCGGAGGGGGCGCTGCGGGGGGTGCAGGCCCGGTTGGCGGCCAGCATGCGGGCGCGAGGGTGAGGCCGAGGGGGAAGGGGAAAGGGGGGAGGAGAGGGGAGGGGAAGGGAGTAATAGAAGGCGATACCGCAGCGGAGGTATATACGGTAGGCGACCGAGAACCCTGAGTAATACTTACCAGAGGCTGGCGTTGGGGAACCCCAGCAACCTTGAATTTCCGTGAAACCCTAAGAATCCCGATTGCCGGTACGGCACCGTACGGCTCAGGGATCTGCTGGCGGCCGCTTCCGATCTGGAGCGGCTGGTTTCGGAGCTGCACCTGGCGGGAGAAGCATGCAGCAACACGGCCGCCAACGCCCTCCCCGCATGGGGGGATGCCGCCGTCACCGCCGCCGCCGCCGTAACGGCTCCAGAGATGGCCGTGCCATATCGGGAAGACGGCGGCAGCGAGGAGGACGCGGTCTCGGCCGCCGACGGGGTCGACGGCGGCGGCGCCGGTGGCGGCGGCGCCGGTGGCAGTGGCAGTGGCATTGCGGCGTTGGTCCATAGGGCCCCGGAGGAGCTGATGTCGGCCGCAAGGGCGGCGGCGGCTGCGGGGCGGGCGGCGGCGGCGGCGGCGGGACGCGCGGTGGCGGCGTGTCGGGAGGCGGCGGCGGCGCTGGATGCTGCGGGCCGGGAGTCCAAACCTTGGTCGGAGCTTCGGGCCAGGTGGGGGGCGGGGCGGGGCGGGGAGGGCGGGGGGTGATCCACGTATAGACCGGAGGCAGGGAGGGGCGGCAGGGGAGGTGTCTGGCAGGAGGGAGTCGCCGGCGCTTCTTGTGGGTGGGGCCGGGCCGGGCTGGGCAGGCGCCCGCGGGTTCTTCGTTGGTTCGTTAGTTCGTTGGTTCGTTAGTTCGTTGGTTCGTTCATTTGCGTGGATGCGCCGTTCTGTGGATGATCCATGATCCTGCCCACCCGCCTGTCCTCGTATCCCAGCGCTATCGTGGGGGGAGGGGGGCGGGGAGGCTGCTGCTGCTGCTGGCCGCGAGGGGACATGCTGAAACCCGCCCCCGCCCGGAGGGGAGGGGCTGTAGTCCCCGGGGGGCGATTACCGTATTTGCAACCCTCCCTCCCTCCCTCCCTCCCCTCCCTTCCCTCCCTGCCTCCCTGCTGAGCCACATTGCGGTGCTCCGCTGCGGCGCCTCCCGTGCTGCGCCGCGTTGCGTTGCACGTAGGGCCCAGCGGGAGTTGGACGAGCTGGAGCGGCAGGTGGCGCAGGCGGAGGCGGAGGTGGTGAGTGAGTGAGCGAGTGAGTGGCGCTCAAAGAAGAGGTTTCTCAAGCGAAGATGAACGAATGGCGGTTGCAGAACCGGGTCTGCGCCCTCCCCCCTCCCCCTCCCCCCCAAAACACACACACGCCCGTTCTCTCCACAGCGCCACTTCCCCCTGCCCCCTTAGCTCCTCCCCTTACCCTGCCGCCCCACCCCTTGTCCCCCAACGCCGCCTCCGTTCAATCACTCAGCTGCGGTCAGTACTTTTGAAACCCCCCCCGTCTCCGCCCCTTCGCTGCGGTATCGTCGTTTTTACCCCCCCCCCCTGGCCCCCCCCGGCCCCCCTGGCCCCCCCTGGCCCCCCTGGCCCCCCTCCAGTCGGCCGCAGAGTCCCATTTGGCCGCCCTGACCGATGCCGACCGGGCCCTGGGCCGCAGCGGCATTCCCAGCCTGGTACTTGAGGAGGTGCTGGCGCAACTGCAGGTGGCTGGCAGGGAGAGGGGAGGGGGCAGGGGGAAGGGGGGTTACCGCTTACCAGGGGGTGGGGGGAAGGGGGAGGTGGGGGGAAGGGGCGGCCGGTAGGCGGTGGGCCTTCCTGAAAGGGACACATCCCCAGGTCCCCAACTCCCATGCCCGCTTCCCTCCCCGTCGCTGGAAACGTCCCTTCCCTTCCCTCCCCCGCGGCGTAGGGTTTGCAGCGTGTGGGCGTGTGGGCGAGTGGGCGTGTGGGCGAGTGGTTGCGGCCGCGACTGCGCTGTCCGCAAATGTCTGTGCGTGTTCAGTGTGCGTGTTCAGTGTGCGTGTGTGTGTGTGTGTGTCTGTGTGTGAGAGTGTGTTTGGGAGGTAACTGCGCTCTCGCGGCGTGTTGATTTTGTACGTGTGTTTGCAGACTCTGTTGTTGCTGCTGTTGCTGCTGCAGTAAGCTCAACGGAACCCAAGTCCTTCGCAGTCCCAGGTTGACAGAGACTCGGGAGAGTGCAGAGTCTCAGCTAAGGGGTTTCTTAGGGTTTCTCGCACACGCCTCATATGATCAGACCGACCCGTGGGTCTCCCTCAGGCCTACACCGCGCGCTTCCTGAACGAGCTGTGCCACGACTTTGTGCTGGAGCTCAGTGCAACCAAGCCGGCGGCCGGAGGCGGGCGGGGAGGGGGAGGGGGCGGGAGCGGGGGCGGGAGCGGCAGGGAGAAGGAGGAAATCAACAAGGTGCGCAGCGGGGAGGGAGGGGGAAGGGGTTCGGGGGGCTGGGGGGGCTGGCCCGGGAGGGGAGTAACAGGGATGAGACCGCAGACCGCAGACTGCAGCGAGGGAGTGGGGGGTGGGGGGTTGTGGAGGCGGCGTGCAGCGGGAGACCACCGCCGAGGAAGGGGGAGGGAAGGGGAGGGAAGGGGAGGGAAGGGGAGGGAACGGGCGGGGAGGGAAGGGGCGGGGAGGGAAGGGGCGGGAAGGGAGGGCCCCCGGGAAGGTAAGGGTGCAGCCCACGGCCTCGCGCGTCTCGGTTGCCGTGCCCGGCGGTGTACGTCTCAACAGTCCTCCTTCCGAATGATGTGCGAGAGGAGGGAGGAGGGAGGGGCCACGGGGGGAGGGGGGCGGGTGGGGAGCGGCGCGTGCACCTCGTGTGCACGCTACTGAGACGCGGTGCCGTATGATATGTTCCGGTACGACACGGTACGGCAGCGGGGAAGCGGGGCGCCTGCAGCCCACCCCACCCCGCCCCACCCCAACCCCCCACTGTCTCCCGAGTCCCTGCAGGTGGTCAAGGTGCGCAACCCCGCCGACGGCACACTGCGACAACGCGATGTACGGCAGCTGTCCGGCGGTGAGCGCCGTCGCGTGGCGCTGGCGCTGTGCCTGGGGTTTGAGGAGCTGGTGCGGCGGCGGCGGCGCCTGGTCTGCAACGTCATGGTACTGGACGAGGTACGGCACCGTACGACACAGCGCGCCTGTGCCTGTTTCCTTCTTCCCGCCTCCCACACGGGCCACAGCCAGCAACCACCCTCCTCCCCCGTCGCCTCCGTTCCTTCACTGCGGTCTCGTCGTTGTTTGTTAACCCTTCCCCTCCTCCGTTTCCCGTTTTAATTACTCCCCTTTTTCCCGCTTGTCAGGTACTGCAGCAGCTAGACAGCACGGGCTGCGAGCTGGTGGCTCGAGTGCTCCGAGACCTGCCCCACGGTAGCGTGCTGGTGGTGGGGCAAACCAACAGCAGCGTCACCGCCAACTTTGAGCGGATGGATGTGGTGGTGAAGCAGGGCGGAGCATCCTTCGTGCGTGCGGCTGCGTGAAAGCGAAGCGGGGGGCGGGCCCGCGGAGAGACCCGGCTAGCTGCACGGCGGGGGACTGCGAGAGTGCGTGGGAGTGACAGGATTGGGATTGGTTTGCCCCCGAATGGATAGTTACAGGGAGGTATGGAGAGGGGAAATGTAGCGTGAGGGTCTGAGGGAGGGAGAGGGCGAGGCGGGCGGAGGGGTAGGAGGGGGTCAGGTGTGTGGCAAGTGCCACCGGCGCTGTGTGGAGGCGGGAGGTGAGGAGAGGCGCATGCTTTTAGAGGGAGCGTTGGTGCTCTTGCGGGTTAGGTAGGGTTCACTACCGGGCTGCGCGCCACTGTCGGGGAGCCTTGTCACGGCATGGCGGTGCCAGGTGGCGAGCTTTGCGCGACGGGTGCTGCCATGGCCCAACCGCGGGCGTTTGGTTACAGCCCTGTGTCGTCATGTATAACTGCAGCCACGTCTTTCCAGCCCAGAACACCCATTTGTACTTGCGGCAGTACCATGTCAAGGACGAGTTCATGGGCGCGAAGTTGCGGCAGTACTCTTTAAGTGCTCCGTTACGGGAGAAACCGGCCTACTACACTTGCAAGTCTCTCATCGGTGGAATCGTTAGTCAACTATGCAGCCACATCCAAAGAACTGAAAGTCCTTATTCATCAGCACGCGGGTATGAGGCGCCTCGCCGGGTCGTTTCCTGCAGAACTTAAGTTTGACGGGCGCCGTGGCCCCAGGCCTCCATACAGTGTTAACACACTGCAACTGCCTTATAAGTTCCTATATTTTCGGTGTATATCTTTTTTTTTGCAGTCCAGGGCGCCAGTTACTTCAGTCATGGCGACGGCCACAGCTTGAGGTGTCCGCTCCCGCACGGCTCAGTAACGCTGGCCATGTGCCAATCTAATGGATTTGCTTCAATGAAAGGAACTTAAAAGTGCATGCAATAGGTAACCTAGACAGCCCTGGCGAGCTGATACATGCGGGAGGGATAACGTCTTCTGCGCCCTGTTTGCGCCAGGGGCCAGCACGTCTTAGGTAAGGACGCCAGTGGCTCTGCTTATATTCAAGAAACTCGGAGAAATGGGGCTCAAGTGTTTTTTTCCGCGGGGATTGGGGGCCACCCTGGAGCCCTTTTTGCCCCATTCCTTTGTTGTGAGTCTGGCAGACTCGAACTGCCAAGGGCTTGGGTGCTTAGACACATACATACACACACTGAGCTCAACGTTCTTGCCGCTATACCGCTTAACGCACTCTCGCTTCGCACGTGAACCGCCCCTTAAGCCCAACAACCCGACCAGCCGGCAATGCAGGCTCCGTCCGTCACCTAGGCCAGCCGGGGCGCTCGACTGCGCCTTACCAGAAGGGCTTGAGGAGCGGCTGCCAGGATGACAGCGAGGAGACGGTAGCCCTGGTTAATGGTCGTCCTGGCAGTGCTCAAGCTTCCACTTCGGCTCATATCGCGCCTCTGCGCCTGGTGGCTTCGCATAGACCTTAAAACAGCAGAGCTCCTCAGGCGTCATGATAGAGGGGCTCTGCCTCCGCCGCAGCAACACGTCGTGAGGCAGGAGCCCAGCAACTCGACTCCTCGCCATCAGGCCAACATGAACGGCGGAGCTCCCGCGGGGCCTCACGCCAACCACGTCGCGGACCACGATGAAAATGCTTCTAGCTCGAATCGGCAGACGCCGGGCCACCTTGTCTATGACAAGTACGCCAGCCAGCGGCAGGCCTGGTGCGACTCCATCCGCGACCAGGTCCGGAGTGTTTTGCTGATCGGCACAGCGGCCGGTCGCTGGCCACCGCCCCTAGGCGTCTCCGTCCTCAAACATTTTTGTGCTGTTGCCACAGACGCACGCGTGGAACTTCAACGCGTTCGAGCTGTATGCCAGGACGCATGGGAACCCGCTGGTCACCATCACCGTCACCCTGCTCGAAACCTACGAGTTGCTGGTAAGCGCCGGCCGCGTAACCTTCCACATGGGAACTGCTCGCCATTAACCCTAGCTGTGGCCGCAGGATGGCTGGAGGCTGGACCGCGCAAAGGTCGTCAATTTCTTGTTGCGGGTGGAGTCGGAATACAACCCCAACTCGTATCACAACAATACGCACGCCGCGGACGTCACACAGACAACTGCAGTGATCTTGGAGAGCTTCAAGAAGCAAGTAAAGGAGATCTCTAAGCTCGAGTACTTCAGCGTCGTCATTGCCTCCGCAGTGCATGACCTCGGGCACCTGGGCGTCAACAACGACTTCCTTATTAACAGCCGGCATCCGCGAGCCACAATGTACAATGACAAGTCGGTTAACGAGAACTTCCACATTGCGCGGGCGTTCGCTATCGCCCGCGAGTCGCCGGACCTGGACATTTTCAGCGGGTTCAGCGTGGACGAGCAGAAGCAAGTAGGTTGCTCGCTTCGCTACAGCTTTGCATGTTCAACGAGGTTGATGAATGGGGACGGGTTGCGTTGCAGATACGGAAGCTCATGATCGAGACGGTACTATCGACGGACATGGCGGTGCACTTCGACCTGCTGAACCGCTTCACGTCCCAGGTGGACGCAAAGCCGGACCTCAGCGAATGGACGGACCGCACGCTATTGTACCAGATGCTGGTGCACTTGGCGGACATCGCGAACCCGTCGCGGCCGTTCCACCTGGCGCGGGGCTGGGCGGAGCGGGTCATCGAGGAATTTTGCGACCAGATGCGAATACGTTGCCCTCGCGCACTGTCATGCCCATTACTGAAGCATGCAGTCTGGCACCCTGCAGGGGGACCGAGAGGCTGCAATCGGCCTGCCCGTCTCGGCCATGTGCAACCGGGCGGCCATTAACATGCCCCGCGCGCAGCTGGGCTTCATTAATATCTTTCTGAAGGTTAGTGGGGCGCGGAAACTAAGAGACCGCCCGTGGCGGTCTTGGTTCGGACGTTGGGACGGTGGTTGGGTGCACAGCTTGGGAGCCGCCTGTCTTCTTGCTAGCTTTGCGTGGGCCGACCCTTCATTTTCGCTCTCCCTTTTGATCGGAAACCTGATCTCCCTCGCCCCGCAGCCCACCTTGACCTGCTTCGAGCGGGCAGCACCGGAATTCGTGAAAATGGCGTTGGAGCACCTCGAACTGACAATTCGGGAGTGGTCGGCCCTGGACGCGGCGGGGCTGGTGCTCCCGCCGCACCTCATGCCGCCGCCAGCGCAGCAGCCGGGCGGTGCAGGCGTTCAGGGGCAGCAGCTGGCGGCACCAGGGCAGGGGCAGCAGCAGCAGCGCGCACCGGTGCCACCACTTCCTCAGGCGCCGTCCCCGACCGTGGACCGACAGCTGCCGCAGCGAACCCCATGAGGGTCCCGTCCTCGTAGCACTTCGCATGATGGGGCGTGAGCTGGCTGGAGGCGTTCTGCCGCCGGGACTGCGGCGGGACCTGGCCATTCCCCAGCAAGCTGAGGATCTGGCGCGCGCGGGACGCCGGTGCCGTGAAAAACGTAAGAGTGGGCTCGGGTGCGGCTGTTGTGCACCGGTTGCCAGGCTGTGTGTCTTGAACGCCACGTGCATCCCCGAGCTTGAACTGTAGGTGCTGGGGATGTGCTGGGAAGGGGTGATCCGGGCGGGGACGAGGCTTGCAATCCGTGAGGGGGCCGCTTCCCTGCGACCGTCATTGGGTTGGCCGTCGTCGTGACGTACATGGATGGGAGCTGGTTTGCAACGTGAGTGACGCGCGCGTGATTTATGGGGTTCAAGGCTGTCCAATCAAAGCCGTGAAGTGGGTAAGTAATGTATCAAGACTAATTTCGCTGCCACGGCAGCTCAGTTCCCAACACGGGCGCGGCACGGCTGCATGGGCTTTGACGGGGCATGATGGGGTCCTTGGAAATCTCGCGGCGCTGCACTTGTCCAGGCTTTTGCGGTCTGCTGGACTGCCATTAAGGATCACTATGGTAGCAAGAGTGCAAAGGGTTGGAGACCTCGCGTGCACCCCCCCCCCGTCAAGCTTGTCAGTTGTGCGGAACACGGGGAAAGTGGGTCAGAGGACGGCACAGTCTCGGCGTGATTCGCGCGGGGGCGCGTGGCTGTTAAGCAGTACCCGCCGGCGGTTGGTCGGCCTGGCAAATTGTTGCGTCTTGTTTTTACCAGAATACATGAGCGGACGTGGTGTGTGCTGTGTTTGCTCAATGTCGCTGACCAGGCGGCTCGGTTAGAAGCCCTAGGGCCTGGTGCTGCATGGGCATCCATGTTGTCGAGCGTTGGGTGTGGTGGAGCTGTGTAAGGCAGGCGCTCGCATGCTGCTCTGGCGTACTGCACCGTTCTTCCGACCAAAATGGTGTCAGGCTGCGGCACGGAAAGAGTTTTGGGGTAGTGCATGAACCCGCGCGCAGCTGAGGGCCGGGATTGGGTGTATTGACGATGCATTTGAACCGCTGCGACGACGCTGGCCAAGACTAGCCGGAAATAACCTCGGAAGGGATGGATGGGAACCCCTTGGCTGCCTACGCAATCGTGACACATGAGTCCGAAGCGAATGCAACACCGCTTAACCACCATGCACCAAGTTGTTCTCCACCCTCGCAACGCGGCGGGAATGCGAGCGCAGTGGGCTTTTTATATCGTTCCTCTCCATGGCGCGTTCTTTTGCGTGGTGTTGAGTGCAATGGCAGTCAAGACCCTGACAGGGCACTTTCGTTACAATGTCGAACCATGATGTCGGATTGTTTTGTTAGCCGCCAGCAATTCAACCTGTGGATCAGGTTCCACGTCGTGCTCGTCCGGCATCGCCGCGTCTGCAATTTCGAGGCCCTGCAGAGCGCGACAGAGGGGCGTTGGTGAGTCGGGAAGCTCACACAGCAAAGCGTAGTACCGTATATTTGCGATGAAACGGACCAGCATGGTCAGCTTGCCCCAAAGGTTTTAACCCCAGCCCACGCACTTACTACCATGGTTCTGTGTAACATCACTCACCGGCCACCAGCATGCAAAGCATCCCGTCAGTCACCAGCCAAGCTACCCAGAATCGCCCTGGCGCGATAGGATGCTGCGGACTGTGGCGAATGCGGACAAGAAGTGGACTGTGGCCACTCGGACGTGATGCACTGCCCGGGCAGCTCGGCAGCCGCGTTGGAGTAGTCGGGCCTCACATCCGAGTCCGCATCCTCGAACACCGGCGCCGACACGTGTGAGCCCAGCGGTACCGCGCGCGGCGCTGGATGGGTATCTGGTCCGCCGGGGTCCAGCGGGACATGGACGGGGAGAGAGAGCGGGGCGCGTTTACCACCTTACCGAACGTATCACCAGCGGGTATGGGACACTTGTCTCCTGCGGACGGGCGATCACAGTCTATAGGCGCTCTATGCGTCCGGGCAAGCACCGTGGTGTGAATTGAAGCGATATGGGTCTCGCGGGCGACCTTTCCATGCGGCCCTTATCTTTACTGCTATCCTCTACTACCTCGACTCCCTCAACCCAACGCCAGCAGGTCCAACCTAGTCCAAGGTGCCCTGGGCACGTCTCCAGCCGCATGCACAGTTGGCTCCCACAGCCGTTGCGCAACCGCTGTCGCGAGGCCCCCTGCCCTGCCCTGCCCTGCCCTGCCGCCGTCAGGGTGTCCCCGAACTACGTTTCCACTCCCCCCCCCGTGTCCTGGGCAGCCCCCGCTCCGTCCCCGCACAGCCGCCCCCCCCCCGGCCCCTCCCCCCCCGCACACGTCGCACCCACTGATGGCGGCTGCAACTCACATGATGCCGGGTACAGGGAGTTGCTGTACGCCTTGGGCAGCGGTCCGTTCCGTGCCGCCGGCTTGAGCGCCTGCGGCGACAGCGGCGGGCCGGCCTCGGACGGGCGCGGTGGCGCCCTGCTGTTGACCCCGTCTTGCAGCAGCAGCAGGTGCCGCTGGCCCACAGGCGGGCCGGCGCCGTCGCCGACGGCGCTCGCGCGCCCCAGCCCCTCCGCGCCCGCGCCGACTGCTCCGCCGCTGGCAGCCGCGCCGGTGTAACCCCACGACTGCAGGCCGCCTGCGGCTGCGGCGTTGGCAGGCGGCACGGGAGCCCGACCACGGGGTGGATCAGTCGGAACAGGACAGCGGCGGAAAGGGGGAGGGGAGTTGTGGAAGGCTTGGACCTGGGCCCTGGAAGAAACCGCCGACGCTCCCTGCCCTGCCCCCGACTCACCCGCTGTCGCCGCCCTCGTGTGCTCGCTCCGGCCCCCGCCTCCGCCCCTGTCGCCTCCCGCTTCGCCGCCGCCGCCGCCGCCGCCACCCGTGCCATTGTCGCCACGTGGCTGCTTGGCGCCGTCAAGTGGCTGATCCCAACTGAGTAAGGTCAACAACATCTCATCATCGGCCGTCTCCAGAAGCGATGCGCTGGCCCCCAGCCCCGCACTCACACTCGCACTCGCCGGCTGCTGCTGCTGCTGCTGCGGCAAAGGCGCCCCCTTCCTCGCCCAAATCAGTCCCGGCTGCGGCTGCTGCTGCTGCTGCTGCTGCCCCTCCGAGGCTTGCTCCATCCGGCTCCACTGCGGCGGTGGCGGTGGCGATGACAGCGGTGAAGGCGAGGGCGTCCGCTCCGTGGAAATCACCGCCACGGACAGAATCACTCCACCGTCCGGCCCCGCCAGGGCCTTTCGGCCGGAGGCGCTCGGCCGCGCCGAACTGGGCTGGGTCGACAAGGACGGGGAGCCGCCGCCGCCGTCGCCGGTGCCGGTGCCGCCGCCGACCCAGCCGCCACCACCATCACCGGCGCCGCTGCGCGTCGAAGCAGGGCTTGGCCGTACGACAAGCGGCGCGCAGCTGCCGCCGCCGGCGCCGCCCCCGCCAGCATCTCCGCCTGCTGACGCAGCCGGTGGCCCAACAGCGGGTGTGGTGTCGCTGCCGCCAGCGCCAGCGCCAGCGCCACCACCGTCGTCCGTACCCACAGATGCCGTCATTCCCGGCCGTACAGTTACGGTAGAGGTGCTGTCGGCGCCGCCGCCCACGTCCGCGTCGACGAGACGCAAGCTCGCGCTCTTGCTGCGCTGCCTCCCTAGCTCCGTTACCTCGTCCTGTGTCTGTCCGCTGTCGCCGCCGCCACCACCGCCACCGCCACCGCCGCCGTCACGCCCGCTGCCGCTGCTGCCCCTCCACTCCATCGAATCCGCAGCACCTGCAGTTGCTGCTGCGGCGGCGGCAGTGACGGTGACGGTGGCAGCTGCAGTGGCCGCGGCGGCGGCGGCGGCAGCGGCGGAGTCCGCGGCGATGCTCGTTGCGCTCCGCCGCAGAGGGCTTCTGCTGTTGCTGCTGCTGTTGCTGCTGCCGGTCCGTTGCAGGGATCCGGTTCGGGAGGGTTGCGGCAGCTGGGGGGCGGTGAGGGTGAGGGCGGTCTCCGTCCGGCGGGCGGCGGGTGCCACGGCGGCGCGGGCGGCTGCGGGGCAGGGGCGAGAGCCGGGAGGCGGACCGGACCGGACACGACACATCCGTGAGAGAGGGAGGGAGGGAGGGAGGGAGGGGGGGCCTGGGTCAGGAACGAGAGCCGCAGCGCAGTAGTAGCCGGGAGGGCCGGGAGGGGGCCGGTTTCGGAGCGCGGCGGCGGGAAGCGGCACGGCGCGCGCACGCAGCCGTAGCCACCAGAGAGCAGACCCAAGAGCTGGATGAAGGGGAGGTGACTCACCCATTTGCCCGCCCGCCCAACGGCCCATAACCCAGTTAACCACGCAGCCACGCACCCAGCCACCCAGCCACCCACCCAGCCAGTCATCCACCCACATACCCACCCGCCAACACCGCGTTCGCGATGATCTCCTCCTGCTGGAAAAGGGACCGCCGCGTGATGCGCTGCCGCAGCGCCTCCCGCCCCGCCTGCCCCAGCTGCCGCAGCGCGGGGTCAGACCCGATGAGCAGCTGGTCCCGCTTCTGCTTGCGCCGCTGCATGGCGCGGAGGGACCACACGGGCACCTGGAATGAGTCCTGTGAACACCGGGGGGGAGGGAGGGGGCAGGCGGGGAGGGGAGGGAAGGGGAGGCGGGGAGGGAAAGGGAGGCGCGGTTTGTTTTTTCCGGGTCCTTGAAACAAAAAAGGGAGGAGGTCGCGGCAGCAGCAGCGGCAGCACAGGCGGGAGGGACTCCTCAGTTTGGGGCTTCTCAGTCCGAATGAATGCGGAAGGTTGTGAGAGTGAAAACAGACACACACACATACACATACACACACATACATACACGCCGAGTGGAATGGTGTGGCGGGCCCCACACGCCCCTTCCCCCGCTCGCTCGCCCCCTCACCGGTTCATCCGTGGAGGGGACGTACGGCACCCGGGTGCCCACGGGTACGGCAACGCTGGTCAGGTCGATATGCTCCACCACCTCTTGCAGGTGCTCCTGAGTCAAACCCTCACCACTGCAGCACATAAGGATCACATCACATAGCATCACATCAGATCAGATCAGGGCGGGAGGGGTAGGGGGAGAGAGAGCGGCGTAAAGGTGTGTACAGGAAGGTCGAGTGAGGGGGTAGGGAGGCGGGAAAACCAGGCGGTAAAAGGTTACACCCAGGACCCAGCACTGGCTCATGCGGTCCGTGGGCACTCGGGCCGGATCCTCGGACGGGCGCTGCGCAAAGCGCTCTCTCCCCCTCTCTCTCTCTCCCTCTCTCTCCCTCTCCCTCTCTCTCTCTCTCTCCCTCTCTCTCTCTCCCTCTCTCCCTCTCTCTCTCTCCCTCTCTCTCTCTCTCTCCCTCTCTCTCTCTCCCTCTCTCTCTCTCCCTCTCTCTCTCTCTCCCCCTCTCTCTCTCTCTCTCTCAGGGGGGGGGCAGTCGCCAGTAATCGGCGGTGCGGTGCGGTGTGGTACAACTACCGTACAAGGGGGAGTACGCGGCGGAGCCCCCCTTACCCGAACGCGGTAGGGGACCGCGAGCGTTCAAGGCAGTAGGGCGGGGGGACGGGTACAGCCCTGCAGCTGGCTTTTTCGACGTATGTGAGGGCAGCGGCAGCACCCGCACAACAAGCCGCACCGCCTGACGCAAGCCCGGTGCCCGGCACTCCACCCCCGCTCCCGCCCCTCCTCCCGCCCCTCGTCCCGCAGCAACCTCCGATCCGTCCTTCCCCGGGCCGCAGCCGCAGCCGTGAGCTGGGGCTCCGACGCCCAACCTACCCACCGGCGCTGGCACCCGATTGCGAGACCCACTTCCTGAACCAGCACCAGCACTACCGCAGCCGCTCCTCCTCCACACAACTCCTCCGCCGCAGCTCCCGGCCGGCCCTCCCCCGCCCTTGCTGGGCTCCCCCACCCCTGCGCCCCCCGCCCCCCTACCACCCGGCCCCACCCCCACCCCCACCCCCCTCACGTTCCCGGGTGTATCCGCAGCGTCTCGTCCTCCGCCAGTCTCGTGGCCACCAACTGTAGGATACGCGCCTTGTCACCCTGGTGGTGGTGGGGGGGTAATTAAAACGGCCCGGGACGGGCCCGGGGGGTTGGGGGGGGAGGGACCAGGCAAGGGGCGGAAGGGGAAGGGAAGGGCAGAGGTGGGCAGGGGTATGCGCGGGGGCATGCGGGGAGGGTGGGGAATGCACATGGCAGGCGCAGGATCACGGGGGCAAAGGGTCACCTCGACCACCACGCTCGTATCCCATCCTATCGCCGCCTCGCTCTCTCACGCCGCCTCCGTTCCACCGCCGCAGCTCCATCCGCCCTCATCCCTATCCACCCCCCGGTCTATACGTGGATAACCCCCCCCCAGCCCCCCTCCCTCGCGCACCAGCTGGCCCGTTGGCGCCATGCTCCTCCTGCTGCTGGCGGCGGCGGTGGTGGAGGGGCCGGGGGGCCCCCCCTGGCCGCTGACTGAGGAGGCGTCCTCATCCCCCGCCGCCGCCGCCGCTGTTGCCGCTGCTGCTGCTGCCATGGAGGTCCTGCTGGGGGCCCCCCCGCTGATGGCCTCCAGGGCGAGCTGTCGGAATGCCGCTCTGTCCAGATCCCGCAGCAGTGCCGATCCGTCCAACTGCCAACGGGGGGACGTGGGAGGGAGGGAGGGAGCGGTGAAGTGGGCGACGTGGGTGGCGGCGGGTTGAGAGCGCCACCGCGTGCTTGGAGGTTGGAGCTCCCGTAAAGGGGGGAGGGAGGGAGGGAGGGAGGGAGGGAGGGAGGGAGGGAGGGAGGGAGGGAGGGAGGGAGGGAGGGAGGGAGGGAGGGAGGGAGGGAGGGAGGGAGGGAGGGAGGGAGGGAGGGAGGGAGGGAGGGAGGGAGGGAGGGAGGGAGGGAGGGAGGGAGGGAGGGAGGGAGGGAGGGAGGGAGGGAGGGAGGGAGGGAGGGAGGGAGGGAGGGAGGGAGGGAGGGAGGGAGAAGAGGGAGGGAGGGAGGGAGGGAGGGAGGGAGGGAGGGAGGGAGGGAGGGAGGGAGGGAGGGAGGGAGGGAGGGAGGGAGGGAGGGAGGGAGGGAGGGAGAAGCGGGAGGGAGGGAGGGAGGGAGAAGAGGGAGGGAGGGAGAAGAGGGAGGGAGAAGAGGGAGGGAGGGAGGGAGGGAGAAGAGGGAGGAACGGGGAGGGTGGACCGCGCGAATGGCGGCACGCCCCTCATCCACCCAAACCCCTCCTCCACGCAGCTGGGTGGAGGAGGGGTTTGGGTGGATGAGGGGGGTACCGTACCCTAGTAAGATGGACTTATGGGATCGCAGCAAAGGGATTCGTCCCCCTTGAGGGCGTTGGCGAGTGGATCTAGAACCTACCCGGGGACAGTACTTAACGAACACGTACCTGGTACCTCACCGTGACGGGTCGGGAGGAAGGTGTGGGAAAGGTAAGGGCAAGGGGGAGGCGGCGCGAGCGGCTGCCGCCGACGCGGGGCGGAGGTTCTGGCAGCCGTGGGGATGTGCGATCGTGGCTGCCCGCCCGCCTCCCCCTTCTCCGCCGCGTGAATGCGCGGGAGGGTTGTGACGACATCGTTCGCCTCCCTTTGGATCCGTCCCCCTCCCATCCATCCCTCTGTGTATGTGCCGTACTCACTTGGGTTCGACAAAGCGGCCCCACTCGGGTACCGAACCCCAACTGCGCGCACGCGCAAACACACCCGACTTCTACACCTGCGGCGCACGGATGCGCGGGTGCACACGCACACGCACGCACGCACGCACGCACGCACGCACGCACGCATGCACGCACGCACGCACGCACGCACGCACGCACGCACGCACGCACGCACGCGCACATCTGTGTGTTGCCCCGCGCTCACCTTCCCGCCGTCGCCGTCATCCTCGCCGTCGCCGGCTTCCGAGGTGCCGCGATGCTGCCTCTTGCCCCTCTCCGACGCCCTCCCATCCTCCTCGTCACGCCCCTTCCCCTCCTGCTCCCCCTCCCCCTCCTCCTCCCCCTCCTCCTCCCCCTCCTGCTCCTCCTCCTGCTCCCGCGTCACGCGATACAGCTTCACGATTGCCCGGAGGCGCCTCTGCGACAGCGCCACGCCGCTGCGCCTCAGCCACTGCTCCAGGAGGGCCCCGGGGAGGACCGACCCATGGGTCGCGATGAGCGCCTCCAGCTCCCCCCGGAAGTCCACGCGCTTGGACAGCAGCAGACCAGCCAGATGTGACAGGGCGCGGCTCTGCAGCGGCATCAGAATCAGAATCAGAATCAGAATCAGCAGCGGCGGCAGCGCGAGCGGGTGGGTGGGTGGGTGAGTGAGTGAGTCGGGAGCACACAGACTGGCGCAACTCCGGCTCGCATCGCTTCGTATACACATGTGTGTTTATCTTGTACATGTGTGTGTTTGGGGTGTTGTAGGGTTTTAGGGTTTTAGGGTTTGGGTTTGGGTTAGGGAAGGCGGCGGGGCGGGCAACAGATGGGTGATTTGGCGGGGGGCAGCATCAGGGTGACCTGCATGCCGGCCCGGGCCATCGGCCACTTGGCAGTACAGCCCCAACGGCATTACAACCCCGCGCCCAGGCCCCAAACCGTTCCCAACCCGTTCCCAACCCACGACCCACCCCGCCGTCCGCCCTCCCCAGCGACACGGACGCCGTGCTCGGACCCCGAGAGGGAACCCTCCGCCTGCTCTCCGCCGCTGCGCCTTCCGATCCATCCGCTCCCGCCGCCGCTGGCCCGTCGTCGCCGTCGTCGCTGCCGGCGCCGCCGCTGGGGCCGGAGCTCCCCTCCGGGGCCGTGTCGGTGGGGAGCATCAGCCGCACTCGGGAGGGCCGCCAGGCCGCCGCCGGGGCCTTGCCGTCGCGCGTGCCACCGCTGCCGCCGCCGCCGGCGCCGCTGGTGTTGATGAATGTGTCGCCGCGGGAGGACTGGCCGGTGGGAGCTGCTGCCGGAGCGCCTTCGCTGCCGCCGCCAGGGGATGCGGGCGCGAAGCGAACGGCGGCCGCGCTGGCCCGGCCGCCCTTGAGCGCCGAGCCCGCGGCGGCGAAGGAGCTGCCGCATTCTGCGCCTTGCTCACCCACTGTTTGGAGCTGGGGCCGCTGTTGCGGCTGTTGTGACTGCTCTGGCTGCTGTGGCTGCTGCTGCTGCTGCTGCGACTGCTGCGACGGCTGTTGTTCATAGCTGCAAGGCGAAGCAGGAGCAGTTGGCTGTGATAAGTACGAAGCAGCTGCCTTTGCGGATGGGCTGCCGCCGGCGTTGGGTGACGCAGGCCCAACGAACGGCGAGGCGCCGACGATGGCACGCGGGGACTCGCCGTCGCGGCCAGAGGTTGAGGCTCCCGGTTGCAGCCGCAGCTCAGCTTCTTTGGGCGTATCGTTTGATTGGACGGCCTCGCCGAGCGCGGTTCCCCCGACACCCATTCGCTTGCGGGTGCAGGCATTGTGCGACGACAGCTCGGTCCGGCTGGACGTGAGGCATGTACTGAGGGCGCTCCACGTTCGCCACATCATCGCTGCGGTTGGGTGTTCTTACAGCGACGAATCGTATGCGGACTGCTCGCCGGGACTGCATCGGTCAGGGCCGCAAGGCCCCAAAGGCCGCGAGGACCAAGCCAGACACAAGCGGATGCCTTGTCTAGGTAGTACGAAAATATTTGATTGGGGATTCAGGAGCTAGCAAGGTCTTCGACCAAGCGACAAGCTTAGATAGGCCATCGTGTACAGCATATCTACTTCACGAGTATAATTGCATTCAGAACGTTAAGTTTGTCATTTGCATGAAAAAAACGTAAAGAACGCTTGTGCGTAGGTACAGAGGCCTCAGGGCTTCCTTAAATTCTAATTGCGCTCAGTAAAGGATAACAGGTTATGCACATAAGCAATCCAAATGCAAGCTTTCGTGATCTCTGACAAAAAATTGTTTGCCGGAGCGAAACACCTCGAGCGCCGTACGAAGAGACGACTCGCCGGTTTCCGCTCAGTACCGTAAAGCGTAAACATTACCGTAACTGGTGTCACTACTCTCTGGTCGATGTTCAATACTTAGCAAAGTAACATACGAAGATAGTTTCAATTGATTGATAACAGAGCACTCCTTGGGGATGGGGCTTGAATTTGTTGAGAGGTCCAATCAGGCGGTTGATTGATCGACGCGCTATCGACGCACGACGCCGCTGCATGGCCCCAGCGACGAAAGCGACAGACCCTATACGCACTCTTTCCCTCTATGTCAGGGTCTATGTGTCCGAATTTCGTAGCGCAATAAGCATCAACGTACTTTCCTGCATCGGGCACCTCGCGCAGAACCGGTAACCTCGCCGTTTACTTTTGCCCTCTCTGGCGCCTCCAGGTATCGCTTAAGAAGAGAAGAAATGTAATGGCTCAAATGGCCATCCGTATCCTTGGCTGATTCTTCCATTCGTCCCGACTCCCACCGCCGCTGTGGAAAGGGGTCCCGAGCACCGAGCAGTGACTGGTCTCGACACCTGACACCTGGGCACCTGTCTCGAGTAGCGGTCGGTGACCCATCCCGCGACGCTTACGCCGTTTTGGGTTGCGCGGCAATCAGGCCAACACCGAGATGCGCCCAGCGCATCGCGGCAAACTGCAACAAGTGACCGGACCCAACAAGTGACCGGACACACAAGCCCTCCCCATAATGAGCGCCATCTTGAGCGTGTGTATCTTGCGGGGACGACACAACTAGGATGCGTATTTTTACAGTGAGGTGCCCCATACGTGTCCTTCTTTGCGGCGAGATGGGCGCAACGGACCTCACTGCCCCACCCCACGGGGGGCCTGCCGCCTGTAGGCCTTCACCCCCTCGCCTCACGTCGGCAACGGGTTATGTCCCTTAAATGGGACCTGCTGAAGTGCGACCGCCGAAGTCCGGTTAGCAATTGATCGGGGCATATTGGTGCGGATGCGCTTTCGGCACTTGCATCGTGGCTCGACTGGCATGGCATGGCATGGCACGGCATGGCGCGTCGGTGCCCGGCGGCGAGGACGTTTGCGGGCCCACCGAAGTTGGCCTTCCGTGACGACCTTCCGCAATCTCGCGGGCCGCTATCAAAATGCAGCACTGCGTGCCAGCTACATCTAAAGCACATACTCGAAAGGAAGGAATGTAGGAATCGCATGGACGCTTGGGCGGAAAGACCAGGACCCGGGCGAAAGAGCCCCGTCATATACCCTGTAGGCGAGGGGTTTCCTGAGCCCCCAGCAGCGTCATGCGCGTCACGCGCCAGCCGTGCCCAACCGCCGGCCGCAAAGGCGCCAAAGTTCAGGTCACCGACAATCAATCACCACCATCAGTCAATTTTACTGTTGGTAAGACCCCAAACCCGACGACCCAGACTTTCCGCGCAAAAGCAAGGTTGGCACGCCGCGCAGAAACTCGCGTCAGAAATTCACGATCAGGTGGAGAACAAAGAACAAAAGCAATGGCGGGCGCCGTCTCGCCCGTCGTCGTCTCCAGGCTCGCCCTGGCCACGCTGCCGCTGTGCCTCTGCCTCGCGCTCCAAAACACCCATCCGCTCTGCAACCTGGTCGCCCCTTCCCGGCCGGCACATCCTCCCGGCCCGCGTCACCCGCCGCGAGCCGTGCTGGCCCTGCTATCGGCCGTGTGGCCACTGGTGCTGCTGGCCGCAACCGCGACCGCGACCGCTACCGGAGGGGCCGGACCTCGCGGCCGCGCGGCGTCCTGGCGCACGGCCGCGGCGGCCCACGCAGCCATCGCTAGTCTGCTGCTGCTTTGCGAGGCCGTGTGCCGCAACCGGCACCTCGCCGCCTGCAGCCCGCTGCTCTTTGCGTTGCAGTGGCATGGCATTGTACTGCAGGCGCTGCTGTCGAGTCAGCGGGTGAGGCGGCGCGTCGGAGTCATCGGCCAGGGAAGGACACCGACCCGCGGGTCGAGAGGTCGGGACCTCTGGACCCGTCTGGAGCAGCTCGAGCGGGGGGCTCATACACGGCCGCAAAGCTTGTAAAAGTTTTGAAATTTACATTTTCCCCCAGTCAAACAATCTACTACTCGATACGTCTCTCTTACTTGAATTCGTCTTTCTTACTCCATTTGAACTCACGAGTCATATCGGTGACGCAGGTTAAGCCGTGGGCGTCCTGGTCTGCCTGCTTTCGCACGCTTTTATGGATCGCCGCCGCGGCGCTGTCGCTCCACATCGTCACGCGCGCAGCGGCCGAGCTCACCGCGCCTAAAAGTAGCCTCAGGCAGAGCGCACACGGACCGGCTCTCCCTGCGCAAGGCGCCTGCTGCTGCTGCGCGCCTTTCGCCGCCTCACCGCACATCACCACCGTCCCCGACACCGACGCCAACTTTGCGGGCGAGGCCGCAAGTTCTTCCGCGATGCCTCTGGCCGGAGCAGACGCCGGGCTGCTGGTGGCGGCTTTTGGCGGCGGGCTGGTGGCTATGGTTCTGGGCTCCCTGCTCTTCTACCTGGAAGCCGCGCTGCGGTGGCTACTCAGGGTAGGTGTGAGCCTTGCTTGGGCGGCCCTTTTTTATCAGCAGCGCCCGCAAAGGCGCACCAGGCCGCACCTTGAACTGCGAGCAGATTTCGGTTGAAACCAAAACCACGCGGCCGACTTTCGGTCTCTTTCTCTTACGTGTCAACTGCAATAGCATTCCGCGGAAGTCGCGGAGCGTTTTTCGGGGCAGAGATGAGGAAGAGATTAAGAAGAAGCGCGCAAGCGCGTCGGCGCCACCGCGCGGACGTGCGCCGCCTCTCGTCCGAGAGCAAGCAAGAACCTGCGAAGCGGAGCTGTCCCCGCACGCCACAGCCGCGACTGGCGCACTGCAAATTTCGCTTCCACTTGTCGGCCCATATGGTATTCGTGGGCTCATTGTTGGGCATTGTGATGTTGTGAAGTTACCTCTCGGAGGACGCTCCATCCTTTGGGGCATAACACGGGGGAATACCGTAACGAGCAAGCCGAAGTCAGCTGGTCGGTCGGTCGTTCGGTCAATACCTGTACTGTCGCTCCTTCGTTACACCTCGTAGCGCCAATGCCACTCTGCCCCAGTGCCTGTCCCGGCGACGTGAAGGCCGGCCCTTGCCCCTCCCGCTCAAGTCGTCAATTGAGGCCCGCAAGGAGGCCCGGAACAGCACGCCCTGTCCGTCACCTCGCCATCTGTCACGTCCGTCACCTCGCCGTTTGTATCCTCCCTCCACACGTCCACAGGCCGACCCGGACTGGAGGCTCGCCTGGGCCGCTGCCCGCGTCCCGCGGGTCACGGAAGGCTCCGGACCAAGCGACGACGACGGCGGGCCGGGCTGCAGGTGGGGGTGGCTGGCTGGCTGGCTGGTTGGTTGGGGGTGGGCGGATGGGCGGGCAGCCAGGACTGCCCCTAGCAGTGCACCATACGATGGTGGGTTGAACTGGTGTCAACCAGCGGCACTGCGCCATCCGCCAAGCGGGGTTTTCCTCAAGGCGGCCGCGTCGCGGCGCCAGAGGAGAGGGGGTGCGGTTGGGAGCTGTGGCGGTAGAGGGCCGGAGCGTTGGGCGCGGCGTGGCGCGTGTTGGTGCGCGCTACACGGGGGTCTGCGCGGAGCCACCCCCCCTACGTGTCATCAAGATCGTGACTGCACTGCACCGCACCGCACCGCACCTCAGGGTGGCTGTACCGTGTTCAGCTTCCTGCTCACCACACCGGCTGCCGTGAGGCCTTCTGCCCCTCGCAGCGTCAACCCGTAGGTCGGAGGACGTAGAACCGGACCCGTGAGGTCGCCCAACTCACCTCACCTCGCCGTGTCGCCGACACCGCTGACCTTTTCTTCCCTGCCCCTCTCCTCCCGCCCGCGACCCCGCGGCCCCGCGGCTCCGCGCTCCGCGCTCCGCGCGGCGCGGCCCCATCTGCCCGCCCCCCCCCCCCCGCCGAGAAGGGACAGGCCGCATTCGCCCGCGTCGCCGTACTTTTACAGCTCAAGCATCTCCCGGGGCGAAGACCCGCCGTCGGAAGGTGAGCGGCAGGCCGCCCCGGGCTGTACGGCGGGCAGGTTGTACGGCACAAAGACAAAGACGAACCCGGGCCGAGCCGCCCGCTTCGGTCTCCTCCCGACGCGTGCAGCTCCTTCACCCCCTTCACTCTCCGGGGGGTTGGGGTGGCCACACCTGGGAGCAGCGAGCAGGCAGTACAAAACCCTCCGATCATGTACGGTAGTTTGCGGTGTGTGCTGACCCGGGAGGAGTCCTTATCCGTGATCAAATTACACCGGGCCGAAGCCCCACAGCCCTGCTTCACTGGTTGCAAGGCGCGCCTGCCGCCCGCGGCACGCCAACCCGCCCTTACGAGGATTGCGGCCTGTGGGACGGACAAGCCGGGACACCCGGCCACCCGGCCGAGAACCTCACCTGCCAAGCTCCTCCGCTGATCTGCCCCCCTTTTTTCTCCTTACCATAAACGAGAGCGAGACCTCCACGCCTCTGCTCCTCACCACCCACTCGCAAAGATCTTCTCACGTGGGTAATCCTCCCCCTCTCTCCGCACGCAGCGGCAGCCGCCGGCGGCTCCACCCCCACCTCCACCTCGCGACCCGGGTCGTCTCAGCTGCAGCAGCAGCAGCAGCAGCACCGGCACCGCGGCGGCCTGCAGCTCGCCGCCCGTCCGCTGCCGCCGACGACCCGCCGCCGCCAAAACCTGCTGCAGCTGCAGCTGCTGCGCTCCTCCTCCTTCTCGGAGAGTGGCCACGTGGCCCTGGTGCGTACGACATCGTCCTCGTCGGGAGACGGCGGCGGCGGCGGCGGCGCCGCCGCCGCCGCCGGACGACGACGACCGTGGAGCATCTCCGGTGCAGCGGCGGGCCAGGCGGATGCGCCAGCGGCGCCGCCGCCGTGCCGTGCCGCCGCCACCGCCGCCGCCACCGGCGCGCAGCAGCGCGCCCCGCAACCGACTCAACCGACGCAACCGCAACCGCAACCGCGCGGGTGCGTGCGTGAACGGACGTTTCGCCGTGTCGCGGTGTCGGCCTGGCAGCAGCAACACGCCGCGATCCCCAGTGGTTTGTCTCCCAGTGGCTGTCTGCCTCGCGTTGTGTTGTTTTGTTGTTGTGTTGTTGAGATTTCCTTTCTTGACTTCCTCACACGGGCTGCAATCCATCCAGCCCCACACACGCCTGCAGCAGCCCGCAGCCCCGACCGTAACTCAGGGTTTTGCTGCCGCTGCGGCCCCACCTCATGTGCGGAGGCCCCACCACCACCCACCACCCACCACCACCACCCAGCCTCGTGCCTCCTTGATTTTACCCCACCGGGTGCCCTCCACCCCACACGGATCCGCAGGCCCGCCGAGCCGCAACCTCGCGCCCTCGTCGGCGGCCCCCGGGCAATTGCCCCCGCGCCACCGCCTGCGCCACCGGTCCTCCCACAACCCGGAGCCCCACCAGGTCCACATCCGCCGCCACCACCGGAACCCCTCCCGCACGACACCGCCGGCAGAGACGAACTGCAGACAGCAGCCGGGCAGTCCCTGCAGCCGGCGCCGCCGCCGGCGCAGCTGCCGGCGGCAGCCGACAACGAGGCCCGACCCATGGGTCAGGGTCAGGGTCATGCGCCGCCGCCCGTCGCGGCAGCCAGCCGCACACGCGGATCCCGTCGAGCGAGCACCGCCAACGAAGGCCATCTCCGAGCGCGTTACGGCAGCGGTAACGGTAACGGCAGCGGTAGCGGCAGCGCCACCGGAGGTGTGTCACCCAGCAGCGAGCCGGCGTCGAGTTCCCAGCGCTACTCGTATCCCGGCTGCGGGGTCGGGCCCGGCTCCGGGGGCTGGCAGCTGCCTCGGCCGTTGGGCCGAGTGCCGTGGGTCCAGGAGTCTGCAGCAGGAGGAGCGAGAGAGCAGCGGCGGGAAGACCGGGAGCCGGCAATGGGCGCGTCGGCGTCGTACGCCCGGCTAGGGGCGGCGATATCGGAGGTGGAGGTGGAGAGGGCGGCCGCGGGCTCGGCGCGCGCACGTAAGCAGTCCGAGGCGGGGCGCGAGCAGCAGGCGGAACAGGCGGAGGAGGGCGAGGAGGGGCAGGGCGAGGAGGGGCAGGGAGAGGAGGGGCAGGGAGAGGAGGGGCAGGCCGAGGAGGGGCAGGCAGAAGCGCCCGCGGCGGAGGCGGGGCAGGCAGCAGTTGCCCCGGCAGTGCAGCCAGGCGGCGGCGGCCACGACCTCGAGCGCGAGGAGGAGGAGGCGCAGACGGCTGCACGCACGCGCGGCGAGCGGCAGCTGCGGCCCCCCGGGCTGAGCATTCCGGAGGAGCACCAGGGGGCAACGCCGGGCTCATCCCCAGCCCCAGCCCCAGCCCCAGCCCCAGCTCCAGCTCCAGCTCCAGCCCCAGCCCCAGCCCCGGGCCCAGCCCCAGCCCCAGGGGTGCAGTCGCCGACGGCGCCGCAGCCGACCCCAGTCCCAGCCCCGGGCCCAGCCGCGGTGTCAGCCATCACGTGGGCACGCGACGCGGCGCCGTCGCCTCCCTGGCGCGTCTCTTACCCGGGAGCGGCTGCGGCTACTGCTGCTGCGGCTGCGGCTGCCGGTGGTGGTGACGGTGCTAGCTCGGTGCGCACCGCGCCGGCCGCCTTTGGAATGACCAGTGGCGGTGGGGGTAGCATCAGGCGCGGCTCCGGCGCCGCTGCGACCTCTCTCGGTCGCGTCAGTCTTGACATCGCGCCGCGCATCCCGACTGCTGGCGCGGCGGCGGCGCCGGCAGGACCCGGCGCGCGCGCCGCCTGCCTGCCCGCCGGACGGCCGTCCGTACTGTACGGATCTCCGGTGCGGCACGTGTCCGTGTCCATGAAGGTACGCGTGCGTGCGGTTCCTGCGGTGTGTGTGGGAAAGGCGTTGCTTAGTACGGTACCACCTGCTACGATCATTTGCGGGGTGAAGGCGTTGTTTCCTTCTGTTCTTCTTGTCACATGAAAGGCCCTTGTCCCCTTCGAGGGCTGGGTCCCTCTCATCGTCGCGGCTTTTACACCTGTGCCCCCCCCCCCCGAGCGCTTGCCGGAAGGGCAACCCCATCGAGCATCGACGCGCACGCCCCCTCCTCGGATTCTGCGACGGGGCCCCTCCCTCCCTCTCCTCCCTCCCCGGCTGCCAGCGCTCGCCCCTCCGCCCCACGTCCCCAATTTGGAATGGAGCACCCCCCACTGCAGTCCCCCTGCAACCCGCACCTGACGCGCAGCCCCCCCCCCTCCTGTACCGCCCTGCTCCCTCGGCCCCCCCTCGCCCCTCCCTCCCCGCATCAGCTGGCAACCCCCGCCAACGTGCCGTACGAGGAGCTGCAGGCCATCCTGATGGCGGCGACGCACCGCACCGTGGAGACCGTTCTCAACAGCCCCACAGTCCAAGAGGGTGGTAGTGGTGGGGGTGGCGCATCGGGGATCCACTCCGGCAGCGCTGGCGTCGCAAGCGGCAGCGGCGGCCTTTCCAGCGGCAGCGGCGGTATCGCCAGCGGTGGCGGTGGCGGCGGCAGCGGCGGTATCGCCAGCGGTGGCGGCGGTATGGGCAGCGTCGGCGAGGGTGCCGGCAGCCTGTCGTCCGGCGGCCCCGGACGCCGCCGCTCTCGCTGGCGCGGCTACACCGCCCACTTGGAGTGTCTGCCGGGCTGCGTGGAGCTGATACTGCGGGTGCAGGTGAGAGGCGGAGAGGGCCCGCTTTGGGCCCTCCCGGGGGAATTTCCGGGGGGAAGGCTCCCTGCTGCACTGCTGCGTCGCTGCACGCATCCGCGCGCGGCCCATGCTGCAAGGCAAGGCAAGCCTACTTAGGCAAGGCAAGGCAATTAAGCAAGGCAACCCAGCAAGGCAAGGCGAGGCAAAAAGGCGACCCCGCTCAACCGTATTTGTTGGGTGTTGGGTTGCATGTGTCAGCGGTGCTCTCTCCTCGGATTTCTCACTGGTGCACCACTTGCCTGCTGGCTACGTTGTTGCCCCAGTGGGAGGGCCTTGCTTTGACCGACCCGCCCCCGCCCCCCTCGCGCCCCGCCCCCGCCCCCCCTCGCGCCATCTACCCGCAGTACGAGCAGGATGAGGGGCAGGAGGTGGAGGAGGGCGAGTTGGCGGCCGGGTTTGCGGCGCTGGAGAGGGAACTGCAGCGCCAGGTGACTGCCGCCAGCAGCAGCAGCAGGGGCAGCAGCAGCACGGGGAGGGGCGGGGCCGTCGAGGAGGCCCTGGAGGTCGAGTATCCGGTGGGTCAGCAGGGTGGGGGCTTGGGGTGGGGGCTTGGGGCGGGGGCTTGGGGCGGGGATGGAAGAACACATGGCATGGACGTCGTAAGGCTGGGTTGGGCGGAGTGTCGGGTTGTGGTGGCTTCTGGGAGGGGGCCACCACAAGTCCACAACGCCCCCTCCCAGGGCCTGCGCCTGCGCCTGCGCCTGAGCCCCAGGGCCGCACTGTGGTCATTCATACCCGCAGGTGGTCTGGTCGCCAGTCACCCCGGGTTCCACATCGGCCAGGGCCCACATGGCGACCGCCCACGGGACCGGAGCTCCGCCGCCGCCGCCGCCGAGCCCCGCCGCCGCCGTCACCACCGCTGCCACGGGCAGCCCCGTCAGCCGGCGCACCGTCCGCGCTGTGCCGTTGGTCGTACACATGCACCCGCCAGTCATTGCGACGGCACCCACCGCACCGGCGGCGGCGGCGGCAGTCTCTCCGGCGACCGCCACCGCCGCTTCCGCCGCCGCCGCCGTCGCGCCGTACCACGCGCCGGCGGGCCCCGACGGATCCCACAGCGGCGGCGAGTCGGCGGACTGGCTGGGCCAGCTGGCGCGCTTCGCCGCCACGCCGCCGCGCTTCGGTCGTCAGAGCAGCGCCGATTGCTCCCTCACCTTCCCCTCGCCGGACGACCGCGGCGCCAGCCACCGGATGATGACCGCCGGCGCCAGCGGCGACGGCCCCGCCTTCGACTACCTCGGCGGCAGCTGGAACCTCAGCGCCGCCGGCCGCAGCGGCGGCACCGTTGGCGGCGGCGGCGGCATCAGCAGCAGCGCCAGCGAGGCGATGCTGTCGCCCTTCCACTCGACGCTGGCAATGTCGGTGCCGCTACGGCGGCCCAGCGAGACATCGTCGGCCAGGCGTGACGCGGTGACTTCGGTGGCCTTCTGCGCGCCGCCGCTGTCGGCGGTGCTGCCCGAGCGAACGGAGCCGCCGACGCCGCCGTCTCCGCGGGCCGCAGCCGGCGGCGGGGGCAGCCCGGGCACGGCGGCGGCGGGGGCCGACGGCGGCGGCGCGCTGATCGGCCGCCGGCGCCCCGCCCGCCGCGCATCCACGTGCGGCGCTCGCTACTTTGAGGACCACGGCGCCGCCGCCGCCGCCGCCGCCGCAGCCAGCACCGCCGCTGGCGACGGCGCCGCCACCGGCGGCGACCGCCGCCACTCCCGGCGGCTGCGTGACAGTTTCCAGCGCGACGACAGCTTCCATACCATCGGCGACAGCGCCAGTGACATCGTGGATCGCGTCACCGCACTGACTGCCGCCGCCGCACAGCAGCCGCCGTCACCGCCGCCGTCCCCGCCGCCGATAGTCAGGGGAGCACCGGCCGCGTCGGAGCAGGCGGCGCAACAGCAGGTGTTGACGCCGTCTTCGTCTTCGTCATCACCGCCGCCGTCAGGGCGCTCCCTACGGAGCCCGGGCGCCGTAGAGGACAGCAGCGAGCCGTTTGGATCCATGGGTGCCCACGAGTCGCCATTCCTGGAGTCTTTGGCGCCCCCGGTGGGCGCCCCCGGTGGCGGATTTGCCGGCGGCGGCGGTCTCGACGCGGCGGCGGCGCCGCCGCCGCCCGCGATTCGTGCCGGCCGCGGCAAGCACGGGCACGCAACGACCGCCGATTTTGACACCCTCCGCCGTCACCTGCAGCGCCACGCTCCCCGGTCGCTGTCGCCGCCGCCGCGGCCTCCGGCGCTGCTGCCGGCGCGCGAGCCGAGCCTCCGTGCGGAGGCCTCCGCGGCGGTCGAGCGCCAGCGGAGCGGCGCGCAGCAGGCGGCAGCAGCGCCGCTTGGGGATCGGCTGCAGCGGCCGGAGCGCGGCGTCACGGCGGGGTCCGGCCAGGCGATGTGGGGCGTGGGTCGGGTGCGTCTGGACATTTTTCTGGACGGTGACGACATCGGCGGCGGCGACGACGACGCTGCTGCTGGCGCTGCTGAGGGTGCCAGCGCTGACAGCGGTTCTGACGGACCTTGTGGCGGTGCCGCCGGTGCGGCGGCTCCGCCGCCGCCGCAGCAGCCGCTGCAGGCCCCATCGCCCTCCGTGGACGTGCGGGTGGTTGTGAAGCAGCACGGGTCGGTGGTGGCGGAGGTGGAGCGGCTCACGGTGGGCTACCCCAGGGGGGCGAGCGTCAGGTGGGTATTTGCCGGTACTTGCCGGGACGTGGGGGGGGGGGGACAAGGTGTGAGGGGGAAGAGGCGGGCGGAGGGGGAGGAGGATCGGGAGGGGTCACCATGATCGTTATGCTGCGTGTACTGCATCGTGTTGCTGACGGCGTGGTGAATCGTACCGCGCGGCCAGCAGCACGTCCGCCTTCATGTCACACGGGGGGGCCAGGTCCGCAGCGGGGGGTAGGGGGGCAGACAACAACGTCACACAGCCTGCGCCAGGCCCTTGCTGCGAGCATCACAACACACCACCCTACGGCACCTTCCCCCTCGCCCACCCCTCGCCTTCCCCTCTCCCGCCTCTCGCCCACCTCGCAGCCTGGACCTGTCGGGGCTGGTGGAGGGCGATGCTGCACTGCTGGTGCTGCCGTACAGGCACCCGGCCGCGCGTCGGCAGGAGCAGCAGCGACTGCCGCGGGCCGCGGAGGGCCATGTGACAGAGCCGGAGCCGCATGTGGCAGAGGGAGAGGGCGAGGAGGAGGGCGAGAAGGAGGGGGAGGAGGAGGAGGGGGAGGGGGAGGAAGTGCCCGACACCGCCGCGGCCCTGATCTACAACCCCATTGTGGTCCTCCCACCCGCGGTGGCGGGGGAGCTGTGTGAGCTGATGCACGGAATGGAGCAGACGGCGGCGAACGACTCGGCCGCTGCCGCCGCCGCAGGCGACGGCGGCGGCGGCTCCCAGCATCAGCAGCGCTCCGCCGACCCACGGGTCATTCGCGCCCGCGTCTACACGCACCACTTCTCAGCGCTCGTGACGGACATCGTGTCGCTGCTGCTGGGATGCGAGAGGCTGGCTGCGGACGCAGAACGGGAGGTCGCTGATGAGGAGGGGATGCAGGATCAACAGTGGCTGCAGCAGCAGCAGGAGGCGGAGGATGCGGAGGAGGCGGTGCGCGTGGCGCAGCTGCAGGGTCTCGCCGTGGGCCTTGTGTCGTACCTCACCGACATGGGCCTCCCCGCCACGCTGAGGTACCTGCTGGAAGAGGTGCGGGCCGCCGGCGTGCAGATCCGCAGTGGAGCGTCAGAGGGAGAGGAAGCCATCCAGCTGATCATGCAGCAGCAGCAGCCGGGTTCCTCCAGCCGCCTCCAGGACGACGTACTACCACCACTACCGGCCGCGCCGCGTGCAGCCACCCCTGGATCCGGATCCGGATCCCTTCCCGCCACCGCGGCCAGCGGCGGCGGCGCTGCTGGGTCGGCGGCGGCGGCGGCAGCGACCCACGGGTCGGCCAGCGATTTCGGCGGGCTGCTGGCGGCGGTTCCCTCCGACAAGGCCTCCGGAAGGCTGCGATGCCGGAGCCGAAAGTGCGCCAAGCTGTCGAGGTGCACCGCAGGCGGAAGCTGGGAGGGCGGTAGCGTCGGCGGCGGCGACGGCGCCGGGGGCAGCTCGCCGGTCTCGGCTCGCTGTCATGGGCGTGGGAGTGGGCCTGAGGATGCGGGCGGGGGCAGGAGCAGGAGCCGGACGGCGCGTGCGGCCGCCACGTGGCGGTCCGTCTTTTGGGGCTTCGAACCGCCGATGGAGGCGCGCTTCGAGAGCTACCTGTACGATAAGACGAGCGTGGTGTGCGGTACTTTGGCCGCGACCGCGACGGCGGCCACGGCGGCCTTGACCTTCGGCCTGCTGGCGCCGCCAGCGCGGGTGTCGGTTGCGCAGCGGGTGCTGCGGGCGTTGCGGAGGCGGCAGCCGGGCGGCGGCAACAACGGCAGCGGAGGCGGGTGCGCCGCCGCCATCGGAAGTGGCGGCGGCGGCGGCAGTGCTGGTGGTGGTGGGCTACGGCGGTCGGCTTGTGGCGGTCTGCCGGAGACTTTGCGGCGGTTGGGCTGGGCGGCGGGGCTGCCCCTGGCGCTGCCGGCGGTGCTGCTTGCCCTGACGGCGTTCTTCCGGCGTGCCCTGCGAAGCGGCCTGAGGTGAGGATGACACCGGAGCAACGAGCGCGCACACCTTCCAACCCCCCGTGTTAGTTCGGGGCCACGCACTTGTATGTATCCTGGGCGGGTAGTATCCGAGGCAGGTAGGCAGGTGTCTGCTGACTGACTGACCAACTGACTTGACTGGGCGCCGATCGTGCCTGGAAAGGTCTATCCTCTGCCCGTGCTGGCTACATAAGCACCAAAACGACATCCTCGACCTCCATCCACCAACCTCAGGCGGCGGGAGGCGCTCGTCCGCTCTTGTCACTGCGCCGTACTGGTGCTGATCTTCGTGTACGGCCAGTGTACGGCGGACGCATCAGGCAGAGCGCCGCAGCTGGTGGGACCGCTGATGGCGCTGCTGGTGCTGCTGCAGCCGGCGTCCTGCGGCGTGAGTGTTGTGGCAAAACCCACGCAACGCAACCCACCCGTGTGTGGATGGGCGGCGGAATGCGGGATGGGGGGTGGCGTGGAGGTCTGCTGCATTACGTGGTGGTGTGTAGATGCCGTGTAGATGGAGAGTCATCACTGACGAGTACAAGGGGCACCACGTGCGCACGTGCGCTCGCGTGTTGCCCCCATGGCAAGACATACCGGTACCTTTGCCCTGCGTTCACACACGGATTCTAGAGAGAGATGAGCCAGCTGGCGCGATGGCATCTCTTTCCATCAGGCGGCGCGCGCGCAGGAGGGAGGAGGGGCCCCCCAGGGGGGACCTCGGGTCACCGGCGGCGGCTCGTGCGGTGCCCAGCTCCGCCGTGCCAGCTGCTGGCGCAATGGCGTCAGTCAGTCAGTCAGTCAGTCAGTCAGTTGAGATATCTTGTCAACCGGCCGCGACCTTGTGCTGCGCTGCGCGCGTCCAGCTGCGCGCGTCCGTCCGTCTGTCCGCACAAAGTAGATAAGTCCAGCAAAAAACGGCGCCCATGTGCCGACCGACATCGTGCCCAGCAGGCGCCCCCCGGCGGGTGCCCAGCACGCGCCCCCCGGCGGGTGCCCAGTGCTCCATTCGCCGCCGCTCTCGGGTCCGGACGTCAGGTCATGCCTGGTCATGCGCGCCGAGAGCCCCCATGTGCTGGCTGGCTGCTCTTAGGCTGAACTGGCCTGCACCTTCCTGCCTTCCCTCCCCCCTGCATGCCCACGCACCTGTGCTTGCATGCACGCAGGTCCGCTTCCTGTCCTACTACCTGTGCTGGGCCCTGGATGCCATGCTGACGTGGATGACGCTGCTGGCGCCCGCGACCAGCTGCGCCTCCGGCCGACCGCTGGGTGAGAGGACGTGGCTTGCGATGCGCGCCGGCGCCAAGGTGGGGTCCCTCCTGGTGGCATCCATGGCGCTCGGGGCGGTGTTCGACTTGCACCACCGCCGGTGCTTCTTGCGGGCGACGCACCAGCAGGCGCCACGAGAGGCCGCAGGCGGGCGCCGCCAGCAGCAGCAGCACAATGTCGGCTGATGATTGCAGCACCTGATGAACACTGTCCGGCAGCGTCAGGGTGGGGAACGTGTTTTTAAGTGTGGGGGAACGGGGGGGGGGGGGGAGGTCGCATACGGGGGGGGGGGGGTTCCTGCGACGAGCGCAAAGGGCCCCACGGCCCAACTGCACAACCTTAGCCTGTCATGGCGGGCGGCACTGGAGGACCGATACGCGGAGAGGGGCCGCTCCGTGGCGGTTGTGCGCTCTGTAATTCGTCAAACGGCCTCCTGGCCGTGCGTGCGCGCACAGGCTGGCATGAATATAGTGGCATCCGGGCGTTTGTGTGTTCGTTCCACGCTTCCGCAGCATGGCATATTGGCATTCGTCTGTGCGACGCGTCACACCAGAGAATTTCGGAGGAGAGCGGGAGAGCGTTGCAGACGCCAGGTAGGCGGGGGTGGCGCCAGGTAGGCGGGGGTAGGCGGGAGAGCGTTGCAGACGCCAGGTAGGCGGGGGTGGCGCCAGGTAGGCGGGGGTAGGCGGGAGAGCGTTGCAGACGCCAGGTAGGCGGGGGTGGCGCCAGCAGGGTACCCCCTCGGCAGGCTACTTTGCGGTATGCCAGCAGCGGGTGCAGCCGAGGTGCGAGTCGTCCGTGCTTCCTGTCTGGTGCGGCTGTGCAGGCGGAGTACTTGCTTACCTGTTGGAGTCATTCAGGATGTTAGGCCACTGCTGTAATGGTTGGCTCGGGCCTTGGCTGCACGGGTGCTGGGCTCCCCTGGGTGGCGCCAGCTTACGAGCATTCCGGCTTTTGGGGGGGGGGGGACGCGCGAGATGCTGCTGGTTGACCCAAGCCTCCATAAGGACGGGGCGCCATATCTGTTCGGAAGCGCACAGATGGCGATGGTGGGTTGTGAGGAGTCGGTGGACGTGCGCTGTGCGTGCAGAACCTGCGCCAAGAGTCGAGTAAAACAGATGAGGTCGTTGGCTCCGAAGCCGGAACACCCCGTTGTGCTGTGGCCGGTGGGTGCCCTTCCTCAGGAATTTTGCCGGCCTCTGGATTTGCTGTCTTATTCCCATGTAGGTCTTCCGTTGACGTTTTATTCGGACCCTAGGATTTGGCTCACGCAACACTTCTCCCAGCCCACGCATCATACTTCTTAACGTTGAAACAATTGTAAAAGAGAAGATGATGCCTGTCCATGTCATTTTGAAATCGGCACCGGGCTTTATTGCTGAAATGCGGTAATCTTGTTACCGTTGTCCTAAACGATAAGCTGGATCACGGCAACAGACCGGCGACGCTATGCCCTACGTATGCTGTCACACTTTGGACTATGCAGCTGCTCTTCGGTGGCAGTTAAAAGATGTTCCGAGTACACGCCTACCTGTCGATACTTTGGATCCAGTTGGATCCCTTCGGAGCAAGACCCCGCCCCGCGCACGCAGCGGGTCCGCCTGCTGGCCAAGGGCACTTGGACCCGACACCCGAGCCCGGGCGGCTGGCCAGCAAGAAGCACAGCTATGCGACGTATATATACGAGGCCGCACTGCAGCTTATCATGGCTGGGACAGGGAAACATCAGCTCGTTACCAATCGATCTCGCGACGCAGCTCTGGCGGTCGGTGCTGCGGTCAGTAGCGACGCCGATGTTTGCATGCCGCCATAGATTTGCAGCGCTGCACAGGTAGGCCCCACCATGAGCGCGGGCCCCAGCAACCAGCCGCTCTTCGCAGCGCACGCGCCCCGGCAGCGCTGAGCCGCTGACATGTCGGTGAGTAACGGGCATTAAGGCGGCTGCCGCGCGCTGGGAGCTGTCCTCCCCAAAGGAGCGCTCGTACGTCCTCGTTGGGGCTCGCGCCCTGCAGTCCTGGGGATGCGTTTCTGCCCTCTCCGCGCCCAGCGCGCGGTGATGCGATCGCAAAACAACTGGACCCACGGCGCTACGTAGCACGATGAACACCGGCTGGCACAATGCATCTACACCTGCTGATACAATGCACCGCGGAAATATATAGGCGATTGCGCCTGATTCATAAAGGCGTGCACAAGATTATGCCGGGTGCGATCCGGGGTATACCCGGCCTACCCAGCATGTATGCGCGTGCGGAGGGTTCACTGTGGAAAGGTTTCCAACATGCAACTGCTGGATCTTTCCGCTTGGTACGTTGCTTTGGGAACTGGGCAATCGATGCCCTAGCTCGTAGCTATTGTATATCTGTATTTTGCAGTGGCAGCATGCGACGAGTGCGACGATCGACTGCTGCCTGGTCTGGTGCTGCTCCCAATGCAGGCCTAGCAATGAAGCGTTCGGGCTTCGGGGTGCATATTCAGCGGGAGAGATGTCGTTGGCGTTTGAAATCCTGTTGTGGTTGGTCTGTTGGCCTGTTGGCTGCATTCGTCTGTTGGGTGGCGGCCGTGAGTCACCGGCACGGCGCAAACAACTGCGGTAGGTTAGACGCGCTTCTATCTTAGGGTCGACTGTGCTTTTGTCCAAACGGCAACTGACTGTAACTACTGTGCTGCTCGATCTCACTTTTGCTAGTGTCGCTGAGGCCGCATGCATAGAAACCGCGCGGGCGCGGCTTGTCGTTTTGCAAGTCATCAGGATCTCGGAGTGTTATTGTCCTGCTGTTTCTTGCAAGGTTCAATTTGCCGTTGCTACCCGATGCATATTGCGAGATAGAATACGAGACGTTGGAGGAATCGGCCTTGTGGCTTGCTTACCTGCTGCGTCACCGGATGCGGCCTTATGTGCCCCTCGGGACGTGAAAGGGACACTTGTAGGGCACTCATAGCGTGTTCAGGTTACTGCACGGAGCCATTTGCTCCGCGGAGCAATATACCAACCAATTATGAGGTCCTGAAAGCAACGAATGTATGCCTGACCTGTAGTTATGTCCGACTCAACAGAAGAGCAAAAGCAGGAGCCCCGACCTGCCGGCCAGGCCCTAGCCTCTCGCCTGGCCCTCACAACCTTACCTCTATGCCTCGCCATGAAACTCCGGCTGCCCTTTGCAAGCCAGGTGCGCGCGCGCATGCGTCCTTACGTGAAGAATCCCTTGCGCTCGGCTGCCATTCACTGCGCCCACCCGCCGGCTTCGCAACGTATTTTTCGCCGCCCTACTTCCTTACGTTCGCGCCTGGCCGTCGCAGATGCGTCCCGTGCACACGATGCTGGCAGCTACATGGCCGCTCGTGCTGCTGGCCGGCATGCGCGGCGTGAGCTCGCCGGCGCGTCCCAAGCGCCTGATGTTCCGCGCGGTCGGCGCGATGCACGCCGCCGTGATGGCGCTCGCGCTGGTTTGCGTGTCTCTTCGCGGCAGTCGCTCGCGATGCTTCCGGACCGTGGAGGCGGTGCTGCAGTGGCACGGCATCTTGCTGCAGGCGCTCATCACCGCGCTGCCGTTTCCTCAGGTTTGAGTGGGGCGATGGGAGGTGGTACCGCCGACCCATGGGTCATGCATCTTAGGAACGAGCCGCAAACTCGTTTGACTTTTCCTTCTGTGATCGGAGTTGTGTGCTAAGGTTTCGTATTAACGTCGGACGGTATCGGGTATACCTATTCACCCCCTGAGATGAACCTCAGCTCATCATGGACTGTCATTGGACCCAATTTATCAAGACATGTCACAGCCGAATTGTTAAACGCGTAGTTGCATGCCGGTTCAACGTTTTGCCGGTTCAAGCAATGCCTGCGCTGCCTGCCTTGCTTGAATTGCGGTTTGCTGTCGCTCGGGGCACTCACACGGCGCGTCGCACTCCTGCCGACAGTCCGCAGCATGACACCCCCACACGCTGCTAACGCCGTCTCCTTCTCCGCTAGCTGCGATATTTTCTTTTTACCCCACGCGCTGCCGTCGTCCCCCGAGATCCCCAAAACCCAATCCCAAAACCCAAATCCCGATCCCAACGCCCTGGAACCCACACACAGGCGTCTTCTCTGTGGCGTATGTTTCCGCCGCCGTGCCTCCACGCGCTGCTGCGCTTCGCCTGCTCGGTGGTGGCGCTGCGGCTGGGCTGCACCGTGGTCTCCGCCGTGCTCACCGCGCCGGCCCCCTCCCAGCTGAAGCCGCTGCTGCTGAAAACAGCGCAAGACGTTTCGCCTGTGCCAACCTTCCCGGGCTTCGCCAAAGCGCCGACCACACCCGCTGTGGCTGGTACCTCTTCCGGCCCGGCGGGTGGCAACGCCGCCGCGAGCGCTTTTGCCAACAAGGGTTCGGTCGGCGGCGGCATGGGCGGCGGCGGCGGCGGCGGCTTGGTGCGGCTGGGGGGCCTGGAAGTGCGGCTGCTGTTGGCGGCTGCAGTGGGCGGTCTGGCGGCGTGGGTCATGGACCTGGCGCTGACGGCGGCAATGGCGCGGCTGCACGACGCACTGCAGCTGGTAAGTCTGTTTAGGCATGGCGGCGGCGATGTTGGTGCGTTGGAGGTATTAAAGAAGAAACCGCAGCGGGACGGGACGGAGGGATGCTGGGAGGGCCTTCTGCAGTGGCTGCGTTGTTGGCGCATCGTTGACCGTGTGGCGCACGGCATGGCGGTGAATCCTCGGTATCCCCCGGGATCAACCGAGTTGGACTCGATTGACGACGAGTGTATAAAAGGGCGTGAACGAGACTTCGATGTGTTTGCAGGTGTACTACCAGGTGTACTACCTGTGCGTGTGCTTTTAGGGGTGGCGTCGCTTTGCGCTTGTCGCTATGGAGAAAAGCGCCGATGCCCGTGCGGCACTGCGGTTTTCCTGCACTAGTTGCACCTGCCCGCCTGTCGTCGCGTGCGCCGCCTTACGTGCGTGCGCAGCCTACCTGCCTCATCCCTGTCAAGAAAGCGAGCACTGCTGCTCGCACCGCGTCAGCACCGCGTCAGCAGCAGCGGCTCCGTGTTGCGGTCCACCATAATAAAAAATGCGCATGTGTGGTGCGGCGCTCTCCATCGCTGCAGCTTCGATTGCCGCTGCTGCGCTGCTGTCGAAACCGCACTGCACAGGGGACCCGGCGGATGCCGCAGCAGGGGAGCGCCAACCGCACGACCGCCAGCGACGGCGGCCAGAAAAGCGGTGGAGCCGGCGGATCTGCGGAAAGGTGCGTTGCGCGGAACTGTGGACGACCCGGGTGCTGTGGGTGTGCTGTGCGGTCCAGGAAGCGCTCGGTGCCTTGCGCCTGTTTGCCGTGCTCATTGCGTTGACCGCATCTATCTTGAGCAACTGTACTTGGGGCAGCAGCGCCTCTACGACGATGTTGGTGATAGCTGCGGTTGGGGCACGCAGGAGGGTTGAGGTATCGCGGCTGACAGGGTATAAGAGGAGGACGCGTGTCTTGCAGAGCAGCTTGGTGCGTGTGAGCAGGCCGGGGGGAGCGGCGACTTGCCGGCTTGGGGAAGCCGCGAGGAGGCACGACCGGCGGGCTTGCCAAGGGCGATGATGACATGGGGGAGAAAGGGGCATATGTCAGGATAGAGGATTGTTGCCTCATGCTCTGAAGGTGGAGGTGTGTACTAACCATAATGGGCTGTGGTGCCAAAGGCACGGCATGGATATGCGCAGGGCAAAAGACGCACGACGCCACTGTCGTCTTTCTTCGAGGGCACGGAATGGCCTGGAGACGCCCGGACCCCGCGCCCGCGCCCGCTCCTTTGCCAAATCCCAGCCGCCCGGTCTGGTCCGCAACACCCGACTGCGCTCCGTCGTGCCCTGCTATGTGCCTTGTCCCTTTTGCCCCCTGCTGCAGCGCACCCGTTGCGCTACGAGGCAACAACCCAACGCCCAGGAGCGCTCGTGCGCCATGCGAGGGCCGGAGGGAGGCGGTGGCGGCAGGTGATGCGGAGCGGCCAGCAAGCTGTCGCCTTCATCCTTTTTTCCATATACGTTTGCCGCACATGGTTGCCGTACATGTTTGCTGCACATGGTTGCCGCACATGGTTGCCGTACATGTTTGCCGTACACGGAAGGCATACGATGCAGGTTTGTGTGTGTGTGTGTGTGCGCGCCTTGTGTCAACAACAACCCGGGGGCTTGAGGACCACGCTTGTCAACTGGCGTCATCTCGATAACGTTCCGCCTGCTCCCCTCACGGCGCGTTGGTCCCCTTACTTTTGGCTTCCAGGTGCGGTGGCGGTTTCGGAGCTCCCAAGCCCGCCGCCAGCAGCGGACCTCCACGCCACCAGTGGCCCACCTTCCGCCGGTCGCGTCACTGCCGCCGCCGCGGAGGACGACGATGCCTTGGCGCCGCCATCCCGGCCACGGCACGAGCCGAGCGACGCGCGGCCACCGCCGCCGCAGCAGCAGCTGGAGGCAGCTCCGGAGGGGGAGCGACCCTCGGGTCGGCGTTGCAGCCGCCACCCGTCCAGCAACCCGGAGTTGTACCGTGCTGCAGAGCCGCCGGCGGAGGGCGCGGGACAGAGCTTTGCGGCGCTGGAGCCAGCCTCGCCGCAGACACTTGCCTGGGTCGGCGGATTGGGGGACATGAGCTGGACGGGCGGCGTCAGCGGCGATGGCACCAGCGGCAGCGGCGACGGCGCCAGCCGCGGCGGCGGTGGCAGCAGCAGCGGCGACGCCGACACTCCGCATCACTCGTCTCGCAGGCGTACCCGGTGCGGCACAAGCGCGGCGACGGAGCTGGGGGCGCCGCCACCTCCGCAGCGCGCGGGGGCGACGGCGGCCGGGATTCCGGGCGCTGGAGCCGAGCTGGGCTCTGCACAGCCGCAGCAGCAGGGGGCAGATACGCCTCCGCGGCTGGCCAGCGGCAGCAGCATGCCGGAGCCCGTTGCGGCGCCGCACTGCTGCCTGCAGCGACGTCGTGAGGAGGACACGCCCGCCTGCACCGCAGCGCGGGCGGCGGCCTCGACGGCCGCAGCGGCAGGAGCAGGAGCACCTGCGGCAGCCGCTGAGTCGCCGCCGCTCGAGTATGCTTCGCCCTGCGTTCTGCGTTCGCCGGATCGGGAGGACGCGGCCTCAGTCGCTGCCACACGCCGCGACCTGGCTCCGGAGCTGAGGTTGGACCTGCCGCCGCCGCCGCCGCCGTCACTGCCCGGGACGTCGCTGCCTGCCACATCGTCGCCGCCGCCACCGCCACCACGCGAGGCGGCGGTGCCTGAGCCCGGAGGCGGCGAGCGGCTGTGGTCGTTCGCCGCCACCGCGCGGACGCAGCAGGTTGGGGCCGCTGCGGATCCGCCGGTGGCGGCGGCGGCGGCGGCGCCGCCGGCGGGCCGGCGGTCGGTGTTGTACAACTCCCCTGTTCGGCAAATCACGGTTATGTTCAAGGCAAGTGCGCAGTGAGCGTGCGTACTATGTATGCGCTCCTGTGCACATGTTGTTACGGTGCTTGCCCCGCGTCAAGACACCCGACCATTAAACAGACATACCAAATGACCCGGTGCGTGCGGACGAGTGCGCAAATATTCATTTCTGCCATTACATCTACAAGCCTTGCTGCCTGCTCCGTAGTTTCCTGCCAACCCCTCTCCTATACTAATATTCATTCCAAGTAAGCCTACCTTGCTGTCTGCTCCGTATTCTCCCCCACGCCAACCCGCCCCGCTTACGCAGCTGGACAGCCCTCCCGATGTGCCGTACGAACGAGTGGCCACCTCGCTGACCGCCGCGGCGCACACCGTCGTGGACGAGGTGATGGGCGGGCTGCGGCGCGAGGGGCCCGACGCCGCTGACGCTGCTGTCGCTGACGCGCCGGCGGCTCGTCGGCCGAGCGCCGGCGGCAATCTGCCGCCGCGCCGGTGGCTGAGCCACACGACCCAGGTGCACTGCCTGCGCGGCTGTGTGGAGATACTGCTGAGGCTGCAGGTAAAGGCGGGGGAGGGGCGGGCGGGACGGAAAGAAGAGGCACGGGGCGTGCGTAGTGGCACGCAGGGATGCATGCGTGCCTGCGGCTTTGCGGCTGCGTCATGTCGCGTTGTCGCGTTGGTCTGTTCGGCTGCTGTGCGAAGCGGCCAGGAAACGCCGGCGGCGCACGTGCTGTGCTGTGCTGTGCTGGCGACCGTTTTGTTGCTGCATCGGGTATGGAGAAACGAATACAGAGAAAGGCAAATGAAGCCCGCGCGAGGACAGCGAGCGTCCGCGTCATCCTCTCCATGCACACACATAGCACTGCCTGGACAGCGGTCACACTGCCAGTGGTAGTTGACGAGCCCAGCAGAAGCTAGACCACCCAGCTGCCGCCTGATTCATATCTCAACGAAGCGCCGCTTGCTCCCGCTCCCCCCTCCGCAGTATGAAGGCGATGATCTGCAGGAGCAGGAGCTGGCCGGGGCGCTGACGGGGCTGGAGCGAGAGCTGCGGCAGCGGGCGGCGGTCAGCGGCAGCGGCAGCAGCGGCTCCGAGTCTGAGTCGGCCGCCGGCCAAAGCAGCGGCCACGGCAGTAGCAGCCGAAGCGCCGCGCCGCCTGCGGCAGATGTCGAGTCCCAATATCCGGTGAGGTGGTATCCGGTGGGTTGGCTGGGGTGGATGGCGTCAGGGAATGTGGGGGTTTGCGGTGGCGGTGCGTGGTATGGCGGAATGACGTAACATGTGCGCCAGGCCAGGCGCACGCGGCTGGCGCAAGTGCGTTGTGTTTCCGCCATGTAATGATGGTTGATATTCGGTTAAATGGATGAGGGCGGTCCCATGCATAGCTGGCGGGGTGCCTGTGGTGTGGTTGTCCGAACGGATGAGTGACCCACCCACCCACCCATTTGTAGCACCGCGAAATGACGTTTGTTTGCGTGCTGATCGTAAGGTTGTGCGATTGACATAATGCTTGTATGCACATGGTTGCCTGTCCTTACACTGGTGGGAAGCGTGCGTACCTCGCCTAAAACCATAAAACAAACCTAAAACCCCAAAAATCCTCCCTCGCCATCGGTGTAATTTCGTGGACTTGAACTGACTCTGCCCCGCGGCTTCATTTTCCCTGCGCCCGCCCTTGCACCCGCCCGGCCGCCAGGTCATTGTCCTCCAGCACCCGCCAGTGGCGCCGCCGCCGGGCTCGCCTCCTGATCCCCTCGGCACCGCCGCCACGACTTCTGTCCAGCACCCACCGTCGGCCACCATTCTGCCAGCAGCAGCCGCGCCCGACACCGCCGCCGTTGCCGCTCCGGCGCTAGCAGCAGCCGGCAGCGGCGGCGGTGTCGGCGGTGTCGGCGCTGCCGGCCAGGAGGCGCTGGTGAATGTGCGTTTCGCCACTGCCCTGCCCTTGGTAGCCTACATGCACCCGCCAGTCCTGGCCGCAACGGTGGCGACCTCCCCGTTTGGCACTGCCACAAGCGAGGATAGCGGCGTCTTCGCGAGCGTCGGTGGTTTCGGCGCCGGTACCGGGGCTGGCGAGCCGGCGGTGGCGGCGAGTTGGCTTGTCGGCCATCAGCAGGCGCCACACGCTTCCGTGGCTGCGCAGCCGGGCGGCGGAGATGGTGGTGGCGATGCTGGCGGCGGCGGCGGATTGGTGGGCGGGGGAGGAGCGGTTCTACCGCCACCGCAGCAGCTGCTGAGGATCATGGAGCCCTGGAGCAGCGCCGACTGCAGCGGCTACTTCTCACCGAGCCGCGGCGCGAGCGGGCATGGCAACGGCCGCGGGGGCAGCGCCAACGGCGCCGCCAGCGGCGACGTCAGCAGCGGCGCCGTCACCGACAGCACCCGCGGCAGCGATCCCGGGGCCGCGAGTGCAACTGGCGCCGTCCACAGCGGCCCACGTGGCCACCACCGTGTCAGCGCAGGTCCCCCGCTGCTTTCCATTCCGAGTGTGGAACTGGGTACGCCTGCAAGCCAGCAGCAGGCGCTGTCGAGGAGCGGCTCGGCGGCCAAAGCGGCGGACTGGGCCGCCGCGGTGGCGGAGCCGCCCCTAGCCGCCGCGATACTGGGCGGCGGAGGCCCCCCTGAAGCCGCAGCGCTGCTGCTCCTGGAGGCTGCTGCCCATCAGCAGCACCATCACCATGCCGCCGCGTCGCAGCACCGTTTCCGGAGGCGCTCCGTCGTCACCAGCGGCGCCGCCAGCAGCGCCGAAGGCGGCGGCGCGGCTGGATCGGCGGGCGAAGGCCATCGCCGGCCCCCGCGCCGACGGAGGACGTTTGACGCGTCGCACTTCATCGCCCGGGGTGGCGGCAGTGATGGCGACTCGGGCGGCCAAAGCAGGGCCTGTCCGCCGCACGGTGCGCAGGCGCCTGCGGACCGCCGGAAGCTCGGCGGCAGCGCTGCCGCCGGAGGTGCCGCCAGCGGCGGCGGCGGCAGCGGGGCTATCCGTTACCATCCGCAGGGGCCGGAGGAAGGCGCCGAGGCATCTGCAGCCCTCGGGCAGCCGCCGGGAGCCGCACTGGGGCCAGCGGCGGCAGCGCAGCCTGTTCCGGAGAGCCGTGCGGGACAGGGCGAGGGCCTGGGTTGGGAGGAACGTCCGTCGCCCGCGGCCAACCCTGCGTCCGGGCACCAGCGCAGGAGCAGCGCCCGACACCGCCTGGCCTCGGCGCCGCCGGGGGCGCTTGATCTGCTGGCGCCTTTCGGGCCCGATGATCCCCTGGCGCTACCTGCCAAGCAGCCGGCGCAGCAGGGCCTTCCGCAACACCCCCGCCAGCACTACCACCACCATTACCATCGCCCCCAGCACGAGCAGCTGCTGATACACGACCACAAGGACCCGGAGCAGCAGCACAGCCCCGATACGGCTCACCACCAACACCAGCATCACCAGCACGTCCGCCGCCTGAGCGACTCACTCCGCACCACCGACCCGGCGGAAAGGCCGCCTCCGTCGCCGCCACCGCAGCGAGGCAGCCTCCCGCCGTTTGTGGCTGCGGCCCCGGCCTCGCCGTCGCGACAGTGGGCGCTGCGGCCGCCGGAGGTGATCCTAGAGGATGTCGTGGTTGAGGGCGTCGCGGAGTCGGCGATGTCGCTGCTGCCGCTCTCTGCTGGTGCCTTTGCAATTACCCGCAGCAGGACGGCGGGCGGCAATGGCGGCGTGCGTATCGACCTGTTCTTTGACACGGATGCCCCCATAGTGGGCGGGGCAGGCGGACGCACCGACGGCAGCGGTGGATCCGGTAGCAGCCAGGACAGCAGCGGCGGGCGCGGCAGCGATGGCAGCAGCGATTGCGGCGGCGGCCCCGAGCAGCGGACTCTGCAGCAGCAGCCGCTGCAGGCCCCACCGCCCTCCGTGGACGTGCGTGTAGTTGTGAAGCAGCACGGGTCGGTGGTGGCGGAGGTGGAGCGGCTCACGGTGGGCTACCCCAGGGGGGTGAGCGTCAGGTGGGTACATGCCGGTACTTGCCGGGACAGGCGGGGGGGGGACAGGGAGTAAGGGGAAGAGGCGGGCGGAGGGACGGGAGCAGGCGGCAACCTCGCGCGTTGGTCGGAGCGTGTGCCTGCAAAGTGGAAGGGTGATCTGCAGCGTGGGGCCATGAAGGGTGATCTGCAGCGTGGGGCCATGGGAACGGGGACGAGGCGGAGCTTGGTCGGAAGCCGGAAGCCGGCCTACAGCTGCCTTGAGCGATGCACCGGAAGGCAAGTCCGTCCGGCCATGCGGGCCCGTGCTTGTCCCTTGCGGTGGTACCGGTAGGTGGAGGCCCAAGGGCGAGCACCAGGCCTCTCTCAAATCCCCTGCTGTCACCGCTGCATGCGTGCCGGCGGTGGCGCCCATCTCCCCATGCCCTTCAGTTCTGATGGTGCGCCGTTCTGAAGTGTGTCTTGTGTGCGCCCTTGCCTGCTGCAGACTGGACCTGTCGGGCATCGAGGAGGGCAGCGCGGCGCTGCTGGTGCTGCCCTATCCACAGCCGGTGGGCAATCAGCCGGCCGCGCAAGCCCAGGCGGTGCTGGAGGCCGAGGCGCCGGCGGCAGCCCTCCTTTACACCCCCCTTGCGATCGTGCCGCCGCTGGTAGCTTCGGAGCTGCGAGGCCTGATGCACGAGATGCAGCGCGCCGCCGCCACCGGGCCCCGACGCGCTGACCCACGGGTCGTCCGCGCCCGCGCCTTCACGCACCACTTCTCCGCGCTCGTGTCGGACATTGTGTCGCTGCTGCTGGGCTGCGAGAGGGTCGCGGAGGAGGCTGAGGCGGTCAGTGCCGCCGGAGATGGCGGCGGCGCCGCACCAGCGGCCGACAGCCGCTCTGCTGCGGCCTTCTTGGTGCGGCGCCAGGAGGAGCTGCGGGTGCTGGGCATCGGTCTGGTGTCATACTTGATCGAGATGGGCCTTGTGGCCACTGTACGGTACCTGCTGGACGAGGTGCAGAGCGCAGGTGGGACCCGGGCGGGGGTGATGGGTGAAGGACAGGTGATAGGTGAGGCATGGCGCGCGCAGAAGGTGCCTCGGCAGCGCAGGCTTTGCACGCACGTGTGTACCCAGCTGGGACTCACCTGAATCTGAAGGCCATGCACCATGCACGCCGGACTGATGAGCCGAGGGATGCTGATGGGTTTTCCATCGCCCTCCGTGGCATTCGCACCCTTCCCAGGCGCTGGCGCGTCGTTCATTGCCGTCCTCGACAACGACGTGTTTCCGTCTTTCAGCCCCTGGCTGAAGCTATCGGTACTTGCGTGCGCACCTTTTCAGCTGTACACAGCCTGACGGCCACCGTGCGTTCCTTTGCTGTTGCATCTGTTGCTGTCGCACAGGCGTGGAGATCCGGAGCGGTGACCTGGTCGGGGAGGAGGCGGTGCGCCACATCCTAGGGATGTCGCTGGGGGAGGGGCTGTTGTCCTCGCCGAACCAGCAGCGAGAGCAGCAGCAGCAAGAGCAAGAGCAACGCGGGACTCCAGAGGCCGGGTCGGGGGCAGCGGGCAAAGCTGCCGCCCAACTGGAGACGGCGGGTCGCGCGGTAGGGCCGCCGGACGCCGCCTTCCGAGTGCCACCGCCAACCATGGGTCAAGGTGGCGGCGGCGGCGGCGGCGGCGGCCTGCACGCCCCCCGAGGCGCAAGCGGCGGCCCAGTCGCAGCGGATCATCATCAGCAGCAGCAGCAGCAGCAGCCGCAAGAGCAATGGCAGGGCGACGGTACACCTTACACCGCCGGCGGCGCAAGCAAGCGACCCAGCAGCAGTAATGGCAGCAGTAGCCGCATCCGGCCTGGCTTCGACACTGTGGGTGACGCGGCCATTGCCGGCGGCCGGCCCGCGGCTCCCGGGCTGCGGGAGGTTCTGCTGGGCTTCCGCTCGCCCGACCTGGAGCGCCGCTTTCAGGCGTTTCTGGGCAGTGCGTCGCGGTGGCAGGAGAAAGCCATCTCCATGGCCCTGCCGGCGGCCCTGCCGCTGGTGCTCTCCATCCTGGCAGTGGCAGCGGGCCCCGACGCAACGGGCTCAATGCTTCTGGGCGGTGGGAAGGGCGCCGCGGTGCTGATGGACGGTGGTGGGCGTTGCGGCGGCGCCAGCTGCATCAAGGGCGATGTCGGCGGTGACGGCGGCGGCGGCGGCGGCGTGCAGGCGCTGATGCCGCTGCGGCCGGTCGTGGACTTGCTGCCGGTGGCGGTGGCGGCGCTGGGGGTGGCCGTGGGTCTGCTGTCACTCCCCGCGGCGCTGTGCAGGGCAATCGTCCCCGACGAGGCCCCGGGCGTCGTGATGCAGCGGTGAGGGCTGCGCTTTGTGCCTCCCCCCGCAGGCAGGCATGCGTGTGACCTAGAGCCAGCGCGAAACCTCTGCTTGCGTCGTGCTAGATGACGGAAGCACTCCGAAGCGGCAGCAGTGCTTCCGTCCATCCAGCGGCAGCAGTGCTTCCATCCATCCCCCCCCACACACGCGGCATGCAGTACTGCCACAGTCCAGTCCCAACAGTTCAGGCAAGAGGCGGCTGCGGCACCGAGCGGCCGGACGCCGCATCCGGGGCGTCCTGTCCTGTCATGTCCTGTCATGCCATGTCACGGCATGTCACGGCATGGCATGGCACGTCGCTGCCCGCGCGCTCCTGAAAACACTCCCGATCCCGAATTCCCGATCCCTGGGGCCCCAGGTGCCGCGAGGTGGTGGTGCGGCTGGTGCACTTCGCCGCAACGGCCCTGCCGGTGGTCTTCGTGTGGATGACGTCGCGGCCCCCGACCGACCCCCTCATGTGGGCCGCCTACACAGTCGCGGCGCTGGTGGTGGTGCTGCAACCGGCCATGGCCTCCGTGAGTGGTGCACGCTGCTCAAATCCATTGGCCCCTCCCTGAACGATGCCACCTCTCCCCGCGCTGCCGCTCTGCTCATACAAGTTCTTGGTCTTTCTTCCTGGTCTTCGCTGTATCTGGACTTTTCAGTAGTGGGTATCTGGGCGACTGGTTGCTGCAATCCAACCAAATCCAATGCCGCGTTTCAATCCTCCCCCTCGCGCTGCGCTTCACGGTCATGCAACCCAACTGCTGCCGCCAACAGGTCCGCTTCTTGTCGTACCACATGTGCTGGGCCCTGGATCTCATCGTCCTGGGGTCGTTGGCCTGCAAAGTGGTCGGCGTGACGGAGGGGCTGCAGGGCGTCAGCGGAGCGCGGGGCGCGCCGCCGGGGGTCGCGGTCGCTGCCGCTGCCGCCGGGCTGCTGGCGGCGTCCGCTGCTCTGACAGCCTGGATCGACCTGCAATGGCGGCGAACCTTCCTGCAGTAGGCAGAGGGTGTGGGAAGGGCAATGGGCAAGGGCAGGAGGGTCAGTGGGGTATGAGGGGAATCGGTAAGGCTCCGGATGGGGAGGGCACGCGGCCTGAGGCCATGCACGCACGCTGGGGCCGGAGCGCCTGCGAGGCAGGCGGTCGGCCATGCGTGCGACTGGGCCCATGACTGGCTGGGCGTGGCGTCTCGTCGATCCGGCCGAAACCCCCCGACAACAGACATACATTTGGCGGCTGCCGACGTTGCGACGGTTGCGACGGAGGGGCGGCGGATCGCCGAGGAGTGGCCACTGTGATGTGATGTGTGCCGCCTGGATGTGATGTGATGTGATGTGATGTGGTGCGTGGCGTGTCTTCTTGCTTTCTGATGATCGTGTCAGGCAATAAAATGCCCGTTGATGCGCGGGCGTTGCTCGTGGCCGCGCTTGCTTCGTTGCCAGAAGCCAATGACCAGGTCCGTGCACGCAGGGCAGGGTGGCACCCACATTCGTAAGGCCGCTCTGGTCGGGTTGGGGCGTGCATGGTTGAACAGTCGTCGTAGCTGTTGTAGCGCTCGCACGAACCCTGGTTTTCCTACGTCCCGTTTCGTTTTTTTGTTGCCGGTCACAAGTGTGTGTTTCGTCCATTGGCCGAGACTCCCACGCACGTGCTTATTTTAGTTGCTTCCGGGTCGGCTTGGATACCGTGCGTGATTGCAAGGCAGGCCAGCCTGTTTCAGTCAGCATGCCGAATTCGGACCCAACATGCTGAATCATCTTTTGCTCAACGTTCTGGATCCCAACCATAACGTGCTAAAACCTTCTGATGCCACCAACATTTCGCACGGTGCCCTGCTTGCCGCTTTGTCGTTAAATTCTCCATTCCTTGCTTCACGACTACGAAGGAAGTGTGACCGCAAACGAAGCACCTGGTCGAGTTTGAGCTGGGTCTCTTTTAGAAGCCACCCGTGCGTCTGCCGCTGGCGGGGGAATGTGCCCTTGCGAAAGGCGTTTCGCACGATTGTTTTATACAGTCTTGCTGTTGCTTTCTCTGCAAACCCGGACGGCTGCAGAGGAGTAGACATCCAAATACATTGTCGTTGCGTATTGCGGATTCGGGACGTCAGTTGGCGGTTGTGGGAACCGTGGACCGTGTTTCGCACCGCGATTCACGAAGACACAGCACCCATCGCCCCCTGTGCATTTTGGAAGCCATATAGGCATAGTAGGTACAGCTTGTTAAGTCCGAGCGAGGCAATTAGTTAACCCCAGATATTGAGTTTTGGGGCGCTCTGCCTACAGTACTGCACGTGGAAACCATGTTATGCGTCGTTCCCAAGTTGTGCGCTGTTGTGTGAATGGGGCAAAAAAAATTTAACACGAATATCTACAAGTGTCTACTGTACTCGATAGCAGGTGAACGGACCATCGCAGGGCCACCACGGATCACCATACCGGTACAACTTTTGCTCGATGCTGTCGCCGTCAACACTGGTTCCTCTCCGCCGCCTACGCACCCCCAGGGGTCACCCTGCAGGCATGCTGACAACCAAACAGACCCGGACCGCAAAGGTGACAGCGATTGGCACCGTGGCACGGCAGCCAGCACACCCATACAGGCCCGCGCCGGACGCGCTTCACGGGTGGCTCCTGACCCGGCGGTACGAACCATGATATGAACCAAGGGCGGGAGGGCCACTGCAAGCTCCAGGCCGCCTACCTAGAACACGCACCCTGCCCGGCACCACACAGCCTCGGAGGCTCGCCGAACTTCGAACATCAACACAATACAACACAACAAGGGAGAGTAAATACCGCTGCCCTCGTTGCCCCGCTCGCTGCCTCCTTGTACCCGCAGCCCGCCAAGGTTAGCAAGCAGGTTGGTGCATCCACCCTATCTACTAATTAATTAATTAATTAATTAATTAATTAATTAATTAATTAATTAATTAATTAATTAATTAATTAATAGCGATACACCCCTTATCTACTACTGTAGCTAAGGGGTGTATCGCTGCAGGATCCGGGACTACGGCGAAAGTAACGGACCCTGGCCGGCGTCCGCTCACACACCGAACGGGAGCTGTGCCGCCCCCAGGCACGAACTGGCTGGCCACCTGGTCACGAGTACATCCGACACCACAGTCAACAGGGTGGAGACATCAAGATTATCGAATCTCTCGATACCGTCGCGCCCCGACCGCGTTAAACGCTGGCACAGGCTGCCGCTGGTTGCCGCCCGTCAAACGATGCCGCTGACGCCGCGACACAGCGCCTCCAGCGAACTTCTCCTGAATGGCGCTGACATTCTTGCAGGAACCGATGCCGCTGCCGCCCGCGCCGCAGTTGGCCGTACTGCCCTGCGTGTCGTGTCGCGTGAAGCGCAAGCAGCAAGAGCGGGGCCGGCGGCGGGGAGTGCCTGTTCACGCACGCACTCAGCGACCGCACAGCCGCCGTGCGCGCTCTGCGTGCGTGAGCACTGAACGGAAGTCAAAGCACGGGAAACGGGACAGGCAGGCCGGACAGGCACACAGAGGTCGCCGGGCAGGTAGCTGAGGAACGCAAAATGCGGGTTGGGCAGGGCCCCTGCGGCGCATTCCAGGCTGCCGTCGTCGGCGGGAGCTCCGTCTGCATCTCCGGGCCCGTGGTTGGGCTTCAGCGGTGGTCGGGGCTCGGGGGGTGTCGCGGAGGTGGAAGACACTGATTGAGTGCTTGTGTACGCGTATGTATGACGCACACGGTTGTGTCTGCTCGCTCGCTCGCTCCGGTGTGAAAGAGCACCCGCCAGCACCGAGACGCAAGACGTGATACCCCAGCCAGGCAGCGTCTTCATGATGAGGATGGTGATGATGCATCGGTTCGCGCCCTTAGCTAGCGGGACGCACCTTTCCTTGGTTCCTGGCGTCCCTCAGGCACACGTCCAGGCTGACGGCGAAACACCTGACCTGCTCCTCCTGCTCCTGCTCCCGCTGCTGCTCCTGCTCCTGCTCTGCGCCGCCGCCGTCGCCCGGGGTCCGGCCGCCGCGCGCCTGGAACTGCCACCGCCGCTGCTGATCCTCCTCTTCTTGCTGCCGCTTCTGCACTTGCAGCAGGTGCCTGCCGACCCACGGACCCGCGGGCGGCAGCTCCGACACCGCCGCCCGCTTGTACGACATAGTTGCATTCGCCGCCGCGGCCTTCGGCGCCCCATTCCAGCTGGCCTTAACCGTGGCGTTTGATGCAGCGGCAGCAGCAGCGGAGGTCACTGGAGACGAGGCCGCCCTCCCCGCGGCCATGCCCGCGGGCGGCGGCGCCGTCTCTTGGTGACCGCACTTTTCGCTGACGTGGATACATGCGCCGTCAAAGATGCTCAGAGAGGCGTCGCTGGTCCATGGCCGGCAGTCGGAGGGAGGGGCGCAGTGCCGGCAGGACCTGGACGTGGGACATGGAACATGGGAATCAAAGGAATCAGAGGAGACAGTGCGGGCAGATCAAAGGAATCAGAGGAGACAGTGCGGGCAGGACGTGGGGGCGGCAGGGCGGGCAGAGGCGTTATCAAGGGGGGCAGCAGGGCAGAGTGCGGGGGCGTGGTGCTTGCTGCACTCATCCACGGCTCTCGGCCCTTGAGGTTCATTCAACGTGTGCGCGTGCCACCTTTACAGCACGAGCGAGCTGCATTTCTGAAGGGAATGGGGTATGGTTCGCTGCCCCGCGGGAGGCAGGGGCGGCAGTCCATCGCAGAAACCAAGTGGGGCTCTCTCCCTCTCTCCCTCTCTCTCTCTCTCTCTCCCACTCACAGGTAGCAGGCCAGGTAAAGGTCGTTGTCATCGCCGGCGCACTGCTCGCAGCACGGCGCCGTGTCGCCGTCGGTGGCCGCCCCAGTGGCCTGTCGCAGCAGTCGCCCGCCGTGCGGCCTGCTGCGTGTGAGGAAGGAAATATGAGGGAGGCGCAGGACGCGCGGGGCACGCGCGACGGGGCACGGGACGCTTTAGGAGACCTAGGCAGCAGCAGCAGCAGCGGCGAGAGTCACCTGGTTGCAGGTGCGCACCGACAGCCTTCCGGCGGGTCGTTGCTATTAACGTGTTCCTAACGCTCGTACGACTATCAGCTATAAGCGTTAGCAGCTCCGCGCGGCGCACCGTGCAATTCCGCTACTTCCGGTGGATTACGGTACGCGCGCGGGTTTGGGCGAGCGAGCCAATGTGCGGCGGCCCGGCGATCGCGCCACGAACACTGAGCTGTCGCGGCTGTAGTACGTGCGGCATGTGGCTGTTCGCTTCAGAAGCGGGTGAGTTTTCCGCAGTCAGGTTATGCCGCGAGGCGGCCATATATTGGGTCTGCGGGCCCTTTCTTCGACGTCAGGGCGGGGCATACGTACGCTGAAGTGCATGACAGCATGAGGCCTGGCACTCAAGCCCGTCGTCGATACCCACTCGCTTTTCACGCCAAGGCCTGGGGCATTCGCAGCGCCCGCGACTGCCAGCCACGGCAGCTGCATCAGCAGCAGCGGCAGGAGGGTCGCGACTGCCGTCGGCATCTGCAGGGATCGACGGCGGCTGTAGGAAGATAGCACAGCAGCCATTTATCACACCGCGCGAGATGGCGCCGCTACAACGCTCAGTAGTCGAGGAAATAATAAGGAAGTGAGATGTGGTGGTTCGGGCCCGCTAAGTGGGCGGCTGCAAACCACCCACGGACGAGCTCTGTGAGCCATGACGGACGGCGACGGATCTGTGCGGACGCCAGACCAGACCGAACCGCGATATCTGTGCCCAAAGCGGAAACGCCTTGGAGCCCACCAGCGTCCGTAAATTACTCGTGCGTCGTCATCGACCGTTCAATTCGCGTGGCTGGAGCAAGGACAAAAGGGGTTGTCAGCTCGATCCATTTGGGTAAACGCGGAGGCGCGGGGGCACCACTCTGCTGCAGCAGGCAGTGGTCCACTCCATTCCGCCCTCGGTCGACAAATCTGCCCAGGTCTGCCCAGGGTGGTCTGCTGCTGCCCTCTATCTAAATCTGTAGCCGATATCAGGGAAACCATACAGGGAAACCATACAGAAAGTAGTAACTCGCATGTCGTCAAAAACCGTTCAATATAAGTCGGCGGCCAACGAGGGCCCACCAATGGGCGCTTCGAAGCACTGTAAAGAGACCATTAGCGCAAGGCAGGGCATGTCAAGGCGAGGAGCCCCAGCAATACAGGAACCGAAACGAACCGTGGGTCTGCCGACTTGATTGGTCCACGCAGATAGAAGAACCACGGGTCACAGCCCGCACCGGAAAGTGCTTACTTGCAAACCAGCCGCCAGCGTTACTGACCTCCTCTCGGGCGACTGATGGCGCACTGGATGCCTGATCATTTAGCTGATGACCAGTTCGCGTGTAGCGATAGGGCTCGCGACGATTTGCCTCGCAAACATGTTGCGGATTGCGCATCGACGTCAGCACAGACGTCAGCACGGCACACAAAGCGGCGTTTGAGGGCAGACCCCGAACAGAGGCCATTATCCGTTTATTATTACTTCTAAACGGTCGAAATATACCTGTCACCCAATGGTCCACTGTTTACGGCGCCGCTTTAGGGGCATGCGTCAGAGATATGATTGAATAATCTAAAGATAGATATTACTGGCCGTACCTGTCACCCCTGTCCCACGAGATACCTGCTGACATCATATCGTAAGCCAACCCAGACAGCCAAAGCACAAAAGAACGCTGCAAAGTCAAACGCCAGGCCAAGATTAAGGAACAATCAAGGCGAGCTCACAGCTGCGACGTATTCGCGGCCGTCCGTTACTGCAGCGGACAACTGCGAACCTTTCCTGCGTGCAGCGTTTGACACTTTGTCTTCTTCGCAGATCGAACTTCGTCATCCCTCCAAGGCATTCCGAGACGGGAATCGCTGTCGGAGGTCCACACTCTTGCAACAACGTTGGCCCGCCGCCGCCGCCGCAAGCGCCCAGCACGAGGTGGTTCGAGCCGGCTATGGCAAAGCATCGCCACCGACAAAAGGCCTGGAGTCAACGTGGCGTATCTGTTCCGCCTGAAACAGTGCAAGAGGCAGCAGGGGGCAAAGCCGACATGTCGGCGCCCCTGCCGCCAGGGCCGCTTCTTCCGCGGATCGCGCGCCTCGCGCTTGCGACGCTGCCGCTCTCCGCCGCGGTCCTTCGCCGCGGCCCGCCCGCGCTTCTGAATCTCTCCAAGGCCGTGCTGCGGTCTCTGCTGGCCGGTTTCTGGCTGCAGTCGCTGCCCTTTGGCCACACCGTCGGCAGCATCAGTGCTGAAGGCGCGGCCGCCGACAGCAGCGGCTCCGGCCGGCTGCTGCTGACGTCGCTGCCGCAGCTGGCAGTGATGTTGTGGCCCCTGCTGCTCTACACACTGCTGCGTCTCATCACATCACGCGTCGGCCTCCGCGCGAGCCAAGACAGGAGGCAGCCGTCATCCCCTTCCTCCGAGACGCAACGCCGCCGCCGCCGCGCCGAGGTTCCGTGTCCGCCGCAACAGCCGCAGCAGAGTAGTGACCTCATTCGCGAGCACTACGACGGCGCTGGCGCCAGCGGCGGCCTTCGCATCGCGCTAGGTGTGCTTTGCGCCGCGGCGGTGGCGCACTGCCTCGTGGCGGTCGCGGCCCTGAGTTGCGGCGCGCTGGGGGTCGAGGTGCCCGGCTGCCTGCTGATCCACACGGCCGTGCAGTGGCACTCGCTGCTACTGTTGCAGGCAGTCATGGAGGCGGCCGTGGCGCTCATGCGGTCGAACAAGGTGAGGAGGGTTCGCGGCCTGGCAGTGGCTGGCACGTCCGCTCCCAGTTCTGTTGGCCATGACCAGCAGCCGCGTTTACTAACCTTGGATCGTACCCATCGTACCCATCGTACGCATCGTACGCATCGTACCCATCGTACGCATCGTACGCATCGTACGCATCGTACCCATCGTACGCATCTGCACAAACCACGTGCTGACAGCACTCCGTGCGGTAAGCCTTCGCCCCTGTCTCTTGCGTGAACGGCGTGAACGGAGCCCACTGAAACCACAGCAAGGGTCTCCTCTCCTGGCGACAGTGCTGCAAAAGCTGCAAACGCAAGGGGCGGCATCACACCTCAAGTGCTGTCGTCGGGTGCATCACGCGCCGCTCTCGCTGCCGCGCCGTCCCCAGGAGTCGTCTGCGCCCGATCTTCCGGCTGCCGTACACGCCTTGCTGGGCATCGGCTCCGCCTGGCTGGCGCTGCGGCTGGCTCTCACCGCCGCGGCCCTGGCCTTTGCCGCTGTCAAGCCCGGTTGGGACATTCTGCCCGAGATCATGCAGCTATCGCCACCGGCAGCAGTAACGGATGGCTACGGCCCGCTTGGCACGCTGCTGGTTCTGCTGCAGCCGCTGCTTCCCCCGGGGTACGGCCCGGGTGCGGATCTGCGGGTGGCGGCGGCGGGGGGCATCCTGGCGGTGGCGCTGCACTGGGTGGTGCTTCGCGCGGCGCTGGTGACGGCACAGTGGGGGCTGCTGTCCATGTCGGGCCCCAAGCTCCAGGAGATTCGGGTACGTGGATGGGCTGGATGCGCGGGGCCTCATTCTTCCGATGGGCATTTATTTAGACAACATGCCTACAGTGCGTTAAGACGGGAAGCATAGGCACTGTAGGAAGTAACATGACGGGTAGTGCAGGTGATGGAGGCGAGCGAGAATGGGGTAGGTCCAGGCGAGGGGTGTGCTCTATTATTTGATCTAAATGAACCTAGACACGCGCAGAATGGTTTGATAAGGGACTTCTTGCACGCGGTGCCTTGTGCGGGCAGCATGCCAGGATGATCAGCGGAAGTTTTCCGTCCCGCGCTCCCTTCCACCCCTCGCAGGGGACTTTGCATTCGCTCTGGCAGGGCGTGACGGCGGTACTTCTGAGGCTGATGACACTTGGCATCAGGTAATACAATGCGTTGACGTTGCTCGGCGGGTGCCTTGGGGAAGTGGGAAAGCGTTCGAGGACTGGACGGGTGTAGGCGAGATTGCCTAGCTTTTCGCCCCTGCCGCTGGCATCCTTTGTATGCCACAACAGCAAAATTGTTGGTCGTCTGTGTACATTCTTTTAGTTATAGGCGCCTTTGTTGGCTCAATGAACAAAGAAAGTCGAGCACGGTAGGCAGTCGGTCGGTCAGACAGATTTGATGGAGCATGCGAGTTGAGTCTTTGCGTTTTAAGCACGGTTTTGTGGGCGGTCAGGATCAGCACAAGTCTGATCGGCAGAGGAAATCGCTCGATGCAGGCTCTTGGATCCAGAATCAGGTTTGCAAATTACCCTTCCTTAGTTTTTGCTGTTGCCTGCTCACTTATCTACAACTGTTCTTGCCTGCTTAAGTGCCTATTGCTAATTCAGGTTTGAGAGGATCAATTTTGATGCCAAAGTGCTGAACTGCACGACACCACCAAATGCCCAACTGCACAACTGCATGTCATAATGTATTGAAGAAATTTTACGTTGTGCGTCTTCGTTCTGCCATCTCAGAGCTTTAATATACTATATATAATATAAAAGGACTGCGAAGGATAGGCGGATCGAAATTGGCGGCATCCCCACATTGCGCGGGATGGCACGGCTCCACGGTCGGTCAAAATATCTTAGCATAGCCGATCTTGTGATCAACAAAGGCACTAGCATCAGGCAGGCGGCTCGGATGACGGGGGTATCATACGGTGTTGCTCAGAAGACCATTACCCGCGTCCGCAAGGGCCTAGACCCGGAGCCAGCGTGCAACAAGGGAATGTTGTACAGTAACCGCAAGATAACCCATGCGCTTCTAGCCGAGGTTCACCGGCTTTACACCAGCCCCGATACGGAGTCGCTTTACCTTGACGAGGCAGCACGCATGCTGCAGCCACTAAGCGAGCGCCGCCTCACCGCTGGAGACATCCACCGGGCGTGCAAGCAACTGGGCATTACACGCAAGCAGGTGGTTGTGTTTGTACACCCGGACGTTAAGTACACCTGGACCACCAGGCATCGCAAAATCAACCGCCCGCACGGCATCCGCTGCAGAAGCACACTATCTTCAGGGAGGCGGATCCAATGAAGCAGGACATCTTCAAGGAGACTATGCGGAGGCTCGTGACTAAGGAGATGCTGGTGTGGACGGACGAGTCTGCTGTCGTAAGCGTGTGTATCGAAGTGGGTTAGCCGGTCTCACAGGCGGGCTCCCTCATAACTGGAGCATGGCCGTGCATCCAGGGCCGGGAACTGGAAAGCGGACTGTTGCATGTGCGACGGCATGCCCATGCCCTTGCCCGTCGACACGAGTAATGGATCACTCGACTTGCGACCTACAGACATACACCAGCGCATGTTGCGTCGATCAGCATATAGTAACCCTTTACGCGTCTTAACGCATCAATACAGCGAGCGGGTACCTCACCCGTCCTTCCCCGCTTCGCGCCTCCGCCTCCGGACACTGTCGCCCTGGTACCCTCCGATGGCTCCTGTTGCTGCGGTAGCGGCGGCTGCGGAATCGGTAGCGGAAAGCTGCCCCATAACAGCTTGATCGGCTCGTTGTTGTCCGCGGCCATCGTAATGGCCTGCTGTAGATACTCGCCGGTCACGACGACCATGGGCGCGTCCCGCTTTCTGCGTGGATGCCGCAGTTCGACGGAACTGGGCTCGCCGGGCCGAAAGCCATTCAGCTTCGCGGCATTCAGGATAGCGTCGGGACTGTTGGCGATGTGCAGGCGCAGAGACACGAGGAGCTCCTCAGGATCCTGGTACCCAACATTGGGAGTCCAGCCGCGGACGATGATAGCCGTGCTGTCGGTGATGACCAGTGACCGCCCCGCCGCCTGTCGCAATGCCGGCTTTTCGACTTCGATCATCACGTCCATGCTCGCCGGCCGCTGCTGTTGCTGCTGTTGTTGCAGCAGCAGCTGCTGCTGCTGCTGCTGTGCTAAGAGTCCAGGTATGGGCAAAATGCCGACCCCAAGCGGCGCGACAACCGCTCCGGTAGCCGCGGCCGCGGCCGCAGCCGTCTGCCTCGGACGTCTCGGTATCCGACCCGGGGCATGTGCAGCAGCGCCCTGGGCAGCCGCTGCAAACATAGCTGCAAGGTTTGCTGCTCCTCCTTGCGAACCCAGCATAACGTGGCCTGCGTTTGGCTGCGGCTCTCCTGGCGACGTGACAACATCCCCGTTCTCCTCGTCACTAGAGTCCTCGGAATCCTCTGCGTCCACGAAATCGAAACCGCGTCCCGAAGGCTGCTGCGTGAACGGCGCTGTTGCTGCGGTCACTGCGGCGTCTAAGGCAGCCGGGCCGTCGCCTCCAGTCTCAGGGCGCCTGGACCTGCCACCCCTGCCCCTGCCCCTGCCTCGGCCACTCATTCTAAAAGCTGGTTATCAGTTCTATATGTCTTCCAAGTTAGACATGACGAGAATGGGCTACTTGCAAGTGCAATCCCTCACGACGTCATGGTTGTGACCAAGTGACGAGGTAACCTACATGATATTATATTCTTTTTTACCGTTAACTCATGTACAGTTCCAGGCATCCACGAAATTGACACTTTTCGGTGGAAATGTCGACTGTACACTTCTGCCATACGGCAGTCGTGCACTTCTGCAGTTCGGCACTTTTGCGCCCGCAGTGATCCGCTGAACTTTGAAACAGCCTTGCTAATTCAGGTTTGAGAGGATCAATTTTGATGCCAAAGTGCTGAACTGCACGACACCACCAAATGCCCAACTGCACAACTGCATGTCATAATGTATTGAAGAAATTTTACGTTGTGCGTCTTCGTTCTGCCATCTCAGAGCTTTAATATACTATATATAATATAAAAGGACTGCGAAGGATAGGCGGATCGAAATTGGCGGCATCCCCACATTGCGCGGGATGGCACGGCTCCACGGTCGGTCAAAATATCTTAGCATAGCCGATCTTGTGATCAACAAAGGCACTAGCATCAGGCAGGCGGCTCGGATGACGGGGGTATCATACGGTGTTGCTCAGAAGACCATTACCCGCGTCCGCAAGGGCCTAGACCCGGAGCCAGCGTGCAACAAGGGAATGTTGTACAGTAACCGCAAGATAACCCATGCGCTTCTAGCCGAGGTTCACCGGCTTTACACCAGCCCCGATACGGAGTCGCTTTACCTTGACGAGGCAGCACGCATGCTGCAGCCACTAAGCGAGCGCCGCCTCACCGCTGGAGACATCCACCGGGCGTGCAAGCAACTGGGCATTACACGCAAGCAGGTGGTTGTGTTTGTACACCCGGACGTTAAGTACACCTGGACCACCAGGCATCGCAAAATCAACCGCCCGCACGGCATCCGCTGCAGAAGCACACTATCTTCAGGGAGGCGGATCCAATGAAGCAGGACATCTTCAAGGAGACTATGCGGAGGCTCGTGACTAAGGAGATGCTGGTGTGGACGGACGAGTCTGCTGTCGTAAGCGTGTGTATCGAAGTGGGTTAGCCGGTCTCACAGGCGGGCTCCCTCATAACTGGAGCATGGCCGTGCATCCAGGGCCGGGAACTGGAAAGCGGACTGTTGCATGTGCGACGGCATGCCCATGCCCTTGCCCGTCGACACGAGTAATGGATCACTCGACTTGCGACCTACAGACATACACCAGCGCATGTTGCGTCGATCAGCATATAGTAACCCTTTACGCGTCTTAACGCATCAATACAGCGAGCGGGTACCTCACCCGTCCTTCCCCGCTTCGCGCCTCCGCCTCCGGACACTGTCGCCCTGGTACCCTCCGATGGCTCCTGTTGCTGCGGTAGCGGCGGCTGCGGAATCGGTAGCGGAAAGCTGCCCCATAACAGCTTGATCGGCTCGTTGTTGTCCGCGGCCATCGTAATGGCCTGCTGTAGATACTCGCCGGTCACGACGACCATGGGCGCGTCCCGCTTTCTGCGTGGATGCCGCAGTTCGACGGAACTGGGCTCGCCGGGCCGAAAGCCATTCAGCTTCGCGGCATTCAGGATAGCGTCGGGACTGTTGGCGATGTGCAGGCGCAGAGACACGAGGAGCTCCTCAGGATCCTGGTACCCAACATTGGGAGTCCAGCCGCGGACGATGATAGCCGTGCTGTCGGTGATGACCAGTGACCGCCCCGCCGCCTGTCGCAATGCCGGCTTTTCGACTTCGATCATCACGTCCATGCTCGCCGGCCGCTGCTGTTGCTGCTGTTGTTGCAGCAGCAGCTGCTGCTGCTGCTGCTGTGCTAAGAGTCCAGGTATGGGCAAAATGCCGACCCCAAGCGGCGCGACAACCGCTCCGGTAGCCGCGGCCGCGGCCGCAGCCGTCTGCCTCGGACGTCTCGGTATCCGACCCGGGGCATGTGCAGCAGCGCCCTGGGCAGCCGCTGCAAACATAGCTGCAAGGTTTGCTGCTCCTCCTTGCGAACCCAGCATAACGTGGCCTGCGTTTGGCTGCGGCTCTCCTGGCGACGTGACAACATCCCCGTTCTCCTCGTCACTAGAGTCCTCGGAATCCTCTGCGTCCACGAAATCGAAACCGCGTCCCGAAGGCTGCTGCGTGAACGGCGCTGTTGCTGCGGTCACTGCGGCGTCTAAGGCAGCCGGGCCGTCGCCTCCAGTCTCAGGGCGCCTGGACCTGCCACCCCTGCCCCTGCCCCTGCCTCGGCCACTCATTCTAAAAGCTGGTTATCAGTTCTATATGTCTTCCAAGTTAGACATGACGAGAATGGGCTACTTGCAAGTGCAATCCCTCACGACGTCATGGTTGTGACCAAGTGACGAGGTAACCTACATGATATTATATTCTTTTTTACCGTTAACTCATGTACAGTTCCAGGCATCCACGAAATTGACACTTTTCGGTGGAAATGTCGACTGTACACTTCTGCCATACGGCAGTCGTGCACTTCTGCAGTTCGGCACTTTTGCGCCCGCAGTGATCCGCTGAACTTTGAAACAGCCATATAACACGTACGTCGCAGCCAATCTGCGTAAAAATCGATGGTAAAGGTTGCCGCGTTGGGTTGGAAAGGTATTTAATTACTCCGCGATATAGGGATGCGTAGAGCGGGCTCCCAGGCCAGCACAAATATTCGAGCTCAGCTGTTGTTCACCGCAAAACCTTCTCACTCCTCAGGTTCTGCCTGGCGAAAAGTGCGACAAGTCAGCCGAGCCCAGCACCCTTCACTGCCGATGAGGGTGAGTCCTTACGGCATCTTGTTTCTGATGGCAAGCGTACTCCAACATGTGCAGTTGTGGCCTTGTGCGCTGCACGGGCGTCATCTTGCATGGCCGGCTCCCGGCTGCCTATCGACTGCTGCGCTGTTCTGGCTGAGTCGGGCCGGACTGCTATGTTCACTTCTTCGCTGGTTCAGTGCTGGTGGTATGGAACAGAGGCCGGCATCAAGAGGTTCTGGGTACTGGGATCTCACATTGGGTGCCGTACTGTGCCCTTGGTATCTCCAGGCGGGCGGCATGCGGGCGGCAGCTGCAGCGCCGTCGGAAGCCAGGAAGTTTCGACACCCGTCCACGGCAGTGATCCCACCGGCAGTGCTGCCATCCATGCCTTGACCAGGTGGGTTAGGTTCCATGGAAAGAAAATTATCTTGGTTTTGCTTTGGAACCCAGTTTATAGTTGACACTGCATTGCTGGTGCTGGGACGCCGAAGTCGCGTCCTGAAAAGGGCCTGCCTACCCTTATGTTGTCGAGGACCCCCAAACCCACCGGCCACTTCAGTTCTTAGCGTACCGTAGCCAAGGGAAAAGTGGGAGGAGCAAGGCGGCCGAGGTTTTCCCCCCTTCTTCATCACTGGTCACTCCCTGCTGCGTCATCAGCCTCTTCACGTAGCTGCCGACCCAACTCTCACTGGAGGGAACACCGAAAGTGCCGCCACCTGCACACCGCCAGCCCCATTCCTCTCGACGCCCGTTCTTGGTGAGCAGGAGCCTCGGAGTCGGCAGCGGCCGCACCCCAAGTGGCTCATGCCGCGCGGCCCCATCGGTGCAATCGCTTCGAAGCCCTGCGACCAGTGTGTGCCCCCCTTCCTCCGGAGGAGCAGCATCCGAGCGGGCAGCTGCCGGGGCTCCGGCTGGCCCGCTTAAGGCGTCGTCCGCGCCAGTCGGCCGGAGCTCCTCAGTTGGGGTCGCTGACGAGGCCCCGGATCGCACCTTCCTCGTGGTCGGCTTCTCAGACTCGAGCGTGGGGCCAACCGGCGAGGGCCAGGGGGAAGGCGCGGCCACAGCCGCAGCCGGTTGTCATGGCGCTGCTGGGTGCACCGATCGGGACAACAGCAGCCCCGTCGATGCTGGTGCTAGTGCGGCCGGCACCAGCGCCGCTGCTGCGCCGCCGTCCGTGCTGTACACGTCTCGCATGCAGAATGTCGCCGTTACGTACAAGGTATGGCACTGCTACCGGTGTTGCGATGAAAACGGGTCTCGTTAATTATTCAGGGCTTTGGCCGCGTGTCACCGGCTGCGGATAAGGCGCGACGCCCTTGTAGCGCGGGCACGACGACGGGCTGGCGCGTGGCGGATTTGGGTTTCCGACCTGTTGCCAAACCGGTTTGTAACAGGAGGGCGGTAGCTTTCTGGCTGGGGTGCGGCCATGCGTCGCGCCTATGCGTCGCGCCTAAATCACTAGCTGTCAGTCCGACGTTGGCACAAACCAGCGCAGGTGTCGCGACCGCCATGGACTCGACTTCTTGCGACGCCACGTGTCAATGTCGCAATAGCGAGCATGCTCTGCAAGGATGTACATACAGCCTGAGGCCACTGTGCCTCTTAACCCATGTCCCGCAACACCGCATCGCAGATGTAGCCCCCGCCTGGCATGTCGTACGAGCGCGCGGTCGAGATTCTGACCGCCGCGGGGGGCGCGGCCGTGGAGACCGTCATGAACGGCAGGGGGGCGCCGCAGATCGCGGAGGGTGCGGCCGCAGTGGCGGAGGCGCCTCAAGGCCCGGTTGCAGCTGCCCTCCGTCCTCCAGTGGGAGGCAGTGGAGGCGGTGCGCCTGGCGATGTTGGTGGCGGCGGCACCGCGCCAGCCGATGCTGCGCCTGGCAGTCGTCGCTTCCCCTCGGGTCGGTGGCTGAGCTACATGACGGAGGTGCTCTGCCTGAGGGGCTGCGTGGAGCTGGTGCTGAGGCTGCAGGTGAGGGGAGAAAGAGCGAGGCTGGGTCAGAGGAAAGGCGGGGCGGCTTGGCCGGGGCGGGGACCAGTGTTACTTGGAGCGGGCTGTCAGTGGAGGGTAAATGCGCGCCGTCGAGCATGTGGTGGTAGATCGGGCTCGAGAGTGTCATGAGCGATTCATAGCCCATGCTCCGAGTGCCCCGATGCTCGTGTTCACTTTCGGGGAAGCACTTGCAGAACAACGCCGGCCGCTACAGCCCCAATCCCTCTAGACACGTTTTGCCCTTGCCGTGCCGCTGAGGATGGGCGCAGTTCAAGTCGCAGTGCCGTTGCGGACCAGACAGTTGTCACACGATGGTCGAAAGGTCGATTTGCTTTGTGGCCTCACGTGTACTCGATTGCAGTACATCGGAGGCGAGCTGGACGATGCCGTACTGGCGGCGGCGCTTACGGTGTTGAAGCGCGAGCTGGCAGAGCAGCTGGAGGGGGCCGCCGGGGCTGTGGAACCCGCCACCGAAGGAACTGCTGCAACTGCAGTTGCTGCAGCTTCCACGGCTCTCTCAGCCGCTGCAGCCGCCGCAGCCGCTGCTGCGGCCGCAGCCGCACTCAGGCTGCTGGCGCCCGCGGGCGCTGCTGCGGCTGGAGGTGCGGCGGGCGGTGGTGGTGTGGCCGGCGAGGGCGGCGGCGCTCCCGTCATCTTATCCCACGAGGTGAATGCGGCCGCGTGTGTATGGCGCCTGCGCGTAGCCGTGCTCCCGCCGTCGTGCGGTTCTACTTCGCTCGGCCTCCGGTCCTCTCCACTCGGGCGACGTGCGGGTGGGCAACATTGAACCGCAATGCCGGTGTGCTTCCGGTTCGCTGCCATCTGCAACTGTTTCGAGATGGATCAAGTACACATCTGAATGCATCAGATCGGTTGCGATCGGATGCAGGGTCCTGCAACCGTGCGCGCGGCGTCTGTGGCCTAAACTTGGTTTTTTGCGGCATTAAGCGGCCAACGGAGCAGCCCGCGTAGGCACCCTGCGTCTGCCCGTCTCCTTACGCCTTCCCCCTTCGAGCCCTCGTCGCCTTGCGAACCTCACCTCCCCATTGACGCCCCTCCGCGGTTTCATCTCATGAATGCCCCACACGCCTACATCGCATCTGGCGCGGGCGGTATCGCCGTTCGTTGCTGCAGCTGCGCGGCGATCCGGTTACATACGCCGCCTCCAGCGCCACCGCACCATCCGCCGTGGCCTCGCCAGCCCCCGGTGCAGCTGCGCGGACGGAGATCGCAGCTGCAGTCACCACGCACGACGATGCTGGCAACCACGCTACGAGCATCAGCGTCTCGGATCCAGCGGCTCGGGAGGTCCAGCTGATTGCGCTCCTGGAGCCGCCAGTGGTTCGCTTGACCGCCGGCCGTGGCGGTAGTGGTGGCGGTGCGGATTGCAGCGAGGATGGCGGCACGGACGGAGCGGGAGGCCGCGACGGTGCTGAGACGGCCGGCGGCGGCGGCACCGGAGACGGCTTCGAAGCCGATGGCGACGCCGGTGGTGTAGCGGGAACCAGCCGCCAAAGCAGCAGGGGCTCCCTGAGCACAACCGCGCGGCTGCATCTTTATATCCGAAACGGTGTGGATGGTGATGAAGCTGCTGCTGCCGCTGTGGACGCTGGAGGCGGTGGATCTGCTGCCCGCACAGATGTCGCGGGTTTGGGCACCAATGCCACTACGGACAAAGTCACCGAGATGTCGGCCACAGGTGCTGCAGCAGCAGTTGCAACAAGATCGTCTTCGTCCCCGCTGCAGCCGCTGCAGGCCACACCGCCCTCTGTTGACGTGCGGGTGGCTGTGAAGCAGCACGGGTCGTTGGTGGCGGAGGTGGAGCGGCTCACGGTGGGCTACCCGAGGGGGGCGAGCGTCAGGTGGGTACTTGCCGGGACAGCGGGGAAAGGGCTAGGGATAGAAGAGGGGCGGCGGCCATTGGTAAAAGAGGACGAAGCCAGGGTGACCCAAGCCGTACCTGCAGCAGCAAATGCGAATGACAACCACCTGATCGGCACGTGTGACGTTGCCCGGTCGTGACGGCATTTCGCTTGCGCCCATTATCGCCCATGGAACCCACCTTACTGCCCATCCCCCCTCTTTCATCCCATGCCCTCGCAGCCTCGACCTATCGGGTTTGAAAGAGGGCGACGCAGTGCTGGTGGTGCTGCCGTGCAGGCGGCCGCCCCGGCAGGAGGAGCAGTCGCAGGCGGCCAACACGGTCGCAACGTCTCCCCAGTCCAGGGCGCTCCCCCGCGTGGCCCCGCTGTACCTCCCCATCGCGGTGGTGCCTCCGGGGGTGGCGGAGGAGCTGTGTGGCGTGATGGACAAGATGCAACACGCGGCAGCGGCTGCCGTGGGGGGCAGCACGGAGCCTACCGACCCACGGGTCACTCGCGCTCTCGCCTCCACGCGCCACTTTTCTGCGCTGGTATCGGACCTGGTATCCCTGCTGCTGCGCTGCGAGAGGCTGGGTGCTGGGGGTGAGACGGCGCGGCCTCGCGTTGCCGCTGCTGATGCGGTCGTGGCGGCGGCAGGGGGCGTGGACGAGGTTCGGCAGCTTTGTGAGGACGTCCTCTCCTTCCTGTGCGCCATGGGCCTCACCGCCACGCTCCGCTACGTGCTGCAGGAGATGCAGGCCGCGGGTGAGGGGGCTGAGCATGACAGTCCTTCAGATCCGTGTGCGGTAAATATTCGCGCGACGTAGGGTCGCGGCGGCGCGTCTTTGTCTTATCACAGCACGGACCTTTTACTGGCTAGCCTTCTCCACTGACTAATGCAGCCGGGCGAACACTGCAGCTGTGAAGCCCCAGTGTAAGTTTGAGGGTCGGCTGGTCCCAGGCATGCCACCCCTGCTTGCCTCCGTGCCGCCCCCCGCGCCCTGTCCAGGCGGTCCTGCCCTGCTGTGTGAGCTGCTGTCCGACACCACCAGGGAGCTGCTGAGTCAGCTCCTCCGCGAGAGACCCACTGGCGGGGAGGTGGAGCCGGGACCTGAAGAGGAGGTGCAGCCGCGTGGCGCCGGGGCGGATGGCGAGATGGCGGCTGAGGGCAGCGAGAGTGGAGGCCGCAGCGACAGTGCAGCCGCTGAGACCGAGGGCGCGGCCGTTGGTGGTGGTGGCGGTGGCGTTGTCGGCGGGAGTGAGGACCCAGCAGGGCGGCTGGAGCGCTTCCTGTGCCGGGGCGCCACACCGCGTCATCAACGGCGGGTGACGGCGCTGCGGGCGATGCTGCTGGGCTTCAGGTGCGCATACGTGTATTAAAAGTCGCATGTTACACAGGCTTTGTGCCGCGACAGTTCGTGGGTCTTGCGTCTTTGCGCCCTTGCGAGTCGCCTTGGTGTGCCATGGCATAAGCCTTGGCATAGGCCTTGGCATAAGCCCCGCCCACCTGCTCTCCTAGGGCTACTGACCTGCATGCATTAGGGCCTTTTCCTTCTCACAGTCCACTCACTTCATTTCCTTCTCTTTTTGCTACGTCGGGCTCATTAAGTCGGCCCCTTCCTCGCGCCCCTGCCCACACATCTAATCCGAACCTTGCAGCGAGCCGGATATGGAGGAGGCCTGCACCGCCTTCCGCTGCCACCACGCTCAGCCCTGGGACCTCCCGGTAGCGGTCCTCAACGCGGTGCTGGCGGCGGTCCTGGTGGTGTTCACGATTGGGGTTGGTTACGGCGGTGGTAGCGGCGAGGCCGTGCCGTGGGGCCCCCGAGGTGGCGGCGGCTTCCTCTCCCGCATCTGGGCCCCGCTGCCACCCTGGGCACTGGTGCAGCTGGCGCTGTGCTGCGGCTGCCTGCTGCTGCCGCCGCTGCTGCTGGAGGTCTGGGACGGGCTCTGCAAGCCCAGGTAAGCGGTGGCAGGGGTGTGGGGGCGTGCGGTAGGGCGGGGCAACCCACGACGCGGCGCTGCGGCGTCCGGCCGGAGGAGCAGGCGGCAGGGGCCAGCCCGGCCTTGCCGTGCACCCGATATGAAAGCACGCAAGTTTTGTGGCATCGCAGTGTGGTGCGGTGCGACGTGCAGCACACGAGTATCCCCCTCAGCCATTGATTCAATGCCGCGCTACGTTGTGCAGAAGAACAGACAGGTCGCTGACAAAAGATCACCAGCAGCCCTCTCGCTTACGCCAAGCTCCTGCTTGCGCATAAGGCATACCCCGATGTGGCATGGGTCCCTCCCCGACAGGGGCCGTAGACCCGAGGAGAGGCTCCAGGACCCCCAGGCCGCGCACGGCGGTCGCCACCACAACTGGCCCGCCGCTTGGCGCTTAACCGACCCTTCCCCCGCCGAAAGGCTGCGGGAACCGTTCCTGCGTTTAGGCCACGCCGCCAGCCTCGTTCTGCTGTACGCATACGTCAAGTGGAATGGCGGCCCCGGCGAGAAGATGCAACTGCTGAGGACGGGCAGTGCGCTGGCGGCGCTGATGGTGGTGGCGCAGCCCATGTCGCACAGCGTGAGTGTAACCGGAGAAAGGTGACGGAAGCGTCACTCGTCCGCGGCCGTGGGCCTTATTTCCGCCGTTCCAATCACTGTACGTGGTGAGGTGCATCTCGCTATAAGAGTTATTCATGGATTTTAGGGCTTGCTATATCAAATGAATGCTGATCGAAGGTGACCACTTCGACGTGTTTGGCGCGCGTGGAGTGCATCCCGGGGAGACGCTTGCTGTGGAAGCACAGTCGCAGCGGAGGGGCCGCGGCTGCACGCCCCGAGTAAACGACGGCCCTCCCAAGTTGGGTATGGTGTTGCTTGCCCGTATGCGTTGGTTTTGTTGTAGGCGTTGCGCCATGACACCTGGTCCTTGCATATGTGGCACACATGCGTGTAGCGCATGTCCCTTACGACCGTAACTTGACGACGCCCTTCCCGCGCAGATCCACGTGCGGGGCAGTGTGGGCAATTGGGTGGTGGCGGCGGTGGTGCTGGCACTGCTGTTCAGGGCGGTCGCCGACGGAGACGTGGCCACTGTCGCCAGCGCCGGCACCGCCCCCAGCAGCCTCCGTAACAACGGGACCGCGTGGCTGCCCTCGGCAATGGTGGCGGCTTCGCTCGTCCTGACGTCCGTCCTGCTGGTGGCGGCGCGGGACGTGGGCTGGCGGATGGATTTCCTGGAGCACGGCGCGCGGGAGGCGGGAGAGCACGGGGAGACCGCGCGGCGGCGATGGCGGGAGCTTAAGGGCGGCGAAGAGGAGGAGGAGCGGTGGTGAGTGCAAGGATCGGGTCGCGAGCGAGAACGGGGCGGATCGTTGGTTGGGCGCTGCACTGCCCTGCTTGGGTCGCGCCGTGCGAGCTGGTCCCGCTTCACCTGGCTACTAACCCCTAGTACGCCCAGTCGAGGGCCCAACGGCGGCCGGTGTTCGGTTGCACGGCGTCGCCGCCGCCATGTGTGTAATCCTGTGGATGCCAGCAGCCGGCATGAGCGCCGTCGGGCGGAGTTGCAGGTGGCTACCCCGGGGCAGGGCGGGGCCGGGGAGGAGACGCACGATGGGTGCGGAAAGGAGCTTCCCGTTTAAATGAGGCGGAGGTTGCGTGCCGCGCGAGCCGCGTTGCTCGTTGGGCTCTGCGCAGCCGTCGAAGGTCGGTGCTGTTTCTCCGTGTGACGGCGGTGCGGATCGGAGTCGGAGCCGGTTAGCGCCAAGCCATTTGAGGCTGGTCCAAGATGACGGCTGCAGGTCGTTGCGCTAGTTGTTGAGATGATCAAGCTCGCCCCCACGGGCCAGTTAGGCGAATGCAATGATGAGGACTGCCATCAGCGACGGAGGGCGGGTGCGAGTGGATGCGGCGCGGAGGCGACCTCCAACAGGTATGTGGTCATGTCCCTGCCGCTGAGGAGTTCGTTCCGGCGCCGAGATGCCAGAAGGAAATACGTACTGCACCCCTCGACGGGCGCATGCGGCCCGCTCGACCGAGCGGATCATGGACGCGCCATCGATGGTTGTGGGGTCCCAGACTTCCGTGATAGCTTGAGCACCACATTCAGACTCGTAAATGGAATTGCTGCTGACCTACAAGAAAGATGTGAAGAGACCGTGTCACAAGCACGTATGTCTCCGCTCCCGGGGGCGGGGGCTCGCAAAAATTGGGTTCCTGTTCCTCAATGAGTGGCGCAGCGATCTGTTGGAAGGCGGATGATTTCGTTCAGCGGCTCGGAAGGCCGCTATCGTTGTATTAACGCACGCACGATGTCTGCAACTGTTTGTACGGTTTTTTGGTTTGGCCTTACTCATGTCTTCTATCGATCAACGCACGCACGATATCCGCAACTGTTTGTACCGGTTTTGGGTTTGGCATTACTCATGTCTTCTATCGATCAACGCACGCACGATGTCCGCAATTGTTTGTACCGGTTTTGGGTTTGGCATTACTCATGTCTTCTATCGATCAACGCACGCACGATGTCCGCAATTGTTTGTACCGGTTTTTGGTTTGGCGTTACTCATGTCTTTCAATGATCAACGCATGCACGATGTCCGCAACCGTTTGTGCCGTTTTGGTTTTGCGTTATGTTACGTTCTCTCTGTTGTTGCCGATGTCAGCATTAAAAGTACGCTCCTAAGCCGCAAAAGTCGTTCGGAATCATTTACCTGTGAACGGACCAACGGCCCATGGCACGCGCACCGCAGTGGCGCCGCCGGGCCGCCGTCGATGCGTACTCCTGCGTCGTGTGCGCGGGTCGCTCGTTCTTGTCCATTGTCGGTGCCGTGCGCTTTACGCTTGCCATTGCTGGTTCCATCTCCATTCATGTCGCGCCTGTATTCTTCTCGCCCCGTGTTGCAACAACGCGAGGGCAGCTGCCGCTGCAAGCGCGTCGATACTCGGTTGGTTGCATGCGTTAGTTTGGCCTGTGCGTGTTGGGCCTGTGTGTTACCAATTGAAGAGTCTGTGCTTTGGATCAAACCGCATGGTAAGTAGAATGTGTAGAGTGCGATGTGTGTCGGAGCGGATGCACACCCAGATGCCTAATTTTGCCTCAGCGCGACGGGCTAGAGAGAACGCGAGGCTGTTCGCCGGCTGAATCCGACCGTTGTGTTGTGTCCGTTAGGCTCCAGGTTCCATTAAGGCCACCCAATGCGCGGGAGGTCCCAATGGCCCGGCAGGCGCTGGAATACGTTTAAATGGCTTTTTCCTTTTTTGGCTCGTGCCGCGTCATGCTTTTCGTGGATAGTTACCTATGTCGCCATAAGATGGACCCGAAGTATTGCTCCCTTCCATTTGCTGTCGTTACGGTGGGTGCCGCTGCCGGCTACCCTGAGTTGATACCCCCATAGAGGGTTGAGTTGGTCCGTTTCTGTAACGCCGAGGTCATAGGTGCCGTACAGTCGGCTAGCATAAAGCCTAAGAAAGGCGTCGCACAGCATCTCGAGTAGCCTTTGCTCCGCCCAAGCACTACATTGGTATCGAGACCAGTACTGTCGTACAGTCTCTCAGAGGTCGTCAGTTCGATCCCTGGTACTCGCGGAAAGGCTTCCACTCCAGAAAACCTTGCAAATTAAGGCTAGAGGCATGCATGCCGCGGCATGACCTGACTTGGGAAATTGTCCACCCCAATGCCGAAGACCTGGCTAAGACCCCAGGCATGCAAAGGTGGTGAAAGGCGGAGTGGACTGTGCACAGACACTGCGAGGACGCAGTGAGGACCGAGGACGTTCCCTTCAGAGGGGGGGGAATGTAACGCCGAGGTCATAGGTGCCGTACAGTCGGCTAGCATAAAGCCTAAGAAAGGCGTCGCACAGCATCTCGAGTAGCCTTTGCTCCGCCCAAGCACTACAGTTTCGCAGGACTGCTTTTCTTTTGCTACCTAACCGTACATTTAGCCACTACACCACTGTAACGATAATTATACTTATAATATTTCCGACTTATAACCAATGGTTAACGGAACTCACTAAAGTGAGGAACGACCGTTGGGTTAGTTGGAGACGATAAATGCGGAGCCCTGTCGTACATCAAGATCTCAAGGCGTCGGCCTCAAATGCCGACTGGTGGAGCTGATGGGATTGATTTCTATTCTCAGGTGTCTGTTGACACCACCACACTTTGGTATATGTTTATGACATTAGGTAGATTACTTCTTGGTAAGCTGTTTAGGTGGGCGCCGTCTTCGTCTCCTTCAACTGGTCGTTCTTCGGTCGTCGTCTCGGCGACGCCTGGTACCTCGGTGAGTTTCCCTTCCGCTGCGTAGCGTAGCTTAAACGTTACAATTGGCATCGAGTTCTAGGTCGCCTTCGCCGACCAAGAATGGCCAAGAAGAAGGACAAGACCAAGGCTGTTCCTAAACAACCTTCCTTTAATATTCCTGAGGATGATGCGACTCCAGTCGTATCAGGTCGTGAGCCGGCTGCGGCCGATCACACCAATCCTCTCCCCGGAGCGACTCCAGTCGCGGTTACGGGTACTAATTCGTCTCCTCAAGGAGCAACTAAGGCCAAAGGAGCTATGCCTGAGGCCGGCATTCAGCCACAAACTCTTCCGCCGCAAGTCGCAGCTGCCATCGCAAGTGCAAGTGCGCGACGCGTATGGCGGACTTTCATTAAAAAGTTTGCAGATATGAAAGACATGCGCTCGGGCCGCGAGCGCAGCAAAGCCATGAAGGGCTTCGCTAAAACCTTCGCCAGCCTACTCACGCCGGCCCAGGCGGCCAAGATGTCGGCGTCGGAGCTCGTCGCCTCCTGGCAGGAGCGCGGCAATGGCTACATGCGCCTCCACGACTGGGCGCCCCTGTCCGGCGCCGAGCTGGACCCGCGCGTGTACCTGTCGCACCTGGACTTCGACATGCCGCGGGATGAGGACGTCCAGGCGGCGCTGGCCAGCCTCCACAGCAACGGCGGCGCGGGTGGAAGCAACGGCGGCGCCGGCGGCAGCACCGCCGGCGGCTGGCAGACCCAGGAGGTGAGAAAGAAGGTTCCGGAGCCGTATAAGTTCACGGGGGCCACGGACAAGCATGTTACGTGCGTGCAAACGTGGTTCGATACCTTCATCACCTACTGCGACACCACGCATATCAACCCCATCCAAAACCTTGCGTTCTTCACTACGGGGGCAGCGCAAGAATGGGTGGTGGGATACATGAGCGACGCGCTGACTAGCGGGGTCGTCGTGACGCGCGAGCAGCTGCGCACTGATTTCCTCGTCCAGTTCGGCGACATTCGCCGTCACACTGCCCAGTCCGCACGCGAGCGCTTTCACGCGGGGGAGCACAGCATGAAACCGGGCGAAAAGGTCAACCTGTACGTGCAGCGCTTCCGCACGATCGTGCGAGACGCCAAGGGCATGTCTCAGGTGGATCAGATTTTCTGGTACCTTCACGGGCTTCTCCCCGCACTTAAGAAAGCATGCGCTACGGACGCCCTGGGCAAGGACTGGGTCTCGGTGGAAGATCTGATTCGCTTTGCACTGAGCCAGGAGCTTCGTGCTAACATTGCGAAAACCGCCTCTAACGCCCACGCTACGGTGGCCGCTGTTTCTACCCCCTGCCAACCTCGCAAGCAGAAGCGGAAGCGCTCGGAGCGCTCCGAGGACGGAGACAAGAAGTCCGCCAGGTGCATTCACTGCGCCGAGGAGTTCCCTGACGGCTTCCCGCCGTCGCACTTGCGAAAGTGCGACGTCTTTCAGCGCAAGCTGAAGGCCGGGTTGATCAAGGACGGCGGCAAGGGCAAGAAGGCGGACTGTAGTGCTTGGGCGGAGCAAAGGCTACTCGAGATGCTGTGCGACGCCTTTCTTAGGCTTTATGCTAGCCGATTGTACGGCACCTGTAACCTCGGCGTTACATTCCCCCCCCTCTGAAGGGAACATCCTCGGTCCTCACTGCGTCCTCACAGTGTCTGTGCACAGTCCACTCCGCCTTTCACCACCTTTGCATGCCTGGGGTCTTAGCCAGGTCTTCGGCATTGGGGTGGACAACTTCCCAAGTCAGGTCATGCCGCGGCATACATGCCTCTTGCCTTGATTTGCAAGGTTTTCTGGAGTGGAAGCCTTTCCGCGAGTACCAGGGATCGAACTGACGACCTCTGAGAGACTGTACGACAGTACTGGTCTCGATACCAATGTAGTGCTTGGGCGGAGCAAAGGCTACTCGAGATGCTGTGCGACGCCTTTCTTAGGCTTTATGCTAGCCGATTGTACGGCACCTGTAACCTCGGCGTTACACGGACCGCAAGGATGGCAAGCGTTAGGCGCTTGGCAAGGACGCGGAGGGTGCGGGTTCTGACCCACCAGAGCCAGCACGTGTGTCGAGAGCTCTAGGCTGTCGTGAAGCAGGTCCCAACCTGCCGGTTGCGCGCGTTGCTGTATCCCATGCTCTAGGCGTTCGGGATGGTGGAATTGGTGCCGTAGGCGCGGCGGGACCCCCGGACCATACGTTGGGGTCTCCGCCGGCCGCTCAGGGGGTTGTTTTTGAGCTTCCTCCACCTCCACCGCCGGGAAACGACGACCGCATGTTCTGCAGTCGGGAGTTTGCTCGGGTGCAGTCGGAGTTGGGCGTCAAGTTTACCTTTGACGCCGCATGTAACAATTCTGGCACCAATGCTCTGTGCGTTCCTTTTGCCTCACCCAGCCATTCTTTCTTCGATAAGGACGTTGGCGGGGAAACCCTCTGGATACATCCACCAGTACACGAAGTGGTCAGATGGCAGCAGCACTACACGAAATGCAAAGCTGCACAGCCCAGCACCACCAGTGCCATGTTCGTAGCCCCCAAGTGGCCCGTGCTTGAGCAGCACTTTCAGTCTCTAGGCTACGCTCTTTAAGGAGTACCCTATTGGAAAGCGGCTTTACACCACTCCCAATAACGAGCGGGGCAAAGCCCAGCTCATGGGTATCCCTTGGCCGGTCCAGCTTTGGTACGATCCTCCCAAAACGGAGGCTGTACTGCGCTCCGTACAGAACAACTCGGGCTACAGCATGCACTTCCTCAGCAAAATGTACGGCAAAGAGGCCCAAACGCTCGTTGACAGCGGGGCTTGTGCAGTGGGAGCTGCCGACGGCTTTGTTGGCCAATCTTTGGTCAACAGCTTGCGCCTAAAGGTGCAGCCAGCGGCGGTTACTTCCGTACGCCTCGCAGACGGTTCGCTCCAGCAACTGTTGGGTCAAGTCGCCGTGCCCATCCGCATGGGCACATATCGCGACACGGTGCACCTCCTTGTGATGCCAGGCGGCATGCCAGGCACAGACATTTTGCTTGGGACAGATTGGCTCAAGCGGCTTAAGGCCATCATGAGCTGGGACAGTGATTCGCTCACCCTCCAAAGGGGGGGGAAGAGCCTCACACTGCACCCGACTTACGTACACAGGTCGGCCGACACCGAACCTGACCCAATCACGGTCATGAACTATGTGTGCGCGCGGTTGCACCAAGCGACGTCGGTTCCGCTTCTAAGCGCCAAGCAAGCTGTAAAGCTGCTTACGCGGGGTGCGCGATCTTACCTAATGCTAGTGCGCGAAGATGGCGTTGAGCCCGCGGAACCTACTCGTTGCGAATCCGCGACGGTTGGTGCTGCTACGTCAACTGATGCTCCTGCGCCCATCGACCTGGTACCGCAGTCGGAAATAGAAGCACTGAAATCCGAATTTTCAGATGTCTTCGCGGAGCTGAACGAGCCTCCACCGGAGCGTCCTGGAATAGGTCACACTATTCCCTTGGTAGAAGGCGCTCAGCCTCCCGCAAAACGTATGTACCGCTTAACTCAGGCTGAGCGGGAAGAGATCAAAAAGCAAGTGGCGGATTTGCTTGCTAAAGGGTTCATCGAACCGAGCACCTCCCCATTCGGTGCGCCTGTTCTGTTTGTCGAAAAACAAGACAAAACCCTTCGAATGTGTTTGGATTATAGAGCATTGAACAAAATCACCGTCAAGCGGAGATACCCAATGCCGTCCATAACCGACCTCTTCGACCAGTTGCAAGGCGCAAAAGTCTTTTCAAGCCTTGACTTGCAACAGGGTTACTACCAAATCCGCATTACACCTGAGGACAGACCTAAAACGAGCTTCCTCACGCCTGAGGGACAGTTTCAGTTCAAGGTCCTTTGTTTCGGCCTTACTAATGCGCCCGCAACGTTCCAATCCACCATGGCAACGATTTTTCGGGAGCACATTGGTCGATTTGTTCTCGTGTATTTGGACGATATACTTATTTTTTCTAAAACGGCACAAGAACACGTACGGCACCTCCGTATTGTACTTGAGCTGTTACGTGAGCACAAGTTCAGGGCAAAATTGCCTAAGTGCGACTTCAATAAAGCGGAATTGAAGTTTTTGGGGCACATCGTGGGCAGGGACGGCCTTAAGGTCGACCCGTCTAAAGTAAAAGTGGTACAGGACTGGGCCACTCCCACAAACGTTTCGCGTCTCAGGTCATTCCTGGGACTAGCGAATTATTTTAGGCGATTTATACAGGTTTATTCATCGCTCGTTGCCCCACTCACGTCATTGACGGGTGCTCAAGTACCTTGGGATTGGACACCGGAATGCCAATCCGCGTTTAATGGCGTGAAGCACGCACTTACGAACGCACCGGTGTTAGTTCTGCCAGAACTGGACAAGCCTTTTGAGGTTTGGTCCGACGCGTCCGTATTCGGGACGGGTGCCATCCTCTTGCAGGACGGTCGGCCGGTGGCTTACACAAGCCAGAAGTTTACTCCTGCGGAGATAAACTACACAACCACCGACCAAGAATGCCTTGGGGTTATCCATGCGTTAACCGAATGGAGGTGCTATCTTGACGGGGCACAGCACGTCACTTTAGTCACCGATCACCAACCCCTGGTATATCTGCAAGACCAGAAAAGCAATAATTTGCTTTCGCGCCGCCAAGCGCGCTGGATGGAATACCTTTCTCGTTTCAAGTTCGAATGGGAATATCGTCCGGGCAGAATTAACGTGGCCGACCCTATTAGCAGGGTACACGAGCCTACGGTGGCAGCAGCGCTCACTCGGTCAAGCATCGTCGCTGATCTCTTGACGCGGATCCAGCGAGGGTACCACAAGGACCCATCCTTTGCTGACCCATTACGGATAGCTGGGCTGTACTATAACACGTCGCGTGGCCTCTGGCAAAAAGGCCAACGGGTGGTGATCCCCGACGCTGACGGGTTGCGCGAGCTGATCATGGCTGAATACCATGACAGTATCACATCTGGGCATACAGGAATAAGCCGCACAAAGGAAGTTATTTCCCGCTCGTACTGGTGGCCCACTCTGGACGCAGACGTGGCCGAGTATGTCGGGAGATGCCCCGAATGCCAGCGCAACAAGCCTTCCAACCATAAGCCGTATGGAAAGCTACAGCCCCTCCCAATACCGGAGACAAATTGGGAGAGCGTGTCACTCGATTTGATCACGCAGCTACCGAAAACCGCTAAGGGCCACGACGCCGTACTTGTGTTTGTGGATCGGCTCAGCAAAATGGTGCACTTTGCTGCCACTCACACCGACGTCAGTGCTGAGGAGATAGCGTGGCTATACCTCGAACACGTTTTCAAGCATCATGGGCTGTCCAGGTCCCTGGTGTCTGACCGTGGAACCCAATTCACTGGTCACTTTTGGCAGGAGCTGTTTAAGAGCCTTCGCACCAAACTACGCATGAGCACCGCTTACCATCCACAAACGGACGGTCAAACGGAGCGCATGAACCGGCTCTTGGAAGAAACCCTTCGGCACTACGTCAATCCGACGCAGGATGATTGGGACAAACATCTGCCCTTAATCGAGTTTGCAATTAATAATTCGAAGCAGAGCAGTACCAATACAACGCCGTTCATGCTCAATTCGGGTCACCAACCTCGGGTTGCCGCGGATGTTGACATCGAGTTGGAGAATGGCAAAGTCCCATCGGCCAAAGAGTTTGCTTCCATTATGCGGGAACGCATCGCTGCGGCCCGCAGGCACCTGAAAGCGGCTCAGGATCGCCAACGCACTGCCTATAACCGCAAACGGGAGGATATCTCGTTTGACATTGGAGAAAACGTGTTGCTCTCTACATCCAACATTTCGTTGAAGTCCCCTGGCGCAAAGAAGTTGCTGCCCAAATACATTGGGCCCTTCAAAATCCTGGCGCGCGTAGGTTCGGTGGCCTACAAACTTGACTTGCCAGCGGGATACAAAATTCACCCAGTCTTCCACGTTTCGCTCCTGAAGCCTTACAAAGGTGACGGCACTTACCAACCGCCGCCCGCCTTTGTACTGGAAGGCGAGGAGTACTGGAGCGTGGACAGTATCATCGACTTACGGGAACGCAAAATCGGGCATAAAACACGCCGCGAATTTCTTGTAAAATGGGCCGGATTTGGTCCCGAACATAACACTTGGGAGCCTGAAGAGTCCCTTCGAAGGGATTCCTTGGTTGCCGAGGAGGTCGATGCCTTCCTCACTAAGCGCACCCAGGCACCGCCTCCCCGGGTTAAGCCTACATCTCGGCGCAGGCGCGTCAAAGGACAGCGCCGCCGGTGAATACTGGCATCGCTCCCGGGACGTTCGCTTCAAAGGGGGGGGAGTGTAACGATAATTATACTTATAATATTTCCGACTTATAACCAATGGTTAACGGAACTCACTAAAGTGAGGAACGACCGTTGGGTTAGTTGGAGACGATAAATGCGGAGCCCTGTCGTACATCAAGATCTCAAGGCGTCGGCCTCAAATGCCGACTGGTGGAGCTGATGGGATTGATTTCTATTCTCAGGTGTCTGTTGACACCACCACACTTTGGTATATGTTTATGACATTAGGTAGATTACTTCTTGGTAAGCTGTTTAGGTGGGCGCCGTCTTCGTCTCCTTCAACTGGTCGTTCTTCGGTCGTCGTCTCGGCGACGCCTGGTACCTCGGTGAGTTTCCCTTCCGCTGCGTAGCGTAGCTTAAACGTTACAACCACCTATATGTTGTGGAGCTTTGAGGTGGTTGGTGCTAGCACCCGTACGCTGACCTCACGTGCCCCTTTATCGTTGTTTCAAGATTATTTTTCTCCCTTCGTGTCACGATAGGGCCTGACATTCCCCCCCCTCTGAAGGGAACGTCCTCGGTCCTCACTGCGTCCTCGCAGTGTCTGTGCACAGTCCACTCCGCCTTTCACCACCTTTGCATGCCTGGGGTCTTAGCCAGGTCTTCGGCATTGGGGTGGACAACTTCCCAAGTCAGGTCATGCCGCGGCATACATGCCTCTTGCCTTAATTTGCAAGGTTTTCTGGAGTGGAAGCCTTTCCGCGAGTACCAGGGATCGAACTGACGACCTCTGAGAGACTGTACGACAGTACTGGTCTCGATACCAATGTAGTGCTTGGGCGGAGCAAAGGCTACTCGAGATGCTGTGCGACGCCTTTCTTAGGCTTTATGCTAGCCGATTGTACGGCACCTGTAACCTCGGCGTTACACGGACCGCAAGGATGGTAAGCGTTAGGCGCTTGGCAAGGACGCGGAGGGTGCGGGTTCTGACCCGCCAGAGCCAGCACGTGTGTCGAGAGCTCTAGGCTGTCGTGAAGCAGGTCCCAACCTGCCGGTTGCGCGCGTTGCTGTATCCCATGCTCTAGGCGTTCGGGATGGTGGAATTGGTGCCGTAGGCGCGGCGGGACCCCCGGACCATACGTTGGGGTCTCCGCCGGCCGCTCAGGGGGTTGTTTTTGAGCTTCCTCCACCTCCACCGCCGGGAAACGACGACCGCATGTTCTGCAGTCGGGAGTTTGCTCGGGTGCAGTCGGAGTTGGGCGTCAAGTTTACCTTTGACGCCGCATGTAACAATTCTGGCACCAATGCTCTGTGCGTTCCTTTTGCCTCACCCAGCCATTCTTTCTTCGATAAGGACGTTGGCGGGGAAACCCTCTGGATACATCCACCAGTACACGAAGTGGTCAGATGGCAGCAGCACTACACGAAATGCAAAGCTGCACAGCCCAGCACCACCAGTGCCATGTTCGTAGCCCCCAAGTGGCCCGTGCTTGAGCAGCACTTTCAGTCTCTAGGCTACGCTCTTTAAGGAGTACCCTATTGGAAAGCGGCTTTACACCACTCCCAATAACGAGCGGGGCAAAGCCCAGCTCATGGGTATCCCTTGGCCGGTCCAGCTTTGGTACGATCCTCCCAAAACGGAGGCTGTACTGCGCTCCGTACAGAACAACTCGGGCTACAGCATGCACTTCCTCAGCAAAATGTACGGCAAAGAGGCCCAAACGCTCGTTGACAGCGGGGCTTGTGCAGTGGGAGCTGCCGACGGCTTTGTTGGCCAATCTTTGGTCAACAGCTTGCGCCTAAAGGTGCAGCCAGCGGCGGTTACTTCCGTACGCCTCGCAGACGGTTCGCTCCAGCAACTGTTGGGTCAAGTCGCCGTGCCCATCCGCATGGGCACATATCGCGACACGGTGCGCCTCCTTGTGATGCCAGGCGGCATGCCAGGCACAGACATTTTGCTTGGGACAGATTGGCTCAAGCGGCTTAAGGCCATCATGAGCTGGGACAGTGATTCGCTCACCCTCCAAAGGGGGGGGAAGAGCCTCACACTGCACCCGACTTACGTACACAGGTCGGCCGACACCGAACCTGACCCAATCACGGTCATGAACTATGTGTGCGCGCGGTTGCACCAAGCGACGTCGGTTCCGCTTCTAAGCGCCAAGCAAGCTGTAAAGCTGCTTACGCGGGGTGCGCGATCTTACCTAATGCTAGTGCGCGAAGATGGCGTTGAGCCCGCGGAACCTACTCGTTGCGAATCCGCGACGGTTGGTGCTGCTACGTCAACTGATGCTCCTGCGCCCATCGACCTGGTACCGCAGTCGGAAATAGAAGCACTGAAATCCGAATTTTCAGATGTCTTCGCGGAGCTGAACGAGCCTCCACCGGAGCGTCCTGGAATAGGTCACACTATTCCCTTGGTAGAAGGCGCTCAGCCTCCCGCAAAACGTATGTACCGCTTAACTCAGGCTGAGCGGGAAGAGATCAAAAAGCAAGTGGCGGATTTGCTTGCTAAAGGGTTCATCGAACCGAGCACCTCCCCATTCGGTGCGCCTGTTCTGTTTGTCGAAAAACAAGACAAAACCCTTCGAATGTGTTTGGATTATAGATCATTGAACAAAATCACCGTCAAGCGGAGATACCCAATGCCGTCCATAACCGACCTCTTCGACCAGTTGCAAGGCGCAAAAGTCTTTTCAAGCCTTGACTTGCAACAGGGTTACTACCAAATCCGCATTACACCTGAGGACAGACCTAAAACGAGCTTCCTCACGCCTGAGGGACAGTTTCAGTTCAAGGTCCTTTGTTTCGGCCTTACTAATGCGCCCGCAACGTTCCAATCCACCATGGCAACGATTTTTCGGGAGCACATTGGTCGATTTGTTCTCGTGTATTTGGACGATATACTTATTTTTTCTAAAACGGCACAAGAACACGTACGGCACCTCCGTATTGTACTTGAGCTGTTACGTGAGCACAAGTTCAGGGCAAAATTGCCTAAGTGCGACTTCAATAAAGCGGAATTGAAGTTTTTGGGGCACATCGTGGGCAGGGACGGCCTTAAGGTCGACCCGTCTAAAGTAAAAGTGGTACAGGACTGGGCCACTCCCACAAACGTTTCGCGTCTCAGGTCATTCCTGGGATTAGCGAATTATTTTAGGCGATTTATACAGGGTTATTCATCGCTCGTTGCCCCACTCACGTCATTGACGGGTGCTCAAGTACCTTGGGATTGGACACCGGAATGCCAATCCGCGTTTAATGGCGTGAAGCACGCACTTACGAACGCACCGGTGTTAGTTCTGCCAGAACTGGACAAGCCTTTTGAGGTTTGGTCCGACGCGTCCGTATTCGGGACGGGTGCCATCCTCTTGCAGGACGGTCGGCCGGTGGCTTACACAAGCCAGAAGTTTACTCCTGCGGAGATAAACTACACAACCACCGACCAAGAATGCCTTGGGGTTATCCATGCGTTAACCGAATGGAGGTGCTATCTTGACGGGGCACAGCACGTCACTTTAGTCACCGATCACCAACCCCTGGTATATCTGCAAGACCAGAAAAGCAATAATTTGCTTTCGCGCCGCCAAGCGCGCTGGATGGAATACCTTTCTCGTTTCAAGTTCGAATGGGAATATCGTCCGGGCAGAATTAACGTGGCCGACCCTATTAGCAGGGTACACGAGCCTACGGTGGCAGCAGCGCTCACTCGGTCAAGCATCGTCGCTGATCTCTTGACGCGGATCCAGCGAGGGTACCACAAGGACCCATCCTTTGCTGACCCATTACGGATAGCTGGGCTGTACTATAACACGTCGCGTGGCCTCTGGCAAAAAGGCCAACGGGTGGTGATCCCCGACGCTGACGGGTTGCGCGAGCTGATCATGGCTGAATACCATGACAGTATCACATCTGGGCATACAGGAATAAGCCGCACAAAGGAAGTTATTTCCCGCTCGTACTGGTGGCCCACTCTGGACGCAGACGTGGCCGAGTATGTCGGGAGATGCCCCGAATGCCAGCGCAACAAGCCTTCCAACCATAAGCCGTATGGAAAGCTACAGCCCCTCCCAATACCGGAGACAAATTGGGAGAGCGTGTCACTCGATTTGATCACGCAGCTACCGAAAACCGCTAAGGGCCACGACGCCGTACTTGTGTTTGTGGATCGGCTCAGCAAAATGGTGCACTTTGCTGCCACTCACACCGACGTCAGTGCTGAGGAGATAGCGTGGCTATACCTCGAACACGTTTTCAAGCATCATGGGCTGTCCAGGTCCCTGGTGTCTGACCGTGGAACCCAATTCACTGGTCACTTTTGGCAGGAGCTGTTTAAGAGCCTTCGCACCAAACTACGCATGAGCACCGCTTACCATCCACAAACGGACGGTCAAACGGAGCGCATGAACCGGCTCTTGGAAGAAACCCTTCGGCACTACGTCAATCCGACGCAGGATGATTGGGACAAACATCTGCCCTTAATCGAGTTTGCAATTAATAATTCGAAGCAGAGCAGTACCAATACAACGCCGTTCATGCTCAATTCGGGTCACCAACCTCGGGTTCCCGCGGATGTTGACATCGAGTTGGAGAATGGCAAAGTCCCATCGGCCAAAGAGTTTGCTTCCATTATGCGGGAACGCATCGCTGCGGCCCGCAGGCACCTGAAAGCGGCTCAGGATCGCCAACGCACTGCCTATAACCGCAAACGGGAGGATATCTCGTTTGACATTGGAGAAAACGTGTTGCTCTCTACATCCAACATTTCGTTGAAGTCCCCTGGCGCAAAGAAGTTGCTGCCCAAATACATTGGGCCCTTCAAAATCCTGGCGCGCGTAGGTTCGGTGGCCTACAAACTTGACTTGCCAGCGGGATACAAAATTCACCCAGTCTTCCACGTTTCGCTCCTGAAGCCTTACAAAGGTGACGGCACTTACCAACCGCCGCCCGCCTTTGTACTGGAAGGCGAGGAGTACTGGAGCGTGGACAGTATCATCGACTTACGGGAACGCAAAATCGGGCATAAAACACGCCGCGAATTTCTTGTAAAATGGGCCGGATTTGGTCCCGAACATAACACTTGGGAGCCTGAAGAGTCCCTTCGAAGGGATTCCTTGGTTGCCGAGGAGGTCGATGCCTTCCTCACTAAGCGCACCCAGGCACCGCCTCCCCGGGTTAAGCCTACATCTCGGCGCAGGCGCGTCAAAGGACAGCGCCGCCGGTGAATACTGGCATCGCTCCCGGGACGTTCGCTTCAAAGGGGGGGGAGTGTAACGATAATTATACTTATAATATTTCCGACTTATAACCAATGGTTAACGGAACTCACTAAAGTGAGGAACGACCGTTGGGTTAGTTGGAGACGATAAATGCGGAGCCCTGTCGTACATCAAGATCTCAAGGCGTCGGCCTCAAATGCCGACTGGTGGAGCTGATGGGATTGATTTCTATTCTCAGGTGTCTGTTGACACCACCACACTTTGGTATATGTTTATGACATTAGGTAGATTACTTCTTGGTAAGCTGTTTAGGTGGGCGCCGTCTTCGTCTCCTTCAACTGGTCGTTCTTCGGTCGTCGTCTCGGCGACGCCTGGTACCTCGGTGAGTTTCCCTTCCGCTGCGTAGCGTAGCTTAAACGTTACAACCACCTATATGTTGTGGAGCTTTGAGGTGGTTGGTGCTAGCACCCGTACGCTGACCTCACGTGCCCCTTTATCGTTGTTTCAAGATTATTTTTCTCCCTTCGTGTCGCGATAGGGCCTGACGAACGGCTGACGAACGGGCATGAACGGTTCCTGACGAACGGCTTGGTAGGCCGCGGGTGTGCTGCTGCGCGCGCGCCCATCCGTCCTGGCCGCAATGTGCGCAACGTTGGGCCGCTCGACCGTCGCTGCCGCTGCTGCCGCTGTGTTGACACTGGGTTTTGGGGCTAGGATTGTAACGAACGGGCACTCAACTGGAAACGCGACGTGCCAATCTTCTCAGACAAAAGCTGAAATTCTTGTCGCCAGGAGGGGCCGAACTGACTAGACTGGGACAGGCCACGGTTCGGCTGATCCATCGGAATCTATTCTTATCAACTCCAGAAAGTTCGCTCTGTACCTCAACACCTTTAGGTTAGGATGCGATGATTACAAGGGGAACCGGTTTTCACACCGGTTAAGGTTAGGGCATGAACCATGGGTCACAGCGATGTAACGGTTTATCAAATCAACGAAGGACGCCAAAAAGCTGCTCATTGCCTCGGCCAACTCTTGTCGACCGCTTGTCGACAACAACTCAACAACCGATGGGCATCACCTGGCATTTGGGTGCGGAACAAAACCGCTCCTCCCGGTGACCTTGCGCCGACGCGACACCATCCACACAAGCGGTCCACAGACGATGTGTGCAGCGATTGGAAGCAGACGTTTGATCGTGGCCCCAAGCAAGACGCCGCAGCTCCATAAAAACAACTTCAGTTTAATAGCGTTCGTATAGCACAACCTTGGGCTGTAGTTCACGTGAAAAGATCCCGAAATTGGTTCTATTTGTCCTTTATTAGCGCCCCGAGCCAATCCGAACTCCCTGAATTTCACTTCAAATTCGAGGGTTTTATCGAAACATACGATTCCGAGAACGTCGCCGAAAGCAAACCAGGCTGTGCTTAACCAAACGCTGTGTGGGCAGGCGCGCGCGTCGACAGCAGCCGCTCTCAAACTGACCCCAGCAGCGCGGCCTCAGCGCCGTCACCGCCGCTGCAAAGCTTCGCGGCCTCGTCACCCACGTCTTCTTCCCCAGGCGAAGAACTCCCGTTTCCCACGCACGGTGGGCCGCCGCCACCCTTCCGCTAACTGGCCGGAACGGAGTGACTCATCAGCCTTTGTCATGACTACAAGGTCTACAACGCAGCCGCCGCCGCCGCCGCATCCGGCAGGACATCTCCGGGAGCTCCAAAGCCGCTATCACAGCAACGACCACAACGAACTGCTGCCTCGCCAGCATCAGCAATACCAGTCCCAACCGCCGCACCAACCGCCGCCGCGGCAGCCGGCGCGGGTCGACCGGGCTATGGCGCTGTCCGGGCCGGCCGTTGGGCCGCCGACGAACAGCGGAGGCATCGAGGGCGGAGAGTGCATGAACTGCGGCCACTGCGGCGTCACGAGCGGCAACGGCCACAACTGTGGCCCGGGCGCCTCCCCAGCTGCTGCAAATGCGGCGGCCGCCGCCGGCAACAACCCCGGCGCAGCCGCCGCCGCTGTGCCGCCGTCCCCGCTGTACCGGTCGCGCATGCAGCAAGTGACCGTCGCGTTCAAGGTACGGCACTGCGACCGGTTTCGGCGCGTCGGGCCTTCAGCGGCATTGCGCGGGGCCTGGGCCTGGGTCTCAGTTGCAGTTCATACAACCCCTTCCTTCCTTCTTTCCTTCGTTCCTTCCTTCCTTCCTTCCTTCCTTCTTTCCTTCGTTCCTTCCTTCCTTCCATCGTCTGCCGCCTTGGCCCCTCCCGCAGTTCGAGATCCCGCCAGGCATGTCGATTGAGCGTGCGGCAGAAATCCTGACCGCCGCGGCGCGCCCCGCGGTGGAAGCCGTCATGAACGGCAGGGTGCCGCCGCCGGAGGATGCGGGGGCACCTGCGGCGGTGTCCGCGCCGCCACCGCAACGCCCAGCTGCCGGTGCCGTCCCCGCCGCCGCCGGGCGCCGTCGCTTCCCGTCGGGTCGGTGGCTGAGCCGCATGACGGAGGTGCAGTGCCTGAGGGGCTGCGTGGAGCTGGTGCTGAGGCTGCAGGTGAGGGGAATGGGGCGAGATGCGTCCTGAGTGTCTCTCCGGTTGTGGGGCCCTGTCCCTGGGAGACTTGCAAGGTCACGTACCCGGCCGCAAATTGCTGCCGCCCCAAGGGGCCCGCTGGCTTTTGAGAAACACAGACCGCCACCACTCGAGCTTGCGATGCCTCTGATTTGGATCATGGATCCCCTAGGAGTGCCTGAGAGTTAGGGCACTAAATTGGTGACCGAGAGGTCACCAGTTCGATCCCGGCCTTCGCAGAGGGCTGGGTGACCGATGGGGGCCCTGGTGTGGGAACGAACAGCAGGTGATCGCATGGCTCTTTAGCCATGTCCCTGTCCCCTGCACTGGTAGAACTCATCACGGTTGAATGTTCTACAATGATGTGTCTGGCATATCTGGGAAAAGTGCGTGCGGGTACCCAGATGTGATCCGAGTGAGACGGAGCCCAGACACGGAGTGGGTGGGAGAAGCAACCCATCTTAGTCAAAAAGGCGGTCACCGCGGTAATGGGCTGAAAGTACCCGCCGAAGAGGCATCAGTCTGTTCCCTTAACCCACGCTCGGGCTTACGGTCCAGTGTAAACTTTCTTTCTTTTCATGTGTCCCCTGCACGATGTGATGTACATCATGCCGTGTACCGCACTGCAGTACATCGGAGATGAGTTGGACGATGTCGTGTTGACTGTGGCGCTGGAGGTGTTAAAGCGCGAGCTGGCAGGGCAGCTGGAGGCGGCCGCCGCCGGGGCTGTGGGACCCGCCACCGAAGGAGCCAGTGGTACTGCTGCCGCTCCGGAGGCTCCCTCAGCCGCGGCCGCCGCTGCAGCCGCGCCCGTGCTGCAGGCGCCCGCGGGCGCCGCGGCTGGAGGTGCGGCGGGCGGTGATGAGGTCGATGACGACGACGAGCACGACTGCCCGGGTGTTGCTGGGCCACGTGCCGAAGGCAGTCCCGGGGGCAGCGGCGGTCCCGACATGCTGACCCGCCAGGTGAATGCGGATACGGGGTAGCTAGCGGATACTGGTATCGGTAGATGCGGCTTGGATACAGCAGCACGGGTGGTGAAGCCATATGTCGATATGTGGACAGTTCGCGTGTCTCATTGGGGCGGCAGAGCGGGGTGTCCTCCGGCCCTCGGCAGTGGGCGCACACACATAATCCTCCGCCTTCAACACAGCACGGGGAGTTTGCCTCGCTGCCGCACTCACTGCTCGCCTCCGTGCCCCTCCCACCACTGCCGCCTCACCTCACCTTACCCCACCCCGCCCCGCCCCGCCCCGCCCCGCCCGCTCACCCCGGTCTTGGGGCTCCTCCTGTGGACGTTCCCACACCCCCACTTCGCCGACTGGCTTGGATGGCGTTGACGGCGTCACCACCACCACCAACACCACCATCATCATCACCACCACCATCACCACCAGCAACAGCCGCACTGGAGCGAGATGTGGCCGTCCTCCTGCCCCACCGCCCCCTCCACCGTCGTTTCTACGCTCGCCACCGCAGACCCCGTCCCGGCTCCAGATGCCGGCGGCGGCAGCGTTCGCGGCGGTGAAGAGAGCAGCAGCGGCGCCGGCGCCGGCGCTGTGTCGGAGCCAGCGGCTCGGGCTGTCCAGCTGATTGCGCTCCTGGAGACGCCAGTGGTGGGCCTGGGCGCCGGTGGTGGTGGCAGCGGCGGCGGCAGCAATGAGGGAGGTGTGCTTGGTGATGCCGGTGGCCGCACTGAGGGAGCGGGAGTGGCGGCGCTTGGTGTGCTGCCGGGCGGCAGCGGTGTGGTTCCAGACTCGTCCCCTCGGGCCACTTGGCAGCTGCACCTCTTCCTGGATGGAGGCGGAGGCGGAGGCGGACACAGACATGTGGCCGGTGGCGGCGGCGGGGCCGGCGGCTCTGCTGCTGCTGGGGGAAGTCCCTCCGTGGAAGTGCGGGTGGTGGTGAAGCAGCACGGGTCGGTGGTGGCGGAGGTGGAGCGGCTCACGGTGGGCTACCCCAGGGGGGCGAGCGTCAGGTGGGTCCTCGGTGGGACAGGCCACCTTTACCAGGCCCTTGCTGCGAGAGTTACGGTACACCACCCTACGTCACATTTCCCCCTCTCCCGCCCCTCCCCCTCGCAGACTGGACCTGTCGGGGCTGACGGAGGGCGATGCCGCGCTGCTGGTGCTGCCGTACATACACCCGGCCGCGCCGCCGCCGCCGCCGCCACCACCGCCGCAGCAGCCTCAGGCGGAGGCCCCTCCCCAGGGACCAGCCCCGGCCGGATCAGCCGAGCCGGGACCGGGACCGCTGGCTACGCTCCCCCATGTGGGCCCGCTGTACCTGCCCATCGCGGTGGTGCCTCCAGGGGTGGCGGAGGAGCTGTGCGGCCTGATGGACAAGATGGAGAGAGAATTTGCGGAGCGAACCGACACCCTGCAGCAGCAGCAGCAGCAGCAGCAGCAGCATCGTCAGCAGCACCCAACCGACCCACGGGTCATTCGCGCCCGCGCCTTCACGCACCACTTCTCAGTGCTCGTGTCGGACATTGTGTCGCTGCTGCTGGGCTGCGATAGGGTCACGGGGGAGGCGGAGGAGGAGGGGCCGGAGGTGGAGGCGGGGGGTGTCGTGGTCCGCCTGAGGCAGGTGTGCGGTGACGTCCTCTCCTTCCTGGTAGCCATGCGCCTCACCGCCACGGTCCGCTACGTGCTGCAGGAGATCCAGGCCGCGGGTGAGGGACTGGGCGAGGGGCGGGTGGGTGGGTTATGTCTGGGCAGCCGCTGCTTATGCGCCATGGGCTACGGGCGGACGGGAACCGAGCCGCGTCTTCCCGACGCTGCGTCTTCGTCTTTGTTTTTCGAAACTCTCTCAGCAAAGTCCCAAAGTGCCACTGCGCCCCGTGAACACCGCCGAAGCCAGAACGTGTCCAGTGATCTCCAGTGATCTCCAGTGCGCTTACCGTCCTCCGAGTCCTGCGCCCGATCCTTGCCGCCCCACGAGCTCTGCAGGCGGTGCCAACCTGCTGCGTGAGCTGATTTCGGGCACCGAAATGGAGGAGGGGGCCCTGGGTCGGGTACTGAGCGGTAGGGGACCCACTGGCGGAGAGGAGGAGCTGGGACACGAGGAGGAGGAGGCGGAGGCGCAGCCGCGCGGCGCCGGAGCCGATAAGGACATGGCGGCTGCGGGCAGCGAGACCGGAGGCCGCAGCGACAGCGCAGCCGCTGAGACCGAGGGTGTGGCCATTGGTGGGGGCGCGGGCAGCGGCAAGGGTGGATGTGGCGGCGACAGCGGTGGCGTTTTCAGCGGCAGCGAGGACCCAGCGGGGAGGCTGGAGCGCTTCCTGCGCCGGGGAGCCACACCGCGCCATCAACGGCGGGTGACGGCACTGCGGGCGATGCTGCTGGGGTTCAGGTGGGTACGGGTACTGGTGGGCCATCAGTCCGCGGTTTCCGCGGTGGCCCGTCTCCGGTGGTTCTCCGTAGGACCTGCCCCCGGGGGCCACCCGAGGTTGAGGCGGTGGGGCCCCGACAGGCCGAAGTGAGGCCGCGGCCCTCCGCCAGCAGCGCCCTCCACCCTCCCCGCACTTTTGGACCCTCCGGTAAACCTCTCCTCGCGCCCCTGCCTACACCTTGCAGCGAGCCGGATATGGAGGAGGCCTGCACCGCCTTCCGCTGCCACCACGCTCAGCCCTGGGACCTCCCGGTAGCGGTCCTCAACGCGGTGCTGGCGGCGGTCCTGGTGGCGTTCACGATTGGGGTTGGTTACGGCGGTGGTAGCGGCGAGGCCGTGCCGTGGGGCCCCCGAGGTGGCGGCGGCTTCCTCTCCCGCATCTGGGCCCCGCTGCCACCCTGGGCACTGGTGCAGCTGGCGCTGTGCTGCGGCTGCCTGCTGCTGCCGCCGCTGCTGCTGGAGGTCTGGGACGGGCTCTGCAAGCCCAGGTATGCGGTGGCAGGGGTGTGGGGGCGGCATAGGGTGGGGCGGGGCGACCCACAACGCGGCGCTGCGGTGTCCGGCCGGAGCATAACGCGCCAAGGCTGCCGAAGAGAGTCAGCCCCAAATAGTGCATTGGGGGCACGTCTTCTTTTGTGAGGTGCAGGCAGAGACCTCAGCCAGACACCACAGCAGCTCTCCCACTTATGCCGAGCCCCTGTCTGCGCATGGCACATACCCCGATGTGGCCACATGGGCCCCTCCCCCACAGAGGCCGTAGCCCCGAAGAGGGCCGCCGTCGGCTCCGCCCCGCTGAGAGGCTGCGGGAGCCCTTGCTGCGGGCGGGCCACGCCGTCAGCCTCATCCTGCTGTTCGCATACGTCAAGTGGAATGGCGGCCCCGGCGAGAAGATGCAGCTGCTGAGGACGGGCAGTGCGCTGGCGGCGCTGATGGTGGTGATGCAGCCCGTATTCCACAGCGTGAGTTCGAGCGTTGCCATACAATGTGTGCAAAAATGATGCTCCTCGCTATTAGTGCGCTTACGGGAACATTCTCGCCGTGTGGCCGCAGACCGGCCACTCTGGCGGTGTTCCCATACCGGTAGTACTTGCAGCGACACCGCCCTACAACCATTTATTTGTTGCCCTGGCCTTGATCCGTAACCTGCCTCTGCGCTTCGCCCTCCCCTTGTACCGCAACTCCGAAGCATAAACGGTGAATTTCCATTGTCGGTCTTCAATGCATGCCGCGCACGACCCTTAACGGGTCCTGACGACGCCCTGCCCGCGCAGATTCACGTGCGCGGCAATGTGGGCAACTGGGTGGTGGCGGCGGTGATGCTGGCACTGCTGTTCAGGGCGACCGCCGACGGAGACGTGGCCACCGTCGCCAGCGCCGACACCGCCCCCAGCAGCCTCAGCAACATCTGGACCGCGTGGCTGCCCTCGGCGGCGTCGGCGGCGTCGCTCGTCCTGGCTTCAGTGCTGCTGGTGGCGGTGCGGGACGTGGGCTGGCGGATGGATTTCCTGGAGCACGGCGGGCGGGAGGTCGAACGACGGGTGAAGGCCGATTGACTGACGAACATGCCCGGAACGCTCAACGGGCTGTGGATGCCCCCCGCGGAATGGGTGGAGGGCGGGGAGGGAGGCACGGGCCCCGGGGTGCTGTCGCAGCATGTGTTTTTGGCGCATTGGGGGGTTGATGGCAGTTGCGATGCGCGTGAGGCGTCCTCACGCTTTCCTCGTGTTCGACTGGGGTTGGGTTCGGTGCCCTGTCTGTGTTGCCGGGAGGATTCGATTGCCAGCCACCAGGGTTCAGTCCAGGGTAATCCTTATCCCCACCGGTTGTGTTGAGAGCTGCGTTTGATGGCTTTCCATTTCGCTGTTCCGGTTCCAATGTTGCGGGGCCGCTCCATTCTTGTCGCGGCACATGCAGCTTAGCGAGGGAAGGGGCGGCCGAGTTGGAGCATCCCGCAAGTGACAAAAGCTCAATTGTGGTGGCACCCTGCTGAAAGCGTGGTCCTAGCACGCTGACGTGTTGCAAGGAGGACAGGGGGGGTTTGCCAATGTGGATGCGGTGGAGATGGGGCAGGGCGCGCGCGCGGCGGCAGTGCACGCCGCGTGTCGTCCCCCTTATGGAGCACGAATTCATTGTGGCACACACCCATTGACACAACACTCACTGTGTATGTTTTTCGCGATGCCGTACACCCATGCGCCATGCGTCACGCAATGCAGCATCATTCAACCGACGAACTACTGGAGCTCATCAAGATTCATGCATGGCCATTCGCTCGGAATTGCAATGAGGCCGACGATCACGGCTTGGCAGCTGCAAACGACGGATGCGGCTGACCGCTGCTGTTGGGGCAACGTAACAGTACACAACCTCGCGGGTCGATTTAGTGCGTGTGTTTGGTGTTCTTCCTTCAGACGTTGAGGCGGTTATACGTTGCGACGTTGTTCCTACGACATTGTCCGCCGTAGAGATGGAGGGTACGGAGGCTGTAACGCTATTGAACCGTGGGGTTAGACCTAGGCGACCCCTGTCAGCGATGGCCATCGTGTACACGCCTTTAGTAATGGCTCCTAGAGCGTTGCAGGCGGTTGTAATGTTAATTAATGGCGCACTCCACGGCTTTGTCGAGTAGGTAATGAAGTCGCCGCTCGGCCTTCTGCTTCTCCGTGCGCTGGTTGCCCATGGGTGCTGGTTTGTCCTTGTCCAGCGCCTGACGACGTCGTGTTAACGTGTTAAGTCGCTCCAGGCTACACTGAAGCATTTGAAGGTCTCCATTCTCTCTAAGGACTGCGAAGTCGTCGGGGGACATGTTCACCCTAGAAGTCGCCTCCTCTGCAGGCAGTCACCGCATTTGAGGGAGCTTTTTGAAATCTCGTTTCCTGCTAGGCTACACGCAGTGAACTAACTTTCTACAACTACGATAAAAAAGCGCATCAGAATAACGAATAGATATTGATTTTACTCCATACGTTCCTACAGCAACAGCAATCAAAGATACGTTTCACACCCTTGAGTTTTGAAATTTCTTTGGACTGCTCCTCTCGTTCAAGGCCGAGAGGCTCCAGGTCATCACCGCTGGGCAAAGCGCCATCTTCGATCTTAAGTACATCAGCGCTGGCAGTTTTCTGCGGGTCGGCGCTGCGGGTTGGCCGAGCCACTGGCTCCATCCGCATTGGGCCGTGCCCTGAGCTTTGTCGCCACCACCGCAGTAGCAATAATAATGATAAAAATAATGGCCAATATGCCACCTGTAGGTGACACATGGGCACTGCCCGAGAGGGAAATTAGCTTCCTAATCGTGTAAATGCGACTATTTGCATATACATGCTAGTGGGGTTAACTTATAAATCAGCTCGCAAACATGACGTATATTAATGTGTAAGGGGCGCTGTACGACAATCCGAACCAAATCCGAATGTACTACAGACCTTTGGAAGCCAGCAGGGTAGACGGATATTTCTTTCTGGAACGACCTTCCTCTACTGATGTACGTACTGATTTTGTAACTACTGAAAAGAATCGGAGCGTGCGCTTACTTCGAGTCGTGCTGCTCGACATTCGCCCTCTGGATACTGATACAAGCTGCCCGCCGAACCGCAAGTGCATTTAGGCGAGCGAACCAACATTTGGGATGGTCAGCTGGCATTTTACGTCAACCCATCCTACACCTATATTTACACCAAGGACAGGGAGGCGCAGAAAAAGATATAAAGAAAAACAAAAACAAAATGACAGCACAAACGTCTCATAACGAAAGTGGTGCAATGGAACGTAAACTGTGGGAGATCGCACAAAAACAAACTTCTCAAGATGAAATGCGTTCTTGCCGCAGACTGAACATCTCAAAGATAGCTTTCGCAAGGCCGCGCTGATCGTCGACTTGCATGACATCGTGAACACTCGCAGTATTGGGTACGCCTAAGTCCCAAAGCATCTGCCGTGCTGACACAAGGGCAGAACACTCCAACAGAAAATGCTTCTCATCCTCGACCGCACCGTCAGAGCGACACGCTTTGCAAACACGGAGCTCCCTAGACCGGCTACTCTCGCTGTTAATCGCCAAAGCAGAAACACACAAACGAAAACGAAGTAAAGAACGATGGTGCGCCAGGGGGATGTAACCCTCAAAACGCTTCGGCAGCCCCATCCAATGTTTGTGGCGACACATCTTAACACCGGGCTTTCTACCGTCCGTAACGAAAGCGCTCGGGTCCACAGCCAACCTGTCGCTGCTCCAGTCGTCATTAACACGACCCCTGAGGGTGTCCATCAGCGCCTCAACATCAAGCTTGCTGGCCGCGTACCGCCTAACCCTAGCATCAATGCTACCCGCTGCTGCGTCCTCGCCCCAGACATGCCCTAAGAGGTTTAGAGCCCTGATGACCTTGGAACCCCAAACGTCACCCTGCAGATTGGTTTCTAACGCCAACCGAATCTCGTGACGAAAAGCACTGTGATACACGGTGCTAGTGACCTCCACCAGACTATTCCAGAAGCGAAAAACCGACTCGGCCCAGTGCAACTGCAAAGGCATCTGACCAAGTTCCCTAAACAACAACTGAAGAGGCGGAACGGCGGCTCCAACCAATTGCTTCATAAATGAAATCTGGAGCTTGACCATCCGGTCTCGTATAGCCGCCTCAAAATAACAAGAGCGTGGAGCTTCATTGGCCGGGAAACCCCTCTCTAGCATGGCTAGGACCAAGTCAGCACCCCACAGCTGCGATCCGTACGACAGCACGGAACGGACTTGCGCGTTAAAACATTTCATACCGACGGAAGGCAACAAAAGCCCCTGCCGCCGCAGTTTACTGAGCAGGGCAAACATGGCCCGCCGGCCCGCAGCATAGAGCTCATCCGTACAGGAGGCGAAGGTACTGCTAGGACCGAAATGCAGCCCGAGATAGCGTGCGCGAGACTTCCAAGTGATAGGCCGGTCCACCGGCAGCCCCTCCTCCATTACGCGCATGGTGACCAAGTCGCTGATCGCATAGAAGTGACTCCTAACCTGGTCGTTAGGGTAAAAGAACAACAGCTCGCACTTCTTCGCATTGACGGTGAGACCGAACGTTTCCGACCACTCTCGCAACGCTCTAAGCAGGCTCATTAAACGGCGTTTTGTCCCCGCGAAAAGACTGAGGTCGTCCGCGTAAAGAGCCAAGGGCACGCGCCGACCTTCCACACTTGGGCATTCGGTGGCCGCCATGGCAGCCGGGAGCGCGACATCCAGGGCGTCCACATAATCCGCAAAACCCTCCACAAAGAAACCAAACAGCGTGGGGCTCATCGGGCAACCCTGCTTCACCCCCTGAGAGGAGGAAAAGGCCTCTCCAGTGGTGCCGTTCACTTTGACCCGCAGTTCCACCCGCTCATAGCAACGCTTCAGGGCATCCAAGGCAGCGCCATTTACTCCTCGTTCCTCAAGGCGAGCCCACAACAAATCCCTATTCACCCGGTCAAAAGCCTTCTCGAAATCGATCTGACAAACAAATAGCCCCTGACCGAGAGCGTTGGGGGGAGCCGTGCGACAGCGATCCGTGAGATGCCGTAGCAAAAACAAATTATGGATGGTGCCGCGCTTCGACCGGAAGCCTCCCTGGTAGGGACTGCGCGCTCCGCAACCCTCTCCCCACGCCTTCAACCGCCGCTCCAACAAAAATGCGTAAAGCTTAGAGAGGGCCCCGCCGACAGCCAATCCGCGATAGTTGCTCGGGTCGAGCACGTCGCCCTTTTTGTGGAGTGGGGTGACAACCGAAACCTCGAACTGCTTGGGGTAGTCCCCGGTAGAACGTATATGTTCCAACAGACGCAACAGGTACGGCGCCAGAACAAGCTCCTCTCTGCCCTCTACCCTACGAGTCGCGTACTTGTAGCATTCCGCGGGGGCCTGCTCGAGGCCTGGCGACTTATGGTTGCGAAGCGACTTCAGCGCCGCGATGACCTCGGCCAGAGTAAACGGAGCACTCAGGGATGCCGCCGCAACAACCCGCTGGTTTCGCGCTACGCTCTCGGTACCTGCCCAGTTGCGGGGCGCTTCGAGGGGGCGCCCGTTGATGAGGTTCAGAATATAGTCCGCCCTGACCTCACTAAACGGATTCACCTCATTATTGTACAATGCATCAAAATACTCGCGCCAACTGTTAACATCGCGGATCGGGCACTCGGGTTTCAAACCCTGGTTAAGCTGGCGCCACAGCGCACGGGGGTCGCCCTTGCATTCCTCCAAGAAAGACGTAAAATGAGCGACGCGATGCGAAGCGCAAGCATCCTTCCTGAGCCTCTGGTAGCGAGAGCGTAGCATGGTGAAGACTTGCCGCGCAGGTTCGTCCGCAAGGAGCCCATGTGCCCTCATGTGTGCCTTGTGCTGCAGCATCGCACTACGAGCAGCAGCGCACTCGTCAGTCCACCACGGCGCGTCCTTATCCTCTCTGACGCGCTGGACCCTGTTACGACGCCCCCTGAAAGCCTTCTCCAACGCCGCCGAGCACGCCTTCGTAAAAACCTCGACGACCGCTGTACTGTCCAAATCAGTGCCAAGCTTATCGACAGCATCCGCAATGCGACAGATGGAGGGCGCGTCATCAGCGGCAAAAAGGCTCTCGTATCTGGCTTTGCGCTGCACGTCGAAACGAGCTCTAGGGGTGCGCTTACCCACCGCAAGGGGGCCTTGCCGCAAAACCCGTAGCTCAAGCGACACCGGACAATGATCGCTCATGAGACTGCCCACCTTGTTCCCGGTTTGCGCGACGGGGATGTTCATAACGCGAAGACGATCCGCTCGAAAGAAAAGGGCCGGGGACGCCACAAACAGATCAATCATGCTACTTCCCTGCCCCGCAGGACTCCAAAACGTACACGCCCCTTGCGAATCACCTTGCACCCGACCGTTCAAGACGACGAGCTCCAGCTCCTGGCACAGGCCCACCAAAGCCCGCCCAAAAGCATTATCCGCGCTGTCTTCGGATCGGCGCGGTGGGATAGCGCGCAGAAGGTTGGAATGGCCCAGTTCCGCTTGCGTGAAATCCGCTAGCTCTGCATCGCCGTCTGCGTCTGGGAGCTCGCACAATCCAGCGACTCTGGAATTGAGGTCACCCAACAGCAAAACCTCGTCGCCCGGCTGTTGGAAACGCCGCACCAGAGTGACGTATATTAATGTGTAAGGGGCGCTGTACGACAATCCGAACCAAATCCGAATGTACTACAGACCTTTGGAAGCCAGCAGGGTAGACGGAAATTATTTCTTTCTGGAACGACCTTCCTCTACTGATGTACGTACTGATTTTGTAACTACTGAAAAGACTCGGAGCGTGCGCTTACTTCGAGTCGTGCTGCTCGACATTCGCCCTCTGGATACTGATACAAGCTGCCCGCCGAACCGCAAGTGCATTTAGGCGAGCGAACCAACATTTGGGATGGTCAGCTGGCATTTTACGTCAACCCATCCTACACATATATTTACACCAAGGACAGGGAGGCCGTGCCCTGATAAGCGAGTCATCCAAATTGCATTGGACTTACGGCCACAGGTCGCGCGATGATACAGCCAAAGCCGTCCAGAATTTACGTCAGATTTATTATTAGGGCTAACTAACTGAGAACACAGCCACAACGACGGAAGAACCACGGGTCACAGCCCGCACCGGAAAGTGCTTACTTGAAAACCAGCCGCCATAGTTACTCGCCTCGTCTCGGGCAACTGATGGCGCACTGGACCTGATCATTAAGCTGACCAGTTCGCTTGTAGTGATAGGGCTCGCGACGTTTCGGCTTCCAAAATGCGTCCCTGATCGCGCATTGACGTCAAGGCAGACGGCACGCAAAGCAGCGCTCGCTTGAGAGCAGACCCGAACAGAGACCGTTCTCCGTTTCCTTGCCGGCACTTCTCAAGGCAATTTTTCGTCCAATCGTCCACTGTTTACGGCGCCACTTATAGGGATGCGTCAGAGGTACTACAACGAATCTCCAGATATTCATGGCCGTACCTTCGGCAAACCCCCAATCAAACAGGATACCTTCTGACAGCATAATCCAAGGCTGCCAAAACAACTTAAGACCGCAAAGTTGAACGCTAGTCCAAGATCAGGGACCGACGAAGGTGAGCTTACAGCCGCGACACATTTGCGGCCGTCCGTTACCGCCGAGGACAATTGCGTCACTTTCCTGCGTGCAGCGTTTGACACTTTGTCGTCTTCGCAAATCGAACTTCGTTATCCCTTCCAAGGCCTTCCGAGACGGGAATAGTTGTCGGAGAACACTCTTGCAACGTCCTTGGCCCGCCGCTGCCGCCGCCGCCAGCGCCCAGCACGCGGGAGTTCGAGCCGACGATGGCGAAGCACCGCAAGCGACAAAAGGCCTGGAATCCTCGTGGCGTATCTGTCCCGCCCGAAACAGTGCAAGAGGCAGGGGTCAAAATCGCCATGTCGGCGCCTCTGCCGCCAGGGCTGGTGTCGCGCCTCGTGCTCGCGACGCTGCCGCTCTCCGCCGCGGTCCTTCGCCGCGGCCCGCCCGCGCTTCTGACTCTCTCCAAGGCCGTGCTACGGCCTCTGCTGGCCGGTATCTGGCCGCAGCAGCTGCCCTTCGGCCGCACCGTCCGACGCGTCAGCGCCGAAGGCGCGGCTGCCGACAGCAGCGGCTCCGACCGGCAACTGCTGACGTCGCTGCCGCAGCTGGCGGTGATGCTGTGGCCCCTGCTGCTTTATGTACTGTTGCATCGCGCCACATCACGCGTCTGCCTCCGCTCGAGCCAAGGCAGGAGGCAGCCGTCATCCCCTTCCTCCGGGCCGCTACGCCGCCGCCGCCGCGCTGAGGTTCCGTGTCCACTGCAACAGCCGCAGCAGAGTAGCGACCTCATTTGCGAACACTACGACGGCGCTGGCGCCAGCGGCGGCCTTCGCATCGCGCTAGGTGTGCTGCGCGCCGCGGCGGTGGCGCACTGCCTCGTGGTGGTCGCGGCTCTGACTTGCGGCGCGCTGGGTGTCGAGGCGCCCGGCTGCCTGCTGATCCACACGGCTGTGCAGTGGCACTCGCTGCTTCTGCTGCAGGCAGTGCTGGTGGCGGCCATGGCGCTCATGCGGCCGAACAAGGTGAGGGGAGGGGGTCGCGGCCCGTTTGCAGTTGGCACGTCCGCTACCAAATTTGTTGGCTGTGACTGGGCGCGGTTAACAACCCGCGACCGTACCCCAGCACGTCTGCGCGAATCACGTGCGAACAGCACTCCGTGCGATAAGCTTCCCCCGCCCCCTGCCTCTCGTTCTCAAAATCCCAACTGGCGACCTTTCCTCTCCTGGCAAAAACCTTGCTACATCTCCAAACGCTGGGTATGGCGCTTGAAATGCTGCAGGGTGCGTCACGCGCCGCCCTCGCTGCCGCGCCCTCGACTGCCCCCGATCTTCCAACTGCCGTACACGCTTTGCTGGGCATCGGCTCCGCCTGGCTGGCGCTGCGGCTGGCTCTCACCGCCACCGCCCTGGCCTTTGCCGCTGTCAAGCCCGGTTGGGACATTGTGCCCAAGACCATGCAGTTATCGCCACCGGCCGCAGTAACGGATGGCTACGGCCCGCTTGGTGCGCTGCTGCAGCCGCTGCTTCCCCCGGGCTACGGCCCTGGTGCGGATCTGCGGGTGGCGGCGGCGGGCGGCATCCTGGCAGTGGCGCTGCACTGGGTGGTGCTGCGCGCGGCGCTGGCCGCGGCGCTGTGGGGGCTGCTGTCCACGTCGGGCCCAAAGGTTCAGGAGGTTCAAGTAAGTGGATGGGCTGGATGCGCGGGACCTCATTCTTCCGATGGGTACTTGTTTAAAAAGCATGCCTACAGTGCGTCAAGACGGGAAGCATAGACACTGTAGGAAATAACAAGGCAGGGAGAGCAGGTGTGGTGGCGAGCGAGAATGGGGTAGGTCCAGGCCAGCGGTGTGCTTGATTCACCTGTTTGAAAGGGACCGAGAGACGTACAGAAGGTTTAGCTAAGAAAGACTCTGGAGAGTAGGGGACTTCATTCGCGCGGTGCCTTGTGCGGGCAGCATGCCAAGGTGTCCCGGGAAACGTTCCGTCCGTCCGTTCCCCTCTCGCAGGGGGCATTTCCTTCGCTCTGGCAGGACTTCATGGCGGTGTTTCTGAAGCTGATGACACTTGGCAGGTGATACAATGCGATGACGTTGCTCGGCGGGTGCCAAGGGGAAACGGGGAAGCCTTCGGGGACGGGTGTTGGCGAGGTCAACTGGCTTTAAGCCTCTGGCGCTGTTATTCTTTCAGATGCCATATGTTGGAAGTCTATAAACAGTCCCATAGTTCCAAGCGACTTCTATGGCTCAATGGACAGAAAGTTGAGCTCGGTCGGCAGTCGGTCGGTCACACAGCCCGGGGTGCGATGCACAAGCGAATCGAGTCTTTGCGTTTCAGGGCAGGGTTATTGTGGACTGTTTGGAACAGTGCAACGTGCCAACGTCTGCTGCGTAACAGGAAAAACACTGGATCCAGGATCCACAGGTCTTTTCCTTCCTTTTCTCCTGACCTTGCTCCTTTGTCTTCTTTGCCTGCTTAGCTAGAACTGCTCTTGCCTGCTTAAATGCGTATGACATGCACGTCGCAGCCAGTCTGCGGTATAAGATGCATAGAGCGAGCTTCAAGGTCATCGATATGTTTGACTCAACAGCTGTACACCGCAAAACCTTCTTGCTCCCCTGCCGCAAGCACCAAGCAGATTCCGCCTGGCGATCAGTGCGGCTAGCCAGCCGAGCCCAGCATCCCACGCAGCCAAGGAGGGTGAGTCTAGACGGCATCTTGTTTCTGCCGGCAAGCGTGCTTGTGTTTGTGCACGGGCGCCGGGTGTGCTGCACGGGCGCCATCTTATCTTGGTCGGCCGCCTGTCGACTTGCGCTGCTCTGGCTTAGGCGGGCCGGACTCCTTCGTTCGTTGTGGGAAAGAGGCCGGGGACCATGTTAACAGGAGGTTTTGAGTACAGGGTCCTCTTTCGGGATGCCGTGGTATGCCCTAAACAACCCCAGGCCGGCGTCATGCTGGCGGCAGCTGCAGCACCGTCGTCGGAAGCCAGGATGCTTCGACATCCGCCCACAGCAGTGATCCCACCGGAGGTGCTGCCATCCGTGCCTCCAGGTGGGTTAGGTTCTATGGAAGGAAGGTCGTCTTTGTTTTTCTTTGCCCCCCCGGCGGCTTAAGATGCTCCAAAGACAGGCCTGCACGGGGATCCAGTTCGGTTTGCTTCATAGTTGTTACCGCGCTTTTTGGAGAGGCCGAAATCGGTTTGTGAAAAGGGCTTGCATGTTCCTATATTGCCGAGGATCCACAACCATCGGCCTCTACAATTCTTAGCTTAACCCAGGGAAATGTGGAAAGAGCGAGTGGGCTGAGGTATCCCCCGCCTTCAAAACGGGCCACTCCCTGCTGCGCTACGACCTAATCACGGAGTCGCTAATCCAACTCACACTCGAGGTCACTCCGAAACTGCTACCCCCTGCCCGCTGCGGCTGTCTCCCTCTCTGCGCCCGTCCTGGTGAGAAGGCGCCTGGGAATCAGCAGCGGCCGCACCCCAAGTGACTCAAGTCGACCGGCTTCCCCGCCACCATCGTTGCCGTCGATTAGAAGCCCTGCGGCCTGGGTGGCCCCCTCTTCCTCCGGCGGAGCAGCAGAGCGGACAGCTGCCGGCCCTCCTGCTGGCCCGCTGCGGATTGGCAAATCGCGCTTTTCCATGTCGGCGCCGGCGTTTTCGACTCTGTCGGAAGACCCCAAACGCCCGCCGAGTCGCCAGGGAGGCGGCCACGACCAGCAGGAGCTTCAGCCGCTTCAGCCGCCGCTGGCTGGTCTGATTAGGGGGTCGTCCGCGCCAGTCGGCCGGAGCATCTCAGTTGGGGTCGCTGACGACGCCCCGGAGCGCACCTTCCTCGTAGTCAGCTTCGACTCGAGTGTGGAGCCAACCGGCGAGGGCCAGAGGGAAGGGCCAGAGTTCGCCTCGACTCGAGCGTGGAGCCAACCGGCGAGGGCCAGAGGGAAGGCGCGACCCCAGCCGCAGTCGGCTGTCATGGAGCTGCTGGGTGGACTGATCGAGACAACAGCAGCACCGTCGATGCTGATGCTTGTGCGGCCGGCACCAGCGCGGCAGCTGCGCCGCCGTCCTTGCTGTACACGTCTCGCATGCAGGATGTCGCCGTTACGTACAAGGTACGGCACTGCTACGGGCGTCGCGATGGAAATGGGTTTCTTTGGTTCAGGGGTTCGGCTGCGTGTCAGTGGTTACAAATACGGTGTTTTGCGTCTCTTGTGGGAAGCTGTCTATCCCTGTTCGGGCGTCTCGAGCTTCTTGGTGCGCGGGCACGACGACGGGCTGGCGCGTGGCGAATTCGGGTTTCCGATCTGTTGCCAAACCGGTTTGTAACAGGAAGACGGTAACTTGCTGGCTGGGGTGCGGGTATGCGTTGCGCCTAAATTACTAGCTGTCAGTCTTAAGCTGGCACAAACCAGCACAGGTGTCGCGATGGCCATGGACTCGACTTTGATGGGCGCCACGTTTCAATCTCGCCATAACTAGTATGCACTGCAAGGATGTGCATTTACGAGCAGTCCGAGCTCACTGTGCCTCTAATCCACGTCCCGCAATACCGCATCGCAGATGGAGCCCCCGCATGGCATGTCGTACGAGCGCGCGGTCGAGGTTCTGACCGCCGGGGCAGCCCCGGCGGTGGAGGCCATCATGAATGGCAGGGGGGTGCCGCAGACCGCGGGAGGTGCGGCCGCGGTGGCGGAGGCGCCGCAAGGCCCGGTTGCAGCTGCCGTCCATCCAGCCGTGGGAGGCAGTGGAGGCGCTTCGCCCAGCGGTGGTGGTAGCGGCGGCGGCACCGCGTCAGCCGATGCTGTGTCTGGCGGTCGTCGCTTCCCCTCGGGTCGGTGGCTGAGCTACATGACGGAGGTGCTTTGCCTGAGGGGCTGCGTGGAGCTGGTGCTGAGGCTGCAGGTGAGGGGACAAAGGGGAGGCTGGGTCAGAGGAAGGGCGGGGCGGCTTGGCCGGGGCGGAGAGCAGTGATACTTGGAGCGGGCTGCCAGCGGAGGGTACACGCGCGCCGTCGAGCATGTGGTGGTAAATCGGGCTCGAGAGTGTCATGGGCGAGTCAAAGTTGTGGACCAGGCAGCTTCGTACGATGGCCATTTCGCTTTGTTGCCTCCCGTGTACTCCATTGCAGTACATCAGAGGCGAGCTGGACGATGCCTTGCTGGCGGCGGCACTTGCGGCGTTAAAGCGCGAGATGGAGCAGCAGCTAGAGGAGGCCGCCGCAGCTGCGGAACCCACCGCCGAAGGGGCTGCTGCTGTCGCTGCTGCTGCTCCCGCGTTTCCCTCAGCCCCTGCCGGCACCTCTGCTGCCACACTCAGCCTGATGGCGCCCGCGGGCGCTGCTGCGGCTGGAGGTGCGGCGGGCGGTGGTGGTGAGGCCGGCGAGGGCGGCGGCGCTCTCGACGTCTTCTCTCATGAGGTGAATGTGGTCGTGTGTGGATGGCGCCCGCGCGTAGCCGTCCTCGCGCCGTCGCGTGGTTCTGCTTCGCTCGGCCTGCGGCCCTCTTCCACTCGGGTGACGGGCGTGTGGGACAAGTCGAACCGCAATGACGGTGTGCTTCGGTCGGTTGCGGGCCAAGGCCCTCGGCCCGCTGTCATCTGCAACTGTCTCCGGCTAGATATTAAGTACAAACCTAACTTTCCTCTTCACCCTGGCGGTCGCGATCGGATGAAGGGGCCTGCAACCGTGAGCGCGGTGCCTGCGGTCTGGTGGACATGGCATTGGGCGGCCAACGGTACAGCCCCCGTCTGCATCCTGCGTCTGGCCGCTTCCTCCCGCCTTCCCCCTTCGAGCCCTCGCCGCCTTGCGAGCCTCACCTCACCATCGACGCCCCTCCGTGGTTTCACCTCATGAATGGCCCCCACACGCCTACATCGCATCTGGCGCGGACGGAATCGTCGTTGCTACAGCTCCGCGGCAGTCCGGTTACAGCCTCCAGCGCCACCGCGGCCGCGTCCGCCGTGGCCTCGGCAGCTCCCGGTGCAGCTGCACGGACGGAGGTCCCAGCTGCAGTCGCCACACCCGACGACGCAGGCAACGTTGCTACGGGCATCAGCGTCTCGGAGCCAGCGGCTCGGGCGGTCCAGCTGATTGCGCTCCTGGAGCCGCCAGTGGTTCGCCTGACCGCCGGTCGCGGCGGTGGTGGCGGCGGTGAGGATGGCGGCACGGACGGAGCGGGAGGCAGCGATGACGAGGATTTTACCGCCGCCGCCGCCGGCGGCACTGGGGACGGCTTCGAAGCCGATGGCGGCAACGATGGTGTCGCGGGGACCAGCCGCCAAAGCGGCAGGGGCTCCCTGAGCACAACCGCGCGGCTGCATCTTTATATCCGAAACGGTGTGGATGGTGATGAAGCTGCTGCTGCCGCTGGAGGCAGCGGATTTGCTGCCCGCACAGATGTCGCGAGTTTGGGCACAAATGCCACTACGGACAAAGCCACCGAGATGTCAGCAACAGGTGCTGCAGCAGCAGTTGCAACAAGATCGTCTTCTTCTCCGCTGCAGCCGCTGCAGGCCCCACCATCCTCTGTTGACGTGCGGGTGGTTGTGAAGCAGCACGGGTCGATGGTTGCAGAGGTGGAACGGCTCACGGTGGGCTACCCGAAGGGGGCAAGCGTCAGGTGGGTACTTGGCGGGACAGGCGGGGGAAGGGGCTAGGGATGGAAGAGGGGCGGCGGCCATTGATGAAAGAGAACGAAGGCAGGGTGACCCAAGCCGCACCGGCAACAGCACATGCGCATAACAACAGCCTGATCGGCACGTGTGACGTTGCCGGGTCATGACGGCATTTCGCTTCCTCCCATGATCGCCTACGTAACCCACCTTACTGCCAACCCCCCTGTTTCATCCCATGCCCTCGCAGCCTCGACCTATCGGGTTTGAAAGAGGGCGACGCAGTGCTGGTGGTGCTGCCGTGCAGGCAGTCGCCCCGGCAGGAGGAGCAGTCGCAGGCGGCCAACACGACTTCACCCCTGAGCGGGTCAGTCCCCCACGTGCCCCCGCTCTACCTCCCCATCGCGGTGGTGCCTCCGGCGGTGGCGGAAGAGCTGTGCGGCCTGATGGACAAAATGGAGTACGAGGCCGCGGCTGCGCGTGAGCTGTTGTGCCCTGCAGGCACAGACAGTCCTTCAGATCCGTGTGCGGTGAATATCCGCGCGACATAGGGCCGCGGCGGCGCGTCTTTGTCTTATCACAGCACGGACTGTTTACTGCCTAGGCTTCTCCATTTACAAATGCAGCCGGGCGAACACTGCAGCTGCGCACTCCCAGTGTATGTTTGAGGGTCGGCTGGTCCCAGGCATGCCACCCCTGCTTGCCTCCGTGCCGCCCCCCGCGCCCTGTCCAGGCGGTCCTGCCCTGCTGTGTGAGCTGCTGTCCGACACCACCAGGGAGCTGCTGAGTCAGCTCCTCCGCGAGGGACCCACGGGCGGGGAGGAGGAGGAGCACCCGGGACCAGAGGAGGAGGAGGCGCAGCCGCGTGGCGCCGGGGCGGATGAGGAGATGGCGGCTGCGGGCAGCGGCCACAACCGCAACAATGGAGGCAACGAAGACCAAGGCGAGAGCGCGGCCGTCGGAGAGGATGCGGGCGGTGGCAAGGGGGGCATCGGCAGTGGCGGTGGCGTCGACGGCGTTGTCAGCGGCAGCGAGGGCCCGGCGGGGCGGCTGGAGCGCTTTCTGCGCCGGGGCGCCACACCGCGTCATCAACGGCGGGTGACGGCTCTGCGGGCAATGCTGCTGGGGTTCAGGTGGGTATAAGTGTTATACAAAGTCGCATGTTATACTGGCTTTGTGCCGCGACAGTTCGTGGGTCTTGCGTCTTTGCGCCCTTACTAGTAACCTTGGTGTGCCATGTGCTGCATAAGCCCCGCCCACGTGCTCTCCTAGGGCTACTGGCCTGCATACACTAGGGCCTGCTCACTTCATTTCCCTCTCTTTCTGCTACGCCGGGCTCATTATAATTATGTAGCCCCTTCCTTGCGAACCTTGCAGCGAGCCGGATATGGAGGAGGCCTGCACCTCCTTCCGCTGCCACCACGCTCAGTCCTGGGACCTTGCAGTAGCGGTCCTCAACGCGGTGCTGGCGGCGGTTCTGATGGCGCTCACGATTGGGGCTGGATACGGTGGTGGTAGCGGCGAGACCGTGTCGTGGGGCCCCCTAGGTGGCGGCGGCGGCTTCCTCTCTCGCATCTGGCCCCCGCTGCCGCCCTGGGCGCTGGTGCAGCTGGCGCTGTGCTGCGGCTGCCTGCTGCTGCCACCGCTGGTGCTGGAGGCCTGGAACGGGCTCTACAAGCCCAGGTGGGCGGTGGCAGGGGTGTGGGGGCGTGCATAGGGTGGGGCGGGTCGACCCACGATACGGCGCTGCAATGTACTGCAGGCGGAAATGGCGCCACATTGCGGGCATGGCTCAATTTGGGGCAATGACGCGCGACGCGCAGCACTTATTTCAATTCGCGCTTTGGTATGAGAGGCAGGCTGAGATTGCTGGCAAAGCAGAAGCAGCAGCCCTCGCACTCACGCCGTGCACCCGCATGCGCATGAGGCATACCCCGATATGGCATGGGCCCCTCCCCGACAGGGGCCGTAGACTCGACGAGAGGCTCCAGGAACTCCAGGGCGCGGGCGGCCGTCGCCACCAGAACTGGCCCGCCGCCTGGCGCTTAACTGACCCTTCCCCCGCCGAAAGGCTGCGGGAGCCCTTGCTGCGGGCGGGCCACGCCGTCAGCCTCATCCTGCTGTTCGCATACGTCAAGTGGAATGGCGGCCCCGGCGAGAAGATGCAGCTGCTGAGGACGGGCAGTGCGCTGGCGGCGCTGATGGTGGTGACGCAGCCCATGTCGCACAGCGTGAGTAATATTAAATTGGCGGCGCACGTGCCATGAGCGTCTCTCGCCCGCCGCCTTGATATGAACGTTTGTCGTGGTTTGGTGGACGCATTTATGTAGGGTTTTTTGGTGGACGCATTTATGTAGGTCATAAGGTTACCATGCCGGCGTGCTCAGCACGCGAGGAGTGCATCCCGGGGAGACGTTTTCTGTGTCACAGCCGAGGGGGCTGCGGCCGCACGTCCCGTGCGCACGACGGCCTCGCTGTCTGTGTCTGCTTTTGCATGGGCAGCAAATCCTGGATATAGCCCGTATGTGTTGGCCTTCGTGTACGCGTTGCTCCATCACGCTTTTACCCTACCCTATGTGTATTGCGCACATGCGCACACCCCCCTCGCCATATGTTGACGACGCCCTTCCCGCGCAGATCCACGTGCGGGGCAGTGTGGGCAATTGGGTGGTGGCGGCGGTGGTGCTGGCACTGCTGTTCAGGGCTGTCACCGACGGAGACGCCGCCACTGTCGCCAGTGCTGGCACCGCCCCCAGCAGCCTCAGCAACAACTGGGCCGCGTGGCTGCCCTCGGCAATGGTGGCGGCTTCGCTCGTCCTGACGTCCGTCCTGCTGGTGGCGGTGCGGGACGTGGGCTGGCGGATGGATTTCCTGGGGCACGGCGGGCGGGAGGCGGAGGAGCACGGGGAGACCGCGCGGCGGCGATGGCGGGAGCTGAAGGGTGGTGAGGAGGAGGAGCGGTGAGGATGTCGGAGCCGGGTCGCGTCGTGAGCGGGGCGGCCAGTCGGTTTGGCGCTGCACTGCCCTGGCTTGGACCCGCGTCGTGTTTGATGGGTTCGCATTGCGCGGCTATTGATCACTAGTACGCCTAGTCGAGGGCCCAGGGAGCGCACCCGGGTGGAGTGGCAGGTGGCAACCGCGTGGCGGGGCCTGGGCCGTGGACTGGACGCAAGATCTCTCTAGGAAAGATAACCGCTTATTGAGGTGGAAGTTGCGCGCCGCGCGCGCCGCGTTGCTTGTTGGGCTCGTCGCAGCCGCGGAAGGTCCGTGCTGTTTCTCCGTCTGGCGGCGGTGCTGATCGGAGTCGGAGCCGATTAGCGCCAAGCAAGTCATCGGATGCCGGCGGGTCCGGGGCGTTGACCGCTGGTCGTTGCGCTGTTTGTTGGGATGGGTCAGCTGGGGCCCCACGGGGCTGCTAAGGGGAATGCAATGAGGGTCACTGCCGTCAGCGAGGGCGGGCGAGAGCGAGTGGGCGGTGGCTGTGTGGGCCGATACTTTCTAGGTCGCTTCGGCGCCCCATTTCCGCTCGCACACACATGGGATTGCAGCTGACCTACATCAAACATGTGAGGGACTGCGCCGCAACTCGCAAGCAAGTATCCGCCCCTGGCAGGGCCTCGCAAGAAAGGGTTCTCGTTCTGTGCTCGGATGGAATGACGTATGTTGCTTGTTGAAAGGAAGAGGACATCTCTCCGCGGCTCGGAAGGTTGCTGTCGTCGTACATCGCATGCAGGATGTTAGTAAGTGTTATCATTCTGGAGTGGTATTTTTCTGCGCCCCCGTGTATCCTGGTGTACCAAAAGTATGTACTACTTAGCAGCATGTGTCACTCGTTCGGCATTGTAAACCTGTTACCGGACCAGCGCAGCACGCGGCGCCACAGCGGCGCCGGGCCGCCGTCGAGTGCTTCCCTGCGTTGTGCGCTCGGGTCGCTCGTTCTTGTTCATTGTTGATGCTATGCGCTTAATGCTTGTCACCTGCGATTGTGGAGCACGCCATTTCCCGGGAAAGCTGGCCCCGTCTGCATTCGTCACTCGTATTCATCTGCTCCCGCGTTGCATCCGCGCGAGGAGGGCGGCTGTCGCTTATAGCGCGTCGATAATCGGTTGTTTGCATGGTGTAGGCCTGTGTGTTATCTGGAAAGGTTCCACTCTCCGTCGGACCGCAGAGCAAGTAGAGTGTGTGCGCCGGGGCTGCTCGCCGGCTGCATGCCGACTGCTGAGTTGTGTCCATTGGGCGCCGGGCTCACAGAAAGACCACCCGATGCGCGGAGGGGTCCCAACGGGCCTAGCAGGGGCTGGACCCCCCCTTGCGTGTTGCGCGCCACATTCCAAGGCTGCCCTCGTTAGCTCTGTATTTTGGAGCGGGTTGATTTACGGTTGGAAAGGGGTTCTGTGTGTGGGGCATAACTGGTGATGTCGCGTGGCTGCAAATGGCCGCCCCTCGCCAGCCCTGCGGACCCGTACCCGTTGAAAAGAACCAAGAGGCAGTTGTAAATTGAAAGCAGATGAGGGCAACCTCTCTCCCTCACATCGACCCGTGCCGATGCACAAGTGCCCCACCCCCGTTGTATGTTTGACCGTTTGTTCGTTCTTGCATTGTTGCAGAGCCGATTCTGGCTTATCCTTGGGTCTATGGCCGCACTAGACCGGCATTCAACTTTAAAAGCTTTTCAGATCCTGTCCCTGGCAAGGTTACAGGCAGCAGAGGATAGACGAGAGACGGACCCAAGAGTTCCGCTAGGCAGGCTCTTGACGACCAACAGCGTCTGCGTGCGATCGAATTCATGTCGTTTTAAATAAAACTTCTCCTAAGCAGACGGGACTACATAAAAAAATCACAAGTGTTATCTCCAGCCAGTAATCGGATGATACAAGAACGATTCTATCTGAGTTTCTGTACCTGGTACGAGCTGGTACCTGCTGGTACGAATCTATCTGTCGGCCGGGCGCGCGTCGCGGCGGCCATACAATGTACACGTTCAGCGTCATCGAAAATCACCGATGTGTAATTGAAGGATACGATCGTCACATTTTTTCGGCCCAGCCCGAAGTACCGTACAACTGGCACGTCCCACCAGCCACCACGCCCTTGCAGTACGCCCGATTTGTACAAGCTGTTACCGCACTTGAACCAACCTAACAGGCGGGAAGCTGCTGAGGGCGACTGTGGCGACGGCCACCCGCCCAGCGGGCCCCAGTGTTCAGGAACGTCTCCTGCAGGGTCGAGCCGCACCTGCGGCGCAGCAGCAGCTGCGGCCGCCCTTCTAGACGTCCGAGGCGCAGGGGCAGCCAGTCAACGCCGTCGTACACGCCGCCGTCTCAGCGGATTCAACCGGTGCCGCGCCAAGCGCAGCCTGCCCTGTCAAGGATAATGACTGCAGCGTCCACACCTCGCTCAAGCCCGAGGAGAGTGAGGCGCTGTTAGGTTTGCTCCATCCCGGCGGGGTCCACTGACGAGCCGCCTCATGTCGCCGATCAGCACCGTCGAGCGCTGCTGGCTGGCGCGACTGATGTCTACTACTTGTCTACTACATCATTTCTGTGTGCAAGGTACTGGCGGAGGAATGAAGCCACTTCTGCCCTTTTACTTCACGGACTGCAACGGTCAACGTCAGCACGCACCCCGCAGACGTGCGCGTGCTTCTCTTGGGCGCTTTCCCAGCGCGGCCCAACCGTGTGTCCAGCGCAGGTTGCCCTTGGAGGGGGCAACGCAGCTCGCCTCCCGAAGGCGCGTGCTTGCCCGCACACCCGCAGTGCGAGACACAGATCGCGGACAGCACGCCATGATATGTGCACGTGGTCCGCGTGAAACAGGTGGACCAGTCTTAGCTGGCGTGACAGCCCGGCGTGACAGCCCGGCGGTGTGTGCGCGCGCTGAATCTAAATCGGTGCCGCTGGAGCAGTCTCAATCTCTCAAAGCGCCCCTTGATGCCTCGGTATCTCCGGGTATCTCTTTGTCAAATTGGTCATTCATGACGCAGCATGGCAGTTGGCAGCTCTTGGCATTGCAGTGCCAGAGAGTTTACAACATGGCTATGCGTTCGCCAGCAGCGTGGGCATCACTTCAGTCACAGCTGGCTTCAACATTGTGCTTCGTACGCCCCTGCATCTCCAGATGTGATCCGGCCGGCTTGCTGTCAGGGTAATTCAGCGTCGCTGAGGGCTTGGCGTCACAGAACAGATCATGGAGGTAGTTAGCGGTAGTTGATGGTGTCGAAGGCCGTTGACCGTTGGTAGCAGTTGACGTTTTCGGCGGGAAGTAAGCCGTTGCGTGCAGCGTAGATACGCGTACCTGCGCTAAGTTTGTGTTATCTCCGTCTGTTCATACGTTTCATACGTAGCATACCTATGCGCCGCCTTCCGGCCGGCTACAAGGTGCTGCACCGTGCTTCAGGCCTTGCCCACTTGAAATAGACTGTGGGCCGCGCTGCTGCTCAACGTGACGAACCTCAGCAATCGAGTGCACGCGTGGCCCTTTAGCCTATTGGTAACATATCGGTGTTTGTAAGGCGAGATCATTGACGGCGGGGAGTGGCTGACGCGCACCCACAGCCAAGTTGACCAGGAACAGTTAAACAAACCAGCTGTCTTTAGACTGGGCAGCCGCGGTCCGACTTCTGGGGCCCCAACGGTAATACCTAGCACATTTCGCCAATAGACATTGATTTGACAAACGTGTAGGGGTAAAGCACCAATGTGGGCTACTGCTGCAATCCTCCCTTCCCTCAGCCGAGACCCATTTCGTCGGAGCCTATCCCTTCGGTCGCAATCGATGTTGGACAAATCCTCCACGCCTTGGGGTACGTTAGGGTTCGCCAAGGGGCGGTTCTGGCAAAGTCACTCTGGTCGGAGCGAAACGAAGACAGCGCCGCGGTCAGGGTCAGTCGGATGCTGTCCAATACGCAAGCGAATCCATTTGTCCGCGAAGTGCGACAAAAGCCATCCTGCAGACCCACTAACTGCTATTGTCGCATCGTATTGGCCCTTGCCGGTGACCGTGAATCGCGCATAAGCCCGAACCGCCCATGCTGCTGGTAGCCGTGCTGTGTTCTGGTCCAACACCTTCTGCACACTGCGATGCATGTATAGTTGCACGAAATAACTTACAAAACATATATTCATACTTTTGAGGGTGTTACTGCAAGCCAGTTGCTTCTCGAGGTTCCTTACTAATGCGACGCGTGACACAGCTGCGTATGCGAGGACTCATCGAGGCCTTTCGACAGGTGAATATATAATAAGTTTTGTTTTAGTCATTATTCATGGATGGTTAGTTTGCGTTGCTCCGAGAGAACTGCCGCGTGACATGAGTGGTTGGCGCAGGTCGGTTGCGTTTCGAGGCACTTGGCCAGTTGGACTGCCCCATAATGCGTCGAGGCATACGGCTCCCTTAGCCGATCATACAAATACATGCAGCAGGCACTGATTGTGCAGTCGCAGCGATATATTCGCAGAGCGGACTCAACATTCGTCACTGCATTTTAAGTTGGCCGCCGTTGTCGGCGACCGTTGTCGGCGCGAACAGTGACAGCGTCATATCACGGACATCAGCCAGAGCCGCCCATACATCTATTGTTTGTTGATCTTGTGCACCACAAAGTATTGAACCCTCTACAAAGCGAGCAGGAATACCCGCTCAAAGCCGATACGACGTCCCACGCGAGCAATGGACAGCGCATCTCATGAAACCACCCCGGCCGAGCCGCACATGGCTGAAGCAGGTACGCGCTGTCTGGGTTGCTCACTGAATCTGTGCATCGGGGCCTCTGGTCTTGTGGACGGTCCATGCACCCGCGGCGACAGCTGCCCGCCTCCAGCGAGCGAGGCAACTGTCTGACGGTTGCCTACCGCACCGTGCAGCGACTGCACATCGCATCACCGCGGCATACCCTTGTTTTCATCACCGCAATAGCCTAGCCTGGACTTACACACAACCCGTTTGCTGCGACCTCCTCTTGGCCGCTCCCACCACCTCTGCTTTCCTGCAGGGACCACCATGCAAACCCAACCACCCGCTCAGTCCGCGGCCTCCGGGCTGAGCGAGGATGCCGCTCCGCCTCCACCCTCAGCGGCCTCCGACATGCTCCCTGGACTGGGCAATCTGCCGCCGCTGCGCCAGCTGCGTTCCAGGGACCTCCCCACGCCGTTCCTCTCACCCGACGCAAGCCGCCACCTGACAGTTTTCGCTGCAACCGCCGCGATGTCGCAGCAGCATCCCGCCGCCACCTCCGCGCCGCTGGTTCTCGCCCCCGGCAGCGGCAGCGCCGTCAGCTCCCCGACCTACCCGTCGATCTCTTCCGGAATGTCCATACGCCGGATTTCAGTTGACAGCAACGGCCAACCGCTTTTCGGCACCACCTACGAGCCGCCGCCGCCGCACAACGGCTTCGCCGCCGCCGGCCCAATCACCAACTTCCTGCCACCGCCTGTCGCCGCACCGCCCCTGCCCGAGCCGCCTGCCGCCGCAGCCCGCCGACCGCTGGCCGACCGCATCTACAACACCACCTGGGTGGTGGCGCGTGCGTTCGGCTTCCAGACCTTTAACAACGCGAGCGAGCCTTGGTCCGGCCGCGGCAGCCAATGGATGCCCTCCACAGCCTTCCTGGCTTCTGACCATCTGGAGACCCTGCTGCTGCGTAACGTCATGCCGCGACTCGTGGAGGAAGAGGATGGCCAGCAGCGAGTGGGCGGCGGTGCCGACACGGCCGCCACGACCAACGGCAGCAGTGACAAGGCCGGTGCGGTTGGCGTTGGCGACAACACGAAGACCAAGTTCGGCGCCGCAACGTCATCTCCCCAGCAGCAGGAGACGGCCTTCGCGCGCTCCGTGTGGGAGCTGCACTCGCATATCTTCCTGTCGTACCAGGGTGACGGAGGCTGGTGCCGCCAGGTGGGCCTTGCGCCGCGCCGGGCTGCGCTGGAGGCGGAGGTGCTGTCGTCCTCGCAACGCGGCGCCGCCGACGGTGAGGTTGTGGCGGCGCTGCTGGCGGAACTGGCGCTGTATTTCTTGCTGTACAGCGAGGCCGCCAACCTGCGCCACACGCCGGAGCTTATGTGGTTCCTGTTCTGGGCGGCAGCGCACAGCGCCGCCTTCGAGCGCCTGTGGAAGGATGGGCTGACGCAGCGGCCGGCGGAGCGCGAGCAGCTGCGCAACGCCCGCGCGCGGCGCGTCGCGATGCGCAACGCGCTCGACGCGCCGCTGCGCGCGGCGCGGGAGATTCTGGGGCACGATCCCGCCGCCTCCTACCCGGACGCCTGCGCTCAAGCCGCGATGCAGCTGGTCGACCGGCTGCCGGAGTTGATGCCCGTCCTCGGCCTCCCCTCCACCGACTCGGACCTCACCTCCAGCGACACGGATCCCTGCTCCGCCGACTTGTCGCTGTCCTGCGTCGCCAGTCGGGAGCTCTTCGCCGACCTGGTCTGCTACGGCGACGGCGGGTTCTGGACGGACGTGATAGTGTCGCCGCTGTTCACCGTCCTGGCCTTCGAGATTGACCACATGGCGACCGCCCGCCAGGAGGTGGCGCACCGGCTGGGCTACGACGACGTCAACGAGTCACTGTGCCGCCGCGACGTGGTGGCCAAGCTGCTGGCTGACCTGGGCGTGTCGTCGGCGGCGGCGGCGGACGGCAGCCAGGCGCTCGGTGCGTTGGAGGCGCTCAGCCGGCTGGGCTTCCCGCCAGCTGTCACCACGGCTGATGCCGGCGATGCCGCTGCAGCTGCCGCCGCCGGCGGCGGCTCCCGCGACCCGCGCCAGTTCGACCCCGTGCGCGCGGCGGCCTTCTGGGCGGACCGTGTGTTCGTCAAGACGCACCGGGAGCGGCGCAGCTGGCTGGCGCTGCTGCGCGCCTTCTACCGGGTGTACAGCCTGCAGCTGGTGCTGATGCACGGCACCATGGTGCTCGCCTTTGCGCCCGGCTCTCTGCGCGCGCTGTCCAGCTGCGTGCTGACGCACGCGGTGGTGGCGGCGCTGGAGCGGAGCGCCAACTGGTGGCTCACGCGCGGCGCGGCCGATCCGCGGCTGGTGACACGCGGGCGGAAGAGCTGGCTCACGGCGTCGGCGGAGGAGCTGATGGGTGCCAAGGTGCCGCCGCCGGCGGCGGCGGCGGCGGCCCCAGCGGACGAGGAGGGCGGCGGTGCTTCCTTCGCCGCCCCGGCCGCAGTGCAGAGACGGTGCGACCCCCTGTCCGATGAGATCGCGGTGAAGGAGCGCCTGGCGCAGCGGCGGGCGGTGGCGGTGGAGGGCGCGCCGGTGGGCGGCGTCTTTGGCTGGACCGAGTGGGTGCTCGTCGCCGCGGCGATGGTTGCGCTGTTCGCGGCGCAGCACATGGGTCCGGAACCGCTGCGGAAGATGGCGCGCTCGTACTGGCCGCTGGCGGCGGGTGGCTACACCGCTGCGGTGGTCGGCCACGGGCTGCTGACGACGCGCGACGGCTACGCGGTGTCTCTGAGCAGCGCGCTGCGCCTCCCGGCGTTCCTCCGCGCCTCCTCGCAGCGCGCGGCGCCCGGCTGCTGGCTGCACCGGCCCATGTCCGTGGGCTGGCGCGCGGCGGCGCTGACGGCGCTGTTCTGGCTCCAGACCCTCGCCGCCAAGCTGGCTTTCGACTACTTTGTCATCATGCGGCCCATAGCCGGCCAGGTCCGCTTCATCCTGCGTCGCAACTGGCTGGCCTGCGCCGGCGGCGCGTCGCACTACCGCATCTTTGGCGCGCAGCTGCCGCTGCGCTGCATCGACGCCGACTGGCTGCTGGTGGCGCTGCGCGTGGCGCCGTTCGTGCTGGTGTGCCTGGTAGACACGCAGATCTTCTACCAGCTGATGCTCATGGTGTGGGGCGTGGTGCACGGCCTGGTGTCGCTAAATCTGGGCCTCGCCGGCTCCTGGGAGGGCCTGCGCGCCGAGTTCCACCGCGCGCCGCTGCGATGGTGGGCTCGCTGCATGAGCGCCACCGCCAACAAGGCGGCTCTGACGGCCGCGGCACAGGCCAGGCGCCGGCGGCGTGACGCCGCCAGCGCGATGCAGAGCGGCGGCGGCTTCGGGGCCTTTCCCTCCATCATCGACGCGGGGGGCTACGGCTCTGCGGATGAAGAAGACAGTGAGTACGGCGACGTGTACGGCATGGCCTTGTCGTACCTTCCCGGCGGCGCAAAGAAGCGCCGCGGCAGCATCAGCACCACCAGCGGCAGCAGCCTGATCGGCGCGTCCGCAGGATGCGACGACGCCGCGTCCGAGACGTCCTCCTTGCCAAGCAGCAGCTGCGATCCCAAGGGTGCTAGCAAGGGCAAGGGTGATAGCAAGGGCAAGGGTGCTAGCAAGGGCAAGGGCAAGGGCAGCCGCCGCGCCGTCGCCGCCGCTGCGGAGCTTGTGGAGATGCTGTCGGGCCAGGGAGACGAGCAGCTGGCGCAATGGATGTCCTTCGCGGCGGCCTGGGATGCTGTGGTGAACGACCTGCGCTCCTGCGACCTCCTCAGCGACCGAGAGCGCGCCAACCTGGTCTTCACGCGCCTGCCCGCCGCCGCCACCGCAATGCTCACCGCCCCCGCCGCCGCCGCCGCCTCTCCGACCGGCGGCGATGGCGTGATGCCCGGCAGCCCGAGCTCCTCTTCCGCCGACGGCACCGTCAATGGCGGCGCCGGCCCCTCGCGGCCGCTGCGTCCCTTCCTGCTTCCCGCCTTCTTCTACGCGGGCGAAGTGCAGCGCGTGGTGGACACGGGCTCTGCCAGCGCCTCGCAACAGCTTGTGTTGGAGGAGCTGCGGTCGCTGCTGGTGTGGATGGGCTGTCAGCTGAGACTGCTGGACGGGAACCAGGCGGCCGCGCTGCTGACCGCCGCCTGCTGCCCCGTCGCGGTCGATGCCATGCACAGCCACAGCCGGGAGAAGGGCCTGGCGTCGCTGCGGTCCCTGCTGGCGGCGCTAATGGCGGCGGCGGAGCCGCTGCCGCTGCCTGTGCCAGCGGCCTCGGTCAGCGACATCGCCGGGACCACGGCGGAGGCGGAGAGGCTGCGCCTCACCCAGCGCGACGAGGCGGCGGCAGCGCTGGAGGGCGTGCTCGCAGCACTGGAGGTTGAGGCACGGGCGGTGGTGAAGGCCCAGGTGGGCGTCGCCAAGAAGGGCGCCAAGAAGGCGTCAGGCACCAACACCACCGGCACAGGCAGCGGCACGGTTGCGCAGTCGCAGCAGGAGCAGCAGGCGGTGGTGGTGGCTGCTGCGGATCCGCAGGTGTCGGCCAGGGCGCTGCTAGATGTGGTGGCGGCGCTGCGGCGGGACCTGGGGGCGCGGCCAGCGCGGCTCTCCGCCGCACTGGCGCTCTTGCACCCGGAGAACGGCGGCTGCGGCGAGGTGCCCTCCCCCACCTCCACCTCCTCCGCCTCCTACGTCGCGGTCGACCTGCCGCTGCTGCTCCGCGTGCTGTCGACCGCCTCCAAGATGCTCAACCTAAGCGCCACCGCCGCGCAGCCCACCGGCGCCGAGGCGCGACGCATCCTGGGCTTCTTCATCACCTCGCTCGCCAACCGCCACCTGGCCAAGCCCTGCTCCGTGGCTGCCATGCCCTCCTGGACCGTGCTCACGCCGCTGTACGCCGAGGACGTGTTATTCCCGCTGGAGTCTGGCCCGGTGGCGGAGGCGCTGGGGCTGGGCCCCACCAGCTGCCCCTCCTCCTCCAAGCCCGCAGCGGACGCTGCCGCCTCGCTTCCCGACCTGCTGACCGAGACGGACGAGCGCGTTTCGCTGCTGGCTTACATCCGGTCGCTGTTCCCCAAGGACTGGGATAACTTCAAGGAGCGCCTTGGCGCCAGCCTGGGCCTCGACATGAGCGACATCACGGAGAACGACTTTGCGGAGGGCGGGCCGCTGGCAGAGCACGCTCTGGCGCTGCAGCTGTGGGCGTCCTACCGCGGTCAGCTGCTGGCCCGCACCGTGCGCGGCATGGCGGCCTACGAGCGGGCGGTGCGGGTGCTGGCGGCGCTCGAGTGCCCGAGGCCGGAGGGTGTGAACCGGCGGGATCACGCGGCGGTGGTTGAGGACGTCGTGGGCGCCAAGTTCACGCACGTCGTGGCCAGCCAGCTGTACGGCACCAACCGCCGCTCGCTCAACCTGCGTGAGCGGTGGCTGGCGGAGAGCACGGACGTGCTGTTGCAGGCGTTCCCGTGCATGCGCGTGTCGTACATCGACACGGTGCTGTCCGCGGCCGACGAGGAGGCGGGAGCGGCGCTGCCGGCGGCGGGCTCCGCCGCGCCGCCGCCGCCGCCGCATCACCAGTACGCTGTGCTGATCCGGGGTCGGCGGGGCGCGGCGGCGGCGGCGGCGGTAGCGGGAGGCGGCAGTGATGGTCGTACGGAGGAGCTGTACCGCGTTCGGCTTCCGTACAACCGGTACAGCAAGCGCGGCATCATCCTGGGCGAGGGCAAGCCCGAGAACCAGAACCACGCGGCCATATTCTGCTTTGGCGAGGCGCTGCAGACGATCGACATGAACCAGGACAACGCGCTGACGGAGGCGCTCAAGATGAGGAACTTGCTGCACGAGCTGGCGCCCGAGGTCGACACGCAGGCCGCGAAGCGGGCGAGCGCAGCCCTGAATGCGGCGCTGCAGCAGGCGGGTGGCGGCAACAGCAACGGTACTGGGAGTGCCCTTCCGGCCGCGGGCGAGTTCCGGCGGCTGCTGGGCGAGCTGCGATCCGCGGAGCGGCCCGTGGCGGTGGTGGGGTTCCGCGAGTGGGTTTTCAGCGACAAGGCGGGCGCGCTGGGCAGCTTCGCGGCCAGCAGCGAGTACGCCTTCTCCACCATGGTGCAGCGGAACATGGCCTACCCCGCCAACGTGCGGCTGCACTACGGCCACCCGGACGCGTTCAACAAGCTGTTCGTGATGACGCGGGTGGGTGGGGCTGGGTGGCTGGGTGGGTGCTGGGAAGTGGGTAGGCTGCTCGGAAGTGGGTGGGTGTGCAGTTTTGGTTTATTTGGGGGGAGAAGTTGGGGGAGAGAGGTTCCTCGAGATCGCTGGAAATGGCCGGGGGGGAGGGGGGTGCGCACAGGACGCAAGCAGTGCACGGAGGACGATTGGCTGCCGCTGATGCCTGATGCCTCCCCGGCGCGCTCTCCCTTGGCTTGTCGACGCATTGCACTTTCTCAGGTGTCATGACTGGCGCCGTCTTAAAACACGCCGCCTTGCGCATCATACCGTTGCCCACCAGGTGCACGCTTTCAGCGAGCCCTTTGGTCCCGTTTTCATCTTTCCCCCACCCTCCATTCTGGCGCGTCCTCTCTCCTCTCGTGTTATCCCTGCCCTGCCCTAAGCCCCGTCCGTCCTTCCTCCCGCCGTGTGTCGCAGGGTGGCGTCGCCAAAGCCACCCGCCAGCTCCACGTCTCGGAGGACATCTTCGGCGGCATGAACCACAGCCTGCGCGGCGGCCGCATCAAGTTCCGCGAGTACATTGCGTGCGGCAAGGGCCGCGACATGGGCTTCGACTCCATCAACGCCTTTGAGTCCAAGATCAGCGCCGGCTTCGGCGAGGTGGCGCTCAGTCGCGACCTGCTGCGCATGGCCACGCGCGTCGACCTGTGGCGCTGCCTGCACCTCTACCACTCCCTCGCCGGCAATTACTTCAACACCTGGCTCGTCATGGGCTCCGTCTACGCGCAGGTCTACGCCGTGCTGTTCTTCTCGCTCGCGCGCGCCACCGTGTACCGCTACGTCACCTTCTACCCCTCGCCGCCGCCAGCACCGCCCGGTGCCGATGTGGCGTCGCCGCCGCCGCCGGGCGCTGCGCCGGCGCCGCCGGGCATCGTGCGCGACGTATACGCGTACGACACCATCCGTGTGGAGCACATGCTGCAGTTGGGCATGCTGCTGCTGCTGCCGTACATCGCCGAGGTGGTGCTCGAGCACGGGCTGGTCCGGGGGCTGCTGGCGGCGCTGGGTCAGGTGGTGAGCGGCTCCTTCACCTTCTTCATCTTCAAGCAGCAGACCACGACTGCGGCGCTGCACCGCTCCATGCTGTACGGCGGCGCGACCTACATCGCCACCGGGCGCGGCTTCTCCATCACCTCCTCCTCCTTCGTCAAGCTCTTTGCCAACTACGGCCGCTCCCACATCTCCCTGGGCTTTGAGCTGGGCGCGATGGCGGTGGCCGTCGCCGCCACGCTCGAGTGCACCGCCTGCTCCTACGCCGGCCTGACCTGGGGCACCTGGCTGGCGGCGCTGTCGCTGGTGCTGGCGCCCTGCTGGTTCAACCCCATGGCCTTCTCGCTCGGCAAGGTCAAGCGCGACATGCTGGCCTGGGCGGCCTGGCTGCGCGGCGAGACGAACCGCGAGCTGGGCTGCACATGGCACCAGTGGAACCGCCGCCAGCTGGCCGACCCGCGCGACGACGCCGGCACGCAGACCGACCGCTGGCTCAACGTGGTCCAGAACCTCGCGCTGCGCGCCGTGCCGCCGGCGCTGCTGGCGCTGGCCGCCGCCTCTCGCCTGACCCTGAAGCTGGACAAACTGCCGGGCGTGCCGAGCGCGCTGCACAGCGAGTGGGTCGTGTTCCTGGCCGCCACAGCCGCGTTGTGGGCGATGCTGGCGGGCGTGCTGTCGGTGTCGCGCTTCGCGGGCGAGGTGTCCGACCTGCGGCGGTGGCGGCGGTGGTCTTTCTGGGTGGGCTTGTTGGCCGCCGGCCTGGTGGCGACGTTCCTGGTTGTTGGCATGGCGCACTGGTATTCGGGTAGCGGCACGGCCAACCTGCTGCTCATCGTATACGCAAACGCCAACTTGGGCTTGGCGCTGCACCGGGCGGCGGAGCACGCGGCACCGCGCGGCAGCCGGGCGGCGGCGGCGCTGGTGGACGGCGGTTACTGGCTGATGGACTGCTGCCTGGGCTGGCTGCTGCTGGGCGTGCTGGGCGTGCTGAGCTTGGTTGGGTTGGTGGAGCGGGTGCAAACCACGATGCTGTTCAACGTTACTTTTGCGCAGTCGGTCAAGCGGGGCAGCGTGGTGAAGACCATCGGCGTGGCCAAGGCGGATCAGCGTGGGCAGCAGCAGCACGCCGTGTTGGCGATGATGGCGGACCCTGCTGCGGAGGAGGTCGGTAGCCCGGGCGGCAGCGTGGGGGGATACAGCGGAGGCGGCGGCACCGGCCAGGGGGCGGGCAGCGACTGGTGGTTGTAGACGTGGGCGTGACGTGGGCGTGACGTATTTTGGTTGGGAGGGGTTTTGAATGCACAGCGATGGCGGTGCGATGCACGGCCAGGTGGTCCGCTGGCTGCTCTCTTCTAGAGTCTGGAGCGCACCGCAACATTCAGGGATATACTGTATAGCAGGCGCAAACGTCTGCTGAGCTCATGTGCAAACGCTGTGGGTGATCGCTGCCTGGGGGCTGTGCATAAGGTAGTGTGGCTGTACAGGGCTGTACTTGGTGGTATTGGTCTTCGCTCCGCGATTTGGGCGGCAGCGACAGTGCGTGACAGTGTCAAGTGCAGTGTGCACCAAACAGTGACCTGAAGGGCCCTTGTGGAACGGTCTTGAAAGCCGGCCGCAATCGACATTCCGGTCTGAACCCCACTGTAACAACCGCAGCAGCAATTTCCCATATGTAAAACTGAAGTGAAATTGCGCGTCGTCCAGGACATGCTGCTTGCGATGCGATGCGATGCGGTAAAGTGCTATGCCAAGCGTGAAACGACGCCAGCGGGATAGCCCCAAACGGAGCCCCCTGGTGCCTCGAGACCTCTCGAGACGCCTTTGCCAAAGTGGCATGATGGCTGGTGCGACACAGCGGCCGGCTATTTGCGTCCCGGCAGTCCAGTGCCGAACTTGGACCAATTCCAAATGCAATTGAGGTCAGACAGGATCAGACTGTGATATATGCTGTCGGGGACTTGGCCAACTTGGGGGCCACGGCCATTACAAGCGAAATCAGCGGAGCAAGTAATAAGCATATATCTTTTGATTTCTTGTCTAGCATCGAGGCAACCGCGGGCAGGCAACTGCAACCCAAACGACCCATGACATTCGCCCGCCATCCCGTAAACCTGCCGCACCGCCCGCCCGCCAAGAGATACCTTGGCCTCGGCGCTTGGGTCGCATCTCGACCCAAGCAATCGTATCGACGACGACACCGCCTTTCCCTTTCCTCTTCATCTTATCCCACCGCCACCACCAGCGGCGCGCATCATCGCTGCTTTTCGCGGTAATAGGAACGTCTGCAGGCTCCTCTGCTGAGGCACGCGAAACCCTAACCTGGACCCTTGCACGAGGTGCCGTCTCCGCCATTCTCTCCAAAGCTCCCTCACCCAGGGGCCCTCAACCCGGCGTCCCTCGGTCCCCCGGCGATTGCCGTACACACCAGGGGGCGACGCCCCCTCTGTGCGAAAGAAAACCCGCCCGAGCTCACCATTACACTCAGTATCTCCCTCGCTCTGAAAGGAGCACGAGTACTCCCCTGAATCCTTCCCAGTGCGAATTATTCCAAAGAGCAACATATACAACGGATATCATTTTCTGTCGTACGTCACATCGAGCGTTTCTCAATCGCTCCGCACCGTAGGATGGGCGTCCGCAGCGGCGCGGGGCTGACCGGCCCCTCAGCAGGCACCGCCTGTGTCGCCTTCACCGCTGCCCTGGCGCTGCTGCTGGCAGCCGCAGCCCGTGAGCGGGGACTGGGGTACCACCACCACCACCACAATACACACGTGTGCGCGCTGCTCAGTGCCTGGCCGGGTGACCGCCCTCGGGCGCTGGCCAGCGACACGCACACATACACGCTTCCCTCGAGGTCTAATTTGGCGTACCGTAGGATCAGATCTGGCCGCCGTTGTCCGCGTGGCCCGCCCGGCGCTGCTCCAGCTACACAACACATCTCGCGCTGCACCGCACCCCTAGGGCCGGCAATGTGTATCGAACTATCGATCCCCTCCACAGCGTTTGTGCGTTCTGAAACTCGGCCGCCCTTTCCATTTTCGTATGGTGCAGCGGCTGAGGCGGCCTACAGCCGACAGCTCAAGTGGGGCTTCAGGGGGCACGCCCCAGGTGAGCTCTTGCACATGTGTGCGCATGTGCACGTGCACGTGCACGTGTCATGCATGCGTGGGGTGCAATGAATCCATGCATCATGTACGGCAGGGGAAGAGAAACAGGCCCTATGCTTCGAGTCGGACTGCAGATGTGCTCATTGCAAATGGGCTTGAGGTCGCGAAACATGGCCCCTCGAATGCGTGGGCCTGGTCGTGGGCCCTGGGCCGGATCTGCTTGTTCTCCTCTCCGCGCTGCTGAGGGGAAGCACGATGGATGACTTGCAGTTGCTGCCCTGTTAGCGCGTACTGTTGGCTGTGCTTGCGCCCTGCTGCCCTCCGACTCAGCCGGCGTGACGCTGACCCAGGACCCACGGGTCACCCAGATCCTGGTGCCCGCTGCCCGGAACCCACCCCACGCCGCCGGGTGTCCCTCCATACGTTGGGGACCCTAGCCTTTCTTTCGGAACTGGCCCAACTGGCCCAACTGCGCCTCTTGTTCTGCTCCCAACTCCTCCGCTGCCGACTCCCTTACTGGTCGTGTCTGCCTTCGCCGCCGCAGGCAGCCCGCCGCCACCACCCCCGCCGCCACCTCCACCGCCGCCACCTCCACCGCCGCCGGCGCCACGGCCCCCACCGCCCCCGCCGCCGCCCCCGCCGCCCCCGCCGCCACCAGCACCTCGGCCCCCGCCGCCGCCCCCGCCGCCGCCCCCGCCGCCGCCTCCTAGCAGCCCGCCTCCCTCGAAGGCAAGGTCTTCAATGCACTGCGCCCGTTTGCTGATGGTGTAGTGTGTTGCAGTGAGAGGGTACATCGCGCATGCGGGGTACTTCTGCTCGCCTGGGGGTCAGTCCCAGCCAGGGCGGCGCTTCCACTCGCTGCCGTGATAGGCCAGTTCCTTTGCGAGCCTTGTCCTTAGTGGATCCACATCAATCCATCCCCACCTCTCCCCAATGCTCTCCTCGTCTATCGCCGCCGCGCGGTCCCGCGGGGGATCTCTGCAGGTCGAGAAGTTTCAGGAGCAGCACCAGGCGCGTGCGGAGGCGGCTGCAACGAGGGTGGGCGAGTGAGTGCGGGCGTGCTGGCGACTCCCCACGCGTGACTGCGCTGACGCGCGATTGCTTCCCATTATTTCATTTGGACCGTGCCGGCCGACCACATCGGCCAGATACAGATGTTGCCTGTGAATACACCGCCATGAATACACCGCCGTCGTTGGCGCTGATACGGCTGACGCTTGCTCTGCTCTTAACGCCACCCGCTGCCACCTTGTCCCCCCCCGTTGTCCCCCACCCTCCGCCACACACACGCCCACACACACTCCCCTCCGCAGGCGCCTGGCTGAGCACCCCCAGGCGCCGCGGCTGGCAGCAGTCGCCATCAAGCTGGCGCCGCAAGCCACTGAGTGAGTTGCTGACCCGCGGGTCGGGGCCGCCCCACGGGACGATGACCTCCTTACCCCTGATGACCCCTGAGGAAGGCGGACACGACCCGCTGACGGGGAGGACGAGAAAAAGTCGAGAGGGGGCAGGGCAGCTAGGGCTAGGGTTGCAGGCACCTCGCTTGCATGCAATGCACCGGCTTCCAAATTTGTTTTGCCGCACGAGGGCAGGACAGGATTGAATAACATGTGTACATGTCTTTCCTGGGGGCCAGCCTTCTCGCCCAAGGGCGCCTTGTGGTGGTACCGTATCCCTGTTCCGACGTGTTGTTCCCGACTTGGTACTCGCCGTGGTGCCCGCCGTGGTGCCCACACCCACGTCACGCCGCACCGAACCCTTGCCTGCTTGCTTGCAGGGTCCTCGCCGAGCACCCCAGGGCACCCCAGCTGACTCCCATCGCCATCAACCTCGTCGCGCCAGTCATCGCGAAGGCCACCTACCCCCTACCGCCGGTGCGTCCGTCCATTGCCCGAACTTGTTCGTGTGTGTACGTTCCGTCGTGTGATGCGCGCGCGAGCACCGTCATGGCCTAATCGCACTCCACATGTCGGGTTGCACTCGCATGTCGGGTTGCGGATGAAGGCTTGAGTGATGAGCGAAGAGTGAGGGCGCGCGTGAAGCGGTTATGGAGACAGCGCCAATGCAGGTCAAAGCGCGTCTCACGCAGGCACGCACGCACGTGCGTAGGTTGGACTCGCGAACGTGCGTGTGTGCGGCTGCATGTGGGCTTCTGGGCTCGTTACTCAAAGCCACCACCCATTGTGGCCCGTACTGCCCAACGCACATACACTACCGCACCGTGCACTTCCCCGGGCCCCACACCTTTATGGCTGTGCACGCCGCTGAGGCCGCCGCCCCGCCGCCCCCCCTCTGCACCGCCCTGCCCCCCTCCATGTGTGGCTCCGTCTTCTGTGCCCATGCCGCGCGCCGTGCCCCGCGGGTCCAACCCACCCAAGACCCCCATCCTGGATGCCAAGCTGTGAGTTCCCGTGAGCGCAGCGCACGTATCCGGACACTTCGTACACGCTGTGCGTGCTGGCTTACGGGCGGCATACCGCAACACACACACACACATATACACATGTACCGGTACACATCAGCGCGGCCGCACTAGGAAGCAACAACAGCTCGCTGGGTGGAGACGCGCTGGTTGTGCGGACAATCCCATACCGTATATCGTGGAACTCTCCGTCCGGCTGCCGTCTCGGGGCAGGCGTGGTCCTCATTTAGGCGACCAGGCTTGCGGGGTTGAGTGAATCGGGCCGCCGCGCACCCTGACGACTATTGCCATCCTTGCCCATGTCTCCTCTGCTCTGTTCTGCCCTACAGGGAGCTGCATCAGAACCGCGGCGGGTGAAGCGCCGCACACGTCCACATGATGTCCTGCCTGCGGCGGCAAAGACGGTCAGTGTGGTTACTATGAGCAAAGGGGTGGGGGCGGCAGCGCAGCTTCACTTCGCGCTGCGTGCGGAGGCGTTGGACGGCGGTAGTGGTAGCAGCGCCATGCCACACTTGGCAACATGTGGACGCGCGATCTGCCGGGGGTGACTGTTGCCGCCACTAGTCTAGACAGGCTAGACTCTGTGTCCGGGGTCACCGACAAGAGTTCCCCTTGCTGCCGCCGGCATCGCAGGTCGCCAGCGGCGTCTGGAGCGCACGGCATAAAGGTTCTGCGGGAGAAGAGGGAAACCGACACTGTTGCATAAAGATTCCGGTCGGGAAGTTGACGCCCCAGAGCGCCAGAGGGGAGGCCTTGCGTAGTTTCTGGAAGGGGAACCTGCTGCTCCTGGGTTACGCGCGATGCGGTGGGTACCGGGTCGCGGATTGGTGACGGCGTCGCAGTGCCGTAACAATGCAGCAGCGCGGATCGTACGATGGGCGTCGTCGGTGGTCGACAATTTAAGTGTACGGTGCTGTACTCTGTTACGATGTAACACTGAGATTTCGGCGATTGCGCTGTCTCCTCTTGGCGTCATCGATCCGCGAATCACTCACCTCCGCCTCTTCAGCGCTGCGCGTTGCACGCGATGAGCCGTCCCCAAATGGGCTTGCGCCCTCCGTGGAGTAACGCTCACCCGGGACACCCGAACGACCCCGAAGGACCGCTCGGTTGGTAGGTGCCAGCTACCGCCAGCGGGCTGAGTGGGTATGCAGTGCAGCAAAGACGACCAGTGGTCAGATGCGTTTGGACATGGTCAATTTGTGTATGGCGGTGATGACCTCTTGTGCGACCACGAGCGTCCGAGCGGACCACGAGCGTCCGAGCGGACCACGAGCGGACCACGAGCGTCTGCCCGCAGCACGGATACGCGCCTGGCAGCCCTAAATATAAATAGCCGCCATCGGACAAAAGAAGCGTTTCACAGTCAACCCGAGGGATCATCGGAAGAGCGGGACGGCGCCACAGCGCCCCGGAAGCGATCAGTGCTCGCTGCGCCTCGAACCCGCAGAGGCAGCCAAGCAGGGTGTGAACGCGGAAGCAGCCGCACACAGAAGGTCACGTCGGTTCATTCCATTCCACCGTTTCATACATCGTGAACAGAAAGGCACGCGCTGAGCCCTTTGAGGCGGTACTGGCGGTGACCCGCTGTGGCCTTCATGCGCCGTATTGTGCTCCCAATGTCGGCCCCGGAGGCGGCGCGCAGTCCAAGAGGACAAGAAAGGATTCGCGGGGCCCTCCGGCACAACCACAGCGGAATCCTCAAGCTCCAGGCCAGCGCTCGGCCTCGCGGCAAGTGTCGGCAACGGGGCTGGCGCCACGCTGCCGCCCGTGTTTGTATCCCTCTCGCTCGGACGCTTCCGGATCTCCACCTCAAGTATTTGCGATTCGAATGGTTGGGCCTTTTGCGAAATCCTAGTGCAAATCGTCGCTCGGCGCCTTGCCACATTTGCGCATGGCGTCAGACCAGTATGCGAGACAAAATGTCGCACGCCATACATCTTGCCGAGCAACCAAGCGTTATAACTACCCTCAGTGCAAAAAGCTTTCGTGCTCCATGTCGGTCCATGTCGGGAAATTCTGCGCGCTCCGGAACCACAGGGGCTTCTATCTCCGCCTGCGGGGCCTGCCTTCTGCAGAAACTGATAAATAGATAAAGCAATGGCGTCACCAAATCTTTGCACCTCCACTCGCCAAAGGTAAGTATTTGGTTGCCAGAGCCGGAAGGCGTACTTTTATCTTTCCTGATCCTTTCCGACAGGCTTAAGAACAACCATTACGTGGTCCGGACTAATAATAGTTTTAACAATGCTTCACAGTCTATGTTACCCACATGCCCTGCTCACTGCCACCCATCGTCCCTCCCCCGGCCCTGTGTACCGTACTGCCCAAACGACAGGCCAGCGGCCCGGCAGCTTGGGGCGGCCTGCCACTCAACTGCCGCACGTGCCGCAGTCACCACACGCCGGCCTGCGCCGGGGAATGGCGGGCGCCAGCAGTTGCCGCAGGGGCAGCCGCAGCAGCACCAGTCGCTGCTGGGCAGGCGCTGCGGACATGATGCGCGCAGCAGCACCTCCTGTGGCGCGCTGATCTCCTACGTGGAGGTCGCGGCGGGTGCGCTGGTGGTGGGGGCACTGCTGGGGGAAATGCATGTGGTGCGGGTTGCTGGCGCCATCAAAGGGGCGGGTCCGCCAGCTCCCGGGCGTGCACTGGGTTTCGGGGCGCAACGGCGGCGCCCGGCACCGAATTCCCCAACGAACGCACCCACCACTCGGACCTCGCTCTTGGGGGTCGGAGGCCGGAGATTGAGGGGCGCAGGACTGCGAGATGCCCTCCTAAGGGATGAGATGGACGCAGGCTGCAGCTCGGGACGGGAGCGGGAAGATAGACAGATGGGGGTGGAGAGCGTGTGTGCGCGATTGGCTTGCAGACAGTACCATACCGCACTGGCGGGGCTTCTGGCCGGCCCAAGCCCCACGCCCCGCACGCCTGCCGGCCCGCCCCCGCCCCCGCCCCCGCCTCCGGCGCCCCGCCCCCGCCGCCTGCCCCACTGTCCCTTCGCTGCGCTATCGTTTTAACCTTACCCCCCCCTCCCTGGATCGGATCGCCTCCAGGCAGCGACACTCCCGAGGATCTGGCGGTGGAGGTGCACCCGACTGAGGCGGCGGTGGGGGCCCGCATCTGCGAGGTACGGCAGAGTACGGCAGGAACGTTGCCTCGACACATGAGGGCAGCGTGGCCCTTTGGCGCTTGGGTCATAGGGCCCTCGTCACATGGGACGCCAGAGAGTTTGCGGCACAAGGGCGGGAAGGGGCAGCGGGCGGATGGCTGCTGGGGGGGGGGGAGGGGGGGTGTCGGGTGCCGGGTCGCACAACGCACACGCCCTCGGGGGTCTGGGGAGGTCGCCTGTCTGCGTCTGCGGACATGCCTTCGTTTGTGGCAGTGCACGGCCTCCGCCTTCACCCTTCCCTTCACCCTTCCCTTCGCCCTTCCCTTCGCCCTTGCCTCCAGCCCCTCCAGCCCGCCCCTCCCGCCCGCCCGCCCTCCTGCCCCTCCTGCCCCTCCCCCCCTCCCCCCCGCCGGCGCCTCCCCAGTTGGTGGTCCAGTCCGCCCAGGCGGCGGTGGCCCAGCGGGGCTTCTTCTTCCTGGCCATTCCGGGTGGCTCGGTGCTCAAGATGTGTGGGGGGCTGGTGGGGCAGCACATGCCCTGGGACCGGGTGAGGGCCCCGCGGGGAGGGAGGAGGGGAGGAGAGGGAGTGATATGCTCCTTAGGGGAGGGGGGAGAGGGGAGGAGGGGGGAGAGGGGGGAGGGGAGGGGAGGGGAGAGGGGAGGAGGTAGACGGGAAACAGACGGAATGGACAGGAAAAGGGGGATGAGGGTTGGGTTGGGGCTTGGGAGTGAAATGCGTACCCAAGTGGTACGGGTTGCTGTAATTGGCCGTTTGGCTGGGCCGGGAGGGTGAGTTTGCGGGGGCTGTGGAAGGCGAGGCCGGGCGGGGGCGGGTGAGGCGGGGTGGGACGGGGAAGGGCGGAACGGGGCGGAGCGGAGCGGAGCGGAGTGGCCACTGACACTTTAGTACACAACCACTACTTTTTGTGGTGACAGTGCTGCAGGCAATTCAGCTTTGGGAATCCTGCGGTTGCTGGGTGCAGAAGATCTCTCCTACCCCTTCCCCCCTTCCTCCCTCCCCCTCTCCCGTTGAAACCACCTTCCCCCTCCAGACGTTCCTCTTCTACGTCAACCACAAGTGCGTGCCTCTGGGCGACAAGTCCTCCACCCACCAGAAGGCACTGGACCTGTTCCTCACCCGACTGGGGGTACCGCTGGCCAATGTGGCGGCGCTGAAGGTGCGCCGCTACGAGGAGGAGAGGAGGAGGGGGAGGGGGAGGGGGAGGGGGAGGGGGAGGGGGAGGGGGAGGGGGAGGGGGAGGGGGAGGGGGAGGGGGCGGGGGGGGGGGAGGGGGAGGGTATGCTCCAGGGTGGACTCGTGAGGGACTCTTCCTTTCCTGGAACGCAACAAGCTGTGCGTTGGGGGAGGGGAGGAGGTCGGAAAACGTGGGCTCGCGGAACTTGGCCGTGGATGTGTATTGGGGGGGGGGGCAAGCATGGGTACGTAGGACGGGGCAGGGATGGGATGGGATGGGGAGGAGGACCGGCCTTTCTTTTAGCGGGAGGGTGGGGGCCTGGGGTGTCTATCGACGGGGCGTTGGAGGCGGCCGCCGCGGCTAGGGCCTCCACCCCTGCCCTCCCCCATCCCCTCCCCTGCCTTCCTCGCAACCAACTGCGCTCACCCGCCTCTCCCCCCTGCCCCCACTCCCTGCCCTGCCCCGCCCCTTGCCTCCTTGCCTCCTCCTTGCCATCCGGCAGGGCAGCTCGGACGCGGTTGCGGAGGCGCACGAGTACGAGTCCCGCCTGCGGCAGGTGCGAGAGCCGGCACGGGACCCAGCGGAGGTTCCGTGGGAACGTAGGGTTATTTCTAGGTTCAGGGTGCAGGGTGGGTGTGCCCCAGGGCCGTGCGTGTCATTGGAGTTAGGGACCGGTGTCCCGAACCCATCAGATCACGCCTCCCGCCTCCCGCCTCCCGCCCCCCGCCTCCCGCCTCCTGCGCTGCCGCACGCAGACGCCGCTCCCTTCCTCCCCAGCCCAGCCGCAGCTGCCGCTCACCCTCCCCCTCTTTCCCTTTTCCCTCTCCCCATCTTTCTCCCTCCACCACACGCCACCTTTGCCACCCACCCACCCACCCACCCTCCCTCCTGCCGTACAGCTTGCCGTACAGCGCGGCATGGACCTCACCGCCGACGTGGTCCCCCGCTTCGACCTGATGCTGCTGGGTATGGGCGCCGACGGCCACGTGGGGTCGCTCTACCCGGGCCGCCCCGAGCCCTCCATCACCGGCCCCGGTGCCCCCCTGGTGCTGCCGGTGGACAAGAAGCAGCCGCCCTCAATAACACTGTCGCTGCCCGTCATGTGCGCGGCGAAGCAGGTGCGTGCGCGGGGGGGGGGGGGCAGCAGCTCTGGGCTGTGCTGTGCTGTGCTGTGGGGTGGGGTGACGGGTGACGGGTGATGGGCCGGGGCAGGAGGCCTGTACGCGGAGAGCCGCTCCCGCCAAGCCGCCAAGCCGCGCAGGCCATTGCCCACCCCGGCGCCCTCACCCCTCACCCGCACCCGCACCCTCACGCCGCCCCTGGAGCCCTGGTCGGCCCCACCCGCTCCCTCCGCTTCCGTTCACCGGCCCCAGGCCCACACGTGGATAACCCCCTCCCTCCCTCTCTCCGGCCCCCTCCGCTGCGCCCCCCCCCGTTTACGGGCTCCGGCCTATACGTGGATAACCCCCCGGTTTGTGGTGCTGTGTGGCCTCCCCGTCAGGTGGTGGTGGCCATGACGGGGGCGAGCAAGGCCGACGCGGTGCGTTCCGCGCTGCAGTCGCTGGCCCCCGCGGGCGACCCCGCCGACCTGCCCGCGCGCCGGGTGCGCCCCGTGGAGGGCGGCAGCGCGCTGTGGCTGATGGACGCCCCCGCGGCGAGCAAGCTGGACGTGGCGGTGGGGGCCAGGTCGCTGCTGGCGGCGGACCATGCGGCGAGGGCGCTGTGAGGGGGCGGGGCGGGGAAGTGGGAGGTCGTGCAGGGGAGGGAGGGAGGGGGCGTTGCCATATTGGGAGTGGTCGCAGCCGTGCGGCAGGCGGCAGGGGAGGGCAGGAGGGAGGTTGTAGCGCCAGGATGCTGGCACGTTCGTCCGCCGGGCAGAAGGGTTTGTTGGTTGCGATGCGGTTGATGAGCGCAATCCAGCATCGGGGAGGAAGAAGGACTTGGTAGGTTTGGGAGGAGGCTGCTGCCCGGGGGAGCGGAGGGGAGGTATGGGGTGGGGTGAGACGTGGCGGGGCGGGGAGGATGAGGTGGAGGGCAGCGGGCGATGTGCGGACGGGTGGGCGGGGCTGTCGTGAGCAGCAAGGTGCGAGGGGATAGGGCACTGGACGGGGCGGCGGAGATGTCGATCTGGTGCGATGCTCGTATGCAGGGAAGGCGAAATCTTGGCAATTTGGAGGGATGCGAGCGCGGATCCGGACGGTCTCCTGACGTTTCCGGAGGCCAGGCACGCCATGCCTGGGCATGGGCCAGGGGCTAAGTCAGGCGGAGGCGAGTATCGTAACTTTGCGAGCCCCAGCAGTGAACCTGGGCCAACAGTGATCAAGCTGTAACAACTGAATGCTGGAAGCGCGTTGCAAAAGGAGTCAAAAGATTACGACGTTTCGTGCAGGCTCGTACAACCTGTCAACCGACCGACCTACCCGTCGCATCGCCGATTGCACCCAAACCGACCTGCTTTAAGCTAATCTGTTTCTACGGATGCGTAGGAGCGTACCGGTGCAAAGTATTTTGGTTAACGTTTCGTTCGGCTTTGGGAAATGGGAACAACGACTTGAGTTTATGTTCAGAGTGAAGCTTTAACTTTTGACAATTTTACAACTCCAATACGTTGATCTATTGCTATTCTTAATAGCTCAGGAAAGCATTTCGGAGCAGGCGCCGCAACGCATCGCAGCTTCGACAACTCCGTGTTGGCATTAACATAATTCTATCAGTTCCGGTGTTAAAAATGGTTGGCACTAGGAGGGCTGGATCCAGGCAACAGGACGCAGCTGCAGAGGTGCGCGAAGCGCCGCCGGCGCAAAGCGGGGCGAACAGAACCGCTCGCTATATTTGGGCTATCTTGCTTCCAAACACGATATGTAATGAAGAGATACACACCGCACATCAATTGTCTTCGTCACGCCTGCCGGCAATGGGTTCGCGCTCGTCGGGCTTTAGTCGCCGAACGACAGCACGACCCCTTTTTCCATCCAATCCATGCAGGCCCCTGCTGCGGCAGCCACTGCTGCCGCAGCAAAAGGAACGAAGCGCAAGGGCTCGGCTACCGCCGCTCAGACACCGGCCGACACAGCTGCAGCCGCGGCCGACGCAGTCGCGGCCAACCCAGCCCCAGTCGGCACAACCGACGCCGCAGCCGAAGCTATGCAACAAGAGGCCCCGCAACCCTCTCCACAGCAGGACACGCAGCAGCAGAAGGGCCGGGGGACTCCGGCCGCGGGCTCACCGCCATCTGCCAAGCGGCGGAAGCAGGCGCCCGGGGACCCATCATCACCGGCAGCCAACGGGTCTGCCGCGGCGGCCAACGGCCCCGGCGCCGGCGCGGGTGATGGCGCCGGTGCGGAGGGGTCGGATGTGTTGGACGGCTTCCGCAAGCTGCCCAAGCTGCGAGAGGCGCTGGAGACACTGCAGGTGCCGCGAGACGGGGTGGGGGGAGCGGCAGGGACCTGGGGGGGGGGGGTTATCCACGGGGGTATAGGCCGGAGCCCGTGAACGGTGAAGTAACAGAAGAAGGCCGTCTCGTCTGCACGGGGCAGGGACCTGGGGGTAGTGTTTGAAGGGACCCTGGGGGGAAGGGAGGGGGATCGATCGAGGCGATGCCGCAGCGGTGGAAGGGAGGCCTCATGAGGGTCTCTGTCTCGGGCAGCTGTCGTCTCGCCCCCCATGGCTGGCCGGGCGTTAGGAGGTGCTTCCTCCTAACGCATCCGGCATCGACCCACCTGAACACACAGCGCCTCATGGCTCATGGCTCATGGCGGCCTAGCCCCTTCCGGAAGGGCGGCAGAGACCTCGCGCGGCAGAGAGACGAAGAGAGAGAGAGGGGGGGGCATTTCCCGTTTGGCCCCTCCCTCACCAGAACCGGCACTGCGCCGTGCGGCCGGCCGGCCCGCCTTCACCCGGCCCCGACTGGGAGCCCTGTCGCCAAACCCGCCCGCCGGGTGTCTGCCCGGCTCGGCCTCTGCCGCCGCCCGCCTGACCCCGTCACCCCCCCTCCCAGTCGCCGCATCCGACTCCATGCCCACCTTGCCAACCCCCGGACTCCTTGAACCCCGGACTCCAGTCTCCTCCCGCTGCTCCCTTCTCTTCTCTCCTCTCTCTTTCTCCCTCTCTCTCTCTCTCTCTCTCTCTCTCTCTCTCTCTCTCTTTGTATGTCGTATATGTGTAGGTGTGTGGTTGCGACTTTGTCCCCCCCATTACAGTGTCTCATTTTTATATAAAGGAGCTCATCACTCCCTGACCCCCCCATTGCACATGCTGTACTTATCGTACGCGCCACGAACCCTGTGCCGGTCCTATCGCCCCTCTCCCCCCTTCTCCCCCGCAGTCCCGGGTCGACGACTCGGCCGTGTTCCTGCGGCCCTCTCCGGAGGTGGCGGGGGCGGCAAGAGAGGCGGCAAAGGTGAGAGCAGCCACCAGGGCGAACGGGCGAATGGGCGGGCGAGGGGGGGAGGGGGGTGGCGATCGAGGGGGGGGACGGGGGAAGGAAGGGTGGGCGATCGAGCGGGGGATGATTGGACTGGGCTGGGCTGGACTGGTGGGCGAATGGGGGGTAATTGGGGGTGGTGATGAACCCGGAGGAGTGGCATGACGGGGATTGCGGTGGCCAGATGCCGGTTCAGCGCGTTTAAACCCCCCTGGACCTGTACGGCAGTAGCTCCTACCCGGCAGTGTGGGTGGGTGGTGGGTGCACCGGTGGGTGTGGGTATGTGCTGCTGCTGGTGGTGGTGGCGGTGAGGGGCGGCTGGCCCCCCTCGCTCCCGGCGGGGGGTGGCCTGCAGAGGTGCGGGATGTGCACTTGGCCTGCATGGAAACACCCCAACCCAACCCAAGTAGTAACTAACTGACCAGCAATCAACACCAATCGGCCGGCAACACGGAAGCGGGCACACGCAGTCCCCCGCGGCTCAGCAGCGGTGCGCCGTTGCGGCGCTCCGTCGTTCTCAGAGTCTGGGCGCGGGAGGAGAGGGGAGAGCGATGGATGCAACCACCCATCGCACACTGCTGCAGCTGCAGCCCCGCCCCCGCCCCCGCCCCGGCCCCGCAGCGCTGCCTCCCTCTCGCAACTCCCACCGCGCAACTTTACATTGCGCACGCTCCCGCCCCTTGGCTTCCATTCCTTTCCCGCAACACCCTCCTGTGCTACCACTCCGCCTCTATCCTACCCTAAGCCCCTTCCCCTTTCCTCCCTTTTCCTCCCCTTTCCTCCCCTTCCCCCCTCCCCCCTCCCGCCTCCCCCCCCCCTCCCAGTTGCTGTACCAGCAGTGCGCCCGTGTGCTGCTGGAGGGCGGGGGCCCGGGGGGCGGCAGTCGGGCGGAGCGGCGGGCGCTGCGGAACAGCTCCGCGGCCCCTCTGTCGGAGCTGCACACGGACCAGTCATTCGACCCGGAGCAGATATGGCTGCAGGTAGGGCGGGAGGGGGGAACCAAGGGCGGGGGGGGGGGCGGGAAGGGGGGGTGGGGTGGGGGGTAGGGTGGGGCGGATGGATGGCGCGAGGGTTGGAGGGGGCGGGGCATTTGAGATCTCATCTGATCTGAGATCTGTGTGCGGTTGGTTCCATGACGCCGCGGCCCCCGTCTCGACCGCCCCCGTCTCGACGCAGTTGGAGCTGGCGACGGAGGCGGCGGTGCGGCGGGTGAGGAGACTCATGAGGCTGGCGGAGCCGCTGGCGGCCGCGGGCAGCGGCGGCGGCAGCGGCGGCGTGGGTCTCGTGACGGCGGAGGCGGCCGCGGGTATCGACCGGCTGCTCGGCGGAGGAAGCGACAGCGAGGAGGAGGAGGAGGAGGAGGAGGGGATGAGCGGGTCGGAGGGGGAGGAGGACGATAGCGACGTGGATGGGGAGGATGAGGAGGAGGAGAACGAGGAGGACGAGGAGGAGGAGGGGGCAGGGCGGCGGGCGAAGAAGGCTCGGAGAGGTGAGCGGCGCCTCGAGGGTGGGTGGGTGGATGGGTGAATGGGTGGGTGGGCATTGCCGGATGAGGGATAGGCCGGCAGGTCGGTCCGGGGGCCCACCCAGGATTGAGACCCACGGGTCGGCCTTGGGGCCTTGGGGCGGGTGTAAGGAGGTTGTATTGAATCTCCCTGGGGGGGAAGCGGAGGGGAGCGGAGGAGGTGCTGCACTCGCCCCCGCTCAGGCAGTCAGGCAGGCAGCCTTCCAATGTCAGCCAGGGGCCCAAGGGGGGTTTCACTTCAGGGGGAAACAGGACGCTGGGGAAAAAACAAGGCGGGGCCGCAAAAAACCCCGCCCCATGAGAGCACCAATATTGATTGCACTTGACACACAAAACAAACCTGCCTCGCCTTTGCGCTGTGTTGCCGCCTTCCTCCGTAGAGGACGGTTCCAAGGCCAAGGCGGGCAAGGCCAAGGCCAAGTCCTCGAAGCCGCAGCAGCCGCAGGGGGAGGATGGTCGGCTGGAGGACCGCTTCTTCAGACTGAGCGACCTGGAGCGATACGTGGAGGATGCGGAGCGGAGGGCCATGGCGGGGGAGGAGGAGGACGAGGAGGAGGACATGCTGGGTCGGGCGGGAGAGGGAGAGGAGGGCGAGGAGGAGGAGGAGGACGGCGGGATGTTCGGAGGTGGGTTGCGGGGTGGGTCTGTGTGTGTATGAAGAGGGGGGAGGGGGTTGGGGAGTGCTGGGTACTCGGGGGTGAGGGGCTGGGGTGAGGGGCTGGGGCCGGGAGGGCGGGGCGGGAAGAGCGTGTGGAAGGGTGCGTGACGCCAAGGGGGGGTAGGGGTGCTGGAGAGGGTTGGCCGAGAAGGAAGAGGAGGCCAGTATCGTGACTGCCTCTCCTCTCACTGCTCAGTGCACGGCGATCGAGCCTTCCCCCTCCCCCCCCCCCCAGTGACCGACCTCCTCTCGCTGCCCCCCTCCCCCTGCTTGCTGCAACCAGCGCCAATACCAATAACGCATGGCACTGCAAAACTGCCCTTCGGCCCCCACCTGCCCCACCTGCCCTTCCGGGCCCACCTGCCCCCACCTGCCGCACCTGCCTTGCAGCCATGGACAGCGACGACGAGGAGGCGGCGATGGAGCGGCTGCTCAAAAACGCAGCGGCGGCAGCAGGTGGGGGTCGGGGGGATACGGGGGTTCGGTGTGGGGACCTCAGGGGGCCACCCGAGTGGATGTGCGCGCTGGAGCCCGGGGGGCTCGGGGCAGGGGGGCAGAAGATGGGCTGCGTGGGGCGGAAGATGGAAGTGTGTATCTCGAGTGGCGGGGTGTGTCGGTGCCCTTCGGGGTCGGTGCCCTTCCCTGGAGGGGACAGCGCAACGCGCATCACGTGGGGCTGCGGGAGGTTGCGATGAACGCGTTTGGGGGGTGGGGGGGATTGTGGTGGCGCACGGGCCTTCTAACCCCCCCTCTCCCCCTTCAGTCCTTCTCGCCCTAAGGCCTTGCCTGACCGGACAGCCGGCCGACTGAGCCGGGCAGCGGGCCGCGTACCGCCCCATCCGGCGTCGCTGTGAGCCGACTGGAAGCGCTCCGAGACCTGCCTGCCCCCCCACCCCCACCCCTGATTGATACGCTTTGACTGTGTGTGGGTGTGTGTGGGTGTGTGGGTGCACATGCAGGCGGCAAGAAGGGCGGCAAGGACGCAGCCCAGGTCAGGTACAAGGACTTTTTCGGAGGCGGCGCCGACGAAGATGAGGACGACGAGGACGAGGATGACGAGGAAGGCGAGGAGGACGAGGAGGAGGAGGAGGAGGAGGGCCTGGGGCGCGGAGGACGTCGCGGCGGGTTGATGTCTAGCGAGGAGGACGAGGGCGACATGGAGGAGGAGGAGGAGGACGAGGAGGATGGCGGCGCGGCGCGGCGGCGGTCGGGCAAGGATGCGGGTGGGTGTCGGAGGGGTGGGTGGTTGGGTTGGGTGCAATGTTGCTGCCGTACTTTCCAATGATCGAGCCGAGGACTTGCCCCACCCCCTTGCATGTCTTTTCTCTTGAGTGCCAAATTGGGGGTGGGGTGGGGGGCGGGAGGGCGGCTTCCTGAAGGGGCTCCATCCGCAGTAGACGCCCCAATCCGACCCAATGCAATCCAATCCAATCCGCTCCACTCGGCCCGCAGGTCCCCGGAGCGGCGCCGCCGGGGGTGCTGGCTCCCAGGGCGGTAAGGCCCACAAGGACAAGGCCACCACCCAGCAGCAGCAGCTCATGTCCAGTCACGAGAGGCGGCTGGCCAGGATGCAGGTGCGGAAGCGTGGGGGAGGGGCAGGGGGACAGGCGAGCGCGCGCGCGTGTGTGTGTGTGGGGGGGGGGCAAGTTGCGCCCCCGCTGCAAAATGCAAACCCCCGCAGCAAACCGACGACCCTCCTGCCGCGATGGGCTGCACCCCACCCCCCACTGCTGCGCTGCCCGTCTACAACAACCCCTTCCTGGTGCCTCTCAACCCCCAACCCCCTCCCCCAACCCCACCCCATGCTGGCTGCCCCCGGCCTATACGTGGATACCCCCCCCCCTTCCTCACCCCCTGACCCCCCCCTTCCCTCCCTGCATGCTGCTGCCTCCAGGAGCGTGTTGCTGAGTTGGAGTCTGAGGCTCTTGCTGACAAGTCGTGGCACCTGGTGGGGGAGGTGGGGGCGGGGTCGCGACCCGTCAACAGCGCTCTGGAGCTGGATATGGACTTTGAGTCCACGGGTGGGTGGGGGCTGAGAGGGGGGGGGTGAGGGGGGGGGGCGGGGGTGGGGCTGAGAGAGAGAGGGGTGGGGTGGGGCTGAGAGGATCCTTGGGAGCGGGTGGGTGGGTGGGGGCTGAGAGGGACTGAGAGGAGTTTTGGGGTGTCTGGAGTGTGGGCCGAGCAGTTGGGAGGTGGGGTGGGTGGGGTGGGGTGGGGTGGGGTGGGTGGGTGTTGGCCGCTGGTGTTGAGGTGGTGCTGTGGATCTCCACTGGGGCTGCTGTCAGTCGGTCAGTCGGTCAGTTGGGGCGAGGATGGGGCGGGCGGGCGGGTGGCGCAGGCTGGGCGGGAGTGGCTGTGGGGGGGTGCTGGGTGCAGGGCAGGGCGGTATTGGGCGGGCGGGGATGCTGGGCCCGGGTCGACGGGGCTGAGGGGCTTTAGGGGTTGGGATGAAAGAGCTGGGCGCCAGGAGCGGAGGGACGGAGGGGTGGTGCCGCCCCTTCTCGACATGTGCTGCACGGAGCTCAGGCCCCGCTTTCCCGCCTCTGCGGGTGCGGTAGCCCGTGAAACTTGACGCGCCTGAAATGCGCACGGACACATGCGTTTTCCCGCTCGTCCCCTTGTTAGTTACGCTTCGCGTCTGCTCGTCCATCTCCCGCCCATCCGTACAGCCAAGCCGGCTCCCGTACAAACGGACGAGATGACCCACGACCTGGAGGCGCTCATCCGCAAGCGCATCGCGGACCGGCGCTTCGACGATGTCGTACGTGTCGTTCCACCGCCCTTGGAGACCAAGCGTAAGGAGGTGGAGCTGGACGACTCCAAGGCCAAGTCCGGCCTGGGCGAGCTGTACGAGCAGGACTATGTACGGCAGGTCACTGGCGGTACGGCGGAGGACAAGGACGAGAAGCTTCGCCAGGAGGCTCGGTCGCTGTTCAAGGCGCTGTGTGGCAAACTGGATGCGCTGTGTCGCTTCCACTTTGCGCCAAAGCCGGTGGTGGAGGAGATGACCATTCGCAGCGAGGTGGGGGGGGACTGGGTCTTCGGGCGGAGAGGTGGTCTTTGCGGGTTACGTTACGGTACGGCACAGCGTCCGCGGAGGGGGAGGGCGGTGGTGTTGCTGTGTGTGCTGTTGCTGTGTGTGTGTGTGTGTGTGTGTGTGTCGGACACCGCCCATTGCCTTCGTGCCGTTTCGTTGGCGGCTGTGGGGATGTGTCTGATCGGCCCCCGGCTGCCCTTCCTCCCTCCCCCCCTCCTTCGACCTGTGTGCCCCTCCCCTGCCCCTCCCCCCCAGGTCCCCGCCATCGCCATGGAGGAGGCCGCCCCGGTGGCTGTGAGCAAGGCCGCCATGCAGCTACCCGGGGAGGTGTACCAGCCGGGGAGCAAGGACGGGAGGCCGCTGGCGGAGGGGGAGATCACCAGGTGGGAGGGGAGAGGGGAGGGGAGGGGGGGAGGGAGGGAGGGGGGTAAGCCTGGGGTGGGCTGAGCGAGGGCGGCGGAGGCCGGGGGGGGGGGGGGAAGGCACGACTCGGGAGCTCCTATGTGGTGCGGACGCGGGAGGGAGGGAGGGGGGGGGTTGCGGGTGCGCGGACCGTCAATGGCCCAAACCTGCGCCGCGTCTTGTCGCCGTCCGCGCACACAGTCACGGTGGCGCGCATCCGGGCACTGGGCACTGGGCCCCTCTTCTTACCATTGGCGCCCTTCGCCCCGTCTCGTACCTTCAGCGCCCGGCTGCTTTACCAGTACTGTACTGGTTCCGGGCGCCGATCTCCTCCTCCTCCTAATTGTAAGCACACCACCAAACCACCTAATCTTACTTCATTAACAATGTCACAAGCGGCTCCCTCTCCCCCTCTCTCCCCGCGGGGGGTTTCCGTGGGAGCCCCACTCCACTCCGCTGACGGAAGCCCTTTTGATCCGCTGAAGCCCTCCCCACCGATACCTCCCCTCTTACCCCCCACCCCACCCCGGGGTGTCTTGCAAATTCACTCTTCAAACCACCCCACCCCACCCCTCACCCCAATGCCATGCAAAGGGAGGAGCGCAAGCAGCGGCGGGCCCGCAAGAAGCGGCAGCACAAGGCCCGGGAGGAGTCTAAGGAGGCGGAGCGGAGGGCCAGGGCGGTGGCGGCGGGGGGCAGTGCGGAGGTGGTGGGGCGCAAGACGGACAGCAAGGTGAGGGCCGTGGGGCGGTGGGGCTGTGGGGTTGCGGGTGTATGTGTGGGGGGGGAGGCGGAGGGTGGCAGGCAGTGGTGTGCACAGCGCCACGGGTCGAAGCAGGCAAGTGGCAAGTGGGGACTGGGGAAGTCTGTCTGTCTGTCTGTCTGTTTCCTTCTGGGTGGAAAGTCCCGTCTGCGCCGCCCTGTTCCGCCGGCCCTGTTCCGTCGCTTATTTCCCTCCCGCCCGCCTTGCTGCCAGGCCCTCCGGGGTCCGCTCTGTCAGCCCGATGTGTGTTTCTGTGGCCTCCTTGCTTTTGCTTTTGGGGGGGATCAAAGCCCTCTCGTCATCTCGTGCCCGTGACCCCTCGCGAACGCCGCTGCACGCCACCGGATGCACGCCCTTTCCCTTTCCCTGTGGATAATGCCCACACCACCCCAACCCCAACCCCAACCCCAACCCCAACCCCAACCCTAACCCCAACCCCTCCCCTCCCCTCCCCACCCCACCCCCCACCCCCCAACCCCCCCCCCCAGGTGGTGGCGGGCAAGGGTGTCAAGGTGGCGGAGGGCGCCGGTGCCTCCCGACACGGCCGCACCGACCTGGGCAACAGCTCAGCAGTGTTTGCGAAGCTGGCGGCGGAGCAGCAGGCGGCGGCGGCGGCGGCGGGAGGTGGCGGCGGCGGTGGCGCCAAGATTGCGCGCGAGCTCAAGAAGAAGGCCGCCGGCGGTGGTGGTGGTGGTGGGCAGGAGGACGGCAGGAAGGGCGCCACGGCGCTCAAGCTGTAGGCGGAGCGGAGTGGAGGGGGAAGGAAAGGGGGGGGGAGGGGGGAGGAGGAGGGAGGGGGAGGAGGGGTGCAGCGGATGGAGAGCTGGGGCGGCGGCGGCTCGTGGCGGGTTGCGGATTGGGTGGCGATGGTGAGGCGAGGTTGCGGGGCGGGGGGAGGTTGCCGTTGCGGCGAGGCTGCTCCTTTGGCGCAGCTCTACAGCTCTGCAGCTCCAGGGGGGGTGCAGCTGCGGAGTGGAGCGGGCAGCCGTGTTTGGGGCTGTTACTGGGGCCTGGGGCTGGATTTGTCCGGGCAACGGCAACGGCAATGGCCTGCTGCAGGCGGGCCCTTGTGTGTGTGCGTGCGAGTTTGTGGGCAGGCAGGCAGGCGGGGCAGCAGGTGGGGGGCTGATCGTTATGGGTGGCGGGCACCGAGTGCTGCGACTCCGGAGGGGAGCGCGGCTCGGAAGGGAGCGGAAGGAGGGAGTGGGAGGTTTGGAGGGAGTGGGAGGGAACATGCGGACGGGGCTGGAGTGTTCTGAGGCTTCGTTGGCTCCAGAGGTGGGTTCGGAGCAGCTGTCTTGGTTAACAGGACTACAGGAGAAACCCCCCCATCCCCACCCCACACACACACACACACAGACACACGTGGAGTAAGGTCTTGAGGTCAGATCCAGTGCGCTCCAGGGTGGGTGGGTGGGTGGCTTCCACCCGGTCTAGCGGCCGACACACACACACACACGATCGGGCGGGCGGCTGCAGTGCGCCCGACAGCACCCTGGTTGGCGCCTTGACTGCTGGGGGTGTTTGGCGTCTGGCGGCCCTTAACGAGGTGGTCAACGGCTGCGGGTGGCTGTGGGTGCATTCCGGTATTGCAGCAAACAAATCCGCGTGAAGCCCACTGACATACGGTACACTCAGCAGCAGCAGCGGTTCAGCGGAACAGCAATTCACGATTTGGGGTTGGGTCAACAGTCACGACGGCCGGGCAGCAACGGGAAGGGTACGGCCCGCAACGGATGGGGTTGGGAGGTGCGACAGCACATTGGCCCCGCCTCTCCCTCTGGCCGAATCCGGGCATAGGGCCTAGGGCCCCGGTATGTGGGGCGGCCGGAAGGCACCCCACCGCGGCGCTGCACCCTCCGCGGCGCGGCGCGCTTCTGGATTGCCCGGCTTTCGTACATTGATGATTGGCGGTGGTGGATGCTTGGATGCTTGCCTCCCACGTCCCACCGAGGCAGAGGAGGATGGACGCTGGGAAAGGGGAACCTGCGTATCTGTCTGTCTGTCTGTCTGGGGGGCTGAGGTGCCGGAGCGCACGTGGGGTGTGTGGGCCCACACACCGGAACTCAGCTGCGCCCGCCGGACGTTGGCCTCTAATCGCTTCTGGGAATGCGTCGTGGTCAGTTTTGTACGGCACTCTTCCGTGCGTGTTCCGTTGGGCCTTTGGACCCTCAAAATCCGTATGGGGACCGATACCGGTAGTTGTAGTAGTTCAGGGGTGTATGGGGCGGGGGAGGTTGCACGCAACCTGGCCCATGCGAACCTACACAAGGCACCTCAGGGCCTGCTGGACGTTACCCTGTAACAAGTGCATGCTGTGGGAAGACTGGGGTAGGCTCGACACGCTGATCGGTTACGAATTGGAACGACGGTTACGACGGTTTGCATGGGGAGGGGAGGGGAGGGGACGCCAGGGACGGCGTCGAGTACGGTACCGGGTGTAAGCTGGGAGTGCAGGTACGGCATCCCCGTAGTCGTTGATCGTACGAGGCGATGGCCGCGCCGGCTGACAAACGGCCGAGAGTTTTTTGATGCTGCCGATTGCCGATTGTCCGCAGACCCACGGGTCAGCTGGCGGAAACGGCCGCAACGATCACCGGTTACAACCAGCAGACGGTCTAAATAAACAAGGGCCGGCGGTGGGGCCATCCTTACTGCACACGCCGCGACTCGATGTGAGTGCGGGGAGGCTTGATCGGCCCTCATCTGCTAACAACGTACAACTGCCTCTTGGTTTTCTTTTTACTCTTCAACGGGTACGGGTCCACAGAACCAGGTACGGGATACGGCGGGGTGCGGCCGCACGACACCACCTTAGGGCCGGGAGCTCAACTGTAACAACCACCACCACAACCACCCGGGTGGTGCCCCCCCTCTCCAGAAGACGCACAACACCTACACCCCTCTCGGACCCGCCAGCCGCCACTCGACATGCTGGGACATGAAGCGGGCGGGAGGGCTAACAGGCCTAGAAGGCACAAACGGGAACACAGGGCCCACATGTGGCGCTCAAGAACCACACGGGGGGGGGCATGAAAAGGCTGGTATGGGCACAAATTGCAGAAACCGCTCGTATGGGTAGTTGCCTGGGTGTAGGGGGTGAGCAGGTGACGCACCCCTCTTACCTCAACACACATGAGAAAAGGGAAAGGCATGGGGAAAGGCATGGGGAAAGGCATGGGGAAGTAGTAGGTAAGGACAGCCCCCCGCCAGTCTACGAGCCAACCAACGAAGGGCGACGCATGGTCCCGCTCCCCTCATGCGCCTTCCGTACACCGCCATCGGGCTGGTGGTGGCTCATGGGGAGGAACAGGCCCCAGGCCCCAGGGCATCGGGTCGGGAGGAACGGCGCTCTCTTGAAAAGCATCGGAACACACGACACGACACGACAACCTACTCGCCATGTGTTTCAAACACACACGGTACGTGAAGCCACACGTGAAGACACGTGCCTGCCCTCACAACAACAACAACAAAAAGCGACTGCGGGGCGGGGGCGAGGCGCCCACGCACCGAAACGACCATCGGGATTCGGGAAGAAGCAATCCGCCGCGGCATCAGACAACACCCCCCAAGACCCCCTGGCGGACAGGCAGGTGGGCATCAATAGAAATGGAATGGGAGGCCCAGGGGGAGGCCTCATCGGGAAAGGGAATACCGTACCCGATCGTGCAACGAGCTCCGCGTTTATAGCGCATGCACTACACATCGCACAATATTCGTCGATACACACAAGTCTCGAGACAGACAAAGCCGGAGCGCAGCAGATCGGCCCACCTGCACGCTTACGAGGACCCACTCACATCGCACCCCACACCCGCACCCCCACCCCCACCCGCACCCCCACACGCAACCGGCCAACTGCGAACACGCACGCCGCCGTCCTGGAGGGCGCCGCGGGGGTGGGTGGGGCGTGGGGGGCTCTTGCACAGCACTGCACTGCACAGCACTGCGCGTCAACGAGTCAAAAGGACAAAAAGAAGAACGATGCAGTCCTCCTACGCATAATGGTGCATCTACCGTATCTGGCGCGGGAAACGCGGGCGCACTGCAGCAAACTGTATTTCAAGAAATTCATACGAGGTACGACACGCAGGATGCACTAATACCGCATTTGTTTTCCTTAAACCGGGCCGCCGTGCCGAGAAGCGAAGCGCCGCCGCGCCTCCCTCGCCCCCTTCCCTCACGCGAACTACGTCAGCTGCGAACCCCCCCCGGGACACAACGGAGAGCCCCGACGGGCGCCAACGACGCTGCAACGACATACAACCCTGCAACGGGTAATAACCGCCAACCGCCAACCGACATTCGCCAGCCTGGCCGCGTGGCCAACTGGGGAACTGGCCATGCCGCCGAGCGGCAAGGACTGGCTTTGACTCACGTAACCCCACATCATTGTTAGAAATAATTAAGGCATGAAAAGGCAGCGCAGACGGCGCGCCATCGGAACAAACCGACCTCGTGACTGGAAAGGACTGGAATATCGGCGCACAAGCTTCTGTGCTCGCCTCAAAAATAATTTTGGCCGAGAAGGACGGATGGGACGGGTCATACGTTGCCTAACTACGCTTACGGTATTCCGCTGCTCGTTCAAGTCCCTTGGTTCTGCGCCGGCGTTGCACTCTTCCGTGCGCACAGCGGCCTTCTTGTGACGTCACCGCCACCGCTGAAATGCCGCCCCCTTACAAGTTACAACTCTGCGCGCTGCCAGCACCCACTTCAACGCCCTCGGCCCTGGGCGCCGCGCGGCTGCGCCACCTCCTCCTCCTCCTCGGGTCCCAGCTCCTCCTTCCCGCCAGCGGGTCCCTCACCGCTCAGGGCCTCCTCCTCCTCCCCCTCCTCCTCCCCCTCCTCCGCCCCCTCCTCCTCCTCCTCCTCCTCCTCCTCCTCCTCCTCCTCCTCCTCCTCCGCCCCCTCCTCTTCCGTGGTGGCGGTGCTGACTCCGGACAGAATCTCAGCTAGCAGAGTCGAACCACCTGGCGAGGCGAGCGGCAGGGGTAACGGCAGATAGGGGCGCCACGTCAACAGGTGGACAGACACAGGACTGGAGGCCAGCCCTGGGGCACCTGCGGGCGCAACACCAGGCGCGGAGCGCATGTGCTGCGAAACGCGGTGTCGGCGAGTTGGACCCAACATCGCACCGGCCGGGGGGGGGGGGCTCAATGACCTGCGACCTGTGCACGAGCTCAGAGCATGCATGGAAGGCGCGGAGCTGTGGGAGGTGCGGTGGACCGGTGGTTGCTGCCTGCGGGTGGCGGGAACGGGGGCCCCTCCTCCGTGCGCCCACGTCTGGTCTTGTCCTCACCCGCATTCTGGATCTTCTGAAGCACGTAGCGCGCCGTGACTTTGAGGCCCGCGCTGCGCAGACAGTCGAATATGCTCTCGCATAGCTGCCTCAGGGTCGCCACCTCCCAGGCCACCACCTCCCCCCGCGGGACCGCGCCGCCAGCGGCACCGCCGGGGGTACCGCCACCGCCACCGCCACCGCCACCACCGCCACCGCCACCGCCACCGCCACCGCCGGCGACTTCAGCCTCCGCCGCGTCCTCCTTCGCCTCCGCCTCCTCCGCAGCCAGCCTCTCGCAGCCCAGCAGCAGCGACACAATGTCCGACACGAGCGCGGAGAAGTGGTGCGTGAAGACGCGGGCGCGAATGACCCGTGGGTCGGTGGAGCGCTGCTGCCGCTGCTGTTGCTGCTGGGGGCCGCCGCCGCCGCCGCCTGCGGCGGCGGCAGCAGCGGTGGCCGCGAGCTCCATACTCCGCATCAGGCCGCACATTTCCTCAAACACCGCCGGAGGGAAGACCGCAATGGGGATGTAGAGCGTCGGGACGCGGGGTGCTGCTTCTGGCGGCGGCGGCGGCATGGTCGATCGGGATTCAGGCGCTCCGCCCAGATCAGCAGCAGCGGCGGCGGCTGGCTCGGGGGGCGGGGCCTGGGCCTGCGGCTGCCCTTCCCGCGTCATCTTCACTTCTGCAGAGGAGCTTGGCGCCTGCTGGGGCTGCCACTGCAGGGGCTGCCGCTGCTGCTGCTGCCGCTGGGGCTGTCGCCGCTGTGGCGATGGCAGCTGGCTGCCGCGCCTGCACGGCAGCACCAGCAGCGCCGCACTGCCCTCCTCCAGACGCCGCAGATCCAGACTGGGTGTGGCAAAACATAAGGGCACGAGGGGGGCACGAGGGGGGCACGAAGGGGGCACGAAGGGGCAGGCAGGTGCTTCAGCTCCGTATTCTCACAAGTGCACAGGCAGCACAAGGACGCGAAGCCTAGAAGCCGGAGAGGAATCCGGCAGCGCCCAGTGGGGGCCGGCGGGGCGCGAGGCTGCATCCGATTGAGTGCGCGGCAGCGCTCGGCTAGCAGCACGTGCTCGGCTTGGCATGCGTGTTCGCCACCGGGTGCAGGGCAGCGCGAACCCAGCCGTCTCCCCTGACTCAAACCCTGACGCAGTTGAATGCTCCCACGGCGACCCCTTCCTCCCGATCCTCCTCCCGCCGCCCCCCCCCCGCCCTCCGCCCGCCCCTCTTCCATCCCTCACACCTTGTCCCCCCCCGCCTGTCCCGGCAAGTACCGGCAAGTACCCACCTGACGCTCGCCCCCCTCGGGTAGCCCACCGTGAGCCGCTCCACCTCCGCCACCACCGACCCGTGCTGCTTCACAACCACCCGCACGTCAACAGCAGCAGCAGCGCCGCCGCCACCGCCACCGCCACCGCCACCGCCACCGCCACCGCCACCGCCACCGCCACCGCCACCGCCACCGCCACCGCCACCGCCCACATGTCCGCCTCCGCCTCCGTCTCCACCCAGGAAGAGGTGCAACTGCCAAGTGGCCCGGGGGGACGAGGCCGGCTCCAGCCCAGTGCCGCCCGGCACACCAAGCGCCGCCGCCGCCCCGCCTCTCGGCCCGCTGTTGTCACTCCGGTCGCTGTTGTCGCTCTGGTCGCTGTCGTCGCCGGGCTTCCCCGTGCCGCCGCCGCCGCCGCCGCCGGCCGCCTCAGCACCGCCGCTACCGTCCTCACTGCCATCCTCACTGCCGCCCTCGCCGCTTACGCCACCACCGCCGCTACGGCCGGCAGTCAGGCGAACCACTGGCGGCTCCAGGAGCGCAATCAGCTGGACCGCTCGAACCACTGTCCCCGAGACAGCGCCGGCGCCGGCGGTGCTGCCACCCCCGATGATGATGGGGCTTCTGCTGCTTCCGCCGCTTCCGCCGCTTCCGCCGCTTCCGCCGCTTCCGCCGCTTCCGCCGCTTCCGCCGCTTCCGCCGCTTCCGCCGTCAGCGCGAGTGGCGGCCGCAGCGGCGCTCTCCGGGACCACTCCGGGGCCTCTTGTGGTGGCTGTGTTGGAGGGGATAGAGTGGGTGCCCCAATCGCCCCGACGCTGCTGTTGCTGCTGCGGCTGATGATGACGATGATGACGGTTGATGATTGTGACGGTGGGGCAGTTGCGACGGCCGGGGGAGTTGGGGCCGCACCGGTGATACCGGGCAGGTGGGGGCGAGAGGGCGCGGCGTAAGAGGGCGCGGCGGAAGCGCGCCGGTGGGGGAGGGGGAGGCAAGGTAAGCGAAGCAGAGGTAAGGTGGCGGGCGATTCATGCATCTGCATCTGCACGGACAAACAAACACACATGCAAACACACACATGCACACTTGCACGCATCACGCGAGGATCATGCACGCACGCATCATGCACGCATCATGCACGCATCATGCACGCATCACGCGCGCATCATGCACGCATCATGCACGCATCATGCACGCACGCATCATGCACGCATGCACACATGCACACACATGCACACATGCACGGACATGACGCTCGCACTCGCGCGCTCGCGCTCGTTCGCTGGATGGCAGGGTCCTGTGGCTCGCCGAGTCACCTCCCCCGGGCGCCGGGCCTCGTTCGTTCCGCGCCACTCATCCCTCCGCCGGGCGGCCCGCCCGCAAGTGAGACCGCACCCACCTGGCGACTGAAGGCGTCGGGGACATGTCCCCCGTCGGGGAAATGACGACCTCCGCGCTCGGCGCCACCTCCGTCACCACCGCCCAGGAGCGGCGCGTCGCCGACAGAGTCTCCCGGGGGTACACCGCCCTCGTCACAGTCACTGCCCGCGTCAGGGCTGGCAGCAGCGGCCGCGCCAAGTAGCCCCAGCTGCTGCTCGGAGCTGAGGCTGGGGCTGGCAGGACCTCCAGAGGCAGCGGCTCCGGTGGCGGTGGCGGTGGCGGGCGCCGCTTCAGCAGCAGTACCACTGGCTCCTTCGGTGGCGGGTCCCACAGCCCCCGCGGCGGCCGCCGCCAGCTGCTGCTCCAGCTCGCGCTTCAGTGCTGCCAGAGCCTCCGCCAGCGCGGCATCGTCCAGCTCGTCGCCAGTGTACTGCAGTGACGTACATAAGATGCCGTATGCCACAACACGGTACAGGGCATGCGACGAATCCAGGAGACATCACGCGACGACGACGATGACGCAAGGGCGACCCATGGCGGCTTCCCGGGTAATGTGCCGCGAGGTACCAACAGCCGCCGCAGCAGGTTAATGCACACCGATCCGACCCATGGGTCATCCAACGGCCCAATTGGGGTCCCAATGGAGCCCATTGCTGGAACCACTGGCCTCCCCCGGGGGTCACCCTCCCGCCTCCCTTTTCCCCCCTCACCTGCAGTCTCAGCACCACCTCCACACAGCCCCTCAGACAGACCACCGCCGTCATGCGGCTCAGCCACCGACCCGACGGGAAGCGGCAGCGCCCGGCGGCGGCGGGGACGGGCGCGGCAGCCGTGGCAGCGGCGGCCGCAAGGCTGCCCCCGCCGCCGCCGCCAGACGCGGTGCCGCCCCCGCCGCCACCGGGCGAGGTGCCACCGCCGCCTCCCCTGCCGCCGTTCAGCACGGCCTCCACCGCGGGGGGCGCCGCGGCGGTCAGGACCTCGACCGCGCGCTCGTACGACATTCCAGGCGGGGTTTCCAGCTGCGGGGGGGGGGGGGGCACGGCGGTGCATGTCGGTGTAGAGCTGGGGCCCATCAGGCCCCTCGGGCCCACCGGGCCCACCAGGCCTACCAGGCCCACCAGGCCCAAAGCGCCGTCTCTCGGGGCCCTATCGTGGGACATATGCACATATCGTGACGTGCTCGCGCAGAGCCTGATCGTACGGCATTCGTGCGGCCCCCGCACCCGCCGGATTCCCCGCAGCAGTCTCCGTCAAGACACACACACACACACACGCACACACACACACGCACACACACAGACACGCTCACACACACGGCAGGGACAGGGACAGCGAGGCACAGCCCCCATCAGCACAGGCGGAGCCCGCCGACCCTGCCAGCCACGCACCGAGCCACGGGGCCGTGAGGCCCCTACCCAAACTGGAGCCGTATCATCCCGGTGCCGTACCTTGTACGTGACGACGACCTGTTGCATGCGAGATCGGTACAGCGCGAGCGGCGGTGCAGCGGTGCTGTCGGCGGCGCCGGTCTCGTCATCCGCCCTCGCATCGTTTGGCGATTTGTTGTCGCAGTGTCCGCACCCTGTACCGCCCTGGCAGCCAGTTGCGTCTGCAGTTGCGGTTGCGGCTGCGGCTGCGCCCTCCCCCCTGCCGCTGCCGGCCCCATCCACACGGCCGGTGGGAGCCACGCGCGCGTCTGAAAAGCTCTTCAGGAGGAAAAGCCGCGGAGGCGAGGCGTCATTCGCCCCGGCGGACGCACGCCGGGCCCGGTCGCTGCAGCAGCCCCCGCCCCCGCCGCCGCCCTCCGCGGCCTCATCAGGCTGCTGCTCGCGCTCGGAGCTGCGGCCCCGGACCTCGCTTCCGCCATTCCGCACAGGGCCGACGCTCCCGCGGCCCTCCTCCTCCAGAGCCCCTCCGGACGGTTCAGACGGCGACGAAGTGGACGAGCTCATCGATTCTCACCCCGCTGCGGCTGGTGTTGGTTGCTGGTGTTGGTTCGCTCGTCTGGGGGCCCGTCAGGTGGCGTTAGGGCGGAGGGCGGAGGGTGGTGTAAGAAGGGGCGAAGCGCGCGACCTGTCCGCCGAGGGTTTTGGGGTTTAGGGTTTGTTGGGGTATTGGGGTGTAGGATTTTAGGGGATTAAAATTGCCTATTCTTTCTCTCTCTCTCTTTCTCATCAGTTTGGTCTCTCTCATTGATCTCTGTGATGCCTAAGACGTCCTGAGACCTCCTCAAACCCGACAGGTGCGCTGGCTGGAACCGGCCGCTAGGCGGCTCCGCGACGCGCTCGCGGATAAAGGGCGCGGCGGGGCTCGAGGCGCACCGCGCTGACAGAGCTGCCGGCGACCGTGGCGGGCCGGGTGGTGGTCGCTGTTGGGCTTGGGGTTCAGTTTGCGGAGTGGCAGTGGCAGTGGCGGCGGCCTTTGCGCGCCGCTCAGGCGTTGTCGTCCGCAGCGGCGGGCAGCAGCGGACGGCTGTATGTAGGGCGTGCTCACCGCTCACCGGCTGCGACGTCGTTGGATCTTAATATTGATCTTGAGGGATTCGGGAAGTAATGCAAACCGCGGAGCACTGCTGTAGTGCACAGCGAGATGTGCTGCGGGACCGATTCGAAGCCTGGCGATCAGTAGAGGAAGGTTGTCGCTAGAGGAGTTAATCTTAAATCGACGCTAGAGAGGCTCAAGAGAGGCCTCTTTTCTCGAGCCTTCCACTCCGCCCCAAGGTGGCGTTCAATGGCCGCTTCGACTCCACAACCTTAGTTGGGCTCTTCGGGAGAAATTATTGCTGCATCCCCTTGGTGTGCGTGCGTTGACTCTAGTGCTCCCTGTTCTCAATCTCTGTGTGCATTCTGAGTGTAAACGGAGCTTGTGTGAGCTTCGCGCCGGCGCAAGCCAGCAGCCCGCACAGGGTCGGCTAGCAGGACGGTCGTAACGTTCGGGGAATGGCAGGCCGCGAGGCCCAACCACCACAGCTTTGGACAAACTGACCAACCTTGGTCGGCTGGACAAATATTGACGCACCAACTTTGCGCGGATGGTGGCGACGGTCGGATGGATATCACCTGTGCTGCCATACAGTGCCGCCCTGTGGCCGTGACCCATGGGTCACAATCCCATGGTTGGGGCTGTGATCAACAACGTGCGACTTTGAGAAGCATGCCAGTAAGTACAGCAATCAGCAAGTACATAGTCCAGTACTTGAACGTGCAGCAAAGGCAGGAAGGCCCTGACGGGGTTTCCAGCCGGCAAAGACGCCCTCGCAACGCTTCCTGCAGCTCCCGCCGCCTTGCGACGTTGCGAGATGAATGGCGGCGTGGCATGGCGTGCACACTGAACAATTATTTTTTATGGGCTCACCTACACTCATGTTAGGGACCGTAGACAAGCTCTCAACACGTGAGACGTGGAATTTGATCCGTTATGTGCCGTGGCATGTACGGCGTGCGCCTGCACGGAAGTTGTACCGCACTCGCCGCGTTGACAGCTTTCAATTCAACGTGCACAGCTTTCGACACAGAATGCCGGTTTATTGCAGCCACAGACCCACGGGTCAGTCAACAAAACCATTTGCGTTTAACAAAGTTGTCGCAAACGATTTGCGACAACGATCCCCAAACCGGTAAGCACGCACTGGCCGTGCCGTACCCGTGCTGCAGAGCACGGGCGGGACCGGCGGTTCGGGCTAAGTCCCTAGCACTCAAGATCCATCCGTACGGATTTAATGGGGCCCCGCCCTTTTTCCGGCTTCAAGGGAGCCGACACCCCTTTCCCAAATGTATTTTTGCCGTGACCCATGGTTCATGCCCTGCAATCCTTCTACGCTAAGGATACGCTTCCGCCAAATCAGCCGAAGCGCGTCCTGTCACAATCTGGTGTTTTCAGCCCCCCCAAGGCGGCCGCTTCAGCGGGTGCCCCTTCGTTACAACCTTCTAACTGCGGGGACCCAGATAGCCCAACTGTCCACGCAGCGGCGGCGAGATGGTTCAGCCGCCCCCCATTGCACACCTTCCGATCGGGGCAGACCGACACGCGTGCAGGGGGAGCACATCCGCGCCTACAGAGCCGCCCCTTAAAAACTGGCACGTCCAACGCAGGACACAAAAAGGATTTAAATCTTCATCAGTGTCAAGGGCACGTGAATCCAGCACATGATTGCTGGCACGACGCGATAGCAACAAGGGCAACCCAACCTTTAACAAGGGTAGCAACATGTACAAGCTATAGCCGCAATAGGTACGTCCAGAGCAGTACCGGTAAACGAGGGGAAAAGCCCTTCGAAATGGACTTACCGTACTCGGCTTCCTACAGACGTATCGACGCGTTGCAGCCCGGCAGCTGGTATGGGCACCATCGTAACGACAGCAAATCGAACTCATTTCCATGGTGACACAACACACAAGTGCACTATGACCGAAGCGCATTGCATTTCATCATGATGATGCATACCAACTACGTACCCACGAGAAGCATCACACGGCACGGACAAAGCGGCCATCTCAATGGGGATTTTCAGCGCCTGCTGGGCACAATGGACAAACCAGAACGGTCGGTACCCGGCCGGCGATCAGGCCGAGCAGCTCGGCCGGCGCACAGAGGGCCAAAAATAGGCATCCGGGTGTGCATCCGCCCCGGCACACAACATACACCACTCGCATCGTATGCGGTCCGACGGAAAGCGGAATTTCCCCAGATAACGTTCAAGCCAAACCGATGCAAAAAAAACTACAACCCTGCACGTGAAACTAAACCGAATACCGACGCGCTTTCAGCGTCAGTCGCCCTCCCGAGGATACAACGCGGGGCGTGATGTGCACACCCCCATTCATGATTATGAATGGGTTGTACCCACCCGCCCAACACACACAAGGCACTGCGTAATCTGCAACCGCACGTGACGTGCGGTTAAGCGCATGGCACTGGCAATGGACGAGAACGAGCGATGCGAGCGCACCCAGCACATGCCGCGCGCGAGGCGCCCCTGGACGGCGGTCTGGCGCCGCTGTGGCGTGCATGCTGTGCGGCGCTGCTGCTGCGTCCCCCACGCCCAGAGTCCCGAACGAGCGAACGAGGTAAGCCACAAATACGTCTGGTACTGACATGGGCACGCATAATGCCATTCCGAAGCGGTAAGACACACAGTTGCGGACATCCTGCATGCGATGAACGACAAAAGCAACCTTCCGAGCCGCAGAGCGATAACATCTTCCTTCGTAATGACATGAATTCCGAAAACGAGTCCCCTGCCAGGGACGCATGTTTGCTTGTGACGCGGAACCTCACAAATTTCGAAGAGAGCAGCAACAGTCCCATGTGCGACCGGATTGATACCCTCCGAAGCTATCACGCAAGTCCAGGGCCCCACAATCATGGCGCGCGTACGATCGCTCGGTCGAGCAGGCAAGCGATTTTGGACATGTGACGCGGTGTCCGTTGCTGCGCCGAATGCACCATTTGCGGGGTACCGTCATAGTTGTCTCCGGCTACTGCCGGGACGAACTCCCCGGTGGCAGCACCTACAGTAACAGTCGTGGTTTACCTCCGTGCCGCACCAACTCGCATTCCCCCGCCCTCGCTAACGGCGGTAATCCTCATTGCATTCCCCTTAGCAGCCCCGTGGGGCCCCATAGCTGACTCATCGCAACAAACAGCGCAACGACCACGCAGCGGCCAACGCCCCGGACCCGCCGGCCTCAAATGGCTTGCTTGGCGCTAACGGGCTCCGACTCCGGTCAGCACCGCCGTCACACGGGGAAACAGCATCGACCTTCCGCGGCTGCGCACAGCCCAACAAGCAACGCGGCTCACGCGGCGCGCACATTGCACCTCCTCATTAAGCGGTTATCTTTCCCCGAGAGATCTTGCGTCCCGTCCACGGCCCGGGCCCCGCCGCGCGCTTGCCACCTGCCACTCCACCCCGGGGGGCTCCCTAGGCCCTCGACTGGGCGTACTACTTATCATTAGCCACGCGAAGACGCGATATGACGCAATGCGAGCCCATCAAATACGACGCGGGACCCAAGCCAGGGCAGTGCAGCGCCCAACCGACTGGCCGCCCCGCTCACGACGCGACCCGGCCCTGACATCCTCACCACCGCCGCCCCTCCTCCTCACCACCCTTCAGCTCCCGCCATCGCCGCCGCGCGGTCTCCCCGTGCTCCTCCGCCTCAGGGGCGCCGTGCTCCAGGAACTTCATCCGCCAGCCCACGTCCCGCACCGCCACCAGCAGCACTGAAGCCAGGACGAGCGACGCCGCCGCCACCGCCGAGGGCAGCCACGCGGTCCAGTTGTTGCTGAGGCTGCTGGGGGCGGTGCCGGCGCTGGCGACGGTGGCCACGTCTCCGTCGGCGACCGCCCTGAACAGCAGTGCCAGCATCACCGCCGCCACCACCCAGTTGCCCACACTGCCCCGCACGTGGATCTGCGTGGGAAGGGTGGGACGGGTGGGAAGGGTCGCGTGGAACATGCGCAACGCGCATACGGTGTTTGCCGCATGCGCACGTGCCAAATGTAATGGCGCAACGCGTGTACCGAGGCCAACGCGTAGGGGCAGGCTCAGGGTTCGCAAAACCATAAACAGCTTGGGAGGGCCGTCATGCGCACGGGCGTTCAGCCGCGGCCCCTCCGCTGCGACTGTCCTTGCACGGCGACCATCTCCCCAGTGTACCGTCCTCGCGCACAGAGCACGCAGGCCTGGCAACCTTAAGAGCCAGCATCCTATATGTCATGTGCACAAACCCACGACAAACATTCATAGTCAGATGAACCGCATCATGTACTGTGGTCGGAAAGGCAAGTGAGGCTACGTCCGGGGCTGCCAGCAGCGGGCTGCAGCGGGGAAGAGACGGTCCCAGCGGGGCTGCAGCGGCATTGTAGGAATACTCACGCTGTGCCACATGGGCTGTGTCACCACCATCAGCGCCGTCAGCGCACTGCCCGTCCTCAGCAGCTGCATCTTCTCGCCGGGGCCGCCATTCCACTTGACGTATGCGAACAGTAGGATGAGGCTGGCGGCGTTGCCCGCGCGCAGAAGGGGCTCCCGCAGCCTCTCAGCGGGGCGGCGCCGACGGTCCTGGCGCCTCTCTTCGGGGCTACGGCCTCTGTGAGGAAGGGGCCCACATGGCCTTATCGGGGTATGTGCCATGCGCAGACAGGGGCTCGGCATAAGTGGGAGAGCTGCTGCGGCGCCTGCCTTCCCCTCACAATGTGGAGCGACAATATATTCATGACCGAGGGGGACGTCAACTGCCGCGATCACGAAGTACCACACCTCACTGCTACATAAGTTGCCGTGTGCTTTCTCTGACCCTTGGGCCCCCCACACCCCTGCCACCGCTCACCTGGGCTTGCAGAGCCCGTCCCAGACCTCCAGCACCAGCAGCGGCAGCAGCAGACAGCCGCAGCACAGCGCCAGCTGCACCAGCGCCCAGGGCGGCAGCGGGGGCCAGATGCGGGAGAGGAAGCCGCCGCCACCTCGGGGGCCCCACGACACGGCCTCGCCGCCGCCGTATCCAGCTCCAATCGTGAACGCCACCAGGACGGCCGCCAGTACCGCGTTCAGGACCGCTACTGCAAGGTCCCAGGGCTGAGCGTGGTGGCAGCGGAAGGCGGTGCAGGCCTCCTCCATATCCGGCTCGCTGCAGGGAGGGAAAAGGAGGTGTAAGCTGGACGTGGAAAACAAGCCTTATGTAGCTGAACTAGCAGTAGAAAGTAAAGATCCGCGCACATGCAGGCCTCAAGGCCGTGGAAACCGCCCTGGCGAGGCTTGTGCAACTTGGTGTTCAGCTCATGGCACACCAAGCCTCGCCAGGGCGGTTTCCACGGCCTTGAGGCCTGCATGTGCGCGGATCTTTACTTTCTACTGCTAGCTCTGGCACACCAAGATGACTCGCAAGGGTGCAAAGACGCAAGACCCACGAACTGTCGCGGCACAAAGCCAGTATAACATGCGACTTTGTAAAACACGTATACGCACCTGAAGCCCAGCAGCATCGCCCGCAGCGCCGTAAGCCGCCGTTGATGACGCGGTGTGGCGCCCCGGCGCAGAAAGCGCTCCAGCCGCCCCGCCGGGCCCTCGCTGCCGCTGACAACGCCGTCGACGCCACCGCCACTGCCGATGCCCCCCTTGCCACCGCCCGCATCCTCTCCTTCGGCCGCGCTCTCGCCTTGGTCTTCGTTGCGTCCACCGTTGCGGTTGTGGCCGCTGCCCTCAGCCGCCATCTCCTCATCCGCCCCGGCGCCACGCGGCTGCGCCTCCATCTCCTCCTCCTCTGGTCCCGGGTGCTCCTCCTCCTCCTCCCCGCCCGTGGGTCTCTCGCGGAGGAGCTGACTCAGCAGCTCCCTGGTGGTGTCGGACAGCAGCTCACACAGCAGGGCAGGACCGCCTGGACAGGGCGCGGGGGGCGGCACCGGGAAGACACGGCTCCACACGGCTCGAGGACGGACAATGACACCCGCCCAGCCAGGCATTCGTGCATGATGCACATCTGGGTTGAGTCCCGACCGCTCGTAGCGCACGCATAAACAGCGGCTGCCCACGACCAACCAGCCCCGCGCCCAGTCCCTCACCCGTGGCCTGGATCTCCTGCAGCACGTAGCGGACCGTGGCGGTGAGGCCCATGGCAGACAGGAACGAGAGGACGTCCTCACAAAGCTGCCGAATCTCATCCATGTCCTCTGCCGCCACCTGCACCACCGCATCGTCACCAGAGGCACCGCCAGGCTGCACCACCTCACTCTCCGCGCCCTCTGCCCCCAGCCTCTCGCAGCCCAGATGCAGGGATATCATGTCCGACACCAGCGCGGAGAAATGGTGCGTGGAGGCGAGGGCGCGGGTGACCCGTGGGTCGGTGGGCTCCGTGCTGCCTCCCACGGCAGCCGCGGCCGCGTGTTCCATCTTGTCCATCAGGCCACACAGCTCCTCCGCTACCGCCGGAGGCACAACCGCGATGGGAAGGTAGAGCGGGGCCACGCGGGGGACTGACCCGCCCAGAGTTGGAGTCGGGCTGGACGCCTGCGACTGCTCCTCCTGCCGAGGCGGCTGCCTGCACGGCAGCACCACCAGCACTGCGTCGCCCTCCCTCAAACCAGATAGGTCGAGGCTGCGAGGGCACGGAGGAGCGCAGTGGAGGAGAGGGGCAGGGAAGCAATATGAATGCCTTGGAGCATTGTGGATAGGATTAAGGAATATACGTGTCACTATCGCCCGGCCCGCCGTCACGCGCGGCCACCGCCACAACACAGACCAGACTGTTGTTAAATGCACGGCTGGTGCGACCTGAGCCGCCGTGCCTTCATTCTCTTCCGCGCATCATACCCTTGGCTCAAGCACCCAACAAAGCAGCTCGAAGGGATTTCCTGTCATCGTGGCCACTACCCCTTATACACCCTTCCTCTTGACCTGCCCTCGTCTCCGCCTATTTTGGTACCCACCTGACGCTCGCCCCCCTGGGGTAGCCCACCGTGAGCCGCTCCACCTCCGCAATCACCGACCCGTGCTGCTTCACAACCACACGCACGTCCACGGAGGGCGGTGGGGCCTGCAGCGGCTGCAGCGGGGACGACTTTGCTGCTCCTGCAGCAGTGATGTCGGTGCAGGCAGCAGATCCACCGCCACCAGCGTCCACAGCGGCAGCAGCAGCCTCACCACCATGAAGATAGTTCCCGATGTAGAGATGCAGCCGCGCGGTTGTGCGCAGGGAGCCCCTGCCGTTTTGGCGGCTGGTCGCCACGACTCCACTGGCCGTGCCATCGGCTCCGAAGCTGCCTCCCGTGGAGCTGACTCCGGCTGCGTCGGCACCATTGCGGCCAACCGCACCGTCCTCACTGCCATCCTCATGGCCGTCCTCGCCGCCGCCACGGCGGCCGCCCAGGCGAACCACTGGCGGGTCCAGAAGGGCAATCAGCTGGACCGCCTGAACCACTGGCCCCGAGACGCCGGCGTCAGTGGTGCCACGGCTGCTGCTCCTTCCGCTGATGCTCGTAGCGTAGTTGCCAGCGTCGTCGGGCGTGGCGACCGCAGCTGGTATCTCCAGACGCGCAGCTGCACCGGGGGCTGCCGAGGCCACGGCGGACGGTGCGGTGGCGCTGGAGGTTGTGACCAAACCGCCGCGACGCTGCAGCAACGACGATTCCGTCCGCGCCAGATGCGATGTAGGCGTGTGGGGCATTCATGAGATGAAACCGTGGAGGGGCATCGATGGCAAGTGGGCGCTCGCAAGGCGGCGAGGGCTCGAAGGGGGAAGGCGTGAGGAGACGGGCAGCCGCAGGATGCGTACGCGGGCTGTACCGTCGGCCGCTGAACAGCACAAGCACCCCAGTGCATAGGGCCATGAGCGCGGTTGCAACCCTGCACCCGATTGTGACCGCTAGGATCAACGGGGGTAACTTGTATGCGTGCTTTCCCTCTCTTTCGAGACGGCAAGTTGAACGTGCCAGCGGGCCGCGCGCCCTACTGATGCATACCGTCATTGTGGTTCATTTTGCCCACCGACATACCGCATGGATATGACAGGTCCGCAGGCAGAGCAGAGCAGAGCATCGACGCGCGAAGACGGAATGGAAATCAGTCGCGCCCAGGCGTCCCCCCCCCAACATACCTGGCGGGAGAACACGTCGGTAACGCCGCCGCCCCCGCCGGCCATGAACGGCGAGGCGCCAGGGTTTATGTGAAGTGCATCAATCGCGTCACCACCCGCCGCTGCAGCGCCTGCGGGTGCCAGTAGCCTGGATGCGGCGGCAGCAGAGGCGGCGGCGGCAGCGGCTGAGGGAGCCCCGGGAGCTGCAGCAACTGCAGTTGCAGCGGCTTCTTCGGCTGCGGGTTCCGTCGTCGCGGCTGCCCCCTCCAACTGCTCCCCCAGCTCGAGCTTCAGAGCGGCCAGTGCCTCCGCCAGGACGGCATCGTCCAGCTCGCCTCCCATGTACTGCAATCGGTTGCATAGGGCCCACAAAACAAAACCGACCACAAGTCAGGTCCGCAATGAAACTGCGACCGCGTGCATCCTGAGAGTCACGGCAAGACGCGTCTATGGCGATTCAGGCAAGGTTCGTGTTGTTCCGCAACCTCAAGTAGTTCCCCCTGGATGTGGACACAAGCAGCGGTGCATACCGCTACCACATCACGGTGCGTTCCTCGTATCACTCACTACACCGCTCCGAGTCCAAATAGCCACCACATGCTCGACGGCGCGCTTCCACCCGCAGCCCGCTACCGGCAGTCCGCTCCAACTACCACTGATCCCGGCGCACAGAGATCGAAGGGTTCCCGCCCCGCCCTGTCACTTGCCCCCCCCCTTCCCTCCAACCCCGACGCCCTCTCCCCTCACCTGCAGTCTCAGCACCAGCTCCAGACAGCCCCTCAGGCAAAGCACCTCCGTCATGTAGCTGAGCCACCGACCCGAGGGGAGGCGACACCCGCCAGACACAGCACCCGCCAGAGCAGGGCCGCCGCCACCACCACCGCTGGGCGAAGCGCCTGCGCTGCCTCCCACGGCAGGACGGAGGGCAGCCGCAGCCGGGCCTTGAGGAGCCTCCGCCACCGCCACCGCGCACCCCTCGGCACGCCGCGGCACACCCCTACCGTTCATGACGGCCTCCACCGTAGGGACTGCTGCCGCAGTCAGAACCTCGGCCGCGCGCTCGTACGACACCCCGGCTGGGAGCTTGAAGTGTTCGGCGGCGATATTGTGGTACATGGAACATGGGAACATAGCACTCGCAAAGCACACTACGGCGATATTGACGCGGTTGCGAGCCAAGTGTGATCACGACGCCTGTGCTGATTTCTGCCAGCCTAAAAGATTGACAGCTAACAACGTTGGCACAGCGCACTGACACATATCATCCAGGAAGTCAAGCCCTCCTGTTTCGAGCGGGGTTGGCAAAGAGACTGGCACCACAGGCCATCACACGCCGGCCTGTCATCGCCCGACACAAAACTGCATCGAACCTCCCGGCGTCCAGACAAGGTTAGGCGCAAGGGCGAAGTCCCTTCCTGCAGCAATTGTTGTTACACAGCTAAATTCTGAATAAGTTGAGACCCATCCTTAATCACAACGTCCGTAGTAGCTGCCGTACCTTGTACGTAACAGTGACACGTTGCGTGCGAGACGTGTACAGCACGAGCGGCGGCGCAGCGGCGGCGCTGGTGCCGGCCGCACTAGCACCAGCATCGACGGGGCTGCTGTTGTCCCGATCGGTGCACCCAGCAGCACCATGACAGCCGGCTGTGGCTGTGGCCGCGCCTTCCCCCTGCCCCTCGCCGGCTGGCTCCACGCTCGAGTCTGAGAAGCCGACCACGAGGAAGGTGCGCCCCGGGGCCTCGTCAGTGGTCCCAGCTGAGGTGCTCCGGAGCCTGCCGCTGTGGCCGTTGCCGGCCCCCGCCGCCTCATCAGGCTGCTGCTCGCGCTCAGAGCTGCGGCCCCGGACCTCGCTTCCGCCCCGCACAGGGCCGACGCTCGCCAGCGTCCTTTCGCCGACTGGCACGGATGACGCCCTAACCAGGCCAGCCAGCTGCGGCTGCAGTGGCTGAAGCTCCTGTTGACCACGGTCACCTCCCTGGCGACTCTGCGGGCGCTGAGGGTCTTCCGGCGGAGTCGAAACCGCCGGCGCCGACATGACAAAGCGCGGCTTGCCAATCCGCAGCGGCCCGACAGGGGCATCGGCGGCTGCCCCCTCGGCGGCTGCCCCCTCGGCGGCTGCCCCCTCGGCGGCTGCTCCCCCGGAGGAAGACGGGGCGGCCCAGGCCGCAGGACCTCCGAGGCGCCTTCTCACCATAACAAGCGTCGAGAAGAAAGCGGCCGGCAACGGGCAGATGGCGGATAGCGAAGGTGACGGGGCGGCAATTAGTAGATACAGCTGGGTGAAAGGCTCTCTGAAATGGCTTCGGGCGCAGCAGGGAGCGCCCCACTGTGAATATGGGGGGAAAGGGGAATGAACGACCTCGCCCGCCTCATACCCCTTGGCTGCGCTAAGCTATTTCGAGGCCGCATGGTGGGGGTGTAGAGGGAAGCAGGCAGGCCCTTATGGAGATGATTTACGCTTGCTTGCTCAGGTGGCAGCCATGGACCAAACTGAACTGGGTTACCGTGCCGGCCTGTCTTTGAGCGTCTTCAGCCGGGCGAGGCCCCAAGGACAAGAACGACCTGCATTCCATACAACCCAACTCACCTGGGTAAGACACGGATGGCAGCACCACAGGCAGGGTCACAACCATGGACAGGTTCCGAAGCCTCCTGATTTCCAATGGCGCCACAGCTGCCGTCCACATGTCGCCCTCCTGGGGCACCAAAGGCGCAGCACGGCGTTCAGGGAAATGGATCCGACCCTGGGACCTCCGGTTGGCACGGTCCCCTGCATCTGCCCCATACCAACCCCTTGCAACTTTTTGCAAGACAGCAGCCCGGCCCGACCCAACCAGACAAGCGCAGGTTGACAGGCGGCCGGCCATGACAGGAAAACGCCCGTACAGCACCAAAGGCTACAAGTGCACATATGTAAGCAAGTTCGACGTCGACTCCACGATACGGTCAAAACTCACCTTCACCGGTAGCATGGGGCGCTAGGCTCAACTGGCTGGCCGCACTTTTTGCCAGGCGGGACCTGCTGAGGCATGGCGAAGTGCACAGTGCAGAAATCTTTTGCGGTGGATAGTAGTTGAGTTCAGACATTTAGCTGACCATAAAACAACTCAGCACACCTTCAGCATCTGAGCCAACGGCGCAGCAATCCAAGTTGCCACCGACTTCCGCGCGGACCGGCTAAGACATACGTACTCTGGGTAAGTAGGCAAAAGTATAAAGACGAAAAGCAAAAATCAGAAGTACAATGAGGATAAGGCCAGTTCTTTTTCGCAAGCCTGCGGAACTTGGATCTGGATCCAACGACTTTTCTCTTTCAGAGTGCCAAACCTTGCGCTGATCCTGACCGTCTACACATCCGTGCTCTAAAACGCGAAGATTCAACGCGCATGTTGCATCCCGTCCCAGTCTCTCTGACCAACTGAGCTTGACATAGTTCATGGACCCGCGAAGGCATGCAGGACCACGACCCGTAACGCTAGGAGTTTCGACTCCTTCGGTGTTACAGCCAGCTCCCAGGGCTTAAAGCCAGTGAAATTGTTGAAACTAGCCCAGCCCCGAAAGGCTTTCCCGTGGGCGCCCGCCGAGCATCGACGTCGCACATACACACGTCGTGGCACATACGCGTGGTGGTACCTGCCAAGTGTCATCAGCTTCAGGGATACCGCCGTCACGCCCTTCCAGAGCGAATGCAAAGCCCCCTGCGAGGAATGGAACGGGGCGCGGGACACATCACACATAGCTAGCACTCGCTTATCGTGTGGTGGTGCTGCCCAAGCAAGGCACCGCGTGCATGAAGCCTCCTACCTTCTCTATAGTCTTTCTTGGGCTACATTTCTGTGACTTTCCGCCCTTCGCATTGGCAAACCAAGCGTAGGTACAGGCTTCAGGCCTGGACCTCCCTCATTCGAGCTCGATCGTCTCCGCCAGCTGCACTTCCCGCCTTGGTATTTCGTACCGGATAAAGCTCGCCGTCTTTCCGCGCTGTGGACATGCTGTCTTAATAATGCCCGTCGCAAGGATGAGAGCTCCGCGTACGCAGCTCATCCACGTACCCGAATCTTCTGGAACTTAGGGCCCGACGTGGACAGCAGCCCCCACAGCGCCGCCGCCAGCGCCGCGCGCAGCACCACCCAGTGCAGAGCCACCGCCAGGATGCCACCCGTCGCCGCCACCCGCAGATCCGCACCCGGGCCGTAGCCCGGGGGGAGCAGCGGCTGCAGCAGCGCACCAAGCGGGCCGTCGCCACCGGTTACTGCTGCCGGTGGCGATAGCTGCATGATCTCGGGCAGAATGTCCCAACCGGGCTTGACGGCGGCAAAGGCCAGGGTGGCGGCGGTGAGAGCCAGCCGCAGCGCCAGCCAGGCGGAGCCGGTGCCCAGCAGCAGGTGTACGGCAGTTGGAAGATTGGGGGCAGTCGAGTCCTGGGAGTGCGCGGCAGCGAGAGCAGCACGTGATGCATCCTAAATTATTTCAGGCGCCACACCCAGCGTTCGGAGATGCAACAAGGTTTTCGCCAGGAGAGGTAAGGTAGCCAGTTGGATAAGTGAATACAAGAGACAGGGGCGGAGGCTTACCGCTCGGGGTGCTGTTCGCACGTGGTTCGTGCAGATGCGCTTGGGTACGATCCAAGGATCTTAAGCGCGGCAGGTCACAGCTACCGTATCAGGCCTTGGAACGGGCGTGAAGAATAACGGGCCGCGACTCTCCCCCCTCACCTTGTTCGGCCGCATGAGTGCCATGGCCGCCACCAGCACTGCCTGCAGCAGCAGCAGCGAGTGCCACTGCACGGCCGTGTGGATCAGCAGGCAGCCGGGCACCTCGATGACCAGCGCACCGCAACTCAGGGCCGCGACCGCCACGAGGCAGTGCGCCACCGCCGCGGCACGCAGCACGCGCAGCAGCACGATGCGAAGGCCGCCGCTGGCGCCAGCACCGTTAATGAGGTCGCTACTCTGCTGTTGCTGTTGCAGTGGACATGGAACCTCGGCGCGGCGGCGGCGGCGTTGCGGCCCGGAGGAAGGGGATGACGGCTGCCTCCTGTCTTGGCTCGCGCGGAGGCCGACGCGTGATGTGGCGCGCTGTAGTAGCGCGTAAAGCAGCAGGGGCCACAGCATCACTGCCAGCTGCGGCAGCGACGTCAGAAGCAGCGGAGGGTCGGAGCCGCTGCTGTCGGCGGCCGCGCGTTCAGCACTGACGCTGCCGACGGTGCGGCCGAAGGGCAGCGGCTCCGGCCAGATACCGGCCAGCAGAGGCCGCAGCACGGCCTTGGAGAGAGTCAGCAGCGCGGGCGGGCCGCGGCGAAGAATCGCGGCCGAGAGCGGCAGCGTCGCGAGCACGAGGCGCGACACCAGCCCTGGCAGCAGGGGCGCCGACATGGCGATTTTGACCCCGGCCTCTTGCACTGTTTCAGGCGGAACAGATACGCCACGAAGATTCCGCGCCTTTTGTCGGTGGCGATGCTGCGCCATAGCCGGCTCGAACCACCTCGTGCTGGGCGCTTGCGGCGGCGGCGGCGGCAGGCCAAGGATGTTGCAAACGTGTCCTCCGACAACTATTCCCGTCTCGGAACGCCTTGGAAGGGATGACGAAGTTCAATCTGTGCGTGAGGAAAACAAACGGCTTAGGCGGAAACGCGTCACAGTTGTCCGCGGCAGAACAACTAACATGGTAACATCGGGCGGCCGCTGATGTGTTCTGAGGCTCAAACCTCACATTAACCTTGGCGTGGCGTCGGCGGTCTTGGTCCTGGAACATGGTGTCGAAAGGTCTCTCGTCTCACAGAAGGCGTGCAGAGAGAGGGAAAGCCGTTGAATATCTGCAGAATTGTAACGGTATCTCTGACACATGCCCCACCGTGGCGCCGTACACGGTTCGTAGACGATCGAACGGAAGAATTTGCGATGATCCAGAACGAAAGCGGATCTTTGGTCCTTTTTCGTTGTGTGCCCTCATTCGCTTCTACTTTGCGTGCCGCAAGTGTTGCGGGTTGAGCTGGCAGTCATGTACGCTCATGCGCAATCAACGGCGGGTTGAGGTTCGCGACGCTTCGGCCTCTAGAACCCGCCGTTGATTGCGCAACGGCGGGTTCTAGAGGCCGAAGCGTCGCGAACCTCAACATTACGCGAATTGGTAAGCAAGTGCACTAGTGTCGCCGGAGACGAGGCCAACAGCTCTTGGCAGCTGATTCAAGCATGCCGCCTCTTTTCTTGTCATCTTGTGACCCGTAGTTCTTCCGCCTGCACGGTCGAGTTTTCAGCTGGTTGGGCTTATTGATTAATTAATTAATTAATTAATTAATTAAACCCTTAAGTAATTAATCCGGACGCTATGGATGGGTCTTTTGTCGCGCGATCTGGGTTCTGGGACCGAACGCGCTGTCGTTTATTCGTTTTGGACGTCGCCCCGCTATTCTTGATGTAAAAAGCCAGCTGGTTATGATCATGATACATGTTTCTTCATTCAAATCCGCCGACGTGCGGTTCGGCAGGCAGGCAGCCTGTTGACCCCGACTGCTGCGGAACTGCGAATGCTGCGCTGCATGACACGAGGGGCTGCGTAGGGCACGCGTATGTATGTTGCTTTGATTTGCTACAACTAAAGTGTTCCCGGTTTCGGATACACCGTTCAACAATTCTTCGCTCCACTCGACTGCGGACGCAGGGCACAGCCCCGGAACATCTTGCATTACTACTAACGACCGGTCGGCGCTCCTTGACTCTTTCACGCTTCGTGCGTCGTGCGGGCTTGGTGCTGGTGGGCCTTGGTGGCTTTGCTGTTGGCATCCCTTTGCGGGTGCCCCTGGGGTAGGATGGACAGTCTGTCTAGCCTGTACGGCTAGCGACCGGTGTGAAAACCGGTCCCCCTTGTAATCGTCGATTCCTAACGACCGGAATCCATCCGCAGCGCACGCCCCGCCGCATCCGTTGCCGCACAAGACGACGTCTCGCAGGTAGCCAACTACATACAGACATCGGACACGCGACGGTCTCGAGCGACGTGAGGTTTTCGATGTTTTTTCTCTGCTGATGATGACACGCCGGGTTTCCACAGAATTCCCTTTTGTTACAACCTTACGGACGATACGCACTAGCTCTGTACAATGTAATAACGGCCTTTTGACTTCAAGAATTCAAATGCGGTAACCCAAACATCCACGTTACGGCAGCGGCAGCGACGGTTCAGCCACCCCCTATTGCGCACATTAGACTCTTTACGCTCAGGACGGACAGCAGGAGCACAACCGCGCCCTACCTACGGTACCCAGAAAAGTCCAAAAACTCAACACAACAGCCAGCTCACGCACGGCCGCTGAACCACCCCGGCTTGCCCGTCGTGCAGAGGGGCAAAAATAGGTACTCGATTCATCCGCCCTGGCACACTAAACAGCACCGTTTGCGGTTCGACAAGAAACACAATTTTCTACGACGATACACATCACGCATACGGTAGCACACGCAGAGCCCCGGAGCCCGCCCCCTTGCGGCTCCTCACATATAACCGGTACGGCCATCCACGATCCACCTGTCCTACACGCTATGCGGTTCGTCCCCTGGAACACTCTCCCACGCAGGTTAGGTAACGCATGGGCCTGAAGTATCCATGCAACCAACCGAGCATCGGCACGCTCAGCGGCAGCTTCCCTGGTGCTGTTGCAACACAACGTGGAATGAATACAGGCATGGCATGAATACTGGCATAGCATGAATGGAGATGGCCCCGAAAACGCGGGGTTTGCTTCGTTACTCCACAACCGCAGTTGACAAACACTACTACGCGCGTTGCATTATTGACAATGGACGAGAACGTCCGACCAGAGCACTCCCCAGCACATGGCGCGCACTAGCCACCCTTTACGACGGCCCGACGCCGCTGCATGCGGCGTGCATGCTGTACGGCGCTGCGGTGCCGACAGGTCCACAGTAGTGTCAAACGAACGAAACCACTTCCTTAGTACTTTACTTTCCGTATGTACAGACATGAAGTACACAACGACGGAATAAACATGCATTGTGCCAAACCAAAGCAGTACATACAGGTGCAAACCTCGAGCATCCGTTAATACGGCGGTGATATCAACTGTCATCAACCGTCATCAACTCGCAGAGTACAATCATCTGCATTTAAAGCATACGTTATTCCTGCATATTTCTTCTGCAATGACACAGCGTGCATAATGCCAAAACCAAAACAGTACAAACATCTACAGTACTATCTACAGACCATGGGCATACGTTAGTACGACGACCTTCCCCGAGTCACAGAAGGAGATCATTCACGCTTCGGCATACGTTACTTCATCCGCGCACAGAAACATCACACAGAAACATAAAACTCAACTTATGCCCACCCGGAGCGGTGGTTTGCTAATGACGCAGTCCCCCACATCTTTCGAGGACGAAGAGCAGCAGTGCTTTGAGCTTAAATGTGCGTGGTGCTCAAGCTATCACGGAAGTCCAGGGCCCTTTTCCTCCTCCTCACCGCCCTTCAGCTCCCGCCATTGCCGCCGCGCGCTCTCCCCGTGCTCCTCCGCCTCCCGCCCGCCGTGCTCCAGGAACTCCATCCGCCAGCCCACGTCCCGCACCGCCACGAGCAGCACTGAAGCCAGGACGAGCGACGCCGCCGCCACCGCCGAGGGCAGCCACGCGGTCCAGTTGTTGCTGAGGCTGCTGGGGGCGGTGCCAGCGCTGGCGACAGTGACCGCGTCTCCGTCGGCGACCGCTCTGAACAGCAGTGCCAGCACCACCGCCGCCACCACCCAGTTGCCCACACTGCCCCGCACGTGGATCTGCGCGGGACGGGCAATGGCAAGATACCGTGACGGGTCGTGAGGGGCATGTACAAAGGGCATATTTCGATATTTGCCGCATATGCACGGACCAAGTCTAATGGCGCAACGCCTGCTCCGAGACCAGCGCCTATGGGTTCAGGGGCATTGGGGCTTAGGGTTCGCTAGCCAATCAAAACCATACACAACTTGGGAGGGCCGTCGTTCGCACGGGGCGCACAGCCGCGGCCCCTCCGCTGCGACTGTCCGTGCACTACCGTAGTCAGAAAGGCGAGTGCGGCTATGCCCGGGGCTGCCAGCAGCGGGGCTGCAGCGGGCCAGAAAGACGGTCCCGGCGGGTATGGCAGCAATTGGTACACACTCACGCTGTGCGACATGGGCTGCGTCACCACCATCAGCGCCGCCAGCGCACTGCCCGTCCTCAGCAGCTGCATCTTCTCGCCGGGGCCGCCATTCCACTTGACGTATGCGAACAGCAGAACGAGGCTGACGGCGTGGCTTGCGCGCAGGAAAGGCTCCCGCAGCCTTTAAACGGGGGACGAAGCGGTTAGGCCCCATGCGCCGAACCAATTACGGAGGCGACGGTCACGCGCGCCCTGGGATTCCTGGCGCCTCGCCTCGAGTCTACTGTGGGGGAGGGGCCCATGCCATATCGGGGTATGCCTCATGCGCATGCGGGTGCACGGCGTGGGTGAGAGGCAAACAGGGGCTCGGCGTGAGAGGCCCCCGCTGCTTCGATTGTAATTTCTACCCGCCCCTTGCAGCACAGGGTGACGTTGCACATTGGATCAATGGCCGAGAGGGAGGTCGAATGCTGCGCGTCGCACGCATCACACTAAATTGCCAGTTTGCCACACATATCGGGCACGCACACGGCCAGGTCGGGTGCCTTATTCCTCCTGCAGTACACCGCAGCACCCAGTCGTGGGTCGACACACCCTACGCACGCACTCGCACTCACAACCTCCCACTTGTTACCTATGCTTGCACATCCCATTCCTCCAGAACTCCAGCAGCAGCGGCGGCAGCAGCAGGCAGCCGCAGCACAGCGCCAGCTGCACCAGCGCCCAGGGCGGCAGCGGGGGCAAGATGCGGGAGAGGAAGCCGCCGCCGCCACCTCGGGGCCCCCACGACACGGCCTCTCCGCCACCACCACCGTAACCAGCCCCAATCGTGACCGCCACCAGGACGGCCGCCAGCGCCGCGTTGAGGACCGCTACTGCAAGGTCCCAGGGCTGAGCGTGGTGGCAGCGGAAGGCGGTGCAGGCGTCCTCCATATCCGGCTCGCTGCAAGAATGGGTAAGAAGGTATAGGCGAGAACGCGAGGAATGAGCTCGCCGCAACGGAAAGACGTCCCAGCGCCGGACACAGTGAACAGGTCCACGTAAATGAAGGCCGATAGCCCGCGCGGGGGTTGTACAAGACATTGCATACCAAGGGTGCAGATTCACAAGACCAGGAACTGTCACGGCACAAAGCCAGTGATTCGATGCTATACCGGTATCAAACCAGTACCCACCTGAACCCCAGCAGTATCAACCGCATCGCCGTTATCCACCGTTGATGGCGTGGTGTGGCGCCCCAGCGCAGAAAGCGCTCCAGCCGCCCCGCTCGGTCCTCACCGCCGCTGACGACACCGCTGTCGCCGCCACTGCCGATGCCCATCTTGCCACCGCCCGCATCCTCTCCTTCGGCCGCGCTCTCGCCTTGGTCTTCGTTGCGTCCACCGTTGCGGTTGTGGCCGCTGCCCTCAGCCGCCATCTCGCCATCCGCCCCGGCGCCACGCGGCTGCGCCTCCTCCTCCTCTGGTCCCGGGTGCTCCTCCTCCTCCTCCCCGCCCGTGGGTCTCTCGCGGAGGAGCTGACTCAGCAGCTCCCTGGTGGTGTCGGACAGCAGCTCACACAGCAGGGCAGGACCGCCTGGACAGGGCGCGGGGGGCGGCAGGGAGGCAAGCAGGGGTGGCATGCCTGGAACCAGCCGACCCTCAAAACTTGCACTGGGGCTGCGCTGAACTACAGATACAGTGCTTGTATGACTTGCCTAATACCAGTTCACGCGATCCAGCCAAGGGGCGCAAAAAGTCGATGTCACGAAAACGCGCCGCCGAGACTCTGCATCGCCACGACTTCTGCGCGCACAATCAGAACGACGGTCTGTTGTCGCCCGGCGAGCCAGACAACTGTTCGCCTGACTGACTCTCGGGCATAACAGAAGATGCCTACGCCCCCTTGCGAACCAACCATAAGCCTCACCCGCGGCATGGATCTCCTGCAGCACGTAGCGGACCGCGGCGGTGAGGCGCATGTCGCACAGGAAGGTGAGGACGGCCTCACAAAGCTGACGATGCACTTCCACGTCCCCTGCCACCATCGCATCAGCAGCGGCACCGCCAGAATGCGCCGTTTCGCCTTCCGCGCCCTCTGCCCCCAGCCTCTCGCAGCCCTGAAGCAGCGACACAATGTCCGCTACCAGCGCGGAGAAATGGTGCTTGGAGGCGCGGGCGCGAGTGACCCGTGGGTCGGTGGGGTGCTGCTGGTGCTGCTGGTGCTGCTGGGTGCCGGTTCGCTCCGCAAACTCTCTCTCCATCTTGTCCATCAGGCCGCACAGCTCCTCCGCCACCACCGGAGGCACCACCGCGATGGGGAGGTAGAGCGGGGCCACGTGGGGGACTGCTTCGCCCAGGGGTGAAAACGTGTTGGCCGCCTGCGACTGCTCCTCCTGCCGGGGCGGCCGCCTGCACGGCAGCACCACCAGCACTGCGTCGCCCTCCCTCAAACCAGATAGGTCGAGGCTGCGAGGGCATGGAGGGTAGAAGAGCGGAAGGGCAGCAAGGTGGATAGTGTGGGGACTGGGGGGCTTTATGTTGTGCCATCACAACCGGCAAACGGCACACGTACCAGGCTGGTATTCGCATGGGCTAGTCGGTGCCGGTGCGGACTGAGCCATCCTGATTCGTTCCCTTCCGCCTTATATATGTGACCTTGGCCAAAGCATTCAACCAAGCGGCTCATTTTCCTCCCGAGCGCCCTCGGTTCGCCGAATGATTAACCCTTTTTAGGAAAACGGAGTAAACCTCGTCTTTCCTCCGCTTCGCCCCTTCCTGAATCCACCCAACCAGCAAGCCGCCCGCCCGCCGAATCCCTATCTTCTTGTTCCACTCTGTCCAATCACCCATCCTCCCCCGCCCCGCCCGCAACGGCACGCACCTGACGCTCGCCCCCCTCGGGTAGCCCACCGTGAGCCGCTCCACCTCCGCCACCACCGACCCGTGCTGCTTCACAACCACCCGCACGTCCACGGAGAGCTGTGGGCGCCGCGGCTGTGGCGGAGACGAAGACGACCATGTTGCTACTTCTGCTGTGGCCAAGACCTTGGCGACTTTGTCCGTAGCAGCAGCAATACCCGAAATCGCGAAGCCGTTACAGGCAGCAAGTCCACCGCCTCCAGCGTCCACAGCGGCAGCAGCCGCCTCATCAGCATCCACAACGTGTCCGATGTAAAGATGCAGCTGCGCGCTTGAGCGCAGAGAACCCCTGCCGTTTGGGCGGCTGGTCGCCGCGACACCATCGTCGCCGCCACCGGCTTCGCGGGCAGCCGCACCGTCTTCGTCGCCGTCCTCGCCGCCACCGCCGCGGCCGGCAGTCAGACGAAGCACTGGCGGCTCCATGACCGCAAGCAGCTGAACAGCGCGAGCCACTGGCTCCGACACAGCGCCGGCGACCGTAACGCAGTTGTCAGCGTCGTCGGGCGTGGCGACTGCGCCTGGGGACTGCAGACGCGCAGTTGAGCCGGGGGCTGCCGCGGCCACGGCGGACGCGGCCGCGGTGGCGCTGGCGGCGGAGAATGCGAGCAGACCGCCGCGGAGCAGCGACGACACCGTCTGCGCCAGCTGCAATGTGGGTACCGTATGTGGGGCCATTCATCATGGGATGAAGTCGGGGAGGGGCGTCGATGGTCAGCGGGGGCCCCGCAAGACAGAGAAGACACTTGAGGTGAGTGGAGAGGACACAGCAGGGCGACAGCATGCGGACTGTTGGCCGCTGAAAACCACCAAATGAACTCGGTTTAGGCCACAGGACACGCTCGGTTTGATTGACAGCGCGGCGCCGCAAACGTTGTACACGCTGGGAGAGTCGGTCTGCTGTCCTCTGAATGCTTCCGTAGACTACCGTACCTTGTCCTGTGTTCTCTCGCTTTCGCGATGACTGCAGTACATCCATCGGGGTCCCTTCCGACGAACCTGACAACCCAGGCTCAAACAAACCACCACACCAAATGAATGCCCGTCGCAGCGATGCTAGCTCCAAGCCCCTAGCTCCCCCACTCACGTACCCGAATCTTCTGGAACTTAGGGCTCGACGTGGACAGCAGCCCCCACTGTGCCGCCGCCAGCACCGCGCGCAGCACCACCCAGTGCAGCGCCACCGCCAGGATGCCGCCAGTCGCCGCCACCCGCAGATCCGCACCCGGGCCGTAGCCCGGGGGGAGCAGCGGCTGCAGCAGCGCACCAAGCGGGCCGTCGCCATCCGTTACTGCTGCCGGTGGCGATAGCTGCATGATTTTGGACAGAATGTCCCAACCGGGCTTGACAGCGTCAAAGGCCAGGGCGGCGGCGGTGAGAGCCAGCCGCAGCGCCAGCCAGGCGGAGCCGATGCCCAGCAGCAGGTGTACGGCAGCTGACAGATCGGGGGCAGTCGACTCCTGGGGAGGGCGCGGCAGCGCGCAACATTTAACGCACGAGGGAGCCGTGTCCAGAACTTGGGAGTGTGGAGCGGAAGGCAGACAAGGAAGCACGATTGACTCGACCGCCAACTACACTGAACCCGTGCACCCGAGACCCAGGCGTCCATCAAGTATGAACCGGCAGCTAATCAAGTATGAACCGGTAGCAAAAGGCCTTTGGCGATACCCACACCGCTGCTGAACTGCGGCAGGGCGCAGCGGACGTGCAACCACTGCCAGGCTACCCCCGGGCACAGCTCGTTCGCCAATTCGTCACCCTCCTCGCTGGCTACCCACACGCCTTCTACTTCGCCCGCCGCTCCACGCACCCTGACCTCCTCGCCCTCGTCCACACCTACCTCCGCCCTGCGCCGCGCGCCCCCTGACCCACCCACCGCCTAACCCACCACCACCCACCCATCCCGTCATCTTCTCCACGGATGCTGGGGGATCAAATGATGCCGGTTCCCCACTCGGGTTCCCCACTCAGAGCCACGGCTATTCCCCTCATCAGACCAACGGCTGACCCCCGCATCCATCTCCATCTCCTCCCCCCATGTTCACCCACTTCCCTTGCCCCCGTTTGTCCTGTTGCCTGTCCGGTCTTCTCCACACACCCCGGGCCGCATACCTCCTGCACCCCCCCCCCCGCCCCTGCCCCTACCCGGCCCATGTCCCGAGCCTGCCCCTGCCCTTGCCTTGCCCATGTCCCGCCCCCCCCGCCCCTGCCCCCGCCCCCACCCCTGCCCTTGCCTTGCCCATGTCCCGCCCCCGCCCCTGCCCCCGCCCCCACCCCTGCCTTGCCCATGTCCTGCTCCCACTCCTGCCCCTGCCTTGCCCATGTCCTGCTCCCGCTCCTGCCCCTGCCTTGCCCATGTCCTGCCCCCGCCTCAGCACCTACCTCGCCCCTGCTTTGCTTTGCTCCTGCCCGACTGCCACCGCGTAGTTCCCACCCTACCCCCATGCTCTGTACCTCACTGGCGCTTCCTGCCCGGCATCACCCCTGCGACCTTGCCATAGCGAGGTACCCCTCATGCATGTGGGTACCTCGCGCAGCCGGTGCGGTGGGGAGCCAACACGTTGGCCCGCCCCCGGTATGCATCCCCTTCCCCTTCCCCCACCCCGTGGCCTCTCCCCGTCTGGTTTCCCTCCTCCCGGCCCCCCGATTCCGACGTCGCGTCGCCTCTGCCACCTCCCCTCCTGCCGCCCTTTTCCCCTCTCTTCGCCTCCGCCCTCGTCCCCTACCCCGCGATCCGTTCCGCTTGCATTCTGTTGTCCCTTTGCCGCTCTCCTTGCCTGTCCCCTTGCCATTCCCTCTGCCTTTCTCTTTCCCTTTGCACTTTCTCCCCTACCCTTCGCCGCCTGCCGTCGTACTTTTTGCCCTTCCGTATCCCATCTTATCCGCCCCGCTCTCCCATCCCGCCCTCTTTTGCGCCGCGTCGCCGCCCCAGCTCGTTTGTGGGTTTCTGAGTGTTTTTGCTTTGCCTGCCTATTCGCTCCTTGCCTCGCTCCAGTTGCCGCTTCCCATTACCGTTCCTAACGCCCTTCCTTCGCTTCTTTCCGATTCCTTTCTCCACTGAGCGCAGGTGAGTAAGCCATCGTTCCTTTTGTGCTGTCCGGGCTGTGTGTCTGTGTTGGTCTTGTGCTGTCGTGTGCCAGTCCGTTTGGGGTTGGTTGGCGGCGACGCGGCCGCGCGCTTTTTCTGCTGGAGATATCAGGTAATCATCAGGTAATATTCCAGGTAACTGCGTTGCATTCCCTCGCCCCGGGCCGTTCTAATTACTCCCCCCTCACCTTGTTCGGCCGCATGAGCGCCATGGCCGCCACCAGCACTGCCTGCAGCAGCAGCAGCGAGTGCCACTGCACGGCCGTGTGGATCAGCAGGCAGCCGGGCACATCGATGACCAGCGCACCGCAACTCAGGGCCGCGACCGCAACGAGGCAGTGCGCCACCGCCGCGGCACGCAGCACGCGCAGCAGCACGATGCGAAGGCCGCCGCTGCCGGTTGCGCCAGAGCTTTGAACGCGCTGTCCAGCCGCGTCGCCGGTGAACGGGAAGCCCTCCTGGCGCGGCGGCTGCGGCTTCTCACCGTCGTTGGCGCGGCGCTGGTGTTGTGGCCGGACAGGGCGGCCCGATGGGTGGTCTTGGTCTTGGTCGTGATCCGCAACTTGTCGTTCGGGACCACACGGTTTGATGCGACGCAGCAGTGCGTAGAGCAGCAGGGGCCACAGCATCACTGCCAGCTGCGACAGCGACGTCAGCAGCAGCCGGTCGGAGCCGCTGCTGTCGGCAGCCGCGCCTTCGGCATTGATGCTTCGGACGGTGCGGCCGAAGGGCAGCGGCTGCGGCCAGATACCGGCCAACAGAGGCCGCAGCACGGCCTTGGAGAGAGTCAGCAGCGCGGGCGGGCCGCGGCGAAGGATCGCGGCGGAGAGCGGCAGCGTCGCGAGAGCGAGGCGCGCGATCCGTGGAAGAAGAAGCGGTTCTGATGACGTAGTCATGTCGGAACCTGTTAGCTTGGCGGCGTCGCCCTGGGTTCGCGGTATTACCGCAGGCTGCTCAATTGCAACTCGCTGTCCCCGAGCCGTTTGACGCCGGCGATGCCGCGCCATGGCCTGCTGCCTGACACGTGCAACGTTTACCCTGGCGCAGCCCGCGCGGCGGCGGCGGCCGAAGACTCCGCTGCAAACCTTGATGGACGTAAGATTGAGGTATCTGTGAACGCGGTATCACCGGGACGCTGTGAGTAACATCAACGCGCGATATCGCCCGCAGGAAGGTTCAGGCCGAACCACGAGACTGCCAAAGCACAGAGAGTTTCCGGTTAAGACATCATGAATTTCTTATAAGTCACGGCCCGCTAGGCATTTGAAGGACTCGTCCTGGGCGGTTTCGCGACCATGAAGACGTTGCGCGCGCGCCCCGCACGACAGTTGAACGGCACCGAAGATATTTTTGGATGACGTTGTGCGCCCGCCCAAAACGTTGCCGCCGATAGCCGTCTACTTGGTGACCTTTGTTACGATGCCAGTCCTTGGCGTTATATCGGTTGAAGCGCAATGAATGGGCGCGTTTCGGTCCCAAGGGCCACGTTGCGCAGCAACGAAAGATCAAGGGCGGTTCCGTGATGGCAGATTTCATCGTGTGCTGATCACCTCCGACCCATGGTTCTGTTAAATTTCATTTAATTTTTGGGGGATCGCAATCTACTTGTTTTTGGGATAATGAAATTGAGATGTGATAGCTCTCCGCCAGTAACCTCGTTCAGTGTTACAAATGCGCAGCGAAGCGCCTCATCTGGCCTCATGGCGGCGCCTCGTGGGCCACAGCGAAAGCCAGGCGAGCGACTTCGATTTGAAGTTGCAAGATATTTACCTTCTGGTGCCCTGTAACGCCCCAGATAGGTAGGCTAGCCTCCAGCACAGTGTTGGGGGGGTCCGTCGAGCGCTGCACGCGATCCGATCGATCCTGATCGATAGGGGTGGCCTGTGACGTTCGCAAACTGCAGCAGGGACACGCCCGCAGCCACGTCAAAAGGTGGGTGCATGTTTGGCACTCGGCTCCGCGCAATGGTCAATATAACAGCGGGGCCCGATAGAACGCAACGCTCCCAGTGCATGCAGCTGCCTGAAAAGAGGTACGGTAAAACAGGGTCGGTCCAGTTCTTTGTGCGTCGCACGCCTGCGCCAGTTACCGCTCCGTGAATTTCAGCGGATGAATTTCCGTGAATTTCGGCGGGTGAATTTCTTGTTTCCTCAATGGAACAAGGGGCGTTTCATTGCTCGACTGGCTCGTACACGCGGGTGGTTGGTCCTGTCGGGCACCCAGTCTCAACACCGATACGTGTGCCAGCCAACGGCTGAGCTCTGGCGAAGTCTGCGGCGGCGACGCGGGCGGCGGCATGGGCCTTCGCACCGCCGCCACTGCCGCGGACAGGTTCGAGCTCCTGCTGTGCGTCGTCCTGTGCTCCCCAATGCAAGCATTCCGCCAATCTTCCTGCACCGTATCAGCAGCACCGCACCGCCGCACCCCTCCCTCGCTCCGCCTGGGCCTCTCCTGACCTGCTTCCCTTGGGCTGTTATCGCGGGTGCGCCCCCGCGGACGCTCCTGAACCCCATTGCGTCCGGTCCGTCGCACCGAGCCGCGTTTACCGTCTTCTTCTCCCGCCACCCGCAGCCTGCACGGCCTGCCGGGGCCCACTGCCCCGCAGGTGGCGCCGCGATTTCCGTCCCGGAGATTGCAGTACGGCGGCAGCGCAGATGTCGACACAAGCCGTCGTAAAAAAAGCGTCATGTTCGCCGTCTTCATCGAAACCGCTTACCTCCCCCGGTCGCCGCCTGCTGCCTAACAACCGCTGGGAGACGCACGCCTGCAGTACCAGTCTCCCGTACCCCGCAAGTTGGCCCCCTTGGCCCCCTCCCGCCCCTGCCGCGAGCATGCGGCGCACCCCAACTCAACTCACACTCCCCAGCGCTCACTTCCCCATCCCTCCCGCCCTCACCTCTAATGTCTCCCTCCCATGCCACTGCCCTCGTCCCTCTCCTTCAGCCTCCCTTCCTCTCTCTCCCCCTCGGTCTCCTCCCCTCCCCTCCCCTCCCTGGCCCCTGTCCCTTCCTGTCCGCTTCACGCCAGCAGCGCCTTGACCCCCGCCTCCGGGTCGCCCTGCTTCACAATGGACTCGCCCACCAGGATGGCGCCGCAGCCAGCCTGGGGACACAGAGACAGGCGGGAGGGGCAAGAGGTGAGAAAAGCATTTAAGAGTCGCAGCGAAGGAGCGGAGGCGGACGAGGGAGGAGGACGGACGAAGGGAGGGCAGGCGGGGGTCGGGACAGGCGAGGAAGGAGACGGGGACCAGGAGCGGTGAGGGGGAGAGGCGCGCGGTGCGGTGCGTTGCGATGCGGGTTACGGGCCGGAGGTCCGGGGATTCCGACGGAACTGAGCTGCCCCCAAAGGAACTGCCAAGACAGCAAACATCGGGGCCCCGCAGGCCGGGGAGGGCAAGACGACACGCCAACACAAAAACAACAACGACAGCCCGCCTCGAGCCGCATGGCAGCAGCAGCAGCACCAGCACCGGCCACTTGATTGTTTACGACGGCGTGCACCCCTTTCCGCAAACTCGTACAGCACCTGTTGTACGAAGGCCACGTCCTCGGGCGTGAAGATGCCGCTCTCGCCCACCATGACAATCCCCCGCTCCTTGACCTGTGAGGACAGCGACCGCCAGGGTGAGGCGGGGCGGGGGCGAGGCGGGCCAGGTGCATGCGTGGATTGGCCGAATAGTGGTTGATGCATCGTCCCAATGGCCTGTTCAGGCAGCCCCCGCCGCTTCACCTTGCCCCAGCAACACGTTCCCAACCCCATCGCGCTGGCAACGAAACCCGCACGCAGTTCCTTGACCCCGCCGGGGCTTGCGCATGGAGGTTTATAACCGCTCAGACCATACCGCCCGGGTCAGCAGCAGTAGCCCCTACTACGGTACGGTACCACGCGCGCACAGAGCAGCAGTCCGCCCGCCCCCTCACCGCGAACCGCCCCTAGGTTCACAGCCCCATGGGTCGGTCAGGCCCGCACCCCACCCCCACCTGCCCGGCCTAGACCCACCTGCTGCCCCCACTCGCTGTCCATAATCCGCTTGGTGGTGTGCAGGTCGACCTGCGGACGGAAACAAGGGCGGCGAGCGGTGAACAGAGTCCCCGGCGCTGAGAAGGAAGGAGGCGGAGGTTGATCAGGTGGCGAGGTCGCGTGATCCCAACCATAACCGCAAATCACCAATGCAAGCAATGCAGTACGGCTGTACAGAGCGGCCATACCGCGCGGCCAGACAGCGGACAGCGCCGGACAGCGGACAGCGCCGGACAGCGGACAGCGCCGGACAGCGGACAGCACCGGACAGCGGACAGCGCCGGACAGCGGACAGCGCCGGACAGCGGACAGCGCCGGACAGCGGACAGCGCCGGACAGCGGACAGCGCCGGACAGCGGACAGCGCCGGACAGCGGACAGCGCCGGACAGCGGACAGCGCCGGACAGCGGACAGCGCCGGACAGCGGACAGCGCCGTGTGTGTGCCCGCCTCGCCCCCTGACTCCCTCACCTCTTCACCGTCTCACCCAGCAGCCAGCTCCCTCAACCCGCCCCCAACCCTTCCCTGCTGACCAGGCCTTGCTTCCTTTCCTACCCCGCGGCCCCCGTACCTCTCTCTCCCCCTTCCCTGCCCTTCTTTTCCCTCCTGCCCCTCTCCTCTCTCTCCCTGTCTAACCCCCTCACCTAGGCTGCATCACCTAGGCTGCCCTTCTCCTCCCTCCCTCCCTCCCTCCCTCCCTCCCTCCCTCCCTCCCTCCCTCCCTCCCTCCCTCCCTCCCTCCCTCCCTCCCTCCCTCCCTCCCTCCCTCCCTCCCTCCCTCCCTCCCTCCCTCCCTCCCTCCCTCCCTCCCTCCCTCCCTCCCTCCCTCCCTCCCTCCCTCCCTCCCTCCCTCCCTCCCTCCCTCCCTCCCTCCCTCCCTCCCCCCCTCCCTCCCCCTCCCTCCCTCCCTCCCTCCCTCCCTCCCTCCCTCCCTCCCTCCCTCCCTCCCTCCCTCCCTCCCTCCCTCCCTCCCTCCCTCCCTCCCTCCCTCCCTCCCTCCCTCCCTCCCTCCCTCCCTCCCTCCCTCCCTCCCTCCCTCCCTCCCTCCCTACCTTGAACGTGCCCAGGTCCCTGTTGTTGATCCCCAGCAGGTGGTTCTCCACACCGGGCAGCTGCAACACACGAGCCAGCTCCCCCTCCGTGTGGACCTGAGGGAGGGAGGGAGGGAGGGGGGGAGGGGGGGGGAGGGAGGGAGGGAGGGGGGGAGGGAGGGGGGGAGGGAGGGAGGGAGGGGGAGGGAGGGGGGGAGGGAGGGAGGGAGGGAGGGAGGGAGGGGGGGAGGGAGGGGGAGGGAGGGAGAAGAGGGAGGGAGGGAGGGAGGGAGGGAGGGAGGGAGGGAGGGAGGGAGGGGGGGAGGGAGGGAGGGAGGGAGGGAGGGAGGGAGGGGGGGAGGGAGGGAGGGAGGGAGGGAGGGAGGGGGGGAGGGGGGGAGGGAGGGAGGGAGGGGGGGAGGGAGGGGGGGAGGGAGGGGGGGAGGGAGGGAGGGAGGGGGTTGTGTGGGGCAACGAAACGCGCTACGCCGTGTATCGGTACAACACGCAACATCGCCGTGCCACCATCGCCAGCTCCGGCCATGGCCCACCGTAACAACCACCCAACCAACTCCTGCCACGTCGCAGGAAGAAGCCGTATGGTACGCACCCACCCCTGCACAGCGGGGCGACGACCGAGCCCGGCTCCCTCCCACACTTTGAAGCCTGTGTGCCGCCCACTAAGAAAGCACTGAAGGCGGTGCTTTCTTGGTAAGGTACCGTATCGTGCCCTTTTCTGTTGAGTTCCCGTTCGCTGCCCCATACATACATACATACAGACCGTGGCCCGCCTTGCCGTACCTCTATGAGACAGGCCATGCCCAGATTGGTTGCGGCCTTCATAAAGTACGCCAAGTCCGCGTTGGGCAGCACCGCCGCGATCAGCAGGATGGCGTCGGCGCCGCTGCGGGGGTTGTTCCGGTGAGTTAAGTACAGCAGCAGCGCAGTCCGATGAGTTCCAGTTGCGCGGTGATTAATTGCTGGGGTTGCCTTTGCCGTTGCGGTCGATGGCAACGGCACACATAGGATCAATACTGGCGCTGCGACGGTCTGGGGTCAGATCGGCCTATCGGTGAACCGGGTACGATTGGATGGGATTCGTGTGCCGTACCGTGCTCCGCAAGACTCCGTCCTCCAGTCATCCCTCACTGGACCCCCGCCCTGTCCCTCCCCTCCTGCCCCTCTCCCCTCCAGCCCCCGCCCCCCTCCAGCCCCCGCCCCCCTCCAGCCCCTCTCCCCTCCAGCCCCTCTCCCCTCCAGCCCCCGCCCCCCTCCAGCCCCCTGCCCTCCCTCGCCCCCGCCCTCCCACCTGGCCCGCGCCTTGTACACCTGGTAGGCCTCCACAATGAACTCCTTGCACAACAGGGGGCACTGCACTCCAGCCGCCCGGATGCGGGTCAGGTTCTGGAAGGAGCCCTGCAGTGCAGTGCAGTGGGAGGAGGGAGGGGTTATCCACGTATAGGCCACGTAAAGGGGGGGTTGGGGGTGCACACGAGGTGGACAGCGAGGTGGGACAGCGAGATGGCGTCGAGGGACGTTTTGGCGAGGAGGGAGAGAGAGGCACGGGAGGATGGTTGCGATGTACCATATGCCGCAATGGTGCGGGGCGAAAGGGAAGATAGGAAAAGAGGGCGGACGAGGGCCCGAGGGGTCAGAGAGGCAGCGGCGGCGGCGCGAGTGGTGGGGCTTTTGCGTACGGGTCCCCGGGGTGAACTGCCGAGGGGGTCCGAAGCCCCCGGGAGCACCGGCACAGGCAACGGACGCGTTGACGCACTGAGGAGAGTACAAAACACCCATTACTGATCTACCCCCCCCACCCCTCCACATCTCCATCACCTCATCTCGGAGCTCCCCCGCCCCCCACATCCCCGGGCCCACGGCCCCCAGCCACCCCCGCCCCGCCCCCGCCCCGCCCCGCCCCGCCCCCAGGCCCCTGCCCCAGCCTCCTGGCGCTCCCACCTGGAAGAACTTTTCATCGGTGAGCACGGACAGACAGGCCGCCCCGCCCCGCTCGTAGGCCTGGGCGATGCGCACCGGGTCGAAATCGGGCTGGATGACGCCCTTGGAGGGGGAGGCCTTCTTGACCTCGGCGATCAGGCCGGGCCGGCCTGAGCAGCAGCAGCAGCCGGGAGACCGAGGAGGGCGTTGCGGATGTGTTGGGGGCAGCAAGACAGGCAGGTCAATGAAGCGTGGCCCCCGGGAGGGCCGGCTGCCGCCCGCCGTCACCCCCCCCTGGCGCCTATGTGGACGCGCACTGCCCGGCTCTGCTCGGCTCTGTGGGTTCCCACCGCTCTGTTCCGCGGCACCAGCCGGCCAGTCGGCCATACCACTGTCCCGGGAGGGCGGTGATTGGGCGACGGTGAATGCGCCATTCCAAAACACGGCTATGCGACAGGCGCCTCCCGAGTCCCGCCGCGCCCTCCCGGCTCCCCTCCGTAGGCCGGCCAACCACTGGCTCCCACTTGCCTGCGACACTGCAGGAGCTGCCTGGAGCGCAGGAGGCCGCCGCAGAGCCTCTCCGCCCGTCCCGCCCCACACCTTTTGTGTTTGTCCCAAACCTCTACACGTCTCAGAGCACGTCCGCCGCGGGACTTGGAAGTTCAATGGCCGCGCGCATCCAAACCCCCACCCCACCCACCCACACATTCATGTACCGAACGACCATCCCTACCCGTCAGCAGCCAACAGCCAACAGCACTCGCCACGCTCCCCCCTTCCCTCCCCTTCCCTTCCCTTCTCTTCCCTTCCCAGGCCCCCCCACGTCGGGCTCCTCACCCGTCTCCTTAGCCTTGGCGAGCACCGCCCCCCGGAAGTCGCGGGGGGGATCCATCTTCTTGGCCAGAGCCTGCAGCATCGCCAGCGGCTGCTTGTCGCGCATCACCTCCACCTCCCGGGCCTTCCACCTGCGCCGGCGGATGGCGGGGCGGGCGGGAGTTGGCGAGATTGGGGATATATGGGATTTGGTGCGTGTGCGTCCGAATGCGAGTGTGTGTGGAGGCGCTTGGGGGACAAAATGGCTGGGAGGGTGGCTCTCTCGAATTCGAATGAAGGGGGATTGGCAGCAGCATCAAGACGAGTGAGGTGCACCGTGGCTGGGTTGAGGGATGCGGTGGTGGTGTTGGGTGAGCGCGTTCAGAGGGCTGCTGAGGGCGAGGGACTGCTGACGCCGCAAGGACGTGACTACACACCGGCGCGGCTGGGGAAGGACTCGGGATAGTGTGCGTGCGGAGGGGAAAGGGGACTGTCGACATAAAAGACACATAGAAGGTGAGGGCACTAGGTGCGTCTGGTATCGACAGAGTGTGTGGACACCCAGGTCCTGTTCACCCTCCCCCACCCCCACCCCGATGACCCGTCGCAAGGCCGTGGCATGCTGCGCAATAATCCCCGCCGACGCACCAGACGATCTCCTCCAGGATGTTTTGCGGCTTGTTCTCATCGGGCAAGCCGCCCACGCGGAACGCGTGGGGTCCGCACCTGCGACCCGTGGTGCCAGCCAGAAGTTAGGGCTAGCACGGTGCTGAGTTATCGCAATGCAAGGGATCCCTGATACCAGCTTACGGCTGAGTCTCCAGGCCGTGCGGTGGTCGCCGACGGATGGTCACCTCGCCCATCTGCAAGCAGACATTGAAGATCGTTTCGTCTGAACGTTATACTAGATACATGTATGTCATTATTATTAACTTTTAACAGGCTCGCGTGATATTTTCAGGCAATGTTCGACTCAGTCGGCGTCTGCAAGTGGACTCACAGTGGTCTGCGCGCTGCACACTAAGCGCACAGGCGTGCGAGCTGGCCTGGCGCCGCGGTGAAGCCCAGTCGACGACTGCGCGACGTGGCCTTTGGTGAGCATCATCGTGTGCGTGTTGGGCAGTGATCTACCGTCAGGCCGCAATCCGATGTAAGCGCGCAGCGGAAAAGTACACAGTGCAGAATGACAAAGGGGTATCCTGAATGTAACGGTCGCGCTACCGGTTCGTCCAACAGCTTTTCCGTACGATATAATTTGCAATCTGTCTTGCGTCTAATTGCCGAGGTGAAGGTAATTACCTGCAAGGCCGCCACAGATTAGTTTTCTCTCAATGCGGTCTTCAAAGCAGTCGCACGTTCGCGGCCATCGTGCCAAGAGCAAGCAGCAAGACAACAGCAAGGAGTTCGAAAAGTACTACAGCGGCGTGTATGGCTCGAGGTTAGCTTTGCACAAACGCACAATCCAAATCTTTGCTTGCCAGCTTCACCCCGTCACCTGCGCGGCGGCGGACCCGCGGACCCCGGACAGCGCCAACCAAGCTTTTCCCATCCTAACACCCACCCTCCCACCCCGAAAATGCCTCCTCCATACCTAAACCCAGATGGCCAGTCCTCCGGGAGGCCCTGCTGAAGCCAACGGTCCACGCCGCAGTCACCAACGGCTTCATCCGCCCCGCCGCGGACGCCGCCTGCGCCGACGCCGGGCTGCAGCCCCTCCCGTCGCTGGGGCCCCTGCACTCCTACCGACGAGCCAAGTCCTCGGGCTCCTACCCGCCCCCACCCCTGGACCCCGCCTCCGCGCTGCGTGTGTGGTACTGGCTGGACCTGGCATCAGTGCTGCCCGTGCTGCTGCTGCAGCCCCGCCGAGGCCACTCCGCGCTGGACATGTGCGCCGCGCCCGGAGGCAAGTCCATGCTCCTGGCGCAGCGCCTTTTTGGACCGTACTCGCTGGCGCCACCGCCGGCAGCGGCAGCAGCAGCGGCGCCGGCGCCTGCACTGCCTCATCAGCCGGCGTCACCGCCGGCAGGAGAGGCAGGGCAGGCCGCAGACTCGGCGGGACCGGAACCCGCAGGCAGGGCGGCGGCTGACGCGGAGGCGGCATCGGCCACACAATCCTCCGCAGCCGCGCAGCAGGTGCCGGCGGCAGGCAGTGGTGGGGAGAAAGAGGGCGAGGAGGAGGAGGCGAGGGCGAGGGCGAGGATGCAGGCGTCGGAGGCATCGGATCGTGCTGCGGCGGAAGATGATCGTGCTACGAGAGGAGATGGCGGGACGGACGACCAGGCCGCAGGGCAGCCACCGCAAGAGGCAGCGTCTGCCGGGGCCAGCGCACAAACCGCCGCCGTCCAGCCACCTGCACCGTCGTTTTCGCCGCTGCCGCTGCCGCTGCCGCTGCCGCTGCCTCCGGGCAAGCTGGTGTGTAACGAGCCGGACCGGCCCCGGCTGCAGCGGCTGCAGCGGGTGCTGGAGGAGTATCTGCCGCTCAGCGCCCGGGCCAATGTGGAGGTGCGGCAGGCTGGTGGGAGGCCAGCAAGAGGCGGAGCGGCTGAGCAGGGAAGACGCGGAACAGGGCAGCTGGGGGCCGGGGGGGTCAAGGCAACGGAAAGGGAAAGGGAAGGGACGGACTGCGGGTCTGCGGCGCGTATCGGGTGGCTGGGGCTCAGGGGCCAGTGGCGCCGTGTGGGACAGGCGCTGCGGAGGCGCGTGTGCGCAACGGGTGCGGTGTGCCGTGGAGGCCTGCCTGGACGGATGCCGGGCGCGACGCAACGGAGGTGTAAGGAGGGAGCTGCCCCGCCGTCGCGGGCCCGGTGGTTGGGTGTCACCCGAAGCCGCACCGGGCCTGCCAGGCGTTGCGCGCTCGCCCTTCGCCCGATCCCCCCTTTTCCGAACTTCCTTCCCTTTTTTATTACGAACCAGAAGCCAACACCAAAAGTAAGCAACTTATAGTGATTTTCATCGAAACGTGGCCAGCGGATGGTGAGGTCGGGCCTTCCTCTTAACCGCGCCTCCCGGGCCCCGGCCCCCCGCCGCCAGGTGCTCAACTACCAGGGTCACGCCTACTGGGGTCGCAACCAGGCCTCCTCCTACGACCGGGTGCTGGTGGACGCGCCCTGCTCCTCCGACCGCCACGTGCTGCAGCAGGCGGCGCAGCAACAGCGCGGAGCCATCGCGGAGGCGGACTGGTCGCTGGCGGGGTGCAGGCGCATCGCGGACGAGCAGCTGCAGGTGGGTTGTGCGTGTATGTGTGCGTGTGTGTATGGGTGTGTGTGTATGGGTGTCTATGCGGAGCGCCGGCCTTGGGGAGAGGAGGGGAGGAGAGGGGAGTCCGAAGGGGTGTGGCGGAGGCAGCGGAGCCCTAGCAGCTCGGATTGCACGGGGTCTACAAACGCTGGGAGCTTTGGGGGCGCGGCCTGCACCCTTGCCCGACGTGGTTGCTTGCTCTTGAATGCCCTCGCCTGAACGTCGCAGTCGACGCGTCCCCCTTGTTCCTTCCCTTCCCTGCCCCGCCGCGCCGCCCCCTGCCGACCGGCTGTTTTGGCCCCCCCCCCCCGCGCAGCTGTGCCTGGCGGCCATGCGCGCTCTGCGTGTGGGCGGCCGCCTGGTCTACTCCACCTGCTCCATCGCGCCGCTGCAGAACGACCAGGTGGTGGAGCGCCTCCTCAGCCGCTGCGGCCCGGGGGCGGTGAGGGTGCTGCCCGCGATAGAGCTGCTGAAGCAGGAGCTGGAAGGGGCGGCGGCGGCGGGGGCGGCGACGGAGCCGGCGGTGGGGACGGGGCCAGGGGTTAAGAACTCGTCGGCCAAGGCGGGCGGGGGCGGGGCAAGCGGTGGGGCAGCGGATGTGGTGGGGTTGTTGGGGGTGGAGGCGACGAAGCACGGGGCCATCTGCCTGCCGGACCGGGGCGGTTGGGGCCCCATCTTCGTGGCAGTGTTGGAGAAGGTGGGGCAGGTGGAGGCCATGGGTGCGGCGGCGCTGCTGCGGCCGCAGCCGACGGGCGGGAGCGATGATGAGGATGAGGATGGGGAGGAAGAGGAAGGGGAGGAGGCGGAGGTGCAGGCAGGGCAGGCGGAGAGAGGCGAGGAGGCGTGAGGGCAAAAGGAGCGTGGTGATGAAGATGGCCCGAGCGGGGTGGCCTGCGGCAATGGCGATGCCGCCTTGGTTGGCAGCGTTGGGGCCAGGCGCGTGCTTCACTCTGGACTGTCTTCGCAGACAGACGAGGTCTGCGGCCACAGTGCACCACAGTGCGATGGGACTCCCGTCCACAGCCCGAATGAGGCGTGACTGGGCAAGCATTTCCCACTGATTGGCATTGCGTGGATGCGCGACGATGGCGCGAAGATGGCGGCCCGACTTCAGCGCACGCGGTTGTGGCTCCCGCAAGTCCACGCCGTCGTTCGTGCTCAGCGTCGGCTGGTGGCAGGAAATGGTGGCGGGTGTGTACGGCATCTGGATCGGGAAGGTCGGGATCCGGGCTCAGGCACAATGGGCGTAAACGAAGTCTTAGTCAAGGGTACGCAGGGGTGCGGCGCGGGAGTCGTCTCTTGACCGAGCCGTTGAGGGCCGCCCTGTTTGGTTTGGCGCCATTCGCGTGTCATGGGCACTTTCTCGTGTGTATCTTGTCGCCTAGCATGTTGCTCATGCGCCATTCAAGACCACGCTGTGCAACGCGATGCGACGCAACGCGTGCTTTTTGGCTGGGACCTTCGCCGTTACAGCCAAACACACAAGCCACTGAAAAACCGGTCCAGAGCTGCGCAATCGCCAAGTAGCCACATACCGTACACGCACCCGACAGCGGCAAGACCCAGTCTCCTAGGTCCCAAACGCACGTTGCAGGCGCTTCAGCCCTTCAGAGAATTGCGCCGACTTAATCGCGCTTCAGCCAGCGTACCTTACCGTCAGGGCGCTACGTTTCCACGTGGGAGCTCAACTGCCCCAGTCAGGTCGCGCACGGCCGCCGGCCTGACGTTGCGGGGCAGTGCGGCGGCACCCTGGACCCTGCCGGAAAACCTGCACCCTTGCCTCAGTGCCGCATGATAGCGGCAGCGTGTCATGCTTTGTAGGCGGCCAGGGCGCAAACATTAGCGTAGATTTATATCAACAGGGACTGCATCCGCCTTCGCCAAGGAGACGTCGGGGACCGAGCTGCGTCCTGTTCAGCGCGGTCTGGGCCGTGCATACGGGGCCCCGCTCGCCCTCTCGTCCCGCTCCTATTAAGCCCTTTTTCCTCCCCACATCTCACTCGCCCGCTCCACTCCCTGCCCCACCTACAGGTAAACGGGTCACTATGCGCGCACGCCTTAGATCGCGTGTCATGACAGCTTGCCTGGTCACTGGCACCGTACCCACGCAAGTACTCCCCCCCCCACACACACACCTTTGCTGTTAACCGGCTCACTGCGTATAACCGGTTGCGGATACGACCCATACCGCTAATGCATCCCACTCATGCATCCCTACTCCCGCTCATACACCACCAGGCATTGAAATGAACCGTGTGCGGCCCCCTCAGCGCCGCCCCCCAAACAGAATATGCAGCGGCATCGCCTCGTGCTTCTTGCGAAGCTCCTCGTAGCCGCTGTCCCCCGGCTCGCCGTCCGGGTCGTCGTGAGCGTACTGCGCCAGGACCTCGTGATACCTGCGGGGGGTTATCCACGTATAGGCCGGAGCCCGTGAACGGCATGAAATCAGAAAAGTCCTTCCTGTCTGCAAAAGAAAAACGAGGTAAATTTGCAAGCAGCAAGGGCGTTAGATACAAACCGAGAAATTGTAGCGAGTCCGAGTTGAGCCCCCACGTGATGAGGACGAGACGAGACGTAATGGTGGAAGCTGAAAATTCGCTGAGGCTGTGAGGTGACACGTTCCTGAACTGGTCGAGAAAATGCGGCTGGGATGCAAGGAACGCCCCAATCCCCGAAGCCCGCGAGGACCCAACTCACCTACAGCAGGCAAAAAAGAAGGACGCAGAGCAAGGAAAGGGCGACGTCAACAGACCGGAAGAACAGACGCAGGGACAGCGTTACCGGCGAGACCCCCATGCGAATGCGGCTGGAGCTGCGGCTGATAATGTCGAGCTGGCTGATCGAGAGATGTTAGTGGGTGAATGCTGTATGGGAAAAGGGATTAAGGGGAGAATTACGTGCACAAGGGGGCGATGTCGTGCATGTGTACGAGGGTGGCGGGCGCGGACGACCCCGTGGGCAGGAGAGGCATCAACGGCAGTGGCAAATAGCAAGGCAAGGGGATGGGAGGGGTACAGGACGGCACGGCGGGGCCCCGCGGGGCTCCCCAAACAACCGTGCGGCCCAAGCGGCCATCGCATGCAGGCACGCCGGGGCAGATAAGGCAATGTATGCAACGCAGTGCGAGGGTGTGTGCCGTGGGGTTCCAACCGAGAGCCGCCAGGCGGCGGAGGGGGCGGAGTACCCAAGCGGGTTAAACAGCGCGGGGCTTGTGGAACGGCAGGGGCTGCAGCCGAGGGAGGGGGACGCAACGGAGCGTTGAGGCCGGCACGGTGGGGAGGGAATTACGACAGAGGCGCGGGACCCAAACCGTGTCACGGTGTGACAGCGCAGCCGTTTCGGCTCCTGCAGGGAACGGTCAAGGGGAAACAGCCGAGGCTGTTTGACCCGAGCGCCCAGTGCAGCCGGAGGAAACGGGGGCTGGAGTCGCAGCCAGCCCGGTCAACCCCAACCCCGAAGCAAGGGCGCCGCCGAGGTTATCCACGTATAGGCCGGAGCCCGTGAACGGTATCGAATAAAAAGAAACCTTACTGTCTGCAAAAGAAAAACGAGGTAGACTTGCAAGCAGCAGGGGCAGCAGCGGGGGAGGCGAGGGCCGGCATGGCCGGGTTGTCTGGGAGACGGCGAGCGGTTTGGCCGGGAAGCACACATGGCAGCCGGCGGTGGCACCGCATAAGCGGGACATGGATGCACCGAATCGATGCACCGCCGTGTCCGTGGTACATGGTGCAACCCCCATGCCCTCCGGGAAACGCAGCCGCCATCAGCGCGCGTAGGGGTCGAGGGGGCCGTCCCGGGATGTGGAGGAGCGCTTTTGTGTGCACGGCAGACAGAGCCCCCGTCCGCAGCAGCCGTGCTGTACCTGCACTTGGTTGATGTGGCTTCGTGACGGGCCAAGAACTTGATTTCCTCCACCAGCGGCACGCACACCGGCCGGCGGCTGCAGCTCACCTCGTACCTGGTGGAGTGGGGGCCGGGGGGAGGGGGAGCGGGGGGCGGTCCATGGGCATAAGAGGTGCGTCTCACTTAAGACTGCGGCCCTGCGGTCCCCCGTCAGATCCCAGCGGTGCTCTCACGCAGGGAGCCGGCCGTCCCGATTATGTTCCGCACATTTCATTGCTGCCGTGCGCAGGATGGCCTACCGCACAGGCACGCAAGATCAGCAAACTGCAGGCCCAGAGCCCCGCCGCCCCTTGGGAAGCGGCAACGCAGGGCAAACGCGTAGCCCTCCCCCAGCTCCCCCAGCTCATTGCCGCACCTCATCTGCTTGGAGAGCTCCGTGATGAGTCGGAAGATGTAGCACAGCCGCGAGTGGCGGTTCAGGTTCCGCATCGCGAAGCGCTGCGCGTTGGCGGCGATGCGATGCGCCTCCGCGTCATTCGCCTTGGCCCAATTAATCATCTGCGTTAGGGTTGTTTACCAGGGGGAAAGGGGGCAGAAACAGGGGTAGGCGAAGAACGGGACGAAGCGCGTTGGACGGGGCAGGACGCCGGGAATACTCCCACGTCACAGGTTTTGCCTCGGCAGCCGCGCCCCTGCTTGCTTCGCTTCCCCGGGCTAGCCGGTTCCGACCTACGTCAAGTATGTCGTCCTCGTGTTTGAGCATGATGGGCACATAGTGCTCAAAGGGCTTGATGGCGGGGTAGTAGAATCCGTACGTGAGGCCCTCCGCCTGGGAAGGGCAGAAGCAGGCGGGAAGCGGTACGGGAATGTAAATCACGATCGTCTCATTGTCTAGTAAGCCCGCAGCAGCTCTCTGGAAGTGCGAGGTATACGCGAACGCAGTCACCGCCAACGGATATATCGGGCGTCGGAACAAGGAGATCGCGCTGCCGCGGTGCAAGGCTTTGCACCACGCAACTGAAGTGCCACCGTGCCCGCGCTATGAAGTGCCACCCCGCAGCAATCTGTGGCGGCCGTGGGGCCACCGCGTGACTTTGGGCGGGTAGGCCGGGAGCATCAGCGGCTTTGATACCCCTCTACCCTCCCATCCGGAATATAGGATCAATACCCCAGTTGCACCTTCAACAGCAGGGAGCCCAGCAGCAGGTACTTGTCGAATTTGGAGCTGATGGACCAACCTGATGAGACGGAAGCGGGGGGTAGTCCAGTGGGGGGGAGAAGGGGGGTTTCAGGAGGGCCCGGAGGGGGAGTCAGGAGCGCCGAAGGAGAGAATCACGAGTGGATTGAGTGGTTGGGTACCCGCAGATACAACGGAAGTAAATGAGACCAGCGACGGATACGCCAACGAACACAGTTGGGAGCTTGGCTGACGATTTAGGGAAAATGACTGGGCGGAGGGAGAGAAGGCCAGGCGGAGCGGCGGCGCAGACGAGGGAGTCAAGAGGCGAGGCAACGCGAAGGCTGCGCGGTTGTGCCTTGAGCAAGGCTTCTGGAGTTGACTGCAGCCCTGGCGTTGACTCCACTAACAACGGGGATGAGGTTATCGGAACGGGGCACTCCCTCTCGCTGCCGTTCCCTCACCATCCGTCGACACGATGTACTTGTACTTGTTCTGATCATTCAGGCTGACCGGGTCCGCGATCTGGCCGTTGGTCAGGTTGCGGTTGAGCGCGCACGTGAGCAGTACGTCCGGATGCTTGTAGTACATGTCCTGGTAGTGCTCGCGCGGGCAGGGCGATGGCTTGCCGTTCTCCATGACGTGCGGTCCGCGGTAATACCAAGCGCAGAAGACTGCGTGCGCGGAAAGGGGTGTGGCGTTTGGAAGGCGCCATGGTGAGAGGCAGAACGCCGGGAGGCGCGGGTGGCGCACAGGCCGATGCTAGGAAACGGGGAGTGAAGGGCAAGGCAGAGTTGAAAGGTAGATGGGCATAGATCCCGTAGCGAGAGCACGATGCATGCCTGTGACGGACGGAGACACGCAGATGGCGGCTCCAATAGAGAACTCGTGGCAAGGTGCAGCTATATGGCAGGCCACGACGGCGACGGCGGGCCGACGACCGTTCGACGCGGTTGCACCGGCGGGCGCGGTAGCCCATACGCCGTGAATAGGCCGCAGTCGGATTGCCCAGCAGTAATCTTAAAAACAGTTGTGTTTACGATAACAGTATGGTGTGAATAACACAACTTACTGTTCCAACGACCGAACGCTATCTGAGGACCCGTCAGCCAGCCGACGAACGGGCAGTGGCAGTGGCAGCGCCATGTCGGGTGCGAACGGGCAGTAGCGGCCAGTGAGGGTGTTCAGGATGCACCAGGGTCAGGGGACACGGCAAGGGAAGGCGGCGAGTATGTGAGCACCAATGACGCACAGCAGGTGGGGTGGAACGTGCGACCTTGCGCGTTGGCCGGGCGAGTGGGTACAGCGCCCGTGCTCCCTCCGGACGTGTCCCCAGCTCCCCACCAGTGCGCTTCAGCCTGAACACTCCCCAGAAAACTGAACTACCATACTTCATGTCCCACACGGCCTTCCAGGGCCCCATTGCCAGTGCTCATCCTGCGTCCGCCGCCCAAGGTAACCGCTCTCATGGGCAGAGGAGAAAAGGATGGCCCTCCAAACGGGTCAGATGAACAACGCAACGGGTCGCGTGACCCCTTGCGTGCACGCGCCCGGCTATGAGCTCTCGGCCCAATTACGGTGGTTTTTCGATCACAAGACATTTGCTGTTAGGGTTGGGGTTATGCAACAAGTCCGACGTCGTACCGGGAGCCGCTCGTGCCATGGGGTCTCTGAAAGCCGCTGTACGGACCCCAAGAGAGCGTCGAAGCTGTCCCGGGGACACCTGCGGGCGGAGGACAGGGACAGCGGTACATGCATGGGCAAGCAGGATCAAAAAGTCCTTCACGCAGCGAAGGACAGAGGCGACGCAGCAGGACAAGCTGGATAAGGCGCCGCGGCAGGGAGACATCGAGGCCACGTAGTACACGGGACAGGAATTGCTGCGGGAATTGCTGCACGGGCAGCGCGTGGCAGCAGCCTTAAACTGAATCAGCTTCCAACATGCAAACTAGTTACAGGGACAGCACCGACAGTGCAACCTGTTGCTGGTGGGATGCGCCTGGGCACAACGCTAAGTTTTGACCCTCCTGTAGCCAGGCAGGCTGCCCGATGTGAAAGCGCTCTCCTCCCCTTCGGTACCTTGCGGGCCCCACAGGACTCATTCCCCGCCAGCCGTGTGCATGGACCGGTTTATGGACCCTTTTCGCGTGCATGCACTCTTGGTTGCGCTTCGCACCTGAACGCCCCGCTGTACGGCACCAGCAGCGCCCCGTGCATCTTGGCCTTGCTCCAAGCCAGAAGCGGCGGCAGGCCGTGCGGGGGGTAGGGCCAGGCCCAGCCATCGCCGGAGCGGGCAGACTCCGCGGGCGCGTTATCGTCGTGCCAGTAGGAGAACTCCACGTCCGGCAGGCTGTGCGGCGGCGGCCAGGGTCAGAAGGCGGGATGAGGGAGCTAGGGGTGGGGAGCCGCCATTGAGCGTCATTGAAAGCGTGGGTCGGGGATTGGGCCTGTGGGCCCCACCGTGTAGGGCGGCTCGACGTAAGGGACACGTGCACGGCCCGGGTGCACGGGCTGGCTGACCACGTTATCGCAGGGATTGCGTCGAGGAAGCCCGTATTCGCCATCGGACAAGGACCCAACCAAGAAAATGGTACACATGTGCGCCCGCGCCGCGGGCGTGTGCGCCATCGCCGCGTGCGTTCATGCGGCACAATCAGCCCTCGGCCACACAAGGCGAGCCGTGTCGCGCCGTGCTGGACCTTGAGTGAGGCCACCCTGCGGCTCCCCGAGATCTATGAAATGATACGGACGCAGGGCCCATCCCGGAGGGCTCTGGTCTTCAACCGTGTTCCGCAGCTGGCACCAGCCTTGACGACAGGCCACCCCGATGCTTGCCAATAACCGACGGCTGAAGAAGATGCTGCCGCGGCCCGTTCAGGGCGGGCCTTAGCAGCCGTACCAGCCGCACAAGCTGCCGTTGCGGCCAAGGGTCACTGCTTGCGGGGCGCCGCCACCATCACGCCAGGATGCCCTCTGAAGCCCGATCGGACTTGCAGGGGCGGCAGTCCAATCCGTTCGCCTGGTCTGCCGCGCTGCGCACGAGACAGAGGGCTCTGGTTCCGGAGCACGCTGGAGGGTCGCAAAACGCACGCTTCCGCGCACATCAACATGTGGTTGCAGGCAGTCCCCGACATGCCTGGACTTCCTGCTCCGTCGCGCCGCTGTTTCCCACCCCGCAACTCGACGGGCGCACTTACTGGTAAACCTGATCAAGGGAACGGGGCCAGACAGAGGCGACAGCGGGCCGCAAACGGTGCAGGGGCAGGAGCCGCTTCAGAGGACACGCAACGTTCACATGTTTGATGTGGGTCGAGGGCCCAGCGGCTCTACTTTTCGCAATGGAAATGCCAAACAGGTACGGCGCTCAAAAACTCAACGCCTGCTGCACCCCTTCTCCCCCGCCCCGTTTAGGGGCCTCCGAAGCCCACACCCCGAACCTGAACCGCGTCTGACGCGCAGCCCTACCCCTGACTAACCTGGCTGGCCTCGTAGAGCTCTACCAGGAAGCCAATGAGCTCGATGGCGCCGAATCCGTTTGTCTGAAAGGGGTTTCTTCGTTACGGTGAGCACCCGCTGCACTATCTCCATAAATTTTATGCAAGTAATCTTACCGGCATCAGATTTGTGACGTAAACGGTACCGTTTTTGATCAGAATGCGCTGAGACTTGACGCAAGCATGGACGCGGACTTCTGTGGGAGGGCACGGGTCGTGCAGGCTACGGACCAGGTCTTCCGTGATGCCCTTATCACCCCAGACCTTGGTTTCCTTCAGCATGCTGCGGTCAGCGTCACGGCCAACGTTTTCAACCGAAGATCGACGGCGCAGCTGAAGAGCCAGCGAGGATAGCCTTACAGTTCTTCTATATTAGGATGAAGTTCACATGTTGTCAACTTTTTTGGCCTCCAATCGCAGCGGGACAGCGACGCCAGGCTCAGTAGGGCTATCACCAATGACACAGGGAAACCTTGATGCATCTTTACCATTTTGTGATAGACGGAGTAAAGTGCAGTTTACTAGGTTGAGTCAACAAGCGACAACACGCAGCAAGAAGAAAATGCAAATTTGGATTTGAGTGCCATATCGAAAGTATCGATGTAAAGGGTTTCGGCTGATTAACGCAGGCCGAATTGGCAGACGTCGCCCAACAGGGACAAGAAACTCGAAACTTGGTTATCGGAGCGACCGATATCGCCGTACGTTACAACGGAAACAACGGTCAGGGCCGCGACGAACAGAACCGGGCCGATCAATGCCCCGTACAGCATAACGTATGATAACGTTATCGAAAAATGCAGCTTGGTGATCCTTCAGCAGCATCAACGCGGCCTCACTGTGGCCAGCCGGTACTCGCCGCCTTGCACCGCCCACCATCTGGCACAAGAACGGGCACAGGTAAGGGAGGGTGCTGGTCCTTCCGGTTCTCCAAGTAGGTAAAATGATCCAGAAGCTGTCACAGGCGCCCCGAAATGTGCCAACTGTTAGGGACTGTTACGGAAATGGCCTCAGCACGCAACTTCTACAGAGCCATCGCAATAGCGCTAGCTGTCAGTTTTGCAGCTGCCTGCCTCTAGCCTCCACGCAAAGTTCACAGATTACGAGGTCCAGCAACCTTTACCCCGAGCGAAGCACGGAGCGCACGCTTGCATGCCACGCATGCAACCTCGCACCTTAAGGAGGCGTCCGCGGAAGGCACGCGTGTGACGCGGGTCACAGCCATCGTCAGCATGTCTTGCTGCTGCAGGTCGGCACAAATCTGCAGGTTTGTGGAGCAGATTCCGGAAACTTTCTCACAAGATGTAAAAAGGCGAGGACCGGCGGGCCCCCACGGTAGAATGCAAGAAACAGTACAGCCCCCACCTATTTTCGTGCTTCGGACTCTTGACAGGAGCTTAGGAACATGGCAAGCTGGCAGCAGTGCAGGGGCAAATCGTTCATAAATCTGCGTATATTGACGACATGGACGGCCCCTGATGACCGACACATGCCATCCCGGCCTAGAGCCCACGAGGGGGCCTCCCAGCCCTCATTCGGTCCAGATACAGCCGCTTGGTGTGTGACAATGCGTGCGGAGGTAGCTAATCCAACTAAGGTGCCAGGACATTGCGCAGGCAATAACCTCTGTGCGCGACCGACATGTTTTAACAGCCGTTTAACGACGCCGAAAGACGGCAGAAACGGGCTCATTCAAAAAACTGAGTGGCAGTTCGCGCGTCGTTGGCGCGCTTGTCGCATGCGACAGGCTACGTGGAATGGAAGCATTGAACCACAGCAAGAGTCCGTGGGCTGACACGGCTCAGTGCTGGTTTGACGAGAGCGCGGAACCGTACCTGGTCTAGTCCCTCGGCGTCGCTGACCACGCACACGCAGGCGATCGCAGCGTCCGGCGCCTCCTCCTCGCCGCGCCCGTTCCTCCCGCCCTTGCGCCCGCGGCCCTGCTGAGCCGCCCTGCCCCCTGACTGCTGCCCCGACGACCGCCCGCTTCCCCCGCCGGCCGGCGGCGGCAACGATGACGCCTGCTGCGGAAGGCAACAAGGTAAGCAACCCGGCGACCGCAAGTTTGCGTGTGCTCAGCGACATTCCGTCCCGTGTCGCGCCGGCGGAAGGGCGGCGTGTTCTATAATACAGTGGTTCAAACACGCCCCCTCAGGGCTGCTTGCCATGGTAGTGCACCCCATCCCCTGCCCACCTGCTCCTGGGCCAGTGCCTCCGCCACCTGCCGCAACGCCTCCGCTGCCGCCTCCGCCGGCTGCCCGGCCGGCACCATGTGCAGGTGCAGGCCACGCCTGGACAAGGTGCCATCGCTGCCGGTGTTACCGATGTTACCCGTTCCGCCGGCCCTGCCCGCGGGGCTGGGCTGTTGGCTATGCATGCGGGCGGAGACGGCCGAGGCCGAGGAGCTCGCACTGGCCACCGCGGCCGCAGTCCCGGCGGCTCCGGCATGTACTGCTACGGGGCCCGACGCCAGTAGCTCATCCAGGTGGCGGCCCCGCATCAGGAGCTCCCTGGAGTATACAAACTCCTGAAGGGAGCGCAACGGGACACGATGGGTGCATGACATGTCGATAGGTCAAGTAAAGATTCTATCCGCCGCAAACCGTATCTCGCTGAAACGCCAGCTTTGCTGCTTCCGCCACGCGCTATTTCATATTCTCATTCTGACACTTGAGCAAAAAGTACTCGCAAGTTGCAGCTGCGTATGCCAAACCCAGCCAGCTCTGGACTACGGGCATGCACGCACACCCGCTGTGCGGTTTGACCAGGCGAAATTCGTCCCAACGACACACGCTAACCCGCAGGGGCAGCCCCTACCCGGCACCTGCGCACCTCCGGGCTAACCATCATCCTCTCCGCGGTCGACTCGCCCTGGGGCGTGGCGCCCTCGTCCACGGCGGCACCGTCCCGCAGGCCCGATGGCGCCTCCACCGGAAGCCCCACGGCTCGCCCGCGGGTCCACATGATGTGAGTGCGGGGGTCGGCCGCGGTTGCGGCCATGAGCGGCCGCTGGTGCGCCGCGGCAAAGTGGCGGAGTAGGTGCAGTCGGGTGGGGTGGGCGGAGCGGCACATGGGGCAGTCGTGCACGTCTTCACCCTGCAACAGCCGCACGGCTGGCCGACGGCCACCGCCCGTACCGGCAGCGCTTCCCACTGGACTGTTGAGCCGCTGCCCGCTGCTACTGTCGCTGGCACTGGCAGCCCTCCGCGCCTGGTTCGTGGCGCCGTCGCCCTTCAGTCCTTCCGACGCCTCATCCTCCCTGAAGGCAACCCAGGTGCGCAGCTGTTCCACCTGACGGCGTAGCACCGGCGCCTTGCTCAGCGTGGATTCGCGCAGGAAGAGGTGTACGGCATGTACGGTGCCGTAGCGCTGGAGTGTACGGCACAGCTGGTCAAGCGCGCGGACTAGGTCAGGCGACGAGGCGCCGCCCGACAGTCCCGCGGCTGTCAGGCGAGAGGCGCGGCTGCCACGTGGGCGCTGCTGTTGCTCTGGAGCGCTGTCGGCTCCGTCGGCGGATCCCGCGTGCTGCTGTATGAAGGGTTTCAAGGACTCGAGGTCCCACAGCACTGTTAGCTGGGGAACCCCGGGTCTCCGCTGCATGAGAGGAGGGAGCTCTTTGCTTTCCGGGCCGTCTCCTGCACGTGCGCGTTGTTCTAGAACATCTGCGTCAAGTTTTGGGGTCGGCAACGTGCAAATGTAGTCTAAGGACCGTCCCAGGGTGTGTGCTGGCTCAGTTATGATTAGCACCGGCACATGGATTCCCATTGTTTGTGCACAGGCTGCCATGGACGGCGGTGCCTTCCTACATTTTCCACTGACGAGGTGCGCGGGCACGGGCACGTGCCTGCCAGTGATGGGGCCTGACAGGGGTGCAGCAGCGCGTGTCTGTGTGAACCCTGGTATACTCAGGGTGCGTCAAGGCTCTGGCTAGCCTTGGTGGCCTGGATCTTCTCTATAGGGAAGCGCACCTGTTCCAGCAATTCCTGGGGAGGCGCGCTGCAGCTCCGCTGCGTACCAATCGCGCAGCTGCCTCCTAGCAAGGGGTTCTAACTTGATGTTGGCCAGGTCGTACTCCGCCACGAAACCATCCGCCAACTCCCCAAACTCGGTTGCGAATGCTGCGATGATTGAACCATTTTTGGAAACTATGCGCAGAGGCAGCTGGGCTCTGGGAGCGAAGGACGCAGGTCGGACTTTCGGTGTTGTAATCAGCCTCATTCCAGCAACGGCACTACCAAGGGGCAATAAGACGCCCACGGAATTTTCAAGCTGTTCACTACACTCTAGCAGCACAAGCGGAGTCAGGCCATTATAAACCTACGGTATGCCAGCTTGCTAGTTTGCTATTCAGGACTTTAAAACCTAATGAATACAAAAGCTAATCATATGCGCTCAACTAAAAATCAAGTGAAAATCAAGTTAGTAAGTCTCGTCTGCCGTACCCCAGACCTCGTCTTTGCCGCTATGGTACTCACTATGGTGGTCAATATGCTTGCGCAACCTTCTAATGGACCCAATGCTGTGAGAAATCATGAAACCTCCTTGTCCACGCTCCATCAACAACCGAGAAACGAAAGCAACGGAAACACCGCAACGAACAACGATGTCTACGTATCCTGCATTCATGGCCGGCCTGCACACGTCCATGCTAGCCACCAGTTGGGTTCATACCGAGTCGGATCCGATGGCTTTATGTGTCAACTAGATTGAGCGTGAAACCCCTGCGCTTCCTCACTGCACCTGCCGCAACAACTCAATCCACATAAGAACCTGCTACCTGCCTTGACCGACAACATCGTCCACTCGCAACGAAAGCTCCGCAAGCCGCTCAATCAGTCATGTAGACGGCCAGATCCCCACCCGGCCCTCACATGAACACGCATCGCCGCCAGCAAGGAGCAGAAACTTTGCACGTGCCCTCGCACTCAACGTCCCCCCGATCAACTTCGGAAACCACAGTCAGCAACGACCTTGGAGGCGTCACCCCAACGCTGTCTTTTGCGCCCCGCTTGGCACCGCTCTCCGCCAGCTCCACCGCGCGGGCCATCAGCTCCGCCAAGATATCCTCCGCCAGCATTACCTCATTTATCTTGCGGGCCATGCCAGGGTCTGGCGTGGCGACGACGTCGGAGCGCGAAGGCGACATGCCCGGCCAGGCGGCACTGCCGCTCACGCTGGCGGCTGCGGTGTGTCGCAGCAGCGCCAGGCCCCTTGGTTGGTACTGCACGGGTTTGCGGCCCGAACCCAGCTTCGGCGAGGGCCTGATGGCTGAGGGCGGCGTCAAGGGGTTGGGCCCCGGGCTGCTTGAAGTGGTCCTATATGCCATCGCTGAGCCGGGTGTACGCGGACCTTTGGCCGTGGGCGTCAAGTACGCAACCCGCGGGACGCGGGTCTCCGGAGTTCGAATAGGCTGCGCAGCGGCTGGCGACGCGCCGGTGCGACCCGCTGGAGTCCGGCTGGCAGCGGCGACGGGAAGCACGGGCGAGGTGCAGGTGCGTGGCTCCGGGGTCTGAGTGGCAGCAGCCACTGCTGTCGAGGCACTGGCGTACGGCTCCAAAATTCGCACTGCGGCCGCCGCCGTTGCCGCTGGCAAGGTGCTGGTGCGCGCTTCCGGGGTTCGCGCAGCGACAGCGGGGGCTGTCGAGGCGCTGTTTAGCCCAGGTGACTTGGACGCCCTGCTACCGCTCACGGCGGTACGGCTGTTGCTGCCAATGTCGTTGTATGCAGCCCGCTGGCGGACAGCAGCCGTTCCGAACGGTGAGGCACCGGGCGGGGCCGATTCCCTGGGCGACTGGTCCGTAGGCTGCGTATCGTGGCTGGGGCGAAGGCTGACGGCCAGTGGTGTGTCGTGACTTGTAAGGCTGTCAGCGATGGAGGCCCGGTCCCCAATGCTCTTGGTCAGTTTGCCCCTCAGACTGTAGCGCTGGAATTGACGCTGCAGGACCGGCGACGGTCCCGACCCCCATACGCGTCGGTATATGCTGGTTTTCGCCCCCCCGGACCTTCCTGGTGTGCTGAATTTGTCGTCTTCGACATCGGCCAGTTGGATTGAGACCGACGGTTCGGGTGTGCGTTGAACCGCGCCCGCACGCCTGTGCGCGGAAAGCGCGTCCGTTGGCATTGAGGACGAGACTGCGGCACCTGGGCATAACTTCTCAGGACAGCCCATCAATAGACCTGCAGTTTATAACAACAGTACTGCGCGTTAGATGCTACCCACAGATAGCTTAGGTCAGGACAAGCTCAAGTTTGACCTGGAGAGTTGACCGTAAATTGAGCTTGCGGTGCACTTGTTTCAGGGGCGCTTGCATCATCATATTCCGGCAATCTACCATCGAACGCACACGATGGTCCCCGAGAGTCAACGTTCGGTAACGGCATTTCAGCATACACTGTCTGAACTGATAGTCGCTTTAACGGTGGCCAAATTCCATAGTTCCCACTCAATTATACCCTGTCTATTGGAGCTATAGATACACGATTAGTGGGAAAAGCTGATGGCAAAGTAAGCACTTCTGCACTTGCTTTCGTGCTCGTCCAGCATCGTACCCTGTCCCAATAGCCGTATTCTGCATTTCGCCTACCCTCCTGTCGAAAAGTAATTAAATTTTGCTCTGGTGCTTGCTCACATCTTGTAAACTGACATCAAAAACTACTGGCGTTGTGCTGTCCGCCGCCCCACTTAGTGGCGTCCACAAGTTGCATTGAATTTGAGCAACGAACCGCCGCTTCTGAAAAAGGCCAGCAAAGTGCGAAGACCTTACATTTATTATTAGCTGTAGCGTTTGATGGGTCTTAACCACCACGCAATTTTGGAGCGGCAGCATAGCTCCTCTGGATGTTCAACATCGTATGCTGCCGCTACTCTGCCTATCAGTGCTATTCGCACAAGCTGCAGACGGCAGCGATGGCGCAGCAGGCAAGCGTCCACCGACAAGCCACCTCGCCTGCCACGTATTCCCCAACTGTTCTGTATCACCACGTTTGCCCTCCTCACAGGTGCACCGCTCAAGCACGGCCATATCGCGGGTCTCAATCGCCAGAACGGGTATGTCATTCATTCAGGGTTGCTTGCCGACTCGCGGCCGTCAGCATGCCCCACGCGCGTGGGTCATGGGTTTGCCTCGCTCGCCTGCCATTCAGGATCCAGCCCGCAGGAGCGGCCAACCTCATCGGCCGCTGGGGTCAGTGGTGACAAATGCGGTCACAGCCACCCCTGCGTCCGCTCGGCATGGCAACCTCCGCTCGGAGTCCTCCAAACTGGACACCAGCATTCCGGACGCCATCCCCAGCTTGGAGCAACTCGAGGACCTCCGGAGTCGCGCTATGCAGGCCGCGCGCGGGAAGACCAGCAGGGTCGGCCGGGACGGCCCCTCCGCGTCTCCTGCCCCAGCCGCAACAAGCAACCCTTTGCGGATTGTCAACGCAAGATGCGCCCCCAACAACGACAGCTTCGGCTCGTCAGACGAAGGAGATGGGTTCCTGGCCCCTGATGACCCGCCCGCGGATCCACCGCGCGCAGAGAGGGACATGAGCCCTGCACCGGGGGAGTCGTCGCGGCCGAGCGCCCCGCCGCCTGCCACCCGCGCTGCACCCGGTCGGGCGGTGCTGCCGCCACAGCCCCCTGTTCGGGCCGCACGCTCATCCCGAAGCGACAGCTCCAGCGCTGGCTTCGGCGCCGCGGGGCAAGGTCGCAAGGTCGCTTTGAGCCCCAAACGGCCTTCGGCGCCGGTGCCTCCCCGACAGTCGGCGGCGGCACCGGTCATGCAGCGCACGCTTACGATTAAGAGTGAGCGGGACTGGCGCCAGCTGCCGGGGCTGCTTGCAGACCTGGCATCATCAGGCGGGTTGGACGCGTTCACGGCCTCCACCTTCCTGACCCATCTGGCTCAGCTGGTGGCGAAACAGCCGCCGGTGTCGAATGCAGACGTGGTGGCGGTTGAACGCATGCAGGTGGGGTGGGCGACAGCGTGGCGGCTGTTGTCGCAGCGGCTGTTGTTGGGGAACAACCGCTTGAGATGATGGCAGCAGGATTGGCCCCTTGCAATGTGGCCATTCCATGCCGGTTGTATGTCCCTATCGCTGACGCCCTGTCAAGTGATGTGCTTTCCATGGTTCGGTCTGCGGCCCTTTGACTGCTGGGCCTACTCGCTCACTCCACCTGCAGGGCATTCTACTGGACTCGGTCGAGTACTGGATGCATGAATACCGGGCGCGCCAGGTGCGCGGTCGGGGACGAGGGTGTGGGTTCAGGTGACTGGTGTTTGGTCCTGCGGGTGGACGCGAATCTCCGCCCGCTGCACAACCTCGCGTCATTCGCTTGCATCCTTTCTCGGCTCACATGACCCACCACGCCACCAGCCGCTGCCCACATGACCGACCAACCAACCGTGAGGTGTTGCGGCCGCCGCAGATCTCCAACATGACCTGGGCACTGGCACGCCTGGGCCTGCCCTCCGGCGCCGCCTTCGTGAGGGAGCATCTGCTGCCAGCCAGCTACCCGCTGCTGCCCTGGTAGGTCGAATGAATGAAGCAGCGCAGAAAGATTCCGAACCTGGCACCTGGGCACACTGGCTCTCGAAAGAGCATGCCAATGTGACCCGGGTTGCCCTATGCCAGGTATTGGCAGGGCGAGCATTATGCCCCCTGCGCACGCTCGCCCCTGCGACGAGAATGGGGAGCCTGGGTAGCGCTCACATTGGCCACGCGCGGCAACCCCATCCTGACTCGTCACGCTTCCTTCCCCCCGCCCTGCAGGTACGAGCCCCAGCACCTGTCCAACACGCTTTGGGCGCTAGCCACCGTGGACGTGGCGCCCGACGACACGTGGCTGGAGGAGTACCTCACCGTGGCGTTCGTGGCGCTGCAGAAGCGGGCGCTGGCTCCCCAGCACCTGGCCAACGTGCTGTGGGCGCTGGAACGGATGGGAGTCATGCCAGACCAGGTAAGGGTTTGGCTGCGAGATGTGCCAGGGCGACTACGCAGGCAGCAGGGAGACAGGAAGGGAAGGGGCCGGCGGCGGGATGGCGTGGAACTGAGAGGCACTCCGCGTGGTGGTGGTGGTGGTGGGCAAAGCGTACACGGCCCGGGTCGTACCGGTAAGCCCCATATCCCGGAATGGCCGCCCCGTCCGAATTGCTGCGCTTTGCCCCGGCACTGTAGCGCTCTTTACCTCTTTACGAGTGACATGCCCGTCACTCGTGCGCCCCCCGGACCCGGACCCGCAGGAGTGGATGGCCGCCTACTACGACTGCGCGCAGGCCGCCGTGCCCGCCGCCAACCCTCAGGACTGCAGCAACATCCTGTCTTGCCTGGCGCTCATGCGCATGCACGAGCAGCGCCCCGCAGCCACCGCCGACCTGGCGGGGCACCTGGCGCGCCGCCTGCAGGCGCTGCTGGCGCCGGATGCTGTCGGCCCGGCCGCGGCAGCGCCGCCGGCGGCGGACGCCGCCGTGCTGACGCCGACGCCGGCGCACAGCGCCGGCGGGGGCCTGCCGGAGCCGGCCGGCGCCAGCGTGGACGTGAGCGACCAGGCCATCGCCAACAGCCTGTGGGCCCTGGCCATCATGGGCGTGCAGCCCGTGGGCGGACTGTGGGAGGCGATTGTGGGTGCGTTGCGGCAGCGGCTGGCGGCAGCGGGCGGGATGCACCCGGTGGCGCTGACGATTGTGCTGTGGGCCAGCGCGACGCTGGGGCGGCCGCTGCCGGCGGCGGTGACGGGCCTGCTGTACGGCAAGGTTCGCGCCGCGCAGATGGCGTCCATGGAGCCGCGGAGCTTGGCGACCATGGTGCGTCGTTGTGGGTCGTTGGGGCGAAGGAGAGGAACTCTGGCAGCAAAATGACAGCGAATGAGGTCATTTGGAAAATAGAAAGGAACGGGAGTGGCGGGGCCGGGGGAGGCATGGCGGGCACCTGGGGCTGTGGCAGTCATGCGACAGGAATGCTGTTACAAAGCCGTTCATTCATTATGCTCACGGTATGGACATGCGGACCACAGGCGCGGCGTGCCACCCTTACATTGCTTGCATGTTGCGTTAAGGACACGCTGTGCCTTCCGGGTGCAGGTGTGGGCGCTCGCCACTGCGCCGCGTGAGCAGGCCCGGCCCCCCGCGGACTGGGTGGCGGACGCCATGGCGGTATCGGAGCGCTCGCTGACTCAGCTGGGGTCGCAGGTGAGCCATCGAAGCTGCCCGAACTGCTTTCAGCGGCGCCGCCGCACCTGGCCGTCATCGGAGCGCCCAGTGGGGTCTCAGCTCGTTGTCGGCTTCTTTGCCGCGCCGGCTCAATGCTGTCGCTGGAAAGGCTTCGCCTGTATAAGGCTTCGCCTGTATATACGCCTTCTACAGACAATGGCCCCAATTCACGTGGCTGACTGACTGTTTTCCCTTCCGTCGGGTGTCATCAGATTCCAGATCCCATCCTCACACCGAGCTTCAGCGCATCCTTCTTGCCCCCCGTTATCCATTGGTTGTTTCCCTGGTGCCCCGCCGCCAGGCCGTGAGCAACATGCTGTACGGGCTCTGCCAGCTGGGCGCTCGGCCGCCACCCGCCTGGATGTCCGCCGTCGTCAACCACTTTCACCGCAATCTGGGCGCGGAGGTGAATCCGCGTGCCATTAGGATAACACCGTGTAGGCCTAGGACGTTGACAGGAGAGGGGCGGCACCACATCCAGAACAGCGTCAGTTGTGCGTCAGTTGCGCCAGTTGTGCGTCAGTTGCGGAGAGCCGGAATCCAGCAGCTTGTTCAGTCATAGGATGCCATGTTACAGGGTGAGGTCGGACGCCGCGGGCGTCGCAGTTGGGAGATTTCTCGGCACACCGGGCTGGACCACCGGGCCCGACTGGGTCATTGAAAGCTTCCCGCTTGGCGCGCAGCCATGCCGTGTGTGAACCCTCGTTCTCCCGCGTGTGCGCATCCTTGCAGGCCAGCGGCCAGTCGGTGAGCAACGTGTTGTGGTGCCTGGCCAAGATGGGATACCGGCTCAACACGGAGGGCATGGACATCCTCTTTGGCCTCGTGCGCAAGCAGCTGGCGGCCTGGCAGCAGCAGGCGCAGGCGCAGCTGGCGCCGCGGTCGTCGTCACCGCCGCCGCCGCCTCCCTTTACCTCTCAGGAGGTTTCCAACGTGCTGTATGCGATTGCCAGCATGGGCTACGAGATGGAGCCCGAGGGGGAGCTTGCGGGGCTGCTGCTGCAGGCGGCGCGCGCCCGGCTGGGCAACGCGAATGCGCAGGAGCTGAGCAACATCATGTGGTGCCTGGCAGCCCTGCAGGTGGGGGGCGGTGCTGCTTCCAGTCCGCCGTCGTGATTGCACACTGTTTTGCAACGGGGCGTACCGTAACGGGAAGCGCAGCGCGCAGCAAAACAGCATCCTGCATCATGACTGACTTCATGAGCACTCGTCCCAACCAAGCTCGACGCGCTTAACCCGTCCTCTCAGCTGCACCCCCATGGCCGCCCCGCCCTGCCCTCGCAGATCCGACCCTCCCAGCCGTGGCTCGACGACTACTATGTAGCCGCACAGGCCCGCCTGCCCACCTTCAAGCCGTTTGACCTGGCACAGGCGCTGTACGGAGCCGCCAAGCTGCACCTGCCGCTGCAGCCTTTGCCCCCTGATCAGCCAGCCACTGCCACCGCGACGGCGGCGGAGTCGCCGGAGGGCCCCCCGGCCGTCTCGCCGGCGGCCGCCAGCTGGATGCGCGGCGCCCTGTCAGCGGCACCGCAGCTATTGGCGACTGCCAACGCCCAGGACCTGTGCAACCTGTCTTGGGCGCTGGTGCAGCTGCGCGTGCCGGTGGCGACCGACTCACCGCTGGCGAGCGCGTTCGCGGCGCGTCTGGTGTCGCTGTCGGCCGCCTGCGAGCCATCGCAGCTGGCGCTGGGCGTGTGGGCACTGGGCAAGTGGCGGGCGCGGCCGAGCAGGTCGCAGATGGAGCGGCTGGAGCTGGCGACCTTTCGGCAGGTTGGTGGCGGCGAGTGCCGGGCTGGGCTGGGCGTGCGGGAGCACAGCGCGGAGCAATAGATTTAGATCTTGGGTGTTCTTGCGCCCGGCCGTGAAGCACGCGGTCGCGTGATGCCGCTCTGAGATGTATAAGAAAAGGCGCCAGCGTTTTGGAAAGGTTCCCCTGTGCCGCATTGCCTCGCCTGCGGAAAGCCGCACCGATTGTGCGCTTTCCCTCGGCTATATGCGGTACTCAACCTTCACGGCGGCGGTGGCGCTGCTTTGCAGGTGCCGTCCATGCGGCCCCACGAGCTGGCTGCCATGCTGAGCGGCTTCGCGGGCATGGGTCACGTGGCTCCCACGGAGTGGCTGTCGGACGCCATGCAGCAGGTGGCGGCGCGCAGCAGGGAGTTCGGGCCGCAGGTAAGCGCGAGCCTTCTAAACACTACTTAAATGGCGCAAAGAGTACGCGAGCCTTCTAAAAACCACTTAAATGGCGCAAGGTCTCGTCAGGTGGCGGCTAGGAATGGACTTGACCGCCCGCGCAGGGTCGAACGTGCACACGTTACACGCGGTATGAAGTCGCTGTCCGCATGTGTGCGCTTTCACATCCGATGGAGGAGCGGCCCTCACCTCACCTGAGCTCACCTCTACCTCACCGTGGGTCGTCCGCCCCGATGACCACCCCGGACCCCGCCTGCTGCAGGAATGGACCATGGTCGTGTACGCCCTGGGCCGCGTCCAGAACGACAACTCGCTCACCGAGGCGGTGCTGCGCTTGCTACCGCGACTGGACCGCCTGCCGCTGCCGTCGCTGATCCTCATCGCCTACTCGTGCGGCTGCATGGGCCCCAGCCCCATGGGTCGCCAGTTGGTTCGGCGCTGCCTGTCGCTGCTGGCAGCCGGCGGCGTGGCCGCTCAGGCAGCTGGCGACAGCGCGGCCGACGCCGGCGGCGGCACGCAGCGGGGCGCAACCCCGGCCGGCGAGGCGCAGCGGCACGCTGGCCGTGGGCGGGGGTTCGGGTCCGCGCCCGTCGCCAAGGCGGATGGGGCTGCTGCTATGAGAGGGTCGCCGGCAGCGTCCAGGCGTGGCGGAGGCGCAGCGGAAGCGGCAGCAGGGGCACCGGAGGCGGCGGGGACGGGGACGGATGGGGCGACTCGCCCCGTGTCCATGACTTCCCTGACGGCCACGGAGCTGAGTGCGCTGCTGTGGTCGGCAGTCCGGGTGGGCATCAAGGTGCTTCCCGAGGAGTTCGTTGGCCAGTTTTACAGGTGCGGCACTGTACATGACCCTGCCTATAACCGTCCGTGCCCTAACTTGCATGGGCTTTTTCAGGTAGGGGAGGAACTTTATATTATCTGGTGGGATAATGGACTCCGGAGGCCTTCGCACTTGGACCACGACGGGTTTCTTTTCTTTCCCTCAGCAGGCCTCAGCATCCAATGCGTGCCTGTATTGGATGGTTAAGCAGACCAGACCTGTATTGAGGTCTGCTCGCCTGCACGCCGTCACGTCACCGCAGGCACACACAGCCGATGCTGGAGGGCCTTCCTGCCAGCCTGGTGGCCTCCTACCTGTGGGCAGCGGGTCGTCTGCGGATGTGGCTGCCGGCCCGGTGGCGCCAGGCGCTGATGAGGCAGGCGGAGGCCAGGCTGCCAGAGATGCGGCCGCGGGAGCTGACCCAGTGCATGGCGGGGCTGCTGTGGCTGCGGTAAGTCTGAGGCAGCATACCGTAACTGCGGTACGGAGTTCTGGGGTCGGGGGCTGGAGGCCTGTGTGATCAACACCTGACACCCTTGGGGCGTTCCCTCTCTCCTGCGAGGAGAGTATGGTAGATGTTTTGCCCCCTTTTTGACGCGCATGTTTTTCGGAAGACTGAGCGCGTCTACTCGGGCCATGGGATGTGCGTCCGAGCCCCAGAGGCGACGAGCACGAGCGACCGGCGGGTTGGCCCTCTCAGGCGCTTCGCCTGCAGAGCTTACGCCACTCGACGCGCCCACTCGACTCTGGTTTTATGTTCGCAGGGTGTGGCCTTCGAGTTCTCTGCTGCGGAAGCTGCAGGCCTGCTACGAGGCCCAGCGCCCACAGATGCCGGAGCGCCTGTGTAAGCACGCGGACGAGGCGCTGCGGGTCCTGATCAAGCGGAAGGCGGAGGCCCGGAGGCGCGAGCGAAAGCACGGCGCCTCGCTGGCTGCCAGGAAGCTGTGGCTGGCTCACGTGCGGAAGGGCAACAGCCTCGCCGCGGCCGCGGACACCAACGGCTACCGGGGCCGGCCCGCGGCGACGGCTCCGCCTGGCCACATGTCGAACCGCGTCGCCCTTCGGCTGGGCGTTCTGCGGAAGGCGCCCGCACGCGCCAAAGCGGCCAAGAGCGGCGCGCAGTCGCAGTGAGGGCAGCCCGGAGTGCTTTGCTTTCACGGGGGTAGTTGTTTGGGTTGGCAGCATCTTACGTGTCGGGGGGGATTGTGCACTACGTGGCATAGGTTGTGGTTATTGGGATTGAAATTGTATTCGGCTTAAGAATTGAGAGTTTATTAGCACATAGTGAGAGTTGGGAGTTTTAGTAAAAGCGTGTACGAGTGTGAGAGGACAGGTGACGCGGCCGGTGCGTTTCGTTGGTTCCCTACAGATGCATGAATCCCGTGCCGGTGCTGTCGAACCCGCTTGGGTATGGGGGTTGAGAGTACGAAGCGTTTCTTACATAGCATTTTGGACATGCTTTGGGGGTACGAGTGTATTCTAGTGACGCATGGCGCTCCGCTTGCTCCGCAGACAGGTTTCAGACTTGTTGGGGTCCACCCAATCTACCCCTACCTACCAATGTAACATATGGCTTCCTGGGGCTTCCGGGGTTTTATGGGGCTATGGGGTTCAGCGTTCAGGGGGCCTTGGAGGCGGTGGGAGTCCTGTGAGTCGTGGGAGTGGCGGCGTCAGCCCTGGGGGAGGGGGGTTCCGGGATGAAGGGAGGTCCAAAGCGGAAGAGGACATCGGGGCAGAGAAAGCCAGCCGGCAGGCAGACAGGCGGGCAACGGGCCTGGCATGCGCAGCGCAAAGGGAACGGGGAGAGCAGGGGGTGCAACATGAATGATTTGTGTAGGCGAGTGGCGGCAGGCGGGCATTGGATTGGCCTGGGGAACGGGTCGGCCGGCCGGCAGGCTAGCGTGATACGGTAGCTGTTGTGGGGCTGGCAAATCGGTGGCAAGGCAGGGGCAGGCGCACCTCACCAATCATAACCTAATTTGCCTAGTCCCGGCAATTTTGTTCCGTCCTGAACCTGATTCGAACCAGCCCACACCTTGCTCACTTCCACGGTGATGGTGGGTCCCATGGTGCCATAGCGCTTGGGTGTGTGGCCTTGCAGACAGTGAAGCCGTGCACTCCCTGGGCAGTGGCAGGGATAGTAAAGCCGACATCGCAGTGGCAAAGGAGGGGGAGGGAGAGCGGGGGGACCAGGGGGCGAGCGGGAGAGCGGGGGAGATGGCCCCAAGGTATGGGCCTCTGGGCAGCAACTCAACCAAACTGCGCGGGAACAGAGGAGCGTGCCAAAATGAAATGGCGATCCAAGCAAAGCCGGCGCCGCTGTCGTTATTGGGGCTGGGGTAGTACGGCTCAGGGTGTCAGGGCGGGACTGACTGACGCAATGTCATCCGGGCTTCAGCAGCGACCGAGCAGGCAGGTAGGGTGGAGCGGCGGGGTGCAGGCAACGACCGATAGAATGAAGCGGAGTGACACACTAGGGCTTGCACACATGCTCAGTACACGTACTGGTATATTGCACACAGTTTTCGCTAACTGCTGTTCTGAGGGACTGCAGGGCCACTGAGGTCCGGGTCTTGTAAGATTATTTATGCTGCAAGCAGCTGCAACAAATCATTATGACCGTGTGCGTGGTGTATGCACCTCAGGGAATAGGGGAAGCGCCTGGAAGCGCCGTGGGCCATGCTTCTCGCCTTCTATGCTCACAACTGGCGGCCCAAGCGCACGAGGAAACTGAGGGCAGCAGCAGGGGTTTTATGAAAGCTTTGGGGGCAAGAAAAACAAAGGCTTTTCCAGTGGGGGGAGAATGCTGCACATCAACGGATTCGAACTCTTACCAGTACAACATGGCACATTCGCGGCGAAACAATAGGATGGTCATACGGTGGGAAGGTGAAGGTCAGGACGGTGATAAACCTTCCCTTTCGGACCATGCTGATCCTCATCATCCAGTAATTTTTATAGTAGCCGACGTACGATGTGAACTTTGCCAGCTGCGTACGGCTGTGTGCTTTCTGATAAACTTGAGGTACGTCCTGGGTCTCGGCTCGCTGATGGTGCCACCACCGGCGCCCCGCCCCTCGAGTGTGGGGTGGCGGTGATGCGGCTGCGGGAGAAAAGCTCGAGTTCGCCAAACAGCAGATTACCGTGCGCTTCGAGGCGGGTGGTGGGCGCTGGGTGGGTGGCTGCATGGCTGGGGGTGTGAGGGAGGTCATGGTGGTTTGGTGGTTGAAGGGTGGTGGGTTTGTGTGTGCTAGGAGATTGGGTTGTGTGGGCGCGTAACTTGACCGTGCCTTTTGAGGTGGGCCAAATGGGCGGCTGGGGGTTGCCCGTGGACGGCGGATGTCGGTGTACGGCCAGGGATTGGGGTCCAGCAGCGCAGCAGGAGGCTATTAAGACTCCGCCATCAGGGCCACAGGCAGCAGCGTGCTTCGATGAGCCTGCAGGGCTGCCCCTGACCCCACAGCTGCCTGCGGCCAATGTCGTGCGCCGTTGGTGGCTGGGAAATATCTGGTCAAACTGACAGAAGAGGTGTCATACTGCAGTTCCAAGGCAGAATCCTGAACACCGCAAACCTAAAAAGGTTACCGTTCGAGGCGAGCAAACAGTTACCGGTAACAGTGCGGCGCGAAGGTGGGCAGTTTCTAGACAGGCCGGAGAAACCCGTCGGAGCCCACGACCCCACCGACCGACCGAGACATGCCGTACAAGCAACTTCATCACCGGGTCCGTACGTCTCGACCACATATCAAAATCCGTCCAGCCGCTTCGACATCATCGGAAAGTTCTTTTTATCATAAAAGTGCCTGAAAGATATGTTTAACCTCTGCAGACTGCAGGCCCTACCTCCCCACGGTACAGCCACCCTGGAAACGGGAAAGCCGGCAGGCCCCTTAGGCTGCCCACCACAGCAGAAAAAAAGAAAGAATATTCCACGCAAAAGCATTCCGTACAAGAGGCTGCACACAGTCTACCTGTCAACCTCGACCAACTACGACACCACACGGATGCTTGTACGGTATGCTGGATCGCGCCCCCATCCCACCACAGCACCAGTTCAATGCGCAGCAGCAGATGGTTTGAATGTCTATCCGTGTGCACGGCCCCGATCCAACACTCCATGCACCACAAGTAACATCCTAAAGAATTACAGTCCTACGCCCCAAACGATATCGTAAGTTCATAACGGGTATACGTGCCGATGATAAGAGTACAGATCCGCTCGTGCCCGCAAGACAGAACGGTGTTTTGCGGCAGTGCCGGGCGGAACACGCAAAACTACGGGGATGGAGCCCGGCTTGCTGCGGCCCCCGCTTGCTCCTCAGCCCACCGCCTCCGTTGACTACAGTACATCCCCGCACGCCCGCCGCCGTGCCGTCCAGCCACACGTTACGAACCCTCCGAACCACGGTAGCTTTCTGCGGGTACCGTAAAGCCAGTGGACCAGCCAGCCGTGAACCGCGACGTAATACGGTGGGCATTGCACCGCCTCCGTCACCGCCCCTGCTGCGACCGTACCGCATCTAACATCGCCTTGCCCGCCGGCGTCCCCGCGTCCAGCCCCGGCGGCATCAGCGTAACGCCCCACGTGCCGCCGGCGGCCTCCCGGCGCTGAGCGGCAAGCGACGACTGGGTCCACTCGCCGTGCCGGCCCGCCCACAGATGCTTCTCCGGCTCCAGCCGAGCTGCGGCAGCGTCCGCGTGGTAGGGAACGCGCTCGTAGCCTGGCGGCGTGGGGCGGGGCGGCGCGGGGCGGGGCGAATACTAACATGAGGGGCAACAACGAAATGCCATCGTATGATATTACGCCTTGGCCCCCCAAACAGAACCGTCCGTAATGGATTGCAGGTGCTTCTCAAGGTGCTGTTTGAAGGCGGGGGCAGGACCCGGAGACATCCGACAGTAGTACGTGCCTGGAGGTTCGGTAGCGGGAAGAGAGTGTGAATGTACCGCCCACAGCGGGTTGAAAAGGTTTCCACAATTCGTGGACGTTCGGGCAGGCCGAGTCACGAACCCGCCCGTCCGGCACCCACCGGGGCAGTGCCGGCGAAACCCGAGCAGCATGGCAGCAGTCCGCAGGGCAGAGCACCGCACTCGAGCTGCGACCTGGCCGGTCGTCGTCCTCGCCCAGCCTTACCTATGATGGACGGGTCCAACTGCTGCCCGGGGTCCGGCCGCAGATGGCCGTGAAGCGCCGCCGCCCCCCCCGCGCCTCCCAGGATCTGGCCGTCCGGCCCCACCAAAAACCCGTCCGAGTTGTTGCGGCGGAAGCTGCCCCCACCGCCTCCACCGCCTCCGCTGCCGCTGCCGACGGTGGCGGAGTCTCCGGCGGAGGACTTGGTCCCCCCGCGCCCCTCTGGCGGCGCTCCACGGCGGGCGGCCGCCCTCGCCGCGTGCTCCGCGCACTCCCTCTCCAGCATCACCCGCAGCCGCTCCTTGCACTCCTCCACGAACGCAAGCGCCTCGGGAGTCTGCGACGCGGTGGCGGCGCGGGCGCGGTCGGGCGACGGCAGGGACGCGTTGGACGCGTCGGGCACCAGCGGCCCCAGCTCGGCTTCCAGGGCGGCAAGCGCCAGAGCTGGCTCATCGATTTGCCAGAAGCTGAAAGCAGGCGGGGTGGCAATGCGGTAGGAGCCAGGCAGGGAAAGAAGCAGTCAGCAAAGGACGGGTTATTGGGCTAGGCATGGCATGACGCGGCGCCGATCCGGGATGGCAGGAGAGAGTGCGCGCAGTTCTCATTAGCGAGTACCCGCCAATGCCGAAACGGCGATGATGCCGCTGCCCTGGGACGGAGGCTGTGCGGCACTACGGTCCGGAGCGTCCGGAGCTTCCGGAGCTTGCGGCTTTCCTCATAAGCCGGAATAGCCCAACTGCCCGACTGAAGCGTGAAGGGCGGTTGCGTGTACTGGGCAGGCCGCTCTAGCCGCCTCTTGGCCTTTGTCCAATCAACCCGGTCCGCGGCCCGGTCCGGCCCTGCTCCCCTTCCCCTTCCCCTCAGCCTTCCCCGCAGCTCACCTCTGCGGAGGCGGCTGTTGTGGGCGCGCCTCCCCCAGCATCATGTCCTCCTCATCGCCGGACGAGCCCTCCAGCTCCAGCTGCTTCCGCTTGGCCAGCAGCGAGCCGCAGCCCCCCGCTGAGCACGGCCGGGAGCTGTGGATGCGCCGGGCGGGCAGGGGAGTCCCCGACGTCAGCGCCTCAGGACCACCCAGTCCGGACCCCTGGCCCACGGTGACGGCAGCGGCCCTCCCCGCGCCGCCCTCCACGTCGCCCTCCACCTCCATGTCTGACACCAGCCCTGCGCCGCCGGAGCCGCTGCCACGTTGCGGCGGCGGACTGCGGCCCGGCGGCCACATGGGCAGCGGCGCGGCTCGGCGCGAGACGGAGGGAGAAGAGCGGGGAGCCACCGCAGGGGGCTTGGCCGAGGCCTCGTCGTCGCCGTCGCCGGGAGAAGCGGATCTGCGGTGGCGGTGGCTCCGCTGCCACCCGGGGCCGATTGAGGCGGGGAGCCGTGTTGTCTTCGTGGCAGTGGCAGTGGCAGCGTCGGCCTGGGAGGCGATGCCCGTCGCTGCGGGGCACCAGGCGGCGGCAAGGTGCAGCGGTGCAGCGGCGCAGGGTTGCGTAGCGGGTGAAGAACAGCAGGGCGGCGCAGCGGAGGCGACAGGTAAGACGCGATGCGCGGAAAGGGAATGACGCACGAGAGAGAGAGAGAGAGAGAGAGAGAGAGAGAGAGAGAGAGAGAGAGAGAGAGACTTTGGGAAGGGTACCGGTGGATAGGGCTGTCATTGGAGGCACCTGTGGCACGCAAGGCTCAACGAGAGCGAGGCCACCGCAGGAGGCAGGACGGCCCCACGACCTCAGTCGCGACCCATGGAACTGCTGACTCCTTGACGCAGCCAGCGACCGTGCACACGCGGGCTACCGTACCCCTCAAGCCAGTCTACGATGCAGTCCACGACTGAAACCGCCACCAGGTCACCACTCGTGAAGTAGTGATACAACAAGGAGGACGCGCCCGTCCGGTGCCCGGCCTCTGCCCCGAGAGCAGCCGCCCGCTTCCCTAAACCGGGAAGGCCCCAGGCCCAGGCCTCGTTCTTTTCACCCCAATGGCACCCAAACCACCTCACCCGCCATCTGCGCCTCCATGTGCATCATCGCGAAGTACTCGTGCGCCATGACCTCCTCCGCACTGGCCCTCCGCACCGGGTCGAACTGAAGCAGCCGGGCCAGCAGGTCCACAGCCACCTCGCCGGCCTGGCCGAAGCGACGGTACAGCGTGGGGGCCCTGGGGAGGCAGGCGGACCGGGGCGACGGGCACAGCCAACCAGGGAGGGGGGCGCGCAGCGCGGCGTGAGCTCACGGCGCGCATGTGTAGGCAGCCATGAGCCGGGTATGGCGCACGCCTTGCAACGAGGTGCCTGGAAGCGGACTTCGGCGGTAGGTGAAGCGGTTCACTAGAGCTCGGGCAAAGTGGGCGTGCAGGACACCCGCTCACGAAGGTTCCACGTTCAGGTTGCGCTCGATAACGTGCAGCGATTTGCGCATCGACGTTTTTTGAGCGCGGAGTCTGTCACCTTTCCTTTTGGCAACGCCTCTTTTGACTTTTGACTGGGGCCGAATCCCACAAGACGTCGGACCAAGCCCACGTCGGCCCGATCCCCCACGGCACGCGCCCCCCCCACCCACCCCACCTGCCGGGAACGTGGAAGAGGTAGCGGCGCCACGCCTCGCTGCGCACCGCCTCTATGCAGGCCCAGGCGGGGGTGCCAATGACCGAGAACAGCGCCGACAGCTCCGCAAAGGCGGACGCACTGCCTCCGGGCTCCGTGACGCCGTAGCGCTGACCCGCGTGCGGCGTCAGCGGCTTGCCGGTGATGGCGAACACGGGGGCCACCTGGGCGGAGCGCGGCGGGCGAGGGGGAACGGGGGGGTCAGGGAGTGATATGCTCCTATATAAAACAATGAGTCACTGCGGACGTTGTTGATCAAGCTGCTCCGGCCGCTGAACCTCCGAAACTGTTAAATGTAACCTTCTCCCACCTCTGCTCTGCTGCTACCTTAGTCGGTCGATGCTTGGCGGGATGGCGGCCCGCAGCGCCGTCCCGGCTGAAGACGGTCACCTACGCGACCGTGAGTTCGGGTACCGATGGACACGCCCTTACCAGGCCGTTGCAGCACCCTTACTTCGCTCTCGCCCACTCCCTGTCTTCTCCTGGGTGCGGGCTTCCTCGGGTCCTGGGTGCAGGCGAGTTTCCTCGGGTCGTGACCCAATGGACGCTAATAATGTCTCCGGATCCGCGTTTCCAACCCAACACCCCGCCCCCCTGCCCCTGCCCCGGTCCCTCCAAACCCCCTGCCCCAATCACCACCTCCCACCTGCAGGTGCGGTGTGGACGCCTTGCCCAGGTACGCCGCCCGCTGCAGCAGCTCCCCGAACACGCAGCCAGCAGACCACATGTCAATGGCGCTGCTGTAGCCGCCACGTGACATGACAACCTCCGGCGCGCGGTAGCAGGGCGTGCACACGAGCGACGTCAGCGGGGGCTGGTAGCCCCCGTCGGGCGCCGGAACCGCCACCAGCCCGCCGCCATCGCCGCCGGGCCCCGCAGAGGCGCTGCAGCCCGATCGCGGCGGCCGGCGGCCCGAGCAGCAGCGCTCCGCACCGCCGCCGCCGTCGCTGCGACGGCTGGCCCTGGCGGAGTCAAGGCGCCTTGCAGTGGCGGAGGCGGGGACGGGGTCCGGGTCGTCCCCCTCCTCCAGGTCCATTCCGTCAAAGCTGCCCAGAGGCGGCGGCGGCGGCGATGGGTCTGGCTCCGCGATGTCCCTGCGGGAGGGCGGTGGAGGGGAGCGTGGGGGACGAGGGGGACGAGGGGGACGAGGGGGACGAGGGGGACGAGGGACGGGAGGGCGGGGCGTTGTCACAGGGTTCCGCAGGCGCGCATACGGTGTGCTCGCCTAAGCATGACGCGGTGGGGGTGCAAAGGCACGTCCGGGTTCCGGTTCTCAGTATCAGCTGCGCATGCCATCAACACCATGTAGACCGCAGTGTGGCAATGCATGGCATGTGTCCGCACGCCCAGATCATCATAAGTTCTGTCCCATCCACTGAACCCCTCTGAGGCGCATCTCTCACGACTGCGACGCAACAATGGAGCGCCAATGGCGACGCCGACTTACCGCCCTTCGCCGCCATTCCGTTGCCTCGCTAACCCGGGGCCACCGTTGCTTGTGTCGCCAGCATCCTTCGCGGAGCGGGCCGACCCAAAATCGGCCACCTGCAGGGCCGCGCACGCAGGACAGCAAGGGCTGAAGCGGCCGCCAAGGGTTCAGCTCATCGACGAAGCAGTGTCAGCGGCGAAGCGCAGAACAGTCCCCTGACACGGCCCCAAACGGGGCCCACTAGCGGATATCGGACCAGTAGGCCCCCGTACCCCAGCCCCAGCCCCCCCTACCTTGAGCACCCGCCTCCCCTCGTGCAGTGTGAGCAGCAGGTTGCCCGTCTTGATGTCCCGGTGCCACACGTTCAAGCCGTGGAGGTACCTGGCGGGTGGGCGGACAGGGCGTATTGCCGGACAGCGCGAGGCGAGAAACCCACCGCGTCGTTGGGCAATAACCACTGCGTGCATGGGGCACACGGCGCGGCGCCCACCAATGCCGCGACATGCATGCATGCTTGGGCCAAGACACCGGTACACAGTACACCGTACACAGTACGCAGCGAAGTCGACACGCGCTTCCAAGGGGACGCATCTGCTGGGCCACGACCTTCACTTGACCACGCACGTGCGCCAGCCCCGAGAATTGCACCCCGCTAACATAAGCTAGCCCGAGCTACGGCATACAAGCCGTCACCTACCCGGTTCCCGTAGGAGCAGACTTGAGTCGACACGGACCGGACTCGCCAGTAACACACGCCGGCGCTCCGGGCTCGCTTGCCAACGAAACCCGCCGGCCTGCCTCCCTTATCCCATTCAGCGCAGAGCGCAGAGACCCAGCCCGACGCCCCCATCCCCGCAACGCTTCTCGACTTCCCGCGCCGCTCTCCATCGCACTCACGCCCAGCCAGCCAGCCAGCCAGCCAGCCAGCCAGCTTGCCTCTGCGACCTGTGTTTCTCTGCCCCCCCACCTGAGTGCGCTCAGCAGCTGCCACATGAGGCTCCGCACCTCGTGCTCCGGCAGCTGGCCGCGCATGTTGAACATGTCACCCTGGGGCGGAACGGAGCGGAGAGCGGAGAGCGGCGGAAAGGTGGAGCGGTGGGGCGGGCGCAGGTAAGGCTCGGGCAAGAGCCGTGCTCGCTCACGCCTGGCGGACAACAGTGCAGGCGAGGGCGCGAAGCCCCCCTCCCTGCCAAGTGCCAGCGAGCTGCAGGGGGTGCATGAGCCCCACTTGCGGACCGGGCGACCGCGTGGGGCACTATCTCATCGTATCGCTGCGCGGTTTGCTCCCACGCGGTCCTGGTGGCCCCGGGCGCTGACGTCCCCTCACCTGGTCGCAGTACTCCATGGCCATGTAGCAGTCGTAGCTAGTGGGTACCAGGCGCCCGCCCCGGAACACGTACTTGCCTGGGAGCAGGGCAGGGCGGGGCGGGAGGGGAGGGAGCTTTATTAACAACTCATTCGACCTGCACATGCGGTCTGGACGCAAGCCGCAAGTAGGGACATCGCCCTTTAGGCTAAGCCTGGTTTCGCCCGGCATGTCATTTACCATGCGCGCCCAGCGGCGGCGGCGGGTAACGTGCGTTCCGTCTGGCTAATGGGTCCTGGGCGCCAGTGAGTGCGGAGCTTACCCGTGGGTGAGGGCTTCAGGAAGACGTCTCTCAGGCGGATGATGTTGGGGTGCTGCAGAAGCGGGCGGCAGTCAGGTGAGGGGAGGCGAAGAGGCACCGCAGCCAGACACCCATTGAGTGCGGCTTGGGCAGGGGTGGACATCAATGATGCCCAGGGCGCTGGAGCCCCCAAGTCCAACACATGCAGCGCGCCCACGATCCGCGGTAGTGAGCGGAGCAGGATCCATGTCAACCGGTCTCCTCCCCAACACACCGTGATGGCTTCGTCCCGGCCGGATACGCGAACACATTCAAAAAAGCCGTACGTCAGCCCACTACCGGTACCAAAATGGCGAGAATGCACCAGATGAAAACACAGAAGGCCTCCTAAGCGCCCCCGTGGTGAAGGGCGTCATGCGACTGGGCCGCGCAGCGGTTCCCAGTTCGACATCCCCCCCCCTGCGTACCTCCAGTCGCCGCATAATGCAGACCTCCCGAAGCACACGTTTTGCGTTGTCGGGGCTTGCGAAGACATCGCCCACTCGCTTCAGCGCCACCTGCAAACATGCCCGTGGGCAACGGGCGGGTTGGCGACGCGGCAGAGCACAAGGACAGTTCGTTGTAAGGCAGCTGTTGACACGCAGGTGGCGGATGCGGGGAGTGCACAATAGCGGCGCAATTGAGCCCCCCCCGAGGCATTTCAAAATATATGTGTTGCTGGTGTCGGGCGCCTTGGTACATGCCGCGTGGGTAACTAGGCTTCCTTCCACAGCCCTCCACGTCATGCCACACAACGCTGCCAATATCGACGGCATAGGCGTGCTTTCCCGCTCGCCGAATAACACCAGGCTTAAGTCTTTAAGGCCTGGGCCATATATCAAATGATTTAACTCCGTTACTGCACTCTGACGGCAGTCTTGGAATAACCTTCGCGAAGCCGTGCCGTCACGTAGCACGGTTGCGGCAAATTAATATGAATTAAGGATGAAAAAAATCAAATGCAAACATTTACCCATTACGCAACGATACAGACCCGCAGACCAAAAGGTTCAACCCAAAGCCCTAAAGACGACGGTTGGAGTGCATGCCCAGTTGCCCACACCAAGTCGACCGCACCTTGTCGCCCTCGAGGCGGTCACAGGCGAGGCAAACTGCTGAGAATGACCCTGTGCCAAGAACCTTCGTCAACTCATACCTCGTGCCAACCTGCAATTCGCCCCGTGAGGTTCCGACGTCATCTGGCCGCCCAGCACCAAAACGAGGAGCAGCGTAACCTTTACCTGCCATGTATCCCGGTCCACATAGTAGACACCAGGCTCGTGCTGGCTTGCGACAATTCTGGCAATTTCGCTGGGCATCTCTCAAAAGCTGCCCGTCTTGCAGCGACATAAACGTTCTGGCCAGTAAACATCAGCAATAGGCGCAACCACAGACTTAAATGCCTCGCTGGATACAGGTTTGGCCTTGCGTGATAGCAAGGCTGCCAAACCTTCTCCCGTTCTCCGTGGCAGGTGCTGCCGTACTCATGGAGCCGGAATCAGGCCACGTTTCTGCCCGCTGTGTATTCACATGATGATATTTTTACTGAGACGGATATGACGGGCCGGCTAAAAGTGGACCGTGGGAACTAAATAGCAGAAACGGTGCGGCCAGAAATATCGACAGACTACAGTCGGAGGTCAAATTAACACTCTACTGTTATGCAATCTAGGCCGCAACAAATCTGAGGAGGGCTACAGGCGGCTACGCCCGGGAACCCCATCGGCGGGCATGCGGCAGAACGTGGCACTGTGCCCGGTGACTTCCCAGTAAACGTATCTTCCATCCAGAGCTGTAGTCTCCGTGTTTGGAGCTGCCTGTGTGTGCCGGCAGGAAGGCCGCGTGGGCAGGTAAGGGGCGAAGAGGGGGGGCGGGCGGTTCGACTTGCTCCGTGGTTGATCGGCAAGGTTTACGTAGAACCTGAGCCTGCAAGGCACTGCATGGAGCCCCTGATCCACGGGGCGTAATTTCCCGCCTGAACACGGCCTCCCCGAGATGCATGACACCCTCTTGGAACGTGACGGCATCCGTGCCACTTTCCCCATGTGCCGCAGCCCTCCTGGAGTCGCCATGGCATCCACCGGCTGGGTCTCTTTCGATGATGACAACGGTGCATCTGGGTTTGCGTTCGGGGCCCCGACTGCTCCAGCACCTGCCGCTGTCGGTGTAGCCCCAGCCAGCGCCCCTACCGGCTGGGCGCAGCAATTCGCTGCGGCTGGCCCCGCACCGACATTTCCCGCCCAATACCCAGTTCCCGCACCGCTGGCAGGTGCGGTACCAGGTTCATCACCTCCGGCGCCAGCCGCGGCAGCTGCGCCTGGAGCAGGCGCGGCCAGCTTGACGCCGGCGGCGCGAGAGCACCTAACCACCCCCGCTGCGTCGCCACCAGCGCCGGCTCCGGCGGCACAGTCGTCCGTGTTCCCCTCCTTCGCCGCCCTGTATGGCGTCGGCAACGCGCCCGCAGCCGCAGCGGCCGGCCCTTATGGCCCTGCCCCTCCCAGCACCTCCGCCCCTTGCCACGTCAGCACGAGTGCGCCCGTCGCCGCCTTGCCCATGGATCCTGCAGCTGCGGGAAGCGCCATTCAGCGGCTGCCCAGGCCGCCCACATCGGCGGCCCGTGGGTTGGTGCCGCCCCCTGCAGCAGCAGCAGCCGGCGCCGCCAACCCATTCAGCTCCCAGGCTGTGCCGCCCGCGCCGAGCGGCCTCAGGCCTCCTGGCGCCAGCAGCAACCCCTTTGCCGCCAGCGCCAATCCAATGGGTGCAACAGCGGCGGCTCGCAGCCTGGACCCCTTCGCGGACCTGTCCGTGCGCCCCGCCCTCCCCAGGCCGCCGCCCATGGGCTCATCCAGGAGCCCCACCACCACCTCCTTCGCCTCCGCAGCCTCCACGGCGGCAGCGGCGGCGGCAGCGGCGTCGGTGGGGCCATCCCCGGCAGGGGTGCTGGGCCTAGGGGCGGACCCGGGTGGGGTCCTGGCCGCAGGTCTGCCGGCAGCCCAAGCGGTGGCTGCTGGGTTGGCCGGCGCATTGCAGGCAGGGTCGGTGTCGGGTGGAGCAAGCCGGGGGCTGATGCGGCCGCCCACGTCAGCTTCGACCTCGGGCTCGGCAGCGCAGGCGGCGTCGGCGCCCGCAGCCACGGCGCCGGTCGCCGCGCCGGCTCCGCCGTCCGCGTTCCCCACCTTCGCGGCGCTTTACCAGCAGCACCATCCGTCGGCACAGCAGCCGCAGTTTCTGGACGCCGCCGCCCCAACGCCGGCGGCGGCCGCTGCTGGGCCCGGGGCGCCGCCTGTTGCGGCATCCACGCCCCATGGATGTGGCTCCGCCACATGGCAGGGGTCAGGGCCGCTGTCGGGGCCGGATCAAGGCGTCATCGAAACCACCACCTTTGACGCTTTCCTCCCAGTTGCCAAATCGCCACCCACTCCGCCGCAAGGCCAGCCCGACGTGCTGGCAGCAGCGCCGCCACCGCCGCCCTACGCCGTCGCCGTCAACCTGCCCGACGCCGCCGCGCCGTCGGTGCTCGACGGCGGCGTCGCCGGCTTGCCCCAAGGACTGCTGCCGCCGCCGCCGTACATGGAGGCACTGAACATGCCGGACGCGCAGCCGCCGCTGCCGCCGCCCTCGTACGACGAGGCCGTGGCCCTGCCGGCCGCGGAACACGCGCTTGCCCGCTCCGCCAGGCCGCTCCCCCGCTCTGACTCGACGCGCCAGCCGGATCGGACTGCCTTCGATGACGACGTGTTTGGACTGCACGCGGCAGCCCGCGCGGGCCCGGCGCCTCCGGCTCCGCCCGCGCCGGCCAAGGGGCCGGCGGCAGCGGCGCCGCCGCTGCCGGATCAGATCTGCGTGGAGGTACGTCTGCCCCCTCTGAAGCCCAAGGGGGCAACCTGGCCCAAGCGCCTGGTCGCGGGCATGGGCCTGCTGTTTGCGGCGCCCGGCGGTGACGGCGTGGCGGCGCTGCAGTGGTGGCTGCACGCGGGAGGGGGAGAGGTCGGCCAGGGCGCGGCGCAAGGTCACGCGCCGGGGCAGGGGCAACCGGCCGGGCCGCACTTTGCGCTGCCGCCCGGCGCGGGTGCGGGTGCGGCTCAGGCGGCGGCGGGGCGCAGCGCGGAGGACGCGGACTCGGCGCCGGCGGCTTCGGTGGTGCTGCCGCCGCCCGTGTCGGACCTGTCGGCGACCTGCTGCATGCTGCTGGATGACGTCAGCGGCAGCCTGTGGACAGGTGGGCGCCGGGGCGGCAAGGGCCGGGGGGTAAAAAGAAGATACCGCAGCGAAGAGACGGGGGAGGGGTAGTGGGGTTCTTGGGTATAGGGGTGCCGCTGTGCCCCTGGCAGGCTGGACATTGGCACCGTGCGGTGATGGTCCGACTCTTAGTGGGTTAGTGGCGGCGGGCTGAAGGGAGGGACGTGCGGGAGCTCCAACAAGCCCTGGTTCGGGGTAATGTAGGAGACGGCAACGAGGCCAAAACGGGTGAAAGGAGAGCGGGGCGGCGGAGAGGGGGCTTGGCGGTGACTCGGCGGAGACTCGGCGCCCTCGCGTGAGGGTGGTACCCGTAGGCCTTTGCTGCCCAAGGCAGTGCGGTGTGCAGATGAGCACCGGCACAGGAACACAGCCGTCCGCCCCGGCATGGCATTGCATTGCATGACATGACATGACATGACACGTCATATGCCGCGCATCCCAGTCGCCTCCCTGACCTCGTGGGGGCCATTGGCCCGCCCCGCCGCCGGCTCCGGCCCCGGCTCCCGCCTCTGCAGGCCACAAGGACGGTCGGGTGGTGCGGTGGATCGTGGAGCCGGGGAGGACAGCCGCCTACGAGCACCACTGGAGGGTGGGTGGCGCAGGGGCGGGGGCGGGATGGCAGCCGCGGACAGGGGAGTGAGCCGGTCATATGGGCCAGGAGCTGAGGCGCGTACAGAGCCAGCCCCGTGGGTCCGCACACGGCTGGCGGGGCGGAAGGCACTGCGAGCGTCAGGATCCCATTATAATTATTGCATGCCCCCATCACTGCCTGCCTGCCTGCCTGCCTGCCGTACATTCAACACGGCGTGTATCCTGTCCTCCCCTGGAGCCCTCCCAGTACCCATGCGCCCACTGATCACAGCCGCCCGGACCGGGCCCACTCCGATGTCCACGTCCTAGGTCCTGTCCCCATGCCCTGTCGCGCAGTTTCGACAGGAAGTCTCGATCCCATCAGCCCCTGCTTGCTCCCTGCCCGTCCTCTCTCCCTTCCCCCTACCCCCCCCCCGCCGCCTCCTCAGGCGCACGTTCGCGGCAAGATCACGTACATGACCCTCAGCCCCTGGGGCGACCTGTGGACCGCCTCCTCGGCAGGAAGCATCCGCGCCTGGCAGTACCAGACGGGAATGCCGGGTGGGTGCGGGTGGGCGGGTGGGCGGGGGGTAAGCCGGGTGGGTGCGGGTGCGGGGGGCCGGCGGGGCGGGGGGTTAACCAAGACGAACCGCAGTGCGGGTGGATGAGGGAGGGAATGGGTCGATGGGGCGATGGAGCTGCTCCGTCACCCGACGGGCGTTTCGTGGGGAAGCCAGCAGGTGGAGAGATGTGGAGAGATGAGAGACGACCGTTTGCGGCTGCCTTTGCGCACGGAGCATCGCCTTTTTTGTGCTCGTCTCCGGGTTCCAGCAAGCAACTGGTGCAGCTTGCGGCTTCCTGGGCGAGACTAGATGCGGGAAGCAGCGGCTACGTGCTGGGACAGGCGGGCGCACGAATCGCCTGCCTCATGCGACATCTCCGTGGCTCCGAGCGGGACCCAAATGGCTTCCGAAACGGCCTTCCCGCAACACACACACACGCGCGCGCGCTTGACCCCCTCCCTCACCTGTGCCGGCCCCCGCCTCCCTCGAACCCGTCTCTGCTGCCCGCAGCCTCCCGCCCGCCCGTCAAGCTGTTCGAGTGCCGGCGCTGCCGGGTCACGATGGGCCCCGTGGCTCGCCCCTCTGCGCAGCGCGCGCACAGCAAGGCGCGGCTGCTGTGTCTGGGCCCCAGCGGCCGGGTGGTGTGGTCGGCGGGGCGCACCGGCATGGCGCTGTGGGGCGCCTACGATGGCGACTTTCTGGGCACGATCACGCCGGGGCTGACCCCGGGGCAGGAGGCCCGTGCCGGGGGCGCCGCCGCTGGGGCCACTGGCGCTGCTTACGCTGGCGACACGGGCGCGATGGTGGGCTCGCAGGGCCAGCAGCAGCAGCAGCAGCTGGAGATCAACCCACAGACGGTGAGACGCCGGGGCGGGGGAGTGGCAGGGGCAAGGCACAAGGCCGCCCTTGCAGTCCACGCGCCGAAACCTGCCGTCACACCTCCATTGTCCCGCCAAAACATGTCACTGCCGCCGCCGCTTACCTTCCATCTCACCCTGGAACACCCTCGCCCTGGACCCCCCCCCCACGTCCGCGGGGCCTCCTGCTTCATTCTTGCAAATTCACTCTTCAAAACCCCCCGGCCTATACGTGGATAACCCCCCGCCCTGATATCAGGTAATCCTCAGGTAAAATCCCAGGTAACTGCGTTGCGTCTCCTCGTCCCGGGCCGTTTTAATTACCCCCCCCCCCCTGGCTCCTGCTTGTTCAGGGTCTGGACGCGTCCGTCATCAGTCGGGCCTTCACCTCCCGTCAGCCGCTGGATCCCAGTGAGGAGGCGGATGGGGGCGACCGGGACCCGGACCTGGGGCTGCAGGTCATGAAGGGGCTGGCGGGGGCGGCCAAGCTGGCGGTGCGGCTGGGCAAGAAGATACGGCAGAACATCGTGGTGCGAGAGGGGCGGGGCGGGGGAGGGGAGGGGAGGGAGGGGAGGGGAGGGGAGGCCGAGGAAGGGAACACGGGGGGGGCGGGGCCGGGCAGGGCCGGGCGCCAGGAGGGGGGCAGGTAGGGGGCTCGTTGTGGCGCCAGCGGCTGCCTGCCGCTCGCAGCCTCGGTGGAGCGACTCCGACCAGAAGGTGGTGGTGGTGGTGGTGGTGGTGGTGATGGTGGTGGGCTTCGGTTTGTTCGCTCCGTCCCGCCATTTCGGGGCTGCATTCACCCGCCGTCGTCGTCGTCTTCACAATGCATGCACCGACCTGGAAGCACTTGTGCGCGCAAACCCCCGTGTGCGCACACACCGTCATGTCGTTGCTCCCCATGAGCCCGCTCGCGCGGGTTATCACTACCCATCCTGCTCACTGATCCCCTCCACGTGTTGTTCCTCGCCCGCTCCACGAAACCCCCCGAATCTCCACGCCCGCCCGCCCGCCCGCCCGCTCCACGAATTCTTCTGTTACGTTACCGTTCACGGGCTCCGGCCTATAAGTAGATAACCCCCTCTCTCTTACCTCCCAACCTGCGCTACCCACGGTCGAACACGGTCACCGCCGCCCCAGGAGTCCACTGGTGTGGGTGCCGCCAGCGAGGCGGGGGCCGCCAGTGAGATGTACGGCGTCAGTCCCGGCTCGCGGGGCAAGGAGGTGGCGCTGCTGGCGGGGCTGGACTCGAGCGTGTATGTGGCCTACCAGCGGGGGTGGCTGGACAAGTACACGGAGTGGGGCAAGTGAGCGGAGTGTGGCCAAGGGCGAAGGGCGAAGGGCGAAGGGTGACTGGGGGGGGGCCGGGTGGGCGCGAGGGAGATGCCTGGGCCCTGTGGCCGCCTTGGGGTGGGGGTCCACGAGGGGGCTAGGCGGGAGGTGCGCGGCCAGGACAGCAGCTTGGGGACTACTGTGTGGCGGCTGCCGTCGGGCCGCGGCGTCGCCCGTCTCGTGCCTGGGACTGGAGCTGCCACCTCCCCCCCCCCACACACACACTCACTCACGCACATGTGACCTTGGGCTGGACCCTCTTGCTCGAACCCCGATTTGGCGTAGCGCCTCTCACCCTCCGTTCTCCTCGCCGACCCCCTCTCGCGGATGAACACCGCTACCCCCCCTCCAGCTTCTGCCTCTTTGGACTGGTTTACTCTCTGCCCTCCCAACCCCGTCTCCCGCGCGGATCCCTCCCTCCCTCCCTCCCTCCCTCCCTCCCTCCCTCCACACCCCTCTCTCTGTTTCAGGCTGCTGTGGAGCCGCGACTACGGCCGCCACGTGGAGCTGCGCAGCGCCGCGCTGGTGGGCGCATCGCTGTGGCTGGGCTGCGGTGACGGCGCCATCCGCACCGCCTCGGCGGCGTCGGGTGAGCTGGGCGGGGCCTGGAAGGCCGCCGACTTCTCGGTGGTGGCGCTGGCGCATGACGCGGGGCCCTCGGGGCGGGGCAGCGGCCTGGTGTACAGCCTGTCGGAGAACGGCAGCGTGAGGGGCTGGCCGGCGGTGCCGCCCGCGGAGGCGCAGCGCCTGGCGTGGAGGGTGAGCAGGGGCTGGGCGCGCACTCGTGTTGTGTGTTGTGTATGTGTGTGTTGGGAGGGGGGTGGGCGCTGGGCGGGGATAGAGGGGGCAGCAGGGGAGGAGAGGGGCGGGGGCGGACAAGAGTGAAAGGTGCTGGGCGTGCGTTTGGAAAGCGCGCTGGGTGCTTCGAGGATACGAGGATGGATGGTGTGGGGCTGGGTGCGGCGGTGGGGCCAAGTAGGATGCGAGAGTTACAATGAGGAACCACTAGGGTCCTGCGCTGGCGCATTAGTGGGTGGGGCGGTGGGGCCACAAGTGCAGGGGTTCGTGCTCGCGCGTATACGTAGGACCCGACCCTCCCAACAACACCTGCTGCTTGCGCGCCGATGCCCCCGCATCTTACCCTTTCATAAACCCTCTCCCTCTCTTCCTCTTCCTCTCCTTCTCTCTTCCTCTGTCACGCGCAGAACGGTCTGCTGCCCAGTCTGCGGCCCCACAAGCTGACGGTGCTGGCGGCCACCTGGAACGTCAATGAGACCCGCCCGGCGCCCGCCTCGCTGCACAGGTGGCTGCAGCCCGCCGCGGCGGCGGACATCGTGTCGATCGCGCTCCAGGTGCGGCGTGACAGTGCTCAACTGATTGGGGGTCTGGGGGCCGGGCTGCCTTGCGCGACAAACCGATCAGCTGCGCATGCGTCTCACGTGGTTGCGGTCATTCAGGAGTGTGTTCGGCTCATGAACTCATTTGGGAGTTTGTGAGCCGCACACGGATTGGGGAATGCGTGTGCGCGCGAGGTTTGAGTGGGGGGCAGCCGATTGGCGCCACATGGAGCGGCGCGAGGCACTGCCGGTGGCCCTTCCCCCCCCCTTATTCCGAGACGAGACGGCCTTCTTCTGTTACTTTTACCGTTCACGGGCTCCGGCCTATACCCCCGTGGATAACCCCCGTGTTTCTCTCTCACTGCTTGTGGCCCCTAGGAGGTGGAAATGGGCACCAGCAGTGTGGCCTGGGACGCCGCCGTCACGCTGCTGTCCAAGAGCATGCTGGTGAGCGTGCCATGGGGCATGGGGGGCTGGGGGCTAATGGCGCGCGGGGCTGATCGCCGGTGGACATGCTGCGTTGTGCAGCGTTGCGCTGTGCTGCGTTGCGGCTATGTGGCGCGATGCTGGCCGTTTCTTCGATGGTTGGTACCCCGTCGATGTCAACGGAATGGTTGGGGCTTGGGGGGCCGCTTCTCCTACCGGTATGTCCCCCCCCAGCAGCCTCTCGCCCTCTTTCCTGGCCACACTGCGCATCCGCCCGGCCTCGCTGTGCCTTTGTCCCTGTGCCACCTTTCCGCTCCACCTCCCATGCGCGCCCGCCCTCCGTCCGAGACGGCCTTCTTCTGTCACTTTACCGTCCACGGGCTCCGGCCTATACATGGATAACCCTCCGTCCCGCCTGCCCTTCCCGTCCTCCCGCCTGCCGCCGCCACGCTGCCCTCCCAGGAGCGCGGCAACCAGAACGCGCAGTGGTGGTCCACGGAGCTGTCCTCCGCGCTGGCTGCCACGGGCGGCTCCTGGGAGCGTGTGGCGCTGCGGCAGATGTCGGGGCTGGTGATTGTGGTGTTCTGCCGGAGGGAGCTGGCGCAGCACGTGGGCGAGGTGGCCACCGCCAACGTGGCGTGCGGCGTCATGGGCGTGGGCGGGAACAAGGGCGCGGTGGCGGTGTCGATGTCGGTGTTCAGGTGCGGGGGAGCGAGGCGCGAGGCGGGAGGGACGAAGGGTCGGGTGAGGGGGCCGAGAGGCGGTGGGTTGTGTCTTGTGTGGGGGGATGAAGGCGGGGGGGGATGGGAAGACCATGAAAGGGCAGGCAGAGGCGAGGCGATGGGCGGAGGGAATGAGGGAGGGACTGAGCTGCCGAACCCGCTCAAGCATACCGCATGCACAAACAACTTGGCTGCAGTTGCGCCATTGTAGGTCAATGCATCAGAATGAGTACAGTTACGTACAAGGCGGCTGCTTGCGGTACGCCCATAAGCTTGCATTGGCATATGGCGACATGGGAAGCAGCCGAGGTAGCTAATGCGTGTGTATGTTGCCTGACGGGTGTGGACAGTGAAGCTGTACAGGCGTCCTGCCACACGCAGGTTGTTTAAGGTGTCTCCGATTTCCGTCCCATCGCTAACGCCGTCTCCGTCCCTTTGCTGCGGTATCACTTCTTCTAACCCCTCTTTTGACCCGGACGCGCCCGCCCGTGACGATCATGAACCTTCGCACTCCTTTTTTTGCCCGCTCCTGATCTGATCCCCGCCGCCTGCCACCAGCCCACCACCTGGCCCTCTCGCCGCCCTGACGCTCCATGCCGCGCCCTTCCCTGCGCTGTCTGGCCGCAGGCGCCGCGTCATGTTCGTGTGCTCCCACTTCGCGGCCCACCAGGAGCGAGTGGAGGAGCGCAACGAGAACTACAACAAGATCGTGCGCATGCTGCACTTCGACAACACCAGCAAGGCGGCGGCGCAGCAGCAGCTCCAGCTACAACAACAGCAGCAGCAGGCAGGGGAGGGGCCGGGTGCGGGCGACTCGGATGCGGACGCCTTGGGGACTCCCGCCAGCCGCGGCGCCGCTGCAGCAGGCGCGAGCACCGCTGAGACCCAGGACGACGGCCACGGACCGGGCCTGTCGGACGCGGCGCTGCTGGTGTGGGCGGGCGATTTCAACTACCGGCTCAACGGGAGCTACGAGGAGGTGTGTGAGCTGTCATGCACGGGCGCGCTGGGCAAGCTCTTCAGGCTGGACCAGTGCCGCCTGGAGATGGACAAGGGCAACGTGTTCCGCGGCCTGCGCGAGCCGCTGCCGCTCGGCCACCCCGTGTTCGTACCGACGTACAAGTACGACAAGAACGAGTCGCACAAGTGGATCCCACCCGCCGAGCCCGGCGGCCCCGCCCGGCTGCAGTTGCCGTTCGACTCCAGCGAGAAGCAGCGCGTGCCAGCCTGGACGGATCGGGTCTTCTACCGCGGCTCGCGGCCGGGGAGCCTTGGTGCGTCGGGCTGGGCTGGGTGGAAGGGCAGTGGGTGGGTTGGGCGGCGGAGCAGGGTTGTGGACGTGTGATGCTCCTGGGGGAGGGGGATGCTGTGTGTCGTTAGAGTGCATACGGCGCGGGCAAGCGCGGCGGACCGCACACGCGGAACAACACGTGCTGCTGATAAAGCCATCCTGATCAATGACCTGAAATTTTAGCCCGGAAAGCAGCCGCAGTGGCGTCGTCGCCAGGCGAGCGCCGTGGCATTGTCATGCACGTATGCACAGGGCTCGGAAGCCCATCGACAGGCGGTCATGCCATATTGGGATGTGGCGCGTAATGTCCCAGCGTGACTCGGCCTTGCAAACACCAATGAACCGTTTTACGGTGGACCCAAAATGAGATCACCGGTGCATGCCCCATGTGACGCTGCAGCAGCCGAAGCCCAAACCGCAAACGGCGGGGGACGCCAGCCGGAACAGCCGCGCTACGGTGCATTCGTTCCCTTCCTACTATACGACGCTTATGCGTCCGAACACCAGTTGTGGTCTTTTGCACCACTAGGCCTATAGGAGGCACCACCGGGCCAATACCTCTTTGGCCGCCCTCAGCTCGGCGGGCGAGCCGGTGACTGTAATTGGTGTGGCCCGTGTGGCAGAAATCAGCGTGGGCCGCACAGCTGCCTCTGCCAACTTGCTCGCCGGTGTGCGCGGGACCTCGGGATGTGCACCGCAGATGTGGCCGCGGAGGAGGTGTCTGTCATCATGGGCCGACCCGCAGACTACAACTGCGTGCTGGAGGTGACCGACTCGGACCACAAGCCCGTGTTCGCGCTGCTGCAGGTGCAGCTGCCAGGTTATGAGCAGGTGGGTGGGTGGGCGGGTGTGGGTGTGTTTCTGTGCGACGCAGCGACAGGCTGCGCACACAGCGAGCAACCGGGCTGAGGGCGCCACGCGGGGGGGGAATGTTAGAACTGCTGCTACGGTACCTCTCCACGTACTCTGCCCTGGGCACTGAATGCCCCGCTCCTGGCCCTTGCATCGGCTATGCCGTCGTTGGTTGGCGTTGCCTGCAGGAGCAAAAACGGCGGCACAGCCTCGCATCTGCGTTCGCAGTGCACGCGGCGGCGTTGTCAGCCCCCGGCGGTCAGGGCGCGGCTGCGGTGGCGCAGCTGCAGCAACTGGTGCGGGCGTCTGCTTCGCGGCTGAAGCTCCAGCCCTTCATCACCTCGGTGCTTGATATCCAGAACGCCAGCTCGGCCGCCTTCACGGTGCACGTCATGGCCGAACGGCGGGCCGGTCTGGCCTCGGGCCCACACAACCATCTGGCTCCGCTGCCCAGCTGGCTCGAAGTGAGCCCCACTACTTTCTTCCTGGGCCCGCGGCTGGAGGACGGCTACGGCGGAGCGGGCGGCAGCGGCTCGCCCGGCCAGACGCGAGTTCACCTCCGGGTGCTTGGCGGGGACTGCGCGCGGGCGACTGAGGCCTTACTGCTGCGATTCGTGCTGCGGCCGCTGTGGGGCTGCGAGACCCTGGCGGGCGCGCCTGGGCCCGCGGTGACGTTGGCGGTTCGATAGCGGCAGTAATATATACCGTTGCGGACGTGAAGCTCGCAAGCTCTTGACGTTCGCTATGAGACTGGTGCAGGTGAATGTGGCTGAAATATGCCTGCCAGGACGTCGGGTTTATCGAGTCCATTTGTGCATGAGGGTGGGGGTGCTGCTGTAGAGTGCCGTGTGTTATGGTCGAATAGGGGACTTGTTCATGGGATAGCGCAGCATAGCAGACCGCCGGATAACAGCCGCGAGTGATTGCGAAGAGGTATTGATTCTCATGTCCAGGATTCTCATGTCCAGCTTCCTTTCAAAAGTGGACACTTCCAGGGGAATGTAACCCTGCTCTTTTACGTGAAGAGTGACACACCCCGTTACGGAGCCATGACGTTTTCTTCTGACAAACTACCTGTGGGGGTTTCCGTCGAAATTATGTATTGAAGCCACCGGCCCCACCCCCCAGGAAGCGTACCGCTGCGCTCTCGGGCTTGCCGTTGGTTCGGTTCCTCGAGAACGGCTCAACCAACCACCTACAAACCTCTGGGCACGAGTTGTAACTCTGGTACACTCCTATGGTATGCACTCTGTTTTCCGGTCCCTATCAATACAGCAGGTGTTGACAGCGTCGTTGTTCCCATATTTGGGCGTTCAACGGAATAAGTAACGTGCTTGCTTTAGCAGTCACTGTAATGGCAATGTCACTCAGCACCTGGTAATTCGGAGTCGGTTGCAAATGGCGGTTTGGGCGACGCGTGACCGGGTGAACGGACTTGTACGACGAGGTCTTTTTAACGGGAATGGTACTCTATGAATTCCATTCCCTGCGCTTCAGCAGCAAGCAGCATCGCGCCTGACTCGGTAGCTTGTCGAGACTTCCCGCACCAACCGACCGGACACAATGGCTTCTTTCGCTGACGCTCCCGCGGGCAACCTTGCCAACGGCGAGAAGATCTTCAAGACCAAGTGCGCACAGTGCCATGTTGCTGAGAAGGGTGGCGGTCACAAGCAGGTGCGCGCCGCCTGGGTATGAGGACAGGTGTAGACTTTCAATCAGCAGGCCCTTGTTGTTGCGACGACCCTGCTGAATGCTGCTCATTTCTAACCGTTTCGTGCTGCGTGGTTGTTTTACAGGGCCCCAACCTGGGCGGCCTTTTTGGCCGTATCTCCGGCACCGCGGCTGGCTTTGCATACTCGAAGGCAAACAAGGAGATGGCGGTTGAATGGAATGAGAACTCGCTGTATGAGTACCTCTTGAACCCGAAGAAGTAAGCAGTGGATGGGGCGGTTCGACGACGCGTCGCTTGATTGATGACTTTGATTGTATCGGCAGTGCTGCGTGTCGCGGCTTCCCTCTCACGTTTGTCTGCTTGTGTGTCGCGGCTTCCTTGTTGCAGCGTTTGCGCCTGACCTTCTTCCTCTTTGCCTATTTTCCGTGAGCAGGTATATGCCGGGTAACAAGATGGTCTTCGCTGGCCTGAAGAAGCCAGAGGACCGCGCGGACCTCATAGCCTACCTCAAGCAGGCCACGGCTTAAAGCATCAACAGACCTTCTATTCATGCAGCGTTACTTGTCAGAGTGTTACATTGAGTGTGCGGTAGTGGGTGTGTTCCGTGCACGTGCACGTGAGGCTGGGTGTTTCGAGAGTTAGGCTTACTTCTGTTTGTTACATCGGACTTTCCAAGCGTGACGGCTTCCACCCTTGACTTGGCTTACACAATGGGTGTAAAATAGGCCATGTCTGGCAGCACTCATTGCTACCCTGTACAAGAAATCGGGTGATGGTTTATTTCCCGTCGAGCATAGCCCTCTGTCGGGAAACCTGCGTACGCTCCACGTGATAATGGTGCCACCGACTCGGCTAAAGTCTTATATGTAACATCCTTGTGCGGTGCAAGCTCACGACTCCCTACACCCCCACAGCATCCCACTGCTCCCCCCCCCCCACATACACATACATACACACACCAGAACACACCCTGCACATCACGCCTTCGCAGCGCCATATTACAAGCAGCGTCATCGCGCAGCCTTTGTGCCCTTGCGGGCCGAGGCTGGTCGCTTCTTGGCGGAGTCGGGCCGCTGGGCCACGTTCGCAGTGACCTCGCCTAGATGCACGTTTTGCTCCGAGCCCACAAAGATGAGCTCTCCGTCCTCGGCGAACGCGGCATTGATGGCGGCCTGCAAGGCACACAGCCAGACACGGCATACTCCAGTTGGCAACGTTCTGTACGTTCGTTCGGTTTGTCTAGTAGGCTCCATATGCCCGGAAGAGGAGCGCCGGCGGGCCAGCTGGATTAACTGCAGCGGAAAACAGGTAAAGGAAAGCGCAACCAGGCCAGACAGCACGCGTCATCCGGACAGGAACTAGCAAACCAGGGAGAAAATGGCTCATAACTTTGTGGCCAGGGAACTAGCTTATGAGGTCAGATGACTGAGTCTGCTGCAATATGCCGCCGAGCTCCGCCCACCTGCACGCGCGGGTCCACGCCAGGGCCCTCGTAGTCGTACGTCGTGCGCTCCGGCAGATCGAGCTCCAGGTTCAGGATATTTTCTGACTTGAAGCGCGGGTTCATGTCGCCCATGGCATTGGCCAGCTTGGCGAAGTCCGAGGTGGGTCGGCGCTGCCCCGAGGCCGACACAGGCCGGCGTGCGTTGCCGGTTGCCGACTCCCGTTTGCCAATATCGCTTAGCCGCTCCAGGACCCAGACTTCCCGTTCGTCGTCCCAGTGCGCGCGCTTCATGACCTACATACACGGAAGGATGAAAGCGCAACGCGCAGCACGCAACCTCAGGAAACGGACAGGCTTGGAAGCCTGGTGTACCTCAGTTCACCAAAGCACAGTGCTGCACACTCTGAGGCTGTCAGAAGCTGGGCGTTTAAACAAGAGGCAATACGCATGAGATATGGTGTTGTGCACGGTATGTGAGGCCACGTCGCCGCACCTTCTGCACCTCCTCCGGCGGAATGAACGCCTCGATGACCATGTCCTTCAGCTGCATCTGGTCCTGCAGCATGCGGATGCTTTCCAACAGGTCCTCCTGCGTGGGGTGGGGAATCGGACTCAGCTCAGTACGGGATGCAGCCAAGAGTAACAAGGGATGCAGCTGGGGCGCCGGCTTCGGCCTCACGAAAATCAAGCATGCACCAACAGCGCACCGGCCCGAACCTGGTAGCCACGCGTCGCACACCACCCTTCGTGGGTGGTACCGGTAAATGCGGAGGAAATCCTTTTGACAGCCCCCATCACCCTGCATCATGCGAAACGCTGCTGCCTTGCTGACCTTTTCGCGCTGGAACTCCTTGTACATGTCCTCCACCTCCGCGTTGACCTCCTGGAACTTCTTCCACAGCTTTTTGAGCTTCTTGGTCTTCTGCTCCGCCTCGTCCGCCTTGTCCTTGTACTTTTCCTCGGCGGCCAGCTGTGCCTCCTCCATGACCGCAATCTTCCGCCGCCGCTCCTCCTCCTCTTTCCGCCTGCATAATTGGTGTGCGAGTCGCGGTTACGCACGGCTGTCAGAAAAGGGCACAGGGTGGCTGGGCACCGTAGAAGGCGCTGAAGGTTGCACGCAGCGCAACCAAACAGGGCGCATGATAGGGTCTGCAGCCCTCTCTTAACAACAGCAGCAAACGGAATGCAGGATCGGGTACAGGGCCAGGTGATGGCATGGAGGACACACGAAATACTTGCCACGGGCGCGTCACCTCAGGGCACTACGGTACTGGCGCACCCGCTGCTGCTTGCACCAACATCCCTGACGTTCTGTCTCACCCAACCGGTCAGCACTGGAACCTAACAACACGCTCATATCAAACAAATCCCAAGCCTGCCAGCATGCTTGACGCCTGCATGCTTGGCGGCAGGCATGGCGGAATGCGCCGCTCGCCATGCCGGCCGTGCGGCTGCCTGCCATGCCAAGCTTCTGCCCGCCATGCCTGCCATGCAGCTGCCTGCCATCCCAAGCCTGCCCGCCATGCGTGCCCCATGATTACCTCCGCTCGAGCTCCTGCTCCTTCTTCTTCAGCTCTTCCTCCTTCTTCTTCGTGACCTCCGCCAGGCCACCTGCTGCGTCGCCCTTGAGGATTTTGGACTCCATAGCTTTCAGCTTCTTTGCCAATGCCTCCTTCTCCGCACGAATCTACACAAGGCGCGATGCGGCGGGTGTTCGCGGCGGAATAGTGCGCAGACCGTAGGGGTTAACAATGCACGCGCTCGCGGCGCCTAATTGGCATGCCGTCACAAAGTACAGCCTCACGGAGCCTAAGGGCCATTCCAATTTTCGTCATGCACAGATCCGGCTCATCACACACAATGTTCACAGCGCGTAACCCAAGCCCACCTCGGTTAGGAAAAGGGAATTTACGGTGACCAAGTTGCCGTCCCCAGTGTTCAAACTATGTGGCGTGCCCCCTCACCTGCTCGGCGTCCTGCGACTTCTTCGCCATTTCCTCCTTGATTTTCTGCTGCTTGCGCTGCATCTTGGCGGCCTCCTCCTCGGCCTTCTTCTTCTCCTCCGCCAACCGATCGGCCTCGGCCTTGGCTTTGGCGGCGGCCTCCTCCTTGACCTGCCGACGGCATACAAACAAGCATACCCAGACATCAAGGGAATAGGCAGAAGGTACGGTCCCAGCACGGTTGTAGTGCCATCGCAGGAAGGCAGAGGCCACGCCGTGCGCCCTGAACGAACGAAACGTGTTTGGATAGACATAAAATGGACCGCTGCACATACCACGCACCGCGCTGTTTCGGCTCAATGCCCAATACCGCGGAGGCACACTGTTGTTGGCAGCGCACCTTCTGCAGCTGCTCATCGTTCAAGGCCGCCGCCTGCTTGGACGCTAGCTCCGCCTTCATCTGCTCCTCCATGTCGCGCCGCATCTTCTCCAGGTACGCGGCGTCGAGGGCCTTGGGCACCGTCACCACCTTCTCCACCACCACCTCACCGCCCGGGCCCGCAGCAACGCCCTCCGGCAGCGCACCACCCTCGGCCTGCACGTGAGACAGACGCAGCGTGCGCTCAGACGGGTCAGGAAGCGGAACGAATGCCTCCAGACCGGCGATCCGATGACGAGAGCCGCAATGATGTGCAACCCCCGAAAAACACGAACATTGAGCACGATGATGGTGGATGAGCCCGCTGCCAAACCATGGCGTTCACATGACCCGCGCATTCCGACTACGCACGCCAGGCTACGAGTACCAACATGCCATACGAATGCTCATTGCCCTGCCCGAACGAGTGCATGCCAACCCCGTCGGCTGGGCCCATGCATGTGTTGTCGTGTCAGGGGCCGGCAGGGAAACTTGACGACGACGCACCGCCAGCATCGCCTTGAGCCGCGAAATCTCCTCCTGGAACTCGCGCAGCATCGCGTCCTTGGGGTCCTCGTTAATTTTGGGCTGCAGGGTTCAAGGAATACGGCAGGCGGGAGGGGGGGTGCTCAAACCTCAATGCCAGTTCCCATACTTTTGGTCAAGTTGCCGGGCAGCGCAGCAGCTCAGTGCAGGAGCTAAGCCTGCTAAACGGTAGTGAACAAACCGGGGCTGGCGTTAGGTTGCTGCGTGTTGCTGAGTTGCTTTGCCACCTTTATCCGTCGCAAGGGAAGTGCCCACGTGACCTCGATGCCACTCTTGGGTGATGCAAGAGGATGATTGAAACCGTATTGCAGCGGACCCAAAAGCATCGCCGCTTCCAAACACATGCAGCCATGCGCCCCGCCAGCACCTTGTTCTTGATGTTCTTGGCGCGGTTGGCGTAGCGCAGCGTAGACAGCGTCTCATCGTAGTTCCAGTCGGCTGGCCCCATGTTGGCGCACATGATTGTCTTGGTGTTGCCACCGAGCGAATCTTGTAGCAAGCGGGTCAGCTTCGAGTCACGGTACGGCACGTGCCCTGCAAGAAACGACCAAAGCGGGGTAACACTTCGCAGGCCGTCGAGCCCAATGCACACGAAATATCGAAAAGGCAGCCCTTCCCCCCGGGCAATTGCAACCGCATCGAGGCGAGGGCTTCGCAAGATTCCCGTTCACGGCTGCTCTGGCCTTGACGTTGTGATGCCTGCCGATCACGAACAGTGCTTCCACGCGCCGCCGGCGTCAATGCCGAAATGCCGAGATATCGGCCCATTACACTACCGCCCTTCAAATAACCTTCTGACCCCAGACAATGGCCGCGCATCCCGTTTTAGTCAACGCATGCCGTACCGTATGCCACCCCACAGCACCCAAGCGCGTGCCCCATGGTGGCCGAGTTCCTTTGCCCCCGGATCAGAGCAAACGCGAGGCAACCCGCGGCTCACCGCTCTTGCCGTCCACCAACGCCGAGATGACGTTACCGAGCGCCGACAGCGAGAGGTTGATCTTGGTGGCCTCCTTCAGGCGGTCGCCCGTGGCGCCCGTCTTGGACTGGCGCTCGCTGCCGGCAAGATCCACCAGGTTCAGCTTGCCCACTTTGATGTGGCCCTCGGGCTGCGGACCAGAGAGCGGCGTGTTTCAGTCCTGAGCCCAATGCGCTCACGTGCACCAGGCCCCTCCGATATGGGTTAAGACGCACTCAATGGGCGACGCGTCGTGGAGGTCAAATGCGTTGGTAATGAAACCTTACTGGCCTGGCATGGACAACAGGCGTCGATCAAACTTGCGCATGGCTCCCAGTGGCAATGCCACCGGGCAATGCCATCACGATTTCCCCCCTGCGCCTAGAACTGCCTGGCCCTCCCCTGTTGAGGATTCCCATGTGCGTCTTGCGGAGGTGACGTTCCCACAAAACCAACACAGTCGGAGGGCCTGGAGTCCACAGTAACTTGTGCTCCGGCGCACTGAGCGCAGCCTTTTGGCACTCGGTGCATTTTGGCACTCCATTGCATGACCACGCACGCTTCGAAAGCTTTAGCGCTGACTGCGCTTTTACGGAACGCTACACGCACGCTACAGGATCCCAGGCGCACATGGTGGTGCGGTGGCAAGCCCGATGGTTTGCCACGTGCAGTCGTGCGTGGCACCACTGGGGAACACGGACTGCCAAAGCCCATGTCCCCGCCGCTACCAAAGGTGCTCCCGCGTATGGCGCATAGATAGTTGCGAAACCCTTTCGACATTGCGCACGTGGCAACCGCCTAGCAACGTGAAGGGTGGTGAATCTCGCCAAGTCATCCAACCGAAGGCCGCGCAATGGACCTGAAAGAGTCACCCTTCTCACCAGCATCGCGCCATCGGAAGCTGACCAGGGATGTCCGTCATTTGCGACAGGCCCATTTTAAGGTCGCGGTCAGCGCCGTCATCTCCCGCCCGTGCCAACCCGCGAAGCAACTTTCTGGGACCGCACTACCAACCCCAACTCCCCTCCTTCCCTCATCACGGGAGGACACGAATGTGCCCCACGCGCGCGCACCTGCGCCTGGGTCTGCTCAATTGTCTCGATGGTGATGGTGAAGATGGAGTGCGAGCGCGACGAGTCCTGGTTCATCAGCGTGGCGCCCACCGAGCGGTTCTTCTTCCCCACCTGTGGACAAGCAGATTGACCAATCAGGCGGGAGTGCCCTTATCGGCCGTCCTGGCAGGCAACGTGTCTGGGTGCAGAGACTAAGGGAAAGCTTCCATCCCGCAGCCTCGACTTGGTGCGTTATAACAGCCGCGCCCACAGCATTAACCTGCCAGCCACGACGAAAGCGGGAAACGGCGTGCCAAGAAAGACTGCACGCTGCCTTGCTGCATGCTGGGGGCTGGCCGGTTGCGTTTCACAGTACTCAACAGTGTCCCGCAGTCCGGTGCACCTGGGTCCTTCAGCCACCAACACAATGTTTGAGTAAGTAACACTGGTGCAAGCAAAGCCGTAGACAGGTGTTGGCATCACTGTTTCAGCATGGGACAGCGCTTGTTGTGTGTCCAGCACCCCTCAGCTACGGAACCCCGTCACCCCACCCCACCCCCGGGCGTACCTCGAGCACGTTCTTCAGCTCCGGCACGCCCTTTACGACAAAGGCGTTCAACCCCTTGACGTACACGCCCGAATCTTTGTGCTCCTTCAACTCCAGCTTGTTCTTGGGGTCCTTCGACAGCAGGTCCCGCACCTCCTCGTTGTAAATTTCCAGGTAGGAAGCGCGCACCATCCACTGTCGGCCAGAGCTACCATTCACGAGCTCGAAGATGTGGTCGAAGCAGTTGGGGATGATACCCTGCAGCTCCGGCGTGGGTGCGCCTTCCATGGTATGGGTCTTGCCTGTGCCGGTCTGGCCATAGGCGAAGATAGTTCCGTTGTAGCCATCCGCCACGCTGTTCACGATGGGCCGCGCAACCACATCATAGAGCTCCTTCTGGGTTACGTTCCAATCGAACGCATTGTCGAAGGTAAAAGACTTCGGGGGCTCGTCACCCTTGGGGTTGTGGAGGGTGACCTGCCCAGTGTTGTTATCGATATCCACAATAACAGCGCGACTATCTCCTTTCTCTTTGCTGTTGAGGGGGCGGCATCGCACCGCAACTTTCACGCACTCCGCCATCACCTATCAATCAGTTCACAGTGATGTTACTGCTAGCGATACTATCGAAGCAGGTATTCCTGCGCCCGTGCGCGCGTTGTGTAGAGTCACAAACATGCCATCCGCGAATGTCGTCCTGAAAAGTATCTGAGCTAAAGAAAAGCAAGTTTGCAATGTCCCTAGGCACTGAACTGTAGAAACATGTCCTGTGCAGGCATAGTCTTGTTGTAACCTGTTGCTGTACACGACATTCTTGGCCCTCTGTTCGACCCCGGCGGTCCTTACCCCATAGAGTGATAATGCATGGTTCTGGCATTGTGAATATATTGCATGAAACGATAGTGCTACCTTGAGCCCATGCTCCACGATTTCTCACTGCCTGCACTCCTACTGCCAAACCTGCTCTTCATGAAGCTTGATCGTTCCTCACAAGTATCCTTCAGCACAAACCATCCGTTCTAGCATAATGGCCTACGTTTCCAGGGCAGAGATCTGGCCGCGGCCCAAACGGGACCCATGGGTCAAGGCTGTACGACAAGCCAGCTTCACAGGTGTCGTACCAATGCCATAAGGGGTACCTGGCAATGGGATCGCAATTGCTCCATGTCCTCGTGCCTATGAAGGGTTGCCAAGTATGCGCACGGTGCGCGGGGAAATCCGGAAAGCTGTACTGGGTCGGTCGTTTATGGTGCACAAGAGTGTGCATGCGGCGCTTAATACTGTGCTTCACATACAGCTATTTCGAAGCAGCGCACGCCCCATACCGCCGCATTTAGGATACAACCCTACCTTATTGCGCATTGCCTACAGTGACCGCTCGAGCATACATCGGTGAGCGGTCTGAAGGCACCCCGACCTCCCTGCTCCAAACGCCTGTCGCGATTATGACTTCGTGCGCAACTGTCTATATCATTTTCCAGCGGCAGCGACTGTGCCTCCGTGCCTCTCCCGCTGTCCGCCCTGCGCTTCTATGCCACCTGCAAATCGAGTCACAACCGCAATAGTTATCTGAAACCGCAGCTGACCGTACAAGGAATCCGGGGGCGTCCTCACCCGCCACAAAGGTCCCCGGCTTCTTCTCATTCCGCGACGTTCAATGGCACTACTAGCCTCGCAGCTACATCCCATCATTTGCAGGACCGATACCTGGCGCTGCGCATGACACTCATTCACCGGTTGCAAGCCGCTTCCTTCTTTCGCGTTGGCCCATGGCTTGCCAACGCGCTGTGCACCCAGGGGAATCCCCCCTCTCGGACGCTCACACAGGGTTCTGCCCTGGTCCGTTTTCCGTTGCACATCCCTGAAAGCAGAGTTGCCCGTTTGCTCGCCGTACACTTCGCCAGTCTTGTTGCGCGCATTTGCTATGGACGCCGCAAAAATTGGGATGACCAAACTTACGCCGCGCTGGGCGACAAGCGTCGAGCGCGCGAACGCGCCAGAGGCCGGCCATGAAAGGGCAATTCCCGCTCGCGGCAGCAGCCCTGATGCTGTCATGGTCCATATCATGAGTCAATATTGCCCACGTCAACGATACAGCCGGTCCAGACCCCAACTTCCACACGCGGAACGGATGCACCGCCGGAACCAAGCACCACACCCCACTCGACACCATGGCTTGGGAAGCCTCTACGAATCTATCGTGGTACAATCGCGCCAAGCGCGGACTCCAACTTCTGTGCCTGCCCTATGCTCAAGCCCCCGCCGTTCTCCTGGCCTCGCAGGCCTCGAGCGTGGGGCTCCCTACCTAAGCCTTTCACATCACGGACCGACCCGTCCCCCACGACCACCATGACCTCATCTGCCGCCCCGCGTTCGGCCGGTGCCGCGTGGTGCGCCTCGCCCTCTCCAGAGCGTGCGCGTTCCGACCCGTATAGCCCATCATTGATACCGCTATGGGCTGGGCCGCCCGCGCTGTTTCGCGTGCCGCTCGAGTCAAGGTGCAACCACAACGGAAGTGCCCGCGCGTCGGTGTCCATTGCATGGCAAGTGGCGCTGACCGATGCGTCGTCGCCGTTGTCGGAAGTCACCGATCTTGCCGGCGAAGAGCTGCTGGTCCCCGCACACTGTACGCCGGCCGTCCCGCCTGCCGCTGCCGCTGCCACCGTCGTCCGCACCTCCGGGCACCGCTCGATGCACGGGTCTGCACGCTGCGAGTGTAAAGAGCCGTCAGACGCTGCCAGCTGAGCTGTGCGCGCCACTCTCACTGGATTTACGGTCGCCACAACACCCGATGCCTCAGGCCAGCCTGCGGCGTGGAGACCGTCCAACCCCAACCCAGATGGGTCCGTGCCTGGCGGCTGCCCCCGTCCCGGCAACAGCAAGCCGCCCAGAACGTGCCAATGCTGCTGGCCGCTTGCTGATGCAGGCTGCAATCCCAAGGAGTGATCGCACGGCTGCACGTTGCTACTGGCCACCTGAGCCGCGCTCCCCGGGCGCAAAGCCTCATCGGGCTGTAAGCTGCCAGCGATCTGTCCTACGCCCAGAATGTGCTGGAATTCGCCCTCACCGGCCGCGAACGCACCAGCTGCAGCCTCGAGCGGAGCCATAGACTGCGACCTTGAGCTGGCTGCTACAGAGGGGGGTGCAACGCCTGCAACGCCCTCATCACTTTGCCCGGACGCAGCCATACTGGCGCTGCCGCTGTCGTTGGCGAAACGCTGCGCAGACACTGCTGATGCTGCTGCAGCTGTCGTCTCCCATACTGCGGCAGGCGAAGGCATGGCCAAGTCGATGCGCTGGGGCCCGACATGGCGCCGCAGCCTGGCCCGCTTTGAGGGCGGCGAAGCCGCGGGCGCGTTGGGCGGCTTGGTTTTATCCCGGACCCCCTGCTGTGCCGCCGCGCTTGATTTCCGTCGCGCCCGTGACTGCAGGCTTTTCCGGAATTCAGCTTGTAGCTGCAGCCACGATGGCGGCCGCCCCGACGCAGAAGCGCCCGGCTGCTGCCCCCGGTCTGCAGCAGTTCCGCTGTCAGTATCCTGCTGCGCACTGCCCCCGCTCTCGCACCTTCCAACCCCGCTGCAGCTGCTAGTCGTTCTGCTGTCTCCGCCGCCCCCGCTGCTACTGCTACAACCTTCGCGAGATGTAAGCACGCCGGCCGCTGGCTGGTCCCCCAACAGCTGCATGCCCGTGCCGGCTTCGGCAAGCCCTGGCTCCGTGTGCCGCACCAGGAAATCCTTCGCGGGCTGAACGCCTGACGCCGTACGGCTCCCCATTTCAGCGGGCGACAGGCGTGGGCAACCGACGGCCGAAGCGGGGGTGTCGTGCTGCTGCTGCGCATCCTGCAGTTGCTGCGTCAGCTGAGGCTGCGGCACCACGGCGACAGGCCGTACACTTGGGCCAGCTTGCGCCGCACACACGGCGGCCCCTAGCATAGCGGCCCGCCCCTGTTGCGTCCGCAGCGCGACGTACTGCCGCCGGCGCTCCATCCACTCCTGGAAATCGGGCCACGCCTCCGCCAGCGCCACGGCGGGCCCGCCATCTGGACCCAAAGCTAGGAGCTGCGCCAGCCGTGCCGCACCCGCCCGCCGCCGCTGTGTGAGGTACATCATGACGCTCAGGCTGCCCCGGCGGTTGAGCACCAGCTGCGCGACCCCTGGCGGCCGCAGCTGAGCGAACTCCTCGCACCACTCGGGTGAGGCCGACAGGCAGCGCCGCAGCGCAGTGCACCGCTGGTGCAGGCCCCGCGGCGTCAGCAGAAGCAGGCTGGGCGCGTGGCAGACCATGGCATACACGAAGCCTTCGCGCTTTTGCAGCAGCGCCTGCAAGCCCCCGAACGCGTGCCGGACGGCATCCAGATTACAGCGCAGCAGCGATGGCAGCTTCACGACCAGCGTTACGACGTGGTGCTTCTGCTTGTTCAGGATGCACATCATGCCGTTGACCTTGGTGTTCATGACCTTGCGGGACATGAACACTAGATCCGGCCGGGCCTGCAGCATGGCCGCGATTGTGCACCGCGGCCGCCGCAGCACATAGCCCAGCGCCGTCATCCGCTGCCGCACGGACGAGGGCGTGTCGGACAGGTACTCCGGCCCGCGCGCCATCACGTGCAGCACGTCCAGTGGGGAGCAGCGCAGCAGCGCGCTGTAGGCCCGCACCCGATGGTCGATGAACGCGGTGCTGCGCGCCAGGATGGAGGGGATGGTCACCGCCGCGCGCAACACAGCGCCCTGCGGCACCCCCAGCGTAGCCGACAGCTCGGCTATTTTGGCGCGCATTTCCGGCAAGGGCGTCAGCAGCATATATGTGGGCTGCTTGGCCACCATGAAGGCCGCCTGCCTAGGGAGGACGCCCAAGCCGCTGGACAGCTCCAGCAGCCGCTGCGCCACCTGCTCCGGCTCCATCTGCCGCACCGCTGCTGGGGTGCCTTGCAGGACCGTCTCCACGCGCGTGACAGGCATCCGGAGCACTTCGGACAGCCGCGACAGCTTCAGCGGCGTGACCCATCCTGGGGGCAAAACCAGAACCCAGGAGTGATGGTGAGGGACAAACACGTCCGGCCAGATCCAGAAAGCCGCTGCCTTCGCACAGGTCAAAGCCGCTGTACACCTACGTCCGCCTACCATATTAATGCGCATGTTGTAGCGGCCTACACTTGCGCGGGACGCTTGCTGCCCTAGCTGACGCCCACACAAACACGCCATCTGGATGGGTCGCTAGCCGCACCGCGGTCACCCGTACGGCCAGTGCACCGGCCCTCAGACGGCAGGGAATGACTCCGACGCTACCATCGGGTGTAATATTTTTTGGACTTTAGGGTCCATCTACTGTTCCTTCGCTCACCTGACAAAGGTTTCTCCGGAGCCAGCGGTGTCCCAGCGACTGAAGGTGCGCGATGAGTCGCGCTGGAGGGCGCCGAGGGTACCCGAGCTGCAGCATCCGCCGGCGCCGCAGATGCTAAAAGTGAATTCTGTATAACGCTGCATCGTATGCGCACCGAACCTGAAAGGCAGGGCATCGCCGTAAATATTCGGAAACGGAAAGTATGGGCAGCCCAGCCTTCCGCGCACGCAGATCAAAAGTTGCTGCGTCAATCCTCACGGTCTCTGCGAGCTACACACCGATTGAGGTTGAGGACGGGGTCCTGGGCGACGTCCTTCGCCCCCAAGCTTGCAGCATTAGACCCTTTACTTTACAAATCTAACATCTCCTCCATAAGCTTATTGTGGCTAATAGACATTTATCGTGATGTACCCATTTTAGGCTCAGGCAAGAACGCTAAGCCTGACGAAGCCTGCTGCAACAAAGTGAGGTGCGGGCGTTGTAAATTAAAGATCCTTGGCAATGATTTCATGCAAACTCACTGCGTAGCTTTGCATTGTGCGCTGGATGATGAAGCCCAGATCTACTTTTTCTGTACGACGGTCCCAATGCTGCTTGTCAAGCGCGGCTAGTCCAAACACTTCTACTGTCGCGAACGAAGCGTGCCCGGGCATAGTGTTTTTGTTATTAATGCCTACTATGCTTTGCTGAACTTCGTGTTCGCTCCTGTCCCGGCTTTACCCTGGCTCTACCTGACGCCAGCTGCTCAAAGGTGGTGGGATAAAGCACGACCTGCAGATGGCGTTGGCTCACAGTGCGAGAAGTGATGTGGAATCCTGCAAAGCTCGGCAGCAGGTGGGACTGCGGAGACGCATGTGCTGTGTGGGGGATTAAGTTTGGGCGGTTCGGGTAGGGTTCGGGTACTGGTGACACTTCGCAGTTATTGCTAGACCCGCCCCTTTGCAGGTCCAACTGTGTCGTTAAGGCACCGTTGTCTGGTGGCACTGTAGGTATTGCTCTGCAACATATCGTATTTCCGAAGCCATTCGCTCATCAAACCCTACTGAAGAAGCTATGCCCCTGCTAGCAGCATAAACCTATGGTGACCGTGAGGGTGCAAAGGGCCCGAATGCGGTTGTACATGTCAGCACGCGCTTCAGCCATGCTTGTGTAAACTGATCAGATAGGCTCAAGCTGCCGCTGCTAGGCCTCCGGTGGTGCCGTGCCATGGACATGGTGTAAAATCCAAGCCATGCCGCTTGGCGGACCCGATCCTTCTGTTGGGCGCTCTTTTTCCTCTGGCATCGGCCTGAAACAGGCAACCGCACGCATGCATACCTGCGTGGGCTGAAATCAATATCCAAGTATATTCCTCAGCACGCACACCTACGTGTGCGTGCACATTGTCGCGTTGTAGCTGAGCCCAAGGTAATCTACTGCCGACGGCAGCGCGACACCGAGCCGAAGGTCATCGGCCGCCGACGAAATCACTCCGACCACACGTGACAGATACTATGGCCACGCAAACAGACACTCATCCGCAAGCTACCAACGAGGTGAATGACTTCCGTGAAGACGTGCAGCACCGTCTCAAGAGCAAACAGTGTCACCTGGCCGCATTGTATGCCGGCCCCATCCTCCGTCTTGCTAAGCAGGCAATCCCTGCAGATCACAACCGCCGTGGCCCCCATTTATCCCCCGGTCCGTGGCCCTCCAGACGCCGGGCAACAGACAACACAGACTCGCCCGTGCGTGCGTCAGATTTTCCTATCCGACATCCCGACATTCTCAACTCACTCCGAACCGACTCAAACTGCCGCTCGGTATGCACATCTATAGCATCATTACCCATCATCCCTTGCCCACGTATGCGCGACAATCCGGCCCCTGCGCTGAACGCCTCTCCTATCCCATCACGACGTCTGGCGGAGCTTGATCATGCGCTTGACGGCACTCAGCCAGAAGCCGCACTCATCCCAGTCCGTGGTGGTCATCTGCACCTGAATGTGGTTGGCGCTGTGCCAGTCTCCCCCGTCGATGGCCGCGCACAGCTGCTGGAGCTTCGGCACGACGCTTGCGCTGACCTCGCCCGCGTTGAGCTTCCAGAAGAGCATCCCAATCTTCTTGGTGTTGTCGTCCATCTCCCGCTTTTTCGCTGCACGAAAGATACGGGGCAGGGTTTCATAAGCGGCAGGCATTTCCATGATCGCAGCAAATACCAAGAATTTGTGAAGGGGAGTTGCTATGCCCAACCGAACAAACTGGCATTTCCCGTCGCTATTGCGCCATATTTCTTACCCGGGTTGTTCGCCAGCGGCAGGCACGCGTTGTACAGGTTCGTAAGCGACGTAACAACCGGGCGCAACTCCGCCGGGACCGCGCTCGTGTCCGCTGTCGCGATCGAGATGTTAGTCGGCGGTCCCGGCGGCGGCGGCGGCGCAGATGGCTTTGTAGATGTAGGGGCCGGCATCATGCCGCTGGCGGCCATGCCAGGCGGCGGGGCGCCACCAAAGCTGCCGCCGCCGCCTGGAACCATTGCGGCCACGGGTGCAGCCGTGGGAGCGCTTGAGACGAAGAAGTTGGGCTGCGGTGCTGCTGCTGCATGGGTTGCGGGCGCCGACGGCTGAACAGGAGCTGGCACGAAGGCAGAGGGCGTTGGCACAGCTGCATACGCCGTCGACTGTGGCGCAGCCGCATACGCCGTCGACTGAGGCGCCTGCGGTGGCGGTGCTGACGGCTGCGCTGGCGGCACGACAGGCGGGACAACGGTCGTCGGCGTGAAAGGAGCCGGGGTCGGGGCGACCGCCTGCGCCGTTCGTTGCGGCTGATACGCCGACGCGGCGCTTGAAGCCGAGTAGGCTTGTGCCGGCTGCATGGGCTGTGACGCCGTGACGGGCGTGAACGCGGACGGCTGCGCCTGAGGCTGCTGGTACTGGCCATACTGTCCATACCCAGACGCCTGCGGCTGAGTTGCTGCCTGCGGGGCATATGAGTTCGCCGCCTGCTGCTGACCATATTGCGCCGCTTGGGCCGCCTGTGGAGCAGTGTTGTACTGCGGGCCGGCGGAGGCATACTGGTTCGTCTGCGCCTGGCCGTACGCGTTGGCGTTGTAAGCTTGTTGCGCCTTCCCGTACGCCGGCTGGCTCGTGTTGAATGCCTGCGGCTGAGCCGGCTGCTGCGCCTGCTGGCCGTACGCGCCGTACTGGTTCGCAGCGGTCGTGCTTGCCGCACCGTAACCGGACCCGTACGCGCCGTAAGCGTTCCCAGCTTGGGCCGCCTGCGACGACGAAGCATGAGATGGCAGCTAAATTAGTAATTCTAAATATCCACTCGAATGCCCTGGGGCCGTGCTGCAAATGACACTGGTCACATACTTTCAGCATATGGCAACTGCGCCTGGTGCCTGCACTTCATCACTGGACTCACGCTGTCTTGTGCCCTTTTGGGTCAGCTAGCTGACGCACTTTATTGCTGCCATTCAGTGTACGCATTTCAGTGTACAAACCCGCAGGGGATAATCCCGATCAAAGCACGATCTTTGTCCACTTCAGCGCAGCCTTTGCACAAGGCCCAACAGACGCTACAGTGTCATCCACTTGGGTTCGGGGACAAAACTCCCGAGCCCTTTCCGGTTCGGATTGCACCTGCCTGTTGCGGCGTTGACTGGACGGCGGGCACCAGTTCCTCCCGAACAAACGGGAATGGGGGCGGATGGACGCCATGCGGAAGCTCCGCGACGCCACTGCGATAGATGCGGTCCTTCAGAACTGCGACCGTCGTCGACGCCTGCAAGTTCGGGGACAGATAACAGCGTTGGAACCCGCTTTATATAACGGGAGTGCAGCAGAAGCTCCCCAGACAATGGAAGCCTTACTGATAGCCCAGAAAGGCTGTATCAACCCAGAGCGCTCATCCCTACTCCCCACCGTCGGAAGGCGTACCTCGCCGGGCACGTGCTCCAGGTAGTCCAGGGCCGTCGCCATGCGCCCATTCGACGCCAGCAACGAAGCATACGCCGTCACCAGCTCCGACAGGCTCTGCGACGCCTTGTTGACGCCATCTGGCGACGACGACGTCGACGAAACGCCCGGGGCCATGCCCATTACGACGGCCTTCTCGATCACGTTCTGCAGAGACCGTGCAGGTTTTTATCGACTTTATTCATGCAAAAAATGCTATGCTATGCTTCTTACCTGCAGCACCTCCACCTTCATCGTTGTGCCCGTGCAGTTGCGCGCCCAGTATGACACGGCATGGTCGGTGTGGCCACCGCACACCCAGCAGAGCGACGCCTCGTGGTGCATGCCAGCCTACAAAGTGGAAGGCATTCGAATGTCAGCACTGCCGCAACCGGAAAGTGTCGGACCCCTGCACGACGTACTGCACATACTACTTTTGCAGGGCACGATCAAAACTAGTCGGCAGCTCCATGCCAGCCCTCGAATGGACTACGAGCCCACTCAGCTGATACCTGCGCCAGGCGGCCAGCCAGCGTGTCGGCCAGTCCGCGGAACTTGTCGCGGTCCGTGTACGTCACCAGCATGGCCAGCGTCTCCCGCCATTGCGCCACTGGGCGCGTCCGGATCAGCGCGCTGTAGTCACCCTCCAAATTCGCACGGATAATCGCCTGCGTATCCGGGAAAGAGACAAAGAGTAGAAGCCCGTGTCATCTTCGCACGATGCCTGTAATTTCACCCGCGCCTCACGTATTTCCCCCAAACCCTTTAGCTCCGCAGCTCCCTGTTTGAACCCGATGGCATGCAGGACAGCGAAGCCGCGCACCTGGTAGGGGTGAGGGCACTTCTGCATGTACTTGTGCATGGTGCGCTGGTATAGGTCACGCCCAGCCGTGTTGGCGATAAGGAGCGCGTCCGCATATCGGTGCACCGCCAGGCAGTGATCAACCGCGGTGGCGTAGCAGCCCACGGTCAGGGCCTTGACAATTTCCGCCTCAAGCTCGCCACCCGGCACGTGGCCAGGTGCATGGCCGTGCCCATCCGCGCCCGCCTTGCCTGCGGGGCAAGCAACACGAAGTGGCTTGCTCGCCCTGGCGATGCCATTGAAGCTCCATAATGCGCTTTTTAGGCCATACCCCTTTGGATAACCCCAAAGTGTTAGTTAAACAAACCCAGCCCCACGCACTGCGTATTTCCTGAGTATTACTTGTCAGCCCTCACCAGCTTCACGCGCCATGGCATCGATGGCGCCTGCGTTGAGCGGCTGCACGGCACCGAGGTCGGGTCCGGTTGCGGCCCCGCTGTCGGCCACAACCGCCGGCCCGGCAATCGCGTCGTCGTTCTCCTCGAGCTTGTCGAAGAAGTCCGGGTCGTCCTGGGCCAGCAGCTGTTGAGGGCTTGCCAATGCTGCCGCGCCGCTGGCGCTTGCTGCCGTGGTGTCCACGCGCGGCACACCTGAAAGACACCCACACGCAAGACTCGGAATTGTACGGGCTAAGCTGCTGTCACCATATAGGATGTGTCGATAGCATGGTGGAGGCACGAGCGCACCCCATGTCGGAATGCCTAGCCTTCCTATGTGAATTAAAACACCGTAAACAAGTTTGGAATCGACTATGGACTTTGCCAGCAGGAACCTGCTCGGGTTGAACGCGATTCCAGATTGCGTTCCCCGGGCCCCACGCATGCGCACACACCATCTTCGTACTCAGCAACGTTGGCATAGGGCGCAGGCCTGTCCTCACCCTCGGCGCTTTGCACGCTCAGCTGCTCAATGCCGGCCGCAGCTGCGTCCACGCCGTTCTCTGTTGGGATGCTGGTTAGGCTGCCCTCACGGGCGGGTAAGTCCTTGAAGCCCAAGGTCTGCAGCAGCACGCGCCGCGCGTCATCGCCCTCAAAGAGGACAGACAGAAACGCCCAGGTCTCTGCCTCCTGCTTGGCGTCCGGCGACTGGTTGTCCACTGACGACAGCGCAGCACGCTTGCCGCAGCAGTACTCCCGCAGGGTCTGCAGGTTGCCGCCCTGGATAGCCGTCTCGAAGCCCTCCGACCTGGATACCAGGTCCTGCTCCGTGACGACCTGCTTCACGGACAGGACACCTGTGTCCTGCAGCCGCACGGCACCTGTGGCCGGGTCCGTGTGCTGCGAACGGTTGTTGGCGAACGACACCAGGCGCCCGCCAAAGCCGAACGTAGCGCCAACAGGCCGACGCATCCATGCTGGTGCTTTGGTGAGGGGCGTTGCATCGCCAACGATGGACTGCGTGACCGTGAAGTCGGCGTTCACTGTCTCCGTCACCTTCGAGCCGGTGCACGTGTGCAAGTTGCACACGCCCAGCTTGCCATCGAACGATGACGTCGCGAAGATGCCTGGTATGGTTGGGCTCCACTGAGGCAAGCAAGCCAAGGAAAGACCAGAAATGAGAATCCCAGCGTCAGGCAAGGAGCTTAAGCGACCTATGTCTTATCTGTATTAGGATTGGGCCTCCCTTTGCGAGAGGATGGTGCGCGTCCCCAGGCAATCCTGATCCCAACACCAGCGATGGTTGCTGACCGTCCCCAGCATAAGCATCCGAAACGAGATGGAAAGATGGGCATCTGCAGGAGTTCCCACTCCATCCACGGTTTGTGCCAATACAGATGCCCAACGCACCTGCACGTCGAAGTTCCAGTTTGCGCTGTTTAGCTCGCAAACGATGTCCCCGCTTTGCACGTCCCAGCAAATCGTGCGGTTGTCCTTGCCACTGCTCAGCAGCAGGGACGAGTCATGTGGCGACCAGGCCATGGCCAGCACCCCCTGCAGCAAAGCGCAAAGGGCGGGCATGTGTAATCCAAAGAGAGATTACCCCGCAGCAGATCTGCCCCTCGTCCAGCCCCATGACTCAGTAAAGTGTACCACACAACCCATACCTTGTGGTGGCCCACGAACTCCTTCAGCGGCGAGACGCTGTTCCGCAGGTCCCACATTTGCAGCGTGGGCGACCGGTCGTCATCCGACGCCACAATCAGCTGGGTGGCTATGTCCGGGTTCCATTGAATGGCTGACGCACGGCGTTGGCTGTAACGTCAGGGGCAAGACACAGAGCAATTGTTAGCATTGAGGCGCAGTTGAAAGGGGACACCCCATTGGGTACTGGAAGGTAGAACCTCTCCCCACAGCATGCGCAAACCGTACGGAAAATGCAACCTGTAAAAAGAAGGACACCTGGAGGTAGGGCGTGTTGCAACGCCGTGCCCCCACCTGTTCATGTCCCGGAAGCTAATCACCGGCTTCTGGCGCTTCAGGTCCCACACCACGGTCGTGCCGTTAGTGCTGCACGATGCGAGGATATGCTGCACTTTCTTGTTCCACGCCAGGTACGTGATCTCGCCGCCGACCGCAGACCCGGGGGCCCCCGCGCCTCCCTGCCAGGCGACCCACGGGGAACTGGCTCAGGCAAAAATGAACGCAACTCCAGTTTCCGGACAAGCATTATCAATCCCAACGGCCTCACCTTCAAGGCCGGGTAAAGCGAAGGAGTGGAGGGCTTGGCGAGGTCCCAGATGCACAAGTCGCTGTCAGCAGCCCCGGAAGCGAGGAGGTTGGGGCTAAACCCATTGAACTCAAGCCCCTTCACGGCACCCGTGTGCTTTTGCATTTTAGCCAGGAGTGGCGCGCGGTGCTGCTCCTTTGTACCGGGATCGACCAGGGCGGTTGGGTCCCAGAGGCACACCGAGCCGTCTGCAAGGCCACCAGCCAGCAGTCCCAGCTGCATACAGAGCAAGAGAATACATAAAGATTGCGCGAACGCCAGCCATGATGACCGTCCCGTTGCGGAGGACACCGCACACCTGAAGGAACGACTGATCCGGCAGGTGCTGGCCCCAGGCAAGCCTGTTGAAACGCTCCGGCGCGGCAACGCTTCCGCATGGTGTAAGGTAATCGGTGCCGTTCGAAAAGTCTAAGGGGAATATCTGCAGATGCGAAAGTTGGCAGGAGATCAGCTGTGTCAACGAGTCCAAGCCTTCCTAACATTTGCTGTGAACTGGTGTACAATGCGTGAAACTCGAAGCTGAAGCTGGCTCCAGCCCCACCTCAAGAACGGAGGAGGTCGAGAAACTGATGTCAATAGCACCAGCGACTGTTCCTGCTGCCAAGTACGGTCCATGGGGACAGAAAGCCGCTGTAGCAGACCTGTCAACTTGCTTAAGGTAAGGCATTTTGCTTTGTGTACAATTCTGAAGCACAGCGCGTCACAGCTTAAATGAAAACTGTATCTTCCATTTGGCCCTACCACGCATTCAAGTAAGGGTAGTTTGTTAATTAGGTCTAGGATGGCGAAAGGCATGCTGTTCAAAGGGTGGTTGCTACCGTTTTCACTGCCGTATGGGGTACGGCAAGCATAGCCGGGAAACGGGGAAAGAGCGAAAGACGATTGAAGGACGAAGAGTGGTCCACGCCACACTGACAGCAATCCTCATGGGCAGACTGTTTCACCAGTGATATAGCAAGTTCCTCAGCCGGAGAATGGGCAGGGAATGGGCGAAGTCCAGCAGGCAGCGTTTTCACTCCTTGCATCGTCGCCTTTCCCCCTCATCGGGAGCCTTGTCCGTTACGGAGTGGAGGTAAGTGACCATTTTCTCCCAAATTCTCGACTTCTTACCGTGACTTTATATCGGAAGCTGCGGCCACGGATTCTCAGTACGGATTCGGCCGCATCAGTTGTCAGCTGCTTTTCGCATACCTACCGGTGTACCAGCAAGCCACGCTGTTTACCGTCACAAAGTGAGGGCGGGGCTAACAAGTCTGGTCATAGCTCACATGAGAGTCTCACCCGTATGATCCACATTCGGGCCTTTCCGTCGCGTAGCGTCTTGCGCATAACAGCCCCGGGGCCTAAGGTCGATGCAATCACCAACGTGCTCTATTGATGCATTATTCGTGTTACAAAGGCCCACTGGCAATCCCGAAGTACCGCGCAACCCCGAGGAAATTGGAAAGGGTCACGCGGCGCTTCAGCATGTGAGCACGCTAGATACGGCCGACAAGAATAGACCTCAGAAACTAGGCATATCTACAAAGCTAGCCATGATTGATCACAAACAGCCAGGTGTGGTACCTCGGCGCTCGGCCGGAAAGAAAAAATCAGCAAGAGGAGTCCCGTCACGGTGGGATGCGGGCATGATCGCCCCAGGTCGCCCCGTACCGCCCCGCGTGACACTCGAGAGGAGACGGCGCATGACGCTGGTTGCTATGTGACATATGAGGGTGCACGAGGTGTTTGTGAAGCTCAATATGTAATCTAAATATCTAGTGAAGTCCCAGCTACTAAACTCGTCAAAAGAATGAATCACGTCCCATCCGGTTAGTCTAAACCCAACGGCCACGAAACATAAGTAGCCGACAACGTCAGGCAGTCAGGCGCCACACGTGCACCAGTCTGAGCAATGGACCATCGGGTCGCCCAGTGTCAAGCGTGGTCTACGATCCGTGCAGTCTGTCAATCAACGTGCGTAAGTACGCCAGGGTCGGGATGCCGACCTACCCACATCAACAAAATAACCAGGCGCATAGATGGCAAGCCAGCGCCTTCACAGGCGCCCCGGAAATCTCCCCTTGCCACATGCAAATATGCGTTGTATCCCAAATGGCCGCTAGCTAAATGCTCCGCGCATGCTCAAGGCGCGCGTTCTTATGCTCGTTCGACGGTTCTGCACGAGTGATGCTTATGTACACATGGAACGCTTTACTCCTCCAGCTGTCTATTTGCCACTCTGGTAGCCACTCAATGAAAGTACGGGGAACAGTGAACGAATTGTTCCGCCCACCGGCGGCTTCGGCAGCGTAAGGCGAGGGAACGGCCCGGCAGGTCCGTTGGACGCGGACGCCAAACCAAGAGCTCCGAAAGGGGCCGTCACGCCGCCGTAACTGCCGGTCGCTGGCATATAGATGGCGCCGTCGGTGCGGGCGCCTGGCGCACCAAGCGCCGGCAGTTGTGGCATTGGCCCGAGAGGACGGTGCTGTGAAGATCCCACATCGGCCCCGAGCGGCTGCTGCGCCTGTGGAGCCATGACAGGCAACAGTGCACTCGCCAAAGACGGCGGCAGGGGCAACTGGCCCGCGACGGACGGGGGCCGCGGGAAGGGCGGCGGCATGGCGATGGTGGGATGCGGCGACGCCCCCCCAATCATCGGCGGCGGGAACAGCGGCGCGCTGCTTAGGGCTGGCATGGCCACGCCGTTGAACGCCCGACCCGCGGACTGGAGCTTGTGCAGCTGCGCAACCAGCGAGCCGCCCGACGTGAAACCACAATGACGGTTCGCACTCGGCGGCTGGCTCGCGGAACCTGCAGGAGCAGCGGTGGCGGGCAGCCCCAATCGGTTCAAACATATGCAGAGATTTGCCAGTAGTGCATTACGGTCGCAGTCACACGGAGGTGCACACACGGGGTGCACACACCCGTTGCGCACACACGCGGTGCACACACCCGTTCTGAAAGTCTTCCTGAACACCTGGAGTACACTAGTGTCGCTGTAGCGTGCAGGGACCGAACCGCCTAGGCACCCACCTGGAGACATATCCAGTGACTCGACCGGCAAGCGACTGAGCACCGCGGTCTGCTGTTTGGCGGGGCTGCAGAAGTCCGGCACAGCCCTGCCGATGGCGGCATGTATTGTGCTGCCGGCGACCGCAAGCGATTGCTGACAGCGTTCCGCGGTCGAGGTCTCGCCCGTCGCATAGTGGTCATTGCGGCCGCGGACAGCGCCATCTGGGCCTACGCCACACGCGCCGCAGCCTGGGTGCCGGGCGCCTTGGGCGTTGCCGCTGGGCGACGGCGGCAGAGAGCGCGTGTCGCCCTGACCTTCGCCCTCGCCGGCTGGTTCGACCGCTTCTGAGGGATCAAGGGTACCAGGTTTGGGTAAGATGAGCCTGGGGCCTCAAAAGAGTAGTTCTTGCGTTTTAAAGAGTAGTGCTTGCATTTCATGATCAGGCAATTTCCGGCGCGTTACCATAAGAGCTACGCTTCCTACGTGTCGACGTTGCTTACCAGGGCGAAGGGTGCAGCCGGACGTGTAGTGCGGCAGCGCGGATGTGTTGCCAGCCCCCGCGCCATGCAGGGCTGGTCGCACGTACATGTCCCGGCTGGGCGTGATGCCGGTGCAGCCGTTATCTGCAGGCGCACAAGGACGGAGTCAGTACGCATTTAACCCAGGAGAATTGGTACCCGCCATCGTGCCCCAAACTGCGCTGCTCATGAACACCACGCAACGTGGTGCAACCAAAGCCGAAGGTTAATTGTCCCCTATGGTCCCGTAGGACGCACCTTGCACAGGCCGGAGCGCTGGCCGCGAGTTGTCGGGCGTGCCTTGGGCGCTGGCCGCGGGCGGTCGGCCAATGATGCCGAACCCGCCGTTGCACGCCTGCAGCTCGGTCCAAGAGAGCGCCGGCACGTCCGACCACTCGTTGCTGAACCCCGGTGTCACTTTGGGCATGCCCGGCGGGACCGGCGCGCAGAGCAGGTCCGGCCCCGCGCTGGGGCCGTTTACTGCGCTCGGCGTGTGCAGGAGCCCTGCGCGAATACGTAACGGAAGAAGGGAGAAAAGGGCTTATAAACAAACTTGACCGGTGCTTGTCATGCTGCAGTCGGCTATCAGGCGAGAGGCTACAAATCAAGGTTTCTATCTGTAAAGTCAATGCCTGGTAGCCCGGGCGCCAACACACCTGCCTCCACGAAGGCCAAGAAGGAGCTGGTGGGCGGCGAGCCAATCACCTCCTGCCAGTCCAGGGGCTGATCACCGGCGGGTGTTACCGCCACAGCGCCGAACAGGCCCTCGGGCAGGCTCAGCGAGGTGTTTGCGCTGACGCCTGGCGTGGCCTGGACAAGCAGCGGGAGTAGGGGACATGCACTTCAAGGAAAGCATGCCGGATATGGCGGCTAGGTGACACGCTACGTAGGAAAGAGAATGAATCTGCAAGCGAGTGCATTGCCGCTAGCTTGGAGGGGCGTCGGGTCGGGCATGCAAAGTGCAGGCGGCGATGCCCAAGGGCCGAATGCGATGTGCAATCCCTGGCGACGGATCATACCTGCTGAGGCTCGTTGTTTCCTTGGGTCGGGTCGGCGTCCAAGACGGGCATTTGCGCCGCGAAGAGGCCGTAGTCAGGTGCTGGCAGCCCCGCCTCACCATCCAACGCGCCAGGCAGCTGGGATGCGGATGCGCCGCTGCGGTTGCGCTGGCCTGCACTGGCGGTGGATGGCCCGACGGATGGAGCGAATTCCTGGCTGGGCCCTTCGTCGCAACCGGCTTGCGTGTCGGCGGTCGTGGCCAGGGCTTCCGCGGGCGCCTCGGTGCTGACTACGCCTTGCGAGGGCTGTTCCGGGCAGCACAGCTTCGCCGTTGTAACGGCGGGCGTCGCGCCCAAGGGGTAGCAGCGGCCGCTGCGTGTTACACGCGTGGACATGTCCAAGAGCACATCGTCTGCGGGGGTCATCGGGGAGGGACACAGGCGCGATCATGTTGTGCTGACATCGACACGAAGTGTACTTGCACTGCCTCGTGGTAGCGATATGCATCTTCCACAACACTGATAAATTCGCGGTGCTGTGCGCAAAGAAGTAACCACGCATCTTGGTGCCCTTACCCGGCGCAGCTTCGGTCCGGCCGGCGGGACGTTGGCGCGAGCAGCCATTCAGCGAAACAAGCGCGCTGCGGCTGCTGGTGCTGATAGTCGGGCGTTCACAAGTGCTGGCGACCGCAGTTGCGTTGACGCCCCTGTCGGCCTCGCAGCGCACCGAAGCCGGACCGCTCCTTGCTCCACCGCTGTCGGCTTCCAGGCAGCTGCCGCCCTTCCCGTTGCAGTCCGCGGCGTTGTGCAGCTCCTCGGCTCCTCCCGGCTTCTCGTTGCTGCGCTGCCCAAGAGCCTTCGAGGAGTCTTGTGGCGGCGGCAGGTCGACAGCTTCCGGAGCGGCGCTCTCCAGCGGCTCCGACGAAACAGCACGCCCTGCGCATGGCGGTGGCGTCGTGTTGGCCGGCAATGCGAGCGCCGCGAGGTGGGCGCGTGGCCGGCGCTGTGTGGATCTTGAACGCCGCCGGAAGGAGAGGAGGCGTGCGCCCAGCTGCAACCGCCCTGAGGCAGCGCAAGGGAATGCGCATAAAAGGACAGTGTAAGGCATGGGGCGATCGTGCATCGGCTGCGCCCCGCCACCTGCCCACACATATCTGGGTTGCTTGCACTGTAGCTGCCTTGAGCCCGCTGTTACAACCACTTCCATACGCGAATGTTGGACTTACCCCGTGAAGCGCCTTCGCTCGTTGCCTCGGCAGCGTCCTCCTGTCCGGCCGCCTCCTGCGATGGGGCCCTGGTCTTCTCGGTGGCTGCAAGCGCCTCCGCGGACCCGGGGTCCTGCAGCACGCACGGTCGCCGCTCCCGCCGCGAGATCCCCGCGCCCCGCAGCGTGTCCCTTGGCGTGGGACCCGTGTTAGTGACGCGCGCAGGTGCCCTGGTCGACCGCGCCGCCGCCGTCTGTGGCAAGCCACCGCTAGCGGGTGTAGGAACTATCGCCGATGCCGGCATGGCGGGAAGCTCCGTGGCTGCTTCCAGGCGCACAGCGGTGGAGGGGCAGTCTTGCGGCCGCGCACGACCATGCAGCGCCAACTCGACAGCTCCTGCGCTGGCGGCGTCCTGGCCCTTGAGGCCTTGGGTGACGTCGCCTGGTTCCGGGGCCTTAGCAGCTTCTTGCGTGGAGGCCTGTACCCAAGGAGCACGTGCACACAGGAAGCCGTGATTCGCAACACTTACAGGGACCTTGGCGGCGCTGAGCTAGGTCTTGCAGATGAAGTTAAAGGCCAGCTTCTTCGCTGCTGAGGACATTGCATGAAGTGCGCAACCAGGGCAACGGCGACGACGCAACCAGGGCCTGGCGACGCAACACGCGCCCGCGTACCTTGCTCCGGCTACTTGTCAGGATGCACCACCGCCCGCGACATTGCTGCGGCGTGCGGTTGGAGATGTTCTTCGCGATCAACGACCAGGACGAGCCATGCTCCTGGAAGAGCGCCTGCAGCCGAGCGTCCTCCTCGGCGGTCCACGCATCCTACAGTAAGGGAGCGCGACGATTAGCTGCCACGCGAACCGAAGTTACAGTGCGCCCCAGAGCCCTGGCGCAGATTCGACATCCGTTTCTTGCGCGGCGCAGAATCTGACACGCTTAGGGGCTGCTGTTTGGCCACCGGGAGCTGAATCCCTCACCAAGGAGGTTCCACTGTTTGGAATCTGCATTTGACCACGCGCACCCACCTTGCGAATGTTTGGGTCTAGGTGGCGCCGCCACCGGCCCTGTATGGCAATGTGCAGCCAGCAGAAGGTTGTTATAATACTGCCAAGGCGATCTTCGTACACCCAAGGCCAAGGCTTGCCCAGACACGTACCATGCACTGCTGGTCCGTACGGCCGGGTAGATGCCGCGCCACGCTTGCCCATTTGCCGACACCTAGCTCTTGCACCAACCTGGTGAGCAGTCTGTTCGCAATTTGCAGCGGGGAAGACGGCGAATTCAGCGAAGATAGACGCACGCCGAGCGCGTCGAAAGGTCGAAACGTGGGGACGCGTCGATACCCTAGGATGTCTTACCTGTCCTCCTCTGGTGTCCATTTATTCTTGACAATGTTGGGATTAACCTACGTTTAAATATTAAATGCCAAGGTTGTGGACCCTGATTTCAGAGCGGCAAGCTCGCTGAAGTGCGACATCCTCACTTTGTGCCGCCACCGCTGGGCCACCTGCTGCCCGTTGCGCCCCGGTATGTGCTGACTTATCTGAGACCATTTGTTACCATAAATTGCCTGCATGTCAAAGTGGTGGGCACGTAAGCCTTTTTTCTCGGTCTTTGTTGCAGCTTTCCAGCACAGGCGTCAAAACGCCCGTACCTCCGCACCTGATATTCCAATAGCAGGATATCTTCCTCTTCTGTCCAAGCGCCAGTCTGCGCGCAACATCGGGGCTTCGCAGCGTGATGCAGCCGTCGGTCAAGTCTACAACGGCCGCTTTGGCGTTCGGCGCAAACCTTGGCTGGCGCAGATCTCATTTGTTGTCAAACGTCCAAGCACATGCTCGTTGAAACACGAAGAATTAAGGGGCCGTTTTCGTTGCGAGTGCGCGCGGGGCGGTAATGTCAGGTCCACAGATTAGCGCCGCTGCGAGTCGGTCGCGTGTCAGGGTCACGGTCAATTGGTAATGAAAAAAACTTGTATTCCGTTAGGCTCAACACATGCTACTGGCTAGATAGTGACTCTCAGGTTCGTCTGTCATTCGTCTGTCTCTCTGTCAAGAATTCAAAAAAAGCTGTAGCTGCCTCGCCCAAGCCTCACAGTCGTAATTTCGCAAACAAGCAAGCACACTGTCTTGAAAAGGCATTTCGGAGCTTCTATGTGACACTTGGAGAGCGGCTGTCGGCTTCGGGGGCGAAGGACCAGATGCTGACAGGATGACTCGCACTTCCACATTTGCATGTTCTGATCGCACGCAGCAAGAAGTAATTCTACATTATAAATACGAATGCTGATCTAGAGCAATGATGTTGAGTTCGAGTCCGGAGGTTTCGCCAGCTCGCTCGGTGAGGATGTCCGCAGCAAACGGCCAATCGACCTCACTTCCGGTATACATGTTTGTATGCGAAATCAAATCTCAAAGGGCGCCCTTATCTCTTGGCGGATAAGAGAACATATGGTCCTCGGTCGTGCGCTTTATAGGGCCGTCGCCAATCCTAGCCACCCGAGCAGGCATGAATTCTAGCTGTCAAGTAACCCGTTTTGACGTTCAGGTTGGACGAAACGAAGCTGAGGGGCGACGTGGTTCTACTTCTGTGTAGATAGATCCCATCAGGGGCAAAAGACGAAGGGGCGATTTTATTCGCCACCGATCGTTCCCGACAGCTCGACCGTAACATTTCGTACGGACAGCTTACATACCGTCAGGCACAGATGCACCGATAAAGCCAAAGCTTCATTTAAGCTTAGGAGAAACACGAAGCTATTCCGATAATCTAATACTCGCGCATGGCGGGACGATTTTCTGTGTCGGAGGTGGCGGCGGCGACCGCTACGTCTTCGCACGACGCCAAATGAAGCAACCAAGCTCTGCAATTCAACCTAAAAGCGCAATGTGCAGAGCATGTGGCGTTTTACCTGAAATATTTTATTATCGTTTACGAAATTCAAACTTCAGTACGCCACTTCAGGTATGTAACGCTGTAGCTGGTTGGCGGTAGCCTCACACTCCTCACACTCCCTGAGTCATACCCTTCTTCAGCCAGGCCTAGCTACGCTTCTCGAACCTTCTCGAACTGCGCTTTCTGTCCCGTCCGTAGCAATTTTCACGGCCCGCAAGTGGCAATTTCCCCAGCAGTGCAGCTTGTATCGGGTCGCATTGGCAGTACATGACAACTATGCAGCTGAGGAGTCCGGGAGGTGGCCGCATCGGGCTACGGCGCAAGGGCCGGTGGCGAGGATGGGCTGTTGTCCCCTGTTGGTGCCCCAGTATTCATGTGTGGCATGTTGCTGTGTGGCCTTGGTTGTTTATATCTCAGGGTTATTTCGCGGCTACTCGTCCTACGGTATTCGGCCGGTCCATGCACCACTGCCCCCGAGATTGCCGTTTTCCCTCGGTTGGGTTGCTTAATTCCCATTGACCGATACGTGCTCATGCAACGTGCAGCCATGCCATGCCGTCTGAGCTCCCTTGCTCGACATTCTTGCTTAGACAAACCTTTGATATGCTGGCATTGCTGGGCACGGGCCCGTGGCGGCTCCTTCTGGATGCGCCACACCCTGCAGTAAGCGCAGCTGATTGCATGCCAGCAAACAAAAGCTGATCATACGGTGTTAGCTAAGTCACTCCGTGAGAAACGCACGCTGGCTTGCGTAGCTACGTGCCGGGCGACACAGCTCTTCCGCATCCGTGAGATGTTGTGGTCATAACGGTGGGCCCCAGACCCTGGGAAGGAAGAGTAGAGCCAGCGAGGCAGCTGGACGTGCACTGTAGCGTGAGTGTCCTGAGCCGTGGCATTGTGCAGGCGGCCTTGGGGCCGAGGCAACCTGGTGTCAGGCACCAATCGCTCGGGCGAAACCTCCGAGCTTACAGCCCTTTGAGGCCAGGCTTCTTTGTCATCGCGCAAGGCTCTGCGCGGCACAACACAGCGGGCCCTACTGTGTCTGGTGCCGCACCCGGAATCCCTACTTCCCTACTTTGGGGTTCACTGCGCAAAACATTCATACAGGCAGCGCAATGCCAGCCAGACATGGTACGCCGGCAGCTGCGATGCTTGCCACTGCTGCTTCCTCGCACTCGCTACCACATCAGCACCGGATTTATGCTTTGTTGGGCTCTTCCAGACGCCCTGGAAAGCCGCATCGGCGGCCAACGCTGGGGGACGTTTGTGCGTACATTAGCCAGCAAGATCTGGGAACTGAGCGGTGGGCGCAAGGCGCTATCCGCTACCGCCAGCACCTGAAGAGCCCGGGGGGCGCCCACGCAACTCGTCATGGGCGCCGAATTTGGGCGTTAAGACAAAGCTGATCTGGCATCGGCACGTGTGGGTACGGATGCTGGCCAGCGACTGCCCCGTGCAGGATTTCATCGTTTGCGCAGCTGCCCCTTGTTGCCAGGAGCGCCTGATGCAGTAGGACCTTCACCACATCGAAACATTGGCAGTTGCGATGGCAAAGAGGGGAGGGGGGTTTGCGGCGTTGGAGCGCTTACTGCAGTTCCTGGATGGTAAGCTGGCGGCACAATTCAATAGAAGCTACCGCTGTTTTGCCAGCATCACTAATACCGTAAACGCGTTGGCGGCTCGGCTGACAGCCCAGCGCCCGACTGGCAGGTCAAGGTGAAGTTGCTTGAGGGTCTGGGCTGCCCTCGCACCTACTACGCGTACGAGTCCACACTTGTTACGGCCTGCCGTACGGTGGCCGGCCGGCGTGCCGCGGTGCGCGGGGTCTGCCTCCGTGCCTTTCGGGCACCGTATTGGTGATCGTGGGCCATTCCCTGCCAGAACATGTGCCCTCCACATACGCGGGCTGAGCTGTGATGGGCCGACGGTGACCGGGGTGAACGTATGACCGCAGCGAAGAAACCGGGGTCTCCGGGCGCGGGCGCCCGGCAACGGTACCCTGACGGAAATTCCATGAGTCCTTTCAGTGACCCCGGAAGGACATTCGATGGCTGGTACCGGTATCCGCGCCACCAAATCTTCGCCATAGGGCCATATCGTCTCACGGAAGAGCACCGTTGCTGCTGTGCACGTTGCGCCCTGCTGTGCTGGAACGCGCCCGTGTGGAGAAACCCAGATCTACCGGAGCGCCTTCGACCTGGCGACCGACCAGGCCGCGAGTCCAGGTACCCGGCCTCGGCAGCGTGGTGTTCGCTGCAAACATGCAAGGATTGTTGAACGAATGGTCTGAACTGGGGGGGGGCTGGGGAGGACAGTGATCTGTTTATCTGTTTAGGGGCGAGGTGGGCTGAGGAAGATCTGTTTCCGAACGCTCGAAGGCGAAGCCAAGCTCAGGTACGGTGGAGCTGCGTGGACGAGCGAGTGGACCTGGTCGGTGCAGGGCCTCAGTGGGGCATTATGGGTCTCGACTGGGAACGTAACGACTCGTGAGTCCCTCGCTTATTGAGGCCCGTGGGGATTAGGACACCGTGCGTCTGTGCGGTAGGATACGTAGGTGGACATCTTTTGTCAGCCCCCGCAGCCTTTATCCTAGTCCCGGTTCACCATTGCCTGTGGTGGCGTAACCGCCAAAATTCATGAGCCATCCGTGAGCGGTTGCGTTTCCAAGCACTCCCATGGTAGGGTTGCCTGCATTATGCTGGGTGGTAGGCGGCAAAAAGCGGTGCCCTGGTTGGTCTCTTCTGCCTGAGTGGTGTATTTCCCTCTGTGGGTCCTTGCCACCTGGGAGATGCCCCTAAGTGTGGTTGTTCCGGGTCCTGTCTCTGGACGTGGGCCCGCCGTCCGCCTTGGGCTTCGGCACCACAGCAGTGGCAGGCGCGGTATGCACCGATAATCGTTCTGTGTCCATTTTGAAACTGTCAAAACATCAACGTGGCACGGAAAGTGTTGGTGGCTGCAGTTGTTGCTGTGGTTGTTACAGTGGGCTCCAGACTCTTGAAGAGTAGAGCCAACGGGCAGGCTGGCCGTGCACTGCACAGGAGGCAAGCAGGGCAGCACTGACGCACACCCAGACCAGGCAGGACGAGTCACGCAGGCAGGAACGAGCGAACCCGAGGGGGAGGGAGGCTCAGAAACCCGTGACCTCGGGGGAATTTGCCATGAGGCTCTCTTATTGGCGACGGGTCCCGGCTGTGATACCGCCGTGTTGCGAAACCAGATCTGATGCATGTGCAAGCATGGGTCCTCGGCAATTTACAGGCGAATATTGAGCTGCTTCAAGTCAGCGCGCCGGAAGCGTGTCACCTGCGGTACCCATAGACATGAGTCTCGGCGCTCCAGTACGCTCTTGCCGGCCACACCCAAACAAGCCGGTGCACCGAACACATGCAGCAACCGCTCAGATCCTGATTGCGAATGCTTCAGTCCGATGCTTATAAGACCCGCGCCGCCTACCCTAAATTCAGTCATTACCTTTCGGTCAATGGCCCCCGACCGGCCAGCGCGCCCTAACAAATGAAATATCAAGCTCGCGCACGGACAAAATCACTAATCGCGTGCACTTACGTAGCTGTGAAAACCATTCATAGTTGGCATGTCATCCCCCCAAGCCGTCCTGCGCAGTGCGCCGCTGTAACACCTGCCGTATATTATTCGGAAGCTCCGATACCAGCTTTTAAACCCAAGGCCAAACCCACCCCACGGCAGCAGCCCCGCCGGAGTCGGGTCCAGCCAAGCACACGAGCGCCCCACACGGCCGCGCTAATTACTGACAGTTCCTCGACAGGCAGCGCGCCAATCAGAGGCAGCGCATGGGCCGCACCGCCATGAACGCGTCCACCACGTCGTCCGTCACCTGCGCCCGTGCCCGTTGGTGGCGAGACACCATGTCGGTGAGCACCGTAATCAGCTCCTTCTTGATTTCGCCTGCGTCAGGAATGACCGAGCACGAACGCGGTGAGGTCACGGGCGCTGGATGTGGAATCCCATGCCGACGCGACAGACGCTCGATGCAGTGTGTCAGGTTATTGCAGCATTACGAGGGCGACGTATTGACATTACGAGGCAGCACTTGTTGATGCAGTAAGGGCTACCCTGCGCGGCAGCCTTACCCGTCAGCATGCGCCCCGAGCCGTACTCCTCCCCGATGGTCGCCAGCCGCGCGTCGTCCTCCAGGAAGAAGTTGAGGTACTTCCAGGGCACGTCCACCGCCAGATTTGCGCCCCGGGCGCGGTGCTCCTCCACGGTGGCGCCGCCGCCGCTGAACGCGTACTTGTTGATCTGCAGCGAGACCGCGGAAACGGCCGGCAGCGACGGTTGGGAGCGCAGCGGGCGCGCGCCGCCGAATGGGCCCATGCGAAGGTGCCAGAATCGGGCGCTATAATGCGCAAATGGTCGAAACGGTTAACATTTCTGGGGCTGCGTCTGCAGCAACCCCTCAGGTATTTCGTCAATTATCGGGGACTATCCCCTCCACGGGCACGCAGGCGGTATGCGCCCCGCGGCGGGAGTACCCCCCACTGCGCCAAGGTTGCGTCCTCTTATCAGTCAGCTGCAGGCCCTCCTGTACGCAGCCGGGGGCACGCTGTCCGTTTACCTTGTCTTTGATCTGCGACGGTGTATCGTTGACAAAGATGGCCGAGTTGGTGTCGCTGGCCGACATTTTCCCGCTTTCGCCTTGAAGCGCGGGAAAGAACTTGGACTCGATGAGCGCCGGCTTGTGATGCCCGATGCGCGGCGCGACGTCCCGCGTCATGCGGAAGTAAGGGTCCTGGGGGCGGCCGGAAAAAGGTGGGCCGCAGCGTGTCGGTTGAGCCGCTGGTTGATTCGATTTCGCTAGCAAACATGAGGAAGTAACCAGCATGTCCTGTTCCTTTCGTAGCATGGAAGGGCATTTGCGAGATCGGCGCGTCCATGGGCGCGCCACCAAATGCCCCTCTCAACGCAGCATCGCTCGCGCACCCATTCCGTAGCTTACATTCGTGTCGGCCCCCCCGGCCTATACGCGGCTCCGGCCTATACGTGGATAACCCCCCGGGGCTCCGGCCTATCCGTGAATACCCCCTGCCCCCGAACTTACTTGGTCAATGGCGCACGGGATCAGGCACCGGATGTCCTTGCGCTGGCCAAACATGTGCGGGAAGCAGTCTGGGAAGGACGGCGCCGCCTGCACGGCCGGGAAGGCAATCTTGCCGATGTTGTCCTCCATGGTGAACCCGAAGATGCCGCGGACCTGGTTCATGGTCACGCACCTGCCGTGGCGGGGGTAGGCGGGCAGGGCTGCGAGTCAGCACGGCACAGGATCGGTGTTCCATGGCTGACCTCGTGGGTGGTTATTCGGATACATTTGTGAGGCGAGAGCGGGCAACGCCGCAAGGTCAGGCTCTAGATGCACATGCCGCGAGCTTGTCCACTGATCGCCCCTTGATGGGTCTACGGGGGTCTACAATTCATTATTGAGGCCTACAAGCGGACGCGGATGAGCTGGCCCATAGCCCACGAAATGCTGTTGCCGTATAGCTGCACATGCGCGCTTCAGCGCGGGGTGCCGGATTGCTTCACGCCGCGCTGCGCCGTGGGGGTGCCCTCACAACCAAACCGGCTGGGACGTACCTCTGGATGCGGATGATGTTGCGGTAGAAAGCACCACCCACGTACTCAAAGTCGGAGAAGATAAAGGTTTTTGATACGTCGAAGCCGCACGCGATGATGTCCTTGGCGTTCTGCGACCCGGATCCCACCACGCCAGTAAGGGGGCCCAGCAAAGTGTCGAGACAAGCGCATTTAGCAGAGCGACACACGGGGAAGGTTAGGAGGAGCATGTACTGTTGAGATATTTGTTAACGGGGGCATATCTGTTCGCCTTGCGTGCAATAGCGTTGATCCCTGTAACTTGAAGGTGCAGGCAGCAACAAAGGAAAGCGGCTCTGGGTCCTTCTAGCCGGGCCCCGCCACGACCTGTCCTCCAGCAACCTGTTACTGCAAGCCAGCCATCTGCGCCGCGTCCAAGAGGCCAAAGCGCCCAGGCCTGCCTTGCACAAGCTCAGCTGCGGCAGCACACCCTGACGAAACCCCCGCAAACCACGTCTGGCCAGGGCTGTCCGCGCGTATTCTCCCCTTGGGCCTACTATTCCCTAAGCCCCCAGCTCCCATACGCACCTCGCGGGACAGACGCCGCGCCTCATCGATGTCCAGGCCCCGCCACAGGCTCTTCTCGTCGTCTGTCAGCTGAATCACCAGCGGCACGTTGAAGGCATCCTGCAGGTACTTGGTGAACATGAAGGGCACCAGGTGCCCCAGGTGGAGCGCCTCCGACGAGGGACCCTGCAGTGGACAGGTTCAGGGGTGGGGGAGAGGTAAGGGGCGGCGCGCCGATGAGCACCAGGGCCGAGGGCCAGTCGGCTTCCGGGGTGTCCGTGCGATGCCGCTTGAGCTGGCGGCATTGTGAGGAGATTGTTGCCCGAAGCAGTCCGGAAGAAAGGTAAAACGGAGCGTAAGAGCGCGGCGGTAAGGTCCGAGCGGCGCCGGCCGGCGGGAGCTGTCCGAGTCAATTAGCGAATGCTGCGCAGCCACAGCAGGAGGGGCAGGTGCAACCAAACGACTTCCAGCCGGGTGCCATGCCACGTTAGCGCAAGGTCAAGTTACACATTCACCCGGGCCAAAGGCGCTCTGTCTTGCCGCCGCCCTGCCCCGAACCCAAGCGACGAGCGCCCCGAGGTCCTCACCCGCCCAGTGTACAAGTAGAAGGGAATGCCCTTCTCGTAGCAGTCCAGGATCTCCTGCAGATCCCGGTGCGCGAAGAAGATGCCGCGCTTCAGAAAGGGGTGCGCTGGCCGCCCGGTCAAGCGCTCCACTCTGCACGAAATGGGGCGCGTTGGCGCGTGTGTACATGTGCTCAACGCCAGCAGCAGCAACACCTGGATGGTACGCCGCGAGCCCACGGTGCACGCGGTCCAGCAGGCACCGTGCCTGAGGTGTATTGCACGACCGAAGGCAAGTGCTCCTTCCCATGCCACTTACGATCCCCCGAACGGCCCCAATACCCTGCACATGTTCCACCCGTTCAACCGCTGACACACACGGGTGCCACCACCCCATACACGCAAGCCTTGTCGACACCACAGGGTATGCCACGAAGTGTTACAATGTGCCCACCTCTCGACAAGGTCCTCTGTGAGTTTAGAACACCCAAACTGGGGGGCGGGATTGAAGGCGGTGACAACACGTTTTAAGTCAGGCGTGCTTTGGGGTACTCAAACCCCTGACCCTGGTGTGACAGCATGAGTCGCCCACCTGCTCCAGCAACTTGTTGTAATCAATGCGTCCATCAGATCCCCCTGATACACTCCACGGATCGACTACCTGCGTATATCGAATTGATGCGGCGGCGAGTAAGGCTCTGCGGCGAATCCAGCATGCCACACCCGCTCTTATGACTTGGTGCAATTTACAACCTGCTCCTGATCTGCAGTGTCTTGTGCGGGAGGGTCGCTGTTGGGCAGCTGCTCCGCCATGGTTCCCCGGAGAACAAGGCGTGCCCCCACGAATTTATCTAAGATAATTGAAGTGGGACTTGAAAACCTATGGGAAGGTCAAGTAGTTTTCTATCTGGCCCAAGTTTTCACTGCACAACCGATGCCACGACAAGGAAGTTGGTCCTTACACAGATGCAGACAACTTGCTGGCGCGACGCGAACACACAAGTTTACCATAACTTATAAAGAATGCTATGGAAACCAAGAGAGACACAGAGATGCACCCTTTCTGCAGCCTAGTTTGAGGCGTTGACCCGGTCCGCAGAGCACCAGTTTCCCAGCTTTCCACGGGAAAGAGCTTTCGGTAGACTCAATTAGCCTCTTAGACTGACTTGGAGTGAGTATTTCGCGCGGCAGCTGCGCGACGACAGACGACAGCGGAAATGGCTTCCCCACCTCCGCCTGGAGGTGGACCTGCGGCGCTCTTCAACTCGTACCTAAAAATATGCAGCGACATTGGATGCCAACCGATGCCAGAGCTTGTGGAGGCACTGTAAGGAACCAGCGTCTAGCGTGTACCATTGGCACGGGGCCCATCCCGACACACATACACGGGGCAATGTACCAATTGGCACATACCGCTCATATACAGGAGGACCGGTCAGCGCGCTTGCTTTATCAGCAGCCCAACGGAAAGCCTCCCTGACGGCACGGTGATATCGCTTTGTGCGGTGCTGCCGATGTCGCCGTTCGAGTCCTGTAGCTTCCATAATCTGAACTTGGTAGGTCATTCCCGCATTTCTGGGGAGAGTGGAGAGGGGTTACACTTTGCCTGGGGTGGCATCTATGCCTCGCTGGGTTTTGGGTATGTGTGTGGGGGGGTGGGAGGGAGGGGCGTGGCGTGTTAACAACGAGCCATTGCCGCATGAGTTATTTAGATACAGGATGAGCTGTATGTGTCCTGCGCCGCCCCTAAACACAAAATTCTTGTACGCTGCAAGGCAGGCCTCTCTTGAGTCGGTGCCAAATGAAATGTCCTGTGGCACGCGCCCGTCCCCTGCAGAGCACCAACAGCTGGGCGGCCATTGCCGATGCCTGTTCCAAAACACGGCCTTTGCAGCACTTGCTGTTCAAGGATTGCGGGTTCCGGGATGGTAAGTCGCTACCAGTTGTGCAGGGGGTTGCAAACGCTGCAGAGGGATACTGCGGAAGGACTGGTTAATATTGGCGAACGGCAGTTAGCACGCGGTTTCAGGCCATGGAGCCCTTCCGTAGTCAACCTAAGAGCCTGTCCCAGAGCTGGGGTGCCTGGTCTCAATCGCGAGTGCATGGTTTTGTGTAGCGCAGGTTCCCCACAGCTAGACGCACGTAGTTCTGGGCCGGTGTCCTGTACCTCACATCCTGTTGCCGAGTTATCTTCGAGGGCTGGTAGAGGCGTGATGACCCTTAGGCCCTTAGCACCATGTGAAATGTCGTGCCCACCCATGGCGTTACAGGTCAGGGCCTGGCTGTCTTCTCGCGCGCACTTTCTGGCGCGGACCTGGAGAGCTTGGAGATCTGCAATTGCCAGCTGGTGTGTGCGGCCGAAGGGGGCTGAGAAGGGTTCAAGGAGCGGCCTAGGAAAAATCAGAAAGGGACAAAACCTTAAGTGCATGAGGATGCAATGGCGGGCTCCGCATTGCTTTCTCAGCTCTGGGGCGCTAGAGGTTTCGCCAATGTCGCACAAGGCGTGTGGCTTCTAGTCGCGACGCACTTCCGTGGGGTACCGGGTTGAGGGGTACGGGCGGACGTGTCGGACTATGTGCTGGAGCTGTTCTCGTGTCGTGGTTTACATTCTGAACGTTACCTGCCCCTTCCAGAGCGACGACTTTGTGGCTGGTCTTACGGACGGCTCCCTGCTGGGCAACGAGAAGTTCGCTACGCTGCGCATGTCAGGTTGCGGGCTCGGCGACGCCGCGGCGGTGCGCCTGGCCAAGGCCATCGAGGGCGTAGGTACGTGCAGCAAAGGCGTGGGCTGGGTTTCAACAATTGCTTGGGTCATGCAAGATGCACAGCGGCGCAAAGCGGTTGTATCCTTCCCTTCCCCTGCTAGCCTGCCTAGTCCAATTGCCCCATCTTCCGCTGTGTCCTTCTTGTCAGGCATGATGTGCTCGTTGCGGCACCTGGACTTGTCGCACAACCGCATCGGCGACCCCGGCGCTTGCGCTCTGGCCGCGATGCTGGGCGGCGAGGCGTCACCCTCGTCTGTGCCCATCGTGACGCTGGAGCTGGAGGACAACCAGGTGAGAGGCCACCCGGCGGTCACGCGCCCATAACAGGTCATCTAGCAATACGGCTTTCTGTTCTTCGCTCCCTTCCAAGTGTTCTCGCAAATCACGTTACCATGTATACAGGCTACGGGCTGCAGCTGTGTCTAACGCTACGCGGTCCCACGCCTGCAGATCACGGATGTGGGTGGTCTGGCTCTCTGCCGCGCCGCAAAGGCCGCGCTCATGCTCCAGCGCCTGAACCTCTCGCTGAACCCAGCGCTGACGTCCAGCACGATGGTGGCACTGGCGGATGCGGTGCGGTTTCACTCCGGCACGCTGGCGGAAGTGGCGCTAGCGGGCTGCAGGGCTGGAGAGGACGCGGCGGTGGCGCTGCTACGGGCAGCCAACAAGAACAACACGCTGCAGCTGCTGGACATTCGGGGTATCCCCCTTGGGGCTGAGGTACGCAGCCTGTATCCGTTTTGCCCCACAAGGGGAACGGCTCCCAGGGCCGGCGTGGTTTGGACTAAAGCCGACGCGGGCTTCTTCCACGCTTGATTTTTCTCGTGTAGGGTGTGGCGCAGCTGTGCTCCCTGCTGCGATACACAACAAGCCTCAACACGCTGCGGGTGGATGTGGCTTCCGCGGAGGGCGCTGAGGCCATCGCGCGTGACCTGCCATCCAATCGGAGCCTGATGCACATTACCCTGGGCGGCCCCGTCCCCGACGGGCTTCTCAACGCCATGTCGGAGATCCTGGCAGCCAATACGGTGCGCCGTATCAACGGTTCACCCGGTAAGTAAGGGGCCGTTTTGTGGGAAAAGGGGCAACGAGTGACTGGCTGCGGTCATGTGCCCTTACCGTGTGCAGCGGGACCTGGGCTGGGAAGCTGTCCGCGCTGTCGCATAAACCACTGCCTGAAGCGCTGTTTGCTTCCGACTCTGTGATTTGCAGCTGCGAGTTCCCCGCTCATTCACGCGTGGATCGAGGACTCCACCATCGCCTACCAGCACCAGAACGCCACAGCATCTGGCGGAGCGAGCCCCAGCGGCAACTCCTACCGAGGCGCCGGCGGCTACTTCACCAGCTACTACCAGAACCACATGCAGACCAGCGTCAGCGCGGGCAGCCCCACGAGGATTCAGAACCAGTACCTGCAGATGCGCAGCCGGCCGTCGTCGCCATCCCCCCCTCCCGCCGAGTTCGTCCGGAGCCCTCGGTCCGACGCGGGCGGGTCCGTGTACAGCCACGCCACACACCGAACGGCTCGTACCCACCGTACGCACCGTACCAGCACGTCCTATCTGTCGTTTGGGGGCCTGACAGATATGAGCCGGCGCACCATCATGGTAGGATATTACGTGCTGCCGCGTAATAGCTTGGCACCCTGGCCCAGCAAAGGCTTTTCAGTTTGTTGCAATCTGATTGTTGAAGCCCGGAGATGCATGTACCAACCACTTGCGACTCCATGCATGTGAACGCGGCTCTTTGCTTGGCACGTGCGAACTGCGACCAACCCGCCTTCGCAGGTCGGCACCACGCGGCTGCGCGTGAGCGCCTCGCTTGCAGCTGGTGGGGCAGCCGAGAAGGCCGCTGTGATCTTCCGGAAGCACGACCAGAACGAGGACAACCACTTGAACAAACAGGAGATGCTTGCAGCTCTGGAGGAGATGGGCGTGCTGAACGGTATCAAGGCCAAGCACGTTGGTAAGAGCCATCGATCCGCTCGTAGGAGAGTCGTCTGCTCACGGTCTTCACGGCTAACCCGTCGCGGCACATCCCTTTTCCCTTGCTCTCGAACAGGGCGCTTCCTAGACAGCGAGTTCAAGAAAGCTGACTGGGTAAGGCTTTGGGGGTAGCGTCCGGAACACCGCGATGGAGGCAACATACGTGTTGCCGTACTACCGTACGTTTGGGGTTAGGGCCCCCGTAACTGCGTTTTCATTACACTAACACGCGGCGGGACGTTGCTCACAGGACAAGGACGGTCGCGTCAGCCTCCAGGACTTCATTTCGTACTACGAGAAGATTGCGTACTACCAGGCGCAGATGGCGCGCGAGGGTCGCATCAAGTCCATGACCAACCTGAACAAGCAGATGGTGCCGCAAGGTGTGTTTTTCTGAAACCTGTAAAGCCTTGCGGGCTCGCGTGACTCGATGGTTAGAGCGTGCTACAGGGTCCCAGAATTGTAACCGCTGCATACCGCACGTCGCCGATGCAGCTGAAAAAGCTGGGATAGACGTGCTGACGCAAGCCGCTTGGGAGTCGGTCAGCAGTCATGGCCTTAGCCCGGAATGATGGCATGTAACAAACCCATATCTCATCTGTCCCTCCGTCCTGTGCATATTTCCGCAGGCACCGAACACAACGCGCACCTGAAGCGCGTGTTCAAGAACTACGCCCGGCTGGCGATTGGCCAGGGCCGGGTGTACGCCGACGGATTGCCCCAGATGAACAGCGCGCAGTTCCACCGGCTGTGCCAGGACGCCGGCTTCATGGAGCCAGACGGTGAGATGTGACCTCGTGATAGCGAAAACGCATCATCACTGCCAAATTTCATTGCCGCCCCCGACGCAACCTGAACAAGCATCTCTGCGCCCCTTTGTAGGTCGCCTGAGCACCACCGCCGTGGACGTGATCTTCACGCGTTACCGCGCGGCCAACAGCCGGCGCATGGCGTTCAAGGACTTCATTGCTGCGCTGGCTGCGGTGGCATACGAGATGGGTTTCCAGTTCGACGACATCATGGAGGCCCTCGGCGCCCGCAACCAGCAGCCCCTGGCGCCGGCAGACGCCGTGGTACGTCCGACGGGCATCTCTTGGAAAAACAGCCATCTGTGCCGTGGAGCTAGGTGGAAGGGTGGAAAGGCGGCCTTAAAAGAAGACGTTTTAGTTGTTTAAGAGTTCGGTTGAAAAAAGCGCGGGCGTTCCGTTTCCCTGGCATGAGCAGCCGTGATGACCCCGAATGAGCCCACCCAACCCTGTTGCACCTGTTTGCTTCGCAGCGGGAGACCTTGAGCGAGCCCGGAGGCATCCAGTACATGCATCCCCACGGCCAGCAGCAGCAGACATCGACCCAGGGTGGCGCAGATCCCGGCCTCGACGTGCTCGGTGTGCCGCTGGCCACGGTGCACGAGGGGGCGGAGGGCAAAAAGACGGCTGCGGTGAGCACTCGCGTAATAGGGAGACGTTTACCCCGCTACTGTGTCATGGCGCAAGCGATACGCATGAGGAACTGGTCTGGAACGGGCTAACTGTTGATTTGTGTAGCAGCCTCGCGCGTACCCTCCAGCAAGCGAGCAATCCGTACCTCGTCTTAACGTGCGCCCATCACACGCCTTCTGATCATAACTTGACCGTACCTACCCAATCCCCAGGCCAAGGGCAAGGCAACGAAGAAGGTCTCTGGGCCAGGGGCTCGGACCAGCACTGGCGGACGCAGCACCGGCACCGCCGGCGGCCGCGCCAACGGCCAGGCCACATTCGTCAACAACAACCCGCTGTATGACAGCCAGGAGTTTGGAGCGCCCGGGGCAGCGGGGCCTTTCCATTCGTCATTCAACGTCACCGGTGCCATCAACAGGGAGGGCCACAACACCCCGCGGTTGCGGGCCTCGCCTGGGTACCTGTCGCCTCGTCAAAACGTGCCGGCCGGCACACAGCCAGGAGGACCACCGGCATCCGACCTCGCCATTATGGAGGCCCGCCTACGGCTGGAAATGGAGGCGATGGCTCGGCAGCTGGAGGAGCGGATTGCCACCGCCGCACCGCGGAGCGCGGCAGGGGCCGTGCCGACGGCATCCGGTGCACCCAACGGCCCCAGCAGCGGTGGCCTTCCGGCGTCGGCCGATGCATTAGTCGGGGCTAAGCTGCGGCAGCTGGAGGGCCAAGTGAGCGGACTGGCGCCGCAGCTGTCCAGCCTGCAGGAAGTCGTCCACAAGATGGCGGAAGAGGTGCTGCGCATCAAGAGCCGGGCGGACACGGCGGCGTCCACGGCCGCCTCGGCTATTGCGGCGGCTTCTGCCGCAACGGCTGCGGCGGGCAGCTCCGGCGGCGCGAACCCGGCGGTCGAAGAGCGGCTGTCCAGCGTGACCGCGCAGATGGGCGGGCTGCAGGACACTGTAAACGCGTTGCGCCGCGAGATGCAGACCATGTCCTCGCGGTTGGACACAGTGACGAGCCAGGTGTCGGCCTGCCGTGCCTCACAGTCCGATCAGCACCAGACGCAGGCGGACCTCATCAACCAGCTGCGGCAGCAGCATGCGGCGCAGCAGGAGCAGCTGCGGCAGCAACAGGCGGCGCAGCAGGAGCAGCTGCAGCAGCTGGCAGCTGTGGTCGCGGCGCTGCCGGCCGATGCGGCTAAGGGTGCAGTCGCCGGCGTCGCGCCGGTGCAGATGGAGGCTATGGAGAAGAAGCTCTTTTCGCGGCTGTCACGCTACGATGGCGCGCTGCTGCAGGTCGCCAAGCAGGTGGACCTGCTGGACATGCGGCTGCGGGAAGAGTCGGAGGGTAACATGAAGACCATTGAGATGCTGTTCAAGGCGGCTCCCACTCTCTCCCTCGCCCAGCTGGCGTCGTCGGGCAGCGTGGATGTGGGCCTAACCAGCACGCACGCCGACGCCAGGGCGTAGAAGCCGCTGTAGATATGCGGGTGCTAAGCGTGGTGCCAGTCACGTCCCTCCTCTGCGCCTGCGAGTATGTGAGGTGTACTTCTGTACCGATATGTTGTAGCTGGGGGGAGCGGCTACGTTTGGCCTACGAGCGAGCAACAAGGGGTGGGTGACGAATCGACTATAGAAACTGAGACGTCGTTGGTGAACGGGCCCAGCAACAAATTGATATTGCCGACGCACCGGTCCGTTGGCTAGACTCGAAATCTTCTCTAATAGCTGTCCTGTATTGTGGTGTTGACTGCACCAATGCGTATGGTGGGATGCCCTGGTTCACGGGCGGCTAAGTTGGTTTTAGAATGGAACACTGTTGCTCTGACAAAGGCCTTTTTAGTTTGATGGGAACACTGCTGCTCTGACAAGGCCGATGACTTCGGCAACAGTGAAGACCCGTGACTTGCAGCACGTCATCTCTCGAGCGTAGAGTCGATCTATCTTGTGAACGTGTGGGACCCCTCTCCAAATTATTGGTTGCACATTTTACGATTCAGGAGGGTCAGCGGCGCAGAAGGGTGACCGACACTCATACGACAGACATGGATCATGTGAAATCAGGTGCCCATGCCCGGCATGCCCTGGAAAACGAAATGCTCGTGTCTAAATTTTCCAGGAGCCATTCCCCATTCTGGCCCGTAGGCCATCAGCATAACCTTTGTATCCTGAGACCAGCAACAACAGACCGTGCCATAGCAAACGCTGAAGCTCAATGCAAACTGCAAACGAACGTGGCGCCTACTCAATTCCAGAGCGGCGGGGAAGCCGCAGCGAAAACGCTGTTCAAATGCCTCTCCACCCAAGTGCCGTGGCATGGCACCGGCCAGGTACGGCTTTCATACTTGTACAACTATTCGTACAACAAGGACTCAAAAAGCGTACATGTCGTAATCTACATTCAATGCAAGGGGTCAACTACCCCAGGAACATCCCCCAACCTTCCAGATTCTTCATGGCAAGACGCTTCACCCACGCCGCTGCTGCAGTTCCCAGACGCCCTCTTCACACACTCAGCAGCCACCGACACACCAACTACTACAGCCGCGGCTGTGAGAACACCCGTGCGAAAGCCTGGTCTTTCTTAACTCCCAAAATCCACCCAACACATTTACTTGCTGCCGGCCGCGGCCTCAGATGCCTCGTTCTCCTCCAGGGCCTCCTCGCCCACCAGGTGCCAGTCCTCGCTTGCGCCGGAATGCGGGGTGTCGGTCCCGCAACTGGCTGCTTTAACCGCGGCCCCACAGCCGCCGATGCCGCTGTCCTCGTCAACCGTGAGCGGGATCATGGTCAGCGGCTCGTCCAGCCGGGCGGCTCCTGGTGCCGTCAACATCTCGCTGGAGGACATGGCCTCCAGAAAGGCGCGGCTGTAGTCGAACGGCATGGCTGCGGGGAGAGGAGGAAACGGGGTCCGCAACTCACAGACCGGCATCAGACCAGTGGCCGCCATCGTGGCTGCAAGGTGTCGTATCGATGGCGGTGCAAAGTGACAAAGTGCAGCCGCCTAGGGCCCAGGCGGAGCCCTGCTTGCCTCTTGCACGACATAACCGGCGGAATGCACACACCGCGGAGCACCCTGGCGCCCTCTACAGCGACCCGGCGTGCAGTGCCGCTACCCGGCCGCCAACGACGTATGCCCAGGCATGCCTCAACTTACTTGAATAGGAGGAAGATGCACACGCCGAGGAGCCGGACACCACCGCCCCGGCGCCCAGGGAGGTGCCGCTGTCGACTTCACCGACAGCAAGCACCGGCGACGGCGGCGGCAGTGCGGCGTCCGGCACGCCGCCGGGCCCGGCCACCAGCTCCCTCTGCTGCGGCTGCTGCGCTGGCGCCTCATGCTGCTCCCAGCCCGACGCCTGCACAGCGTCGCCGGCCAGGCGCTGCAGGGAAGGAATAACTTGGGCGCCCGGGGCGTTCCCTGCTCCAGCCCCCATCTGCAGCGATGCGGCCGCATCGTGCGATGGAATCGAATCGAGCGTGTAGGCAGCGACGCCGCTCTCGCCGGACGCTACATCTTGCGCAAGGGGCTGAGCAAACTCGGCAGCCGGCAGGGCCACCTCCACCTCGCCCTCCGCCGCATCGTCAATGTCCGGAATGCTAGACACGGACGAGCTGCTGGACGGCGTCGCCGCTGCCTGGGGCGCTGCGGGCGCATCCTCAACCCCGGCCGCCGGGACTGCGGGCACGCACCCAGCCTCCTCATCCGCGCCACCTCCCACCTCGTCCGGCGCCTGCTGCACCGCAACCGCCGCCTGCTCCTCGCCCTGCTGCTCCTCGCCCTGCTGCTGCTGCTGCGCCTCCTCAACGGCGCCGGCCGGCTCCTGCTCCTGGAGCTCCTCCCCCTGCTTCTGCTGGGGGAGCTCCTGGCCGTACTCGCCGCTGCCGCCGTCGGAATCGATCTCGAGGTCGTCCTCGTACACCTCGACCTCGTCCATGAGGCCCGCAGCGCCGCCCGGCACCGCGCCCTCCGCATCGCGCTGCGCTGCCTGCGCCCGGGTCACCAGGTCGTCTAGACGAGCCAGGTAGCCCTCCACGGCCGCCAGCGCGGAGCTGCGGCACTCGGCGCCCCGGCTGCTGGCCGCCAGCGCGGCGGTCATGACGCTCAGGTACCTGCCTCCCGGGGGACATGGGGCGGCCACAACGGCAATACACGGCGGAGAAGGCAGCCGGGTGATCGTGGTGGCGGCAAGAGCGCTCAGTGCTCAGTGGACAAAGGATGTAGCTGGGAGGGCGAGCAACGCCGAGCACTAACCCACATGGCACCGTTGTGTGACAAGAATGGCCGATCGCAGGGGGTCCATTGATCCAGTGGCTGTCCCAACATCGCATTAGCTTCTAATCCAGCCCAAGCTGGTGTACTCCTCCTCTCCTCTCCTCTACTCTCCTCTCCCCGTAGACAACGCATGCCCCGCGGTGCCCCGCCCCGTCCCGCCCACGCAGCCCGCGCGACGCACCTGTCACCATAGTCGCGGATGCGCTCCTTGGCGGCCGCCAGCTGCCGCTCCACCAGCGCCTCCACGTAGGACGCCAGCGCCCGCTCGCTGGCAGTCACCGCGCCGTCCACCAGGCCTGCCAGGCGCAGCCATCGCGGGTCGGACAGCGCCACATACGGTGGATAGCGTGTCAGTGCCGCAACATAACGGTAAACAGGGTTCGCTCACTAGCCTTCCGTACGCGTTCACTACGGCTCGGTGCTGCAAGCACCGAGGTGCTTGCGACATAACGCAGCAGCCCGCAGGGCAACGCCAGGGGCAGGGGCGGCAAGAAACGCGGGCGGCGCCCTGGAAAAGCTTCGGGCGGCGGCGGCGGCGGTCACGGGGATATGAGCTCAAGCGATTTAGAGCCGAGGCAGCTTGACTGGAATCCTCTCCTTGCGACCAGCGCGGTGACCCGCGGCCTCAGCGCGCGCCCCCTCACTCCCTCATTTCCCTCAAGCCCTGCTGCATCCCCCCCACCCGTTCGTAGCCAATCGCCCCTGGACCCACCGATGAAGTGGTTTGCGATCTCGTCGGGTCGCAGCGAGTAGACGGTGGCTGTGTAGGTCTCCACCACCGTTCGGGTGCGGGGCACGTCCACCCAGTAGCCGCCCCACCGGCACAGCGACGGCGGACCCTGGGGCTGACGGAACACGCGCTCCGTGGTGGTGCGGGCGCCCACCCGGATGTGCTTCTCGGTGCTCTCGCGGATGCCTGAGCGGGCGAGGGGAAGGGAGCAGCAGCAGCAGAGGCAGACGCAGCTTGGCGGCCCCGGACCCGGATCCAGCGAACCGCAACACACGCACTACAAGACCACCGGCAGTTACGCGAACGACAGGCGTGTGGTAATGCAGCGGGCAACGGCAACGCGTGATGCTTCGGAGATGCAGACCACTGGCGGCGGCCACCCGCGCGGCCAAGGCCTCCCACGGAAGCCGGGTGCGCTGCCGGCGCCACCGGTTACACTTGCCAACCACCTCGGTGGCAAGACGCCATACTCCGCCTGCCCTCACGCGCTGGCCCTGAACCCAAGCAACTGCGTCGATCACAACGGCAGCGCACATCTTTGTCAACCGCCGCAACATTCCGCGTGGCACGGTCCTTAACCGCGTGGCACATCCCAACCTCCCCCCCCGCCGCCCACATGACCGCTCACCCTTCTCGATGAGCTCCTGCACGTCCGAGTGCAGCTGCTCCGCAGAGGGCGGCCTCAGCCGGATATCCGCCGCCGCCAGCTGCACGCCCAGCGCCTCGCTGACCGCCCCCTCCACCCGCCTGCTGAGTGCCGCCAGGTGGCCGTTGAGGGCGGACAGCAGCTCGGAGTGGCGGCTGGCGGCGCAGGCCTCCAGCACCCCCCAGAAGTCGTACACCTCTGAGTGGATCTGGCGGAGGCAGAGGGGAAGGCGAAGGCGGGGGTATGTGAAGATTAGTCGCAAAAAAGAGAGGTGGAGGGAAAGTCAAGGCAGGAAGGCTCGGAGACAGTGCTGGACAGATCTGGGGTTTCCAGTGGGGCTGTAAGGTCCTGAAACCGAAAGCCACCTTAACCGGTACCCGGTGGCCGTGCCAAACCAAAGTGCCCGGCGTCCGTGAAGACGGGGTGTGAAAAACCTTTCGTATGAGGCCGCACCAGCTGGTCTAGCCATGGCGCAAGCCGCCTGGACCCTGGAGGCGCAAACGCCATGTCCAGCTGCAGCGCAGTGCCAGCGACCGAACTCCCCCCCGGGCTCGCTCCCAGCTCGCATAGCGCCAGCGGCAGTGCGCCACCCGGCCCTCCGCGGACGCTGCCCCGCCGCACCGCAACCCACCTGGCCCATGAGGTCATCGTGCAAGTCCAGCAGCAGCGCCTGAAGCTCCTCCCGACTGCGGCTGCGGGCCTCCGGCACCAGGCTGGGACCGGACCCGGCGGGCTGAGGCGGCAGGGCGCTGCACGAGGCGGTGAACATGGACAGGAACTTCTCGCGCACACGGTGCCAGCGGCTGGTGGGCGGGGTGCCGGGGGAGGGGGCGGTGTGGGGCGGCTGCGACGGCGGGGCCCGCGCGTCCGTGTCCAGCGTTTGGACGATGTGGGTGAACAGGCGGCGGCGCAGCGTGTTGAGGTGGGCCTTGATCTGCGGGGGTCAGATGGGGTTTAGATGGGGGTGGGCAAAGGAAATTAGGTTGGGTTGAAATGGCGTGAGTCGACGAGGCGCGGCGAGGTGGAGGGTGGTGATGGACGGCAGGATGGGCGACGGACGCAAAAACCCCCGGCCCCTGCTCGACCACCTCGTCCGTGACCACTAGCAGGACCGCCCATACCCCAGCAAAGACACACCCACCCGCGAAGCAGCGATGCGACAGGCCCAGCAGAAACAAAACAGCTTTCGTTCTCAATTCCGCAGTCCCGCAAAGACGCCCGCCCGCGTGGCCGAACCCTCTTCTGCCACCGGCCCTTGCCACCGCCTGCCCCTGCCCCTGCCCGCCCACCCGCCTCCCGCGGTCCTCACCTCGGCCACCACCTCGGCCTGCACTGCGTCCGTCCTCGCCCGCACCTCCTCGAACGCCACCGACGCCTCCGCCAGCTCCCCCCGCAGCCCCTCCACCTGCTCCTGCAGGGCCGCCACGTTGCGGTGCAGACAGCTGCGGCAGGCCAGCGCCACGTTGCGCACCTGCGCCGGCAGGACACAGGGCCACACACACATACACCCACATACATCCTCACATACACGCACGTATGCAAACATGTACATTCGTACACAGTGCAGTGGGCGAGAGCGGGCAGAAGCAGGCTGACTTCGTGCGTCCCACCTAACGCGTGCGGTTCGAGCCGGCGCACGTAGCAGGCACAATGCCGCAGTAGTCGTCAAGAGTGTGAGTCGCCACAGTCACGCCCCCCAAAAGCCCTCAGCATTGCCCAACCCACACGTACGCCCGAGCGACCGACGTCTAATGGCCACACAGCGCGCAGTCTCACCGCAGCAGTGTCCGCCCCGCCCCGTCCCACCCCGTTCCGCCGGTCCGCGAAAGGGTCAAGCCGGCCAACCAGATTCCGTTGCCCCACCTCCCGTCCCCCTGCCCCTGCCCCGCCCTCTAGCGGTCCTCTCCTCTCCTCTCCCCTCCTCTCCCCGGCCCCCCCAGCCCACAACCCACCTGCGCCAGCAGCCGTGTGAGGTCGTCCGCGGTGGCCAGCAGCTTGACGGAGCCCGCGTGCGCCGCCAGGAAGGTCAGCACCCGGCCCTCCAGATCCAGAATGCCGCTGCCCTCCAGCAGACACCCGGCAGCGGCACGGACCTACGAGCAAGTACACACCCGCACGCGCGCGGGCGGTTGAGAGAATAAAAACATGCGAGATACGTCGTTGGTGGTTGATGCAATGCAGCAGCCGGCCCTCTGTAAGAAGCCATCAGAGCAAAGATCGTTATCAGTGGCGGCCGCGGGTCAGCAGCAGCAGCAGCACCGGCAGCAGCAGGCGGCAGCGTGTGTGGCACAGCATAGTCTCTTCTCCTGGGAGAGCAGCGAGGCCCCTGGTGGGTGCGACCTTGCTGCTGTGGCTGGAACGTTCGACCGACACACACTACACCAAACAGGGGCGATCGGGGGCAGCAGGAGCAAGGAGGAGCCAACACCCGCACCTGCTCATTCGAGGGTCCTGCCGCCGCCCCACCGCGCACGCCAAAGCCACCGAAGCCGCCGCCCCCAAACGCCCCGAATGCCAGCCGCTGGAAGCGCTTGAGCGCCTCCGGACTTGCCCGGCCGCCCAGCACCAGCCTGGCTAGCAGCGCGTTGCGGGCGGACAGCAGCAGCACCTGGTCGGGGTGCAGACGGAACGGCGCAGCAGCCGTCGCAGCGGTGGGGCCGCCGCTGGCGGGGCTGCCGGGCGCTGCGGCGGTGGCTCCGCCCGATGCCGAGCTCGCCCGAGTGGGCGTGCCCAGGGAGGCGGCGGAACTGAGGGAGCCCGAGCTGCCGGTGGCCAGTTGGGCGCCTGCTGCTGCTGGCGGTGGGGTTGGTGGTGGGTGCGCCGCAGCTCCGGTCGGTGCATCTGCGCCCCCCAGCTGCCGCGTGACCAGGTCTGCCACGTAGTTGCGGACCTCGTCGGGGTCGAGGCCCTCGGAGGTCTCGCTGGCGTCCACCTGGGCGGGAGGACAGCAAGTGGGGGCGGGTGGTGCGGGTTTTTCCGTAGGGTGCATTTCCAGTGCCATGTACTTGGGGGTTGGGGTGGGTGGGGTTGGGTTGGGTGGGCGGAATGGCGGGCGCAGGGGGGCTGGGGGCTTGATGGGTGGAGCCGCGACATGCACGAGGCAGCGGCCGTGTACCCGTGTTCCTGCTGCCAGAGCCGACATCCAGGAGGGGGCCGCCGAGACGGAGAATTGGACGCCCCAGGCGCGGCACGTGCGGGCAGGCCTCGGCTGCCTTCGGGTCAGGAGGTACCACGGAGGACGGTGGACAGGGAAACCGCCTGGGGGAGCCGCGTTGAATCTGCGGCGTGCGTCTCCCCAGATGACGGCCCCATCAGGCCCAAGGGCTGCACGTGCCTCGGCGGTGGTGGACAACGAAGGACAGGGGGTTGCGCCGCTGCGCACCCCGCCAGCCGCACCTTGTTGATAACGAAGAAGAGGCGGCTGCTGAGTCGGGCCACCAGCTGCGGGTTGATGGCCCTCAGTCGGCGGAACAGGCCCTCCTCCTCCGCCGTCTTGAGCTTGGTGTAGTCCAGCAGGTACAGCACGCAGTCCACACCCTCCAGCAGCCGCTCAACCTGGGCGGGGGGGGGGGAAACAGAAAACGGCCCGGAAGGGAGGGGGGGAGGGGTAAAAAGAAGATACCGCAGCGGAGACGGAGACGGCGTTAGGGGGGAGGGGGAGGGGGGCCAGGAAAGGGAAAGGGGGAGAAGAGGAAGGGTCAAACATGATTATTGGGGTAGGAAAACGGAAGCGGGCGTGCCGGAGGTGGGCCTGTGGAAAGAGGAGACCAGACGAAAGCTCTGGCAACCAGATGTGGTACCAAGAGGTCCGGTGCTCCCCACAGCCGGCTCTGCTCTGGCCCCCGGCCCCCCGGCCGAAACTACCGTTCTCTAAGGCCTGAACCATGCGACCCATCTTGAGCCCCGAATGGTCCTGGTCGCGCACAGCCCCGCTTCCTTCCGCGTATGCCCTCTTCGCCTCCCCTCCCCGCCCCTCCCCTCCCGCCACCACCACCAGCCTGTCAAATTTCCGTTTTGGACTTTCAAACTCTTCCTCCCCCGGGCCTTGTTCCCCTCCCACCTGGTGCTTGAGCTGCTCCTCCCCCGCCTCGTTGGGCCCCGGAGTGTCCAGCAGCGTCACCCGACCGAACTCGGGGCCGTATCCCTCCAGGGCCACGAGCGGCGCGGAGATGTGCAGCACGGACGCAGCACTGCCGGCAGCGCCGCCACCCCCAACGGTGCCCGAGACCCCACCGCTGCTGCCGCTGCCGCCGGCGCCGTCGGCCACCAGATCGGTCGTCATCATCGTGAGGCCGCCAGAGGGCTGCGGCAACAGAGGTCCGCTGCTGGTGCGTGCGGCGCTGTTGAGCTGCTGCAGGCGGGCGCGGATGGCGGCCTCGCCGCGGGCCAGGGTCTTGCCGCCGGCGGCGTCGCGGAGCAGCGGCTCGCGCGCGGACGGGTCGTGCGTCATGCGGCAGATGCGAGCGGTCTCGGGGACGTTGTTCATAGGGAGCACCTCCAGGCCCATCAGCGCGTTGAGCAGCGTGGATTTGCCTGTGAGGGGGGTTATGTGGGTGAGAGAAGGGGCGGGACATCGGGTTGGCGACAATTGCAAAGGGTCGGTATCAGGGTGGTCTGAACGGTCCAAATGACTGAACGAAGAGTCGGTGTTTGTTTCGTAACAGCGTGATTGGGGTCGTTGTAAGGGGTCCAAGGGTGGACGCGCGGTTCGTGGGACAGCCCGAGGTCAGGCCCGCGGTACCTTTGTGCTTTCCCCAAAAAGCCGCAAGAAGTTACAAATGCTAATTGGAGTGCGCTTGCACGGTACATGTTGTCTGTCAAGACGTTGGCGCGAAGTAAGTGGAAACTGTTGCCCCACGCGAAACACTTCAGCTCAGTGCCAACGGAAGCTCTTCCCTTCGGCGCTTACAACAACCCTGCCAATATGACGACATGAATGCATCGCTCAGATGAGCTAAAAGCTCAAACACGCAAAGAAACGCACCCGATTTCGTGAGGGCAAGCACGGCAACTGAAAGCGCATTCTCTTCGTGGCGCCGCTTTAGCTCGTAGTAGCCCTGCCAAAAGCGCTGCAGCTCGACATCAATAACTCGACGAGCCTCCTCGTTCTCTTCATCGTCCGACGCCCCGGTGGAGTGCTCTTGAGATGTTAGGTCCGCGAGCAGACCACCGACGTCACCCAGGAGAGCGTCGATCGACCTGCGTGTCGCTGCAAGTACACCGCTGGCGGCCGAGGCTGAGGATGCCATCGCTGGGCTCAGACGGCAGCGGACCCAGCTGAGGGGTGGGTTTTGAGGCTAGTCGACCAGGCCGGAACGAAACCCTTGACGGGGGAGAAGATCGAACGAGCCGGCACAAGTAGCTAAGCGATCAGAAACATCCGAAGTAAATGGCTGTCGTGTCCAAAAAGCACTTATCCAGACAGCTCAGCGTGCGGCGACGTCTTAACTGCTGTAGACGGCTTCGGTTAGGACAGTCGTGACTCTTCTGCACAAATCGCCTGCGGTCAACCTACTGAACCAGTGACAAGAAAGCTCTTTAGTTGCATTCAACGGCATCGAGGCAAAAAAAAGCAACCGGAACATGTACGGCGACTGCCAGCATGGCCGACAGTCTGTTTCATTTTCGGCCTACCTCGGGTCAATTTGCCGACATCAGCCTTGGGAAGCTCAAAGCGCACGTCAGTACTCGGCATCTTTGTGTGCATATGTCGTTGGCTAGGCCGCGGCCCACAACGGAACATACGCGAACGACGCAGTGTTTTCCTTGCTCTTTTCACCACACCTGTTTGACGTTTTGGTTATCACGAGCTTAATAACTATGGCGTCATTAGGTTATCCTTTCAGACGGAACAATGTAGTCAAAGGTGTTGTGATTAGTTCATAGTTGAACAACGAGCTCGCTGAGCGCTACAGATTAGCAGCGTGGAGCGCCTGTGCTAACCGCCATTGTTCGCCACTCCACTGTCAGCGGACTGACCGGCAAGCTTTGACGGCTTTCCACGGAAAGCGACGGGCAGCCATCGCTGTCTCGTGCTGATCACAATGCACCGTCCGATGGAATCCTGTTAAACGCCGGGAAGGGCACTTAGATTGCCGTCAAGTGCGCTGCGGCTTGCGCCAGCGGCACACCCCGACACCATGCGACCCCCACAAGCTGACCAAATGCGGGAGCTCATGGGGGCAGCCAATCTGAGCTCCACGGCGGAGATCAAGGTATGCAGAGCTGCACGGGCTTGAATCCCCGGTTGCTTGGCGCTCTGTGCCCGGGTTCGGAGCGCCTTCCCTGCCCGCCTCACCCTGCCTACCCACGCCCGCCCTGCCTCCGCGTCCCCTCTTCCTGGGTTTCCATGACGCACTTCCGGACTTGCGGATGTCGGACTTAGGCTGCCAAAAAGGCCGCCAAGGCCAACTATGCAGCGGAGCTACAGGCGCAGATGCGGGCGAACGAGGAGGCCAAGCTGCGGGAGAGGATGGAGCGGATGGGGATTGCGCCGCCGCCGCCGCTGCAAGCTCCGCCCCAGGGAGGGATGCTGGGCGGCGGCGGCCCGGCGTCCCCGGGCGGCATGGGAGGCGGCGTGATGGGCTTCGGGCAGGCGTCGCCGCCGGGCGCCCCACCTGTGGCTCCCCCGCCCTTCCAACCTGGACAGCCGCCGCCAGGTGGGGCACGGACGGGTGCTGTCTGGATGAAGCGCCTGCGTTGCCATATGGGTTGTGTGGGACCAACAGGTTGACGGCGGGGGCTGTAGCCAGGGACCATGGGTCTGTATCAAGCCGGGCGCTGCGGCTGAAAACTGGGCGAGATAAGGCTGGGAGGGCGGGCGCGGCGGCCATGCTTAGCGACGGCGGGACGCTTTCCCCGCTGCTCCAATGCACGTCTCCCGCAGTGTGGCTTGGCAGCTCCAGAAACCAACCTTGCGGCACCGGCCCATGCGGCACCCATCCTTTTCTTCCGCTCGCCGCAGCGTTTCCTGTGCAAGGGGGGCCGCCCCCGTACAACGGCAGCCCAGGCGGTGGTGCGGCGCCTCCGCCCATGTGGAGCCAGCCGCCGCCGTACCAGCCCCTCCAGCCTCAGCCCTCCTACCCGCCGGGGATGCCGCCCCCCTACCAGCCGCCGGGCTTCCCGGGGAGCATGTACGGCATGCCGCCCTCCAATTCCTCCCCGCCCCCGGCGTACGGTGGTGCCAACGGCTACGGCGCGCAGCCGCCCAGCTTCAACAGCCCACCGCAGCCCAGCTTCGGCATGCCTGGCGTCGGTGCATACGGTATGCCTCCGCAAGGCCGCGGCTACGCGCCTGCCGCCCCGCCGCCGCCGCTGCTGCCCGGCCCCGCTCCCCCTCCCGGCGCCCCCGGCCGCGACACGCTCCAGCGGATGGAGCAGCAGGCCAAGAAGGACCAGTACCGTCAGGAGCTGGAGGCGCAGATCCGGGAGCGGGAGGAGCGCAAGGCGGTGGAGAAGGCGCGGCAGCGGGAGGAGGACATGCGGAAGGAGGCGGAGATGGCGGCGGCGGCGGCGCGAGACGCCATGGGTCGCGGCGGCGGCGGCGCGCCGCTGCGTGACGCTGCCGGCAACGTAATGGCAAACCTGCGCGGGGCCATGCCTGGCGGCGGCATGGGTGGCATGGGCATGGGTGGGCCAATGAGCCCGGGCGGCATGGGTGGCATGGGTATGGGACCGCCGCAGCCCCCCATGGGAATGGGCATGGGAATGGGCGGCATGATGCCCCCGCCGCCTCCGCCACCGCTGGTGGGCTCACCGCCCCGCGGCGGAGACATGATGGGAGGCGGCCCCATGATGATGATGGGAGGGCCTCCCCCAATGATGGGCGGGGGCCCTCCGGCCATGATGGGCGGGCCGCCGCCGCTGGTGGGGTCGCCGTCGGCCATGGGGCCGCCGCCGGGGATGATGGGCATGGGCATGGGCGGCCCCATGGGCATGGACGGCGGCGGCGGGCCCATGCCCCCCGGCGCGATGCCCAACTTTCGGTTCCGCAGTGACAACCCCTACATCACCCCCAAGGAGCTGGACAACAAGCAGCGCCAGGCCAGGGAGCTGCAGGAGGCGCTGGAGCAGCAGATACAGGTGGGGGCGGGAGGGGGGGGCGGGGGGTGGGCGGGCGGGGGGTGGGCGGGCGGGTGGGGGAAGCAACGTAGCAGCCAGTTCGGACCGGCCTGGGCGGGAGGCGTGGGAGGGCGTGGCCGATCACACCGGGGGCGGCGGTGAGTGAGTGTCTCGAAGACCAAGCCGCGGGGCACTCCGCACGGCCTCGGTTCGAAGCCCAAGGCTTCCCTGGGGCGATTGGGGCTGCGGCTGCGGCCGCCAACACCCTGCTGCACACGCTTCTCTTTTAAGACACGCGCTCACGCCGGATAGGGACTGTGTTCGTTTCCCCTGACACCAAGCCCCGCTGGGTCCTCTCTTACCATCACCCGCTCCCACCACCCGCTTCCACCTCTGGTGCGCCCTCACAGGAGAAGCGGCGGGCGAAGGAGCTTGAGAAGCACCGGGAGCTGGCGGAGATGGAGCGCGAGGAGGCGAGGTTCCGAGCCGGCATGGAGCAGCAGGGGCAGCGCGGCGGGCCGCAGGACGGCGGACCGGGCGGCGACGGTCGCAGCAAGGAGGACGTGCTGGCGGACGCGTGGGAGAAGGCCCGGCAGGAGGCGGAGGAGCTGCGGAGGAACAAGTTCGCGGCAAAGCGCGGCGCCGGCGGTGTCAGCCGTGGCGCTGGTGGCGGTGGCATTTCCTGGGCGGACGGGCCCGGCGACGGGCCGGAGCCGCCGCCGCCGCCGCTGCAGCCACAGAACTCATCGCCGCCGCGGCAAGGCGGCGCGGGCTTCGGGGATTCGTTCCCGCCACCGCCGCCAATGATGATGGGGTCGGTGGCGGCGGCGGCAGCGGGGCGGCCCTCCACGCCGCTCGTGGTGGAGAAGGTACGGCAGGTGGCGGCGGCGGAGCTGGCGGCGGTTAAGCAGGAGCTGGTGGCGGAGGCGGCGCAGCTTCGGGAGGTGGTGGCGGCGCAGGGGCAGCAGGTGGCGGCGCTCAAGTCGCATGCGGAGCGGATGGAGGCGGAGGCGGAGCGGGCCCGGGAGCAGGCGACCGCCATCCGCCTGGGGCTGGTCCCGCAGCGCTTCGGCGCCGCCGCCGCAGCGCCGCTCGCCGGCGGCGGTGTCCTCGGCGGCGGCGCCGAGTTCGACTACGATCGCCAGCTGGCGCTGGCGGCCGCGCCGCCGGCGCCGGCGCTAGCGGACATCGACTTGGACCTGCCGCCGACTGGCGCCATGCTGCGGCGCAACGCCGCGCCGCCGCCGGTGTACGACCTGGGCCCAGCCATCCCCGCCGCCAACAGCTCCATGATCCTGGTTGTCAACGCCGCGGCCAGCTCCATCAACGCCGTCGGCAGCGCTGCCGCTGCGGCGGCGGCGGCAAACGGCCGGCCGCCTTCCCGGCTCCGCGCCGTGAACCCGCTGGAGGCGTCCATGGCCGGCGAGAGCGTGTTCATTTACCCCAACGGCCGCGAGATGGCGCGGTACCCCGCCGGCGCGGCGCCACGCGGCGGCGCCGCGCCATCTCCACAGGGCCTGGTCCCCGCCGCTGCGCCGCTGCCCTTCCAGTCCATCCATATGGCCAACGGTGTGGGCAGCGGCGCCGCCGACATTCCGCTGGTGGCCACCTCCCAGGAGCTGGAGACGGGCCCCGTGCCCATCACGCCAAAGGCCCCGGGCCTGGCGTCCACAGCAGCGCTGGGGGCGCGGGTGGAGTCGATCGACGCCTCCGCGGCGGCGGCGCAGTCGGTTGCGGCGTCGGTTGCCATCTCGGAGGCGGCGGGTGGCGACGGCGGCGCGTCAGGGCAGCGGTGGGGCTCTCCGCCTGGCGGCAATCGCAGCGGGGCTGGAGGTGGTGCGGCTGCCCCGATGACCCCGCTGGATGTGGACATGGTGATGAGCCGCAACCAGGAGAAGCTGGAGATGCTCAAGGTGGGAAGGGGTGGCGAGGAGGGAAGGGATGGAATGGCGAGGAAGGAGATCGCAGCAAGTTGCAGGCCAAGGAGTTGAGCACAGCGCCGGGGCGTCAAGGACCCCCACCATGTACAGTGTGGAGGTTCCTTGCAGTTACAGAACAAAGAACGAACAGGAAGCGCGCCCGCACCCCACCTTCCGTCGCACCGCCCCATTCACCCCTTCTCATCGCCCCTGCTCGCCCCACTCTTGCCTCATGCCGCTCAGGGCATCACGGACCTGACACAAGGGGCCGCTGGCATCGAGGCGCTGGACGAGTTCCTGGCCAGGTACGCCGCCCAGCGGCCCGGCCTGCCCGAGCGAACCGCCACGCCCGTGCTGCGCATCTGCACGCCGCCGGGGGAGACGGCCGGCACCGCACCCGCAGCCAGCACCTCGGAGCCCCCTCCGCGCAACGGCACCTCGCTGCCGCCTAGCACCACCACGGCGGGGGCGGCCTCCTCTGCGCCGCTGTATTCCTCTAGAGCCAACAGCGTGGGGCCGCTGCCCATGGGGGCCGGCCGCGTCATGACGGCCGGGGGGCTCTCCACGTTGGGCAGCGCTGGGGCAGGCAGCACCCTAGGCGGAGGCGACGGTGGCGGCACCCTGGGCGATGGCAGCAGCAGCATTGGGGCCAGCACTCTCGGCGCCGGCGGCCTTAACGGCGCCATCGACGGTGGCCTCACCCCCGGCAGCACCTTTGGCGGAGGCAGCACCATGGGCAGCGCCATGGGCAGTGGACGCTTGCCTTTGAGGCCTCCGGACGCGCTGGGCAGCAGTGGGCGGGTGTCCCGGCGGAGCTCCTTCACGGGGGAGCGCTCTCCTCAGGAGGGAGTGCTGTCTCGGCTGCTGGAGCCGGGGCCGCGGCCCAAGACCGGCCCCGAGGCCAGCAGCACCGGCGGGGGCATCCGCGCCGCCAGCCCCATGGCCGGCCGGCCGCCCATGCTGCCCAACACCCGGTACAGCAACAGCGGAGGCGCCGGAGGCGGCCGCGGCGGAGGCAGCGCCGCCGCAGGCGCCGCGTCAGCGTCCGCGACAACGTCAGGTTACGTGCCGTCCTCCCGGCCAGCAACTGGCAATGGTGGCGGAGGTGGCGGAGGCGGGTCGCGCCCGACGACGGGACAGGCGACCGCTGCAGGCGGAGGCGCCGTGTCCCCGGCGGCGTCATCGCTGCCGCCGTCGCGCCCGATGCGGCCGACGACTCGCGGCTCCGAGGACGGCTCCGTCACGGCCAACAGCGGCTGGCCCAGCTACAACCCCTCCCGGGAGACCTCCGCCGCGGGCCGCCGCATGTCCCGATCCCGCTCGCTCTCTGCGCACGGCGAGGGCGGGCCGGCACCTGAGCCACCGTCCGTGCCCAGGTCCGGGTCCGGCCCCCGAGACGAGCCCCAAAAGGCGCTGGACCCCCCCACGCTGCTGTCCCCGCCGCCGCCGCCCGAGGACACGTTGGATGTGGAAATGCGCAAGGGGCTGGGCACGCCGCCCTCTGGGGCAGGGACTCCCGGGAGGGGCAGCAGCACGAACGCGGGCGGCGAGCCCGCCGTCCCGGCCTTCCAGATCCCGCGCTCGCCCATGCTGGCGGGCGCGCGGCGGACGGGGAGCGCCGCGAGCCAGCGAGGGGCAGTGGGCATATGAGCGCCGGTAGCGAGGGCAGCCCTTGGGAGGAAATGGGGCTCGTGTCGTGGTCTTGAGGCGGGGGCGGGGGGCGGTAAGGGGTTGCTGAGGGCTCTGGGCAGCAAGCGGATCGCGCCGGGGGACCTAGCTCCTTCCCGACCCTGGCTGGGCTGGGCCTTGGCGCTGCCGGGGGCTTCGGCCGGGGTGGGGCGCTCATGCGCTGCCTCGGCTTCCTCGGAGTGCAGAGCGGAAATGTTTTGAGGGACTGCAGACCGCAGGGCTGAATTGACCGGGTGGGGCAGCGGCTGGCGCAGCGTGCGCAGGGCCCGTTTTCGTTTGGGCCGCGTTCTTGGACTGTTCGGATGTACGGTAGGGCTGATGGGGGGTAATGTTGGGCAGCTAGCGGGTGCCTTGGGACGGTCGCGCGGGTCGGCGCAACGTTACAACTTCTACAGCCTGCTACCCGACCAGCCGAGCGTCATTGGCGTTGCTCAGCACGGCACCTTGTGTGCCGAGGAATTTGTGCCCCCGGATGTGACTTCAGGGACGGACGGACGGCAGGAGGGAGGCCAAGGTTCTCCTCGGCCTGCCTCCCCATAGGTAGTTCACTTGATGGCGACCTCACCATCTGGGCTGAGCCTGACGACCCATTGTCTCATACCGGTACTGTACGAGCGGCTCCTAACAAGGTGAGGGGGCACGGATGGGATGATGTGCTCCCTGGGCTATTTTGTGGCGTTTGGGCTTGCAAGGCTTGCACTACACGTGAATACGTGACCATGTGCGGTCATCAACACCGGGAGCTGCCCCCCCTCCGTCCAGCGGGCTGGCCGGGGCCGGAGGCCTGATATTTGGGACAAGGCCAGCACCCAGCAGGGCCCTGGGGCGGTCGCGCCTTCGTGGATAGGCGAGCCAGATAGTCGCTGTGGTGTCGCTGGGCACCGCAAACATGCTGCCGCCGCCATGCGCGCATGCATGATGACAACAGGTAGTGCGCGGATGAAACGAAAGAAGAATGTGTGGGCTGACAACTGCGCGTGGTAGCACTGTACACGCATATATCTGCAAGCTTGTCTGTACGGTATGCACGTATGTGGCCGTCTCGGGTGTGCACACACGCGGGAAGTGGCACCGAGTGAAGGGCCCGACTACCGGTATTGCAGTGGGGTGGTGGATATCGTGGGGAAGACAGGAAAGGTCAATTGGGAGTTTGGGACCCGGCCCCCAGGGATGCTACCGGTTGCTGCCAGCTGAAAAGCTGGGTGGGACCCTCGGTGGCGAAGCGGGCTGATGAGGATGCCGATGAGCGGTAGCTCAAGGCAATCAGGGAACTTGTCGATAAAGGTTTCGCGGTCCTTGCATGGCCGCAGTCGCGACTGCTCTAGGAAGAGTTCCTTGTGTGCAACCCGGCATCTCAGGCGCACATGCGTCGCGCCAGCGGGCCGCTACCCTGTCGAGTCATTACATTTCTGTAATGACACCAGAGTCCGGACGTGTTTATTCGTAGGCCACGCTGCTCGCCGCCCGCTTGCGTCCAGCGGCCAGCCAGGCTCGCACGCGGCAAGCTTCAAGACAAGGCCATGTCCTCAGGCAAGGCAAGGTTGGGCCCAGACCAGCCCTAAAATATGAAAAAAGAATGACTGCACGCACATTACGGGGAACCAAGAGGGCCCGCCGCCACGGCCCCCTCTCGGGGCCGCGGGCCGTAACGTTCTTGCCCGTGGTTGGCGACATGTCCACGTGACAGCTTCCCGTCTGCCCAGGAAAAGGAAGTCCTTCTCGTATGAAACGCAACTAGCCTGCAGCATGGAGGCTGTGCAGCGCCTTCATGCGCTGAGCACAACTGCTGCCGACAGCGTGCATACCACGCTCAAAGGTGAACCGCACACGTGAGCGCGTGCCTCGCTCTGTAACGCCACTGGGTGCGCTCCTACTTTGCCGTGCTTCACCCTGCCAGCCGCATTCCTCGCAAAAACTAGTTTAGGTCACTTGCTGTACCCAACCTATACCCAGGTTCAGCTGCCAGGCGGTGGCATCTGAGAACTCTGTGGGGGCGTTCCTCGTAAGCCACTCACAACGATCCCATCCTTCGCTCCTTGCACCCTCAGCCCTGCACCCGGCTTCTCACCCTGCGCAACCCTCCCCCCTCACCCGCTCCCTCCTCTCCCCCCTGTCCCCGCTCGCGAGCTCCTGCCCTCTGCCTCATCTGCTCGCCCTGGGATGCTGCCGGCTCCCGGGTCCGCTTTTTCTGTCCCTCGCCCTCGCGCTCCACTCCGCCCTTTCCCGGCGCCTCGCGCTGACCCTTGCCCTCCCGCGCGGTCGCGGCAGCAGAAACGGCCTTCCGCCACTGCCGCTCAACCCACTTGAGCATTCCGGTCTCCCGGATGGACCTCTCGCGTTCTCGTTGCGCCGCCCTCTCTTTCGCGTCCGGCCAGTCCACGGGGCAGCCCTGCGCCAGCAGCCAGCGCAGCGTCGCGAGGCTGCACCCGCTGCCGGGCAGGCCAGGGCGGAGCAAGCCGCGGTTGAACACGGCCTGGCTGAAGGTGCTGGAATCCCAGGGGCAACCAAGCTGCCGCAGGCGGTGGAGCATCACCTGGTCGCCTGCCTGGGCCGCCGAGACGTATGCGCGCCCGTCCTATTCGTGGGAGCAGAGGCGGTGGCGGAAGTTAGCAACGAACGCGACAATCAACCTTTGCAGTGCTGTGTGCGTTCAAAGGCGATGGTGTATTGGAAACCCCGGCATGCCTTCACTCATATGCAGCGGCTGTGTGTACACTGCAAGCCGCACCACAGCGGAAGCCCTCGATCGATTAGTGCGGGCGCGGCGTGGGAGCGGGGATGTACCGTGCCGGGCACGCAGCATGGGTAGCGTGCGAGCTCCGAGCTGAACAGACGTCCCACACTTTAGGTTCTTTTGCGACGCGGACAGCTTCGAAGCTGCCGCGCGCCCCCGTAGTCTCTGCATCGTACCTAGTACCTCCTAGTTCCAACCTCTCGTCCCTATGAGCCCCTGGAACGTTGGTGCACACACACAAGCACTGCATCCTCGCAGGCACGCTCTCCTCAAAACCCCCACGCCGTATCGGTGATGTTCCCCGGCCGAGACGAAGAGGACCGTGTTTGCAAATGATACGGTACCAGCCCGCAATACACACACACCTTGGGGCAACCCGCACTCGCCAGCCACTCCACGAATGCCGTGTTGCCGGAGGCGGCCGCAATCACAAAGACCCGCTCGTCCCAGGGGCAGCCGCGCTCCCGCAGCAGCTGCATCAGCTCCACGCTGCCCGACTCCGGAGCGCACTCGACCAGGCACGCGTCCGCCAGCACCGCCGCCCCGGCCCGCCCCGCCTCGGGCCCCGCCAGCCACTGCAGCACGCGCAAGTGGCCTCTCCTCGCGGCGGCCTCCGCGGCGCCGGGTCCAATGGGGCACCCCATCGCGAGCAGCCCAGCCAGGAAGGCCACGTTGCCGGACCCGGCGGCTTGCTCGGCGTGTCGCGCAGATAACCGCCCCCACACGCCCTGTACCGTAGCGTACTGCAGCAGCGGCAGATTCGCGGTTCGGACAGCAAAGTCGATGACACCCTCATCATGGTCCATCTTGCCCAGCTGCTGCAGCAGCTCCAGGCGCTCCGTGCAGTCCTCCCTGCCGAGAAACGAGTCCCAACCATCGAGGTGAATGCTGTCGTCGGCGACCTCGATGCCCTCCCCTCGAAGCCACTCGTACTTGGCCCGCCAATCGGGCGAGGGGCCGGCGATGGCGGCCGCCGCCACCGCCCTGCTGATACTGACCAGGTGGCCGTCGTTCCGCAGCGAGAGGCACAGCCGCTGCAGCGACGGAAGGTCAAACCCAAAGGCAGCGTCCGCAAGCAGCCGGTTCTGGTAGTTCGCGACCATCACCCCTTCCCGCGGCAGCTGCTGCAACAGCCACTGCGCCAGGTCCACGTGGCCTCCCCGGGCAGCGGACCAGGTGGAGAACGCCACCCACTGCTCCGCCACGTGCGCCAGGAGGCCCTCGCACACGGCCCGCTGACCGGCGCCGGCAGCTGCAGCGAAGGCGTCAGCAACGAGGCCGTAGCCAAACCTGCTCGGGCTTGGGTCATGGCGCAGCAGGAAGCGGACCAGGTCCAGGTGGCCGGCCTTCGCAGCGAGCTCCACCGCCTTGGTCCGGGGAGAGCAGCCCTTGTCAAGAAGCCACTGGCACACTCCGTGGGAGCCGCCAGTCGCCGCGGCCTCCAGCAGCAGGTCTTCCATGTCCCGCACCAGGGTGCAGCCCGCTGCCTCGAAGGCGACCTGCAGGTTGGCCAGGCTGCCGCTGGCGGCGGTCAGGGCGAGCAGCTGGCGCCGCTGCTGCAGGGTCATGTCCCACATCGCTTCCGGGCTGCCCCAGCGCTCGATGAAGGCGCCGTGCGGGACCGCCTGCGACAGCCGGACTACTGGCTTCCAGTTTGAAAGCTGCGCCAGGGTGAACTTGTCAACGCGGCGCAGCGAGCAGACCACCTCGTTGGGCGGCACGAAGCTCGCGATGCGTCGCAAGAGCTCGGCGGAGAGGTCACCCCGCGTCGCGATGCGGGATCCGCGGTGCTCCGATGTGCGCTTCCGGAGGGACTCCCTCACGGCCTGCACTGCCGCCACGGCGTTCGCGGTGAGCTCGCCCAGCGCTACACCGAGATTCTCCAGCCCCGCACAGTTGTCAGCGCAGACCCTCTTCTGCTCATCTCTGATTTTGAGCAGCAGCCTGGCAGTGGAGGTTAGGGCACAGGGTATTTGCACGGCAGGGGCAAACGGGCAAGGGGCAACCTTAGCGGGTCACGTAGGGCACACATAATTGGCCATGCAGGCTTGCCGCCAGCAGATGAGGGAAGGATACCCTGACCCCCAAAGCTCACGTTTCAAGCTGCTGCGCTACGGGCTGTCGGCTGACGCCCCATGGCTCCTCCACAATGCGTCTTGCCGCTCGCCTCGGCAACTTGCAAGCTCCAATTTTCTCCATCGCAATATGGATAGCTTTGCAAGTTTTTACTTAAACCACTGTCAACATAAGGGGCCAGCGCGGCAGGCTATCGCACATTCCGTTAGCCCAGACAACCTGGAGCGAGCATGAAAGCTTTTGCGGTCAGTTGCTTATGTGGGGTTTGCAACATATGGCATTGTTTGTGCTGCAAGCAGCTCCCTCCATCCGCTGGGCTTTTGTCAACAGAATTTTACGGTAGCTTGGATCCAAACGTCCGACAGCAGGGCCCCACATTTCGGTTCCGTGACTTTGACAGGCTTTTGTAGGTAAAGCTCATTAAATATGGAGTTCATTTAGTGATAACGGGTCGATGTCTGGGGTTCTGGGACGTATTTTATCAACTCCGTGCCAGTCCGTGCGTACCCCCGTTCCCCGGAGCAGGCTTCACCTTCAATGCTGACATCATTACCACAAGAGATGCACACAACAGAAAGTAAATTTTGCACAAAAACGAAGAGCCCCGTATTAAAACGCGCACGGCCTTCTGCGTGCCCTGCTGCCCTCCCCTGCTTGCACCAAAGTATCTTGATCTTGCCATTTCAGTAGCAGCTGCCACATGACGTGACGCCGCGGTCCCCTCTAGAATAGGTTACCAACTTGTTTAATCAGCATACGCCTGGCCTTTTCGCGTCTTAGCGCGCCTTACTGATGACGCCGTTGCGGCAGCTCCGTCCGATACGTGCTGCCGGAATGTGCTGACAGCTTACCGACACACGAGAATTAATTTAATCATGGGCGATCAGAAGGGCGCACAGGGCTGCACACGCTGTTCGAATTCCCAATTGGGCCACGAGTGCGCCATGTCGACACGCCTGCGTCCTGTGAGGTCATGGCAGCTACACATACCACCCAAGGCTCCAGCCCCCCACGCGTTCACAATTTACCGTAACTTGAGTAATAAGTACTTTTAAGAAAGCAGTATGATTTTTGGGTCAAGTTGGGGACCCGAATCGGGGGTATTGCGAGCAGCATCGCAGCATTGCTCTCCCAACTCCCATACCGTAGGCGGGGCCGTCCATTAAACTCAACGAACATTGCTCAGTCGGGTTCTGCCACGGATGTCGTAGGTAGGACCCATGCGTCAGAACTGCAGCCCCGATCTGCAGTCCGCAACGGTCCTCTCAGCAAATCGTCACGCTCGCTCCCAGTCGGTCCGGACGCGTGTGATCTTCCAATTACCCCCGTGAAGGGCTTCGGCCCTGGAGCATATTGCCTATCCGCACGGCCCCTCACGTGCAGCCAGGGTCCCTCGCCCAAGCCCAGTCACCAGGGCATTGCAGGCACTACCGGTAATTCCGTGCACGAGCAGCACAGCCAACGCATCGCCGTCCTTGCACCCAAAGCTGCCACAAGCAGCACCGTCCTGCGCGCTGCAGTGCCCCGCCGCCAACCGTACGCCCATTCTACTCCCCCCTAAGGACTGACCCTTGCGCCCTCTTCATCCAGCCTACTCCTTCCCCTCCCAGTCGGTTGCCCGGTCAGGTTACGCCCCGAGTTCTCTGCGTCCCCAACCAAGAGCCGAATCTGGGCCGAATGTTTGGCTTCCGAGCCCGTCACACTTTTCCCGAACAACACAAAACTACCCTGCTAAACCCAACCATACATATACCCTATCTCACGCACAGCGCCAAATCGCCTTCATCACAACCCGGCCGCCAGGCCCGGTATTGCCGCCTGCCGCCCCGCTCTGTCCAGCCCCTGCCCGCCGCTCACTTGCCGCCGCCCAAGCTCCCGCCCTGCCGGTAATACGTGACCACGTCCGCAGGGAAGAGCGAGTTGATTTCGTGCAGGTGCGCCCGGCCCTTGGCGCACAGCTGCCCCTCCAGCTCCTGCAGCCGCATCAGCCCCCCGCTCGTCACGAACTGCTGCCGGCTCTTGGCGTCGCGCGCCAGCAGCGGCTGCGCGCGCCGCAGCACGTGCTTGAGCACCGCCGGCGGCGTGCCGTCAGCCACCTGCGGCTCCAGGGGCGCTGTGCTGTTGCAATGGCGGATGAGCGACTTGAGTGCGGCCTTGCAGCGCAAAAACACAGCGCCGTCGGGGCTGTCGGGCCCCGCCGACGCGGCGCCGGCCGTAGCCTTGTACCCGTCGAGCACCGCCGACAGCGCGCCCTGCGCAATCAGCGGCATCGTCGTCTCCTCGCCGTGCTGCGACATCTGCTCCAGCGCCCACGCCGCCGCCGCAGGGATGCTTATCGGCGCCCCGGGAGCGGTGCTGCCCACCGCCAACCCTGGGGGCTTGGTCGCCGTGCCGCGCAGCGTTGCCCCGGGCCCTTTCAGCGTCGCGCCGGCCGCCTTGCCCGAGCTGGCCGGCGAACCGGCGCTGCTGCTGCCGCCGCCGCCGCCGGCGTCGCCGCGCCGCAGCGCCTGCACCACCTCCGCGCCCACGGCCGCATCCACCACCGCCTTGGCCGTTGTAGGGCTGTAGCTGGCCAGGGTGCCGCCCAGCATGACGCCCGTGCTGCAGCCCTCGCCCTCCTTCTCCATCTGCAGGAACTTGGTCAGTGCGGTGGGGCAGCCGCCGGCAACCACCCGGGCCGCCAGCGCAGGTGTCTTGCGGGCCAGTTGGAGAAGCAGCGCCGAGGCGGCACGCCGCACGGGCGGCACCTGCGGGAGGGAGGGCGGGAGCCAGAGGGGCGTGGAGGAGGGTGGTGGGGAGAGGCAGCTGTGATGCCGACGATGCCACCCATGTGGCCGCAACATGTGCTCGCATCTGACCGAGTGACGCGTCGCCAGCGGTTGTAAAGAAACAGGTCACTCCAGGCGTCTGACCTTTTCAACCCCGGACCATACAACCTATTCCCGCGTTTCCCTGCCCCCTTCCTCCTTTCCATCCCTCGGAAGGCCCTGATCCTGAGGCCCTGCCCTCCCGTCTCGCCGATCCCCGCCCCCCCCTCCCCGCCCCCTCCTCCCACGCACGGACGCGCGCTCGCGCAGAGGTACGCACGCACGCACGCGCACAACCTCCCACGCACCATCTTGTCCGCCAGGTGCGCCACCACCGACTCCACCAGCCCCGGCCCCGCCACCTGAGCCGCCAGGTCCTCGTTGTGTGCGGCGATGTGGGCCAGGCAGTTGATGGCGGCCGCGCGCAGGTCGGGGGGCGTGCCCGCGGCCCGGACTAGCATCGACACGGGCGGAAGCGCATCGGCCCTGGGCGGGAGGGATGGGAGCAGGCAAGGAAAACACGGGACTGCATCGATCCGTCCACGATCACCACAAGCCAAGGTAAGACCGGACTGCGAGTGACCCTGTAGCAATCGTAGTAGTGCTTACAGCAGGCTCCAGGCCCTCCTCAGGTGCCACAATGCCGCTTAGCTTCCTGTCTTGCTCCCGCCCGCCCCATCCCACGCGCGCCTCAGTCCTTCCCTCGAACCCCGACCCGCTCCCGGCTCCCGGCTCCGGCCCCACCGCCCCAGTCACCCACTTTATGACAGCTGCCGCCATGTCCGGCCCGTAGTGCGCCGTGGTGGCCAACGTGTGCACCACCGCCTTGCTCAGCGAGTGCGGCGAGTCCTGCGCCAGCAGCAGAGCCACCAGCAGCGACAGCAGCGCCTCGTCCGCGATGAGGCCCGCGTGGTCGCGGTGGGAACCGATGAGGGAGTTGAGGTTGCGCACGGCGCTCTCCTTGACGGCGGCGGTGCCGGTGCGCAGCTGCGTCAGGATGCCGGGCATGGCGCCTGGGGTAGGGGGTGGGTGAGTGGGAGTGGGGGTTGAGAGTCGGGTGTGCGTTCGCGGTGCCACCCCGCCGGCTGTTCAATCCGGTTCGCGTGCCACCCGCCCTTCGTACACCTGGCCGGTGCGACATCCCCAACAGAAGCCCCAGCCCACCCATGCTCCCATCGGCAGGTATGGCCGCACGCAGGCACACGCAGGCCCCGTCTACGACCTCCGCGCGCGCCATTACCGGCATACCGCAAAACACCCTTGTGACCCAGCAGCCCAGCAGCCATCGTGCTATGCGCTCTGTGTTGCGCCACATCGCCACCTCTCCCTCCCGCGCCGCCACTTTTTCGCACCCATCCCGCTCATTCGTCCCTTGGCCCACAGTTTCCCTCCACGCCACGGTCTCTCGCCCCATCTCCCCTGAAGGCCCTACCCGCCTCCAGCACCCTCCTGGCGAAGTCCACCGAGCTCCCCGCCACGGAGGCGAGCACCATGTTGGCACCCGACTGCACGGGGGCGTTCTCGTGGCTCATGGACAGAACCACGCTGCGCCGCCACAGGGAGCGGAGCGGGAGCGTTGTAGCGGGAGCGCCGTAGCGGGAATGGGGCGGGAACGGAAAGGACGGACGGGGCAGTCGACAGGTAGAAAGGGGGTTTGGTTAATGACGTTGTGGTACGGAAGTTCGTGTCATATACGTTCCTGGCCGGGGCCTCTGGGAGCAGCAGTAATTGGGGGGAGGTCCGTGCCGCGCCTGCCGTCCCCTCTGGCACAGCAGGGGAGGAGGCGCGCGCCCCTACCCAACGCCCGGCGGAGCCCCGAGCGGCATCTGCGATGCTCGCCGGCAAAGTGCACGGATTGAGGATGCAGCGGGACGCGCCGGCCCGTTTTCGGTGGACTGACAGGGGGTTCGTGCTCGCACCTGTCGAGTACTCCGCACGACACCACCGCCTGCGACAGCAGCGGGTCACAAGCTGCCAGCTTGGACACGTTCTGCAGCGCGAGTGCCTGAATGCCTGTGCAACCCAGTAGGCCGGGCGGGGAAGGGGCGCGATGTTTCAACTGAGCTTGCGCCATGACACGCCCGGGTGAGTCAGGACATTTACGCCCCGGCAGGTCCAATAGACCACAAATCTGTTCGCCGCTGCGCGCTTCGACATCATCACGTTATCCCACCTCAACCATAATTGCATTATCTGCTGTGCAGGAAATGGCCCAGGAACGGAGGCCTTATCGGGACTTGCCTGGCACCGGGTCTTGCGCTAAAGGGCAGCACAAGACCGCCAGTACATCATTTTTCATCAACGCCTCCAGCATGACATTCTGAGAGTCAAGGCGGTCAAGAAAGCCCTGCAACCGACCGACCGTTAACTGGATGAGGACATGCGTCGCCGGGATAGAATCCCCGACGGAGGGAAGCGATCCTGCCGACCTGAAGTGTCGTGACAAACGTGTTCCTGGCAACGTGATAGGCTGTGAAGGCTTGGTCAACTTGTTTCAGGATGCCCGCTACCTCGGCTACTGAGGTTAGTTTGCTTGTTGCGGTTGGCATTTTCAGAAATGAGGGTATATAAAAATTGAACGATGGTTTCTGAATTAATGATCACACTGCTTGGAGGCCGGATATATATAATTTTTGTGACTTGCACTCTCGCCAAGCAGCATTCAATCCAGTTTTACTAAGCAGGAGGCGTTGCGCTAATGAAATTTACAAATACATTATGCGTCCACCGTCGCTATTTCGATGTAACTGCCGACAGAGTACGACAGCGCAAGCAGGTTGCTGCGGTGGTGCTTACGGAAAGCCGATGGAAGCCACAAAGAAACCCCTTCCTCATGAGGCCCCCCGCAGTGAACGATTTGTTCAGATTAGTGCAATATGATGGTCAAGGCATCTGAGGGGCATAGGCTCAGGTAGCCTTAGGTAGCCCCGCCACCAGTCCAGCCCGCCCCGCACTGCGCCAACATGCGTCTAAGCTGCAATGCCACTCAACATCCGCCAGTTTCACCGTATTTGGAATGACTTAATCCACAGAAGTGTTCGCACTGCATGCATATGCCGACAGCGCCACCCGACCTCCTTCGGGTGCCCCATCGGAACGCTGTATCCTGTCGCCATTCTTGTTACTCACCGAGCAGGCAGCCGCTGCTTCATGCAGGCAGCACTTATACGTTGCACACCAACATACCGAAAGCCCCTGCTAATGTCCGGGGCAGACACAGGGTGCGTGTATGTATGGGTGGGGACTGTGTAACCCCAAATTTAGACGGGCCGGTAGCTCAAGGGTGAATGCTGCGTACCTACAGTTGTCATTATCATGAAATTCTACTAATCCTGGCATGGTTGAGGTCCTTTCCCCTGATGAACAGGTTTACATAATCGACGGGTTTACATATCACGCCAGCCACAATCAGCCGGCCACGGATCACCTCTCTCCTAGCTGCCTACCGCTAGCATGCGTCCTGCGTTCTGAAAATGGCACGCTCTCAACCGCACACACATTACTTTCCACGCCAGTGGACCACCCCAATTCCTGTCACTGTCAATTAATGGGCCCAACTCAAAGGCGACAATGACACTGACGATGAGGAGGCGTTGCCCGATGAGGGAAAGTAAGGCGTGTGCTCCGCTCGCCAACCTCTACATATGTAAGTGGGGCGCGAGCTGAAGTGCCGCTTTCAGGACAACACTCGCCCGCACACACCATCGACCGTTTCCGCCGGCGCTGCTGCCCGGGACGTATCCCCTGTCCGTACTGTCATCAACAACCGATGCACCGGTAGCATTGCAGTAAACGCTGCGGACGGTAATGCACAACCCCCTGCCACAACCGCAGCCAGCCATGCGCACGCAAATGCCGTGTCGTGCGCGCTGTATCGTACGCACAACAACTTCCGCACAATGCTCTTACTGCATTGTGCGGACACCCCCAGAGATCACAGCTAATCAGGGCCCGGCTCGGTGTTGGCCACAACCCTCCTCTCCTAACAAGAAAACGTTACCATCCATCATCTCCGCTAAATTGTACGCCACAGTCCCCTCGCACTACATTTCCAAATGTGAAGATGCAACGTGCCACAAGGAAATTGAGTTCCGCCAGTTGTAATTTTATGCCCCAACCCAGCATCAGGCCAGGCTTAGGCCAGCCCCGCACACACAACCCATCGGGAGGCCGCATCCAACACTCCCCAGCCCAGCGCAACTGAGCCTAACAGGACAAGCGCGGCCGCTACAACCAACCCAAGCGGCTGCAGCGGTCAATGGGTGCGAACCCACATTCAGCTCTTCAATTACGCCCCTCACTCACTCAGCACCAAGCGCGCAGGCTCCACGAACGCGGCGGTACCGCACCGCCAGAACGGTGAGAATGAGGCAATGCTCCTCCCTGCGCCTGCACCGCCCCCGGGACACAACAATACCTTAGTGCTCGCCAGCTCCCCGAACAGCACATGCTCGCCCCCGAACAGCACACTAATGCTATACCGCTACTCCCCACTGCTCGCCGCTCCCCGAACAGCACATGCTCGCCCCCGAACAGCACACTAATGCCATACCGCTACTCCCCACTGCCACTACACAAGCAAGTCGCCGACTGTGGCGACCGCGCTCGGCTCTGCGCGCCGCAGCCGGATGGCATCCCCACACGCAGCCGCCGCCTCAACCTAACCCAGCACTGCCCGCCCCCCGTCATCGCGCTCGCGGGGCAATCGCATTTGCGTATGTCGCGAGAATGTGGCCGGTTAATTCACTTCGGCCCCAAACTCAAAACCGACATATTTACCTAATCATCGATACACGTCGCGTCGCAAGAACCATGTGATAACAGCTACCAATGGAGCAACACGCCTGCGCCCACACCCGGGGTGTCCCGGGGACCGTCTCCTCGATCCTTCTCCATCCCTCCCTCGAGCCCCCACGTCCCCCTCGCTGAGGATGCCTCATCCCGCGCATTCGGCAGCTGAAACCCCCACATCGGCCGCCCCCCCTGCGCTACACTCAGCCCGCGCCTTCATCCCAGCGCCGCTCCGGAACCCTACCCCGCGCCCACCCGCCTCACGCCCCCGCAGGCTGCGGCATCTGTGGCTGCGCCGGCACGGTCTCGGCCGCGGCAACGACAGCCGCCGTGACTCTTCCCGGCACCGCCACCGCGCCTGCGGCCGCTTCGCCTGCGGCTGCTGGACTGCCGCTGCCGTTGGCCGCCTGCACCTCGTTGCGCTTCGCTGCCACCCTCTCCATGGCTTTGCGGTGCGCCTCCTCGATCGGGTGCCAGTCGCCCTCGCCGCCCAACTCCCGGGGAAGCAACTGCAACGGGGGAAAGGGGGCGACGGAGTGCGTCGTGTGGACGGACGCGCGAGGTAGGGCGGCGGTACAGGGAAAGGAGGGCGGCAGGGAGCGGGAGAATGTCTGGAAGGACATTGGTTTGGGCGAAACCTGGGTGGGACGGTGGAAGCCAGACAGGTCGGGTGAGGGGGGGGCTGGGAGGGGCGGCATGCCACCGGGGTCCTACTTGTGCTGTGTGGACGTGGTAAAGCGAGCACTGCACTGCCGATATCGTGACCGTATCACGTGCAGGGTCAAACCACGATGGGATGAGCCCCCACCCCACCCCACCGAACTACTTGCCCTGCGGATCAGGGGCAGTGCCCGCTACTGCGCATCCTGCTCGCCCCCACCCCACCCCACCCTACCTGGAGGTCGAACACCTTTTCAAACTCGTCGTGGGCGTTCTTGGCGAATACAAAGTTGATCTTGGTCTTGGTCACGGGGTCCACCTGAGGAAGGGGGCGGAGGGGGGTGGGGGTGGGGCAAGTGGGTCTTGGGGGCCGGACGGGGGGCAGGGCTGGCGGGTCGGCAGAGGGCCAGAAGGACAGAGACGCCGGGCGGGTGCCGTTGGGGCCGTGGAGCAGAGCAGGCGGAATCACAGCAATCAAGCAAAGCGAAGCGATGGGGTAGAGTATATGTGCATTGCGAAGTTGGTACTGGTTGCGGCCACCAAGAGAAACACAAAGACAAGTCACGAAGCCCAGATGTCACACGTAATCTAGCTCGATAAGCGAGGGTGGATGGGGGCGGTCATAGGGCGGGCGAAGGCATGCCGGTGTCAGGCCAGGCCGAGGGGCGCTACACGGGTGTACGCAACGGACCACGCCCCGTCTGCTGCTCACAAAGGGGCTGGCTGCCCGCCAGAGGGCGTAGAAGGCCACGGGCGCCTCGTACAGGAACAGCCGGCCTAGGCGCTCAGGGTCTGCGGGGCGAGGGCAGCAAGGGGGGTGGGGGCGCAGATCAGGGTGCGCCCTGCATGGAGAATGGGAGTGCGAAGCCCTGCGTCGGCTATGCAGCAGCAGTGCACTCGGCAAGCATGCATGCGCGCGCCAAGACCAGTGACTGTTGCCAGCACGCGCCTGGGCGCGCGGATATGTTCGACGAGAATGGCTGTACGCAATGGGGATATGGGGTGGATGCATGCACATTTCAAGGTACCGGCAACGGGGGGCTGACGCAGAGCAACAGCCCCCTGTTTGTCGAAGGGCAGACACCGCTGTGAAGGAGATTCCAACAGCCTGCAAGTCCACTCCTACAGGAGGAATGGACCCCCCCTCAGACCTGCCCCACACCCCTCCGCCCCTCCGTCTCCGCTGCGGTATCTTCTTTTAACACCCCTCCGCCCTACCGACCCGGCCACCTACAGTGGTTTTGGAGCAGCTCGAACATGACCTGCATCGCCGTCAGGTCGGCGTTCTTCATGCCCAGATCTGAGGACGGCACAGGCGGCCCCAACGAGAGGGGCAGAGGAGAGGGGCAGGGGAGGCACCAGGCGGAGCTCGGAGAAGGGGGCGTGTGACCGGGGTGTCCGGCAGCAGCCACATCCCAGTCACCCGGCTGGAACGGGCGGCGGCGCAGCCCCGTGGCGCCACACCAGCAGTGCGGCCTCACCGGGTGCCCCCACACGCGCTGGCGCTCAAGCCGGGCAGAATGCCAGAAAGGCAGGCTCGTCCCCTCCCGCCCCTGGACACCAGCCGCAGAAATTCCCAGATGTCGATTACTTCTGGTCACCCGCTTCCTCAGAGCTTCCCCGCAGGGCTGTCGCCTACGGTTCCACCATTGCCCACTATCACCCGCAACTGAAAGACGCGGCGTGTCCGCGGCCAACCCAGCTGAGCCGCCCAGCCCCCCGGCTCCGACTCCTGGCAGGGTAGGATATCAAAGCGCCGGCCTGACCCACACCCTCTCTATCCCTCCCCGCGCCGGGTAGCTACTCTAGCTCCGCACTCACCTCGCAGGTCAAACAAGCCCGTGAACTTGCCGTCCCAGTCGGCGTGGGAATCCCTGCAGGTGGCAATGGAGGGACAAAGGAGGGAAGGGGCTTGAAAAGGCAACACCCGCACCGAGGTGGGGTAACGGAGACCGGCCGGGCCAACGGATCCGGCGATACAGGGACGGGGCAGAAGATCCGGTTCGCGCTGTGCCCCGCAGGCAGCTGCCAAGTGCCAACCCGGTCGCCTCCCTTACACCGCTGCGGCGTGCGGCCTCATCTTTGTTGTTACCAACCCTACTGTCTACTTGCCGGACCCCCTCAGTGCGGCGACCCCCGGCGTCCCGGAGCCAAAAGACAGACGGCCGCCGGCCTTGTGCCCTCCGGCTCCGGACTGGGGGCGCCCCCGGGCCACAGGTTGCCGCCCCCCATCGCACTCCAGGCTTCCGCTCCGTTCCGCCCTGTGCTGGTCCCGCTCTGCACTCCTCAGCTCTGCGCTGCGCTGCTGTGTGCTCACTGCGCCGTGCCGGTTGCTATGCTGTGCCCAGCCGCACCATGACCTGCAGCGCCACCGCCACCCCACCACCCCACCGCCCCGCCGCCCGCTCTCCCTCTCTCTCTCTGTCGCTGCCTCCCGCTCACCCAATGGCCACGGCGGTGTCCAGTGCATAGGTGCAGAAGGCCATGGCGTCCTCCTTGGTCTCAAACTTGCGGTGCCGGGCGCCCACTCCCAACACGATGGGCCGCCCCGTGCGGTCCAGGCCCTGAAGGAACACCTGCGGGTGCGGTGCGGGGATGGGGGGAGCGAGGGGAGGAGGGGAGGGGACGTGTCAAGGGGAGGTCAAGGGGGTGTGGCGTCACATGGAGCGCCGGTGTCATGGGCGATGATGGAGAGACGCGGTGAGGACGTGGGGCTTGCTGTGGCCACCCGCACTGCCGCAGAGCCAGGGGATGGCAGAGCTACACCTCCATCCCCCATAAGTCTCACCCCATTTGAGACCACGCCGCACCAGGCGGCCCCACTCTGTGCGCACGCGTGTGCACACACACAAACACCAACACGCTTTTGTGTTAATGCATTTATACAGCTGTCATAGGTGAGCTTCTTTGCTCGTCAGTGGGTTTCGTCGCCGTCGCGTTCACTTACACGCACAGCATTGTGGCGTGAGTGAGCTTGCTCTGGCCAGGGATCAGCCGTTGATAGCACACCTACAACTCAGCCGCATTGTCGCATGTCTTATGCTCCTGTACCGCTGGGTGGGTGGGGCATCTGCCGGAGCCTTTGCCAAATGCTCCACACTCCCAAGGGAAACCCCCTTATCCTTTTGTTCTGTGGCAACCGGGACTAAACAACACACACACACAAAAACACACACGCCGCCCGCGCACCTTCTTGTGTTGCAGGTTGACTTGCACTCCGTGGTGCGCCTCCTCCACGGGGCGTCCCGGGCCTCGCCGCCAGGCTATGTGCTTCTCAAGCATGGCGGCAGCGGCCTGGGCGTGTGGGAGGGGAGGGGGGGGGGCAGGTTTTTACAACAAGTACTTGGGGCAAAGGGCCGGGCTGTGGGCTCAAGTTTGAGTGTAGGCACACGCCTGAGACCGCCAAGTGTGCGAGGTGAGAGGGATACAGGCGCGGGGGGCGAGGACGGTACGCCACTGGGGACGGCGCGGGGAAAGGGAATTCGTGGGGCCCCAAATGCGGTAAGCATATGAAATAGATAGGTCGAGCCCCTCTAGCTGCCCGACATAAACATATTTCAGACAGACTGGGTTTCCGGGACGGTATGCTATGGACTTATCCAGTTTATGCGGCGGCAAATGTGCGTCTAGGGCGTCCAGGAAACGGCGCTTGTGCTTAGCTCATTACTGCCCCACTCCGGATGAGTAGCCCGACAGCTTGGTTGCCGCTGCGCTTCGAGAGCGGCGCACCTTGACATCGCCTTTACGCGCGACGAGCCAGCGCGTTAAGAGCTTGTCTGTCAGCCCCTCCTCATAGGCGCTCAAGAGAACCTCATTCGAATCGGGTGGCAGGAGCTTACGAAGCTCGTCAAAGTCGTGCTGTGTCGGCGTATAGGGCGGATGTGGAGACATGCTTTCGTGACTCTTAAACAGCTCAAGTAATCACCGCAGGTAAGTAGTCGTTTGTGGGTAGCAGGTAGAGCTCATTAACTATCCTGTCGATAAATATTCAAGAACGTATATATATGCAACGATATACAAGCTCAACGTTATTCAGTAGCAAGCTGTCGACATGAAGTTGGCGTGTCGCCGTACTACTCACAACAAATTATTAATATTCCTGTGTCTGTGAAGACGTGTCACACGCCCGACGTTCTGCGCTGTGTCACATCATCGGGAACAAAGCTCCATTGCCACGACACACCCAACAACCCTATGCCCAACGCAGCGGTCGCCTGCCCGCGCCAGGCTCCGCGCGACAACAGCGTATGGCCATCCTTACCTCGCCCAGCCGCGCAGCAGCCCGCGACGCTTCTACGACCCCCATTCTCCAGCCCTTTCCGGCGCCATTTTCATCGCCGCTGCGACACCCTCGCTCTTAGCCCGGGCTCCAGCGCCTTCATCCGCGCCACCCGCAACCCCGCCGGACCTCACCAAAACCACCACCGCATCCACACCCAAGGCGATGCCAGCGGCGGCGCCAACCATGCTGCTGTCAGTACCAGCGGAAGAACGATATACCACCAGCCGACCAGCCCGGCGCCTACCTCGCTGTCCGCCATCCCGCTTCCGCAGCCTCCCGCAACCCCAGCACGGGCACGGGCACCTCCCTCCCGCCCCGATGACAGCCCCTCCCCACTGCAAGCCGCAGCGCGCTCCGCAGCCGCCTTGCTATTAGCGACCAGCTTGACCCTGTCCACGGCACTAGGCCCGGCAGCAGCAGCGGCCGGACTGCTGCTTCCGCCACCGCCGCAGCAGCAGGTCTCGCCGCCTGTGGCAGCCGCGGCCGCAGCCGTTGGCGGCAGCCTCAGCGGCGGCGCTGCCGCGGAGGCTCTGTCCAGCAGCGCCGCGGCGGCCTCCGTCGTGTCGGCAGCTCCGCCCCTCCGCTTCACCGGACCAGAGGTGCTGGACCAGCTGCCACCTCTGCCCACTGAGTTCCCGCCGCTGCCGGAGCTCAGGCTGCCGTCGTACACCACGGTACGGCGGCCAGTGAGCGCGTGAAAGGGCATGGGATTCAGTGGATTCAGTTCGGTGCGATTCCGGAGCGGACGTGGGTGCGCAACGCTCGCGAAAGCCAGGTGCCGTTCCGCTCCGCCGGATAGCGCAACCGATTGCGTCACTCACTCATTCTCGCTATCCCGCGGTCTCTCAAGAGGCCTGGGGGAGCTGGGGGTGGTGGGGTGGTGGGGTGGTGGGATGGGTAAAAAAAGAAGATACCACAGAGAAGGGACGGAGACGGCGGTGGTGGGGTGGGCTGGGCCTGCCGGCATTGGGTGTTTCTCAGTACCTGCCAGGGTGCTGTGCTGCCCGTCCTGTGTGCCACCTGCAACCTCGCCCGTGTGCTGCCTGCCGGATAGGGTGTGGCGCATACCCCTCCCGCTCGCCCGCGTTACCGGTTACCGCACCTTACCCACCCTCCCCGCCGCTCTGCCCCCTCCCCCGCTCCGCCCCGTCTCCTGGGCGCCCAGGCCAAGCTCCGTAACGGTCTGCGCGTGTTCGTACTGAGGGACGATGAGGTGCCGCTGGTGAGGGCGACGCTGCTCATGCGGGGAGGGCAGTACGGCAGCCCGCCGGACAAGGTGGGTGCGAGGCGGGTGGGCGGGCAGGCGGGCAGGCGGGCGGGCGGGGAAGGCAGAGCCGGGCCTGCTGGGGACATGTGTGTAGGGGGGGGGGGCGGGCAGGTCGCGGAGGCGGGGTGGGAGAGGTTCTGGGCAGGACGTCTTGTCGGGGCAGCCCAGCGGCCCAGTGCGCCTCTTGACCCACGCTGACGGGAGATGGCCGCCTCCGCCCACCCACCCACCCACCCATGCACCCACCAGTCCGCACACCCCGCCTGAACAACCCTCCCTCGCTGATCTTACCACCCAAACAACCGATGGGGCGGGGCAGGCCCTTGGGTAATTGGCTCCCCACCTACCTCCCGTCATCCACCACCCGCACACCGCCCGCATGGAACCGAGCCCCCACCCCCCTTTCCCGTGGATAACAACTCCCCCGCCCCGCTCTCCCCCCCGGTATCTTCTTTTTACCCCCCTTGTCAGATTGGCCTCGCCTCCCTGACTGCCCTGGTTCAGCGAGCGGGTGGCAGCACCGCCCACCCCTCCTCCTCCCTGGACTCCCGGCTTGAGGACCTGGCCGCCAGCATTGAGCTGGGGGCGGGTCCCCAGGCGGTCAGTGCGGACATGCAGTGCCTGGCGGAGGATGCGGAGGAGGTGCTGGGCCTTATGGCGGAGCTGGTCAGGTGGGGGCCGGGGGGGGGCGGGGGGGGGGAGACTGGAGAGAGAGAGAGGGGCGGGGCCGGGGGTCGGGGGTCGGCGAGGAGGGTGATGGAGAAGAGCAGCAGCAAGTTTACCGAGGCGACCCCCCTCCCCCTTGGCGGATGGACCCCTACCAGGCTTACCAGTAGCCAATACGGTAGCCAGGCAGGGAGGCAGGGCGGGAGGGAGGGAGGGGCACCACACCGCCCCGCAACAGCCCTCCTACGTCTCTTTCCTCCTTTCCCGGGCGCCCTTCCGGTGCTTCGATTGGCCTCTTTTCCATCGCACGTTTCCACCTGTCAGCTGATCAGCCTGTCTCCAACTTGGCCCCCTTTGGACTGCCGTACTTGTCCCCTCTTCCTTCCCTCCCTCCGTCCCCCGGCTGCGGTCTCATCTTGATCCCTCCCCCGAGCATATCACTCCCTGACCCCCCGCTCCCCGCACAGGACCCCCCTGCTCCCCGCCGACAAGCTGGCCCTGTACCAGGCCCAAATACTCAACGCCCTGGACCACCAGAACGACTCCCCCTCCGCCATCGCCCGCCGCAAGATCACCAAGCTGCTCTACGGCCCCGACTCCATCTACGCGCGCAGCCCCACCCGACCCGGCATCTCCTCCATCTCCCCCGCCGACCTGCGGGCCTACGCAGCAGCCTGGGAGCGGCCCGACGCGGCGGTGCTGGGGCTGCTGGGGCCCTTCGAGCCGCGGGAGATGCTTGCGCTGGTGGAGCGGGAGTTTGGGGACTGGGCGCCCGCGCCGGGGCAGCCGGAGCAGCCGCCGCCCGTGCCGCGCGGCGCGCCGCCGGCGGTGCCTCCCGGGGCGGTGCGCGGCGCTGGCGCAGCGTCGGACGCGGCCTCGTCGCTCGTATTAGCTGCAACCACGGGCGCCTCGGCCTCAGCCGGATCTGGAACCGCAGCTGCCGCAGCGGCATCTCCATCCTCGTCGGCGTTGGTTTCGGCGCCGCTGACGTCATCGGGTGTCGTAGCGGCGGCGCCGTCGGGGCGGCGGCCGGCTGTGTACTTGGTGGATCGGCCGGGCCTCACACAGGTGCGGTGCGGGGTAGGGTTGGGCAGCTTTTCGAGGGGAGGGCAGGGAAGGGCAGGGGAGGGGGGCGCACACTTGCCGCACCGAGTTTGCTACCCACAAGGACCGCCTCCATTCCCAACCCAACCCACCACTGCGCTCTCACTTCTTACCGGCCTCACACCTCACACCTCACACCTCACACCCCAGGTTCTTCCCCCCTTGCGGCATCTCCCTTCCCCCCTCCCCCGTTCGCTAACGCCGTCTCCGTCTCCGCTGCGGTATCATTTTTTATCCCCCTTGCCCCCTCCCCCAGGCGGTGGTCCTGGCCGCCGAGCCCGGCATCTCGCTGTCTGACCCCGCCGTGTACCCCCTGGATGTGCTGGGCGGCGTGTTCAACTCGTTTGGGGGGCAGCTCTTCGACACACTGCGCTCCCGGGAGGGGCTGGCCTACTCGGTGTCGGGCAGCTGGGACACACCCGCCGACCATCAGGGGCTGTTCCTGGCAGGTGCGGCACCGGCTCCGAAACCACCTGCCTTTTCCGCTGTCGTCGCCGCCACCGCCACCGCCACCGCCCCCTGTCAGCCTGCCAGCTCGCCACTTCGGACTGTCCGCTGCCTTTGCCCCAACAAACAACAAACCATCACGGACCCGTCCAACGATTTGCAGCCCCGAACGGATGCTCGGCATCCGGCGCTGTCCGCACCCCTCTCCGCAGTCCGCACCGCACCGCACTGCATCCTCAGACCGCCTCTTCGCCATACCACATACGTTGCCCCACATGACCTCCATCAGGCGCTGCCCTGGCCTGCCCTGGCCTGCCAGGCAGCCCGTTTGCCAACGTCGCCTCGGCTCCTCCGTTGCGGCTGCATTGCTGCCCTGACCTGCGCTCCCATCCCCACCCCCAACCCCCCTCCACCTCCCCACAGGCGGCCAGACCTCCTCCCCGGGGGAGTTCCTGCGCTCGCTGCGGCAGCTACTGGCCCGCGCCGCGTCCGAGCCACCCAGTGAGGCGGAGCTGGAGGCCGCAAAGGCCGAGACGCTCAACTCCTTCGCCTTCAACTTCGCATCCACGGCAAATCAGATGCAGCGCATCCTGGTGTACGATCTGATCGGCCTGCCGCAGGTACGGCAGTACGGCAAAGGGAAGGCATTTTACGTGCGACGGGGATTCAGGCGGGCGGGGGCGACGCGCTGCGCCGCGCCCTTTCGCGGCCCGATCGGCGGCGAAGGGCCGTGGGCCGCAGCAGGCGGCGCCGCCTCGCCCCAGTCCTTTTTGGCGTATCTCTCTCGGTCTCTCCCTCTCTCCCTCCGCGACCAGCGGCTGCGACCAGCGGCTCGCTTCCTTAATCCCGTTGTCCACTCCATTCTCGGTTCGCTGCCCGCTCGACGCCCCACTGAAATCCCCGACCCCCTTCACAACGCCGCAATCGCCGCCGCAGAACTTTTTGTTCCAGTACATTCAGGGCATTGAGAAGGTACGGCAGAGTGACGTGGCCGCGGCGGCTGCGGCGCACTTGCACCCGGAGCGGCAGGCAGTTGTGGTGGTGGGGGATCGGGAGGTGGCGCAGCCTTCCCTGGAGGCGGCGGGCTTCGAGGTGCTACCCATGAGGCTGGAGGACTGAGAGCGAGAGGGAGGGAGGGAGGGAGGGAGCGTGAGGGGGAGCGGGATGGCGAAGAAGAGGGGGGAGGGGCCAGTGCTGCAGGGCTGGAGATGTTGGCTGCATAACGGGCCAAGCCCCATGGACAGCAAGGTGGGGAGGCAGCACGCCGGGCCGTGAAGGGATACTTGCCGTCCTCACATGACATTGTAACATATTATTGTGCATAAGCTCCCCCGTGGTTTGCTTGGTGGGAGGAGAAGAAGCCGGGAGTTGGCTGGCTGTGGACGGGGGATATGAGTCGCGGTGGGTGGAGATTCGAGGGGTTTGCGCGATGGGTGGGTGTGATCCAGGCTGCGCCGCTGGTTTGTTGAATTATTATATTGATTGAAGCGGTGCGGTGGCAGCAGCGCTGTCTTTGAGCGGGATTCATCGGTGCAGAATGAAGTTGCGGCGAAGTGGTTGGTAGTGTTGTACGACCGGGTACGAACTGCCAGTTGCTTCATTAAGGGACTTTGCCAGTTTGCCTTCGCGGTGTCGATGGAACGCCGAGTAAACAGGTGACAGATAACATGGCCAAGCCCAGGTTGCAGGCTCGCGATTATGGTACGCCCCAAGTTGTACCCGCTGGTACCCGCAAACTGTCCAGACCAAACTCGGAACATGGAACACCTAACGACTGCACTTGCAGTATGAGGGGGCATCGAGTTCACTTCTGCTTTGTGAATCAAGAGTCGCCGTCCTGCAAGCTTGCGTTGTGCCAAACGTGCCCGTGGGTCGCTCGGTAACTGAAACGTCGCAGTTGGTCGGCGCAGCCTAAACATCAAATGATTCATTTCAGCATGCCAACACAGATTGGATGCATGTTTTGAAGCTAAGATCTCATGGCTAGAGGAATTGTCGAGGCCCGAGATGATGAGGGTGGCGCTACTTCCCACCGAATTTAACCATGGTTCTTCTGTTCAACTATAGGTCCGGCATACGTAGATATGTCTGTCATAGACACCACAGTTTGCTTCCTTCGCGCTGTGTATTAGATACTCTGCCCTTACCTAGCACCCCATGGGTTCCAACAACTTTTGCCAGGAACTATCTGTTAACTCAGTATTAGGCTGGTCTTCCTCTCCCGCGTCTTAAACCTCCTGCTCTAGCCTTCTATCGAGGGTGCCTCCTGCGGCGCAGGTAACCGAAGAGAATGCAGTTTGCCGGTGCTTGGCTAGATCATTGAAACCCTGACTTGAACGCACAAAGATGCGTCTAATGGATGGCCTGTACGCATCCGTGTGGCTCTGGAGCAAGACTCACGGCTTATGTCGAACGAGTTTGGAGGCGACAGGCAGCTCCACGAGCGTGTGTGTGTGCGGTATCACGTATCTGATGTATGTGACCTACACAAGGATCAAAGTATGAGAATTTACATCTGGGTAAATCTTCAGGATGGAGTAACTCCAATCGCTCATGCTGCATCACGATTGTCACGCGGACGCGGATACATCCTTCGGGATGCATGCAACCTCTCTAGGGCATCAAGGTTGGTGCCTACCCTTCTGCACGTGGTTCGTGCAGGGCCAGGGTCCGGTGGGTCGGTCCCCCGATGAAGCGTGGCGGTCTCTGGTTTCAGCGTGCCGAAGGACACTGACCGTCGGCCGGGGCAAGGCAGTAAGTGCAGCAGCAACGCGCAATCTCACACCGTTGCGGTACTGTACTTAACAACGACAGTTCCGCCCGCAAATCACGCCCACCGCGATGACGACAAACGATGCAAAGGGACGGATTGGACATTTCGATGCAGTTTCGATTTTGAGGTGAGTCTCCGTGCACCCGATCTGGTCCGAGGTTCTTTTCGTCTTCGACAAAAAAAGCCGCCTGGGCCGGGCACACCGTTTCCGCGATAATAACCCGCGGGACGAACGACCCACCAAGCCGCCCCAAACTTCAAGATCCTCCCCGCAGGACTATTCGACGTCAGCAGGAACACGTGAGCGAGGGAAGCTATCGGCAGCAGCAGCACCAGCCCAGGGCCGTCTCAGCGCTGCCTGCCCCCGCAGTCCCCTGTTCCACGCCTTAAGAGGCGATCGGCAGCGTTGCTTGGGGAGGCCGCGGGCGGCATCATCCCGCACGACGCCAAGGCACTGCCGCAGCACACCTTGTACCAGCAGCAGCAGCAACAGTACGGTACCCGCAGAAGCCGTGCTTGACTACAGCTGGCTTAGCAGTCAGCGCACCCACCCTCGGCCTCGCTGATCACGTTCCGGCTGTGAACCGGCCACAAGCCTTCAGTCCTTCAGCCATGTCGGATTCAGGCGGCGACATTAGCGGGACGGCGGCCCACGCGGCGGCGCTGGCCTCCAGGGAGGCGCGCCTCGCAGAGATGGAGGCGCGGCTGGCGGAGGCACAGGCCAACAACGCCCGTCTGGCCATCGCTCTGGAAGCGGCAGAGTCGGAGAACTCGGCGCTTCAGGCGCGACTGGCCGCCGCCGCTGCGGCGACGCCGCCGTCGGCCGAGCCGTCGCCGCGCGGCGCCGCCTCCACCTCCGCCTCCGCCGCGTCTCCGGCTGGTCCTGCTCCCGCCTCGGACCCGGCTCTGCTGGGCGTGCAGGATAAGATCATCAAGCTGACTCGCGAGCAGAGCGTGGAGCGGCAGCAGGTGCTGACCAGCCTCAAGGAGGAGCAGCGGCGCCTGGCGGCCATCCGCAAGGAGATCACGGAGACGGAGAAGACCAATGCGGAGCTCAAGAAGACGCTGGCGCGAACCGACATCAAGAAGCTGCGCGAGGAGAAGGAGGCGCTGGTCAGCCAGGTGGGGGTGTGGAGTCGGTGGGGGCTGAGGGGGAAGCTAGCGGGCCGGGGGGGGCTGGGGCTTGGCTGGCTAGGCTTTGCTGTTGGCTCTTGGATTAGCTTGCCCTGGCCTGGCCTGGCTTGCCCTGGCCTGGCTTGGCTTGGCTTTTGCGGCAGCGGCGGCGGGAGGCGGGGGTCCGCTTGGGGGATTAGGGGCCGAGGGGCCAAGAGAGTTGGGCCACCAGGGAGCGTTGCGCGACGCCCGCGGAGTGGAGCGGAGCGGAGCGCGCTCTAGGATTGCAGGAGATTGCCTCAGGATCGGATGGCGCCGCGGCTGGTGGCACATCACCTGCCTGCCTGGGCCGTCGTTGCCGCACCCACGAGCACCTGCTGCCCGGCTCTTCCTCCCCCACGTCCCCCTCCCACGTCCCCCTCCCCCCTCCCCCTCCCCCTCCAGGCCCTGGAGGCTGATCGGCTGTCCGCGGAGGTGTCCGCCATGGAGGCCTCCGTCAACCGGCTGGAGGCCATGCAGGCGGAGAGGGCCCGACTGGAGCCGCTGCAGGGGGAGCTGACGGCGCTGGAGGAGCAGCTCAAGGAGCTGAGGCAGCTGGAGGCCACGCGGAACGCGCTGCAGGCGAGTGGGGGACAACACGGACAAACGCGCGCGCGGGAGCGGAAACGCTGTTGGGAAATAGCGTTGTGGCACAACTGTGTGCCGCCTCGTCGCGCGCACGTCCATGCGAAGTGTGCATGTAGGCCGTACTTTTCTTGCGGTGCCAGACAACCATGTTGCTCTCTCCTCTACTTTTGGTCATCCACTTGGCAGCTTAGCTTATCAGCTTGGCCTATCGCCTCGGACTGTTATGCTGTACCCCCTACCTACCTCCTACCTCCCGCAACGCAACGGCATGCAACGGGCTGCAGGCGGAGGTGGCCAGTCTGCAGCCCGCCGCGGTGGTGACGGAGCGCCTGCGCAAGCAGCTGGCGGCGCTGCGCGCCGACGCGGCCGCCGCGGAGACGCTGCAGGAGCAGGTCTCTGCGCTCAGCCCGCTGGCCGAGCAGCTGCCCGCCCTCAAGGCGCTGTACGCCAAGCTGCAGGCCAGCACCGCGGAGGTGCGCCAGCTGGAGAAGCTGCTGGAGCCGGGGGACAAGACGGAGGCGCTGAGGCAGCAGCTGCAGGGGCAACTGGAGGAGCTGCACGAAAAGGTGGGCGGACTGGGCTGGCTCCAAGGGGCTGGGCGTGAGTGCATCGGTGCCGTACCATGCCGTACCATGTCGTACGATTGTTGACCTCACAGAAAGCAACACGACGTGTGCGTGGCGGGGCGTACTAGGTACCGGGACAGCCATTGAGGACTTTGATGTTTGGACGCGTTTAGGCAAATGCTCCCCGTGTGGCGGCTGCTGCTGGTGCTGCTGCTGGTGGTGGTGCAGGTGTCTCAAATCGAGGACCTGAAGCGGCAGGTGGAGTTGGCGCAGCTGGCTGCCGGCGAGGTGATGCAGCTGGAGAACCGATTCGGGCAGCTGCAGAGCGTGGCGGCCCGCCTGCCGGTGCTGCGCGCGCAGCACGACAAGCTGGAGGAGCAGTGCGCCGAGGTGGCGGAGCTGGAGAAGCAGCTGGCGGAGCTCAAGCAGCAAGTGCGGTTGTGTGTGGGGTGTGTGTGTGTGTGGAGGGGGGGGGAGAGAGGAAGGGCGGGCGCGGGTTGGAGGGTGAAGCGGGGGGATGGAAAGTGGGGTCCTCGGGGGCGTGGGTAGGGGAAGAGGCGAGGGGAAGGGTTGAAGGGCGGCGTGCGCTCCGGCTTCTGACTTGACCGCTTGACACGGCCCCGGCTTGTGACGTAGTCAAATGCAACCCGATGCATGGGCAGCGAGGTAGGTGGCGTTGAGGGTTTGGGTGGCTGCTAGCGGCCGCGGTGACGGGACACACGCAAGGCTCCCCAAATCGCAGCGTCACGCGGTGCGAGACGCGCGCTTCTCAACGAGATCTCCCCCCTCCGCACCCCCCTCGAAATGTTCTCCTCCTGCCACCCGCACCCCTCTCGCTCCTCCACCTTGCCTCGCCTAAAGCCGCCGCGCCCCTCCGCTCCGTTGCCTCCCTGCCTCTTGCCCTCCCTCCCTCCCTCCTTTCGCATCCCCTCTCGGCCAGGTCGGTTTCCGCAACGCGCTTCAGCAACAGATCAACATCCTGGCGCCCAAGGCCGCCGGCACCGAGGCCCTGCGCGCCGCCCTGCGCGAGATCGAGGCGCAGCTGGCCTCCAGCAAGGACCTGGAGCGGCAGCTGGTGCAGATGCGCGCTGTGGCCATGGAGCGCCGCCGCGAGGGAGCCAGCCAGTTCGTGGAGGCGGTGTCCATCCTGGGACTGGTGCCGGCAGTAGACCAACAGCAGGGCCAGCAAGGGCAGCAGGGGCAGCAGGGGCAGCAGGCGGATGATAGGGCGTCGGGAGGCGGCGCGGGGGCGGCCGGCGAGGAGGGCGAGGAAGGCGGCGGCGGCGGTGGCACGGGGTCGGGAGGTGGCGCGGAAGGAGGTGTTGGTGGCGCTGCGCCTGCGGCGGCGGCGGCGGGGGAGAGGCCACTGGGCAGCATGGTGCCGGCGGGCGGCCTGGCGTTCCCTGCGCCGCCGCCGGCGATGTCGCGCAGCACCTCGGCGGCGGTTGGCCACGCCGGCGCGGCGCGCGGCGACAGCCAGTTTGTGGAGGCGGTGACGAGTCTAGGGTTCGAGCTGCAGCGCAGCCTGACCGGGCCGCTGCTGGGGCCGCCGTCGGGGTCGGCGGCCGTGGCGGCGCAGCCGCCGCTGGCGCCGTCGCCGCCCAGCGGCCACGTCACGCCGCGGAGCGCCATGGCGCCGCTGCTGGCGGCGGCGGCGGCAGCAGCCGCCGCCGCCGCGCAGCAGGGCGCGGCGCCTGCCCAGACGCCGACCTCCACTCGCTCCAGCCCGCCGGGCGCGCTTGAGGGGCAGGGACTGGGGCAATCGGGGCAGCAGCAGTCCTGGCAGCAGATGGAAAGGGAGTATAAGGAGCGGCTGACGGAGCTGGAGCAGCAGCTGCTCGCGGTGGCATCGCCGGAGAGCGCGGGGCGGGAGGCGGAGGCGCTGCGGGCGCGCGCCAGCGAGCTGTCGGCGGTGGTGCTGGCTGCTGAGGAGGTGGCGGCGCTGCGGGAGGAGGTGGGGCGGTTGGAGGAGGCGGCCAAGGAGGCTCTAGAGCTGCAGGGTCAGGTGGCGGAGATGAGGCTGCTGGCGGAGCAGCGGCAGGAGCTGCAGCGGGACATGGAGAAGAGCCTCAAGGTGGGGCTGGGGGGGCGGGGAAGGTGGGAAGGGTGGGGCACGGGTAGGGGAAACAGGTGGGGGCGGGTGGGGCAGGGGCTGTGGGGGCGGGTGGTGCGGTGGACCTGGTGCGGGTTCGTTGAACACTGTAAAAAGGTGGGTTGCGTAGGAGGTGGTGAGGGGCGCTTGCGGTTGGGCGGAGTTGGAGGAGTTGTGGGCTTGGAGGGGGTAGGGCGGCTCACGGAAGAGCGGGGTTGGAGAGCTAGCCGGTGGACAAGGTGGGGGTATGGATACGAGTATTTGGGGGTGGGGTGGGGGCGGGACACGGAGATTGCGGGAGGAAACAACCGTGCCGCGGGGTTGATGCGCGGCGCCTGCCTCGCGCATGAAACACGTGAGACGGCGGAGGGAGGGCATCGCACAGCGTCTGATGCGGCTGCGTTAGAAATCCGCTGGGGCGCGCAGCGGTGGCCATCCATGCTTTTGCAGAGGCGAAATCACGCTCGGGAGTTGCAGAGTTAGCCGCTGATTTGCCTGGCAAGGGGACGAGCGTCTGTGTCCCGCCTTGAGCTGTTGCCGTAGACTTATTGCGAGCCCCGCCCGCTGCCTCTCCACCCGCCTCCCGCTCCTCTGCCCCGCAGTCCCAGTTGGCTCTGCTGGAGGAGCAGGCCCGCGAGGCGGAGATGTTGGAGCGGCAGGTGCAGCAGCAGAGCGACGTGGTGGCTCGCAAGCACGAGCTGGAGGTGCAGCTCACGGAGCTGGAGGCCACCGCGGCGGAGGTGGGGAGGGGCCGCGGGGGTGGGGGGGGGGGGCGGGGGCTGAGGGGGCAGGCGGTGCGTGGGAAGGGGTGTCTCGAGCGGTCCTGCCTCGGTGTGCTGGGGAATGGGGCACCAGCTGACGTGCTTCCATTGCACGGGACACGGATGACGTTGCCTGGGGCCGGGAAGCGGCCGGGAAGCGCATCGGTCGCGAGGGGGAGGAGGGACACGGCTGGTGCGCGCCCTGTCGGTCTGCTTGCCTGTCCACGTTGCCACCCGCCTGCTCCTGACGTGGGCCCTGTCCCTCACCAACCTGACCTCGCATCCTCCTGCCTCTGGCCTATCTGTCTTTGCCAAATTGCGGCTGCTGCTGCTGCCCCTGCTGCGGCGGCGGCTGTGTCCCTTTCCCTTTCCCCGCCCCCCCCCTCAGATCTACCTGTTGGACCGGCTGGTGGCGGGGCGGATGGAGACTGTGGCCCGGAAGCCCGAGCTGGAGGCGGAGCTGCAGAACCTGCAGGTGAGCAGGAGCCGGGGACAGAGGCTGGGGCTGGGGCTGGGGCAGTCATGGCAGCGGCGGCACAGGCGCAGCAGCGGCAGCTGGAGCAGCGCGATGGGGTAGCGGGGTTGGGAGGGCAGCAGCAGCGCTGTGCGCTTCCATGTCGGTGCGGGGTCCGCGGTCGGAGGCCCGCCCAGCTGCGGTGGGGACACCTGGGCTGGTGGATGGATGGGCGCCACCGGAGGAGGAGGAGGAGGGCCAGCAGGAGGGCCGGCGCCGATGCAGACTGGGCTTGGTCGGGCTTTGCCTCGCTCGCTCGCCCGCTTTTAAGTACGGTACTGAGCTGGCCGCTGAAAGCGCAGCTGGAAAAGCCGTCCGCGTGCGGTTACCGTGACCGTGCGCGCATCGTGTCGCGCGAGCGCATGTGCTTCGACGCCCATCGTTCCTGCCGCCACCACGTTCAAGGCGCGCAACCCAACGCTGCACTGCACGCCCTGGTCTCTTCATCAGCATGACGCCTCCTGATGACGCTGACCAGCTGCGAGCTGGGTTGCAGTGAGCCGCGGTGCTCCTGCGGGCGCACGCCTGTGCCCATGCCGCTGGCCCGTGCCATGTGGTGTCATGTGGGTGTGGTGCCGCCGCTGCCGGTGTCTCGCAGCCGGAGGCGGACGCTGTGGAGGAGCTGCAGCGGCGGCTAGAGGCGGCGCATGCGGCGGCTGTTGAGCGGCCCCAGCTGCAGCTGCGGCTGGCGGAGCTGGCCCCGCTGCAGCAGGAGGTGCAGGCGCTCAGGGAGCAGGTGGGTGCGAACTGGGGACTGCGGGGGGTCACGGAGTGACTGGGGGGAGGCACGGGGAGACAGCGTAAGGGAGGCGCGGGCCGCAGACTGATTTGGGGGAAGGGTTGGGCGTTTCGGTCGTGTAGGTCGGAGGCGGGGGCCCAAATGTCAATCGGGGGGTGGTTTGCAAGGCGCTCGGGTTGGCCTCCTTAAGCCAGTCCTCAGGCCGGCCCGCCGCTGGCCCTTCCCTGCACGTCCGCCGCCAGTGCGCACGTCCCCCCGCCTTCCTCCCCCCAACTCCCGCACTCGCTCACAGTCCCCGGCCCACACACCCACCGGCCCCCGCAGGTGTCGGCGCTGGAGGCGAAGGCCGCGGAGCGCCCCTCCCTGGAGTCCCGTCTGGCGGAGCTGCAGTCTCAGGCGGCCGAGATGGCGGCGCTGGAGGCGCAGCTGGCGGCCGCGCGGGAGCTGGTGAGTGTAGTGGAGCGGGGCAGAGTGGAGTGCCGCGGCAGCAACAGCCAGCGTCGGGGGGTTGGCTGCGTGGGTATGGGCAGAGTCGGGCCACGCTCCGGAAGAAAAGGGCACAGGCACGCACACGTGTTTAGGATTGCTTGTGTGCCTAGCTGCCTACCTGGTTCGCAACGCGCGCACGTGCGGGCTGACGCTGCTAAGCGGTTGGGATGTGATGGGGCGCCATGCAAAGGGTGGTTTGCACCTACCCGAGATCCCGGCCCCCTCCCTTTCCGAGGCTTTGCGGCGGAACGGGACCCCGACCCGCTGTCTGCTCCACGTGTCGCTGCCTCGCCGCTGACCCGTTCCGCCGCCTCCGTGCGCCTGCCCACCCCCTCACCCCCGGCCCTCGCTGCCATACCGTACCCACCCACCCCCCGGCCCTCCCAACACCGCCCCGGCTGTGCCCCTCTCCTCCCGTCAGGTGTCTACGGAGCCCGAGCTGGTGGCGGCGCTGGCGGAGGTGTCGGGGCCCGCTGCCGAGGCAGCCGTCCTCAAGGCGCAGCTGGAGGAGCGGCGCGCGCTGGCGGAGCGGGGGCCGCAGCTGGAGGCGGAGATCGAGGAGGCGGAGGTGGAGGTGGCGCGGGTAAGGGCGGAGCGGAGGGCAAGGGGCAGTGAGGCTGGGCCGCCAGGCCTGTCTGCGGCCGCAGCGGACGGCCTGGTCGTTGGGGGGCGGGGGAAGGACGCCTCCTGTGGGGAGGGGAGAGGGAGGCGGGTCGCTGCGGCGTGCCGCCGTCAGTGCGTCCGTCGACAGGACGTGCAAATGCTTGGTAGACTTACGCATGCCAGTACGTTGTCTGGCAGCTTGTGCCCATCCCCACGTCTCGATGTCCATACATCTGTGTGAAGTGTGGACAACAGGCGCATCTGCAGGTGCTGTTCAGTCCAAATCGCGCACGTCCCATTGCTTCGGCCCGTGTCCTCATGTTCCTGCCCTTAATCCGCATTACTTGTGGCCCTCGCTCCTCTCCGCTCCCGCGACCTGAGCGCTCCGGCGCTTGGCTCCACGCATTAACAGCACCTCACTCACCACTCCGTGCCTCCCACCAGTCTCCCCTTGAGCTCTTTCCCGCCCACCTCCCTCCCTCCCTCCCTCCCTCCCTCCCTCCCTCCCTCCCTCCCTCCTCCTCCCCGTCTCAGGTCCGCACGCTGGAGATCATCGTCAACCAGCTGCGGGCCGAGATCAGCAAGGGACCCGTGCTGCAGGCCGAGCTGGCCGGACTCAACGACACAGCCAACCGGCTGCAGAACGCCGAGGAGTCGCAGCTGCGAGCGGAGAGGGACGAGGCGCGCGCGCGTGTGGCGGAGCTGGAGGCGGAGCTGGTGCGCCGGCTGCAGACGGCGGCGGCGGCGGGCGGGTTGGCGGTGCGGGTGCGCGGCGGGTCGCTAGGCTCGGCTGGTGGCGCGTCGGTCGACTCGGGGGATCTGCAGTTGGACGCGGATTTGTTGTTGGAGGCGTCGGAGGCGGGCGATGTGGTGGGGGAGCTGCCCGGCAGCGGCGCGGGGTCGCCGGGCGGGGAGGGCGAGCTGATGCCGCGGCAGAGCCACATGGCGCGGCGGCAGCAGCTGATGGACCGGCGGCTGGCGCTGCAGCAGGAGCTGAAGGACCTCAAGGTCGGGCAGGGCAGGGCAGGGAAGGGGAGAGAGGGGTTGGGCGGGGAGGTTGGCAGCAGGGCGAGGATGGGGCGGCAGATCGGACGAGCCTACCAGACCAGATAGGGTGGTCCATGGGGCTCAACATTTCGCGCTGGCGAGAACGAGCCCCTCCTTCGGCGCGCCGTCCCATGTCTGCTCACGGCGTCCCGGCCTTCATCTTGAAACTACTGTCGTTGTACCGTACCCATGCGCTCGCGCCTTACTGCATCTTCCGTATCCTTACACGGCCTAAGCTGCTCCGCGCCTGCCCATGTCTGTGCCCCACGTCCCCCGTTTGGGCGCGAGACAGATGGTGGAGGCGGATGTGGCCCGCCTCGAGTCCGCCATCCGCGCCCTGGCCCCCCTGGCGGAGCAGCGCGCGGCGCTGCAGGCGGAGCTGGAGGAGATGCACCGCCAGGCGGGAGCAGCCGCCGCCGTGGCGCTCACCGCCACCGCTTCGCCGGAATCGCCGCCGGAGGCGGAGGCGACCACTGCCGTTGCCTCGACCACCGCCGCGCCGGAGCGCCTGCCGCAGAGGCCGTACACCTCCAGCGGCGGCGGAGCCCCCGTCGGCTACTACACTGGGCCGCTGGGCCGCGGCGCGGCGCCGGTGCTTCCGGAGGAGGGCTGCGGCGTGGGCCAGCGGCTGGAGCCACAGGCGCCGCTGCCGTCGGGGCTGTCGGCGCCGGGTGGTTTCGGCGCCACGAACGAGGCGGACGCCATTGCGGCGCTGGCGCAGCAGCGTGGCGCGCTGACGGCGGAGGTCGAGGGCCTGCGGGCGCAGGTGGCGGATGTGGCGGCGCTGCGGGAGGAGCGCGAGGCGCTGCGGGAGGTGGAGGCGGAGGTGCTGGCGCTAAGCCACGAGATACCGCAGCTGGCTCCCTACGTGGAGCTGCTGCCGGCGTTGCGCGCCGAGCACGAGCGGCTGCGGGAGGCGGTGGCGGAGGCGGAGCGGCTGCGCAGCGGCGTGGAGACCATGTCGCTGCAGCTGGACCTGCTGAGGGCGCTGCGAGAGGCGGCGTCGCCCGCGGGGACGGCGGCGAGCGCGTCGGCTGGCGGCGCACCGCCGGCGGCGGCGGCGGCGACCTCAATGACCGCCGACCCGCACATGGCAGCGCCGGCGGGCGCTTATGACGTGGACGATTACGACGGGGAGATGTACGGTCGCGACGGCGGCGCCGACGGCGAACCGAACACGCCGCCTGCGGCGGCGGCGGCGGCGGTGCCGCCGCTGCTTGTGAACGGGCACGTGGCCAGTCCGTCGACGGAGGTGGAATCCTCGTTGACTGCTGTGTTTGCGAAGCTCAAGTCGCTGGAGGCCGCCAAGCACGAGCTGGAGGAGGAGAATGGCGATCTGCGCTCCACCATTGACGACCTGCGCGAGCAGCTGGCCAGCAGCGCGGAGGCGATGCAGAAGCTGCGCGGCGTGGCGGAGGCACTCAGCATGCTGCGCAGGACGCCGATGTGAGCGCGCCATCGCAGTCCGGTTCGTTGGACCGTTCGGGCGCGTTGGATTGGAGCCGCTGCGACGGCGTGTTGCGGTGAAGTGGTGAGGTGCAGGTGCGATTTGGGGCAAATGTGCCAGTGGACGGGGCTTGGACGGTGGCGCCGTTGGGAATGGTGGAGGGGGGTGGTGGTGGTTGCGGTGCATGTGTGGGCTGGTGTTTGGGGGATGTGGGTCGGGGGCGCTCTTGGCGAAGGGGAGTGCGGAGCGGCAGGGCTTAATTGCGGCAGGCGGGGGCACGTGAAGCGCCGCCGTCGAACTGAAACCGCGTGATGATGAGGGAGCGTCTTGGAGGGCACTCCCGCCGCGTTGGGGCTTTTCCTGGGCACTGTAGTAGGTCCCGCAGGCAGCAACCGTTACTGTAGGGGTGGCGTTGTCATATGCGGCAGTGCCGATGGGTAAGATAAGTAGGGAGTCCTGGTGGGACGTTTTGTGCGGGGCTGGAGGGGCGGCGGCAGCTTCTACGGTACTTGTTGCGGGCTATTCTCTTGCAATGGCCGGAGGGGGAGCGCAGAAATGTCTCAATGCGCAGCAAAGCCGAGCGACTTCTGGAGGCGGAGTCGCTGTCAAGGGATACGGGAGAGGGGGGGCGGCATTGGTGTCCTTGGTGTCTTGTTTGCTTGGGGGCGGCCGGGGCCGGCCGGCTGCGGTGCGGGTCGGCAATGCTAGGTGCTAGGTGCTTAGGTAATGGGGAGGGCGGACGCTGGCGGACTTTCTCGCGGTGCCTTTGTGGATCTTGCAACTTTACTTCGGGTTCGAGGCGCGGGTCGTGCAGGGACGGATGGCTGCAACGCGGAGACTACTAGAGAATTGCGGCGGGCTGTGAGTCCTGCGCTCACGCGCGGGCGCTGGCTTGCCGGGAGTTGCTTTGTCCGATGTCGCCGTGCATCATTCGCCGCCTTTTCGTTCGACGCACCATTACCGTCATATCGTTTCAGTGCCATCCATGGGTGCACCACATAACTCGTCATCGTCGCAGCTGTGCATGCCGCCGCCATCAAAGCTAGAACATAAAACTCGGCCGCGCAGGAGTTAAGTGCTTGGGGCGTGCCCGGGTATATGCGTCTTGCAGGTCCGAACCCGATCCATTCGTGTCTTCCAGTCGCTTGTTCTGTGGTTTAGGCTTGTTGAAGGTAGATCGTCGAGTCGGCCCCATACGGCCGGTGGGGTGGTACAGCGGTTTCAGTTTTGGTAGGGAAAGGATTTCGGACGTTTCGCGGTCTGTTTGGTATAGGCCAGGATGGAGTGTGTGGCTCCCGACTGTCGGGGCCGTTCCGGGCCCCTGCCTGCTCATCTGCATGTGCGACGGCCTTGAAAGCTTGCTTACTGCATCTCGCTTACCGTTCCGGAAACGCATTCTGGACCCATCCGGTGGGACTTGTGTTGGAGAGGGGCTTGTTACTTAATTGCCCCGCCGCCCTAGGGCGGACGGCGGGCGGCGGGCGGGCGGCGTCCCCGGCTTTAAGGGACATGGCTGCCCCTGCAACCCCGTCCTTACATGCTTTTGGTGGCAAAGAGTCCCACTAAGGGAGGAGGGACAGAAGCGGGAGCCTATACGGCATCGGAAGCCATTTCCGCCACCAGTGCCGCCTTGTCGCTCCTGACATCAGATCGTCATGACCCGCAACAACCGGGTGTCACATAGAGTGATGTTCAACTTGTACAACACCAGTAATACTGCCAGCAGGCCAATTTGGGCTGGCGGGCAGATGGAAACTCGCCTATACGCCATTTTAGGATCCGTTCTGACCGACGCGGGATGACAACGGATCCCGCCCTGACGACTGCATCATGTGCTCTGGTGCCCCTGATGTTGCACGAGCTGCAGAGTCGCCAATCCAGAATCCATACGTTGTCTCGGGCGTTTCAGGGTACTGAGCCTTACTGATGGAACAAACGCATCTGCTGGGAAGGCAGCTGGAGCTGCCCGCTAGGGCCCGCTATGGTTCAGTCAACCGCTTTACAGTGAACCCAAATGGATTATTGGTGCATGCGGCACCTGACACGGCTGCTAGGGTCGCTCCTGTAAAGCCCAAATGGATCCGGTGAACAGCGTGGGGGAAAGGCTGTGTCGATGGCCTTCTCAAAGGCATTTGTCATGCACTCACGACCTCATGGTCATGTCGTGGCTAGCCGGATTCATAGCACTTGCTGGGCGTGGTAGCGGCTAAATCTGTGGTTTACCCGCTCGTCACCACAGGTCACCACTGTTCTGTCCGCATCAGTTGGCCTTGACATTGCTCAAGGGCCGACCGGCATATGACGGGCGTGCGTGGCCAACCCTTACATCCATTCCGGCAGTACATGTTGCCCGCGTTTCGTCACAATGCTTAATCGAACGTTGTTGCAGTCTTCCGGGACAAGGGCATGAGGGAGCTGGGCACCGCCCCCTGGGTCGTTCCTTGGCACCATCTACGTCAAACATACATGTTGCCATGGGGAGGCACGATGCACATCATGCCGCATTGGAGTCATGTCCGAAGGACTGCTGTGAAGAAGCACTATGGATATGTTTGTCTGGTCCGAGTCTTATTCTGGTGCTGAATATCGGTACAAAGGAAATAATGGCATGCTGAGAGGTCCCTTTATGTCGGTAGTCATAGTGCTTACCATACTATGCGGAATAGCCGTTGAGATTTGCGCAGCACACCCATTCCACGCGGGAACTCGATCCGCCGTGCGGTGGCTGCTGACGTTGCTGGTAGCACTTTCCACACTTGGACTAGCTACATACTCGATACTACTATACACGCCATTTTTTCGCTTGAAGCTTATCAAAGACCCTTTGGCAGCATCACTAAGCTCTACTCGCGTCCCTTCGCTTCATTTTCAACATCAAGCCTTTCGCCGCTAATGGCTCCAGGCTCAAACGGTGAATTACACGCTGGAGATGAAGTTGCGGAGGTCTGTTGGCAAACTCTTACGGGAAGTTGGTACTTGGTAGCAGCATCTGGGAAGGTCTCCGTGTTTACATGCTCTCGCGATTGTGCAATCCATATGCTTTCAGCGGCAGCGTGTCATCTTGATCGGTTCAGACCTAGGCGCTGTGCTGTTTGGCCCTTGCCTTCTACATTCCGCCGTTGCTTGGCGGGTTCCCAGCCCGAACCCAAATCATGTACAGGGCCAGGCAGGGCTAGTAACATATGGTATTCACCTGCATGTGAACATCAACGTTGTGATTAGCGATTAAGTGTGCGGCGTCTCAACCGCTAGCCTGACGGTTGCTCCATCAAAACCCACTCCCGGCTGCTCGCCCACTGTCTTGCATGCCTGACACGCACAGCAGCCATTCTCCGATCTTCTTAACCCGCACAGTTCACGGACTTGCATCCCTCACTGTCCTTATAGGCGTGATTGCTCCATTTTGTCCCCGTGTTCCCGCAGTCCGTTGGGCCGAGCCCTTTGCCAAGCCCTTTGCCAAGCGCGACGAAGTCTCTGCGACAGCTGCAAGATCTGCAGCCGCTTACATCTCCGGCAGCAGCCCGCGCAGCCACAATTGAGGGTGTTCAGGCACGCATGGCGCGCACCAACCTGCAGCAGGTATGCACATCCGGATTGCGTCGAGGATACGTGTAAAGCCTGGGCCGAGGGAGTGACGGCCACGGCAACGCTGGAGCACACGGCGCCACTCGCCAGTATATCCAGCCTCTTTATTCGTTCGGAGTGGAACTGGAGTGCCGGGTGCTTGGCGCACGGTGCATGATGGCGCGTTCCCTCGTGCCCGCAAATGGATGTTTTAACATGCACCCAGGCTGTCAACGAAACATCGCGGCACGGCGAGGGGTTCGGTTAGACCGGCGTTTCTGATGACTGACGCGTTATGCCTGCAAGTTGCTTACAGATAGTTAAATCAACCTCACAGGAGGTGGCCGCTACTTATGGGGGCGGGGCAGTCGTGATGTCCCCGGATTAAATAAGTGGAAGGCAATTCCAGGCAAACCAAACTTGAAACGTGGCAGCTGGGCGCGGCAGGCATAGCAGTTGGCTTGTCCTATACCCACGACCAGCCGGAAAACATGGAATCAGGCACATTGGCTATTGCACTGTAGGTAATTGCACAAACGTGCATTCGGGGCATCTTGGGGCACCGAATGGCATGGTGCACGCAGAGCCTCGCTGAGCATGATATAAATACAGGGTCCCGGGTAAGGCCCGCTTTCATCAAGCTGTTCATGGCATACACCCTTACGGGTGGCGTGCAGGTCACGTTTGCAAATGACGTAGCGGGCCTAGGGCGCTGCGCCACCTAATGCTGCCTGCGCCAACGACCCACATTGTTGCTGCGCTCCAGCTGTCCATTGCCGCGCGCTTTTTACTCCTAATTTGCACGCATATCTCTTGCAGGCAGAGGTGGACCGGCAGTACAAGGACGAGCTGCGCTGGCTGCAGAAGGTGCGTATCCCGCGTGTGGCGGCCATCTCGTCGGACCCACAACTCACCAGTGTGTACTTAAATATTCTGACCCAACCTCCCCCTCCACCCGTCTTGGTGCAGGAGGCGGATCACTTGAAGGCCGAGCTGGAGGTGAGCCGCCGCCGGCGCACCGACGCCGACGAGGAGATCGCCGGTCTCAAGGCGCAGCTCGAGGCCGCCGGAAAGGAGGTGGCAGCGGCGCAGGCCGAGGCGGCGGAGGCGCGCGCTCGCGCAGAGGCCGCGCGGAAGGACAGCTCGCGCGCTGAGGTGGAGCGGCTGCGGGGTGAGCTTGAGGCAGCGCGAAAGGCGGCGGCGCAGGCAGCCACGGAGGCGGCTGAGGCGCAGCGCGCGGCGGCGACGGCGACCAAAGAGCTGCGGGCGATGCAGGCAGAGAGCGCAGCGCGGGACGCCAAGCTGGAGGCGGCGGAGGCGGCGGCGAGGGCAGCGCAGGGGGAGGCGGAGGCGCTGCGGGCGCAGGCGGCGCAGCTGACGGCGGCGCAGCAGGAGGCGGCGGCGGAGCTGACGCAGGCGCGAGTGGAGCTGCGGACGGTGCAGGGGAAGTTGGAGGTGACGGCGCGCGAGGCTGTGGATGCGAGGGGCGAGGCGGAGGTTCGGGCAGCCGAGCTGGCGGCGGCGCAGCAGCGCCTGGCGGCGGCGGCGACGGCGCAGGCGGCGGCCGCAGCAGCGGAGGCGACCGCCGTGCAGCGCGCTGCCGCCGCGGTGGCTGAGCTGGAGGAGCTTAAACAGACGGTGTCCTCCGCAGCCACCCTCAAGAACAAGCTGTCGGTGGTTGAGACGGAGCTGTCGGACATGCAGTCGCAGTACAGGTGTGTTAGCAGTAGTGCTGCTGCTGGCCTCACACCGGTTTCAGACACGTTATTACTCTGCGTCGTACTACACTTTTTTGCCTGTTCTATTCGCGGTACGGTTGCACTAAATGTGGGCGCATGTGCGGCTTCAGTCGCATGGTTCTGATTGCTTTGGATGTGATCCGAAGTGATCCAATCCAAATTGGATCACTTCGGAAGCAAGGAAGGCTGCGGGAATAGGGTCCTATATACACGGGAGCTGCTTCGCGGCTGCATTCTGTTGGGACCATGGTGCGTGCAAAGGGCAAAGCTCAGGGCCCGAGCTGCGCCGGTCGTGAGTATGTTGGTACACAACGACACACAAGCAACGCCTGAACTAGTATCGGCCCTTCGTCTGCATGCGCAGTCGTATGGTGTACGAGCACGCAAAATCGAAGGCGGAGCATACCGAGATGAGCGGCAAAATGCTCAAGGTAAGCACGTCATGACATGTGCGACTCGGACGTTGATGGACTACACCACCCTAGCAGCAGGGGCCGGGGTGATACACTCATGCGCGCCTTCTTACGCCCCTGCAACTTGCACACAAGGAAATGTCGATCGGTACGCGTTAGCATGACTGAAACCTGCGATGGCCCATGGCAGCGCACAGTTGACGTCTATTCTTCGTGCGCGCTGTCCTTTGCACATGCTCAGGCGCAGGAGGATATGGCGCGCTTCCTGTCGTACCATGAGGACGTGGTTTCGGCGCTGAAGCGGCAGCTGATCGGGCTGGGCGCCGAGCCGGTGGCGGTGCCGGAGCCTCCGCCAGTGCCGTCCCACGTGCGGCATCACCCGCAGGCTGCTTCATGGGCGGGCGCATTGAGCCCCGCTCCGTTGGCAGGTGCGGGTAGCAGCCGGCGCATGAGCACTGGCAACAGGCGGAGCAGCGGTGACAGCCAGGGCGGGGACTCGTGATGGGTCGTTCGGGAACATGTAATAGCCGGTGGCTTGCTGCGCGCAGCTCTAACGCTTCGCCACAGTCCGCCCAACTGGAAGCGAGCGCGTGCTGGGTCGCTTTTGACATGAAGAGTCGCCGGAACGTGCGGCGCCACAGGTACCTCATGATAGGTCAGCATCTTGACAGCAGCACGTACTATGACGTCAATAGGAGTGATGTCAGGATGAGCTGAGCGGCGCGCAGCTGTCGGCGCGCGGGTGGGCAAGCAACTTATCGGGGGCCACCGCGAGGCCGCCCCGGTGCAGCAGTGCAATCCTGCCATTCCGCCGCCAAATGGCGAAATGGGTCGCTGTCTGCGGAGCTGATGGGAGGCTAATGTGCATTAGTATATTTTCGTAAGCTGGCTTTCCTTGTACATCACTTTCTGCTTTCACCCCGTAACCGGCTGCGTGAAATTTACGCGTGCAGAGGTCGCGCCCCCGCGCCCCGATCCGTGGTAGTCTAGGCATGTACCATGCATCCGTGTACGTAAAGCGTGCCTGTACGGTACCTTTTCTCGTCTACTGAAAATACGGGCTGTGGGAAATGAAGCAGCGCGATGACATCCTCATATCCGGGCGCAGCCAATCGCGTCGCAGGATTTGCCAAGCAGTACATGGGGGTTGACTGATGGGGATGGGAGCAAGAGAACCCACGTGGAGGTGGCTACCGGGCCTGGTGGATTGGGGGTGCGTAGCCTTGTGGCTGCTGGGGCCCGGGACGAGGTGATCGTATATGAGCGTGTATGACGACAAGGAACGGACTCGGCGCTGCCGTACTGCCTAGCTCTGAAACACTACCCCTCACCCCCTACCTTTCTCTGGAGTGCTTCTCCCCTGCCTTGCTCTCCAGCTAACCCTCAGACCTTGCCTCGCTGTAAAACTATCCTACTGCCCCTGCCTCGCTCAGCCCCTGCCAGGCAGGAAAAATCCTTTCGGCTCGCCGTCCGTCCATCCTGCGGTTCGCTTGGCAGATCAGCCTGGCGGTCTCAAAACTCTCAATGCGTCGGAAAGCGATGCAAGCCTAGCCCCTACTCCTGGGTACGACCACCGCGAAGAGGAAACCACTCTTGCGACCGGCACGCGTACATTGCTAGCGCGCACAGGAACACACAGAGGCAGCCCCGTCCCCTCGCGTGTGGGAGCTTGGGGGGATGGGGAAGGGTGCAACCTTCGATATCAATGAGGTTGTACATGACGCAATGCGAGCAGCTTCAGCAGGTTATGCAGTTCCTTCAACGCCCTTGCCATCATCAGGTGTCACCGTGTAAAGCAAACACGGTACGGTACTCCAGGGAGGTGGCCATCGTCTCACCCCAGCATGGTTCACCGACATCGTGCACGCCCATTCGACTCTGCCGAACCAAAATCTGCACCTCAACCACCCATCCCACTACACGCCACATACGCTCGCGACGACCCACCCCCATCCGTCACCGCCCCCGCGGCTTCAGGCTCAAGCCCTGCGGCCGGGCTCGAGCGCCCGAGTTGGAGCTCCCTCCGCGCATGAATGTCAACGATCCCAGGAACCCGCCGCCGCCCAACCCCGCTAGCCGCGACTGATCCTCTTCTAGCGCTGACGTGTAGCGGTCGTTGTCCGCCGCCGCCGAAGCTCGCGCCCGGCCCGCTGCCCGCTTGGAAGGCCCCGCCGCCGCCGCCTCGTCCTCCATGCCATCATTGCCCGACGGACCGGCGTCCTCCTGGTGTGAATAGCCGCCGCCGCCGTCGCCGCCGCTGACTGCGCCTCGCGTGAAGCTGTCCTGCGGCCCCCCGGCGTCCGCACCCGGCGCGGCGCCGGAGCTGTCGAACAGGTCCGCGAGCGCTCCGTAATTGATCTTGTTGGACAACTTCTTGGAGGCCAGCAGGTTGCGTGTGGCCCCCGCCGCGTCCTCAGCGGCTGGCAGCTCGGCCTTCTGCTGGCACACCGGCGAACAAGCGAACAGGCAAGGAGCGGGCGGAGATTGAGATGGGGCGTGCCGCGGGAGGTACGGCAGCGCAGCAGCAGCGGAACGGGCGGGCGACACGGCCCAGGGCAAACGCGCACCGCTGCGGGAAGGAAAATAAGGCTGGGTGTCCAGATTGGAATGGCCGGGTTGGGATGGCCACCAGAGGCCACCGAGACACACATATCCGGTCACTCAACAGAGCAACACCGGCCCCGCTGCCAATGCACTCGCCCCCCGCACACACCGCGCCCCGAGGAAGGTACGAACTCTTCTATCTTTCAATGTCGCCTACTTTACCGAGTTTTCCCGCAATTTTCGTACAACGCCTCCCACCTCGACACCCGGCCCCGGCCAAGCCCCCAGCCGCCCTCCCCAGTCACCTTGCGCGTGTACTTGCGCTTCGGCTTCTCTCCGCCCTGGTTGGCTTCCGCCGCTTCCCCCGCCTTCTTGGCCTCCTGCTTCTCGATCCAGTCCTTGTTCATCTCCACCCACAGCTGCTCCCTCAGGTTGGCCTCCTCGCGGGTGGCCAGGTAGCCAGCCACCTCGTCATCCTCCACATCCGAAAGGTTGTCACTGATGTGCTCCTCCTCCTCCTCCTCCGCCGCCACCGCCTTGCCGTCACCATCGGACGCCCCGCCAGTCGGCACCGCCGCCATCTCCCCCGGCAGCGCCGCCGACAGCGCGAGCTGGTCGGCGCCAGCCGCCGAGCCGGCGGCGTCGCCCCCTGCAGCCTCGCCCTTGGGCCCCGCTGCGCCACCTGGCCCCGCGGCAGCGTCCCCCGCCGGCGCCGGCCCGGCAGCCGCAGCGGCCCCTTGCGGCGCCTCCGCCGCCGGCCTCCCCGCCGACACCGTCGTCGCCGCCGCCGCTTCGGCGCGCGCGGCCTCAGCTGCATCCGCCGGGTCCGGCGGTTTTCGATGCTGCAGCGGCGCCGTGGCCACCGCCGCAACCACGCCGCCCAGCGCCTTCGCCAGCGGCTGCAGGTCGGAGCTGTGAAGGGCCTCGTCAAAGTCGTCTTCTTCCGCGGCCGTGATCGCGGCGACCTTCCCCCCCTCGCCCTCCGTGTCCTTGCCGGCAGCTGCTGCCGCGGGGGCGCGGCCGCCCGAGGAGGGCCCCGCGGCCGCCTCGTCTTCTGCCACGTCAGCTTCACCCGCCGCCTCGTTCTCCAGGTGGCGAGCTGTCCCCGGGATGGGTTTGAGCGCAGATCCCCCCAGATCCAAGTTTGGGTGGTGTTACGCGACGAAACAAGGCAGGCGTCATGAGAATGCAGCAGCACGACGTTTCTTTTAGCATACAGTCAGTACCGAAACGCGTCGAGCGTGTGACAGGCCAGTGGAAGGCAAGGGAAGGCAAGGGAGACGAATCAGGCCATTGTCACCGTTTTGCTGTGTCCCCCTTGAAGGCCTTGGAAGCTCAGCTCGGCCCAGTTCCGGGAGTGCGACACAGAGACTCTACTCGAAACGCCACCTAACACAATCATCTATTTACGATACCCACCTTGGTGCACATCCATGTCCTCGTCTGCCGCCTGCGAGCCACCCGCACCCTACACACAGGAAGCCATACGAGGCAGGGGGCGCATGCATGCACGTCCTTTCCACATGCCCGCTGGATATGGCGGATGCGATGAAGGCTGCGCTCGTCAGAACGGACGATGAGGTGCGCCAGGATGTGGGCGCAAGGGCGGCCGCGCACGGCCCCACGGCGCTGGTTGGCCCTGAGGCGCCTTCTGCGCCAACCGGCAGCCATATGCGGCAACCGGCAAAATTCCAACAATGTGCAGACGGAGCGTGGACGGCTACAAGATGGATATGGACATGGACGGGGGCACACACACACACATGGCGTCCCATTGGCGGCAGACGGCTTCCTCACCCTACTGCTAGCTGTAATGCGGGCCCCAATCCCCCCTCCGGCCCCACCTGCAGCATCAGCAGCGGCCGCTCGCTCTCCATCTGGGCCCGGACCCGCTTGCGGATGTCCCGACGGAGGTTGCGGACGTAGGCGGGCGGGTTCTGGGCGCCCTGCGAGGCCACACACACACACACACACACACACACACGGGGAGAGCATCGTGTCGTGTCGCAGTGGCAGTACTCTGACCGGCAGCAGCAGCAGCTGCAGCAGCAGCATTTCGCGTATCGTATCGTATCATACATCTCCAAACCTCCTCCCTCGCACCCTCTTCAGCCACGCCCTGTCATCGTGTCATGACCGGACTTGCTTCAGCGCCGCTTCTCCCGACCACCCCCGACCAGTACCCCCGGCCCCGGCCCCGCCCCCCTCCCCACCTGCTGCACCGCCATGGTGATCTGTAGGTACTCCTCGAGGCAATGACGGCACATGCCGTGAGCCAGCAGCGGACTGCCCGCCCGCACGTGCTCGCAGTAGCGCCCCGCCGCATCGGGGTCGCTAGGCACCACCGCGCCGCCGTCGCCCTCCGCCGTCGCCGCCGCGCCGCCGTCCTCGCCCGCCGCGCTGCCGCTGCCCCCCGCCGCCGGCCAGGCCAGCTGCGGCTGAGCCTCGGGGTTCTCGAGCGCGGCCCGCTCGTAGTCTAAGAGCAGGCGCTCCTGCGTGCGCGGTGGCGGTGGCGGTGAGGAAGGGGCGAAGGGGGGTAACCCGAGTGGGCCGGGTCGACAAGCCCCGGCTCACGACGCGCAGGGGCTCGTGCCGGTGGGTGTGAGCCGGTGGGACATCCCCGCATCCACATCCCTCCTCAAGAACGCTAAGCTGCGGTCCAGCGAGATGACGGGGTTCCGTCCTCGCAATGGGTACGTGTGTGTGTGTGCCTGTGTGTGTCTGCTACCAGGATGTCAAGGCCCCGCCCAGGCTGTCGAGCCCGGGGGCGGGCACGCGTCCACATCCTCAGATGCTCAGAAGGCCTCGTAACCGCGATCCACCTCACGCATGCCACAGGGCACCGAACCCCAACCCCGTCACCCCACCCCACCCAGCCCCCTCCCCGGGTCTAAGAACAGGAGCGCAAGACTGAGCTGATGCAAGGCGCTGCACCTGAAGCCGACCCCTCCCCCCCTCCGCCCCCCGCCCTCCCCCCTCCGTCCGCAGAGCACCGCTCGGTTGGCCCCGTTGTGACTAGTACCCGCGTGTCAGTGGGTGGTGTGGGGTACCTCCCCACAGCAGCAGCAGCAGCAGCCCCCCTACTGCCCGCCCCCCCCCCGCCCTCACCCGCTCCAGCTCCGAGGTCTTGTCGCGCTCCTCAATTTCCCCGAGGGTCAGCTCCGCCCCGCCCGTTTCCGCCAGCTCCATCACGCGCTTCTCCACGGTGCTCCAGCCCACATGCACGATGGAGATGACGTCCTGAGTGCCACCACATCACACCACATCACATCACATCGCACCACACACGAGACAGGCAGGCAGGCAGGGGGCGGAGCACCATTAAGGCGGAGCAGCAGCAGCAGCAGCAGCAGCAGCAGCAGCAGGGGTGTGCCGCATGTGTGAACACCTTCCAGGCAGGCCCCGGCCCCAGCCCCAGCAACGGCCCCAGCCCCGGTGCAGCGGGGCTCCCTCACCCGCTTCGTCTTCTCCACTCCGTGGATGTGGGCGGCCAGGAACAGCGCCGCGCCGCAGATGCCGTTGGGCCGCCGACCCGTCAGCATCCAGTCGCGCTTCATGGATTGCACCAGCCGCGTCGCGGTGTTGCCGATTTTCTGGGCCGCACCGAACGGGTGAGGGTGAGGGTGAGGGTGAGGGCGTGTGAGGGTGAGGGTGAGGGTGAGGACGGGTGGCGCAGCCAAGGCTGGCGGGCTGACAGGGCTGACAAGGTTCCGGCGGGCAGCGCGGGAGGGAAGGTGTGGCAAAGAGCCAGGCGGCGGTCATTCGGTCCCGCGCCCAGCGACGGCAACCTCCCTAATCTGCCAAGACGAGACAGACGACCTCCACCTCCAGAAGCCTCATACCGGTATGACGCAGTGGAGTGCTCTGCCCCCTCCTACCTGCCGCCGGGCCACAGGCGCTCTGTACAGCGATTCATACCGGTGCCATATCCGCGCAGTACATATCCCGGATATGTTCCCGGATCCCGTAAATGTCCGCCGTATGTATCCCGGTAATGTCCGCCCAGTACATATCCCGGCGCGGATATGGTATCCGTGCAGCGGAAACATGTCAAGAGGGGCGCAGAGGATTCCCCCCTTGACGGGCCAGGCCGGGGTGAGTCCGAGAACCGTGCACCCTGTGGCTCACTCACCGTTTTTAGTTCCTGCGTGGGCAGCCTCAGTCGGTCCACGAAGCGGTTCATGAAGAGGGACGGGTCGATGGGCTTGGTGAAGGTGGCGTGCTCGTCCAACCGCAGCAGGCGCAGCATGCTGAGGAACACGCCGCCTGTGTTGGCGAGAGGGGGGACATGCCGCCAAACCGAGTCCAGAAACCAGACCAAGCGCGCACAAGTGGCGCACACGTCACGACGGCAAAGACATACGTGTTGCGGACGGTCGCGGCGGAGACGCCAGGATAAGAGTTGCCAAGGCACCAAGGCGCCATCTCAAAAACAAAAAAGATAAGACACAAAAGGTTTCGCTATGAGTCCGAAGAGCCTCCAAAGGAGCGCGGTACACATCGGGCAGACAATATCCGCTCCGCGGCGACAGCGGCAGCGGCAGCAGTAGCGGCACACCAACGCCAAAGCAGCGGCGCAACGGCGCACCCCTCCAACCCACCCACCCCCCTTGTGCAGGTGGGCCTTCCTGTTCCCCCCGCCCCCCCCCCACGCTCGGTGGGCCGCTCGGCGCTCACCCAGCGTGTAGACGTTGACGGAGAGGTGGTCGGAAAAGTCGATGAGCATGTACGGCCGGCGCTCCAGGCGACAAAAGATGTAGATGCACACGGCCGCCACCTGGCGATGTCCCCCCGGGGGTGCGCACGGAGTAGGGACCCAATGTCATGTGGGTTTGCGAGGGGAGGGGGCGGGAAGGGCAACACAGAAAACGCCCCCCCCCCCCCTCCAGGGGAAGCTGCACAGCTGACAAGCTGCACCCTGGCCATCTCACGTACAGCACCCAGGTGCAGAGGCGGCGGCTTCCCGTGGCGGCAGCCTTCCTGAGTCGGGAACAGTGAGTCTGGTCCGGCCTGGGGAAGTGGAGGATGGAAACTGTGGGTACGACGTTACGTGCACCACAGCACCAGGCGCCGCGCCAGCGCGCGTGTCCTCTTCCCGCGCCACTGTCTCCGGTCCCGGTGTGCCGCCTGCCGGGCCGGTCCTACCAGCGTGTGCCCACCTGTCGCCCCCCAACCCCCACTGTTTCATTGTTGCAAATTCACTCTTCAAACCCCCACTCACACACACACTCACTCACCGCTACCCACCTGGTTGACCCGGCGGCCCTTGGTGAAGCCCCGCTGCAGAGCCAGGCGGTACAGCCGGTGGGCCGCCTCGATGGCCTCGGAGGAGGGGCTGATGCGGAGAGCCTCCACAAGCGATACGATCTCGTGGCGACCGCGGGAGACAGCCGCCTCGTGGCCCCCCTGGAGCCGGCCGGTGCGCAGGGCAGGGCACAAGGCGGCGCGGGGCAGGCAAGACAAACTAGGGGAAGGCCGGGCGCAATCGCAAAACTCAAGTCCGGGTGCCTGGTGCAAGTGAATCTGATCGCGGTGAGTGGGTGCGCCAGGGGGCGGGGACAAGCTGGCGTTGGTGACCTGGATTGGCAGAGGACCCCAAGGCGCGTGTGTTCACCTTGAACCGTCGGCTGCCTGACACTTACCCCACTGGCCCACATGCGGCCACCAGAGTAGCGCCCGATACCGTGCGCGTCGCCGTTTGCGCCCACCATCTGGCCGACCAGCTCCCCCCCTCCGTCATTTCCTTTCGCAAACATAACATCGCTGCTGAAGGCTGAGTCCTCCACCACGCGGCCACACTGCGACACGCGGCCGGGCCCACGCGCAAATCAAAAAACACAAGAAGAACAACGAATGCACAGCGGGGTTGAAAAAGACTCAGCCTTGCCTGCACGCAGCAGCTGAAGCCATTCGCCTCATCCGCCTCTAGCTCCACCTCCGCTTGGCATTGATTACACCAAACCATTGTAGCACTTCCAAAGTCAATATGCTAAACAATTTTGAACATTAAGAAGGAATGCAAGCTGCGCAAAATAGCTGGTGTGCTGACGAGCAAATGAAAGAGAGTGCTCCTACTTTGCGCTACGCAAATTATAAAAGCTGGTTTCTGAATTATATTCGAAACGATGTGCGAGTAAAATTTTGAAGCCTTGTGCGAGATAGCGAGAATACCCCAAAACGAGATGTAACTCTCTTGACCATAGTTTCCGAAATGTTTTTGGTGTCAGTTCTGTGAATGGAATGTATCTGCCCCGGTGTGCGGCATCCCTTGTCTAAATGTACGGATGCGTACGGATGCCGCACATGGCCGCCCGTGGCCGGTATGCGTCAGCATCCCCATCTTCCTACCCTACCTCCCCCTCCCCCTCCACCCGGAGGCGGATCACTTGAAGGCCGAGCTGGGGGTGAGCCGCCGCCGGCGCACCGACGCCGACGAGGAGATCGCCGGTCTCAAGGCGCAGCTCGAGGCCGCCGGAAAGGAGACGGCAGCGGCGCAGGCCGAGGCGGCCGATTGGATCCATTCAACTAACGAGTCAGGATGGCGGTTTGTGCATGTGCCATTCAGTGTTTTCGTAGGCTGGACTTTTCAATAAGTTCAATACGTCCCTCGTTCACACCGCAACCGGCTTTGGCTGTGTTGAGGTGTACGCGTGCAGACCCTTGCAGACCTCCCTCGCGCTGCACTCCGTGGTCGCCTTTCACAAACCCCTCCACAAACCCCTTTACAAGTCCCCTCCGCCCTCGGGTCGTTCCCACTGGTTGGTTCCCACGGGCACCGCAGGCAGAGCCACGTCCCCAGCGCCGCACAGTCTGCAGAAAGCCGCACCCCATATGACTATGGAGGAGATATGGGTTTGCAACCGTAAACAGACGGGCGGGGTTTGCGAGTCCCCAAAAGTGCCCATCGATACGGTAGCATATCGTTGCATATCCTGGGGACAGTGGCAGTGACACGACTCCAGGGGAGGGGGCCCGGGGTCGGCCCGGGGTCACACACGCGAGTGGGTGGAGGGGCATCCGTCCGGCTCCCGAGTTCCGAGCTCCGCGCTCCGACACAACAGCTTCCAATAGAACGATGAATGACGTCACCTCGCCCAATGACACATACGGTACCAGCCCAGTCAAGTCACGTCGGGGGAGTTCAACGAAATGGCCCTCCCAAAAAAAACCTTGCAATGCTGAAACCCGGGTGGGACGATCCGCTGCACCGCGGTGCCTGGCTTATCAGGCCCCCTCCTCCAGACACCCTCCCCTCCGGCCTACCGTATACGTGGATACCCCACCCGCCGCCACCGCACAGCGCACGCGACCCTCAACGGTATCCGCATCTCTTAAGGTGTATCCGCGGGTGGGGACAGCGAACGGCGTATGGCTCCTGCCACACGCCCGCAGCTCTAAACACGGCGCGAGGGTGTGTGGGTGTGGGTGTGTATGGGTATGTGGGTGGGGGAGTTGCGTCCAAATACACACACGGCAACACGGCCTTTGCCCCGCCAGCATCCGCCTCGCCCCGCCCCGCACCCCACCCTACACCCCACACCCACACCGCGTCACCAACGCACCCGGCCTTGCGTGTCCTGATACCCAAACACACACACCCACACACCCACCCCACCTCCTCAATAGGCACCCACACACCATCCCAACCCTAGCCGCGCAGCAGACGACCCCCTCCCCTCCCCTCCCCTCCCCTCCTCCCACTGGGCCGCTGTCCCGATCCCAATCCAAGGCGCTCAATGCCAATGCATCACAGCGCCGCAGCGCCAGTGCCCCCGCGCAGTGCCGGTGCCCCGCGTTCCGCGTTATGACGCGTTCCGACCAACCCTATCAGTCCTGGAAGAAGCCACCACCACTCCACTCACCGAGGCGGCGGCGGCGGGTACTGCGGCTGCCCCCCTTCAGGAGGCGCACCCGGCGGAGCCTGCGCCGCCAGCCGGGCCGCAATGGCCTGAGCCGCCGCAATGGCAGCCGCCGCTGCGGAAGCCGACAAGCCGGCCCCCTGCTGCTGCTGCCCCGGCGGCGGTATCGCCGCGCCGCCGCCGTACCCGCCGCCGCCGTACCCACCCCGCCCCGGCCCCGACCCGCCGCAGCTCCTCGGCGGCGGCACGTTGTTCAGCGACGGCGGCGGCGGCATGTTGCGGTAGGAGCTCATGCCGTACGTCGACGAAGACGAAGTCGACGGCGGCTTGGCGCCGTCGTCCGCGGCGCCGTACGACGTCGACGTGCCGTATCCTCCTCCTCCGCCGCCGCCGCCGCCGCGCGGCGGCCCGAAGCGGCTACTGCTCCAGCCGCCGCCGCCGCCGCCGTGTTGTTGCTGCTGCAGGTAGTGCGGCACGGCGGTGACCGGCACGGGCGGCGGCGCGGCGGGCTTGGCCGTCTGGCCCTTGGGCAGGATGATGGTGGGTCCAGCGTGCGCGTCGCCGGCGGTGGTGCCGGAGGACACAAACGACGACTTGAAGCGACCCACATGCAGGCTCTTCACCACGTCCACGCGGCTGGTGCTGGGAGCAGGCGCGGAGGCGGCGGCAGCCGCCGCCGCCGCCGCCGCCTGCGGCGGCGGTGGCGGGAGCGGCGGCTCCGCCGCCGCTGCCGCCACGCCCGACGGCGTCGGCGCGCCCGCCGCCGCCGACGGCTCGTGCTCGTAGTCGTCCGTGCTCTTCGCAAAGCCGGGGAGCTGCACGAAGGTCCGGGCGCCACCGCCGCCTCCGCCTCCGCCGGGCTGCGAGCCGGTTTCCACGCGCGGCGCGGACGCAAAGGTGCCAGCGCCCGAGGTGCCGCCGCCTCCGCCGCCGCCTCCGGCTCCGAAACCCAGCCCTGCTCCGCCTACTTGCGGCCGCCGGCCCTTGCCTCCTCCGCGTCCGCCCTTGGTCCTGCTGTTGCCCTTGCGGAAGTGGGGGTCCTGCGGTGGGGCAGGGGAGGCGGTTGGGTTGGGGTTGGGGTTTAAGACTTGAGGTTGGGAGTGGGGTTGGGCGGGGAAGGAGGGGCTTGGGCAGGTAAACTGGACTGGCCGGGGCCTTCAGACTTCTGAAATGGGCCCCACGAGGCGACCACACAACGCGCTGCTGGCCACCCGCCGCTCACGGTTCACCTACTTCCTATGACTTCCCTTCCGCCAGCCCCCTTCCCCCACCCCCCAAATCCCTTCCCACCCCGCCCGCCCCCCACCCCCCTTACCCTCATGGCCAGATCCGCCAGCTGCCGCGGCACCTCCTGCCCCCCCGCCGCCAGGCTCTGCAGCAGCAGCCCCGCGAACCGCGCATCCGCCGGCGTCAGCAGGCTGATGGCGCGGCCCTCCTTGTCGCCCGCGCGGCCGGTGCGGCCCACTCGGTGGATGTGGGTGTCCAGGTCGCGAGGCGCGTCGTAATTGAGGACTGTCTTGATGGTGCGGATGTCCAGACCGCGAGCTGCCACATCGGTGGCCACAAGCACGTGCAGGGAGCCGGACTTGAAGGCGTCAAGCACGCCCATGCGGGTGTACTGCGGAGGGTGGGGGGGAGGGGGAGAGGGGAGGGGAGAGGGGAGGGGACAGGGAAGGGGTTATCCACGTATAGGCCGGGAGGGGGGGTAGGTAGGTAGGTAGGTCGGTGTATTCCTCATACGCACAAACAGAAGGGGGATATGGTGGCTACCTTTCTCATAGCTGGTCTGGTGTGGTGCCTTGCCTGAGCGAGCCCGCAAGACCACCTATGAGGGTATGGCTGCCGGGGTAATGGCTGGCCCCCACCTGAGCCCCCACCTCCACGCCTCCGACCGCGACGGCCCCTCGCCCCCCGCCCCCACCCCCCCCCCCAAAACCCACCCCCCCTCCAGCCCCGCCACACCCTGACCCTCACCTGGTCCATCTCCCCGTGTATGGCCCCCACCCGCACCCCCGCCGCCCTCAGCTGCTCGCTCAGCGCATCCACCCTGGAGCGCTGCCCCGCGAACACGATCACGTCCCCCTCGTCCACCAGTCCCGACAGGTGGGAGCCCAGCCAGGAGGACTTGGCGGAGTCATCGGACAGGACCTCCACCTCCTGTGGAAGGAAAGTGGGCGAGAGGGGGGGGGAGAGGGAGGGGAGAGGGAGAGGGAGGGGTTGGGGAGGGGAGGGGAGGGCAGGGCAGAGCGGCACGCGGACCGGCTGACGGAGCGGGCGGGGGGGGGGTATCTATGTGTGTGTGTTTATTTTCGCCGGTCCTGTCGCGGTGGGGTGGGGTGGGGATATCGCAGCGGAGACGGAGACGGCGTTAGCGGGGTGGGGTGGGGTGGCGCCGTCTCGTCACTGGCTGCAGGGACTGCGCAGCAGCCCGGGAGCCCACACTCCCCACATCCCCCCTCCCCGTTCTCCCCCGCGCCCACACCCATGCCTGTGCTGGTGGGACCCCCCTCCCTGTACCTTTGCCCCCTTCGCGAGCCAGGCCCCACTCTGCCAGCCCCCAAGCCCCTGCCCCTCCCCCCGCCCCCACCCCGCCCCACCTGCACCACATCCGCGTTTGCCGTGCCCGTAAGGCCCACAGTGATGCGCACCGGGCTGCTCAGCGCATCAACCACCAACTGCTCCACCTGGGGGGGGGGGGGTTATCCACGTATAGGCCGGAGCCCGTAAACGGGGGGGGGGGAGTGAGGCGTGGAGGGGGAGGTAGGGGAGCACGGGGGGGGGAGGGAAGCAGCAGTCAAGCTGGAAACCGACGAGACATGAAAAGCGGCTGTGATGTGCTGCCAGCTACGAGCTGTAAGCGGCATTACGCAGAATTCAAGAAAGACAGCATTGCAAGGCGAGGGCGAGGGGGGAGGGGGAAGGAGGAGTGTGGCAAGTGACGTGCAAGGAACGGTGCCGTACATGAGGGGATGTTGGTGCCCCTAGCCGCTGAGGGAGGGGGGAGAAGGCGCCGGGCAAGATGCGGGGGTGGAACCTGGTTTGCGGTTGAGTGGGTGCGTGTGCTTCGTGCTCATGTCCTCCAGCGCGGGGGTTGGGGCACCAACACCCCCATGCCCTCCGCCTCCCTCACACCCTCACTCCACCGCCCACGCCCGCCACGCCCTCCCCCTCCCCCACCCCCGGGGGTACCTTTCTCGGCATGGTGGCGCTGAAGAGCAGTGTCTGGCGGTCGGGTCGGACCTGACCCAGCAGCGAGCGAACCTGGGGGGGAGGGGGGGCGGGGGGAGAGGCCACAGGGGGGAAGGGTGGGTTGAGAGATGTACCGTATACGGGGGTTGCGGGCTGAGGGCTGAGGGTTGAGAGAGGAAGGCGTGAGTGGTACTGGGCTGGGTGGTGGTCGGAGGGGCCCTCCGGGGACCAGGTGCGCTGCAGGTACCAAAGTGATGCCGGGCGCTGTTGGCTGATTGGGGTGCGGGAGACACCGGGTGTGGGTCAGGGAGGGCGTGTGAGGGAGGGCGTGTCGTCTGTGTGCGGGGGAAATGGATGGAAGGGAGTAAAAGAGAGAAACACACACACGGAGGGAAAGAGGGAGGAAAATGGAGAAAAAAGGTGAGAGGGAGGGCGCCTCAGGCCCCCCTCCCATCCCTCCCTAACCCCCTCCCTCAGCCCTCCAAACGAAGTCACCCACCCACCCAGCCACGCACCCAGGCCCCCCCTCCCACCTACACCCCCCCCCAAGCACCCCCCAAGCACCCCACCCCCACCCCCACCTGCGGTTCAAAGCCCATGTCGAACATTCTGTCCGCCTCATCGAACACCAGATAGGTCACCCGGGCCAGGCCGCAGGCCTTCATGCGTATGAGGTCGATCATGCGGCCCGGGGTGGCCACCGCCACTTCGGAGCCGCCCTTGAGTGCCTTGAACTGCTCGTACTTGGACAGACCGCCGAACGCAGCGGCCACACGCAGGCCTTTGGAGAGGAGGGCAGGGCAGGGGAGGGGAAGGGAGGGGGAGAGGAGGTGGAGGGCAGGGGAGGGGAGGTGGAGGTGGAGGGCAGGGGAGGGGAGGTGGAGGGGTTATCCACGTATAGGCCGGAGCCCGTGAAAGGGGGTCGGGGGTCGGGAGCGGGGGATGGATGGGTGGGTGGGTGGGAGGAAGGGTATGGAACCAGAGATGCAGAGGAGGGGAAAGGGGGAGAGATGGGTGAGAGGGCAGACTGGGGAATTGGGGCTGTGGGGGGGACAGGAGGGCGCGGTGTGCCCAAAGGGCTGCGTACTCCCGTGAAGGCGGGGGCCGGCCCGGCCGAGGCAGGCGGGCGGGCGGGTGATGACGTAAGCGGACGTAAGAGCACTGCGACACGAGGCCCCAGGGGAGGGGAGTCGAGTCATGGCACCATCCTGCGTGGCGAGAAGGCGATGGGGCATAAGGGGCTCAAGCTAGGGTTACGCTCCGGCTTTTGAACGGCGGCGCATGAACCGTACTGTCGTACTACATGCCGCCGTACTGTCGTACCGTACGGCTTTGCGAATCTGCGCGTCTCCTTGTGTATCTGCTCCGCCAGTTCCCGGGTGGGTGCCAGCAGCAGTCCGATGGGTCCCTCCCCCTTGGCCAGCTCGGGTTGGTCCATAATGTGGACGAGCATGGGCAGTACGAACGAGGCGGTCTTGCCGCTGCCGGTCTTGGCGATACCCTGAGATGGGGAGGGGGGGAGGGGGGGAGGAGGGGAGAGGAAGGGGGAGGAGGGGAGGGGAGGAAACGGTATGTGTGTGGGGAAGGGGGGGAGGGGGTAGAGAAAATTAGTCCAAGTAAGTCTATAAGGTGACTGGAGGGGCAGAGTAACGGAGGGGGGGGTATCCACGTATAGGGGGGGGAGCAGGTGGAGGGAGGCTGTAGGTGGATGCCAAAGGCCAGGAGAGTAGGACGGTCGGGTTCGCGCGTTGCTGATAGGCTGGCAAGCTATAACCGGGCGGGTTGAGGTGGGGGAGGGGTAAAAAATGATACCGCAGCGGAGACGAAGACGGCGTTAGCGAACGGAGGGAGGAGGGGCACGTGACGGTGTGCGAGAGGCGCACCGGAGGCGGCTGGCTTTACATGCCACCGCCCCTCTCCCTCCCCGCTTCGCCACCACCCACCCACCCACCGGTGCCTGGCCGTGCCCCCCCCCACCCACACACACACGAACACACACACACACACATACACCCTCCCCCCGCTCCCTCTTGACCTTCCCTGGACTCCCTCCTTCGCACTCATCCCTGCTGGGCGGTCCGCTTAGCCTAAGAGGAGAGACTCCGTCCCTCCTTTTAGGACTCCGTCCCTCCCCACTAGGCTTAATGGCTCATACGTGGTGGCTCTTTCTCTCCCCCCTCCTCCCCCCCCCCCGCCCCCTCCTCCTCCTCCTCCTCCCCCCCACCCCCTCCCCCCCTCCTCCTCCCCCCCCGCCCCCCCCCTCGCGCCCTCACCAGCACGTCCCGCCCCGACAGCGCCACCGGAAGCGCCTGAGCCTGAATGGGGGTGGGCTTCTCGAACCTGCGTAGAGGGAGGGAGAGGGAGAGGGCGGAGGGGAAGGGTTAACCACCTAGGGGGAGAGGCAGCGGAGGGTAAGAAAACAGATCGGGGCGGACGGGTGGGGGGTGAGGGAGGTGGGAGGAGGAGGGCCAGGCGGCACGCGGGGGAGGCAATGACACCCGCACGCCCCCCCTCCCCTTCGCCACCCCCGCTGGTACCCTCCTTCGCTGCAACGGGTACCATCTGACTCTGCACCGGACTCTCTGAGCCCCCCTCCAGCTGAGCCCCCCCTCCCTCTGGATTCTGGGTCCGTTCGCTAACGCCGTCTCCTTCTCCGCTGCGATTTTTTCTTTTTACCCTCTCAGGATAGCCCCCCGATGTAGGGAAGTAACACACAAACACACACACACACACACCGGTGGCATTGGGCGGTGCCTCTCTGCCCCTCTCCTGCGTCCTGCCCTGCCCCCCCCCTCCCCTCCGGAGACCCTCTCCCCTCCCCTCCCCGGGTCCCCACCCCGCCCTCCCTCTCCCCTCCCCTCCCCCCTCCCCGGGTCCCCACCCCGCCCTCTTGATGGTGGCCAGAAGCTCAGAGTCGAAGCCGCACTGTCCGAAGCTGCGCACGGGTCGGACCACATCGAAGCCGCTGACACGGATCTCCAGCTCACGCCGGTTAGCGGCCACCTGGGGGGGGCCGGGGGCAGGCGGGTCGGAGCGAGTGCGTGGGAGTGTCGTTGGAAGCGGGATGGTGGCTGCAGGGGGGTGGGGAGGGGCTGGGCTCTTGCCCCCCTGGCCCTGACCAGACAGAGGTCATCAACACACCAGGGGTCAGGGGTCAGGGGTGAGCCGGGGGGAGGGGGTCGTGCGGGTATGCGGGCCGGCAAGAGAGGAGGCCCCCCACCTCCGCGTCCGTCATTTTGCCAATCTCGGTCGCCTCCTCGTAAAAGTCCTTTGCGAAGGGCGCATACACCATGGAGCCGTGGTCCAGGGGGGCAAGAGCCTCCACGGCGCGACGGGAGCCGCCAGCAGCAGCGGCCGCCTCGTCGTCGTCGTCCTCCCCGCCGCCGCCCGCGCCCTCCTCCAGGGCCCTGCGCGGGGAGCCGACAGCGGCAGCAACGACATTAACAGCGACAACATCAACAGCGACATCAACAGCGACAGCAGCGGCGACAGCAGCGGCAACAGCGACAGCGGCAGCGACTGCGGGGCTTTTGATCGTCAGTGCGCAGTGCCCGAACCTAAAGCCCACCCGCCAGATCACCATCCGCATTACACCCCATCAGCCATCATCCGCATCCAACCCCCGGCAGTGCAGTGCAGTGCAATGTAGCTGTGTAGTGTAAGGGGAGGGGGCTGTCGCCGCCTCTGTGCTGCGCTGTGCTGCGCTGTGCTGCGCTGTGCTGCGCTGTGCTGTGCTGCGCTGTGCTGCGCTGTGCTGCGCTGTGCTGTGCTGCGCTGTGCTGCGCTGTGCTGCGCTGCTCGCCGGCGCCCCCCCGGCCGGAGGGCAGTGCTTTGTGGCCGGTTTGGCCAGGAAGGGAGGTGGTCGCATCCAGGGCAGCGGCAGCGACAGCGGCAGCGGGAGCAGCAGTCCCCCCCATCCACCCAGAGCACACAGACGGGGCCCGCTCAGGGACGGGACTAGAAGCCTGCGAACCACCCCCTCCCCTCCTCCCCACGTCGTCCAGATGCCGGCGCTGGACCCACATCCAGATCCAGATCCAGACCCACGCCTCCCCGGACCCCCGCGCGTGGACTCCCGGCGGCCCTCACGGCACCTCACTCACTTGGCGGTGGCGTACACCTCCTCATCGCTGTCGTACCCGCCGCCGCCCGCCGTCGCTGCCGACGCGGCCTTGGGCTTGCGCACCTGCAGGGCGGCATTCCCGGCCGCACTCCTGGGGGGGCTCGCTCTTGCACACAACGCGGCAGAGGATGAGTGCGCGCCCATGGTTTCACGGCCGTGGCCAGGTTCGTGCACAGGGCTCTGGCTGGCAGCCTAGCCTCCCGCGAGCTGCCTTCACCCAGCCGACCATGGCGACCATGTCGTCATCCGAGCCGGCCACGTGGCATTGTGCACCATCCGGCCCGCGCAGGCCCACCAGCGGAGCCGTACGCGGGCCGTGCATGCATGCGTGCGTGCTTGCCGCCCCTGCCGCCGCCGCCGCTGTTCCCCATCCCTGTCGGCCGCACAGCTCGCCAGCCACCGCCACCGCGGCCACCACTCCCCGGCACAACCCACCCACCACCACCACCCGCCCTGCGACGCCCGCAACCCCCTTACCCCCCCCCCCAAACCAACCAACTCAGCCCCTCCCCCCCACTTTCCATCACAGCGCCCGCCCCCCGCCCCCCACCTCCATGTACTCTGTGGCCGGATCCGCCTCCTCATCGCACGCCAGCGCCTCACTGTCCGCCCTGATCCTGGTGCTGGGCTTGTTGGCCGCCACCTCCTGATCGATCTCAGCCATGAACGCGTCAAGAGGGTCGTACTCGTCATCGTCATCGCCAGCGCCGCCGCCGCTGCCGCCGCCGCCGCCGCCTGCGGCGGCGGCCGCCGGCTTCGCCGCCGGCGCCGGCGGCGGCTTCGCCGCCGCCGCCGTCCCCCGCCGCCCCGCCTGGGCTGCCGCCGCCGCCGCCTCCGCTGCCTGGCGCTCCAGCTGCTGCGCAAAGTCGGCCCGCTCCCACTCCTCCAGATCGTCGTTGGCGCCGCCGCCGCCGCCGTCGGCGTCGCCGCTGCCGCCGCCGCCGCCTTCCCCATCGGCCTCCTGACCGGGCCTCACCGCGGGCCCCGTGTTGATCTCCACCTCCACGGCGCGCTCCACCTGCACGGACACCGGCGGCGGGGGTGAGGGCCATGCACGCGCCGGCGTGGCGGCGATGTGAGAGCAGCGCCGCCAGTGCCACCAACGCAGCGTTAACCTCGAGGGGCACTCGGGGGCTGCCGTTATCAGCAGCAGTCCCAACTGCAAAGATAGCAGCAGCAGCGGGGGGCCCCGCATGGCGCTGCCGCTGTAAAGCGCGGTGCCGCCCCACCGCGCTGCCGCTGTGCTGCCGCCCCACCCCTTTCCCCGCGGCAAGCCCCACCCCTTTCCCCGCTCGGCAGGAACGGACCAGCTGTTCGAAGTTCTGGCAGTCGTCATAGTCGCCGCCGCGGCGGTCCAGGAAGGCCTTGATCTCGTCGGGGGTCCACTTGGCGAAGTCGGTGCTGGTGGTTGGCTGCAAGCAGCCGGGGGAGGAGAGGTGGTGTGCACGCGTGTGTCAGGACGATGCTCGCCGATATGGCCGGACGCCGGCATGTAGGCGCGAACGGAAGCAGATCAATTCAATTTGCTGCACCCGCAAGCCTTGGCGCGCGACTGGATGCAAGCCTTTTCTGCCACGGCAACCCCCACTGCGCGTCCATGATGCACGCATATGATTCTGACCGTGTCATAGTCATAACAAGGCTGCTGAAACACTCGTGGGTCGTTGTACTCCCTTCCAGGGTCCTGTTCCGGTCGGCGCTGCTTGACCTGAAACCCTGCGACCTCACTATGGTAGGGAAATTTACGTTTCTGCCCGTAGCTATCCATATCTCCTAGCTTAGGACATCAAGCTTTTTGCCGTTAATTCTGTGCCCGGAAATGCTAGGTTTGGTCCGCTTCAGGTATTAATTACGGCATTCGTTACCGGTAGTAAGACACACATTAAGCATAACTTTCAAGTTATCGCAGCTGCGCAAGACACACGAGACACGACCTGTCGGCGGTGTCGGGTGTCGGCTCAAAAAAGGGCAACGGTTCTAACGATGCCAACGGTCACCGAGAGAGCTCTTGCCCTTCAAAGCAGCATAGCAGGTACACAGGATACGTCGTGCTGAGACTCGCGTGCGTCCGTAGATGCCTCTGTAATAAATTGCAGATTGTACCAAGATAGGCAAGGCTGCGTGGCCCGCCAGCCACACACTGACGCGAGCTGGGTTTCGGTTCGGAAAAAGTCCTGCGGAACGACTGCGGCAAGCAGCCGCGCTCGTGGCGCAGCGGGTCAGGTAACTTCGTCAGCTTTGCATAGATTACAGCTGCAGCTGAGACGTAACCGCGTTTCTCAATGACACAGCCACCTTCACAGTGCAGTACAAATCCTGCACGCGTCCGCGCGTCTGCCTTGGCGTTGGCCGACAGGCGGTTCTGGCGCTTAAAGATGTGAACTTTGTTCGCCGCCCGGCACCATCTTGATGTGGCAGTACACACTGAGCAGGAGCTGCCAGCTCGATTCCGAACGAACGGACGGTAACGCACTTTCAAACCGCGCCCGGGGTCCGATGTCACCAACACACGTGTGCCGGCCGAACGCTTCCCGGTATCACCCTTCGCCAGCCTCAGCGCCAGGCGGCGTCGAGGGCACCATCCTTCTCCCTCGGGTTACGCACTCCGTGTCGACCAGGGACCCCGGGCGTACCGGGGCCGCACGGCTGCGCACCGCTTGCAGAATTCCGTTGCCCAAGCTGGCAAACTCTCGCCGCCAATCATTCCGCCTCCGCCAAGCATTCTCAACTCCCTGATCCTGGCTAGCAGCCGGTGCAGTAGGGGGCTTGCAGGCGGTAGCAGACCAGCTGACGCTTTCAAGCGGGTCGTCGGTGTCGCGTGAAGAAGTTTGGCTCGTCCAAGCCCCGGAACCAGTACAGCAGTGTGTATGGATGCTGTGGCCCTTGCCGCGGTGTCGGCCATGGAGCACGCATGAGCGCCGGTTCATGGCTGCAGCCATGAGGGCCGACCCTTCGCTGTTGCCTGGCCCCAAACCTCACGGACAAAGCCTTTTAGCCGTCGTTTTGGGAGCTTCGCAGCCCTGGGAGTGCCGCGAGAAGGGCGGGAGTCGGTGGAGCCACGTGACCCTTCTTACGGACTGTGTTAGACAGGTTCGTGTGCACGCGGTCACAGCGGCAGCAAAAAGAAGACGTGCTTCACGCTGATCCGGATCCTCTTCCTCGGCTTGGGGTTCCTGGGTCACAGGCCTCGTCAAGTTGCAGCCTGCGAGCTGCTGTCGGGTCTGCTACTGCGCCCACATATGTGATGCCGGGGCCCGTCGCCAAATGGGGAGCCTCATGGCAAATTCCTCCGTGGTCGCGGGTTTCTGAACCTCCCCCTCCTCGGGTTCGCTCGTTCCGATTTGAGTGACTCGTGGTCTCTGGTCTGGGTGTGCGTCAGTGCTGCCCCGCTCGCCTCCGGTGCAGTGCACGGCCAGCCGGCCCGTTGGCTCTGCCGTACTGAACCTATTGTTTCTAAAGCCCATTTTCTAGCGGCGTGAAACATTCAGAAAGTGTAACGTTAGAGCCGAATGTTTCTAGGCGACGCAGGGGGGTTTCCGTGCTTGTCCGAATTTGTGTACCGATCTACTCGGAAGCAAGTTATTTTTAATTTAGTGAGCTGGACGGGCAGCCCGCGGTCGACGCGCATTGCACATTGCGGTGCTGAAGAGCAATGTCTGAGGGGGTTCGGAACACCCTACGGACCCCGACACACGCCAAAACACAGCCCCCGCCCCGCACACCCACTCGCCCCATCGTGCGCCCCCGGCCGTTCCTGGCGGACTCAAGAATTTTCCCCTCATAGATGGTCTGAATTGTTGAAGCGGACAAGCCCCTTCAGTGCCCCACGTCACCCCTGTCTTGGCCGTTTGCGGCGTGCTGCAGCTTGTATCCTTGTGACTAGTAGTAAAGCGGCATTACGATAGGGCCCAGCTTGCATCCTGGTTAACCCGGATCATTGTGCGAAGTGCAGCGGGCAGTTCCTCGGAGTTACTGAAGGGTCACCATAGAGAAGATTCGAATTGGCCAGATCCCAAGGGTAGATGCAGGGGCTAAGGGTTGTATGCAGTGGGGGAGGGTGGGGGTGCAGGGGTTGGCCCCCTGCTACAGCGGCACAAGGCCTCGCATTAGCCTTTTGCTCAAAAGGTGCACTTCTTATCCACCTTAGCGTGGCCAATTGTCTGGGCCGCTCGTGACGGTTGCTGCAAATCCATGTCTAGCTACGAGAGTCGGAGAAATGGTGTTCCAGCGGGTTTAGAGGCAAAGTTAACTCGCCGGGGTTTTTATAAGCCGCCAAAGACGACATACTTGTCTTAATTAACCGTCATATCATACAGGCCTTCTGTCGAGGGATTACGGGTCTTCTGGTTTCATCAAGCCAGCCATTGACTGCAGTCCTATCGTGCAAGAGCGGTTGATTATTTTAGCAAAAGATGTCGACAAAGAGTCTGAGTTGTTGTAGTCTTGATGATGAGCACAACTTGCGGGAAGTACGGCATGCCGTTTTTGGCGGGGATCCGCGACCAACTCAAATTTGGCCTTGGCTCGGTGCCTGCGCCGTTGAGTCCGTAGTCGAGGACTTTTGATCCTCCTGCCCTAGACATACAGTGATACTATACGATCAGAGTCAATAGACGACGATTGGCGGTCCTTGCAGTTAGCCTTCTGCTACTCGATTTGGCCGAAGTGCCACTCAGTTTCATTTACAGCCTCTGCAATTTAAAGCTCATCTGCTTTTCGCTCCTAAACGGGCAAACATGAACATGCAAGTGACCGGTCCAGCGGCTGCTTCCTCCCGCCAGCCAGCGCTGTTTCCTTGTGCGGGTCAACGAGCAAGGTGAGCCGAAGCAGCTGTATGGGCATCACCTCAGGCAGCAACGCGGAGGGCTTGGATCTGATGACCGTGTTCGCATGGTTGCAGGGGCGGTCCCGCTCAAACATCGGCGCCGAGGTTTGTGCAGGTGTGGATGGGCTTGTTTGCAACAAGTCTTGTGCATCAATGAATTTGCATATTTGCATAAAACTGAGCGGAAATTCGCTTCATGGCACAGGGACCGGCGACGTGCGTCAGGAGCTGCCCATTTGCCAGCGGTCACGGTCGCCAGTTCAAGAGCCGGCGACATATCCAGGCAGCCGCTTTCCAGGAAACTGAGGAGGAAGGCTTCACGGCATCGCCAAACGACATGCAGGAGGCTCGCATTATTGTCGTCACGTCAGGAAAGGGCGGAGTGGGCAAGACCACCACCTCCGCGAACCTGGGGATGTCGATTGCGCGGCTCGGCTACAAGGTCCGTGCTGCAACGCATGGCTTGCATGTCCGCAGGACTGGTTTCAAAAGTCCCGCAGGGAAGGGGTGCTGGGCGGGGTGGGGGTGTTCGGGGGTAATCACGTTCAGGGATCACCACCGGGTTGATTATACACTTGCATACCCCGCGAGGCGTTCGTGGGATATGTCCTCCTCAAACACGCAAAACACCCCGCAAATTGGTCGCCACTGTTGCATTTGTTGTGTCATGCCAAACCGCCCGCCCCCACCCCATCCCGGGCCACTTGCCGGTGCCGCAGGTGTGCCTCATCGACGCCGATATCGGCCTGAGGTGAGGACAGCGGCGCGGGCGTTCGCTGTCGTGGCAACCCTTCTTGCATGGACAGACAGACACACGAGCATCCAGTAGACACTACAGCGCGCGGTCGGACCCAAAAGCCCAGTTTTCCCAGCACGGCGCGGGAGAGGCGCGGCGTTACTGGTGGACGGGACTGCTCGTTCAGCATTCGCACGCGCGCATCCCACTATGTATGCGGCGCGGCAAGATAGACAACTGGGAGCTGAGTGCACAACCACGTCAATCTGCTCTTTCAGGCTGTTTCTAAACCTTCCTCCCTTCCCCCCGCAGGAATCTTGACCTTCTGCTGGGTCTAGAGAACCGCATCCTCTACACGGCCATCGACATTTTGGACGGCGAGTGCCGCCTGGATCAGGCTCTCATCCGGGACAAGCGCTGGAAGAACTTGTCCCTGCTGTCCATGAGCCGCAACCGGCAGCGGTGGGTGCAAGTGGACCCCTGCGCCTCACCGCTGCGTGCATGCGTCGGCGCCGGCGCCGGTGCTCGTCAGCGCCTCCGTGTCCAATTGCATTCCATGCCCCGTGTTCCTAGTCTCAGCTTCAAGGGGCCCGAGCTGCTACAACACAACGCAACCCCCTTTTGGGATTGGCGCCCGCGTGCGGGGCACTATAAACCCACCGAATCTCTCGCTCGTCGTGCTGTGTCCTTCCCCTCCCCTGCCTTCTCTGCTGCAACGCCCCCGGCCCCTGTGGCGCCCTCCCTGCCTCTGCAGGTACAACGTGACCCGCGCCCACATGGTTCAACTGTGCGAGGCCATCATTGCGCTAGGGTACCAGTTCATCATCCTGGACTGCCCCGCCGGCATTGACGTGGGCTTCATCAACGCCATCTCCCCCGCCAAGGAGTCGCTCATTGTCACCACGCCGGAGATCACGTCCATCCGGTACGTGAACGTGAACTTGCGCCGTACATACGCATAGACCGCCTTGTGCCGTGGCGCGCCGCGCCCCATTGCACCGGTCGGCAAAACCAGGGGTTGCAATGAGTGGTCCAAACCGCCGGGCTGGGGGGCTGTGAGGCGCCACAACATTTCAACCCCTACCAGCTTGCCTTGGAGCGCCGTCCCTGTCGCCCTGTGCTTGAGTGCAAGAACCCGTCGTGAGGTGCTTGAGAGCACTCTTCTGGCCCCGAAACCCCTGTTCGCGGTGCACCGCGCAGCGACGCTGACCGTGTGGCGGGTCTGCTGGAGGCCAACGGTATCTACAATGTGAAGCTGCTCGTGAACCGGGTCCGCCCCGACATGATCCAGAAGGTGAGCGACCGGTGTCGATCTTCTGTCCGGGGCTCCCTGTAACCCCAGAACACGGCTCCTGGGACGGGGAAGGGCCCCGGTGAGGCAAGAGTACGTTATTTATTCCCGTGGGGCCAGAGAGCAAAGAGGAGGTCCACTTTGGAGAGTGGAGCAATGTAAAACTTTGGCAGATGCCCACCCCACGTCAGCGATACAAACGCAGAAGACAGATGCGACAGTGCGGTTGAGATGTAGGGGTGCGCTGTTGACGGTTAATACGCTGCGGGTTGGCTGCCCTGCTGCCAGAGCACGCTCACTCTTGCCACCGTGCTGTGTGTGCAAGGGAACGCGGCGGCGGCGAGATCCACATGCAAAAGCAAGGGTGTGTGTTTGTAACCCGTGTGGCCCGATCCATGTCCAGTACGCACATTGGGCCGGCCCTGGTCATGATGAATTGCGCAGTCGTTCATTATTCTGGGGTTCGTAATTACGGTCCGGTCTGACGCGCCCCGCCTTCTCCCCCCGTTCTTTGCTCCTCGACCCCGGCAACAGAACGACATGATGTCGGTGAAGGACGTGCAGGAGATGCTGGGCATCCCGCTGCTGGGAGCCATCCCCGAGGACCCACAGGTAGGCTGGGGGCAGGTGTCCAGGGCGTGCGCGGGAGCAGCCACCAGCTTCCCAGCGATTTCCTTCCGGCAAACAATGGCTAGTGGCGATGCAGTGGCGATGCGGCTGGTCACGACAAGCTTTTGTACATATATGTACGGGATCACCCAGCTTTGTACGTGAATTCTTATCTCGCTCCAAACCCTGTGCTTCCCCCTCGTCTTCTGTGCATTGCGGCGCGCAGGTCATCATCTCGACCAACCGCGGCGAGCCGCTGGTGCTGCAGAAGCAGCTGTCTCTCAGCGGTATCGCCTTCGAGAACGCCGCGCGGCGGTTAATCGGGAAGCAGGACTACTTCGTCGACTTGAACAACCCCCACAAAGGGCTGTTCCAGAAGATTGGCGAGATGTTCAGCAATTAAACTGACTGAACTAAGGCGCACGCATAGGGGTCATGTCGGTCTCGTACAGTTGCTGATTTGGGGTTCGGGGTTCGGGGGTTCCGTGGTAAGCGGCGAGCAGTTGCGGGTAGTGGTGCGGTGGTGGTCCTCCCGTGCAGCTTCCGCTGGCTAGGTTTGCGTTTGGTAGTTGTACTCGTACTGTGGAGGTGGACGGCGGCGGCGCGCGCAAGTCGATGAGGGGCCAGCGGGGACGGTTGTGAATTGCTTGTCGTGGCAGTGGCAAACGCAACCCAGCGCTTGAGGACGGTTGTTGTATGTGTATGTATGTATACGCGTGTGGCGTGCGGACGAGACAGACAGTCGACTAGGATCCGGCAGTCGCGGCGGAGGAACGCCAGCTCAAGGCGGAAGATCGTGGTTGGTTTGGGGCGCCTTAGCATTGCAGCGCTGCATTCGTGTCATGAGTCAACGCGAAGACTTTGACGAAGTTTTGCACGACGTGCCGTGTCGCTCTTGGGTGGTTAAGCCCACCCACAAGGAAGCCAGTGCCGCACCTGACTGACAAATTACTGGATTCAATAGGTGTGTGCACCGGACATGAGATTGTCATTGAAGTTGGGAGAACCCTTGCAGGATTAACCCACTTGTAAAGCGAAAAGATGAAATGTAGCGCATGCCCTCGACGGCTCATGGGGACAGCGGAGAACACGGCCCCGCTTTAACCGGTACCATCGTAACAGAATGTGCTGTAGGATGACGGCTCTGTAACGGTGTAAAAACTGACCCGAGCGGCTTGCTTGGCTGTACATCAGCCATCAAGTCGCACGGCCCTGCAGCGACGCCTGCGGTGACACACGGCGACGCTTTCCCCTCCGGCTTAGCCTTCCGCGCAACCGAGGCGAGGCGCCGGTTCATGTTGTGCTAGAGCGGGGCCCTGCAGCGCGAAGGTCTTGGGCTGACTGCGAGAGGGTGCGAGCTACTGTCTCATGGGGCTACTGTGTCTAAACATCTTTTCGAAGCCTTTGGGGACGCTTGCACGGTATGCAGCACGCTGATTTTGGCTGGAGCCCAGGGCTCCTTTCTTTCGGTTTGCGCTCGTCGCGGTGAAGTGCTCGTGCGCCTCCCTTGCATTTTGCTGTCGTATGGACGCCGTGGAGCCGGCCAGGCTGCCTAACCCTGGTGGCGGACGGCCTGAGGTGTCAGTACGGTAATTTGTAGAGGAGGCGGCACGGGCGGCGGCGGCGCCGAGGCAGGAGAGCCAGCGGGCTGACTGCAGGCCTCGTTGAGGCGAATGGTGCACTCGTGTGCACTCGGGGGGCTGATGAGGCCGACGTGGTTGTGCGCGTCAGGCCGTCGGCGGGGCGCCGGCCGACGAGGACGAGAAGAGATGATCAGATGAAGGGCAGCGCTTAATTTCACTCCACTCCTCTCCACTCCACACCACCTGAGGTGCGGCGCACTTCCCGGTACCGTACGGTATGTCCGTATCGCGCCGCCGGGCGCCGGTCTGCGCCGCGAGTGAGCTGCCACTGCGCTCCGCACTGCCCCACTCTGCTGCACTCGCCCTGGGTCCTGAGCGCCGTCCAATACAAGTACACAACACGCAAGACCCATGCACGCATGTGGTGGTAGACTGGGTAGGACTGGGCAGTCCAGCAGCGCAGCAACTCTCTCGCGCAAACGCTGTGGCTGTGCAGCCTTCCCGGAATGTCAGGCCGACCTGTCTTCCCGGGCCACGAGAAGGCTTGAGGATTGCCTGCCGCCATTACCGGTGTACCGTTTTCCAGTGGACCCAGTAGGATCGTCGATATGTTTTACGCGGCAGCCCGGCCTGGTCAGCCTACGGTCCTGCCAGCAAGGACCACTTGGACAAGCAACGAATGCACTCCCGGGGTCAGGGGGGAGAAGGGATAGATGGGGAATCAAGAGACGTGGCGCACCCCCTAGGCGCAATTCCCAGCGGTGTCGGGCTCGTCGGCCTCCCACGACACAGACACAGACACATAGTCAGACACACAGTCACAGGCACAGACATGGACATGGACAGCAATCCGCCCGGGCTGCAGCCGGTGAGGGCCACCCGCCCACCCGGGCCACTTCACTTGGACAGGCCGCCCACGCCTGAGAGGCAGCGGACTGACCATGACCCATGAGAGACCCTGCGCGGGCGCCATGTCGAGCAGACGCGCGCTGGCGTTCACATCCCTTCATACGTAGCGGAATTGATCGTGCCCCCGACAGATCACCACGCAGAGAAGTAATGCCACGTCGCGCCTGACGTCCCGCGAAAAAAATTGGTTACTAGTTGCCGATAGGCGCGCGGCCAATGTACCGAAAAATTGCCTGGGCGTTGGAAATGCGCTAGGTACGCAATACCGGTGCCCGACGCTCCAGTCGTAATGCACTTCCAGTCAGACTGCGCGGCCTTCATTTACGCGGCCTTGCATGCAGCAACAGCAGGGTGCAGAGTGTGTGGCGCCCAACTGGGAAGGGCGCAATGGAAAGGGGGAGCTAGCCGGGAGATGGAAGGGCTTTTGAAGTTATTGCGTCGCGGCGCGGCGCCTCCCGTGTCCCGACAGTTACTAGGCCAGTAACCGAAGGCCTGAGTAATCCGGCACGTGACTCTAGAATATGTAACCGCAGGGCTGCTTTATGCGAGAAATAGCGAATCGATGCGGTGTGCTGATCTTACTGTTGCATGTGCGCATCTGAATCATCTCGGCGATTATCCTGGACGAGCAAGCACATGATTTGCGAACTCATCGCGGGGCCGTTAAACACGACGATCAAAGCGCGGCTTGCATCTGTGAAAGTGACTGGGCGTTGGAGAGTATGTATGGATACAGCGATACACTTCCCAAGAGATATATCATATTTTTTCAAACAGCGCTGGAACTTGCTGCTGGGGCAACTTGACGGCCCGACCAGGCCCGACAATGACGGACGCGAGGCCACCCAGAATGTTCCGGCGAGTAATAAGGAGACTGTTTGTCGGGTACTATCAACTCGATCATTAGGTCTCAGTAACCGATGAAAGCATTTCTGATAGGCGGAGCATACATAGGTGCGTTAATCATGGTCCGTGTCCACCTTCCATGGCCGTCGTTGCGTCGTATTGTGCCCTATTGTGCCGGGAGCCGCGGAGCCGTCCAGCGAAATCGGTAAACGCCGGGGCTCCAAATGCGCTCCTCTGGGGCCGACCGCGTGGGGCTCGGCATGTTGCGATTGAGGCGAGGGGAAGCGTATGCGCATTTGTAATTTTGTATACCTTGGCGGGCCCATTCTCAGCTTCCCCGGGTGCTCAACAAGGCAACTTTCCATCCACAAAGATCCGGGGCACCGGGGGAGCTTCCCGTGCAAGTACCGTGCCCGGGCGGTGGGCAGGCAGATACGCTGTGTCGCACGGAGGAGCCTTACCTTGTGGGGCCGTAGGCTTCAAGACGCGCATAGTGTTCACATTCCGCTGCCCTCCACTGCCAAACCTGTGCGTGCGTGCACGAAAGGTTCATTGGGGCGTGTTTGTCTGCAGCACTCGCTTCAAGAGGCACCGAGCAACCCAGGTGCGGCCCGTCGCTGGGCACGCATGGCCTGTGGTGTTCGCATTGATGCAAGCCTACGAGACGTAACGACGTTACGGGTCAATCGTACTGGTGTGCAGTTTCGAAGTCTAGAGCCCATACTTCAAGAACCAAGAGCCGGCAACTGCAAGGGCTGGTCGGTGTTCGATTTGGAGTGAACGATCTGGTGCGTGCAGAAAAGCGTTGCGTTGGAGCCTTGGACATCGTAGAGGTCAGGGTCCCTCGGACACTACGAAACTTACGACAGCCGAAAGCAGCCAGTCTACCGCAAGGCTGCTTTAGTTGAAGACATTGCTTGCAACTCATGTGGTTGAAAAATCCTTGCCTAAATGTGCTGGCAACGATTACGTTCCAGCAAAGCATACGATACAGACTTCTTCAGGTTCTTCTACTGGACGAATCAATTCACCTGCTGGACGAAAGACACGCCCGTTGATACTTCACCCCAAATGATAAAGGGAAGTAATGGTTACCAAGATAATTTGACCGTTGAACCTGTGGGCATGCGCTCACGATATAAGGTACACACTTTCTAGACAACGTTGTGCGCTACCTGAAGCCTTGACCTCCTTGCCTCAAGCGTCATGTATGTTCATTCACATAAAAATTATGTGCTCAGGGCAGTTTCGTCTGTGCCCCGATAACCGGACAGACTCGTAGCGGAATCCCGGCCCATCAGACATCAGCCATTCTGGCTGCAATGAGTGGCTTTCTGGCATTCCCCATAAGCATATTTCACACCGTGTCTTTGCCTAATGTACGAACTAGGTACGAGCCACGTGCACCGTAAATCATCCGCAATGTGCCCATCTCTGCAGTCCCCAGGCCGCTCAGGACAACAAATATAGTTGCGCAGTGCAAGGGCAGTTTAGTTCATCTCTAAGTTGCGCAGGAAGGACCGCCCCGTTTGGGGCAAAAGTTAGCCGCCACGTGCCCGAAAACAGTCAGAACCGTTAGTGCCAAAGCTCATCTTCACTTATTGGGCTCTCATATTGCCACAAGGGAATAGGCGCTATTTCTCCAGCTTCGCGCAGCCTTCATGGGCTCATACGGAGCGCCCCCCGAGGGCGAGGCCACCACCGAGGCCCCTCAGCTATCGGCCTACAACCAGGCAGCTGGTTTGATTTCCTCGCTGACAGGCGCACCTCACCACTCGTCAAGCACCTATTCGACCAGTCCGGCTCTCGACCTGTTGCAAGGCATTCAGTTGGCCGGCCCACAGAGGCAGGCACAGCAGCCCGGACACTCTGGACTGCCACCTTTCGGAAGCCTTGGTCTGCGCCCGGGTGGCCCCTTTGATGCTGGGCGTAAGGGTTCATCGGCCGAGCCTGGCGAAAAGCAGCTTTGCACTTTTTTCTTACGCACGGGGACCTGCGCTTACGGGGATCGCTGCAAGTTCAGTCACCCCGCCAATCGTCCGCCACCTCAACTGAACACTCGCGGTAGGCCGGGGTGCGGTTCGGGCTCGCGCATCGACATTGGCAAGCGGGCTCTTCAGCTGTTTTGCGCTGGACACAAACCCGTCACAGCTGGCTTTTGGGTTGAACTCAGCCTCGAATATCCTTAGCAATGCTTAGCTTAGTGGACCGCGGCCGCGGCCTTCGTGAAGGTCGAGGCACGTGGGCATCCTAACGTCTTAGGGGTCAGCGTAGACGTTAGCGGCATTTGAATGTCCATCTACTGATACATCTGTCACTAGACGATCTTACATTTTGAATGCTCGTGGCGTGCCAACCCCGGAGTTGGCCGGTTTACGTGAGTGCCTAAGTGTCGACGAGCCGTCGCAACGCCCTCGTTCACTACCATTCGCCTGAATTAACGCTCCTGATACATTCAAGATTATAAATGTCGCCTTACATATTAAATTATACAGGCTGCTGTTCCCGCGCCGGTCCTTACCTTGAACCTCTCCGCGCCTCTTCGTGTGCTTGTTCTGCTCAGGCTACCCCGTGCGGTCCGAGGAGCCCGACTGCGCGCACTACCTCAAGAAGGGCTGGTGCGCGTTCGGCCCGACCTGCAAGTTCAACCACCCGGAAATGCCTATTCTCAACTCATACGGCCTTAGCCAGCCGCCCACGGCCTACGTAAGCCTGCCCACCACGACCTTCCCGAGCCCCGCCGTCTACTCGGTGCCCTCGGCCGTGCCGACCCTGTACTACCTCCCCCCTGGAGTGGGCCCCAACCAGCTGGCCGGCAGCGCAGTGGGTCTGCTGCCCTCCAGCGTGGGTGTGGGCGCCGTGACCACCTCACACACCCAGGCCAGTCAGCTGGCCTTTTCGCAGCAAGGTGCCCTAGCGGCCGCGGCGCCTGCCCAGATGTACCGCCAGGCATCGGTGCCTTACGGCGGCGTGGGCGGGGGCATGGGTGGCGGCGTGGGCGTGGGCGTGGGCGGCGCCATGCCCAACAACGTGTCGGTCTTGGAGGCGTTCCAGGGCCTGACGCTGGGACGCGGGAGCGGCCTGGTGCAGCGCAAGTGACAGACGAGGAGGAGGAGGAGGAGGAGGAGGAGGAGGAGGAGAAGGAGGGCGGCCCTTGGGTGGCTGCGCGAAGCCTGAAGTGGTTGCGCGAGGACGGGGCCGCCTCGCGTCCGCATCGCGTCCGTCCGCGCGCGCCGGCAGGCCGGCGGCGGCTTCGACGACTCGTTGCCCTGTGGTTGGGCTCGGCGCAAGGCGTTGCACGGTGTCCGTGTGCGGCGGTGTTTTGATAGGGCGGCGGGCAGGCGAAAGCAGAGGAGGCGTAGGTCAGACGGTGCAGTGCATGCATTGAACAGGTGGACGGTTCAAACCCGTGTGGACGCCCTTGGGCCGTTCAAGAGCGCGCACGTGGATGCGCACGTGGATCAACGCTTGTGGGACCCGAAGGAGGCCGTCCCTGGACCGCTGTCGGGGGATGAGACGATGAAGCAGCGATACGCCAGACGGCTGACGGCAGCCAGGGTGCCTCGTCCGAGGCCCCGCGACGCAAGCAAGGATACGGAGGACCCGAGGCGGGCTTGCATTGTCCCGCATTGCCCCAACCGGTCCAACCAGTCCAAGCCGTCAGCCATTCCAATCAGCAATCAGTAACTTTTGCACGCACGCACGAAAGCATGCACGCACGCACGCACGCACGTTGCAGAAAGGGAACTGCTTTTCGCGGGGCGGAGTGACAGAGGCCTCTCACAAACTATCCTTGTCATCGCATTGTCCATGAGCTGTAAGGGATATCAATGGATGGATGGTTTGGATGGGTTGGATGGATGGATATACGGAGCAGAGCATGGGTGGATGAGATTTGGCGCGCCGCGCGCCGCTTTGACTTTGGGCGCTGATGGAGAGGTTGGCTCAATCTGTTTGGGGAGACGGCTGATCGGGGTTTGCGCTATGTATTGGGCGCTATTTATTCTTCATTTGGGGCTCCGATATTCCCTCAACCGGGGGTGGGATCTGCGGGGCCATCGCTGTTGCTCCCCATGCCGCCCCTTCTCCTAACTCCGCTACGTAGCGCAGGGCAGGGCAGGGTGCGGAGCTGAAACTGTATGCGGGGTGGGGGTGTGATGGGGGGTGGGGTGTGATGGGAAATAGGCGACTGTGCGGCAGCGCGGTGCGCCTAGGCGCCGCGAACGCCGTTGGAATGTGTGCAGCATTTGCGTGTGTCTGCGTGACCTATGTGGGCTTCCGAATTTGAACGTCGCTTCATGTTTGGCTCGCTTCTGCGGTGTCGCAGTGTCCAACGCGGGCCGCTTGGTGACGCGGAACCTGACGGCTGTTGGGGTGTGTGAAGGGCAGACAGCTGCTCAGGCAGCTGCTCCCTCCGCTCGCTCATCGCAGCCGCCAGCCCGCCGCCGGCCAGCCCGCCTAACCGCCTCTGGTCTATGTCGTACACTGATGCGGGGGCTAAGCTTTTCCAGCAGCGTCGAATCAGGCTGCCAGTCCTTGGTTTCTATCTGGGTCTCATAACGGTTTTCATCTGAACCTAGTAATGGTGATACGAGATTGGGGGGTAATAAAATCGGGGCTGCTTTCCAGGATGTTGCTGGTTTGCGAAGCGCGCTTTGGTGCAGGCCAGCCTTTCTTATGTTTGCTCCATTTGGCTGAGGGGGGTTGGGGTCAGATGGGATGGCATTTGGAACCGTGATTTTGGGGGGGCTTGGTCGGAGAAGAGGCTCAGGCATCATATGCGCCCGGATGTCGGGCTTGGTACTGTCTCGTGCACTGCGGAGAACTCCCCGCACATGCAGGTGTTGGCCTTTGCGTCGCGTCGCGCCGCCCGCGTCGCCTTTGTCACTGTTCAGCGTATTTCGTGGCGACAGCAACGGTTCCTGCGTTCTGTGCCTGCTCTGCGTCTTGGGGGCTGTCGTCCTTGGAAACTGCTGCCCAAGTGTAGGCTTTCTTCTTGTGTCATGATGCCCGCGCAGCGCGGTTGCTGTGGCACGTGCCCGGCACGTGCCTGGTTGCCTTACACGTGCCCGATTGATGTGGCACGTGCCCGGCACGTGCCCGGTTGATGTCGCACGTGCCCGGCTGCCTTACACGTGCCCGGTTGATGTCGCACGTGCCTGACTGCGGCGTGTTCCGAAGTAGGTGTTGGGTGACACATGGGGTTGCGTGTGTCTCCGGTGACACGGACGTTCCGAATGGTGTCGACAGTAATGCGGCGGTGGGCGGATGGGTCGTTTTGGTCTGTGTGCATTTTGAAGCCAGCCTAATTGGGTGGTATGTAGTTTGTTTTGGTTTTGCTCTATGCGAAGCGTCTCTGCCAAGCGTATGGTCGCGTTTGGGCGCGGGAGAAGGAGCCGAGAACTGCCGCATGCATCAAAAAGCGAACGATTAAGAAGCGGCTCACTTTCGGGAGGGTAGGCGTACTCGTCTGGTCGGTCCAGAGCGTCACCGCCTTAGCTACTTTGGGACAGAAATTCGTCGCGTGATCGCCCCCATCCTTATTCACCGTAAGTCCTTCTCGGGGTGGGATGTTGGTTGCAGATGTGTGTGTCGGCATACCTTCTTCAAGCAGACCGATGCCTTAGGATTGCGGGCCGCGGGCTCGGGCCACTGACCCTCCTTAAACTATGTTCGGCCGGGCATCGGGCGTAGCCAGGCACTCAGGAACGCCGCACCTGAAGCGGCGTGTGCGCATGAACGTGTCTTGGAGCTCTGCCTTGAAGCTGCGCGAGTTGGTTGGGTGGTTGGGTGGTTGGTCCCTCCTGTTGTTGTTTCCGCGGCTGCCATCCCTTCCCATTCCCATTCCCTTCATGTGATGCGTGGATGCCTTCCCTTCATTTCGCTGTGCTCGCCCAACAACGTGACCGTCGACCCTTCCCGACCGAAGACCGCTTTGCTCTGCGGCGGGAGGGCCCCGAAATCGCCTCGTGTGCGAGCCAACGGCCGCGGCAGCGCCCGGGCCTCACCAGCTTCGGGTATGCGGCAGCAGAGGTGTCGCGACGCGAAGAGATGGGCAATGACAGGCAATGACGGTGTTGACATGCGGCCCATGAATATCAGGGAATGCTGTGCTTCCCGAAGAAACCTTATTTGAGCGAGGTGGCTACTGGCGGTTATTAATACCCCGTGGGTTATCTTTCAACGCTCTTGCTTCTCTTCACTTTCCATACGGCGGGTTGCTTTGCCGGGCGTGGCGGGTTGCCCGCTCGGTCGGGAGAACGGGCCAGGTCGGGCCTTTCATGTTCGCGGGGAGGGCGCTGGTGAGTTGTACAGGGGGTGATGCTAGGGACGGGCAGGTACTGGGTGATCCATCGTGGGTTTGTGGCTTAAGGCCTTTGACGGCTGGTCATTCCCCGGCGCGCACCTGGAAAGCAGTCGCCGGGGAGGGGGGTGGTCGCTGGGAATGTCACTATCCCGGTCTGGCCTACTACATGTTTGGGGTAACGCCGGTGCCGGCGACGGTCGGCTGTTGAGGTGTGTCTTGATATACGCGCGCTCGTAATGCATGGGAGGGAGGAGGAGTGCGAGCCGCCACGCCATCGCGGGGTTGGCAGGCGGCAGGTAAGGAGGACGGCGCGGGGCCGGGGGGAAAGGGAGGGGCCCTGGAAACGGTATTTGTTGTTCGCGATCGGGGTTCAGTGAGGCCGGGCCGTAGAGGGAGGGCCGAGGGTTGCGGCCGCGCGCTTCGCGGGACCGCACCCCATGTTTGTAAGTGTATAGTACCGGTACTCGGCCTCTCTCCCAGTGTCTCCCTCCCACAATTGTCCGCGACCGTATGTGTTCCTGTTGCTGGGCGCCCTTCGCGTGGCAAAGTGACTTCGGCTGCTCGTTCGAAGCTGCCCCATCAGCATTAAGAGAGGGCTCACTACAGCACGTCCAGGCTGGCCCCAACACGCTCAGTCGGGCGCTCCCCGCATGAACCATGCAGACACCAAGTGCAGCGATGGCGCTGTCGCGAAGCAACAGCATTTGAAGGGCATCCAGTACGTTTATGCGGGTTCGATGCAAACCAACAACAGCAGCAGCGAAAGACAGACCCGGTGCACACCGACACCTCTCTCTCCGCCGCTGTAAGCCCCTCACAGACGGCCCAGCTGCACGACTCCGCGCCCCACGGGGCTGGCTACCGGCGCATATGTCCCAACCCTCGTCCTACCACCGCGCAAATCATTCCCTTCCGCCCAAGCCTCGCGTCAACGAACGATATCGAGCTCCCTGGAGCTTGCCGGGGACTTCAGCTACCGATACGCAAGCATACGCACACACAAGCCGACCCCCACTCCCTGCTGCCCCAACCCCAGCGGCTGCCTCCGCCACGCCGCGGCCCCCCCCCCCGCAGCGTCCCGTCGTGCTCTCCCCCCACGTAGCACCAAAGTTGCCGCCGTCCCACCGCCCCTCCCCACCCATTGCCGCATGCCCCCCTCCTCTCTCCGTGTCTTCCTACCACGCACACACACACACACAACGCTCCTTCCCCTATGTATGTCCCCTTGAGCTCCCCGCTGCTCCCTCCCCTCACGCCGCCGCGTCCGGGTCCTTGGGCACCTCGGATCCCGCTGATCCCGGCACCGCCGTGAAGTACTGCTGCATGGCCGCCCGGAATCTGCGCATGTACTGCTTGGGCGAGATGATGGTGGGCTCCTTGCCGTTGCCGCCCAGCATGCCGCTGCTCTTGACCCACGTCTCCAGCTGCTTGTCCCACGTGTACTGCGGAGGGGAGGGGAGGGGACGGGGGGGATGGATGTTGGCGGGCTGGTGGGGACAGGCGGAGCCGCGGCCAGGCAGAAGCGCGGGGAGGTGAGAAGGCGGGGCGGACGAGTCAGCGGAGGCCCGTTGGCAGAAAGAGCGGAGAGACAGGCCCGGCCTCCTCGCCACAAGTAGGGCCACCCCGCAACTCACACGACTGCTTGCACCAGCCCAGCCGACAGCCCGCAGCCGAAACCTACCCTCCAGCCCCCACCCTCCGCCCCCTCCACCCCCCACCTGGCGGATGAAGTCGATGATGGCCAGTGCCAGCACTCCGTTCTCCTTGTCCACCCCCACCAGCAGCGAGTAGTCCATCACGTCCTGTCCCGCCAGGAAGGCAGTGTCCGCCCACACGGCCGCCTCCATCGCCGCGCGGCTGCGCGCGTCCACGAAGATGGGGTTGGTGTGCATGGAGCGGCGCAGATTGTCGTCCAGGTGGACCTGAGGGGCGGGGAGGGGGAGGGAGGGGCGGGGAGGGGGAGGGTGGGGGTTATCCACGGGGGGAGATGGGTGGAGGGGGCGCGAGAGGGTAGAGGTGCGGAGGTGGCCCAGAGTCGGTAGAGGGCGGATGGGCGGGGGAGGGTGGTGGGGCGGGCAGGTAGAGGTTGGTGGGACAGTGAAATGGAGGGTTAGGGGGCAACGCTGAAGGGCTTGGAGGGAGCAGGCGCAGCTGAGGGGCTGCGAGAGGGAGCGGGCCAGCGGGGCAGAAGGGCCAGGGACGTCGGGTGACTCGGCTAGGGAGGGCAGCAGGACTAACTCCCCCGGAAGGCGCGCCCGCGCAGGTGCCGCTGCGCAGACACTATGGTGGGAACCAGGTGGCATCAGGGCCCGCGAAGTGGCGCATCAGAGGGAGGCTGTGGTCACCCAGGGGTTATCCACGTTTAGGCCGGAGCCTGTAAACAAGTAATGTAGCAGAAGAAATCCTTCCCGGGGGCGCGGTCACCCAAGGGAGGGCGGCGGCGGCGGCGGCCGGGTCCGCAGGGGGTTCCGCAGCTTCTGCCCTAGTCGCAAATACAGCGGGCGGCTCCCGAGCTGCACGCTCTCGCGGACGGTCGACGAAGTGAGCAGTGCGTGGCGCAACCCGAATCCCCGCTTAACCCCCTGCTCCATCCCAGGCCCCCCCCAACGCGCACATGTCCTCTCCGCCTCCCTCCCTCCCTCCCCACCTCCAGGTGGTCCTCCGGGCGGCTGGCGGCGTCCGCATTGAAGCGGTTGCGCTCCGAGCCCTTGAGGTCGTAGATACGCGCCACGGGCCGGTCATAGAAGCAGTTCTCCATCACCAACAGGTCCTGGGTGAACTCCTGCGCGTTGTAAAAGGAGGGGCGGGGGTGTGCGCGGCGCGGGCGTATGATCGTGCGGGAGAGAGAGAGAGAGAGAGAGAGAGAGAGAGAGAGAGAGAGAGAGAGAGAGAGAGAGAGAGACGGCGCAAGTATGAATTGCGCAGAGGGAGGGGCAGGAGGGCGATGCAGGTTCCGGTTGGTGACGGGAGCGCTGGAGGCAGTCGACGAGGAACCCCACCCCGTTGCGCTGTGGCCCTGTGCCTGTCATCTTGCCATTTCGGGGCTGGTTTAACAACCAACAAAACATCCCTCGCCTCCCCTCAGCCCCCGACACCTCTCCGCCCCCGCCCCCGCCACCACCTCCCTCCCAAACCTCCAGCTCACCCTGTCCCGCAGCTCCTTAATGAGCGCTGCGCTGGCCGCCGCCCCCGCGGGTCCGCCCCCGCCCGCCCCCTCCAGTCCCGCGCTGCCCGGCTGCGGCTTGAAGGCCACCGAGTAGACCCCCAGGATCTTGGCCAGGCAGGTGGGCGAGTCGCGGTTGAGCAGGTGGCGGCCCATGTGCGAGAAGTAGTGGGGCGCGAAGTTCATGAAGGAGGCCTTCTCCGACTGCAGGCGGGCGGGGGGAAAGAAGGTGGGGAGTAATTAGAACGGCCCGGGACGAGGGAAGGTGGGGAGGGAGGCAGAGCGGGAGGCAGAGAGGGGGAGAAGGGGGGGAAGGGGGACATGGGGCCGTTGAGAAGGGAGGGGGAGGAGGAGGGGGAGGGAGAGGGGGTATGACGGTCTTGAAAGGCAAGCTGGCCGGCTGACAGACGTGCCGGTGGGCGGTGGCGGAGACGTGTAGGGGAAAGGAGGGGAGGAAGGCGGAAGGGTAATGTAGGACGGTCGGAAAAGGGACGGGAGCAGCGGATAAGGAGGCGGGGGTGGCGTGGAGGCTGAGAGTGAACCGAGGAGGCCGAACAGTTGATGAGGCGGGGCGGAGGCTGGCGGGAGGTATCTATCGGCTTAGCACGCGGGCGGAGTAGGATGCGAGAGTTAACAGTGGCGTGAAGGCGCCTGCCTGCCTCCCTGCCCCCGCCCCCCCCGCCCCCCGCCGCTAACACCGTCTCCTTCTCCGCTGCGATTTTTTCTTTATGCCCCCCGGTGCGCCGCCTACCTTAGACAGGCTCTTGATGATGTACCGGTCGTCGCGCGTCTTTGCAAAGTAGGCGTTGGACTTGCCGCCGCGGCTCTCCCAGCGCTTGCAGCGGCACATGCTGGCCACGAACGCCGCCTCGCCGCCCTGGATGCAGCGCCGCCGCAGCTCCGCGAACTGCGGCGCAAAGTGTGCCGTGACGCTGAAGCGCGCGCGTGCCCAGGGCATGGAGCGCGCCTCGTCCTCGAACGCCACCCGCACGTGGCAGGCCTCCTTGCTGGTCAACACGTGGTACCACTCCGCGTCGGGGCTGTTGCACTGCGGCGCAGCCGCCGGGGGAGGCGGCGCCGTCGGCAAGGCGGCCATCGGCGCGTGCAGCGGCGGCGAGCTGCCCAAAGTCGCCACCGACGCGGCGGCGGACAGCGCTGCAGCGCCGCCGTTGGCCGGCTGCCCTGCCCCCGCGGCCGCCGCGCCGGCGCCGGCTGCTACCCCATTGGCCTGCGACGGCGCAAAGGCGGCGCCGGCAGAGCCGGCGCCGGCAGCTGCAGCGGATGCGCAGGTGGGTGTGCTCCCCTGCGACCCGCCTTGGCCTCCCGCCGCCACCGCTCCCGCTACACCGTGCGGCTGCTGCTGCTGCTCCAGACCCACCACCAGCCCTGGCGGCGGCGGTGGCGGCGCCGACGCGCCGGCCTGCTCCCGCTCCTTATCCCGGCTGGCGCCCTCCGCGCGGGCCCTCGCGAAGATGGCCTTGTAGCCGGCGTTGATCTGCTGCTGGTAGGCGCGCGTGGAGAGCGCGTAGGCGATGATCGAGGTGGGCTCGCCGTCGAATATGGGGATGATGGTGTCGTTGACGCCCGGCGGCAGCGTCGCGCGGCCCGGCAGCGGGATGAAACCGCGCGCCAGCATGCCGCCGCCCGTGGCCGCCGCCACCGATTCGAGCCGCCGCCGCACCGAGACCATCAGCTGGCGGCGGGAGAAGGTGCTGGCGGCCGCCGCGGCGGCGGAGCCGCTGCAAAGCAGCTCCGCCGCCGGGACGAGCGGCATGGGCTCGGTTGCCGCCGCTGCGACTCCAATGGCCAGTGCCGTGTTGGGGAGCGGCACCTGCTGCTGTGGCGGCGGGGCGGCGCAGGGCGACCGCGGCGCGGAGCCGGCCTGCTGCCCCGGACCATGCAGCCCATTTGAGGCGCCGGCGTGCGGATGCTGGCCCTCTTGCTGCTCGCCCTCCTGCTCGTCGCCTTGCAGCGGGTGCTGCTCGGCATGCTGCAGCTGCAGCGGCTGCACGGGCAGCAGCGGCTGCGGGAGGGATTGCGGCGGCGGAGCCTCCTCGCCGGCGCCGGGCTCAGGCGCGACGCCGTGGCTGAAGAGCGCACGGTAGTAGTAGGCGCCGTCCGCCAACTCGTCCGGCACGTCGTCGCCGCTGTCGCCGGCGGCGGCGGCGCCGCCACGGCCGCCGCCGCCGCCGGCGGCGGAGCGGCCGCCGGGCCCGCGACCACCGGCGGCACCGGCCTGAAAGGTCCCTGCGCCCCCGTGCGGCCCCGAGCCCATGAACGCCAGGAAGGTGTCGTGGTCGGGCTCCTCCTCCTCCTCGTCCGCCTCCTCGCGCCCATCCTCGCCATCCTCATTGTCCTCAGCGCCGCTGTCGCCGCCAATGCCGGCTGCAGCAGCGGGCCCACCACAGCAGCAGCGGACGCAACACGAATAAGGCTTCCAACACCCCCCGAGCTCGGCAACGTAGACGCACACGAAACGACGAAATTGCAGCAGCAATGTTGCCGTGTTGCCACGGTATGCTCCAGAGCTGGGAGGACAGCGGCGCCCCGGCCAACAAGCTAAAATTGCGGGTCGGAGCAGCACCCATCCGAAACCAGCCCGGGAGCCGTCCATTACTACTTCATCAGGACAAGACAAGACATGACATTTCGCAAGTGTGGGAGGCCGTGGCCACCGCACTCACCCATGTACGACACATCGCCGATGGTACTGACTGACGCGGAGCGCGGCAGGCTGCTGCCCCGGGGGCCGCCGCCGCCGCCGCCGCCACCGGGCCCCCCATGGCTCAGAGCGTGCGCTGCCCCGCCCGGCGATCCTGCACCCGCCGGCGCATCCAGACCCGGAGAGACGCCGCCGCCGGTGGAGAGCCGCCCCAGGGCCGAGGCCGTCAGCCGCTTCGCGCTCGCGCCGGAGGGCGCCAAGCCGGCGCCGGGCTGCGACGGCAAGCGCCCGCCGTCGCCGCCGTGGCCCTGCGTCGGTGGCTGCGCGCCGCCGCAGCTGCCGGCGGCGGTGCCTTCCGCCGCGGCCGCGGCCGCCGGAGCGCCGGGTTGATCGGAGCGCGAGGCGCCCCGAGAGTGCCCGGGGTGGCCTGCGGCCGCGGCGGCGGCCGCCGCGGCAGCTGTCGCCGCCGCGGCGGCTCCGCCTGCTGATGCCCCCAGCAGCGCCCGGCTGCCCTCCAGCAGCTCTCCGCCGCCCCTGAGCTCCTGCTGCGCCACCATCTCAGCCACGGCGTGCACCGACAGCGGTCCGCTGGTGTGCGGCACAATGGGGATGGGCAGTGCGTGCGCCGCGGCGGTGGCGTCTGCGGAGCAGGCGGCGGCAGGCGGCCGCAGCGGCGGACAAGCGGAGGGGAGAGATGGGGTTCCGAGGTGGCCAAGTGGGCAGAGGCAGGGGACAAGCGAAACGCGTCGGGAGGCTGGCAGGGCGCAACGGACGCACCAAGCACCCCGCGCCGCCCCTTGTCCTGCCCCATCGCAGCCGTGGCGTTGCGACACGGGCAGCAACTTGCCAACACCATAACCAGCCGCCCGAACAGACTGTTCAAACCAGCAAGACCGCAAACAATGACTCAAATGTCATCACATCATCATCATCATCATCATCATCATCCTGTGCCAGGGCCCCATACGCCGGTCGGGTCTTTCGCTGCGCACCTGGGCCCGGCTGGTGCTGGTGGTGCTGGTGGTGCTGGTGGTGCTGGTGGTGCTGGTGGTGCTGGTGGTGCAGGTCAACGGTGTGCTCGGAGGCTGCTGCCGATGTGAAGCTGGCCGCCTCGGAGGCCGGCGCAGCAGGGTGCTGCTGGCCCTGACCGCCCTGCCCCGCCATGAGGCCCAGGCGGTAGGCCGCTACCGCGGGGCTGGTGGAGCCGAACAGAGACAGGGAGCCCTCACTGGCGGCGAGGCTGGGCTGCTCCTGGAAGCCGGCGGGCGGCGGCGGCGGCGGCTGCGAGGAGGAGGCCAGCGAGGCGCTTGAGGCGGTGACGGAGGCGGCGGAGGCGGTTACCAGCGCCGCATCGGAGGCGGCAGCAGCGGAGGAAGGCGGGGCGGTGGGGCCCACGAGAGGCGAGGAGCGGGGGGAGGAGGACAGGGAGGGCTGCGCGGGCGCGGGCGGAGGCTGCTGGGCCAGGGCCAGGGCGTGGAGCTGCGGCTGGCTCCTGTACAGGTAGCGGCCTGGGGGGAGGGGCCGGGACGGGAAGGTGTAGTTAGTACGGTAAGGCTAGGTGGGGAGGGACACGTGGCATGGCGCATGCGCATAAGGACGCGGAGAGGCGCCCCGAGGGAGGGTGTGGTGCCGCAAGGTCGGGAACCTTGCAAGCAGGGGGCGCCATGCAACCTGCCCCGCTGGCAACCGCAGAACAGAGCGAGCGGCGTGCGTGCTCCCGTCTGCCACGCGGCCGAACAGGAAAGGCCCCGGAGCCGGCCACGCGGCGCGGCGAGGGAAAGGCAGGCGCAGGCATCCCAGCGCTGGCCCGACCTCTTGCCGCCCACCCCTGCGCGCAGATCGCGCAAACGTCGCCGGCGCGCGGGCACAAAGGCAAGCCAAAAACCCCCAGTGCGACAGTCCTTGCCACTGCGCTGCCGGGACAGCCCCCGCCCGGGACAGCCCCCCCCCCGTGTCGCGGAGCCACGCCGCCCGGCAGGTACCTGCGACGGCGCCGCCCCCCGACGTGATCCGGCTGTAGTGCGCATTGAAGCCCGCGGGGTCCTGCAGGCGCGAGGCCCACAGCAGCACGTTCTTGGCTAGCTTGGCGCGCAGCCGGTTGAGGTCACGCACACCCGAGATGAGCACCTCGTCCCACGGCACCGCGCCGCCGCCGAAGCCCTGCGGCTGCTGCTGATGATGAGGATGAGGCGGCGGCGCGCAGCGCGCCAGGCAGCCCACCACCTGGCCCAGGAACGACTGCCGGTCCTTGCGCACCGCGGCAAGGTACGGCGCAAGGCCCGCTGCCGCGGCGGCAGCGGCCGCCGCCGGCGCGGCAGCGCCGGGCGAGGTGCCGGGCGTGAAGCCCGCGCCACCGGCGCCGGCTTCGCCGGCGCCGGTTGCCTCTCTGACCGCTGCCGCGGTTTGCGAGATCCCGGCCGCGGCGGCGGCGGCTCCGCCGCCGCCGCTGCCGTACGCTGTCGCGTCCCAGCTGCCGCCGGCGCCTGCTGCTGCGCCGCCGAAGTAGGGGCTCTCCTGCAGCAGCAGCTCTATGAGGTCGAAGGCGTCGTGCGCCTCCTGAGCCAGCTCGCCGCCCTCCTGCCGCAGCCACTTGGCCTGCGCCGCCTGGCTGTACGACATGACCACGTCCGGCAGCTGCATGACGTACACGCTGGTGCGCTCGGGGAACATGCACACCAGGGTGCGCCCCAGCCCGAAGTACCGCACGTGGTCGAAGTGCAGCGAGCGGCCGAACACGTCCAGGCCGTCTGCGGGCGGCGTCGGCGCGCACCGGGGGGGGGGGTTAGGGGGAGTGCACCAGGGCCGGGCGGCGTGCGGGGTGCAGAAGGGGATGCATATGAGGGCTGCTCCTGCACGAGGGCCAGCATGGATGGTGCACGTCTGGCCGGCGGTCACGCCGCAAGCAGAGGTGGCGCGTCGCCGGCGGTACGCATGCAGGAGCCCTCAAGCCGTGCTTCCCTGCCCCCGCGCTGCGCAGCGGACTCCCCCGCGGCCTTCCCCCTTGGCCCCCTCACCCGCCGAGAAGGACAGCTCCAGGAAGCGGCCCATGCTGATGTAGCAGGCGTCCTGGGACAGGGGCACCCGGCGGCATGACGCGGCGCCCTCGCGCCCCCGCCCGATGGGCCGCGTCCAGTGCCAGATCTGGCAACAGAACAAAGGCAGGTGTGGGATCAGCGGAGCGGCCCGTCAAAGCGCAGCGCAAAGAACAAGCACAGTAATCGACTTGGCAAGCGCTTGGCAAGCGCGTTTCTGACCGGCAGCCGCGTGCAGCTTAGGTCGCAATGGGGGAGCCTGCTTTGAGGGGGTTTTGACAAGGGGGTTGCCGCAACGTGAGCAGGAATGCGGACGCCGCCCCCTCCTTCCCGAAAGCGGGGCTCCGCGCCCCCCTTCCCTCCTCCGCTCCAGCCACGCACTGGTCCGCCACCGCACCGGCTCGGCTTGCCTTGCCTTGCAGTACTCTTGCACCCGCTCTCCATGCTCCGCCGCGCCACCTTTTGGGCCCCCCTCGCCCTTCGTCCAATGGAAAGCGCCGGCCCCTAACCCCGTCGCTGCGTCCACGCCTCCCCCCCTGCCCGGCCGCTGGCCCCCACCTGATTCTTCTCCTCCCCAGGAAGCGCCTGCATGGGCGGCAACGTGGAGTAGAAGATGGTAATCTTGTGGGCGCCGAAGAAGAAGACGCTCTCGTGGGCCGTGAAGGGCTCCGGGCAGCCGACCTGCGGGGCGAGGGAATGGGCGGGTAGAGGGTTCGGGGGTCGGGGTCGGGGTTGGGGTTGGAGCCAGGGGCGGGGCGGTTGGGAAGGGGCATCACGATCTCCGTCCCTCCGCTGCGGCCGGAAGGCAAGGCAAGGCAAGGCAAGGCAAGGCAAGGCAAGGCAAGGCAAGGCAAGGCAAGGCAAGGCAAGGCAAGGCAAGGCAAGGCAAGGCAAGGCAAGGCAAGGCAAGGCAAGGCAAGGCAAGGCAAGGCAAAGCGAGCGCCACCATGCTGGCGGGGCGGAGCGAGGCGGGGCGGGGGGCGGAGCGGCGCGGCACTCACTCACCCCCAGGCCCCTATGGACTGTAACTACTCACCCCCGGGCACCTCCAGTCCATCTGCGTGCACATCCTGATGAAGCGGATGAGCGGCACATCCGAGGAGCGGTGGTAGTAGTCGATCTGCTTCACCTGGAAGGGGTCGCACAGGTAGCGGTCGCGACTCCGCCTGCGACGAGCAGAGCAAGGGCAGGGGAGGGCAGGGCAGGGCAGGGGAGGGCAGGGCAGGGCAGGGCGAGGTTGGTGGGGCGCGCAGGCCGGCGCGGGAGGCGGGGGCGACCGGAGCCCGACCCGCCTCTCCGGTCGGGTGGGACCTTAGGGTTTCCTTTCCCACGAAGAATAATATCGACTAATATCAAAGGGATCTGAAGGGAGGTCGGCGCTGCGTCCGGGTGGCACCTCTTCCAGAAACACCGTTGAAAAGTCCATATGCAAGCAGAGAAGCAAAGAAGCGAGCAGGCAAGGCGCCTCCACGGGGCGTGCGCGCGCAAATAGCCTGCGCGCAAGCGACATGTGCAAATCTCCGGAGCATTCGCGATGCGACCAAGTGCCGGCGCCGCGCCATGTGTCATCCCCAGGCGCTGGCGCTGCCGCTGCCGAACCTCGCATTGCCCCAACCAAGTCCCCAAGTCGACGCCACATCCAGCCCCCGCCCGCCATGCCGGCTCACCTGAACATGCAGGTCACGAAGATGCGCTGGTGGTTGTAGATGCGCTGCCCCTGGAGCACCATCAGCGAGCCCTGCTGCTGCTGCTGCTGTGGCAGCTGCATCTGCCGCTCCTGAGCCCCTGTCTGGGCCGCATTGCCCGCCAGCTGCACCGCAGCCGCCTGCTGCTGCTGCTGCTGTGCCGCGGCTGTGCCAGCGTCGCTCGCCGCGCTCGTCCCCGGACGTGCGGCCGTCGAGCTGTCACTGGTCAGGTCGCCGGCCGGCGCCTCACCTGCGGACGCGGCCGCTCTCCCTTCCTCCTCCGACGGTGCGGCCTCCGCCACCGCAGGAAACCCGTGCTCCGCCGGGCCCGGCACCTGCTGCGGCGGCGCAGCAGCCCCGCCGTTGGGGCCGGCCCCCGCCGCCGCCGCCACGGCGAAAGGTGACAACAAGGTTGTGGCGGAGGGCGACTGCGTCAACTCCGGCGTCTGCAATAGCGCCTCCAGCGCCTCGCTGGCAGCGGCGGCCGCTGGGGCCCCCGTCGCCGGCTGCGGCTGCTGGCCCCCGGCATCCGATGCCGCCGGCTGCTGCGCCGATTCACCGCCTATCGCCGCTGGCAACAGCGTGAGCTCGCTCTGAAGACCCGTGGCGTCGGCGTCGGGCGCCGCTTCCACCAGTGGCTGCGGCGCCGCGCTCGCGCTCGCGCCCGCGGTTTGTCCTGCCGCTATGCTCCCCCCCTCCGTGCCCGCCGCCTGCTGCTGCGGCTGTGACCCTGGCTGCGAGCGGGACCGCGGGGACGATTCCTCCAGCAGGCGCTGCTGCTGGTGCTGATCGGGCGCTGCCGAGTGAGCGGCGGCGGCGTGAGCGCCTGCGTGGCCATTGAGCTGCGGCTGGTGCTGCTGTTGTTGGTGCTGCTGATGGTGTGGAAAGGTGAAGCCCTGCTGCTCCCACTCCGCAACGAGGCTGTCGTCCCAGGCGTTGCAGTGGGGGCTGATGGACAGCAGGATGCCCGGCGCGCCCGAGGCGGAGGCGGCCGCCACGGAGGCGCGGATGGCCGCCTCGGCGTGCTGCCGGAAGAAGCCCAGCGAGAGGGAGAGGGAGAGGGAGGGCGGCGGGTAGGGCAGGGAGGGCGCGGGGCCGGGCAGGGGGCCGAGGCCGGCCGAGGGCTGCGGGCCGCCCAAGCTCTGCAGCGCGCCCAGGCAGACGGAGGCGACCGACTGCATGGCAACTAGGCCGGAGCCGAAGCCGGTGATGCCGTTGTTGTTGGTTGCGGCGGCGTACGCTGCGGGGCGGGGCAGGGGGCCAGGCGGGCGGGAGGTCGGTACGGTGGTGCAGCGCGGCGGTATGGCAGCGCTGCAACAGGGGCGAGCTGCCAGGCTTGCTTTTTAACGGAGCAGGCGCAGGAACCAGCATTAGTTCTCCAGAGAAACCCCGGCTGCTGGCGCGCCACAGCCCGGTGCAACCCGCAGCACATGCCTTCTGCCCGCCCCCGGCGCCCCGCCCTCGCGCCCTCCACCGCCGGCCCAACAGCAGGACGCATCAACACCGCCTCCCGGGGCACCGCAGCAAGCCGCAGAGGCGCAGGGCTGCACGCACGCACGCACCTTCCTCCCCTGCCGCCACCACGGCCGCCGAGAGCAGGTCCGCCAGGAAGGCCGACTCCAGGCGCTGGTTCCAGGCGGTCAGCACCGCGAAGCCCACCACCGGCTTGAGCCGCCGCAGCAGCTCCAGCCCCGCGCCCTTGAGCAGCACCGTGGAGGTGGTGGGTCGGCAACCCTCGAAGTACATGAGGGGCACCTGCGGGGGCGCGGGCGGGCCAGCCGGCACGGGCGGCGGGGCCTGCGACGGAAGAGGACGGCGCGGACAGGGCGGGGGTGCGGCGGGCAGCGCGCGGCGCGGCGGACATGGCTTTAGGGCTTGGACAGGTGGAGGGTGGTTTCGGAGGAAAACGGAGGAGGAGGAGGAGGAAGTGTCAGGTGTCAGTGAGCAGGCGGGTTTGGGAGCGCATTTGCACCAACCCTGGCAAGCATCGTGGGTCGCCCGGTAGCGGGTATGCTTGGAAGGGACGGTCTCGGAAGGGGCGCGTGACGGCGCTGAGCCGTTCCTGGACGGAGCGCACACGTCATCAGGCACCGATAGCGGATGCCAACGCGACGGCATCGCCAGACACCTGACAGCCAGCCAACCAGCCAGCCAGCTAGCCAGTCAGTACTATGGTAACCCACCGTTCGCCCCAGCGCCGGATGCGGCCCCGTGGCCGCCGCCGCCGGCGCGGCGCCGCCGGGTCCTCCGGGCGCTCCCGCTGCCATCGTCGCCGCCGACGGCGCGACCGACGCCGACGGCGCCAACGACGCCCACGGCGCCAAAGACGCCGACGAGGCCAAAGACGCCGACGGGGCCAACGACGGCGACGGCGCCAACGAAGCCCAGGACCGGAACGGCATCGCGCTAGGCACCACGCCGCTGCCCGCCGAAACGGCCGCCACCGCCGCCGCCGCGTTGGGCCCCGAGCCCAGCGCCTTCAGCATCATCGCCGCAGACAGGGACGTGTACTTGGCGCCCTGCCCATCGTCCGCCGCCGCTGGCCGGGGCGGCTCCGCCGTCGCCGCCGCAGCTGCTGCTGCGCCGACGGCGGTGGAAACGCCGTCCGACGCAAGCTCGCCGGGCGCAGAGGCGGCGTGGTTGGTGGCCGCTGCCGAAGGCTGCGTCCGCCCCGGCTCCGCCTCCTGCGCCTCCGGCGTCGCGCTGCGGCCGTCGGCCGCCACCGCCGCTGCCGCGTCCGCGGGCTCCTGAATCGCTGCTGGGGCTGACGCCGCCGCCGCCGGCGGCTCCGGCGCTGGCGCCGCGCCAGCGCCAGTAGCGCCGTCGGCGGCGCCGGGCGGCGGTGTGGCCAGGTTGATGGTCTCCGCCTCCACCCGGAACACCTTGCAGTCGCCCAGGTAGAGGTGCGCACTGGCGGACGTGAGGTGCTCCACGGTGGGTACCACGCGGACGCCCATGGCGCGCGCCAGGCGCTCCAGCACCTTCATCTTTATCGTCTGGGCCACGCTGATGTTGCGCGACTGGGCGGGAAGGAAGGGGTAGACGGTGCCGGTACCGGTAGTCCATACAGACGGCCGAGGGGGCCGGCAGACAGGGAGGGAGGGGTGGCGTTGGCCGGCAGGCAGCAGCAGCAGCAGGCAGCCAGGTTGGCGGCGGAGCGCTGGGCATGAGAGTCGAGAACCCGCTTGCGGGAGCCGACCGCGGCGCGCTGCGCGAGGAGGCCGAAGGCCTCCCTTTTACGCAGCCCCGGCCACGCACGACGCCAAGCGCCACCCCCAGCCGCCCCCTCAGCCCCAACCCTAACCCCAACCCACCAGCAGGTCCTCCTGCGCCATGCGCGCCACGCTGCCCTCCACCAGCACCACGTCCGGCTTTACCACAGACAGCCGAGCCACGGCGTTGGCCAGGTACTGCTTGTCCTGCGGGCGGGAGGGGAGGTGGAGGGCACATGGGGGAGGGGAGGGCCAGCGGTGCGGAGGACGGGGCGGCGCTGGGATTGCGGAAGTCGCCGTGGACGAGCGCCTGGGGTCGCAGTGGACGAGGCCGCGGATTACAAAGGGGAGTTCCACCGCCGCAGTGGCAGGCCACAGCACAAGTCACGGCGGCGGTAGCAGCATCTTCGCGGCGGCAACGGAGGGCTGGTAGCTGCGCAGGGAACAGACGCCAGCGCGGGCGGTGCGGAGGCGCCCGCTAGCGCCCGCTAGCGCCCGCTAGCGCACGGCGCCCCGCTAGCTTCGCCCCCGCTCCATCGCTGCGGTATCATCTTCACCATCCCCCGCGGTTGCCCCTTACGTGGTCCATCAGGTCGAAGCTGGACAGCTTGTTGGTCTCCCGCTGATACTCCAGGGAACCCGCCAGCAGCAGCACCTGCGGGCGGCGCCATGGGACATCCCCGGGGGGGGCTTTGGGCATGCGGCATTGCGGTGCATGCGGAGCAGCACCAGGCCGGCTGGGTCGCCTGGGAAGGGCGGATGGGCGTGCCATCATGGTCCCAGCAGCACTCCTGCACTCCTGCAGTAGCTTGTGTACAGCGACGGCAACACCCAGCCGCAAGCTGCGCACATGCAGATCCCCCGTGCTGCACATCAACCCCCGGCGCCGTGTCCGCGCGCGCGTATGCCCTTCTCTTCTGGGCCCCGATCCTTGCAGCCGTCTGCACGCCCGCCGGTCGCGGCGCGTCATTACTGGCCCCCACCACCGAAGCCCCAGACCCATGTGCCAATGTCCAGCCCCCCCCCGCCCCACCCCACCTTGGGATACTCGATGTAGGCGCGCATCTTGCGGTGCACCAGCCCCTTGCGAACCACCACGCCTGTCACCATGCATGTGTCCTCCGGCTGCCCCACGTCGGCAACCTTCTTGACCTGCATGCGCAAGCATTTGTGTGTGTGTGTGTTAGGGGCGGGAGCGCACAAACCCAAGGCAGGAGTCGAGGCACGGATATCGGACGGCGACAGCTCTAGGGCGAATTGGTTGATATGCGACAGGCAGGCAGGGCACGTCATCTCCTCTTCGACACCGCCCTCCAGTAATGGTACCGTGCCGGTACTGTACCCATCCGGCGCCCGGAGTCACGCCCTTCCGCTCCCTCCATGGTCCCACCACTCACGCAACACTCAAGAGGCCGCCTTCGAGACCGCTGCCGCCTTCGGCATGGGCCGTCACCCAACCTGGCATTCAGCAGCGCAACTGCACCATACATGCCCCCGCCCCCGCCCCAGCTGCGGCCCCTTCCCCGAAGCCAGCAGGCCGCCCGCGGCCCCCCTGCCGGGTTCTGGGTCCGTTCGCTAACGCCGTCTCCTTCTACGCTGCGAAATTCTCTTTATACCCCCCCTGCCGGTGCACCTTGAGCGACTGGCGCGGGTCGTGCTGGCCGTTGGCGTACATCTGTGCGGGCGACAGGTAGGCCGCCACCGCCTGCGCCGCGCCGCTGACGATGGGCGCCCACAGCTCTGGCTGCGGCACCGACTCCGCCAACAGCAGCTGCTGCACCACCGCCCGCAGGTGCGCGTCGGCCGCGGCGCAGAACAGCTGCCTGCGGGAGGGGTCCGACGACAGCGTTCAGCGTTTCGGGCCTCGGGAGCGGGCGTGTGCGCGTGCCCTTGCTGGACCGGACCGGGGAGGCACCCACCTCCCCGGCCACACACCGCCCCGAGCCACGACCACGACTGGCGGCAGCTGAGACGCCGCGTCCCAACCCGCCCCTCCCGCCCTTCCACTACGTTGCCCGCACCCCAGCGCGGCGCAGTCCCTGGCCGCGCCTCCACAGTCCCCTTGCAGTCGCCCGTGCATCCGCCCGCGACTCCGAGCTCGCACCAGGACCTCCCCCGCTCTCGTTCCCGTCCCTCCGCCTCCCCTCCGTTCCACCACCACGGTTCATCTTCGTTGCCCTCCGCCTCCTGACCGCCCCGCCCCGCACCTGTGCACCTCCCCCAGGCTGCTGGCCTGTGGCGGCGCGTCCGGCGACAGCGCCCCCGCCTCCAACTGCTGCTGGTACAGCAGTCGGGCGTCCCGGTCCGCCAGGCTCATGCCAAAGTCGTCCTCAAGCGGGGGCGGCACGGCCCAGGACAGGTCCCCGCTGCTGACCCGGTGAACCGACGCTGCACCGCGCGACTGCGGGGCACATGCGGGCGGGCGTGCAGGTCAGTGACTCGATGGAGAGTGAACTGCGAGTCAGTTGGTCTGCGTTGGAACGCGGCGCCGAAGAGGGGAGGAGAGGGGAACAGGCGGCGCTTTGGGGGCAGGGCGATATTGCCGGGCAGCAGCGGGGCCATCGGTCGCTGTGCCTGCCCTCCCTTCGCGGAGGTGTGCAGCTGGACGAGGCAGGATCGGCGTGGCGAGCGGCATACCGCGTCGGCGCACTTGGTGCTGACCCCGGCTCACCCATCGGCACAGGGTTCTGGAGCGGGCTCCGGCCGCGGATGACAGCGGGCCATCGCTGCTGGCGGCTCCAGCCAGGGCGTCTGCGTCCAACAGCGACCTGCGGCCACGAAACCAATGCCGGCAGGGCAGCCGCAGCGGCCATGAGCAGCAGCCGGGGCATGGTCGAAAGGGGTACGCGCAATGTGGACGGCACGCAGCTGTCTGCTTGGCCTCATGGGCCTCCCAAGCTGCCCCGCCCCGCCTGATTGCCGTGACCTGTGAGTACCAGATCGGTACCCACCACGTCATCGTGCAACGTAGCTTCCTGAAGTACCAACCGGCACCGTAAACCCCCACCCCTGTATGACGTCAGGGCACGAGCTTGCCTGAGGCTCCCCGAATGTGTGGGCGCAGAGGCACCTGAACCCCGAGATCCAGCATGTTGGTGGTGCACACGCGCGGCTGGCTGGTCACTACGTTGGCGCACGCGGTAGCCTGCGAGATGGACCGGTGCACTTCGCCTTAGCTGGTCCCGTTTCCTTCGATAGAAGAGCACAGGCGCGAACAAGGTAGCTGCCCCTCCAGCTCAAAGAACCGGTCCCGGTCGACTCACAGTAGTTGCAGACACGGAGCCATTGCTGGTCAGAGCTCTCCCGGGGAGGCGGGATTGAATTTCGGGTGCAATTCGCACAGAATACGCGACCACATATTCGACAGTGGTGTCGCCGGTTCCACTGGCTGAAGGCCGACTCGCACTCGTAACAAGCTTTGCATTTGGAGTCGTCGATCCAGTAATCTTTGCTATTTGCTCCCTTGTCGCCTGATACTATCTTGATCACTTTCCCTATGAAATTTTCCATGATACTGGTCGGGTCTGAAAGACCAGGGTTATTTTTATGACCATTCGCCCAACCGAGCGTTAGTCTGGTCTATGTGTGCAAAAGCGGACACACTTAGAGGGCAAACAGCAACTCAGGCACGCGGCACGAGCGAGGAGGGGCCTGCTCCAAAAGCTTCGCCGTGTTGCCATGTGGAGCCGTGCCGTATTTCCTTCTGCGCAAGCAAGCTTTCGCCGAGGTTCAAACAAATTGCACCCCCCAAGCTGATGTGCCGCAAATCTATGCCTCATACATATCTCGACGACCGCTTATGATAAAGCTGGCCTGTGGGGCGTTCAAGCTTCTTTAGGCCGTTTCGGACTAAACGCGATACCTCGACTATGCGCATCGGCAACCCCTCGACCCACATTCATGCGGGACATGTCTTCCATGGTCCCTACACCACTTCCATGTTGTGCCTATGGCACGACGAGGCCAACTACGCGTGTTGGGTTGATTTGACGGCACTCCATATGCTCTCTACACGGGAAGAACAATGCCGCATGGGTGGAGGAGCGGGTGTTTCAATCCTCGTTTTTAATTTCCCATACAGCTGTCTGCAATACATGGCGCAGCTGCTGCTGGTTCGGGGACCCCAAAAACCTGCAGGAACCTTGGAGCTGCAGCAGGCGAACGGCGGCTGCGGGTCAGCATTGCACCCGATGAGACGCACCACGACACAGCTGACCCGAACCTGCCAATATTGCCAGCCACGGGCATACAAACATGCAAACACCTCGAAAAACGGGCTACAGCTCTGGATCCTTTATGTACGGCAACATGGCAATTGGCAAAACCTCGTCGACGCCGCTCGCCGCAAATGAAAGGGAACGGTTTGGGGCAAACAGACTAACTAGGCCAGGCGTGCTACAGAGTCAAACAGCGCCAAATTGACGGAATTGCTATTACGATCGTGCCGATCATGGTTGAAATTTTGTGCGTGTGGCTCGTGTTTGAGCCGCCGCCGTACCGGCTCTCTGCCGAACAAATCCAATTCATGACTGCTTCCGCATTGTAATTTTGTAAACCCACGTCTGGCGAAATGCGGCACACAACAACCGTTCTCGGCTCTCTTTCCACATGAGTCGCCGGTGCGGAACATACAGTTATCGCTGTCAGTTTCCGGGATCATGGAGCTACGAGTTTGCAAAGCAGCGGACGCCGCCTCAACGTCAACCCCGTGCAAAACCAGGGTGTAACAACATTAAAGCGGAAAGATGTACTGGCCTGTGTCAGAGGCAGAAGCCACGCCAAAATGTTAATTTCACAGACGCGCTACTACGTGACACGTATCCATACCCAAGTGCTCAATGCCACATAATACAGCGAGCATCGCTCCCCCTCGTCGTACAAAGCCCCAACATTGCTCCCCCAGCGCTTAAGGAACACGAATTGCAGTCATGTACCTCCCAGCGTCAAGCCTAGGCTTGCGCAAAGCGTGCGCATACACAGTCAAAAGCCGATTGCAACTTCCCCCAACGTCACATGGCTACTACACATCGCACGGAAATACGAGATCCCTTGCACTGCACATTTCCTTACACAGCACGCCCCACCCCGCCCGCACGCCCCACCCCGCCCGAATGACTGAATCATCGCCGCTTCGTGCTCGCCGCAGCGCCGTCCGATGCCTCCATCAGTTCTAAAAGCCCTGTCTCCTCGTCTTCGGTGAGCGACCCGTACCCCTGCTTCTCCCGCACCGCACGCTGCAGGTTGCTGGGCGCGCGCTTTATTGCCTCGATGCTGGTTTTCGCGGCGCGTTCCGCCTTGTCTATGGCCTTGTCTATCAACGAGCGGCTCGGCCCGGCTTGCGCAAGCCGCGGGCTGCCGGGAGCCGTCGGCGGCCGTGCTGCCGGCGAAGCGCCCTCCGCTGGGCCACGCGGCTCCTCCGACGCAGCCCGGACCCCAGCCGGCTGCGGCGAGCCGCCAGCAGCCTTGTCCGACTCCTAAGCAGCACAGCAGCGACAACAAGGCGAAAAGCGTGTCAGGAGGTACGAGTCTGAAACACTCCCGGCATTTGGGCGCTTGTGCCGATGTAACAGGACGTCGTCATCCAAGGCCATACAGCCAAGGCCATACCGGGATTGCTGCAATTTGCAAGTGCGGCGGCCTCGGCCCCGCAGCGACAGTATGGGGTCGATATGGCAGGATCGCTCAAGATGGCCTGCAGCTGGCGTGCGGAGCGCGCAGGCGTGCAAGCCGTCAAAGCCCGCCGCCAGCCCGCACCACATCCCGCCCCGGACGGACAGACCCGCAGCGGCCGACTCACTCACCTCCACGATGGGGCTCAGGCCGGCTGTCATCGGCTCCCCCTGCACGCAACACGTCGGGGAGGTAAAAAAAGGTACCACAGCGAAGGAACGGAGACGGCGTTAGCGGGGGAGGGTCGGGGAGGGTGCAAGTACGAGCGTGACCACATGCCAAAACGCCCCCAAAACATCGCCCGAGGTAACGCGCAAACGCGAAGGACATGAATCCAGGGCAAGCGCGGCGCTCAGGGAGACGCTGGGAGTTGCAGTACCGTACTAACCTCCTTGGGGCTTGTTACGGACACGTCGGAGTGCGGCCCAGTCGACGTATCCTGCAAGCGCGTGGCGGTAGGCAGTAGGCAGGGGACATTATGGCGTTACCACCAGCCAGCGCATGAAACGGCAGTGGCAGCGGCGCCGTGTGAATCGGCCTACGACCCAGCGTGCATGGGCCCCGAAGCGGGGGACCTACCGCGCGGGCGTAGTCTATCATGGTCGGCATGGCGAACAGGCTGATCGCCGGCATGCCGCTGTCGCCCAGCCCCATGGCAAGGCGGAAGCCCGCCCGGGCCTCAACGCCGAGCAGGTCCTTGTTGAGCCGCTCCTGCACGTTCCGCAGCCGCACCTTCACCTTGCCCATCCTGCGCGACACGCAGGAAGGACACTCTGATCAGTCGCTACTTCTTTCTTGCGATGCGATCACGGTAGCACGACTTCAAGAACCATGTTGGCCGGCAGGATGTGGGTGATGCAGGTTTGAAAACTTGCTGGTCCGGCCCGACCTGACCCGACCCATATGAGCGTTTCTCTGTCAACAGGTAGCGGAGGATGCGTCGCAACGGCACACAGCCGACCCACATGGACGTTGCGTCTGACGGCTTCGCCGTTGTGTCGTCCAGGCTCTGCGAGTTCACGGGGCTGGCCGGCTGCAGCAGGCGCGGCGCGTCCGAGCCTCCGGAGATGGTGAGCCCCAGCGAGGATTCCCGGGGCGTCGTGGGCGACGGACGAGCCGCCTCATCGAGCGATGCCGGGCCAACAGCACCGGCGGGAGGCCCTGCGTCCACAGCGACAACAGTGCCTGCCAATGGATGGGACACGGATGCGGAAAGCATCTTCAGCATCGGGACGACAACGAACATGCCCAGCGCTGGCTATTATGCAACACCTTGCACCGACGCGCTCTTAGCCTGCTAGCCTTTGGCGCAGACGCCCTTGCCCCTTGGTCACCCCCGCAAAACCTTCCGTATCTTTGCGGGTTATAACGGGCCGAAACTTTCCCAGTGAAACAAGTTAAGTAGGGTTGTTGACCTGCAGCTGCCAGGCCTGTGTGGTTGGACCTCGCATCCCTATTGTGCTTGTGCAAGATCCCTTTTTTGGGGGGCCCTCATAGATAACCCCCCGCAACCTCTGGCACCCATAATCCAACACGCATAGCGCCCGGCGCAAGCTCACTTTCCGAGCGTATCGAGTCGAGGCTGGCCGCGCGCACCGGCAGGTCGAAGTCGACCGCGTCGCGCGACCCAAACGCCTTCAGAGCGGCGTCCTGCTTGGCGGCTTTCGCAGCGGCCACCTCCTCCATCTTCTGGTAGCTCGCCTGCTTCGTCGCACCGCTTTGCGTCAGCAGGAAGACGCCCACGAAGACCACCTGGCAAGCGCGCGCGGGTCCCACGTCCGGGAGGGGGTCAGGGAGTGGTATGCACTCTTTATAAAAGAATGAGTCACTGCGGACGTGTTGTTGATCAAGCTGCTGCAGCCGCTGAAGGGGGAGGGAAACCCGGGACCGCGCCAGATCAGGCCATTCCAACCTGGTAGCCTACTTGCGGGTCGGCGACTGCGAAGAGAACGCAGAACCAAGACGCGTCAGCCTGCGGCCTGCATGGAGATGCGTGGACAAGTACACGAGAGCACTGGGACGGACGAGAGCCCGCGAGTCCACCACTCGTTGCCCTCACGCGCACGCGGGCCTCCCACGCACCAGCACGCCGATCGGGAACATGATGGACTTGAGCACGTTGAAGCCCAGATACTCCTGGAAGTACAGCATGCCGCTCACGATAGAGAAGAGCGTCCAGGAGATCTGCATGACGGGCACGATGATCATGGCCGGAAACATCCGCAGGCCCTGCACGCAACACAGGCGGCCACGGGAAGACGCGACTCGTTAGCAGGGCAGGTTTCTGCGAAGAAGGCTGACGTCTTCGCCTGTGATGTGCTGGGCCTTGTTGCATGCCGTTATACTCACACAGCCACAAGAGCGAGCCGTCCTTGGCACCCGGCACCCAGAATGTGTCAGGCGCGGTCCTAAAACGCAAAACCAACCTTGTTGAGCCGGGTGATCCAGAACACCGCGGTCACCAGGAAGAGCGGCAGCACCAGCCATGTGTACCAGTTGCCCAGCTGCAGAGGGGAGAGGGCGCCTTGGGGCAGGTCAGCCGACTGCTTTGCGCGCGCAGCAACGAGGGCGGACGCCTCGCGTGTTGCCGACCCACATCACGCCCCTCCCCCGCACCTGGTTGTCCCCGGTGAACGTCAGCCGCAGGATGACCGACATGCTCTTGCTGAAGAGCACGCTCTGCGTCCCGATCAGCGCGGAGAAGACCGAGTAGGCGACGGGGAGCAGGGCGTACCAGATGCCCTTGGGTCCGTTCTTACTGCGAGCATGACACCAGGCAAAACGGCACATGAATCTACATGGCACAGTTTCCGTCGGCAAGCCCAGCTACAAGCAAACCGACCCGCAACGGCTCTGCGCGTGGGCAGCCGGTGCAGGAGCGCAGGTAACGCCTGTTGGCGGCACTCACTTGACCATCTTCTGGCCATGGAGGTACAGGAGGTAGCCCCCGACGACGCCGACACCCATTAGGCAGAGGTAAACGACGTACGCTGGCCTGCAAAGCGCACGTCCCCACATGTCACACACAGAACGTCAAGCGGCATTTACATGTCGGGATAAGGCGATGGCTGCGCGCGCCTCATTGTAGAGCTGCATTCGGGGCGGCAGCTGCCTGACAATGATGCGGACTTTGCAATGCGCGCGGTTTGGGGGTAGGAAGTAGGCATGAGCGCGCCGTTTCGGTCTCTTACTTGGTGTAAAGTTCCGTGAGCTGCTTAACGGTGTATGTGGCGGAACTCTGGTTGCCGAAGACCACCAGGAGAATGCAGCCGCCGACGATGCACGCGGTAGCTATGAGAATCATTCGGTTGATCTGCAGACCCGGTGGGGACGCCTTGGATCAGCGCACAGGGCAGCCACCAAACCGTACGCCAGTCGTACTCAGCTATGACAGCAGAACTTAGTCGCCACCATGTGTGACCATACCGGTTCGTGCAGCACGAAGTACGCGAATACGACGTTTGAAACAAACTGGATGCTTCCGAGCGCCGCTAGCAGGGATTGGGCCGCAAAGCCTGCAGCAAAGGTGTGAGCTCGTGATTTGACCAGGAGGGACCCATGGGACAGCTGGCCTTCCACGCACATACCCCTTCTGCTCACCGAAGGAAACGAAGTTCAGGATATTTCCCACGGAGAAGAATGACATGCCGATGACCCACTCCTTGATTTTGCGCACTGGGGGCTTTTGGGCCTCCGGGCAATCCACCTTCGCGCGCTTGTTGTGCCCCAGTTTCATAAGGTTCTGCACAGATATGGCATACCCTGCACGATAACCGTAGCTGCCGTGTAGAGCATTGCAACGCAGCGCCGCTTACCGTGCCCAGATTGATGGCTATACTCCCCACCTGTCACGACAAGGTTTGGTCCGGGGGCCAGGGTTTAGCGACGCCACGCAGAGTCCCGGCATGCAAGACCCCATAAGTACCTACCACATTGATGATTGCTCCCACGTACCACAGGTCCCTGGTTGTTTCCTCCTCCACCATGGGCGGAGGCGGTAATGGTGATGACATCCCCAGCGTCGTGCAATTTCAAATTCAGATCATAGTCCAATTACAAAGGCTATGCTGCGGACAACGGCGTCCAGCTATTACTGTAATGGTGCAACTCGTTTCGACAACAGCTCCAAGTTGACCGCGACCGGTGGTAAGCATGAAAGAAGGTCAAATTGCGCTATATAGCGTAGCGGGCGTTTATTATCTATATCCCAACACCAGCTATGATAAATGAGCAGGATAGATTGCCCGCGCTGCGACACCATCGTCGCACGTTTCGTACGCGCAGGGTTTGGCTCCGCAATCGGCCCTGCAATGAGGCAGGCAATTATACGTAATCGTTTCATGCATTGATCTGCGTGCTGCTGCTCTTGTCGTGGTTATTCGTAACGGTACCCGCCCAAGACACCTGAACGTTTTCTTGCATTCTGGCGGTCCCGTTGCTACGTGTAAGGATTATATTTGTATTGATAACACGCAGTATTTGGATACGACTAGGGCCCCATGCCGCCAAAAGAAGCTGCGGAGCCCATCCGGCTCGACTCGCTCGCTCCACAGCAACTGATGGAGTTGCGATCCAACCTGAACAATGAGATTCAGCGGCTAGGCGAAGGTGCGCAAGCCCTGGCACGTGCGGCGAGCACCTTCAACGGCTCGAAGAAGGCGGTGGAGCAGCTCGCCGCCTCCAAGACAGGTATGTCACACGGGTATTCTTTTCGTCGCCCGAGGCACGGGGGACTTTGTTCCCCCGCGGTGTGTGGCCGCTCCGTCCGGGCTAGGCAAAACCCGGCCGCATATGTACGCATGTGCAGTCCCCGGTGTTTCTGTGCGCCTGAGAGGGTCACACGGATCACGGCCCAAACCGAACCTCCCCAGGCCAAGCTATCATGCTTCCGCTGACGAGCTCGCTGTACGTGTCGGGGGAGGTCGACGATGTCGAGAAGGTCTTAGTGGACATTGGCACCGGATACTACGTTGAGGTAGGTTGGGAGGTGGTTGTCCGTTAGGGACTCGTCAAAGGGCCCAACGGCACGGGTTCTGATAATTGCACCTGGCTGACCATCCATTTCAGATGACCACGGCGGATGCGGTCAAGTACTACGAGCGGCGAATCAAGACGTTGCAGGAGAACGTGGGGACCGTCCAGGCGGTAAGTCAAAAGCCAGTGAGCGCAAGACACGCGTATTACATTCATCCTGCTTGGTCTTCGCCTCACTCCCTTCCCTCTACGCCCCCCTTCCCTCTACGCAGACGCTCAGGGAGCGCCAGAACGTCCTGATGCAGGTCCAGGCGATCCTCCAAGAAAAGGCTGCCGCCCAGGCGGCCGCCACGTCGCGGGCATGATATAGCTACGTCCGGTCTACATCAGACTACTGCTAGGAATCTAGGATTGGTAGCATAGAAATCCTGCCTCCATCGGCTGCAGCGTCTGCTGCGGCTCATAGCTGCAATACTCCAGGTCCATGCAAACGGCTTCCCCAACGAGAGTGTAACTTACAACGGCCAAAACGTCTGCCCCCAGCACCCGAGCCTCCTTGTTTCCTCAGTCAAGTCATCTAAAGAATCAACCGTACAGAGTGGGATCCGTGCCATTACAGCCGCTCTGAGCCAAGTACAGATCACTGTGCCACAGCCTGCCCTTAGCTGGGCTACATCATATCGCCATGTTGTCCGGCTCCTCGTAGATGTTCGAAGCCATTTGCCAAATCTGCAGCGAGACAACAGTTAAGGAGGGCGCGATCACAAAGCGAACGGAAATCGAGTGAACCACATTCTGCAGGGAGCCATACATACCTGCAAAATGTTGTCCTCCGCCACGGACGCCACCACCCAGTCGTCGTTGGGGTTCCATGCGAGGTCAGAAATTTTGGACGTGTGCCCGCCGTGGATGAACAGGAGCTCCGGTGGGCCGTCCTCGGCGTCCTCTGGCGTCTGCAGAATTGGGCCAGCAAGCGTTGAGAACAGTGCGGCCATGCTCAAATAGGACAGCGCAGCTGCCATACGCGCTACCCAGAGGCAGCCAACAAAGACCTCAACCTACATACGGTACAGTACATACCTGCTCCTCGCCGATGCGCGACAGATCCCACACCATGACGCGCCTGTCCGCGCCGCATGATGCGAGAATCGTCTCATTCTTGGGGCTCCACCCAATCTGGAAGACCTCGTCCGCGTGGCTTTCGAACACGTGCAACCGCTGGTTGAGGTTCCGCCAGTCGTGCAGCAACACCTACACGCAACACCGTCGGGACAGGGGACCTTGTGACCATGGCAGTTGACGACGGTCACACATTGGAAGGTCATCGGGACATGGAGAATGCACGGCATGGAGCGCGACCCCACGGATGCACAGGATGTTACACGCCGTGCTAGTCCCAAACAACCTTACCGTCTTGTCGGCGGAGCCGGTTGCGAGGATGTTGGGGTTCAGCGGGTTGAAGGCGATGCAGTTCACCTCAGCGGTGTGCGCCTCCGCCGCAATCATCACGCCTGCAAGGACAGTCAAGGCAGGCCGCTGAAAATTCATAGCACAGCGACGTCATTCCGACGCTAAGCTAGGCGAGCGTCGATTAAGCAGTAGCCCTGAAGCTACGTAAGCAGGCAGGAAGCGCACGGTGGCAACTGACGCTATCGCCAAGACGCAACCCTTTTCCAACCCTCTTTCATTTTCCACAGGAGTGACGTATTGTGCAAGCACATGACGTCCCCGTTGTGTGCGTAGAGGGGCATTCCGACCAGCGTAGGGTACCAAAGCTTCGTAGAGCGAACAAGCCACCCCAGCCGCTTCAGCACCCACCTTGGTTGGGCGGGCGCCGAACGTCCCAGAGGATCAGCTGCTTGTCGTCACCCACCGAGCCGAAGATGTCGGCGTGGTGGCAGTGCCATGCCACGTCCTGTGTAAGAGGGCACACGCACGAACATCTCAATTTACGGTCCATTCCAATGGCTGGGGTAGTCCATGTCCACAGAGATCAGCCAGGCCGACAACAACAACTACAAAGCTTCCATGGCCCTGCCCTGAGCATGCTTTCGCAGGGACAATAAATGCCAGCAAAGACAATACGGCTGAAAGCTTGTCTCCTTCCTTGCACCACTCACTAGACCACCAAGGTGTGCCGCGGTTGAGGTTCGGGCGTCCGCATCACTGAGCAACGCGTTACCAGCTTACCACGATCCCCGAGCCCAATTTTGCCCTAATGTACGCCATTGCTTGCCCCAAGCACATGTCAACCCAGGCCGTAAGGGACGCTGCACTCACCTCCACCACGCCTTGGTGCTCCTGGTATATCGTCTTGGCCATCAGTTTCTGAGGGGCAAGCGGCACATCCCCCGGTCAACCGGTGTCTACAGACGTGGATTCTCCTTAAAGCCACGCGTGCCATTCGGCCATTGCAGCCAAAGACGTGCCCTTGGCCAGGACACCTGGCGTCCATGCGCTGTGTCATGCGAACGCCAGAACCCATTGGAGCACAACTTACGTTCACGTTCTTCGGCGCGGCTTGGATGTCCCATAGGCAGATCTGCGCGTCGTCAGAGCCGGAGAGCAGGTGCCCGGGCATGTACGGTGACCATGCCAGGCCATACCCCTCCGTCTTGTGCCCGGACAGCACCAGGTTTGGCCGGCACAAGCCGTCAGATTGCGGCTTGGAGGGGTGCTTTGAATAGTCGAACACGTACACGTCCGCGCTGATCGTCTTTGTTGCGATGATGAACGGGTCCTGGGGCATGTGCCGCGCGCGGTTAACCTCCCCGTCGTGGTTGATCTGCTGAATGACGTGCACCTTGCCGTGCGCGCCACCGAATCCCCCAACTTCGTTGCGCTCGTCATCGTAACCCCGGCCGTCCAGCTCCGACTCCTCCAGCGGTAGCTGTACCTCCGCAATCATCAAGTAGTTTTGCTCGTTATCCGACGTATGCGTCCCGAGGATAAGCTTCTGTTTGGAGTAATCCTTGCCCGAGGCAATCTCCTTGTTCTGCGAGGAGGGGAAGCAAGCGGTGGAAGTTGACGGTTTTACCCTGGGTTTCGTCGGCAGCGCCTCCCGCCCCGTCAATACGACCGGTCCGACAGCGCAGGCAAACCCCAAACCAACCCCGATGCGCCTTACCGGCAACCATTGTACCGTTAGGCTGGGCCACTCCAGTGCGTGCGTCACCACAAGATCTGCGCGGGGAATCCAAATTGAATCTTTGCCGCTCGCCGCGGATGCAGGCAATAGCACGTACCATAGAGGAACGGAGTGTTTTTCTTCCAGATTTTGTACTCCTCGTTGGTCAGTCGCTCCTCCACCTCGTCAGGATAGTCTGCGTATCCATGTTCCCAAGTCGTTACGTCGGCGATAACTTAAGCCATGTGGGCTATGAAACGTTCGTTTCTGACCTTCCTCATCGCGGCCCATTTCTGCGCTATCAAGAGGGGGTGCGGCGCAGCCTAGCGGGGGCCGAGTTCCTTTGGCGGGCTCAGGTCGCGCTTGCTCGTTAGATGATGGATTCCCCTATATAGAAGGATAGTAACTATGTCCGGGAATGGGAATTGCAGGAGCCTCCTTGCTTTAAACACACTCTAGTTAATAAGACAAGCAACTATGACTTCGTTGTCAACAGGACGGCCTTCACAGAGCGGTCGCCTGAAATGCACAAATTGAGATACCTTCAGCGCTTCAGTTTACATTGTCGGTTAACTGGGCTTCAAATAATGACTCCGAAACCATTCCCGAATCGTTGGGTAACTCCGCTTTGATGCCTCTGCAGCAATTTTTACGGCAAAAATGGATAAAGCACGTGAAGAGGAGCAGCGACGCATGTCGGAGCCTCTGCTCGCAGGCGCGGCAAAGGATGCCGAGCCTACCGAGCCGGGGCCTGAGGAACTGGGCGGTTTTGGCGTGTTTTCCATTATGAAGGTGATCACCAACGCGTTGAATGTCAGGGCGTAAAACCATTCCACAGGGGCCCGGCCGAAAGAGACCCGGTGGGCGGGCGGTGCATGAGTGGCACCTGTAACCCACGTGTTCGGCAGGCTGACTGTCGATAGATTCCCTACCCGCCTCACAAGTTTGCCCTGGCATGTATAGTGCATACCCTGGCAAAAACCCAACATCCACGACCCGCTTGGCGCAGTTTGCCCCGCTGCTATGCCCCTGGCGTGCAAATGGGGAGGGAGGCTGGCTTCACCTACGCGAGCGGATCTGTTCAGGTCACACGGATCTACAGGATGCACCTCCAACTGCATTACCAGCGATACACCGCCTTAAGGGTTCTCCGCCATTGGTTCCACCGTAGCTTTTCGGGTTGCCAACGGGCCCTTCGCCTGCCACACCCTTGACGCCAGCCTCCCTCCCCCCGCCCTTCCCAACAACAGAACCTCGCGCAAATGTGCATCATGTTTGTCCCGCTGCTCCTCAACCTCACCTGCGCTTACGGCATCAACTTGTCCACGCTGGCCTTCGTGGGGCACCTTGGCACGGACACGCTGGCGGCGGCAGCGCTGGGGACGTCTATCGTGGGCATGCTGGGCCGGACGGTGATGTACGGCCTGGTGGGAGGTCTCGACACGCTGGCGTCGCAGGTACCGTGTGCCCGAGCGCTCGGGTGCCTGCCTGCCTTGTCTGCAGTCGCGTAAAGGCCGGCGTATTCGGGGCTGCAGCATTGGTTCGGCGTCGCCCCGACCTACCAAATTTCGGAGCGGGGCGCAAAGCCGGTTGCGCTGCTGCCGCCCCATGGCCCGCCCCTACGCACCCAGAGCACCCCTGGACAACTAACCGGCCCTGCGGCTGCCGTGGCTGTGGCGCAATCCTTCCTCTCTTGCCCGCACCAGGCCTATGGCGCCGGCAACTTGGCGGCCATGGGCGGCCACTTCCGCGTCGCCGTGCTGTTCCTGTTGCTGCACCTGGCGCCGCTGCTCGGGCTGCTGGGTGCGCTGCCGCTGCTGCTACAGCGCGAGGAGACTGCGGCGGACCTGGGGTTCATGGCGGGCCGCTACGTGCGGCTGATGCTGCCGGCGCTGGTTTTCGAGTGCCTCAACAGGCCCATGAACAGCGTGCTGGTGGCGCAGCGCATCACCGCGCCCCAGATGACCATACAAGTGGGGCCGGGCCGGGGGTGGGGCAACTCGGGTGGGGTCGGGCCAGGGCACGTCGGCGACTGTTATGGCGGGTGCGTGGGCGGCGGCGCTGTTCCTTCCTTCCAGAGTTACAGGCTGAGCAACGGTGACGCGAGTGCGCAGGTGGGGGGGGGCGGCGGGGGCCGTGCTACTTGGTTGGCGGCAACGGGGGCCCATGATGCATGGTGTGACTGTGTCCCGCCAGCGTCAAGGTTGTCCGGGTCTGCGCCTGAAGCCCGCCCGCCCGCCCGCCCGCCACGCAGGTCATCGCCCTGGCGCTGCACATTTCCACCAACTACGGTAAGCCGCATGTGCATGGCAGCGCCCCCGGGGGCGCATCCCTGGGCGTAAAGCACGGGCTCAACCACCAAAACGACGTGTCTTCGGGGCCTGCTACGGTAGCTGACGGCTTGAGCTCAGGCAAACGTCCTTAGATGCCAGGCCCCAGGCCCTGCCTCCAACGATGATGCCTTGCAGCCGAGAGGCGCGTGAGCTTCCAATTCCTTCCTATGTGCCTGCTTGCCCTGCCCCCCTGCCCCCCTGCCCGCCTGGCTTCAGTCCTCATCCACCTGCTGGGCCTCGGCTACTTGGGCGGTGCGGTGGCGACCAGCTGCACTGCGGCCTACGTGTTCCTCATGACCAGCAGCTACGTGTTGTGCTCCGGCCTGGGGCCCCGAGTGTGGGGAGGCGCAGGGCTGCAGACCCCGACCTGGAAGGTAGGCCGGCGCTTTGTCGGGGCCGCGCCCTCGAGCGTGGGCGGTGCTCCTGCTGCTGCTGCTGTTGCTGTTGCTGACGGGGATCGTGCGTGCGCGCACCGGGACCCTCTCGCCTGACGCCCTGGCCTGGGGCCCTACCCGCGCGCGCGTGAGTGCAGGACCTGCGCTCCTTCGCGCGGCTGTCCTACCCCGCCTGCGTCATGAAGTGCGCCGAGTCGTGGGGCTTCAGCTTCATGACGGTGGCCGCGGGGAAGCTGCCGGACCCCGGGACGGCGGTCTCCGCCGCCAGCATCTCATTCAACATCTACGGTGAGTGAGTGAGCGCGGGCGTTGCGCCGGCGCGTGACGAGGCGGCGTAGTTGCCGCAAAATCTCCGCTCCCTGGTGGCAGCACAGCGCGACAGGCAGTGGAGCGCGGCAGGCTTCCTCCTTGGGCTTGCAGAAGGCTCGTGCCCGATCGAATTGATATGCCGAATCGACAGAAGGCTCCTGGTGCCGCTAGTCCTCACCGCGCCCGGCCGCTCCACTCTTCCGCGTTGGCTGAGCCGTCGTGCCTTGTTCGGCTTGTGTCGCGCCGCTGGCCCGCCTCGCACTTCCGAAGGCCGCCTTGAACTTACCAAAGGCGCCGACGCTGGCCCCCTCCCCGCCCTCGATGGATCCCGACAGGCGTCCTGTTCATGTGCTTCTCGGCGTTTGCCGTAACGACATGCACGCAAGTCGGCAATGCTCTGGGCGCAGGTACGGCCGCTGCAGGGGCCCCCGCGCCTGGCGGGCGATCCAGCCCCGCGCTTGCGCGCTTAATGCGGCTCCGTAGACGAAGGGGAGGGCGCTCGCCTATTTGTTCCCCCCCTCCCCCTTGGCTACGGCAGGGGGCGTTTGTCTCGCGTATCATGTCATCTGGATGGATGTCAGCGCGCATGGACCATGCACTTCAAATTTTGACAGCCAGGGGGGAAACAACACAGCACCCCGAAACCCTATCTTCTGTGTCGTCCGCTGCCGCCCTCCGCGTCGCTCTTCTGGGTCATGCATCCATTTCCCTCCATGTTTGACGGATCCCTGCCCACACGTGGATACAGTACCCCCGCAGCTCATCAGCATGCACAGGTAAGGTTACATGTCAGGTGTTTGGTAAGCACCGCCGGGCGCTCGGTTCCTGCTTCGGTTACGGTACTTGGCCGCGGTCCTGCCGCCTTCCCGCATCAACCCTGCCGCCGCGCAGGCAGCGCCCGCGGCGCCCGTCACGCCGCGCTGACGTCTCTGTGCACCTCACCGCTGCTGTGGGTGGGCATCGCGACGCTGCTGGTGGAGCCGCACACGCAGCGCCTGCTGACGCTCATCTTCACGGACGGCAAGGACGCCAGCCTCAGCGCCCACCTGCACCGCATGCTGGTGCTGGTGGCGGCGCTGGAGCTATTCGACGGCTCGCAGGTGGTCATGACCGGAGTCATCCAGGTGGGCGTTCAGGAAGATAAGGCGACGGGCGGACGGACGGACGGACGGAGACGGCGTTAGCAAGCGGACTGGGGCGCGCTTCGTTGGCCCTGGCTGGGCCGACGGCGCCAGGCCCAGTCGGCACTCTGCGGGGTTGCTTTTCGTGCCCCAATCATGCCTTGTGCGCCCTTGCGGCCGCGGCGCTTGGACTGTGGCGGCCACACGTATGCCGCGCCCCGTGTCTCTGGCTAAGGCGGTCCTTGCCACGCAACTCACGCTGCGCCTTTCACCCGGCCCCCGCTGCCGGCCTGTCGTCTGCAGGGCGCCGGCAAGCAGCGGCTGGGCATGCTGGTCAACGTGATCGCCTTCTACGTGGTGGCCATACCCGCCGCGCTGGGGTTGGCCTTTGGGCTGCACTGGGGCGTGGAGGGCATGTACACGGGCATGATGCTGGGGCCGGCCATCCAGGCGGCGGCCTACGCGGCGATCATCCTGAAGCTGGACTGGCGGGAGGAGGCGCGGAAGGTGGCGGCGAGGGCGGCGGCGCGGCACGGGAGCCGCGGGAACGGGGAGGGGGAGGGGGAGGGGGAGGCGTCGTGAGCGGCAATGAGTGGATGGTTGGTGTGGCTGGCTGTCGGGCCGGTTCTGCACGTGTTCATGTAGGCTAGGCTTGTTTCAAGGGGGGGGCTTGGTATCCCCGGCGGTGACACTCCACCGGCACTTGGTGCGTGCCAGCGTGAGGCCCCTGGGGCCAGGCAGTGTCACCTGTCGCGCTTGGGCTGTGATCATGAGAGGGCGCTCTTCGATGGGGGACGGATAAGGCCGCTGGCGGAGTGCGGGGGCAGACCGCGGGGGGCGGGGGGCTTAAAGCGAGCGATAGTTCTTTCTTGCAGGAACTCGTCTTATCCTCGGTGCATGACGCGGCTGGACTGTGTGTGATTGCGGGTGGTATTTGCCTGGGGGAAGCTGTGCTCCTGAACTGTGATTTCAATGCGTGGGCTGGAGTATCACGTCGGGTTGGGATGCCGTCAAGACTGTCAAGTACGTCGAAACCGCGCGGGGGGGGGGGGCTGCAGTTCAGGAAAGGAGGCTCAACATGGAGGATGTTGGGTTTACCCCGTACGTTGCGCTGGTTACTTTGCTCGGGTGTGCTGGTGGCCCGGATTCTCGAGGCATGAACTTGTTGTTGAGGCCAGCATGACAGCGAGGGATGACGTCCCCCGCCACTACAGGGGTGCGTGCGCAGCTACCTCTGGAAGGCATGCAGCGGCCGACCACTGGGCATTGCAGCAATGAATTAAAGGGGGTATTTATTGTGCAGGGTTCCTTAGCGGCTGCGCCTGATATCCTGACTGCATAGTACTTTCGCCTCTGCGGAGGGCCCGCCGTGTCCTGGCCGTGCTCGTTGTCCGGTTGAATTTATATTGGCTGTTCGGCGTTAACTGTGCGTGATCTGTTAAGCTGTTTTGCCCGATTCTTACCTGTCGGAAGGTTACCGTACTGGATTTTTTCGTACCGGCTGCATGAGGTGCATGTAACGGACGGAACTTGCCCGCGTCTACGGATGATGAAAGACACTGCCGCAGCACAATCATGAAGTACAGGGTGTAAGGGGTAAGCGCACTCCGCCAGGGCAGCGCGTGCCACACTGTCACCCGGAAGGGTGAACCCAGGAGCGCACGTGTGCAGTGGTAGTGAGGGCCTGCAGAGCTGAACACAGTAATGCAAATCCAATCTAACTTTCCCGGACAATATGACCAGCTCCACATACAACGCCACGTGCCTCTCAAGCTGTGGCCTTTCGGGCTTCGGGTTGGCGCCGTACGCGGTCAGTCATGCCGTATAGGACACTTCATGCCGTACAGCATTTTGCCGGCACCGCCACACAAGCGCTTCGCGTGCGATTGGAGCGTGCTAAACACAAAAGATGCACCGCGCGTCAGTACTATTAGTTGCGCTGCTGGCTGTGGCCGGCAGCGTCCTCGCAGACAACATCAAGTTGCAACAAGTTGATCGAAAGGTAGCCAAAATGCCAGCAACTCGCTAAATTCTTATGAAGTGATTGTGCTAATTTTGGTGGCTATTGAACTCTTCAATTTGCTCTTACGGTGGCGCAGATCAGCCTGAACTCGCAGTTTGTGCGGATCACGGAGACCGTGAAGGTTAAGAATGTCGGAACCTCTGTTGTTTCGGACGTGATCCTTTGCGAGTCTGTGGGTGGCGAGGCGGTTCTGTCCTTTTACAAGGTGAGTTAGGCGATCCCTGGGCAGCTTTCCCGCGCTCACACGTCCTTGCAGACTTCCAACGTCTTGAATAAACACTATCTTTCGTGCAGGTGGTGGACACGTCGTCGAAAAATGCTTTGACGGTACGTGCACGGGCAACGAAGCAATGGAGCCCCTGAATCCAACATGGGGCCCATTGACCAGCCCCCCAACCGACATGCTGAATAACACTCCAACGGGTTTGGGCCTCCAGGTGTCGTCGACCACGGTTGCTGGCGCTCCGGCGGAGGCGGCCTGCCACACCGTCAAGCTGGCGAACCCCCTCCCCGCCGGCGAGACTATCAGCTTGACGGTCACCGCTGTGCTGGCCAAGGCACAGATCCCCTATCCGGCGGAGCTGACGCAGACGGATAACCAGCTGATGCTCTACAAGGGCAATGTGTACGTGCTCTCGCCGTACTCGGTGTCCTCCCAGACCACTGAGGTACGCATCCAGGGGTTTTATGCGGCCCATGGCTCCGTACGAAACTTGAGTGTACGCATGGATGTTTGGGCGCTCGAGCAGCCGGGGCGCGGACCTCGGAAGACAGAACGGTTTAGCGCGTGGCCTGGAAGTCGGCAAAGGCGGCAGCTCCACCCAACAGCCGGCACGTTCGGGGATGTTGGGCCCGCTTACAGAGCCATGGTCCAGTTCGGAAAGGATACTACTTCGTTTGCAGCGAATGATGTTACCCGGGTTGGCATGGGCCTGTCAGGTCCGTCGTCGAACGCATGTAAGGACGTGCTGGCCCTTAAGTTCATGTCACAGCAGTCCTGCAGCACCCAACTGTGTGTTCGTGGCCTCGGACCACTGCCCAGGCCCTGCCCTTAGCTCAAACTCTACCCTTCGGCGCGTGCGCTCTGTGCGGCACTACCAGGTCGTCCTGCCGGGCAACGTCAAGTCTTTTACCGATGAGAAGCCTGTTACCAAGTCCGACAACAAGCTCAAGTACGGCAAGTATGACCTTATTAAGCCTTTCACCGTGAAGGAGCTTTCGGTGCACTTCGAGAACAACAAGCCGTTCAAGCACGTAAGGCGCACCCTGTTGGAGGGGGGGGGCTGACGGGGCACGAGGATACCGGGAAGGAGGCGCAGGCTCGACGGCTCCATGCCTTTGGGGGGCCTGGAATTTGCGCCGCCTGATTCTGTCCTGGTGAAGTTTTGCGCCGTCCCCGGGGAAGGTGCATGTGTCGCCCGGCCCTTGGGCTTGCCCTTGCTTTTCCTTGAAGACCCGCCCGCGCGGTTGCGGTTGCCCGATAAGTAAACTCGTCTAAGGAGCTGTGCGCTGGCCCGTGTTCCTGCAGGTCCTGACCTATGTGAAGGAGATTGAGGTCTCACACTGGGGCAACATCTATGTGGAGGAGAAATACGAGATCAAGAATGCGGGCGCCAAGCACTCTGGCTCCTTCTCGCGCCTGAAGTACGCGCACTCGTACAACGGCAAGGCGAACTCCTTCAGAGTGCGTCCGGGCTCCTGGAGGTTAGGGGTGGGACTCTTTGGGAATTTGAGCAGCGCTCTGGTAGCGCAGCTGTCGAGGCGCCGCCCCCATGGACGGCAGAGATGGAACGTTGCGCATGTCCGCCCAGGTGACGCAATGTGAGTTATGTAACGCTGAGAGCCCGGTCGTCCCACCCCGTCCGTTCCTTGTACAGGACCTGAAGGCCGTTCTGCCTGCTTCGGCGCGCTCTCTGTACTATGTCGACCTCATCGGCAACATCTCCTCCTCCAACGTTCGCAAGTCCTTGGCGTCGGTAAGCCGTTATTGAAGTGCGGGGCCGGCCACTCGCGCGCATGCCACGCTCCGTGTGCGTCTGGGTACCGATCTAAGCAGTGCTCCGTTGCACAAAAGGGTAGTTGTCGATGTTGTCCCTGGGTTACGTGTTCCAGGCTGTGCCAACTGCTAGGCCCGGGCGCCTTCTGACCACACGGTATTGTGGGCCCCATGCCCCATGCACATCCCTTCAAACACTCTTTCCGCACCCCGCAGACCGTTCTGGACTTCGACCTCCGCTATCCGCTGATGGGCGGCTGGAAGGTTGACTTCACCCTCGGTGAGAGGACTGCAGCACGGGCTTTCCTACCCGTGGTGTTTTCCGCGGTCTCGCGCGAGCGTTGGGAACCGCCCCCACGTCCTCAAGGCCGTTGGGAAGCTGTGGCCGTGGTTACAGCGCGCTTACGATCCTACTCCGACCAGCTCTCTTGCGGTTCTGACTTCCAACCCGCTGTGTTCGCGGTCCCGCCTGATGTGGGGATGTGTCGTTGCTGCATCAATCCTTTTACCCAGGGCATTTGGCCGTGCATGCCGCAAACACTTTGCACGTGGCGGGTTGATGCAAATCCTGGCTGGCTCGGTAGTGTCCAACTCCCTTGCCACCTAGCCGAAGCTCTGCGAGCCAGAGAGTATCGTCTGTTGGGGCCCGGCAATGCCGCTCGGCGGGCATACGGTGTGGACATTGTCGACAATTCCTCCCTTCGCTCGTGTCATAACTACCCAAATAGGCTACAGCGTGCCGCTGAAGGGGTTCCTGACCTCCACCAAGGGCGGCCAGCGGCGCCTCACCATGGATCTGGCCTCCCCGCTGGAGGACGTGTTTGTGGAGGACATGGTTGTGCGGGTGAGTGAGTGAGTGCATGCAGCGGGCTTGGGGCGGGACATGGTGGAGCTGGGTTGGGGGCACGGGGTTGGGGTGAGCAGTGAGGAAACTGTGAGAGGCGGGGCCTGCACAAGGTTAGGACTGTCGGTGCATGGTGGCGGCGAGCGCTGCGGAGCTTGTTTGCGGCCCGCGCCCCGGTGCACCATTTCGCGGGTTGCTTCATTGCGTGTGGATGGGCGGGGCATGCATGCGGCGATGCGGGTGTGGTGTGAGCTTTGCCCCGCTGGGTCCAGTGGTCCACTGGCCGTACGGGGAGAGCAAGGGGCTGACCCGCGAGCTGGCCCTCTGTAGCAGGCATGCTGTAGCAAAATGGCACGCGGTCTATTGTTTGCGCGACGCAGAGGCTCTGTGCCATACGTTCGACGGTTGGAGAATGTGCCGGCGGCCGGGTGGCGAAGGCGACTGTCTGCTTCTTATGTCGTTTATTCCGGAATCGCATTCTCACACGGCAAATTTGGTTTTGGCGTTGTCCATCGGCAGGTGGTCTTTCCGGAGGGCGCTACCAACATCAAGGCGGCCCTGCCGTACGACATGGAGCAGAGCTTTGACATCAAGTAAGCGGGCTCCTTCACCAGCAGTTGCGTTGTCCTTTCTGCGTCCTGTGCTTCACTCCCTCGTCGCGTTCTGGGATACACCGTCGGGGCCAGGTCGTTTGGACTGCGGCGGGGCCCGAACCACCTCCATTGCGCCGCTCGCAGTCCCCGACACATATTCCCCTACACAGCCCCCTCCTGCGGTTCACGGCACCGGCGTCCGACCCACTACACGTCCCTCGTTCGCATCGCATCGATGGACGAATCGATGCATGCTAACCAAACTGCCTGGGGCGGCGGCTTGCGCTCCTCCATCCGCGTCCATCCGCCCTCAGCCGATTGCTGCCTATCCTTCCTGCCCGTCAACATGGAAGGGCTCAAACCCAGCATGCCGTGAGAGAACGCCCGCCTTGTTCTCCCTTTCGCACGTCCCAGAAGTTGTGCGCCCTCCCCTTTTAACTGCCCTCGCGCGCCCCTCATCACTGCGGCATTACCCCTCATCACTATCTTCCTGTTGCGCACACCAGGTACACCTACCTGGACACCACCGGCCGGCCCGTGCTGGTGCTGCACAAGAAGAACGTGGTGGCGCCGGAGCACGGCGCCAAGTTCAGCGTCGACTACGACTTCGCGTCCATCCACACCCTGCGCGAGCCGCTGCTTCTGGTGGGCGTCTTCTTCGCGCTGTTCGTGGCGGTGATTGCCTACAACCGGATGGAGTTCACCATCACGCGCGACGACAAGTGGGCTGCCGCGCGCGACAAGGAGGTGCTGGCGACCTACATGGAGCAGATCCAGTCGCTTCTGGAGGGTGAGCTCTGACGTGACTGGGAAGCTGGGCCTGGGTGGCGGTAAGCCGGTGTGTGCCAGCGTGGAACGAGAGTGCGAGAACGTATTGTTGCGTGGGTGGGAAGGAAAACGAGACTGCAGCGGAGGGACGGAGGCGACGCCAGCGAGCGGACCCGCGACGTTGCGCGGGTGGGCGCACTCGAGGCCTGTGAGGCCATGGGTCCTACCCGCGTATAGGACCGCATCATGTGTGGGTTGATTTCCGTCATGTTGCAATGTGGAGTCAAGGGGCCCCGGTGCTGCCTGTTCTTTCTTTTCCATCAGCTAGTGCTTTGCTCATGAGGGTCACACCGTCATGACCCTGGCCGCGTTCCCTGCTCCTTGCGTGTTGGGTCTGACAGACGAGGCGGGCATCCTGGCTGGGCTGACTCGCGTCATCAACGTCGTGCGGGATACCGCGGACGCGGATGCGGCGCAACGCGACAAGGCGGGCGTGGAGAAGAAGCTCAAGGACCTTGAGGACAAGGTAACGTTACGATACGCGGAGGGAAACGGCCGGTCGGGATGTCACTAGCGGGTTTTGCTGCGCGTGGTGCTTCTGCGATTTCCCCCTTGCACATGGTCCTTAAGGGAGGGACGTCCTGCTTGGTGCTTGGTGCTGCTGGTGCTACAGGTGAAGCCGCTGCTGGTCGCCGTGGAGTCTCGCTCTGCGCGCGTGGCCGTCCAGGTCCGCGACGTGCTGGAGAAGGCCCGCGCGTTGCAGGGCCGCTACTTTAAGCAGCTGTCGGACCGCGTCGACCTGGTCAAGAAGGGCATGGCCATGAGCGTGAGTCTCGTTTGATGAAAGGAAAGGGCGTCGCGCGCGCGGCAAGGCTTGGCTAGGCGGTTCGCGGCGAGCATTCTATTCGGCTGTCACTGGCTCCTATCAGCGATTGTGAAGTGGGTGGAGGTCCTTCAGAGCGTTCGATGTGACAACGTACCGTACATTGTCCTTTATTCTTTCGTTAAACGAAGGATCAGGGAAAATGGGATTGAGAATTGGACGCCCTCCAATTTGCTGCTTACACGCATGATTGCGCACCGCAGCTGCCGAGTGAGTTGCCTGTTGCTGCTGCTACTGCTGCTGCTGCTCTCTGTCGGCCTCGCAGGAGGTGAACCGCAAGCTGGCACCCGGCCAGGACGCCATCGACGCCGCCAAGCGCGAGCTGGATGGCCTCATCACCACCGTCTTCGGCGCCTACTGAGGTGCAGCGATCAGTCGCCAGCTCAGGGCATCAGTGGCGATAAGCGGTTCCGAGCTTTTGCGAGATGTCTGTTGTATTCGGCCTGCAACTGCAGCAAGCCTGAAGCCTGGTCCGTGGTGAACTGTTCCCTTTGATGGGGAGAACGGGGCTTTGGCGCATTTAACGGGTCTCGCTCGGGATGTCGCTGCCGCTGCCAGAAAATAACCACCATGCGCTTGTGTGCCCAGCTGTGACGGTGTTCGAAGAATCAAGGTTTCGCCGGCTCGATTGGCTTGTGCAGGATTGTTTGATCGGAAGTGTTGCGTGTAACGATGCGTGCGAACAAGAAAGTGGGCACTCTGTGGCTGCCGTCTTTATCATTAAAGCTTGCAAATCGATCAACACCTGTCAGACGTGTCGGAGACTCTTCCCTACATTGGAAAAACACGCTGGACAACCTGATTCCTATTGTATGTTGCTTGTTGCTCAGTTGCCGCTTGTCCACCATGAAGCAAGAACCAGTTGAACTAGATGTGACCCATGGGTCAGTAATGTCGCCTTGCGCAGCTGTGTGCATGCATTGGAGCACAGGCATGTCCTAGCAAAATGTCTGGCACCATTACCACACAACGCAACGGCAGTTTGCGTTCTTCCGTGCTACGGTGGCCGCATTTCACAATTTGGGCGCCCAGTACGGCTGGGTGCCGGTCTCCTCGGCCATGTGACGCCAGCGCGACGAGGGCCGACGTAACTATCAGCCACATTGCCAACCTCCAGGCTTGTAGTTGAACCCTCAAAGTTCACTTGTATGGCCTTTGTATAAGTCACAGCAGCGACGCTCTGCATTGAAGACGCGTCATTTGTCTCATTCAGCGCCTTGAACACTGCCGGCCGGGGCTTTCACGCACACTCCGCGGGTTCCCGCGCGGCAACGATGCTGGGCCATGTGCTCTCAACCGCCAACACCGTGCGCAAAATGGCCACGGGGGAGGCCAGCGCCGCGACAGGTGCGTCAGCCGCGCAGCGCCCCGCGGCCCGGTGGCACCGCACGATGCGTTGCGTTGCGGAGTGCAGCGGGCTGCGTATCCAGCACCTCCTCCGCCATCGCCATCGAACCTCTCTCTCTCCTGCTCTGCTGTGCCCCGCGAGGAGCGACGAGAAGTGAAAAAGCTCGGGGGCCGACCACTGCCCTACCCGTCCTCGATCGTCCCGGCCCACACTGCCTCCCCGCACCTCCTCCCCGGCGATCCCTCCCCCAGACGAGCAGCACAAGCTGACCGACTTCCTGACCACGCTGGTCACCTACCCGGCCCTCTACATCTTCGCCACCGCCAGCACCGCGGAGCCGTCACCCGGGGATGGAGCGGTGGGTGAGGCCCTGGGTGGGAGGTGAAAAGGATGTCACGTAAAGGAACGGAGGCGACGTCAGCGAACGGACACAGCAAAACATACAAAACAGACCTGTAACCGTACCAATGCGGGAGGTGAGCCGCGAAAGGGAGGGAGGCGAGATCACCTCCGCAGCTGCACTCCGCAGGGCGGCTGGGAACTGGCGGCGAAGGGATGGGCGAGAGGCAAACACCGACCAGGGGAGCTCAATGATCCCCCAAAAATGATACGGGAGCCAGTCAGGCGATTGGCAAGAAACTGAACCAGCCGAGGGCTGGGTTGGGATACGGTACACTGGTTGTTGAGCGGCCCAGCCGCCGGGGGATACCTCGCGGGGGGCCGGAGGGGAGAGGCGCCAGCGCGCCGATTGGACGTACCCATTGCGGCGGGCTGCCTGCACCGCTGGCATTTCCGATGTGCGATTTCTCCTCAAACGCTCCCCCAACCGCCCTTAAAACGTCGTACCACCCCAGCCTGAGGTTCCTCCCCAGGGGGCCAAGGGCCGCCGCAACGCCGCCACATCAGCGGTGGCGTCGGCGACCAAGCGCGCGGTGCCGCCGGGCCTGACTGGACTCGCCGGCGGCGGCGTCAGCGGCGTCGGCAGCGGCGAGGAGCTAGGTAGCGGTCCGGTGATGGCGTTGGTTCCGGAACCGCGGCACCGGCTGTCCGATTTCCCAGAGGGCCGCGCGCTGGTGGCGCTGGAGAGGTGCGGCGCGTTGAGGGCGTCCACCTAGACCATTCAACCATCCCAGCGGCATGACCCCGCCCGCCCGCCCGCCCCCGCTCTCTAACCCAGCCGCAAGCTCACTTACCGCCTTCCGCCCCTCGGGGCCTTCCTCTCGCCTTTGCTGTCCCAGACCACCCACCCCAGCCCCGCCCCCCGCGCCCCCCCACCTTCCCACCTGCCCCGTGGCTGGGGAACCGCGGCCTCCCGCCGCTGCCGCTGCCGCTGCCGCTGCCGCTGCCGCTGCCGCTGCCGCTGCCGCTGCCGCTGCCGCTGCCGCTGCCGCTGCCGCTGCCGCTGCCGCTGCCGCTGCCGCTGCCGCTGCCGCTGCCGCTGCCGCTGCCGCTGCCGCTGCCGCTGCCGCTGCCGCTGCCGCTGCCGCTGCCGCTGCCGCTGCCGCTGCCGCTGCCGCTGCCGCTGCCGCTGCCGCTGCCGCTGCCGCTGCCGCTGCCGCTGCCGCTGCCGCTGCCGCTGCCGCTGCCGCTGCCGCTGCCGCTGCCGCTGCCGCTGCCGCTGCCGCTGCCGCTGCCGCTGCCGCTGCCGCTGCCGCTGCCGCTGCCGCTGCCGCTGCCGCTGCCGCTGCCGCTGCCGCTGCCGCTGCCGCTGCCGCTGCCGCTGCCGCTGCCGCTGCCGCTGCCGCTGCCGCTGCCGCTGCCGCTGCCGCTGCCGCTGCCGCTGCCGCTGCCGCTGCCGCTGCCGCTGCCGCTGCCGCTGCCGCTGCCGCTGCCGCTGCCGCTGCCGCTGCCGCTGCCGCTGCCGCTGCCGCTGCCGCTGCCGCTGCCGCTGCCGCTGCCGCTGCCGCTGCCGCTGCCGCTGCCGCTGCGCTGCCGCTGCCGCTGCCGCTGCCGCTGCCGCTGCCGCTGCCGCTGCCGCTGCCGCTGCCGCTGCCGCTGCCGCTGCCGCTGCCGCTGCCGCTGCCGCTGCCGCTGCCGCTGCCGCTGCCGCTGCCGCTGCCGCTGCCGCTGCCGCTGCCGCTGCCGCTGCCGCTGCCGCTGCCGCTGCCGCTGCCGCTGCCGCTGCCGCTGCCGCTGCCGCTGCCGCTGCCGCTGCCGCTGCCGCTGCCGCTGCCGCTGCCGCTGCCGCTGCCGCTGCCGCTGCCGCTGCCGCTGCCGCTGCCGCTGCCGCTGCCGCTGCCGCTGCCGCTGCCGCTGCCGCTGCCGCTGCCGCTGCCGCTGCCGCTGCCGCTGCCGCTGCCGCTGCCGCTGCCGCTGCCGCTGCCGCTGCCGCTGCCGCTGCCGCTGCCGCTGCCGCTGCCGCTGCCGCTGCCGCTGCCGCTGCCGCTGCCGCTGCCGCTTTCGCTGCCGCTGCCGCTTTCGCTGCCGCTTTCGCTGCCGCTGCCGCTTTCGCTGCCGCTGCCGCTGCCGCTGCCGCTGCCGCTGCCGCTGCCGCTGCCGCTGCCGCTGCCGCTGCCGCTGCCGCTGCCGCTGCCGCTGCCGCTGCCGCTGCCGCTGCCGCTGCCGCTGCCGCTGCCGCTGCCGCTGCCGCTGCCGCTGCCGCTGCCGCTGCCGCTGCCGCTGCCGCTGCCGCTGCCGCTGCCGCTGCCGCTGCCGCTGCCGCTGCCGCTGCCGCTGCCGCTGCCGCTGCCGCTGCCGCTTTCGCTGCCGCTGCCACTGCCGCTGCCGCTTTCGCTGCCGCTGCCGCTGCCGCTGCCGCTGCCGCTGCCGCTTTCGCTGCCGCTGCCGCTGCCGCTTTCGCTGCCGCTGCCGCTGCCGCTTTCGCTGCCGCTGCCGCTGCCGCTTTCGCTGCCGCTGCCGCTGCCGCTGCCGCTGCCGCTGCCGCTGCCGCTGCCGCTGCCGCTGCCGCTGCCGCTGCCGCTGCCGCTGCCGCTGCCGCTGCCGCTGCCGCTGCCGCTGCCGCTGCCGCTGCCGCTGCCGCTGCCGCTGCCGCTGCCGCTGCCGCTGCCGCTGCCGCTGCCGCTGCCGCTGCCGCTGCCGCTGCCGCTGCCGCTGCCGCTGCCGCTGCCGCTGCCGCTGCCGCTGCCGCTGCCGCTGCCGCTGCCGCTGCCGCTGCCGCTGCCGCTGCCGCTGCCGCTGCCGCTGCCGCTGCCGCTGCCGCTGCCGCTGCCGCTGCCGCTGCCGCTGCCGCTGCCGCTGCCGCTGCCGCTGCCGCTGCCGCTGCCGCTGCCGCTGCCGCTGCCGCTGCCGCTGCCGCTGCCGCTGCCGCTGCCGCTGCCTCCGCACTCACCTTCGCCACCCACCTCCGCACCCCCTCTTGCCAGGTGGTGCCGCGAGCCCGTGTTCCTGGGACTGGGCGGGGAGCTGTGGGCCCGCACGCGGGAGTACGGCAGGGGCTTCATCGCATCGGGGATGGCGCCGCACTGGTGGGTGGTTGGCCGGTTTGGGGGGAGGTTGACAGGTCACGGAGTTGACAGTTGGTTGCTGCAGCGGGATCCACTTGATAACGGTCACACAGCCGGCGGGCCGACGACCGGCCGAGCGCTGTACCCGAAGCTACCGACCCACCGACCGACCCACCAGGAGGCGGGGCCTGTGCGATGGGGTGCTCCCAGGTGTTTCAGAGAGGGGTTCCAGAGAGGGATTGGGGGCTGGGCGCCGTGAGGGGGGGGGGCGGGAGGGAATGAGGGGTGGGGTCAGCTCGTGAGGGCACTCGGTGCTGCTGCTGGTGCTTGGCTGGGGGTGCTGGGCGGGGCGGGGCTGAGCCACAACACGCGCAGCAGAGAGGTGTCCAGGCGCGCACCCGTCTCCTGACGAAATCCTCACAGACCCAGCGAGTGGAACGAGCGAGCGAGAGGAACTTCCGGGCCTGCGTGTGTTTTCCCCCGCTGCGCGCCCCGCTGACCCCATCCACGCACGTGGCCCGTCCACCTAGCCGCCCCACCACGTGCCTTGCCGCCCTCCCACGTGGACAACCTCCTCCCCCTCTCCCCCCGTTCTCCCCCTCAGGCTGGTCAGCAGCCTGGCTCCCTGGCTGGAGTCCTTCCCGGACGCCGCCCCGTCCCTGCCGCTGGAGGGGGTGGTGGAGGCGGCGGTGCGGGAAGCGCGGGAGGGAGCCCGGGCGGAGGAGGACAGCGTCGCGGCGGGTGGGGACCGGGGGGCGGAGCGGGAGCTAAGGAAGGGGGTTCTAGGGAGGAAGAAGGCGGAGAGCGGGAGTCGCAGCGAGGGCAGCGGGGTAGGGGCTGGGACAGTAGAGACGCGATGGGGGCTTGGGAGAGGAGGTGGAGGCCAGGTAGTGGGTGGTGGAGGAGAGGTAGTGGGTGGAGGCGGGGGAGGGCGCGGCACACATTGGCAGGGCGCGCGGGGACGGGTCGGGCAGGGGGCGGAAGGCGGCCTGCTCCCTCCCGCCGCTGTTTTCATCTGTTGTGTTTGTATCAGCAAGTCAGATTTTGCCCTTTCAGGGGGCTGGTTTCTCCGCTGAGCCTGCCCGTCTTCCCCCCGGCCGCTCCCCCGCCCAGGCGCCGGTCCGACCCTGGAGGGCGGCCCGGCGGCGGTGGGGTGGGAGGGCGGGCTGCCGTTGCGGCGGCTGGCGGCTGCGGCTAGCCCCAACCTGGCGCACATCAGCCGCACCCTGCAGCAGCGCTACCGCCTCTCCCGGGGCCGGACCTGGCTGGAGTTCACACAGGTGGGTGGGGCCGGGATTGGGGTGGGGGCTCCCTCCCACCGCTGCGACCTCTTCTTCATCACCCCACCCCACCCCGCCTCTCGGCGCCCTCAGATCTTCCTGGGCATCTTCCGCTCCTGGCTGCGCCTGGTGGCCAGCTGCTTCTCCCTGGCCGCCATGGTGCTGCGCCTGCTGGGCACCGGCACCACCGTGCTCAGCGGCGCAGTGGCCTTCACGGTGGTGCTCTCCATCGGCCTCTCCATCCTCTCCGCGCTGCTCACGGTGGCGGCCACGGCGGCGGACGCCATCGCGTCACTGCTGCGGTAGGAGGGAGAGAGAGAGAGGGGGGAAGGGGTCACTTTGGGGGGGGCCTGGAAGTCGGGGAGATGGAAGGGATGACAAGAGGTGAGACCGCTACGATGGAAGCAAGGCGACGGCTTTGCTGATGGACTCTTACCCTCGCCGCACTCCCCCGCCTCATCATCTTCCCTTTTCTGCCCCCACCTCACTCCCAATTGCCGCCTCATGCCCCTCCTCGTGCTCCTCCCTCTCCTCCTCCTCCTCCTCCCGCTCCCCTCCCCTGCTCGCAGCACTCTGGCCAACGCGACCGAGAGCGTGTACAGCCGCAGCCGGGGCTCCTCTGTACGACAGCAGCTGGAGGGAGACATGGTGGGTCCTTGGAATGCAAGGGGGGAGGGCAGGGCAGGGCAGGGCATGCTCGAGGGAGGGGGTTCGGGCGGGTGGGCTTGGGAGACCCGGAGGGGATGGGCTGGGGCCGCGGCTGTTGCGTCGTTGTGAGTGGGCCGGCCCCGGCCCCGGCCCCGAGAGCGGTTGCACTCCGGAGTATACGGACCCGCCGGCCCCAGTACTGCTCCGTCTGCACCGTACTTTACTGCCTGCACAGCGCAAACCTTCCCCTGCATGAAGTGCTTCACCAGCTTGTGCTTTGTCCTTCCACAGCCCCCTTCTCACAGCCCCCTTGCCCCCCCTCCCTCCCGCCCCCCTCCCAACCCCCCGCTGCACAAGCCAGGTGGGTCCCCGCTTCCTGGAGGCCGCCAGTTTCGAGGAGCTGGAGGACCTCTTCATATCGCAGCTGGCTCCCCGACTGAGGCTGAGGTCAGCGTGTGTGTGTGTGTGTTTGGGGGTTGGGGTAAGGAAAAGATACCGCAGCCCAGGGACGGGGGTGTGTGTGTCCACGGATAGGGCTGTGGGGATAGGCCACGGCTGGTGGGGTTGGCAACTTGGGGCCATGACCCGACTGAGGCATTCGTCCATTCGCTGCCCTGGCCCAGGTCCCGGCCCGACGCCGCCCGGCTGGCTGGTGATCCGCTGCTGCTGCGGGCCTACGATCTGCGGCTGGTGGACGCGGCCGGGGGGGTGGTGGCGGACGAGCCGGCGGCGGTGGAGGCAAGGTTCGAGGGCGGCGGCTTCTTCGGACTGGCCTCCGCGGCGATGCGCAAGGTGCGGCGGGAGGAACGGAGGAGGAGGAGGAGGGGCTAGGGTTTCCTGCGGGGTCTCCCCGACTGCGCTCTCGCCCCGTCCGGCCCGACCTTCCCGGACAGCGCCCGCATTGAGACACTGCCCAACAGCCCCCCCCCCGAACACGAGGCGCTGAACACAGGCCAGGCACATCCTCCCCCATTCACGCGCCCCTCCCCTCCCGTATCTCCTTTATTCCCCGCTCTCAACCCCCCTGCCCGCCCCCTGCAGGCCGGCGCGGTGCTGTTCCTGCGGCTGCTGGCCTGGAAGCGCGTGGGTTTGTGCTGCGCCTCCCCCGAGGCCCTCAAGTACGTGTTCGTGCTGGGGGCCCGGGGGGCGGGGAGGGCCACCGCCTTCGCCGCACTGGCGCACCTGCCGGTGGACTACCAGGTGGGGGCAAGGGGGGAGGGGGGGGCTGGGGCAGGGAGGGAGGGAGGGGGGCTGGGGTGAGGGGGAGTCGGGGTGTACAGTGTGCAGTGGCTAGGAGGGGTGGGGGGGGCGGGCAACCGGAGTTGGTTGCTCATAAGCAAACTGCGATGAGGGCTGCGCCGGTGACGCGGGACAGTGGGGGGAGAGGGTGGGAGGGGAGAGGGGAGGGTGGGAGGGGGAGACGGGGGAATGCAAGGGTGGCGGGAGCGTGCGCGCGTATCGAGGGAAGAGGGCACTCAGGGGAGGTCGCGGTGCCGGGGAGGGTGCGGCTCAAGGGAGGGTGCGGCTCAGGGGAGGGGAGGGAGCAGCCCGGGCAAGATTGACGACCAAAGCACGGCAACAACCAGAAAGGCCTGGAGGCAGGGAGGGGAGGGAGGCAGGGGGGGGGGCAGGCGGGTGCCCTTTGCTGGGGTTCTGTGTCCGGCGCACCCGGCCCGAGCGGCGGCATGTACCCTCCCCGCCCGCCGGCTTCCTATCAGATCTGGCTCTCTCCCTCCCGGCCCCCCCTCCCCCTCCCCCCCCCCCCCCAGGTTCCTTCCAGTGTCCCGGCCGAGATCCGGCCCATCCAGCGGCTGCCGGGGGCCTATGCGGTGCTGGCCAGTGGGATGGACTCCACCGACCCGCGGGTCGCCGCCAAGGCCTCCCACTTCGCCAACCTGGAGCACGGTGGGTCGTGAGGGGTAAAAAGAGAATTTCGCAGCGGAGAAGGGGACGGCGTTAGCAAACGGACCCAGAACCCAGCTATACTTACGGGGGGGGGGGACACACGACATACACGCCGCGCGGCGGTGGTGATGCTGGTGGTGGTGCTGTTAGTGGAGGGGGAACTGAACGGAACAGAGAAGCTTCAGGAGGGAGGTCCTTGGTCCCGGTTGGTAGAGGGAATCATCTCCTCCCCCGACCCCCCAAACGCCCTCTCCCGCACCCCCAGGCGTGTTCTCCGTGCTTGTGTACGTGGTGAGCGTGGAGTCGGACCCCGCCCCCGAGCTGCTGGGCTCCCCCGTGTGGCAGTCCCTGGCCGCCCACAAGCCCACACTGCTGCTGATCAGCAAGGGGACCAAGCTCACCGAGCAACTGATGGTGAGGGAGGCGGGTGGAATGGGGAGGGGTGGAGACAAGGAATAGGGTGGAATGGGGAGGGGTGGAGACAAGGAATAGGGTGGAATGGGGAGGGGTGGACGACGTCTTGGTCCTCTTGCTGAGCTGAACACCGACGTGGGTGTTGACTTGCTCGTTGCGCACACCGGGACCGGGACCGGAACTGGGGGGCCCTCTGGGGGCAGGTGGTGGGGGGGTCCAAAACTCGCCAACACCCTAGGTGCTGCCGCCCTCCTCTGGACCCACCATCCCCATGTGAACGTGTGCGTGGGCATGCGGCTGCTGCATTAAGGAGCAGATCACTCCCTGACCCCCCCCCGACCTCTGCGCCCCCTCTCCGCCCTCTCCCACCCCCAGGACGAGCCTCGCGCCGTGGAGCAGCTCAAGAGCAGCTGGCAGGCGGTGCTGCACGAGGGGGCGGCGCGGAGGGGGCTGGTGAGTCAAGCCCGGTCCGGGCCCGGGTCCGGGTGCGTGTCCGAGTCCGGGTTCGGCAGTTGCGGGGCTCGCTGGGGATGGGGACGACGAGCCCCTGCGGGTGGATGGTCTGGGCTGGGGTGCTGGGGGCTGGTGTGTTTGCGAGCGGGGACGGCTCGCGCTCGCCCACTCGAGGAAGGAACGGAGGGGGGTGGGTGGGAGTAGACCACCGGCGCTGTGCCATCCAGCCAGCCATTCATCCAGACAGACAGACAGCCGAGACCACGGTGCCTCGCCTCGCCCTCAGCTTTCGGTTTCTCGCTGCTCCGCTGACCCGCTGTGCCTACCGCTGCCTTGGCCATGAATTGGCGCGGAACATAATGCAACGTGCGGGGGCAGGAGGCGGATATGGCGGCGGTGCTGGTGGCGGAGATGCGGGACGCGGCGCCGCCGGCGGGTGTGGCGGGGCCGCAGCAGGTGCGCGACTGGCTGGCGGCGGCGCTGGAGGGAGCCACCACACGCTGAGAGAGAAGAAGGCGGAGGGAGAGGGGTGAAGCGGACGGCGCAGAGGGAGGGAGGGATGGAGGGGAGCCGGGACCGGAAGCGCGGGAGGATGGCCGTGTATGTCGGGCTGTAGGCGGCGCTTGAAGGGCGGTGACGCTTGCAGGGCGGTGGCACGGGCCGGGCCGGGCGAACTGCGGTGAGAAGGCGGTTGTTGTGCGGTGCCTGTTGACGCGCTGTAAAGACGTACCTGCGACGAAGGCGGGCTTTGAAGGGGGAGGGTCGGCTGTGCAGGGCTGCGGGACGCCCACGGTGGACGGCGCTCTCCGGCGCACGTTCCCAAGTATGAGGCGGTTGGCGTCAGGGTGACGCAGAGGCCGTCGTCGTTGCTCTCGACACAACCGCTCTCAATCCGGTCTCGGCACGGGGCTGCTGTTGCCGTAGATGTGCTTATACTGTGAGGGAGCTTCTGGTCTCTGTTCAACCACCAAATTGGGGAGTCGTTGGGCAAGCCAAGGTTGACAGCTGTCGGGCCTCGGGCGCAGCATGGACGTCTCGGGGCGCAAATGTTTGTTAGTAACGTTGGTTGACTCTTTTCCTATTGTCCATGGAGCTTGTAACATCTAACATGCATCAGTTGATGTTCTCCGCTGTACGACAGGGTCTGCACGTAGGCAGTAAAACTCAAGAGACATATTTCCTACCAGTTGGCCTATTTGAACTCACTGACCCCAACACAAGTTTCTTCCTGAAGTTATTCGGCTCTGAACATACATATCGTTCAGGGACAGAAGATCTCCTGTTGCAAGCGCACAGAATGACACGGGTTCTCCTCGGTCTCTTGCTAGCTTTAGCAGTTGTAGGAGCTAACGCGAAGATTCACCGCAGCGTTGTTGAAAAGGATGACCGGAGGCTGATTCCGCTGACAGATGCCTTTGGTTTCGCGGAGGGTGGAAAGCTTGACATCACCATCCGTGACATTGCACTCTACCGCCTACACGACAACGAGGAGGACATTGACACCGAGAAGTTTGGCTTCTTCCTGTCACCCGTCGAGGCGGATGCAGCCTTGGAGCAGGACCTGGCCAATGACGCTGCGTGCATCCTAGATGAGGTCAACAACCTCTTCACCTTCAAGGACTCGTCAGTGCAGAACGTTATCAACGGGAATCTCACTGAGTTTTCATTCCACTTCGTCGTCCAAAACGGCGGACTCTTCTACCTCTATTTTGCCAACTGCGAGCAGGACACACCGGTGTCCTTCACCAGCGCCATCGAGATGTACAACGTGGACAGCAGCGGCCGCAAGGACTACCTGTCGGTCGGGGATACGTCGCTAGACGCCGTGTACTGGGTAAGTGTGCCGCTTGTAAACTTCACGTACCGCACGGGGGCCCTCTTGCGCTTGCACTGTACCCTAACGACAATTCCCCCCCCCCGCCGCTGTTTCCCATGTAGGCGATGTTCGCGATGTTCACGCTAGCGACGGCCGCTTGGGCTGCGTGGGTGTTTCGCAACAAGCAGTACGCCCATAAGGTCCACTACTTCATGTTTGCGCTGGGCTGCTTCAAGGCCATGACCCTCTTTTCCCAGGCACTCATGGTGTTTTACGTTGAGCGTACCGGCTCGGCTGACGGTTGGAACATCGCCTACTACGTCTTCACCTTCTTCCGCGGCGTGCTGTTCTTCACCGTCGTGGTCCTGATCGGCACGGGCTGGTCCTATATGAAGCCCTTCCTGGGGGAGAAGGAGGCGCGCATCATTATGATTGTCATCCCTCTCCAGGTGTTCGCCAACATCGCCATCATTATCACCGAGGAGCAGAGCCCCTCGGTCAAGGACTGGTTCACCTGGCGTGATGTGTTCCACCTGGTTGACATCATCTGCTGCTGCGCAATCCTGTTCCCTATTGTGTGGTCCATCAAGCACCTGCGGGAGGCCTCGCAGACGGACGGCAAGGCGGCGCGCAACCTGGAGCGCCTGACCCTGTTCCGCCAGTTTTACGTCATGGTGGTGGTCTACATTTACGTCACGCGCATCGTGGTTTACCTACTGAAGAGCACGATGCAGTACGAGTTCTCCTGGGTTAGCACGGCGGTGGAGGAGCTGGTGACGTTAGCGTTCTACGTGTGGACCGCCACCAAGTTCCGGCCCACGAATGAAAACCCGTATCTGAAGCTGCAGGACGATGGCGATGTGTAAGCGGCAAGGGAGCGTTCAGTAGACGCCATCATCGATATGGCTTGCGTGTTAGTGACTTGTAGGATACTGGAAGGTGGGAGTGTGCACGTGCATGTAGTCAGAACTGAGTGAGGGTGCGGGTTGTGGCCTGGGAACGTTTTTTATCAACACCATGTCCGCTCGGCCGAAGGGTAGGGGCGCGAACTGTCTGGTAGCGGGTTGCTGAAATGAACGAGTGGGCAGGGCGATGTACTGCAGTGTTCCGACATTGGCAGGCATGTGGAGCCAAGAGTCTCCATGCCTTAGTAAAGGGTTACAGTTGCCGTCCCCGCCACAAGGCACCCAATACCGTTCCTGCACCAAATGCCAGGACCGCCATCCAGGCCGGCACGGCTTGCCGGTCAGTTGCGGCAGTGTCGCGTCGATGGCGGCAGCGCTCCTCTTTGTTACCAGTTGGTGATGAGCCGGGCTCGATGTTCCGCAGCATGAACCTGGCTGTTGGATTTCGGGTGGTGCCGAGGACTTCCTCGGGGAAGACAGTGCTGCTGCCGACGAGTTTCTTTAACCGATATGACTTGACGACGAAGAGGTTGACGGACGGGAAGGCCCGCTCGTATTTCTCGAGTAATGTGGCGAGAGGTCCTGCCGGTTAAGTGGAAAGTGATGTTAGTGCACGAAATGGGCTGTCGTAGAGGCAGGCGTGTACGGCGGCGGCGCCCCCCCCAAGACTCACCGACAGGCTGCGAGCCACTGTGTGTCACATCATGGGAGGCAGCGCCGTTTTCGCACGGGGTGTCAGGTGAGGCGGCGGTTGATAAGTAAAGAGACAGCGCATGCTCGTACGCATGGTCCGACCCATGGGGCTTTTTCACTGGATTCACCTGATGTCGAGAAAGATCTTGGTGAACTGCTTTTTCAGACGTTGCAGAGCTGAGATGTCCCCAGCATCAATCTCGTGAAACTCTATCTGTGGATACCGACCCTGAGCCACCCTCGCGTTGAACGAGCTTTTATCAATGCCGATGACCTTCAGAATCCGCAATGTACATCGATTAGGTTGGGTACATTATATCCATAGCTTGATTTTGAGGGTCGAGATATTGGGCACACCTCGCCAGCGTGCCGGGCGATGACGCTCGTTGTGCATCCCTGTGCAGCTCCCGCTTCGAGCACAATGTCATCAGATTTGACGTAGTATTGAACACACTCGCGGTAATCCTGAACTGCAAGGAACAGCAAGTGGCCGCATTGATACAAGTTCCGCCAAGGAGGCGTCGTGTCAAAGGGAACAACCTACCATTTTCAACTACAATCACTGGCACTCCGCCTAAGTCATGCCGCTGTCCTCGACCCGGCATTTCGTATCATGGGTCGACCTAGCCAATCCTCATAGCGATTTAAGCAAAATCTGTTCGCAACTGTCGGGACAGCGAAATTACAGCATAATGTTGGCCAATCACGTCTAAACCGCTGCAGCAGGGGTTGTTCAATTCATATAATTTATCGTTGGCAGTTGTTCGTTGGCAGACTGTTGAAGCGGGCGGCGGATTTGCCAGGTAGTACCATTCGCTGCTGCAGCAACAGCAGCATATGGGCGAAGGGCTTGTACGCCACTGCGTGACCCGAGCTGCAGTTTGAGCGTGTCCAAGGCTCCTAGCGTCTGTGAAGTCCACCTATGCATGCCTGGAGGACAACGACACTGGAAACTCCGCGAAGTTTTACATATACAGCGGTCCATGCGCTACCGGACGCCCTGCGCGCCATCCTCTAATCCAGCACGCTGCGAGACCCGTCTTGTCGACTCGTACCCCACCAGGTACCATCCTGTGCGCCTCTGCAACATGGGGTCTGCTGCGGGCAACTGTACCAGACCCTCGTTCACCAAAGCGCGCCATGCCCTAGGAACCCCATCCCCAGTAGCACACCGCGGCCAGTGCTACTTTCCCATCCCATGGTTGTTAAGCCTGAAAAACGACCTTTACAGGGCAAAGGGCAAGGAAACACACACCTTCGCGTGAATGTTTCCTTCCTAAACTAGCCACAAGCGGCGGGGACTCGACCCCAACTGCGCGCCGTACCGCCGCGCAGGTCAACGGGCCGAAAGCTGCAACGGTACGGGTGCCTTGCCCCACTCGTCAAAGCCGCCGCACGACGTCGTCTCCGTTGCAATGACCTGGGTAAGCAACTCGGCTCGCGTCTCCGTGCCGCGGCCGGAGAGCCGTGCGCCCTCCGTCACGAGAACGCAAACTGCGAGCGAGGGTCTGCGGCGGCGCAAACTCCACTACGCACACGCATTCACACCAGCGCCACGCAAAGCGTCCGGCTGGGCCTGCTTAGTAGCGCAGCCAGTACGACCGGCGGCGGAACCAGTTGTAGTCCGGCATGAACTGCACGTCCCCGACAGACGCCACCGCCATGTCCTGGTCGTAAATGAAGCGGTCCGCAACGGCGCGAATGGTGTTGGCGTCCACCGCGTCGATGCGCGCGAACATCTCCGCCTTGGGAATGCGGCGGCCGTACACGAGCAGCTCGCGGCCAATGGACTCGGCCACGTCTGCGATCAAGTTGAATGGGACGCGCATTCGCCGTTAAGCCAACCCAGAAAGACCACAATGCAATGCAAGGCACAGGGTATCGGCGGCCCATGCACCAGGAACACGTATATGCGGCTGCCACCTGCAGAACCGTGGCATACCCAACACGGACCAAGTGCAACACCCAGGCACTAACGAGGCGTTGCGGCAGCGAGCTGGCGGTAGCGTAGAAGCGCACGCCGCCGCTAGGCGCCATTGCGATGATGGCAGGTGACAGAGTAGGTCTGCAACCACGTCCCTAGCAGACGACCCATAACCCGTAACGGACCCCCCCTTCCCCCCGACTCACGGTTGGTCGAGTCCTGGAAGAACATGAGGCTGGCTTTGAGCTGGTTCTTGGCGCGCACCACGTCCGCCTCCCGCACGTCGAAGCACATCTTGGTGAGGTGCGACATGATGGCGTACGCGAAGTCCTCGCACCGGTCGCGGTCCGTCACACCGTACACGCCGAACAGCCCCGTGTCGTGGTAGTTGGTGTTGAAGGCCATGAAGGCGTCCGCCAGCCCCTCCGACGCAACCGTCTGGACAAGCATGCTGCTGCTGTGCTTGCCGACCGTCGAGTTCTTGTCCCAGGCGCCTGCAGGCAGGCAGGCAGGCGCGAAGAGCAGGCGGGGAAACAGCGGTTAACGCCTTGTAGCCAGAACACAGGGAAGGAAGTTGCGACGTGCAGAGGCCTGGAGCTGTCTTATACGCGCTGAGGCATCACAACACCGCAAAGTCAACATGCGGGAAACGAAGCTGCAAGGGGCAAAGTTGGCACAGTGTGTTGTATTACTCGTGCTCTCCCTGGCACCCTGACCCGTTTGCCTGACCTTACACAGTGCATGGACGCCCTCCCCCCCGCAGGCACTCACCCAGGATGGTCTGCATGACCATCAGCGGGATGGAGTCCGGGTCCGTCCACGACGCCCCCTTGAAGGCGACCGCCATGCAGCAGTCGGTGGCGTCCGGCCAGCGGTCGTGCACATACGAGCCGGTGAAGCGGTACGGCTCCTGCAAAGCGGCAAGCAGCACGCCGGTGTGATGCACGAAACTGCTCTGGGCGGACCGACGAGGCAACCCCCCTGCGCTACTCCGTCTCATGTCTGGGTGCATATAATAGCACTCGGCTGCGGTCTGGCTTCCCCGGATGAAAGCCTTATACGACGCCGCTGTGAAGTGTCCTGTTTAGGCGCCGCCAGTGGCCCCCGCACCTCCATGCCAGTAGCCAAGCATACCCCCCCATTTCCGTGCCAGGCAAGACCCGCTGTGCCGAAGCGATCTCAACATTCCCTTCCTGAATTACGCCCTTCAGCACGAGGCGAGCCGCGCGGCTCTTTCGCTTCTGGACTTGTGGTGGCCCTCATCACGCTCACGCACACCAGAACGTGCAACGAGGCCGCCAAAGAGGCTTTCGCACTCGCACAAACCAGTCGCAACCGGCCCCAGTCGCCCCCCCCGGGCCCCTCGCCACGCGCACCTTGGCCAGCAGCGAGCGGACCGACGTGGTGGGGTCCTCGTCGGGAATGGCGCCAAAGGCGTCCGAGGCCAGCTTCACCAGCTCATCGTGGTCCACAGCGCCAGCGGCCGCCAGGACCTGCGCAGCGGACGTAACATAGCCCCGGGCAGCCCTCAAAAGAGGTTGTGCGGCGGCCTGTAACAGCCACTGCGTTCATGCAGTTGGGACCAACTGAGGTGCTGTTCCTGATTGGGAGTGCTCGTCTGTGGTCTGCCCGCCCCCCCGTGTAACACATGCGCGCCCACCCGGCGAATGACGGCCCGCTCGAGTCATTCACCCATTCAGGAAAAAGCATTCGCATTGACAGAGGCCCTCCTAAGGGATAGTTGAAGCAGTCCGAATCTGAATCCAAGGCTGTCGGTGGTGTACAGCTCGGCAATCGCGCCAGCCGAGAAATACCGCTTCGAAGCCGCCCTCTCCAGGTCCCGTGCGGTCGTTCGTTTGCGTAGGACGGCATGATGCCCAAGCGAACCAAGATGATTGAGAAGAGATACTGCACCAACCCGCCTGCACCACTGGAGTTGCTTTGGAACCCCTGCTTGCCGCTGCATGGAGGCCCGCAGTGCGGCGGTCCATTCTCGGTTGCGTCCGCCGCAGTGTCATACCCCTTGCATGCAAACCGCTTCCACCTGCTGGAGAGTGACTCTGTACCCTGGGTTGGGAAACACAGTCAGAACACCCGATCCCGCCTAAGCCGGCACTCCCACCACGTGTTATGTTGCGCTACGCAACACGGCCACGCGGCCAATCCCAGGCGACCCCTTGCGTGCGGCCCGCAGGCAAGGCCTTTCCCATCCGCCGGCCCAAGCACGCACCATGCGCGGCCCGCGGTAGTGCGTCTTCATGTACTCCACCAGCTGGTCGCGGTTGATGGACTTGATGTTCTCCACGGGGCCCAGAATTGTGCGGCCCAGGGGGCTGTACTGGAAGGCCGTGGCGTGCAGGTGGTCGAACACCAGCTCCGAGGACTGCTTGTTGACCTGCGTTACCCAAGGGGGAGGGGCGCCCGCCGGCGGGATGGGCTCTTCACATGTGCTCACCCGTGTCGGAGAAGCGCGCCGGCGTCATAGCAATACCATCGGCCGCCAGTATTGCGGCAGACGCACCTCCTCCATTTCCCGCAGGATGACGTCGCGCTCCCGGTCAATGGCGCGTGCGTCCAGGTTGGAGTTGAGGATGATGTCCGACAGGATGTCGACCGCCTTCCCCACGTCCTTCTGCATGACCTTTGCGTAATAGCAAGTCTGCTCGCGCCCAGTGTACGCATTCAGCTGACCGCCCATGTTCTCCACCTCCACCTCGAGGTCCTTGACAGTCCGCTTCTGCGGACCCGAGGGCGCACGAAAGCGTCAGCATGCTTTTCGCGGGCGCTTTTCAACGGAACGTCCAGTTTACTGCAACCTGCCTTGGTGCCCTTGAAGAGGATGTGCTCCAGGAAATGGGCCACGCCGTTGTTGGCGTCAGTTTCGAAGCGGCTACCGGAGTTGATCCACATGCCCAGAGTGGTCGTCTCCGCAAACGGGATAGCCTCGGTAGCCACACGCAGCCCGTTCGGCAGAGTGGTTATCTGTACCATCACGCACGATGAACACGGCGTTGACGCGTAAGTGCTCTGGCATCCCCTTAGAAAGATCTTCGAAAAGCAAAATGTTACGTCCCAAGCTGTGCAGCTGCAAATGCACCCACCCGGGTCTCCGGAAGCGTGCTAAGCAGGGGCGTGTGGTCGATAGGGCTGGGCCGAGGGTTGCTGAAGCGCAGGAATGGATTGCTCTCGGAGGCAACGACATCCTTGGCAGCAGTGCCGAAGGCGCGCAGCGCCAGAGCGCCGGCATCCTGCTGCAGGCGGAGAATCTGCTTCAGGGACCGCATTTTCGACCCACCTAACTGTGAGTAAAAGGAAGGCCCCTTCAAGGGCGTTTCGCGCTCAGGCCAATGTTGAGAGTCAAGCGTGAACAGAGAGCGCAAGCGAGTTTGCGCCGTACCCGTACGGGAAATTACACACAGAGTTTCTCGGCTGCAACATTTAACATTTGTAGATAGTTACTTGGCAGAAATATGCTTTCTCAGAGCGCTCACGTTGTGATCATGGTCCTGCCCTGGCCTTGCTCGGACTCGGGGCACATCCACGTACAGCGACTTGGGAGCCCGCGCGCACGCATAATGATCCCTCGGGAAAGACCGGGCGGCTACGATAGGTTCCACATACTTGAAAGCCATGAAAAAACCTGTCCTGCACTGTCCCCACCCCACCCCCATCCACCCAAACCCTACGCAGCTCAGCCTCTCGGTGCAAATCGCACAGCAGTGTCGGCATCACGGCGGGCCCCCACTCACAGCCTCGACCTATTTGCAGGCACGCACGCACAGCTTCGTTATGCGCCAGCGCCTCATACATCCTTGCTGGCCGAAGCTCCTCCCTTTCCCCCAGCCCCCAGCTTCTTGGCAAGCTGGTCCCGGAGAAACTTTTGCTTGAGTTCCTCGCGCCGTGACCGCGTGGCCTCGTCCTTCCGCGCTTTGAGCGCCTCAGCACGCTGCCGCTCTTCCCGGGTCTGCTCCCCTAGCGAAAGCAGCTCCTGCGGCGTCGTGACGGGGTCGGCAGGCGGGGTCGGCAAGCGGGCAGGCAAGGTTGGTAGGCAGGCAGACAGGCATTGCGGAACACACCGCAAACACCACCGGCGGTTGACGAGGGCATCAAGAAGTGTGATCGTGGCAACAAGCCCGATGGGCAAGTCCACACGACGTCCAGGCGCGATGGGCTCGCTGTGGCGGTTATGCGCCGGCTGCAACTGCTACAATCCGATCCAGACGCAACCGAGGCCACTGCCCCCATCCATGCACACCTCCCCCAGGCCGAAACACATACACGTCTGTGCGCGAATTTAAGTTTTGCGCGCTTACAGCCGAACTTTGAGCGGGCCGCACGCTGGCTCGACGAATTCGCGCGTGCATGTGAAGCGGTTGTTGTGATGCAGACTGCCGCATGCAGCTGCGTACCTTGTACATGTACATGCACCAGACGTCCAACCACACGCGTCCCTGTTTCACCCCGCGGCCCCCCCCTCCCGTACTCCTTCCTGCCCCCCCCCCAACGTCGTCTTCGTTCCCCCGTTGCGGTTCGCGTATTACCCCCCCCCCCTCTTCCACACGCATACACACACGTACACACGCTAGGGGCCCCACGTTGGGAGCACCCGGGGCGTCCCCTTCCCCGCCTCAGCCACCGACCCCCACTGGCGTAAGCCGAAACCACCCACCCACCCACCCACCCACCCACCCACCCACCCACCCACCCACCCACCCACCCGGACATTCGCGGCCACATGCTCGGAACCTCGGGGCCATATCTTCCCATGCTGTGAGTCTAGGAGGCTGATGTAATGAATGTGCACATCGCATCACCCCGGCCCGCTCCCCTACCGGGACTTCCTTAGGTTGCGTGGCCAGGCGCCGAGTGCGTGAGGGACGTTCCAGCCAGCCGCCCCGGCGCCGCGCCGCGCCGCACCCGCCCGCCCTCCGCCTCACCTCTTTCTGTCTTCGCCTCCTCGCATCCGCCTCCTCGTCCGCCAGCGCCCGCTCCTGCTCCTGCTCCCAGTTGCGCCGCTCGCGCTCCCGCTGCATGTCAGCGGACAGCATGCCGCCTGCACAGCACGGCGCAGCACAGCGTGACTGGTGGGGGTGTGCTCGAGGTGCATCGGCTTCGAAGCGGGGCACGGAAGGCGACGCGGCCCCGACGACGCGCGCAATTATAAATTTATAATGCCTTCACCGCATTTCACCGCTCTGCTGCGAAGCAACGCCAAAAGCCGAGGCCATGGGACTCTGACGACTTGCATCAGACTGCTGTACTACCGCCGTACTGTTGCGAATGCCGCTTGCCTTATGGGCCTGCAGCCCAACTCCCTCCGCCGCTCTGGCCTATCCACCGGGATAGATAATTCCCCCGCGGCCATACACGGGTATCCACACGTACGCATGGCACCCAAGCGCTTCGCGCCAGACGCCCCCAAAACAGCCCCCGCCGACCGGGCCGCTCCCCCAGTCCCCCACCTGTCCCCGACACGGCCTGCAGCATGGTGTCCAGAGGCTCGTCGGGCGGGGGCCGCCCCGACGGACCCTCCTCGCCCTTGCGCAGAAAGTCCACCTCGTACTGCTCGTCATCGTCATCCACCTCCCCCCGAGCTGCGGCGGCCGAATCCACAGCCGGGGAGGGGGTTCGCCACGGAGTGGGGGAAGGAGGGGTGCAGAGAGAGGGGTTAGGAAGGGCCCCACAGGGACATGGGAGCAAGGCTGCTTGCGGGGTATGACGAGTGAAATGAACCCACCTCCACCATGCCCCTTTCTCTCGCTTTCGCGCGCGCGCATGCCCGCGCGCCCAGGCGAAAAACCCAACCCCCGGGGGAACGCATCGATTTCCCTTCACGGAGGTGAGCGTTCCGCGCGGCAAAGGGGAGCTTACCGAGCTTTTCATACAGCTGTGCCTTGCGCTCCAAGGCGGCGTAGCACTCCCCGATGCGGTCTGCCGTGCTCTACAGTGCAGTACAGAGTGGGGAAGGGAGCTTCGGCTCGTTGGCTACTGGTTTGCAGCGTCGCGGCCAGCGTCCTCGCCCACCTTGACCTCGAGCCGGTCTCTCCTGTCGCGCTCTTCCACGCCGGCGTTGCGGCCTTTCATGAGCGCGGCAACGTTAAGCCCTGACGTTCGCCGGTCCGGCACTTCGACGCCATTAGCCCTCAGTTTTGCAGTTTCTTGAGCCCTAAATAACTGTGCCTGGAGCTCAAGGATGCTGCTGCCGCTGACGCCTTCAATGTCCTGCTTTTTGCGAGGGAGAGCCCCGCTGCTGGCGAGCCAGCCTAAATTCCCAACACGTTCATCGTCTCTAGGACGCTTCCCAGACGACGATGCGTCGGTCATGTCGATGCCTCAGCCTCGACCGAACGCCGATGGTCAAGCAACTTCCAGAACGGTTTGCCGCTGCAGCGACGGTTTCTGGCTCCGACTCAGCAACCTCGAAGTAATGCACAGTAACAGTTTATAAATCGAATTCGATGGCTGCATCAACTCCGTGAGACCGTGACCCTTGGGACGCAATGGTCCGGCTTCCACGTTCCACCTGGTGCTCTAATAAAATGAATTTGTCACTTCCAGCAACTGCTGTGTCAAGAATATGGCCATGCTGTCGTCCTATGAATCAAGCGTAATTGCGTCTTTGTTGAAGCCTAACCGAGAAATCGTTGCAGCGGTTGTCGTACAAGTGCTGCCCTGTACCTCTTTGCAGAGCCCCCAAACCCAGCCATCCAACGCAGGAGGCTTTTGATCGTTCGTTGGTGTTTGCAGTTTGGGCGGTCCCAGCAAGCCTTCAGCGTCTGCCGTGGCGCACCGTGGCCGCCACGGGCAGCAAGTTGTTATGGAAGCAGTTTATTCAAGCGGTCGGTTGGGGCTCATCCCGCACGTCCCAATCTGCACGATAAAGGAGGGGCTGGGTCCAAGACTACAATGATGCAACAGCTCGCGAAGCGAGGGGCCGCCAAGAACACTCCATACCGCCTCGCTCTGCCGGTCCTCCCAACAGAAAATATGCACACGGGCCACGCGCAACTCCAAACCATCAATCGCCCGCGGCCCACGAATCGTGCTCGCACGTGCACCGATGGTACGGCAATCGACTGCCCCCAAGATATGCCGCTAAAAAAACACTACCGCAGTAAGGGTGCAGATCCCCGAGGTCCCATGCGGGGCCGCGGGGCCGCAAGCACCTCCGCTTATTGCAGCACCGCCGCTTGCACCGCGTTGCACGTAGTACTCTTAGGACTAGCAGTGATCGCGTGAAATACTCCCCAGCTCCTAGCTCCCCAGCTTCAGATACGCACTATGCTGATACGTTCTCCCCAACGCGGCCAGAAAAGCATCCGCGCAATACGACAAGAGGCACGACTGGCCGACTCGTGATGACGAGCGGGGCCACAAGACATCACATCAGATGGGGTTGATGAGGCCGAAAATACGCGCAAAGTACGACGCCGTACGACTATGGCACACCCTGTCGAAACCGCCTGGGCAGGCCTGGGCGCTGTCGCATACGCCGCCCGGCGGGCGCGGCACTGATTTCAACTTCACGCCCTCCCTCCCTGGAAACATCAACAGAAGTACCGTAAATCCAAAAGTCACTTCGCTCACCTCCTCGGCGCGCATCGCGATTATGCCCTGCTCATACGACACGACATGACGAGACGCGATCACGCGAACACACACGCGTGGTGGGTGAGTGGGATTGAATGGGTTGTTCGCGCATTTGATGAAACTGCGTCACCGGGGATCACTGACTTGGGGGGGGGTTGACACGTAGACACGCTCCCGCCGCGACGATGGTCGCAAACCCGCACGGGACACAAAAAGAAAACACACACAGCGCCCCCTCCCCCTGCCCCCCCCACCGCGGTCCCCTGCCTCCTCCCTCCCACTCCGCACTCTCCGCACGAACCCCCACAATGGTTCAAAACGCTCTTTCCAAAACGTCGCGCACTTCCGTTTCGTAGTCTCTCACACACACACAAACACAATTGGAATGTTGTGTCTTCGTTTCGGTGCCCGGCTACGCGACGCGACAGCCGCGGCACCCGAGAACTACCCTGAACACCGGCGACACCGCGGGAATTCACATGAAGTCCCTACCAAGACGCACGCACGTGCACGTATTCGGGAAAAGCACGCGCGCTTTTGATAATCTTCATAATACCGCAACCGCGAAAACGCGCACGGACGCACGCACGCACGCACAAGCACAGAGAGCACACACGTACTCGCATATGTTGGCTTACAGGCCCGCACGCCGGCCCGCCCGCCCGCACGAACGCACGCCCGCCCGCACGTACTCAACACATACACACAACCACAGCGGGTCAGGTCCACGCACGCACGCGCGCGCCGCATCCCTCGGCTCCGCCCTTCTGCACACCCCCTTCCGCGCTTCCGTGCTTCCACACACCGCTGCGCCACACACACCCGCCCTCGCCGCCGATGCCGCAGAGCGCAGCGCCCAGAGCGGCACTCTCCTCACCGCTCACCAGAAGTACGGTACAGCCACACACACACAGCCGCACACACACCCCCGCCCCAGGCCTGCAGCCAATCACACACACAGCCCTCCCTCCCTCCCTCGCTCGCGCCGCGGCTCTCACAGCGGCCGCATCACTGGCTGATGCGTCGCCGCAGCAGCAGCAGCGGCCGCCGCCACGGCCGGCCGCAGCGGCGGCGGAGCCGCCGCCGCCGTCGCCGCCGCCGCGGCGGCGGCCGGCTCCGCCTCCGCCGCTCCGCGCCTGAACAGGAACAGCGCTCCTCCCGATCCGCGCCCCACCCGCATCTCCTCGTCCAGGTAGGTCGTGCACCACTCGCTGCGGCTGCGCAGCACCTCCGGCACCGGCACCACCACCTCAGGCAGCAGCGCCTGCACCGGCAGCCCCCACAGGTCCACCGGCCGCACGCAGAACGACTCGAACTCTGCCGCCGCGCACAGCCCACCGCCGTTGTCCACCCAGCGCCCGCGCACCGACACACGCCAGCTGCCCAGCGGCCCAAAGCGGAACACGGCGCTGTTCTCGGTGATGATGGTGGGCGCCGCCGCCACGGCGGCGGCGCCGGCGGCGGCGGCTCCGCCGCCGCCTGCCGGCGGCTGCGTCGACGGCTCCAGGGACAGGCGTTGTACGACGTGCGTCATACCGAATCCGGGCAGGCTGTCGGCGATCTGGAGTATTTGGGCCAGCAGGTTGGGGCCGCCGCCGGCCGCCTGCGCCTGTGATGCGATGGGTGTGAGGGGAGGAAGGGTTTTAGGGCAGGTAGTAAAAGGGCCGACGCCCTAACCCGGTGGGCTGGATCCCCACGCCGACGCCGCGTCCTGACCTTTACCCTTTAGGGCGCAGTTCAAGGGTTTTTTGCACTCACCGCTGCGATGGGTGCCCCGGCGGTGGCGGAGGCGTTTGAGGCGTACACCAGGCGCCACTCGCCCAGCAGCAGCGGGTCAACCAGCGGGGCGGGGGAACCCACAGTGGGGCGCCTGGGGGCAGCCAAGAGCGCGGCGCGGGAGCGGAATGGCGGCAGGGGGCGGTGGTGGGTGGGTTGGTTGGCGATCGCGAGCCAAGATGGGTATCGGGTTGCCAAAGGAGGCAGCAGCAACAGCAGCAGCAGGGCACAGCACGGCACAGCACGGCACAGCCCCGCACGGCGCGGCGCAAAGCGATCCGCAGTGCGCGGAGGGCCTGGTCGCGTGCAGCGACCTCCAACCACCTCCCTCCCCCCTCCCCCCTCCCCCTGCAACTTTCAAGGTGTCCCACACACACACACGCACACACAAACAGGCGCCACAAAAACCCTAAAATGACAACCCCCCAAAATCCCCACTCCCCGACACAACACCCCCTGGGGCCAACCTCACCTCGCCACGTCGACCACGGTGTTGAGCGGCTTGTCCGTGGGGGACAGCGCCTCCAGCTGCGCCAACAGACCATCCACCTCGTCCCGCAGCGGCTCCCCTCCCGGCACCACGCTGCTGACCGGCCCCAGCGCCAGACACACCCAGCGCAGCCGGTCCTTGATTGTCGCCCGCAGCCGCGCACGGTCCTTGGACAGCCGCCGCTCCTCACTGGCACGAGCGAGCTCCGCCAGCTTGGGGTCGCCGGCGCCGCCGCCGCCAACCGCCGCCGCCGCGACGGCGGCCGCCGCCAGCGCGGCGGTGGTGTCGAGCATGCCGCCGCCGCCGCCGCCTGCGGCGGCGGCGGCGCCGCCGGCGTCCTGGACGCGACGAAAGGCCTCCCAGGACTCGGCGACGGTGGGCTGCCGCGCCGCGGCCGCCGGCGGCGGCGGCGGCGGCGCCGCCGCCGCCGCCGCGACCTGCGGCTGAGCTGGGGACTGGAGTTGCTGTCCTTGTCCTTGTTGTCCTTGTTGCTGTTGGCCGAGGTTCCACCAGTCGGCGCGGTCGCTGTACTGGCCGGTCCATCCGCCCGGGGGGGAGCGGGGCAGCGGCCCGCTGGGGAAGGAGGGCGAGGTGAAGAGCGCCGAGCCGGAGGAGGATGAGGAAGAGGAGGAGGAGGAGGAGGACGAAGCGGCGGCGGTGGGGGCCGAGGCGGCGCCCGTCAGCGTGGCCCAGCCGTTACCCATGGCGCTGCCGCCGCTGCGCCGCGCGCCGCCCTGGCCGCCGCCGCTAGCGGCGGCGGCGGCGCCGCCGCCGCCGGCGGCGCTGCTGACCGTTGTGGCTTGCGCGTCAATGAGGGCGGATCGGGCCGCGAAGGGGTCGTTGGATGACAGAGGCTCCGAAGAGTCGCGGTCCAGGGCCCGGCCGCCGCCGTTGGCGGCGATGGCGGCGAACGCCGCCGCCGCAGCAGCGGCGGCCGCCTGGCCGCTGCCGCTGCCGCCGGCGTTGCTGTTCGAGGCGATGGAGGCAAAGGCGGCCGCGGCGGCGGGGTTGGCTACGCAGGCGGCGGCGCCGGGCTCCGACCCGCCGCTGTTGCCGCCGCCGCTGCCGCTGCCGACGGCCGCGGAACCACTACTGCCGCTGCCGCCGCCGCCGCTGCCTGCCCCCAGCTGTCCGAATATCTTGGTGGGTGCCAGGAGGGAGGCTGGCAGGCGGGTGCGCATTACGAACAGCACGCCCGCGACGGCGGCGATGTAGGCAATGAGGCGGCCGATGGGGGGCGCGCCAGTCCAGGCCTGCGGCGAACAGTCGGGGGATACAGAAAAACGGAGGGTTGGGAGTGTGATTCGGTACTTGGTACTGGCTGCAGGTGGGTTGGGTTTGGTTGGGTTGGGTTGGGGAGGGGGGTTATCCAGGTATTAGGCCAGGTGGGTTGGGGGGTTGTTCCGTCGCTGCGCTTCGCAGTCTGCAATCTGGCCTTCTGGCCCCCTTCCACACACACACACACCAAACCCCCATTCGCTGCGATGAGTTTCTGATTCTTTCCCCCATTTCCCTCATTTCCCTCATTTCCCCATTTCCCCTCCCCCACTTCCCCCCCCCCCATTTCCCTCCCCCCTATTCCCCCAATCACACTCACCACCGCCATGCTGGACACCAGGCTGTCTCCCAGCTGCTTGATCCCCGCAAGGAACTCCCGCAACCCGCTGTCCACAACCACCGCCTGATACACGCCGTCCAATACACGCAGCAGCGGGTCGCGGTACTTCTCAGCGCCGTACAGCTCCTCAGGACGAACGTACGGCGCCAGGTCCACGGCCGCGTCGACGGCGGCGGCGGTGGGTGTCGGCGCGTGCGGCAGCGGTCGGCGGGTGGCGGCCACTGCCAGTCGGTCCGCCATGGTGGTCAGCTGGGACAGCACCTGCCCCATGGCGGCCTGCTCGTCCGGGTCGGCCATGGCGGCGTACTGCCGGTTCACCTGCGGGGGAAAAACGGGGAAGGGGGGAACATTCCACGGATAGGACCGGGGCCCGTGAGGTGTGCGTGTGTGTGTGCGTGTGCGTGTGCGCGTGTGTGTGTGTGTGAGAGAGAGACTCCGTAACTCTGGTTGCTCTAGCGACTTCTTGACGGGTAGCTTCAGGCCATGCAGGACCCGCGCGGAATCCCAACCTCGCGCCCCTCCATCCCCCCACACACGCACCCCCCCTCCCGCCCCCACCTGCTGCAGCTGCTGAATGAGCAGTCGCAGTGAGCTGGATGCCGCCCTCAGCTGCTCCTGCTGCTGCTCCAGGGAGCTCGCGGCGGAGGCGTCTTCCAACACCCTGCCGTACGCATCAAAGGTGTACGGCTTGGGGTTGCTGTTGACGAGCAGATTGTTGACCCAATCCAGGATGCCGGTGAGCTGCGGGGAGGGGGAGGGGGAGGGGAAGGGAGAGGAAGGCAGGTGGAGGGGGAGGGGGAGGGTAAAGAAAAACATGAAAAAAATAAAAAAGGAAAGGAAAAAAGACCGGATCGACAAAAGCTGACTGATGCTGACAAAGACAAAAGCAGCAGTCCGAAAAGCAATGGGGGGGAGGGACCCAGGGGTCAGTGGGTCGGTGGGTCGGCAGCGCTGCGCCACGCGGCCGCCAGCATCGCCGCGACCACGCCGCGGAGCGAGGGGCGCCGTTCGCCTCCTGCTGCGTCGCGCAGCCACAAGCAAACGCCGGCTTCAAGCAGCGGCAAGGTTCACCCAACGACATGGTGGCATGCATACACAAGAACCCAGATCGCCGCCTCCCGCCTCCCGCCGCCGCCCCTTCCCGGCCCACCTGCTCGAGAATGTAGTTGTGGTACACGGTGCCCTCGCTGGAGGAGCCGTCCGCAGCCGCTGCCGCCGCCGCCGCGCCGCCGCCGACGGCACCGGCGGAGCCCAATCCGCCGAACAGCCCGTCCGCCGCCGACGACGACTGCTGGCTGTAGCCCTGAATGTAGTCCTGCAGCTTGCCTATGGCGGCGGAGATACGCGCGTCGGTTTCGGGGCCGTATTGATCTCGGTATTGCGCCAGGAAGAGCTGTAGCTGCCTGGCGGCGGCGACGGGGTCGTCCTGTACGGCAGCGTGCCCCGTCAGCACTTGCTCCGTCAGCGCCGCCAGCGGCTGGGCCCCGGCGGAGGAGGCGGAGGCGGCTGCGGCCATCTGTACGGCGGCGTAGGGCCCGGCGGGGACCGGGCCGGCGGCGGTGCTCTGCGCGGCGTCGAACGCTGACGCCGCGGGCGGGTGTACGGCTCCGGACATCCCCATTGCCGCCGCCGCCGCCGCGGCGCCGGATGCGGCGGGTGCGGCCTGAAGTTTTCGGGGGTTGAGGTGGGGGTATGCGGGAAGGGGATAAGGGGGGTCGGCTGCCGAGGTGAAAGAACACGGGTCGATGTCGGTCGCATTTGCGCGGCTTTACCTTTGGCGTGTTGTTGAAGTCAAAAACGCTCCGAAAGACCGACCCGAGGTTCAGCCCCGGGCTCGTGCCCTGCTCCGGGCCACCCTCCCTGCCTTTCCGGCCTTCCTTAACGAAGGCGTCCGTGGCATAGTCCTGCGGGAGGGGCCAAAGGCACGAAGCGACGAAGACGAACCGCGAGCGTGTGCGGTAAGCCAACTTGAGAGCTGCCAGAAGCAAGTTCCCGTACGCTTGCAGTAAATGGCAAATGACAGTTGAAACTACTTTCGTGAGGGCATCTGGGTCGCGCCAACTCCAGAAGTTCAGTAGCCGTGCATGCAAGCCAACAATGGAACCCTGTTTCAGCGTTTCGTTCAATTACACGGCACCAGGAGCTCCACGAAAATCACACTACGGCTACTGACTGGCAGGTTGGCCCTCTTTTAAATGGTTGCGGCACGGGTTGCGGCACCCTGAGTCGCGACGCTGATGCCAGTAAAAGCGAGGTCCTTGTGAACTGGTTTTGAGTACGTAGCTCGTAGGTACAAGGCTGAACCTTGTACCTACGAAGCAATGCAGTGGCGCGCGGCGCTGGCGCCCTCCAGTGTAAGGGAGAAAGCTCAGCCATGCAGTGCGGACGCTGACGCGAAACACCCAGCGAAAGGCCGCACCTGCTGAGCACGCACAGGCCCAAAGCCAGCGTGTACACGAGGTACGCCCGGCTGAAATGCCCGGTAGCGAACTGGTTGATGCTTGCGAGCGGGGGGCGTAAGGACCTGTTGCGCCCCAGCTCCTGGGCTCAGCCAAGCGGCCCCAAGTGATGCGTAAGAATACATCAATACTTGAATCCCAGTTGCGCCCTTCCAGGCTTGCCCTATGTGTTTCTGAAGTACATTGGCTACCGTGACAAAGTTACCGCATGCGGAAGGCTTAAACACGTTCCTCGGCGCTGGCCTATTGCCATCTGGCCGTCATCGTGGAAGAAACCTGGTTAATTGAAACGATGAAGGTATTGTACGGCTCAGGGTTACTTTTGCCGAAAAGGATTGGGAAGTAAACGCCATCTTGCAAATGATTTATATATTGCGCATTATGGCAACACCGAGTAACAGAGCACCTGCGGCCGGACCCAGAGTTGGACCAGGACCCTTGTCACCCAGATGGTCAAGCGCCAGCATATACATACATCGGGTTTCTTCAGGGACCTAAGGAACTGTTGTCCGTTTTCGGTGCCATAGCGCATACGTCGACAGCCCGGCTGCCTCGGGGCGCAGTGCACAGCCGGCCCCATGGTTCGGGGAAAGAGAGGGCTACAGGGACGAAGCCCCCCGATGGACCACGGTATCGTTTACATGCAGTCCGAACCCCCGGACAGGGTGGCGACTGAACCGCCAAAACAAAGAGGAGCGCCGCTATTGCAACCTCCTCTGGCAACCACCAAGGGCCCGCGTAACAGCTCACCAACGTTTCCTGTACGTTTCCTGTTCGCACACACGGTTATGAAAAAAACAACGATGATCACCCGTTAAAACGACCCGTTTTGGAAAACGAGTCGTGCGTCTGCGCCCGCGCCACCCCGCAGCGCAAGCGCTGGCAACAACAACCATACCAACAACAATAACCACAACAACCCTGCATCCGCAGGCTCCCCGAGCCATAACTGCCGACCTGGCCCAGTCACCCTGGCCAACCAGCAGGTCCGACCGCCTGCCAGCATCGCCAGCCAGCCAGTCCGGAAAGCGCTCGACCGACACTCGATCGACGTTCGACAAGCGCCGCTCATTGGAGCAGCTTCTGTATCATCGCCGCAACGCCCGACGCGAAAAGTGTGATGGACAGACCTGCGATGAACAGAAAGGCGGTGAACCGAAAGGCGGTGGCAGGAGGAGGAGCTCGGATGGACAAAACATTCGAGAGGGGGCGACAGGAGCTGGGATGGGTCCCTCCCGTTCCCGGGAGCCCTTAATGGAATAAAATGAAAGGGGACGAGACACAATGGAATGGAATGGAGTCCACCCCACGCCCCCATCCCGTAACCTGCCTTAACCTGGGCCCCCGACCAGACACAAGACTGGCGTGTCCTTCGCCCACACACGTACGCATCCCCCCCAACGCAGCACCCAGCCCCGCGGCATCTTGAATGCCCCGCGACATTTACCGTACCTCCAGGGGCCCGGGTACGTTGCCCCCGCAAGTAAATGCAGCACCCACCTCGGGCTAGGTAGACCCGGCCGTCGAGAGCCACCAGAAGGCGACGTGAGGCGGAGGGATTGCTGGCCACCACCAACACCCGATCATCATCATCACCATCATTATCGCCTGAAGCATCGCCACCGCTTGCAGTGCCCATGTCTCCACCGCCACCGGTGCCGCTGCCGCTGCCGGCGACGGTCGCCGCCGCCGCCGCCGCCGCTGCCGCGCCAGCTGCGGGGCCCGCCGGCCCGGACGCATGCGCGGCGCCATGCAGGGCTTGGAGGAGAATTCCGGTCGGCGCTCGGTCCGCGCTTCGCTCCCCGCCTGTCTCCCTCCCCGCGCACAGCTGCTGTCCGCCCGGGGCCCTGCTGCCGCCGCCGCTGCCGCCGCCAGCGCTGCTGTCCCCCCTTCCTTCCCCCTCCCCCTCCCCTTCCCCCTCCCCCGGCCGCGGCCGCTCCCCCCGGTGCGTGCGGCCCAGCAGCGCCAGCCGCTGCCTCAGCTCGGGCAGCCCGGGGTGGCGCTCCAAAACCACCTCATCCAGTCCTGCGGGGCCCGGGGCGGCCGGGGGGGAGGCATCGGGGCACTGATAGGGGGCGGGGCGTATCCACCGTGTGGATCGTATGTGTGTGGGAGGAGGCAGTGTGGTGGGAGGGAGCCCCGAGGGAAGGGGAATGGGGGTCGCTGATCCCTGTTTCGGGACCCCCCCTAGGATCTGTTGGCCGCACCCGTTGGCCTCCCCGCTTTTTGAGGCTTTCGAGCATAACATCAGCTGATACGGAAACAGCGTGCCGGACTGCGGGGGGAGGGCCTGCGCCGTTTTCAGTAACCCCCCAGACGCCTCCTTGTATGACGCCGATTCTTTTTGTCGGCGGGATGTCGGCGGGAGCGCAACATGCTTCCTTCACGTGCTCTGGCCCTCTCACACCGCGCGTTCGCCCCCCCTGGGGGTCCATCCATTCCGTTCATCAACGGCCCAAGTCAGTCAGCCGCGTGTGTTTGCACAAAGTCACGTGTCTGTTGGATCGGGATTGGGGCTCGCCAGAACACGCTCGCGAACTACCGGCGGCAGTACGCCACAGCGCCCTTCCGGCCCTTCGGCAGTGCGCCTTTTGCTCTTGTGGGGGGCGGGCCAGGTGCGCAGTCTGGAGGGCACCGCCATCAGCCGCGGATGCGGGGGAGGCGGTCAGTGGCTGGGCGATAGGTGGCCGCCCACCCACCCGCCCATCCGCCCACCCGCCCACCCACCCACCCACCCACCCACCCACCCAGCAGCCGCATGTCGTCCGCGAATGTGACGAAGGGCCCTCCTCCCGGGGCCTGGCCGCTGCGGTGGCGGTACAGCTCCCACAGCTCGGCGGGGAGGGACACACCCAGGCGCTGCTCGGAGGCGGACAGCGCCGCGGGCTCGGCGCCTGGGAGGGCGGGGGCGGGGACGGGGGTGAAGGTGGGGACAGGGATGTCGAGCGGCGTGCGCGAGCGAGCGCTGCTTTGCGGTGGAGGCGGCGAAGGGAGAGCTGAGAGGCCTTCTGGCCGGAGGGAGCCGACCAACCCAGCAGCAAGCAGCAGCAGCGGAGGCTGTCAGCGGCGCGAGGCCCTCCCTTCGCACGCTTCACTTCGCAGGCCCTCGCCCCCCCCTTCCTCCCTGCCTCCCCCAGTTCCACCTGGCCAGGGCTCCGTTCGCTCGGTTTGGCCCTGCCCTTGGTCCTGCCCTTGGCCTTGGCCCTGCCTTGCGCTCACAGGTCGTCTTTTGTTGAGGTCCCGGCTCACCCTACTTGGCCCTACTTCCGGTTTCCTCCCGCCGCTCCTCCCCGCCCCCGCCCTTTGCCCCCCCCCCCCGGGCCCCCCTCACCCGGCATGAGCGCCATGCTGCTGGGTCGGGACAGGAAGGCGCTGTACAGCCGGAAGAAGCGCCTGAGGAAGGGGGGGTCAGGGAGGAGGAAGGTTGCTTTGTGGTTGACTCCAACCCTGTTTCGGGCCTCCAAGCAAGCAAACAGTCAGGTAGTCGGGCAGCAGGCGGGCAGACGGGCAGTCAGGTAGCGGGGCAGGCGGGGTGCCGCGGAGTCTGCTGCCGTACGGAAGGCGTGCAGTGGCGCCATCCCACCTGACGCTCCTGCGGCAGCCCATGCGGTGGCTGTAGTACTGGAACCAACGCTGATCCAGATCTTGTACGGATATCGTACCGACGGCCGCAGCGGCGGTGGAACCGGCGCTGGTGGCGGGCGGCAGTGCCGATCGCGGTGCGGCGCGGCGACGGCTGCGAGGGCGGGCGGCGGCCGGATGAAAAGGCAGAGGCGGCCGGATGAGGTCGATACACGACACTACGGGCTGGCCGAGCAGGAGCTAAGAGTCATTAGTAAGCATAGTGCGGTGCACACCCGTAAAAGTGGCCGAGCGCTTTCTATTTTGGCCCATGGAGGGGAGGGCGCTGCCCGGCCCGTCATCCCGGCCGGCCCAGGCGGCGGCCGACAGCCGATGGGCCCATCAGCCACCCGCCCTCCACCAAGTCCGAAGAGGCCCCGCCCCACCCCTCTTACATACACACACATACACAAACACCGCCCGTGGCCCCCCCTGCCCCGCCGCCGTGTACCTCCAGCCATGGCTAATGCTCAGATGCTCCCACAGCCCCTCCGCCTCCGAAACCGCCCGGTACAGAGCCTTGCAGGCCTAACGCCGAGCGGCGGGAAGAAGAGGATGAGAAAAACGGGGGAAGAGCAAAAGGCAGAGCAGGGCGGGGGGTTGCGAAGGCGGAGGCGGGGGCTGGTCGAGAGGAAGGCGCTGGGAGACATGCCCTGTGTTGCAGCGTAGGAGAAAGGCTGTGGGGCCGGGGGGGTTGCGGCGCCGATGGTGAGGTCAAAAGGGCGCGAAGTTGGGAGCCCTCGCCTCCCGGAGTGCAGCACTGGGAGGCGAGGAGCTGAGGGCGGACCAGGGGCGGACAGACGTAGCAACACATGTACAGCACCGGCCGTGGCGAAGTACGGAACTTCACGGAGGGAAAGTACTGCCGGAGGGAAGTACGGGGCCACACGAATGGAAGGAGGTACCGAACGCGCGCTTCCTAAAGGGTTGGAACCCTCGGGTGGTCAGTTTCAACCATGAAGGTGGTTCGCCCGGCGAAGTCCTGACCGCCAGCCGGCCAGCCGGGCGCACGGAGCTGGGGATCTAAAGCTGCGACATCCCGGCGGCGTCAGAAGCGGTGACACGCGGTGGTGAACCCGGGAGGGAGGGGTGCTGTGGAAGACGCAGGCCCGCATGAAAGGAAGAAAGGTCAAAAGGACGGCGTCTTCGCACCCGTCGGGACAAAGCATGGACAGCACGCTCGGCACGCACCAGCGCCAATTTAATGACTTGGCCCGGGTTCGAACACCGAACTACGTGCTCCATGATTGTCGTCAGGACGGAGTTTGACAGATTGACCAGCGATTGGGCTGCTGGGGTCGCCTCGGCCTCGCGGGCTTCCTCCATCGCCGGGGCGTTTCCTTCGCTGCCGCTCATCGCCCTCAAATGATGACAAACGTGGTATTAATTGTAGTGATGGTTGTGTTGGGTTTGTTACATGAAGGTGGTTGTGAGCGAGAGTACACCTTTCGCAAGGGTGGTAAGGAGTGCGTTAGGGAGAGCCGCTCGCTGGAACTGATTAACGCTACTACCAATCCTTGCCGTTCACTTTGCGCAATATGTCATGTGCAGGTAATAATCGATCGTTAGGAAATTTACAGCTGCGAATGTCGAGAGCTCATGACTCATCTTATCGACGGTTGGTACGACAACCTTCACCACTGACTGCTGGCTCACGTCCAACGTGCCTTGCAGATGGCGAGATTGCCGGGGCGAGTCACACACACACACACACACGCACGGGGGTTGGGCTTGGGGTCCGGGTCGGGGGATTCGCACCGCTCCCGCTGGCCAGCGTCAGGCCCGGCCAGGTTGCATGCCAACACACATACACGCAGCGACACACACATGCCCCGGATCTCACATCCGCACCCGATGTCTATGTGTGTCGCGGATGCAGCAGCCATGAACAACATGCAATTGTATCGTACGGCACCTACGACCGTACACCCAGACGTGTACGAACGTTTGGACAGGCGCAACCCGGGTGCAGATGCCACCAATTTTTGTCCCCCTCATGATGACCTTTACAGCGCCCCCTTCACAGCACGAGAAGTCCAAAAAGGAAGTCAGCAGCCCCCAGAAGAGCTCACCGGCCCCCCGCTCCGACCCGTGGGTCGCCTTCCCCCGCCCTGGCTGGCGCCAGCCCAGTGGCGTCTGACTGACTGACATATGCCGCATGCGGTGGGGCTCGATGGCACAGTCCCGACACCCCCGGGGTCGGGAGCGCTGCTGCGGACAGCGACCCACCCACCCCTCCCCCCGGCTAAGCGGCGCCGCCAAGGGAAGTCCGCATCATTCTCATGTCCATGCACACCCCCGCACGCCCCATGCAAGCTTTGGACGTGCGTATGACGTATGTGTAGTTGTGTACCCATCTGTATGTATGCGTGTGCACACGTGTGGCCACGTGGCCAGGGACCATGACACTGCGCTCACGGTGGCCACAAACCGCGTCAGCAATGGCTGGGCCGTCATCGTCCACCTCACGCTGCGACACACGGCAACAGAGACGGCTTCGTTCCGCTCCGCCCCCGCTCCGCTCCGCACCGTGCTACCCACCCACGGCGATTGCGCGCCTCCGTCTGCCCCACGTTTGCAGGTGTGCCTTATATACACGTGCTGCCAATCACGAGCCCACAAGGGCGCTTTCCCAAATGAGAAGTGACACGAGACAGCGCAAGGGCGCACGCCCACTGACCTCTCCCGAACCTTTCATTGTTCCATTGATCCATCCATCCATTCGTTCATTCACGCGTTACTTCCTCCGCCTCGGCCTCAACCCGCGGATGCAAGTCCACACACACGTCGCATCGCTGTGGTTACCTCCAACCCCGGAGAGCTCCTTCCGCCCCTATAACCCTAAGCCAGCGCCTCCCTGGAGCCCCACCACCTCCCAGACTGATCCATGAACCGGACCGACCCATGGGACATCACCCCTCCTCCCCAACATGCCCCCCGAGCCCTGCCCTCGCCCCAGCCCTCACCTGACACAGACCGCCCGCCTCTCCACCACCGCCTCAGCCGCAGCCCCATCCCGGCGCCCCGCCCATCCCCGCTCCGTAGCTCCCAGGCGCGGGCGCGGGGCCGTACGGCTGGCCCGCCGCTGGGCCCCCGTAGCCGTGTGCGTGGCCCCCCCACGCCAGCCCCGGCGCTCCAACCCTTCGGTTCGCCGCCTTGGCTGAAGCAAGTGCCTGCTGCTGCTGTTGCTGCTGCGAATCGAACCCGACTGGAGCTCCGCTATGAGACGCCTGCGGTGCGGCGGATGGGTGCACGCCGGCGGCGGCGGCGGCGCCTGTCCCCGTGTGGAAGTACGGCGCTGCGGCGCCGCGTGGCGGGTACGGATAGCCAAACGGCTCGCCGGGCTCCGGCGCGGCGGCGGCGGCTCTGCCCGCCGCCCTGCCGTACGATGGGCCCCAGCCGTATGGAGCGGCGTAGTGCCAGCCATGTCCCGCCGCCGCCGCGCTGGGGTACGGCCCGTACGGCTGCCGCATGGCGTGAGTGTACGACGGCACCGCCGCCGGCGCGAGGCCCGTCATCGCCGCTGTCGGCTGGACTGGGGAGGGTTGCAGCAAGCTCGCGTCCGCCGCCGCCGCCGCCGCCGCCGCGCTGATACCGGGCTGCTGCCGGAGGTACGGGCCGGGTGCTCCGGAGGTAATCGTGACGGGAGCAGCCGCCGCTACAGCCGCAGAGGAAGAGGAAGGGGGCTGCAGCGCCCGCGCGACAGGCATGTCCCGACCGCGGTACCCCTGCAGTGCCGTCAGCGCGGCCGCCGGTAGGGCCTGCGAAGCTGTCTGAGCTGGTGGCGGCGGCGGCGGCTGGCCTCGCGCCGTAGAAGCCGCACCGAAGGTCCGTGGGAGCGGCCCCTGCGCAGGTACCGGGTTGCCGCTGGCGGCTGCTCGCGGCGCCCCGGCGACGGCAGCGGCGGCGGGGAGGGAGACAGCGGATGCAGTACCTTGCCCTTGCCCTTGAGCTTGCCCCTGCTGCTGTTGCTGCTGCTGCGCCGGCCGCTGAGCAGCAGGGCCTGCAGCGGGAGCGCCCAGGGAGCCGCCGGCAGCTGCCCAGGCGCCCTGGCTCGCGCTCCGGCCGGGTACCGCAGCCGTCGCACCTGCTACGGCTTGCGCGGCCGGCTGTGGCTGCACCGCGGGCCTACCGGCGGCCGAGATTGGCGGCTGTGCTGGCACCAACGCGGGCGCCCGGGGCGGTCGCGGATCCTGTGGGGTGCTCTGGCCCGAGCCCCCTGCGCTGCCACCGCCACCGCCGCCGCTGCTCCCACGCGGCGCAAAGGCACCCGGCGCTGCAGCCGCGGCCGTCTGCTGCTGCGGCTGCTGAGTTTGCTGGGAGCGTGCTTGCGTCCAAGACTGGGCCGCGGGGCCCGTCGGGGTGCTGTGCGCCGAAGGCGGCCAGCACCTCGCAGGCGCCGAGGTGGACCCCGCACCGCCGCCGACCGCCTCGGCTGGGCCAGGATTGGGGCTAGGACTCGGCTTGGGCGGCGCGGCCTGCTGCTGCTGGCTTTGCTGCTGGCGCGCCAGGAGGAGTTGCAGCTGTTGCGCCAACACGGCTTGCGTGTGCTGGCCGTGATATTGCGCACGGAGGGGCTGGGCCTGGGCCTCTTGCCGCGCGGCCGCCACCACCGCCGGTGGCGCTGCAGCAGCCTTCGCGACCGCTGCGGCGGTCGCGGCAAAGGACGGCGAGGGCGCTGAAGAGCCGCTCGAGGGCCGCCGCTGCTGCTGTTGCGCGCCGTGTGGCGGCGCGGCGCCGTGCGCCGCCGACAGCAGCGCGCTTCGGAGCGCGTGCTGACAGCTCGCTAGGTGGTCGTACAGCGCCGTGACGAGCGGCGACAGGTGGGAGGACCACTCCGCCGCCAGGGCCTCCAGCGGCGTGGGGCTGAGTGAGGTGGCGCCCAGGTCCAGGGGCAGGAGTGGCAGTGAGCCCGTGCTGTTCTCCCGCTCCCACTTCCTCGCTTCGTCGGGGCTGCTGCTCCTGCAGATGCGGTTTGGCCCTGCAGCAGCAGCGGCGGCTCCATGCGCCAAAGCTGGTGGGGGGCGGTGCAGGGCGGGACGGGGCACACATACAAGGGGGAGGCGCGGGTAAGGCGATGCGTTCCGCGCCGACGCGCTCGGCGGCATGCGCCACTGGGGGGAGCCAAACCGGCAGGGCAAGGGGCGCATCGACCTGTACGGCACGCTGCAAAGGAGGATACGAAGACAACAACACAAGCAAGGAGAAGAGGTCGGGCAGAACACAGGGACGCGCACCCGACGCAAGCCGGTCTGTTCGTAGAGGAGAAACGGCCAATGCCTCACAACAGCACCCCAACGCCTCAGCCAGCCACCCCTCATCCGCACCCATATAACCGTAACCTGCTGCAAAACAGAGTCACCAGCGCCACAGTATGGACTTGCCTTGCCAGCCCTGCCGCTGCTGCTGCTGCAGGTGCTGCTGTTGCCCCAGCTGCTGGACCCGTAGCCCGGGTAGTCCTTGGGAGCACGGCCGACCCTCCAGCGAGCCCGCGGACACACCCTGCGCAGCCGGCTGCTGGTGCTGCCCCCCCGCTCGTGACAACCCCGGGTCGTCCGCTCCCCGGTCGTGTGCCGCCTGCTGCGGCGCAGGTCCCGAACTGCAGCTCACGCGCCGCTCGGGTCCTGCCCCTGCTCCAGCTGCTGCTCCTCCTGCCTCCGGGCTGCCGGGATCCACGGATGCAGCCGGCGCCGCTGCAGGGGCAGCTGCAGCAGCTGCAGCAGTGGTTGGCTCGGGGACGTGTGAGCCAGGCGCAGCGACAGGTTGTGCTTCCCGCTGCTGCTGCTGCTGCCCCTGTGCCTGCTGCCCCTGCCCCTGGGGCTGCTGCTGCTGAAGCGCGCCCGCATCGCTTGCGGCGGTCTGCGGCTCCCGCTGTGCGCGTGCGCGCGCCTGTGCCTGCGCTTGGGCGTACGCCTTGACGGGCTTCTCCAGCGCCAGGAGGGTCCCCAGCCAGGAGGCCAGCGTCTGGATGTTGGCGGGCACCACCGGGATGCCGGCGGCCTGCGACGGAGCGCACGCACGCACGCACGCGAGCGTGTGTGTGTATGTGTGCGTATGTTGAAGGGGGTGCCGGAAAGGCAGTGGGCAGCTTGACAAGAAGCACCGTTGCGCCAAAGTGAGAGCAACCGGGGCGGTTTCGCTCCACTGAGAGGCGCCCACCGTTATGGCCGTCGCCCGTCTCACGCTCCCCTTTACACGGATAGGCGCCGCTCACCCACCCACCCACCCACCCACCTGGCAGAACCTGGAGATTGCCGCCACCAGCTCCGCGGCCGACATGACCGACGGGTGGCGGCACCCGGTGGCGCGGAAAAAGCCCAACAGCTGGTCCAGCACCAGCAGCTGCTGCTGGCTCAGCGTCACGGCGGGCAGGTCGGGAATGATGGTGGAATCATCCGCGGCCGGCGACGCCGCTGCCATGACCACGTCCTGATCTGCCGCCGCGGGGGCAGCGGCGGCGGCGGCAGAAGCTGCAAGTTCGGCCGCCGGGGCTTTCGATCCTCCTGCGGCGGCGGCGGCGCCGACCTCGCGCCGCGCGGCTGGGCGGAGGGAGGCCGCCTCCTGCGGCACCGGCTGTTCCGCCGCTTCCCGTTGCGGGGGCCATGTCGCCGCCGCCGCGGCGGCGGTGCGTGGCTGCACCTGCTGCACCGTCGCCTGCGCCGCCGCGGACTGCATCGTGCCGGCTGTGTCAGGCAGCGCCTCCGTCGCGCGAGGGCGCTTCGCCGGGCGCGTCTCCTCCTCGCCTGCTCCCTCGCTCACATCCGCCGCATCCTCGCCCGCGCAACAATCGTAATGGCGCCCCGCCTCGCGCGGCAGCACGGCTGCCACTGAAGGCGGAACCGCACTCCCACCAGCCTCCTCGCTTGCTGCGCACGCCGTGTTAGCCCTCCTATCCGCCCGGTCGAGCCCCGCCGCCGCTGCAGTCGCTCCTGCTTCCCCTTCCTTTGGGCCAGTCGGCTCCGCTGCGAGGCTCGTCCCGCCGAGTCCCGCCAAGTCCTGAGTCGTGCCCTTGTTCTCCGCCGCCGCGCCGCCGCCATCCCGCTGCCCCGCACACGCGGAGTCGCTCCTTGCGCCGCTGGCGCTGACGCGCGGCGCCGCAGCAGCCCCCACGGCATCCGCCGAGGGGCCCGCAGCACGGAGTTGGGCGCCCGTGGGGCCTACGGAGGCACCCAAATCAGGGCCTAGGCCGCCGCCGGCGGCCTCCGCGGCTCCAGGGGCGGACAGCAGCACCAGCTTCCGCGCAACAAACCCGGCCGCCTTCGCACCGCGGCCGCTGCGAAACGGCATGTGCATCGCCGCCTGTCGCACCGCCAGCGGAGAGCGAGACGGCAGTCCGAATCCGTCCGCCGCCGGCTGCAGAGCGCCTGCCGCCTGGTCCCCGAACATGGCGCCCGCCCCTGCCCCAGGCGCAACATCGCCCTCGCCGGCGGCCGCCCGGTCGTGGCCCACGGCCTGGACCCGACCCACGGGCCGCTGCGGTACCCCGCGCTGCGGCAGCGCTACCGCCGCCACGTCCTGCAGCTTCACCGACAGGTCCGCGGCTACTGCCGCCATGGCGGCGTCAACGGGCGGCTTCGGGGACGTCATCGTCGCAAACGCTGGGCTCAGGGTGGGGCTGCGTGTCGCTGCAGGGTCGAAATCCTGGCCGTCCTCCTGCGCGTGGCTGCCGCCGCCCACCCGTACCACCGCGGCGGCGGCCGCCGGCCTGTTCGTCGCCGCCTGCTGCGCGGAGCCGCCGGGCGGCGGCTGCTGCTGCGGTGGCGGCGGCCCGACGGGGCTGCTGGCGTTGGTCCTCGTGCGCGGCTGGGCCGAGGAGATGCCCTCCACAATGGCGCCCTGCAGGACGAAGCGCTTGTGGGTCGTCGGCGTGAGCTTCAGCAGCGACGGACGGGCTGAAGCCGCGGCGACGGCGGCGGCGGTCGAGTCGGGGATGCCGCAGCCGCCAACAGGGGCGGCGAAAGGAGCCGCATGGCCGCCGCTGGCAACGCAGCCCGCCGAGCCGAGGTCGCGTTGCTGCTGCGGCTGCGGCTGTTCTTGTTGCTGAGCCGAAGGACTGGGCTCGAAGCAGGGCGGCGGCGTCGGGCTGGAGGAGGACAGCTGCCGCTGCAGGGGCGGCCGCGCGGTGCGCGCAGCTGCCAGGTGCTGTGGTGCGGGCGACAGCCAGGGCAGGTCGTCGGTGCCGCACCCCTGGGGCGTGCGCCGATCCACGCTCAAGCTCGTTGTCAGGGCGGTTACCGCAAGGCCGTCATCGTGCCACAGCAGCGGCCCGCAGGGGCGCTGCGCGCCCGCCTGAGCAAGCGGTGTGGACCCCGGGTTCGACACGGCGACGGCGGATGGCACCGGCCTGGCGCCCGCGGCCCCGGCGGCGGCTCTGCCGCCAGGGTCCTGGCTGCAAGGCACGTCCGCCACTGCCGCTGCGGCGCCACAGGCGCCGCCGCCCGCACCCATCCTGCCCGTCAAGCCAGTCACCGGACTGCTGTAGAGAAGCGCGCTGCCACCCAGTGCTGCAACGGGGCGTGCGCCATTCGGCGTCGCATCTTCGCTTGTCGCCAGCGGCTGCAGGTCAGCGTGTTGCCGTAAGAAGCAGGGCGTTGGGGGCGGCGCAATCGCGCGGCCGCCGCCGAAGTCTTCCTTCTGTTGCCCTGCCCCGGTCGGTTGCGGCCCGCCGCGCTTCCCGTCCGGCAGCCTGCCCGCCGCCGCCGGCGTACTGCCGCCGCGCCACCGTTTGCAGGCGCTGCCGCCCGCCGGCGTCCCGCCGCCGCCGAGCGAAAGCGCTGCACCAGGAGCGCCGATGGAAGCGGGCGACGGCTCCAGCTGCGCCGCCGCCGGCCCACGCACAGCCGCCGGAGTCCATCTGGGCGGCCGCATGAACAGATCCCGTGGCGTGGGCACCGGCGTGTGATTCGCTGCTACCAGCGCCGTGCCGCATCCACCTGCGGTCGCCGCTTCCGATGCGCGGTGAATCGGCAGCGCGCCCGCGCCCGCAGCCCGATCGTCGCCGGCGGCGGCAGCGGCCGCATCCCCGCTAGCAGCAGCCCCACCGCCAGCCGGCAACGGCTGCACCTCATCCATCGCGGCTTCTTCCATGTCCGGCTTCCGGTCCTGTGCGGGCGGTGCAGAGGGGGGCTCCACGGCAGCCGGGTGCCCTCCCGCGTGGGTTGACGCTGCTTCTGGGTCGGGCGCACGGTCCCGCGGCGGGTCGCGTGCGGTCGTTCGCTGTTGCTGCGCTGCGGGTTGCTTCTGCTGCTGCGACTCGGGCGAGCGAAGGTCGGCTGCTTTCCGCTTCAGCAGGCTGCGCGCGCGATCTGGGTTCCGCGAGGGCCGCAAGGGCAGGATTTACCAATGTGGGTCAGACGCGGACGGGCCCCTCGGGTGACGAGCGGCTGCGTCGCTGCAAGAGGGGATATTGCCCGTGCTGGCTGCCCCGCCACAGGACGGTATGGCAAGCCCACAGCCAGGCAGGCCGGGCCACCGCACACGCGGCCTTCCACAACGCAAAGACCCACAGACGCGCAAACCCTAAGTGCCCGTAATTTGGCGACGAGGCGTCGCAATCTTGGAGAGGCATGGGCGGTGCTTCGCGAGACACGGCCACTGCACGCGATCCCACCTGCGCTCGCCACCTTCCGAGCCAATCCATTAGCGCTGGACGTTTCCCAGCCCGTTTCCTGCAGATGCGGACCAAATAATGCAGAAGCAGCCAGATGAGAGCGGGCCCTTGCCTTGATAATTTGAAGTCAAATACAGATCCAGACTTCGTTTACATGCCCCAACGGAACGCGAACGGAGCCGCCATCCTTAGGGTAGAACAGCGGAACTCCCCGGCTCAACTGTGTGTACCGGAGATTTCGCGAATTCCTACCGGCGGATTGGTTGCTGCCAAAAGCCCTGCTGACCGACGCCGATCCCGCGCCGGGCCTGGAGTCTGACTTGCGCCGTCCTGCGACGCAAGTGGCGGGAGGCAAAGCAACTGTCATGTCACTGTGCTCAAGCGACGGCTCGGTTTGGCGCATGCTGACTTGAAGAGGGCTACATACGAAATAAAACGGAGGGGCGCGGCTAGCGCACTTGCAGACGCGGCCCTGCAGGGATATCGAGCAGAGTATCCCTCGACAGGCCCCCAGCTGCGGCCGGCAGAGCTTTGTTATTCCATTACGCTTACGCTGCTTCAAGGGGTTTACACGCAAACATCCAACTGGGTGTAACATGCGCGGGATTCTTACCTCGTGCCGCCAAGCTGACTCAATCTGCAAGGGCGCGAACGGTTTTCCCGGCAGTCAGGGACGGCATCTCATTATCTTGGGCAATATCGGGGTGCACTCATCCTAGAAACATCAAAAACCCGGCTGATGCTAGAGTTTCCTGGTCGGCGCGCCGCGGCGGTTCGCGCGCACTTATTTCCGTTTCCTAACTGAATTTCGCCCGACAGCGCCCCGCAGCCCCCAAAATAACACCCCGCCAGGGCGCCCTTTACCTCACTTTTTCGAAATCTTGCAGTGCTGCCTTCTTTGGCGGGTGTTTCGTCGCCTGCGGGTCCCAATTCCATGGCGCCAGCGACTTGAGCTCCTTGAGGGACATGGCTGCAGTTTTGGGCAGATGTTGACGCCCCTGTCCCTCTGACCGTCCTGGGTGGTCGGCGGTCGTGTTCCGCAGTAAGTCGTCAGACGGTTCCGAGTCAACCCACGGTCGTGCAGTCAGTGTAACATGCAATTCCAATACGTAAAGGCCTTTACCCCATACTGTGGTTAAGTGTTAAGCCATGCTCTTCCAGTGCCAGTTTGCGCTTGCAGGGTCCTGGCGCTCAAATTCGTCGTCGTACAGTGGTTCCAAAGTGCAGTTCCTTGCATGCACTGTCCTGAAGAGGAACGTGCATACAGACCGCACATTAGGTCTCCCTTCTAACTGTCGTCCACTTGTTCCCTGCAACTACTGTAGCTAGTAAGCTCATAGCGAGTCACGATCGGCTTAGCAAACTCTTTTAGCTCAGACCGTTGTCCCTTTCCACTATTAAGATATGGAAACAACAGTCATAGTCGAAACTCTTTTTGCCTGAATCACCACCGGCAGTTAAGTGGGCCGCCGCACTGACCTGCGCCTCTGGGACAAAACTACAGAAGTTCATCTCAGCATGGGTGACCGACAGTATCAGCAACACAACCGCTCGTTCCGCGGCGGTCACGGCCGTGGGGGTGGGGGCCATGGCGGTGCCGGGTACGACGAGCATGGCCACCACCACGGCGGCGGCCATCGCGGCGGAGGCCGCGGTGGCCGTGGTGGCGGTGGCTGGCAGGGCGGCGAGGGTCGGGGCGGCGGCCGGGGCGGCTACGGGCGCGGCGGCGGTGGCGGTGGATACGGGGGCCACGGCGGCGGGCCCCATGGCATGGAAGGCGGACGGGGCGGCGGCGGCGGCGGTGGCGGCTACCAGCGCAGCTACATCGGCGGGAAGCGCGGCCGTGAGGACGGGCCCGAGGGTCAGCCGCCAAAGCTGAGCCCGCAGCACGTGTTGGTGGCGAAGCTGCTGGGGGTGTGTGATCGCAACACGGTGAGGGTCGGCTGGATGGGGCATCGAGTGACCAACACCGGGCGGGGGCCAGGGGAGATGGCGTGGGGGGCAGGACAGGCCAGAAAGGGCTCCCAGCGCGAGGAGGCCGTGCACTTGGGCGCCAGTGTTGGCCGACGCCCAGCATTGATGGAGGGGTGCTTTTGGGGGGGCCGCGGGGCTGAGGCCGCGCAATGGAGGTCGTGAAGTCGGAGGCGGAAGAGGAACGGACTGGTCGGAGCTTCCGATGGGCGCTACCCATCGAGTGCACGGATGTCGCAAAGGCGGACGTGGCCAGCGGCAACCCCAGCGAGCGCTGGGGTTGGGATTGAGGGGCCGATATGGGGTGTTGTGGATACGGAGTTACCGGACTTCAGCAGCACCCAAACTGCGCCGCCCGGCCTCAGCTGCCATTTCGAAGTTCCATCCGGGGGCCCAGCCCTCCGCGCCGGCGTCACAGCTGCCTGCTGGCCGTCTCAGGCCCCCGGCAGTTCAGCATCCCAGCTGGCGCTTCGGCCGAGGACGCCAGCACGCCACCCGCCACCCCCGCGGCTGTTCACGCGCCCACGCGCAGCCGCCAGAACCGCACTCTCTCCGGTCACCGGCTCCTCCCGCCCACCGTCCTACCTCCACTACCCGCCCACCGTCGGTTCGCTTTCCTTACAGCCCTCTCCACTGCTCCGCCCCCGCCTCTTCCCCACCCGTCCGCCCGTCCCCGTCCCACCCGTCCGCCGCCTGTTTTCCGCCGCTGGTGCGGCTCAGGGCTCCGGTCGCGACAACTGGACCGACGAGCGCTTCTTCGACGACCTCCTCAAGAGCTGCCGCCGCGACCTGGAGCACGGGGGTGACAACGTGGCTTCCATTCTGGTGGAGGCGGCGGTGGAGGTGTCGTTCAAGACGCAGCACTACGCGCTGGTGCTGGGTGGGTGGGGTGCGGCGGGGGTGGGGTGTGGCGGAGGTGGGGTGGGGTGCGGCGGGGGTGGGGTGGGGTTAGGGAGTGATATGCCCCTTTATATAGGGGGTGGGTGGGGTGTGGCGGGTGAGGGACAGCGCTGATCTATGCGGCATGGGAAGGGGTGGAGGGTTGCGGGTGTGGGGCACGATGGGCCGCCCGCGGCGGTGGTGGGCGATGCGAGGTGCGGGTGAGGCTGGGGCTGGGCAGTAGCAGAGGGGCGCGGGGGCTGCTGCGGGGCCGGGAGGGCGAAATGCTGGGGCTTGACCGCAGCGTGGCAGGGCCCAGCAGGCCTCTTGGTGGGGAAGAAGAGCGCTTCGCCATCTGGTTCGTCCACGCCGTGATGCTGGTCCTGTCCTTCATGTGAGGTAGAGGCCCCTTCTTGTGCCGACCCTCGCATAGCCCCTATCTTGGTGGCTTGGCCCATACCCGCGACGCCAGCCCTCCCCTCCAGCCTCCAGCCGCTCCATATGGCGGCTCCCCACGCGACTCTACCTCCCTAACCCTCTCCTCCCTTCCTCCCCATTCACACCCCGCCTCCGCCCCCAGGCATCCTCAACACCGAGCGCCCCGACTTCGCCCGCCGCATCGCCTCCGCCGTCATCTCCGACCTGCGCGACTGCCTGGCGGCCCCCGAGCCGCGCTCCTACCGCGCCAAGCAGCTGCTGCGCTTCCTGGCCGCCCTCCACGCCGTCAGCGTCATCCCCGCCTCCTGGCTGCTGGCCGCACTCGCGGGCCTGGTCCAGGCGGCATCCGGGGCGCTCGCGCAGGCGACGGCGGCGGAGCACGGCCACGGCGCCGCAGGCGCCGACGACGTCGACGGTGAGATGGCCGGAGGCGGCGGCGGCGGCGGCTCCGCCGCCGCCGCTGCCGTACAGCCCTGGTCTGACTACCTGGTCTACGCGGCCCTGGCGGCGCTGCCGTGGTGTGGTCGGGACCTGGCGGCGGAGGAGAGCGTCGGCGGCGGCGCTGACGGCGGCGGCGGCGGCGGGCTGAGCTTGGCGGGGCTGCTGGCGATGGTGGAGTCGTACATGGCGGCGCGGCCGGTGTGTGTGGACGAGGCGCTGCGGCCCATGTCGGGCTCCCGGAGCGAGGAGGACATGGCGGCAAAGTGAGAGGGCTCGGTGGTGGGGGGGGGCGTATGGGGGAAAGCTGGCGGCGGTCGGGGTGGTGGTGCTGCTTTGTGGCCCGGTGGCGGGGTAGCACGGGCAGGGGGGGTGCGAGGGGGTTCCAGAGGGCCAGCGGTGTGGGGCGCGTGCACACGCACGCGCACACAGATGTACATACAGGCACACACCTGGACCCACTCGCCCACTAGGGGCCGGCTTGGCGCAACCACATCCAGCCAACCATCTTTCTAACGAACCATCCTTGGCACTCGTAAAACCTCCCACCCACCCTCCCACTCGCCGCCTCCCTGCCTCGGCTGCGCTTACTTCTTTACCCTTTACCCCCACCCCCCGCCCCACCCCACCCGCCCACCCCCCCGGGAGCAGGAGCGACAGCGGCGGCGCCTCCTTCCTGGGTGAGCTGTGGTCCGCCATCACCGAGTGCCGCGACAATGCGTGGGAGGTGCAGGTGCTGCCGGGGCCGCACGTGCCCTACCTGGAGAAGCTGGCGCAGGCGGAGCCGCTGGAGGGGCTGGAACCGCTGGAGGTACCCACCTGGCCGTCCGGTGAGTGAGTGTGTGTGGGGGGGGAGGTTGTCCAGTTTGAGCCTGCAACCGATCCACCGGGCGGGGAGTCGTTAAGGGGCTGGTCGCTGCTGCTGCGAACGGTATCCTCGCCGCATACCTTACCACTCTCAGCGGCCCCTGCGCCCCCTCCCCCCCGATCTCGATACGTCGATGACCCCCCCCCCGGTCCGCACACACCACTCTCACTCCCAACGGACACCCTGACACACGCGCCGCCACCCGACGCGCCACCACCCGACGCAGGCGTGGAGCCCTCTGAGCCGCCCGCCGTGATGGCCGCCCGCATCCGCCGCCTGTTCCCCGCCCGCGGCGGCATCCGGCTGCTTTCCCGCGAGTACCTGGAGGGCGAACTGCCGGCGGTGGAGCGGGTGGTGGTGGAGGAGTACGTGCTGGACACACTGGTGGCCCTCAGCAGCGAGAGGTAGGGGGCTGGGGGGGTAGGGGGCAGGGAAACGCCGCGGGCGGGGCGGGGAGCAGCTGGTCGCACCGCGGGGCTGCAACCGGCACCCAGTGTGGTCGCACGTCCCGGGCCCCGCATCGTCCCGCCCTCACAAACATGCCACTCGCCTCTCCCCCCCCCCCCCGCCCCGGCCCCGGCCTATACGTGGATATCCCCCCGCCCCGCCGCAGCCATCCCCCGCCACAAAACACCCCCACCCACCCACCCACTCACGCACGCAGGACCGCCTGCGTGCTGACGCTGTCGGGCGCGCTGCCGCACCACCTGGCCTCCGTGTTCGGCCCCCAGCGCGCCACCGTGCGCAATTTTGTGGCGGAGGCGCTGTTCGGTCAGATGCTGCGCCTGCCCGCCCCCGCGCTGTCCCACGCCGCCTACTGCACCGTGCTGGTCGATCTGTGCAAGGTGCCGCACTTTCAGTTTGCGCGCGCGCTGTCGAGCTGCGTGCGGGAGCTGTTTGGCTGCATGCCGTACCTGGATCCGGAGCTGCGCTTCCGGCTGGCCTCCTGGCTGTCGTACCACCTGAGCTCGTTCGGCTACCAGTGGCCGTGGGACCGCTGGCAGTGGGTTTCGGAGCGGCCGGCGCACGACCCGCAGCGCGGCTTCTGCGTGCTGCTGCTGCACCGCCTGCTGAGGCTGGCGGACTACCCCGTGGTCAAGCAGGTGGGTTTCGGAGCGGATGGGAACGGGGCGGGATGACGTGTCTCTGGGTCTCGAGGCGTGGCTTGCGTGGGGGACGTGGCTCGGCTTGCAGCGTAGGGGTGTGTGGGATGCGGGCCGGATGAGTGATGCACCAATAATGGTAGCGTTGAAGGAGGCCAGCCGGGATTTCCGCCTCGTCCCATCTTCTCCCTGAGCTTGCAACTCACTCTCGCCTCGTGACACGTCCACTCCCCCCCTCTCTCCCCGCCTCGCTCTCTCACTTCTGCAATCCCACTCCCCTCTCCCTTTCCCCGCCGTGTCCCTCTCCCCGCCCCCCCCCTTCCCTCCCCTCGTGCAGTCCCTGCCCCCCTACTTCCAGGCACTGCTGGGTCCACCTCCCGCCCTGGCCGGCCCCCCACTCCCCGGCAACCTGGCGCACCACCAGCCCGCACACATGCAGCCGCCCAAGGACCCGCAGCAGCAGCAGGCGGCCGCCGCCGCCGCCCGCCGCCGCGGCGGCGGCGGATCCCGCCGCGACGAGGCCGACCCCGACCTCCTAGAGGACGAGCAGGTCACGGAGCAGCAGCAGGCGGCGGCGGCGGCCGCCGCCGCCGCCGCTGGCGGCGGCGGCGGCGGAGCCGCCGCCATGCAGGTCGATGCGGAGGAGCCGCAGCAGGGGCAGGGTCAGCGGGAGGGTGGCGGGGAGGAGGCAGACGGGGGGCAGGGGCAGCGGGAGGCGGCGCCTGCGGCGCCCTGGTCTGGCGACCCGGTTGCGGAGGCGGCTGCGCGGCTGGTGGTTTGGTGCCGGCAGGAGGGCAGCGCCGTGGCTGCGACCACCAAGGCCCGCTCGCTGCGTCCGGAGCAGGTGGCGGCGCTATGGTCGGGCAAGGTGGTGAACTGGATGCATGAAAACTGCGGGCCGCTGATGGAGCAGCAGGGGCCACTGGCGGGGCCCAAGGTGGGTGGGTGGGTGGATGGTGGGGCGTTTGGTGCGAGGGAGACGTGGGGAGGGTGGGGAGGTGGGTTGGGAGGGAAAGGGGGGTGGGGTGGAGAGGGGGGGAGTGTGCTGGGCTGCGGGAGTGAGTGGCTGCGTGCCTGATTGTAGGGCCCCGTACTAGCTGCGTCCTGCGTCTTGTGATTCGACTGGTCCCTTTCCCTTCCGCCCCTCTCCATGGCCCCTTGCCCCCCCACCCCCGCCTCCCCGTCCCGCCCCTCTCCGGCTGCAACAAGTACCAACTTCGCACTGCCCCCCCTCTGCCCACTGCCCCCCCTCTGCCTCCAGGTCCTTGCCACGCTCATCCTGGCCATGGGCGTCAAGTCCCCCTCCCACCTTCACGTGGCGGTGGAGAGGTACGCGGAGGCTATTCGGTCGGGGCTGGCGGAGGCGGATGCGGACGCGGGGGCGCTGGGGGCGCTGCCGGCGGGCTCCTGGGAGGCCACCGCGGCGGCGCTGGGGGCCAGTCCCGGACAGATGGCCATGGTGCAGGTGAGCTGGTGGAAGGGGGGAGCGCGGGGGCAGGTGGGGCGGGGCGGTGGAGGGAGGGAGGCGATACGTGGGGAGGGGAAACGCCTGGGGGGGGGTGGGATGGGGGGGGGGTAAAGATGTGAGTAGAGCCTGGGCTTTGCGATTCTGGTGGTGTGGAGGAGATGGGGTGCGGCAGGGTGAAGGGCCGTGCGGCAGAGGGAGAAGGGTGGCGAGGGCGTGAGGATGGCGCCCCCGGTGTTTGTTGGGAGGGGCGGGGTCGCACATCAGGGCCTGAAAGGATCGCACCTCCCCCCAGTTAGATATCCCACCCGGCCCCTGCCCCTCAACATCCCCATCAACCCCCCCTTCCCCCCCCCCCCAATACACACACACGCTCCTCCCAGGTCGCCCGGCACTACCACCAGGGTGAGCCCCAGCGGCTGCTGCTGGTGGTGGACCGACTGCTGGCGCTGCACGTGCTGGAGGGGCCGGGACTGGTGGCGGCGCTGTTTGCGGACACGAAGCAGCCGGGGGCAGCGGCGGGAGGAGGCAGCGCCGGGGCGGAGGGCGAGGGCGAGGGCGCGGCGGAGCGGCAGGAGGAGCAGGAGGAGGGCGGCCCGGCGGCCTGCACCCTGAGGTGCGCTGCATCGCATCACGTTGCATCACGTTGCGTCGCGTCGCCGTTGCGTCACGTTGCGTTGCGTTGCAGGGGCGCCGCAGCGCCGAGGGGCCGACGTCACAAGCGCCACACACGACCTATACCCTCGCTGCAGGACTCGGATAGCTGGCTCTTCGGCTGGCTCATTTCTGCCCCTCTGGCCTGCACGCGCCTGATGACCCGCAACGTCTTTACTTCCCCCCCTTGCAACGCCCCACGCTCCCTTCCCGTTACCCCTACCCCTGATGCCCCTGCACGGCCCCCACACGTCCCGCCCCGTTTCCTCCTCCCCCTCCCCCGCCCCCCTCTCTGCTCCGGCCTATACGTGGATACCCCCCCCCGCCCCCCCCCGCAGCTGCTTCCACGACCCGGTTCTGTGCGCCGGCTCCTGGGAGGTGCTGCTGCACGGCATGGACCGCCTCATGCGCATGCCCGTAGAGCTGCCGGCAGAGGTGGAGGCGTGGGAGAAGAAGATGGCGCACCTGGAGGTGGGGAGGGGGGTGGGGGGGTGGGTGGTGTTTGGGTGTTTGGGTTTAGAAGGGGGGAGAGGTGGAACAATTGGGGCGGGCGATTTGCGGGGTTGAGGAGCGGGAAAGGGGAGGGCTAGACAGCCGTTTCGGGGCAGGGGCCTAGAGGATGGCCGGGCAGGCATGAAGTTTGCGTTGGCAAGTCAGCGTCCGGCGTGGGGGAGACGCCCCGCAAGATGCTCCCGCACGACTCCCGACCCGCCCAGCACGTGCATATGTGTGTGTGCGTGTGCCTGTGTGCGAGTGTGCAAACATGCTTGTCACCCGAGGGCAGCAGGCCTGCTTGGAGGTGCTCTGCAGCGCTTTGGCTTTGGCGCCGCTGTTTATGTACTTGCCATGCGGCCGCCACGTCGAGCGCGCCCGGGGCCCAGGACGCGTCCGCCGCATTGTGGGAACCGCACGCCGCGCAGCGCAGCGCGGGCGCTCATCCTCCCGGGCGCCTCCCGGCACGGGAGGGGGGCCGCCTCCGTGCACTGCTGTAGCCACACACGGTGCAGCCACCGTCGTGGAGTGCGCCTGCTCCACGCCCCTTGGCTTTGGCAGCGCCGGCTACCCTCCTCCCTTCAACCTTCCCCCAACACGGGACCGCTTTCCCCAACACGGTCATCGATGTTCACCCCACTTCTCGGAACCCCCCGCCCGCCCCATCACAAACCGACCCGGCCCCCGCAGTCCATCCACAGCGGCGTGGTTCAGAGTGTGGCCGCGGGCGCCCCGGGGCTGGTGCAGCGGGAGCGGGACGTGGCGGCGCAGGTGGGTGGGGCCCGGGCGGGCTGGGGGCGGGGTGTCTGGTGGGGTACCTGGCTTGGCGGGTGGTACCACCACCACCTCTCCGTTGACACCGAGGCCGCCAGCCCTGCGGCCCCGGTGGTACCACACGACTGCATTGCCCAACCCCGAGGCATGTGTCCCCGACCCCGACTGCGCCCCCCTGCCCCCTGCTCTACACCCGCAGGTGGAGCAGGCCAGTCGCTGCGTGGAGATGGTCCGGGGGCGGCTGGAGCGGAGCAGCGCACTGGCACAGGATGCGCTGCTGCTGGTGAGGAAACGGCGGGGGGGTGCGTGTGTGGATATGGTTGTGTGCGTGGCGGGGGCGGGGGTTGTGGTATGTGCATGGGGCAAGAGGATGGCGGGGGCGTGGCGAGGGTGTGGTTGCGGTTGGGGGTGTGGAAGCTACGCGAGCAGGGGCCCCGCCGAGGCGTGTTTGCATACGTACGGCACTACGTCGGTGAAACGGACCCAGCAGTATTTACCAGGCAAACCTGTTACCTACAACCAATTTCGGGGGGGGGGGGCAACGCGCATCACGCCGCACCGCGCAGCGACCCACGGGTCGACATGGGTCACAAGTCACAACCTTGCTGGGCGGCCAGGCGCATTGTTGTGACCCGTTCGCTCGAATGCCTGGGGCTGGCCTGGCGCCGGCGCAGTGTACGGCATCTCCAGCGCCCCTCTCCCTGCGCAATTCCGTACGGCTGTATGTCGCACTGCAGAGAGTCGCTCCAGGGGGCGCGGCGCCGCGATCTGGCTCCCGAGCCCCAACCCGTCCTTCATCCTGCCTAACCCACCCCAAACACGCTCTATGCCTGCGCCCTCCCCTCCTCACTTGTCACTCCCCCTCCTACGTCCGTCCGCTTCGGTATCGTTCTTATCACCTCCTCCCTCCCTTCCTCCCCCCCCCAAAACCCCGCACGCACGCGCCCAGATGTACCTGGGCTTTGCGCGGCTGCTGAACCGCGCCGCTGCCCAGGCCGAGGCGGCCATGGACGACGAGGCCACCACCCGGGCCGAGGCGGCGGTGTCGCTGCTGGGGGGCTGGCTGCGGGCGGTGCTGCGGCGCTACGCGGAGCCGTCGGCGGCGCTGGTGGGCAGCGGGCGGCTGAGGGAGGAGCTGGCGGCCCACGAGGTGGCGCTGGGGGGCCCGCCGCCGGAGCCGTTCAGGCAGGCGGTGGCGATGCAGCTCGGGGGCTTGCGGGTGTGAACCCCGATGCGGCGGGGCGGGGCGGGTTGTGGTGGCGGGCGGGCGGAAGGGATTGCAGGAAGCGGGCGGAGTGCGGTTTTCCTTGGTGGGCCCGGGCGCCGGCAGTAGCGTGTGAGCGGCGAGGGTTCGAGTTGGCGCAGCGGCCTCGGCGCGGTTTGAGGAAGAGGATCTGGGTCGGCTGTGGCTGGGAGAATGCGCGGTGGGGCCATCGGCGTGGGGATGGGAGGGTCGTGTCTATCGCGTTTGGTTTGGGCCCAGCCAGTCGGACAGAACCGGCGCCAAAGTGGTTTGCTTTGATGGGCGGAGGAGGACTCGCCACTCGCGGACACAGGTGGAAGGTGTCGCTGTCTGTCTGTCTGGTTTGGAGCCGCCGCTCGATGGGGTATCTTGGTGATCGCGATCTGCAGGTTTGCTGCTTTTACTGAGAAGGCAAATGGGGGCCCTAAGCTTTGGCGACGGTTGTAGCGGACGGCTTGGAGGGCTGCTGGTTGTTGGCGTTTTTGCGTGAGCGTTTTCCGGCGATGAAATGCGCCGTCGCGGCGGCGGCCGCCGGCGCCGCCACCGCCGCCGCGGCGGGCCTGCTCTTTCGCAGGCCAGTGCTTTTGTACCGTTTCTGGCAGAGCGACAAGGAGCTTTGCATTTGCGTCATTCTCGCAATTGCTTCCAATGGGGTAGAGGGCCCATTGGGGTCCAACGTTTTGGAGTCACAATCCAGTACGACACTGTAATGAAAGTTCGCGCAGCATCTGGGTCCCTGCTCAATTGCACACACAACATTCATAAGTAACAGCGCAGGTTACAGCGCACAGACGACACCGTTATCGAGACCAATCGCAGCACGTGATTCGCCTCTGACGCAACTAAAATCCCGGGAGCTCCGCGAAGCCCTGCTTGCGAGCGCTGGTCGCTTCCAACGAGTCGCTGCCGCCGTTCGCACGTTCCTGGCTCTCGAGAAGCTCGAATCCAGCAGCCCGTCCGTGACACGATAATTGCGGAAGGATGGACGTGTCGACGGCAGCAAACAGCTGGGTCGATTCGTATCTAGAAGCGCTGGTAAGCGAGCCCGTGAGCGACCCTGCCAAGAGGCTTGGTTTTGGTGTGTTGCACAGAACTAGGTCTTGCGACCTTCTGCATTTCCTAAGGGTCTGGCCTACCCTTGTGCAACGTCGGGCCGCTAGGGTGCTGCTGCTTTGGTGCGTCCAGCCTGAATTTCCCATTGTTCTTGGTGGATTACGTTTCGACCATGTGCGCTCTTCGGCCTTGTGCGCTCTGTGATGTGGCGGCGCTCATGGCGCCTGCTCCCGCTCCGCAGATCAGCGCAGGCAGCCGCGACGCGCTAGCGGCGAGGACGCCAGCCGGCTACGCAGTTCCTGAGGCAGTGGACGCCGACAGGCAAATTTGCGCGAAATACTACGTGAACCAGATTTTGAGCCTGGACGAAGACTCGCTACGTCGCTCCTGGAACAAGGTGCGCGGAGAGCCCCTCGGCGGCTGAGATTTTCAGAGCGTCAGATATAATTTGAAAGCACTTCCCAATTACAGGGACCTGCGCTGCAGAACTATGCGCAAGGTTTACCGCCAGCTGTGCCGACACGGCCCGCAACAGCTCGTTCGTCAGCTACTTTCGGCAATTGTCCTCGGACTGCCTTTGCCCATTTCAAACAAGTGAAGATGATTTTATAAATTTATGCATGTTTATCTCCTGTGATTTGCGGCGTAAAATTGTGCCGAGAAGGCTGCGTGCGTCATCGGGATTTTTGAGAGGAAGATCCAAAACTTGACAGAGCTTCGGGCCCATGTTCGCTTTGCGTCGCAGGTTTCGCGCGCCAACCGTGACAACCAACTCGAGAAGGATGCGCGCATCGAGTACCTGTCCTGGCGCGTGTGGGCCATGAAGCGTAAGCGCGCAGCCATCGCCGCGCGGCAGTCGTACCTGCGGCGGGCCACCGGCGAAGAGGACGACGAGTCGGACGAGCGGACCGCGCTGCTTTACCTGGACGACCTGGACACCACCGTCAATTTGGAGGTACGATTTGCGCTGCTGCAGTTGATGTATGGGTAGGAGTTTCGTCAAGCTTCAGCGATGAATCTGGGTTGGCCACTGGAATGGGCGTATGTTATGGGCTTTTGCTGACATGGCACTGCTGTGCGAATACACCGGTGCGTTATGGCAAATCTTGTTAGATTGTCTTTGATCTGTTACTATTTTTGTTACATTTTTTAAGTTGTAACGTTGCCGAGATTTTGGTCAGGTAGGGCGGGGTACCTGCGCCCCGGTGGTCGAAACAACGGCGGTACGGCACCGTAGCGTGGCTTGCCCGTCGTTGACTTTCGACGCTGTCGGGACGCTGACATTTGGATTTTTAAGGCAACGAAGACTGATACTCTTTACGGGTATGGCTGAAGAATTCAGCTGCCGACCTGACGGGTTAATCCAAAACTGCCGCCTCCCCCGCCTCTCCTCCTTAACACGCCTCGACACGCCCCTGCAGCCGCTGACGGAGGAGGTGGACCCGGCCGACCCCGCCGCGGCGCAGCTGCTCGCCGAGCCCCTCTCCTCCGACCAGGCCACCGTCCCCGACACCGACCGCCCAGACGACCAGTCCTGGGACGCAGTCTACCCCGCCACCGCCGTCGCCAGGCAGGCCGCCGCGGCCGCCAGGGCAACCGCCGCCAGGGCGCCGGCGGCTGCGGCCCCCGAGAGCGCCGCAGCCTCTTTCATCACCTCCGCTACCCGGACCACCGCGGGTGAGGCGGTGCGAGCTTGCGAGAGCTTGTGGTGGCTGTGTGGTGCAGCTGCGTATTTGACTTTTTGGGTCGCAACCCAAACCGCTCCTGTTGATTATCAGTTTTGTTAGCACGTCGACGCGGCGCTGCGCCGCGCTGCGCCGCTTCGTGGGACGTGTGGATCCCTTGACCTAAGTGGGCATTCAACCAGTCGCGTGCTGGTGCGGCAACCTCTGCACCCTCGTGCCTCGAAACCCTCGAGACCCACATTTGGCTGTGTACGGCCAAGCGCCTCCTCGCGTGCTGCGCAGGGTCTCTTACAGCCGTACTCGTGTGAATCATCTGCAAATCCTAGGGTTCCAGTCCAGTCCAGTTCAGTCCGGCCCGGTCTGGTCCGGTCCAGAAGGCAGCGTCCACCAAGCGTCATCAAGGCCTGCGCGTCCCCCTCTGTCCTGACCTTCAGCTTCCCCGCCCTCCCCAACGCTGTGCCCCCCACCCTGTCCAGGAACCTCCGTCGCCAGCCCCTCCGCCTTCTCTGCCCCCGCCAGCTCCACCCTCGCACCCACCACCACCGCCACCATCGCCCCATCGGCGCTGCACCCCTCCCCCATCCCCGCGCCCTCCGCCGCCGCCGCCCCGTCAACCGCGAGCGGCCCCGCCAGCCCCATTGCCGCTGCCGCTGCCGCCGCCGCCGCCGCGGGACGCATCGGCGGCAACGGCGCCGTGTCCCCCCGGGCCACCGCCGCGTCGCCCGTGCCGGTGACTGCCGCGCTGCAGTCGCCGTCAACGGCCGCTGGCGCCGCCGGCGTGGCGGCCTCAGCGGTGGTGTCCCCGCCCACTGACGCCGATCTGGGTTTGCTGGTGAACCGCTATCCGCGGCTGTATGTGGTGCTCATTTCGCTGCATGGGCTGGTGCGGGGCACTCGGATGGAACTGGGCAGGGACCCGGACACGGGCGGCCAGGTGCGTGTGACCGGGTGCGGGGACTTCCGCGCGGAGGGGGCGCGAAATGCGCGAATGAAGAGGGGGGGGGTTACGGTGATAGGGCCGAAACTTGCAGCGATGGGACCAGAGGGAGCGGCGCGATGTGGGTGGACGTCCGGATTGCGTAAAATGATGTGGGTCGGCGCTCGACGGCTTTATGTGGGTCGGATGTGGGTCGGCCGCCGTTTCCCGCGCGGCGCAGCGCATCCCGGTTGATGGCTGGGAAAGGCTCGGGAGCGAGTTGAAGAGGTACACCGCTGTTGGAATTTTTTTGGGGGGCCCATGAGCCATCACTCGCTGCGCAATGCGTGCGCCCTGCCGCCCCTCGCCACATCGAGAGAGCGCCTCGCGCACAGGAAGCGGCGTAGAGCGTAGAGCGGGGTATGCCTTGCCTTGCCTTTACGCGGGCGCGTTGTTCCCGTTGTTGGCTTCCCTGTTGTCTATCTTGTCACATAAACACGTATACGGAACACGGTGCGCGGTGCGTCCCCCTCCCCCCCCCGCAGGTCAAGTACGTGGTGGAGCTGGCTCGCGCTCTGGGCCGCATCCCCTCCGTCGCTCGGGTGGACCTGCTGACGCGCCTCATCGCCGATCCCAAGGTAACTTGTTGTTTATTATTGGGTTAATGGGTTATTGGGTCGTTAGGGTTGGGACGGGAGGTGGGGCGGGGGCGCAGCAGATCGCTGGGGTGCAGCGCCGCGGGGGCGTCCTAGCGAACGGCGAACGCAGTGACACGAACCGGCGGCAAAAGCAACTTGCGTTGCCACTCGGCTCGGCTGCTGCCTCGCTGAAGGTTTGCGCCCACCTGACTGCACTCCACTCGACTCAGCTTCCACGCCACTCCACGCCTGCCCGCGCTGCCGCATTCGTCCGCGACACCACCCGCCGCCGCCGCCTTTGTCGTCCGCAGGTGGACAAGAGCTATTCGGAGCCGGAAGAGCGACTGGACTGCGGAGGAGGAGGAGGAGGAGGCGCAGAGGCCGACAGCCCGGGCGGCGGCGGCGTCGGCGGCGGCGTGGATGAGGCCACGGGTGCCTTCATCGTTCGACTGCCGTGCGGCCCGCCGGACGTATACCTCAAGTGGGTGTAATGTCATGCGGATACTATTGTAGTATCTAGTAGTATAAGTATGAAAACGGTGCTGTGATGTGGCTGGGAGCGGTACCGGTCGTCTGGGGAGGGAAGCATCAACATACATTCCGGGAGGGGAAGGGAGCCAGGAGTGGGTAGCAGTGCGGGGGGGGGGGCTTAAATCCCAGGAGGCTTTGACTTGGTCAGCGATTGTGTTCTGACCGCTGTGCGCGGCGGGGGGCTGGGCTGCGACCGTGCACGTGGCGCCGCTGCTGGGGCGGGGCTCGTGCTGTGATCCTTCCCCGACTCCGGCACACGGTTGGGACACCGCCGCAGTCGACTCTGGTCGGGCATGCGCTGGCCGGTCAGGTGTGCTGTCCCCGCCAAGCCGCCTGAAGCAGGTGCCTGGGGCCGCCGCAGCCCTGCCCTGCCTCGCCTCGCCAACCCACCAAACCCATCCAAGGCTCCAAACCCCCTCCCCTCCTCCGCTCCTCTCCTCCCCTCAACTCCTCCTCCCCTCTCCTCCCCTCTCCTCCGCAATGACTCATTGTTTTATAAAGGAGCTCATCACTCCCTGTCCCCTCTCCTCCCCCCCAATACGTCGACAGGAAGGAGGATCTGTGGCCGCACATCCGCGAGTTCTCCGACCGGGCTCTGCGCCACGTCAGCACCACCCTGGGCCGCCTGGCGGGTGGCGGCACCCCCGCGGAGATGTGGGCGGTGCACGGCCACTACGCGGACGCGGGGGAGGCGGCGGCGCTCATCGCGGCGTCACTGGGCTGCCCCATGCTCATGACTGGGCACTCGCTGGGCCGCAACAAAAAGGTGCGGCCGGGCCGGGCCGGGTTGGGTTGGGTCGGGTCGGGCCGGGTTGGGTTGGGTCGGGTCGGGCCGGGCCGGGTTGGGTTGGGTGGGGTCGGGCCGGGTGGGGTCGGGTCGGGTCGGTGGGAGGGGGTGCGGTCGCGTGGGTGGAATTCGTGGGAGTGGGGAGCAGTGCGGCGGTGCCGCATTATGGAGGGGAGTTGAGTAAGGAGGGGGGCCTGGAAGCAGGTAGGCAAATGAGGGTTTCGGCCACAGCCTTGAGAAGAGGCGAGGCTCGGGTTCGGGATCGAGGTCGACTGGGTTGCTTCGTTGCGGCCTTCGTTTCCCACCGCTCCAGGCTCCACATGCGTGTGTGTGTATGTGACTGTGTGTGTTCCGCCCCGCAGGCCCACCTTCTGGCCAGCGGCTCCGTGAGCCTGGCGGAGGTTGAGGCCACGTACCGCATCAGTCGCCGTATCGAGGCGGAGGAGCGGGCGCTGGACTCGGCCGCGGTGGTGTTCACCTCCACACAGCAGGAGGTCAAGGAGCAGTGGGGGCTGTACGACGGGTAGGGGTGTGTATGTGTGTGTGGGGGGGGGAGAGGTGACACGGGGGTGCATGCATGCATGCATATGCACCGCAGGAGGTGGGTTGATCACGCGAAGAGCGCCTGTTTGTTCGCCGGTTTGCTCCGTTCCCCCTCCGTTCCGCCTGCCACTCCGATCCCTCTCGTATACTCTTCACTGGGTGGGCCATTATCATGCCGCTTCGTGCACCCGCGATGCATTGCGAGACTGGGGGGCACGCAACGCAACGCGACGGGCCGATGTCACAGCTGCCACTGCAATCCACCACCGCCGCCACAATCCGGTACCCCAACACTCAGCCTCAGCCCCAACACCTCAATCTCAAACAAACTCCCGGGCATGTGTGTGTGTGTTTTGCTCCCCTGCAGCTACCGGGAGCAGTTGGCGGCCGCCCTGAGCCAGCGCGGTGTGCCCGGGCTGCACGTGCCCTCCATGGCCGTCATCCCGCCCGGCCTGGACTTCTCCTCGCTCAAGGTGGCTCTGCCGCAGGACCCCATCACCCAGCTGCTGGAGAGACACCGCGCGGTGGGTAGGCTGGCTACTGGGTACGTGGGTGGGCGAGGCTAAGGGCCGGCGAGAGAGCACAGGGGTGGACCGGTCTAGGGAGGGAGGGAGCAACGGCCTTTTTTGAGAGAGCATACCGTGTATGTGAGAATGAGGGGCAGCTGGTGCACCTCACGACTGCCCCGAACACCGCTGGTGCCAGTGCTGTTGCCAGTGTGCATGTCCCAGTGTACGAATCGGCGGGGGCGAAAACCGTTTCATTGCCTGGGTTACAGAAAGGAACGGGACGGGAAGTGCAGGGAGGGCAGGGAAGAGAAGGGAAGGGTGAAGGAAGGGTAATTCCACTGCGGTGAATGACCGCCTTGCACCTGTTTTGTTTGTCTGTTTTCACGGAAACACACGGGCATGAGTGCGTCCTGCGTGAATGGGACGACGGTGAGAGGTTAACACACGCTCTCGCGGATGCTGCATGTGCGCGCGCGCAGGCCCTGGCGGCAAAAGCCAGGACCCCGACCAACAGCGGCACGCGCCGCGGCACACCGCTGTCGCTGACGGCGGCTCCCTCCCTGGAGGCGGCCCTCGGCGGCGGTGGCGGCGGCGGCGGCACCCCTGCGGCGGGTACCCGCAATTTGGACGATCCATTGCTGACAGCGGCGGCGGCGGTGGAGGTGGTGGCGGCGGCGGCGGCTGTTGGCCCGGATGCGGATGCGGTGCTGGTGCCGGCGACGTCGTCGCCCCTTTCCAAGTCGCCCCCGACGCGTTCAGGTTGGTTGGTGGGTGCGGCACGGCACGGAAGCAGCGTGCGGCTTAGGGATTCGGGGTTCGTGGTTCGTGGTTTCGTGGTTTCGTGGGGGGGGGTTGTTGGCCGCGTGCAGCGCGTGGCGCGCGGGCGGCAGCCTGTGCGGATCGTGGCGTGAGCGTGGTGTGACCCGGGGGTCGGTGGCGCGGTCGTGTGCAAATAAATCAGCTGGCTGGCCCTGTCATTGGACGCTGTTTCGTGGGAATGGGGGTTACGAGTGCCGTGTCGCGTCGCACTCAAGGGCGGGATGGGGGGAGAGGGATAGACGACACGTGTTTCGAGCACCAAGTACGGTAAATGCCCGAGGAATGCTTGTGGAAGTGATCTTTCTTACCCTGGTATCTTTCGCTCCTGTACATGCCATTACCGCAAACCCTAACGACCACCCCGCCCTAAATGTTCGAATCCCCCCTCTGGCGCATTCGTTGGGGTTTCGGGGCCATCCACGGGTGGGAGCTGGAAGCTGAGAGGCCGTGCGTCACCCCCTCCCACCATCACCAATGCACCATCCGCGCATATCGCACTGCACCCGCTGCACTTCCGTCGTCATTGGGTGTCTTTGTTTGTGTGGGGTAGGGGGCAGGGGTAATTTTCCGCAGGGTCAATGTCCGTGTGTGGCCACTCGGGGGCACTCGGGGTCCGATAGCTCAAATTAAAGCCAGGCGCGTCCAGCGCAAGGGAAAATAGGGAATGTGCTCCTCTTGACAGCTGGCTGGTGGGGCCTTGCCAACCCATGTGGTCGACACCGGGAAAGGGTGCGGGGGTTACCTGGGCCTTACCACCGGGGATGATTACCGATATGCGCTGTGTGGAGGTTCAGGCTTGTCCAGGGGCGGGGCTCGCAGTGCTGCTGCTGCTGCTGATGGTGCTTGTGTCCGCCCCGGCCCGGCCCGGACTGACAGCGAACAAATCGCGGGCGGGGCGTCGCCGCCGCTGATCGGAGCAAACCAAGATATCAAATTACCCCGTCGCGCGCGCTTTTAGGCGGGGGAGAGGACCTTCTCGTCACCTTCCTCCCGCGAAACCGGCGACCCCACAGGGCAAGCCCGCTGCGTTGCCGCAGCCCGTTTTTGTGGGGGATGCCACCTTCCCTTATACCTTACCCTACCTTATACATTAACTTACCAGTCGCCATGTGGCGCTTTGCCCGTACACATACACTGTTCCGGCTTGCAAAGATGGTCGTGGTTTCGGCGTCGGGCGTGGAGTGACCCCCGGGTCCGTGCTGTCGGTCCTGAGCGCGTCACTTGATATGACGCTGTAAGCTGTACCGTTAGGGTTTGTGTGCTGTGGGGGTGTGCGCGCGCGCGTGTGTGTGAGCATGCCTGCACACAAGCAGCGCATGACGCGAGATGAGGGTCATCGCTTGGTTCGTGTGCCCAGTGCTCCTCGTGCGGGTGTGTCTTTAAGTGGAGGAGGGCGAGTGTGTGTGTGTGTGGGGGGTCGAGTGTGTGTGTTGGTGCGGAAGCGTGGGGGAAGCGTGTCCACCCCCCTCCCCCGCAACGACTGCCTCCGCAACGGCCGCCGCTGCCACACCTTCCCCAAGCCGTCATCAACGCCGCAGCCGCCGCCGCTGGTTCCAAGACCACCCCCAAGAATTTTTCAACCTCGCCTCACAAGATTTTCTCTCTTGATCCCAAGATTATCTCTCCCAAGATCTACTGACGAAGCCCTGCAGTCTCGCAGTGCCTGCAGCCGCAGCATCGCAGCCGCGGCAGCACACTCACAGACACGATAGGGGCCCCGGCCTCTCTGCTCGGTGGTTTCCTGCGGTGGCGGTTGCGTGGTTCTCACCCACCACCACCACCACCACCGCGCACACCCGCGGGTAAGTCCGCCCCACCTCGGCAGGGCCTGCAGCAGGGCAACCGGAAGGGGCGTGTACGGCAAGTCGAGCCGGAGCTGGCTGGCGGGAGAGGAGGTTATGAAGGAGTTCCTGCGGCGGCGGCCAGGAGGCAGGCGAAGAGAGAGGCGCGGAGCGTGGAGCCGGCTCCGAAATCAACCCAGACTGCCAGCTGGCTCACGAATCTCCGGATCCCCAGGGGGCTGCGGCATATGTGCACTCCGCACCCACCCCCATCAAAGCTCCCATATTTGTCGACGCCCACCTCTCAACCCAAGTTCTGCTGCTTCCCTCCCTCCCTCCTTCCCTCCTGCCCGCACGTGTGCGCTCCCGCGCTGCGGCCCTCTGTCCGCAGGTCCCGCCTCCCCCATCGGCGCCCCCGCCTCGCCCCTACCCTCCCAGGAGCTCCGCACCGCCTCACCTTCCTCCGCGCACTCCCCCTCCTCCGGCAGCACCTCCCTAACCCTGACCCGGAACGGCATCGCCAGCCCGGCGCATGGCGCGACCACGCCGCCACTGCGCCCCCCGCGGCCCCTCAAGGTAACCACCGGATTCGCCGCCGGACCCGCGTCGCCTGCGGCGGCCCCGGGCCGGTCTCCCCTCAAGCCCGCGGGCGGAAACGGCTGCTCGTCCCCTTCGCCCTTTGCCAACCCGCCCACGCCCACGCGGCGCGGCCTGGCGGCGAGTCTGGAGGCGGAGGCGACGTCGGGCGCGGCGGGGCCTGCTGGTGCTGCTGCTGCTGCTGGTGCTGCGGCGCTTTCGAGTCCGTTCGGCAGCACGGGGGGCGGTGCGCTGTCGCAGCCGCAGCCCAGTGTGTTCACGGAGCCGCCCATCTGGCGAGAGGTGAGTGCGTGGCTGTGTGTGTGTTGGGAATTACAGGGACGTGTGGCTGTGTGTGTGTATGTGCGTGGTGGCTGGGACGGCAGCTGTGTGTGCAGGGCTTGGGTCTGGGTTTTAGGCTCTTGGGGTTTCTCAAGTCTAGGGCATGATGATGCGCTGCGCGCGGGGCCTCCCCCCCCATGTGTTTGCGGTCTGTCGGTTCGGAATGCGTTGCCTAAACTGGAAGCAGATCTGGAGCCAGCGGCCGCCGCCCGAGGCAACCGGATCCATGGACGATGGCTGTTCCGGTCCACTGTTTGGTGTTACATTTGGGGGGGGGGGGCGCATCCCGCCTAACTATAAATGATGATGAATGATGAATGTGTTCCGCGTCTTCCCGGTTTTGCTTTTGAAATCTGCCGCAGGTTCACCGCTTCCTGCGCAATCCCGCCAAGCCCGTCATTCTGGCAATGAGCCGACCCGACGCAAAGAAGAACGTGGCGGCGCTCATCAAGGCGTACGGCAGCAGTGCCGTACTGCGGGACCTGGCGAACCTGGTGCTGGTGCTGGTGAGGACGGGAGCGGGGCTCGGGGGGCGAAGCGCCGGGGGGATGTGATGTGAACGTGAACGTGAATATGAAGAAGAATTTGACCATGTAAATGGTTTAGGTGGGTGCCAGGGTACCGAGGAAATGTGGCAGGGCCGGGCTGGCTCTCGGCCCACTCCGCGCTGCCAATGTAACCAGTCGTACATGACTGGGCTGTCTCCAACCGCCTCCAACCGCCTGCCCCAACCGCCGCCACCTGCCATGTGCCCCATGTGTCAGGGCAACCGTGACGTCATCGACTCGATGGCGAGCGGCAGCGCCCGCGTGATGGAGGGTGTGCTCAAGCTGGTGGACGCGTACGACCTGTACGGCAGCGTGGCCTACCCCAAGCGCCACAGCCAATCCGACATCTCCGACATCTATCACCTGGCGGCAGCCACCCGGGGGGTCTTTGTCAATGCGGCTCTCCAGGTGAGCAGGCGGCTGCAGAGGGGTGCACGTGTGGATGTGTGCATGTGTGCATGTGTGCATGTGTGCATGTGTGCATGTGTGCACGTGTGCATGTGTGCATGTGTGAATGTGTGAATGTGTGCATGTGTGTGTGCACGTGCATGTCTACCGTATGCATGTACCGTATGTGTGTGGGTCTTTTGTTGATATTGGTAAGAGTGCGGGGATGCGACCAAACCAGCCGCCCGCCCGACCGGGAGAGGGTATGCGGCCGTGTTAAGGACTACCGGGGCCGGCGCAGCAGTTTGGGCCGCGCGGAAATGATTACGAAGGGAGAGAAAAAAGAGAGGAAAAGGAAAAAAGATGCTCCCGCCCCTTTGCTGCATCAGTTTCGTCAGCCGCTCCGCGAACAGAGTGCTGTGTCGACATCCGCGTCCTCAAGAACCTCGCGACTGCCGCACCTCGCAACCGCTCCACCGCCCCTTTCTCCCTCTCCTCCCTCCACCGCCCCTTCCTGCTCCAGGAGCCTTTCGGTCTGACACTGATCGAGGCGGCGGCGCACGGCGTGCCCATCGTGGCCACCTGCCACGGCGGCCCCGTCGACATCGTAGCCACCCTGCGGAACGGCGTGACGGTGGAGCCGGGCGATGTGGGGGCCATCGCTGCGGCCATCACCGACATCATCACGCGGCCAGACACCTGGGAGACCTACTCAAACAACGGCAGGTGGGTGGCGCGGGGCCGCCTTGGTGAGGGGGTTACGGTAGATGACGACGTTGGGGGGGGGCGGGGCGGGCGCCAAGAGAGCAGGGCTGCGGGGCGGGTCAGGGGGCGAGCAGGCGGCGTCGGTGAGCAGGCAGGCAGGGTGGTAAAAAGAAGATACCGCAGCGGAGACGGAGACGGGCAGACGGCGTTAGCGAACGGACCCGGAACAGGCGGGGTGGTCATTACAACGGCAACTCCCCTCGGTCTGACTTACAGCTGGCCCACCCCCCCTCCCTCCCGATCAGGAACAACATTCTGGCCTACTCCTGGCCCAGCCACGTGCTTAGCTACCTGCGGCTGGTGGAGGCGCGCAGGGCGGCGGACCCGCAGCTCGCGGGGCCTGTGGTGGGACTGGGACTGGGGGCGCTGGGCGCGGCGGGAGGCGGACCGGGCGCCGCCGGCACCGCGGCGCCCTCCGCGGCCGCCGGCGGCGGCGGCGGCGGCGGCCCCGCCGGCTGCCACGGCTCCCCTGGAGCGCACATGTACCTGCGAACCGCCTTCAGCCTGTCGTACGATGATCTGCTGCAGTCCAACCACCCCGACGGCGGCCAGGTAAAGCAGTGTGGGGGTCGGTGGGGTGGATGGGGGTGGGAGTGGATGGGGGTGGGGCGGGTGGCGCGCGTCGCCGGGTGGGAGAAGCGCACTTTTTGTGTGTGTCTCCGGTGGCGTAGCGCGCTGTGCTGGGTGGGTTGTCACCACACTCGATTCTTTCGAACGAGTGCAGGACTGGTTGGGCCACGTCAGTTGTCACGTCGCGCGGATGTGGCAACAGGTACCGTCTCCACGTCGCGTCTTTTTAGTCTTTGCGTGCAGCACTCAAGAGCGTACTCGATGATGAGTTTCTCAAATCTCACCCAACTCCGAAACCAGCCTAAACCGGTGGTCATCCCTGCCCGCCCGTCCCAACTGTGTATAGGCCTTCGGCGCTGCCCTGGATGACCTGATGGCGGGTCGGGCCACCTCCCTGCCATTCGGACTGCCGCCCGACGTGGTCGCCGCAGCGGCAGCGGGCCTGGCACCGGACAGCGCCGGCGCCGCCGCCGCGGTGGCCGCCGCCGCGGCGGACCTGCTGCGCCGCAGCGGCGCCGCCGGCGATGGTGCGGGAGGCGGCTCCAGCACTCCCAACCTCAACACGTCCTCAATGCCGCTCATCGCCCCCGGTGGTGGCGGCGGCGGCGGCGGCCTGGAGGATCTGCAGCTGACGGCCGGCGGCGGCGGCGGCGGCGGCGGCGCGGGTGCGGCGGCGGCGGCGGGGCTGGGCGGTGTGTTCGGCTCGCCGCACCCGGGAGTGGGCGGCGGCTTCGCAACGGAGCTATTCCCGGTGGGTGGCTGGGTGGCTGGGTGTTTAGGTCCAGTGGCAGTATCGTCGGACGTGTTCGCGCTGGGGCGGGGGTGCATGCGGTACCTCGTCGGCTGTTGACTGCAGGAAGGCCAGGTTCATGCTGTCGTTGCTGATGCCCCCTTTTACACCAGACCCTCGTCCATTGGCGTAGGCGTATAATCGTGCCACATCACACGCTCTCCCGCGCTCCCGCGCTCGTCGCGTCCTACGTTGCCATTACATAAGCCCCGACCACATGTCGCTTTCCCTTTTCGCGCCGCACCGCACCGCACCGCACCGCACTGCACTGCACTGCACCGCACCTCACCGCACTACTGCTCTGGTACTCTCCTTGCCGTACAGGGCGCCCGGCTGTCTCTGGCGGCGCGCGGTGGCGGCCGCTGGCTGGTGTTCGCGTGCGACTGCGCCGCTGACCTCATCCGGGCGGGGGCGGCCCTGGCGGCCCTGGCTGCGGCCCGGCGGTCGGCGGCGGAGCGCTGCCTGCCCCTGGCCGACCTGCCGGACCAGCTGCACGACAGCCGAGTGAGGATTGAGGGGCAGGGGCAGGGACAGAGGGAGGATGAAAGGCGGGTGGGCTGTCCGGGGCACTGCGTGCCGGAGATGAGGGGGCAAGTGGGAAGAGGGTGGCGCGGTGTGTGGTTGGTGGTTCTAAAAGATATCTTCCGCCCTGAAGAACACCTCACGTAACCTCCCATCTGAATCGAACCGAACCGAACCGCTGCGCAATCATCGTCTTTATTCCCGCTCGCAGCTGTCGGCCCTGCTCCGCCACGCGCTAGCCGGCCCTGCACCGGCGGCGGACGGCTCCGAGACCTCGCTGCTACCCGCCACCTGCCTGGGCCTGGGCCTGGGCGTGCTGAGCTGCATGGGCTGCACCGACACGCGCGCGCTGCTGGTGGCGGGTGGGGGCGGTGGCGGTGGCGCCGAGCAGCCCCCCCGGCAGTCGCTGCTTCGGGAGCTGGACTTCGTGGCATGCAACAATGCCTGCCAGCTGTGGGTGACGGGAGCCAAGCTGGCCACCGGCGGCGCCAGCAGCGGCGGTGGCGGTGGCGGTGAGGGCGGTGGTGGCGGCGGTGTTACGGAGCAGCAGGACTCGGGTGTGGAGCTGCTGTTTGATGAGCGGTACGAGCGGCACATGGAGCACCGCTGGGAGGCCACCGCCGCCAAGCAGGTGGGGGGGGGGGGCGGGGGTTGGGAGCGTGGGTGGGTGGGTGGGTGAAGGGACAAGGGCCGGTCGGTCAAGCCGTCGGGCGGCAGCTGGGGTTAGCAACTACGGTATCCTTCCAAAGCCCTCCTTCCCGGCTTTTAATGCAGCATGCAGTCATACCGGTAGATTCTCATGACTACCGCACCGCCCACCGCCGCTCCGGCCCACACTCCGAGCCCCCTCTCCTCTCAGCTGCCGTTCCCTCATCTCCTCTGTTCCCACGCTGCTCCGCCCCGCAGGTGGTCCGCCGCATCCTCTCCAACCGCAGCGGCTGGGGCAAGCTGCCGCTGGGCCGCCCCGGCCACCCCGCCCCCCGCATCTCCGCCCTGGGTCCCTACCACATCATGGTCACCTTCACAGGAGCCGCCGCGCGCGACGTCGACCCCGCCGCCCTGCGGGCCCGCTTCCGCCGCAAGCTGCGCCTCTCCGGCCTCCGCGCGCAGGTGGTCGTCACGCCCGCCGTGGCGCCCTCGAGCGCCGGCCGCGCCGGCAGCACCGGCGTCGGCATCGGCGGCGGCGGCGTGTCGCGAGCTGGCAGTCTGGCGGCGCCGGGCGTATCGGCCGCTACGGCCGACGGTTCGTCTTCCGCCTCCGGCGGCTTCACGCTGCACGTGGTGCCGCTGCGCGCCAGCCGCGCGCTGGTGCTGCGGTACCTGTCGTACAGGTACGGCATCCCGCTGGAGGACGTGACGGTGGCGGCGTTCCACGTCGCCGCCGCCGGCGGCGACGGCGACGCCGTCACTGCCGCCGCCGCCGACAGCGCGGTGTTGCGCTGCAGCGACGGAGAGGATCTGGTGGCGGGCCAGCCGCGTGTCGTGCTGCTGCCGGCGGAGGACTTCCCGGCTGCGGACGGCGTGGGCGGCCGCGCCGTTGGTTCTCCGGCAGCGCCCGGCGGCGGCTTCGCCCTGGATTTGTCGCCTTACGCGACGAGCAGCCGCGTGGCGGTGCTGTTCTGAGTTGAGGTCTTGGGCCGCAGCGGACTGCGGCGGCACCCGATGCGGCTGTCGGGGGACGTCGGAAACTTGACGGAGAGTTGACAAGTCAAAAAGTCGCGTTCGGGACGTGACGGGCGCTGAGTGTGTAGGCGTGGCCTGGCCATTCGCTGGCGGCGATGTCGCAGATTTTGGAGGAAAAGTACTAGCGAACGCGCGTGCATAGGGATGGGAATGGGGGGCCGCACGGCAAGCCAGCTGGGCGGCCGGGGGGTCGGGGATGGTGGCTGGCCAACCGTCCTCGAGGACGGTAAGGTCCGCCGGTCAGCATGCGAGGGCGCTGCCGGCACCTACTGTGCCCATAGTGTCTGCCTGTGCCTGTCTGCGTGGGGGGAGGGGGAGTGTTGCTGGGCATATACCGGGTACTTCCCTAGAAGCTGGTCGTGCCGAATGGGCTGGCATGCCGGGCCCCGTTGACTCGTGCATCTTTCGTGCAGCGGGCGGCGGGCACTAGCCACTGAGGTTGGAATGAAGCGCACTGATATGTGGCGGCGACGACCCGCCGCCGCCGGTCCCCCGCCGCTGCATCTGTGTACAGTAACGTATGCCGTGTCCAGGGGTGGTCATAAGAAGCAGAACCTGACTTTTCGTTTTTTTTGGAGTTCCCACGCTCAACTGTTTATCCTTGGTCTTTTGATTGTACGCCCCGCGATATGTTGTTGATATGTTGCAATTCGAACTCCTTCGAGCCCACGTAACCCAACCACTCTTCCTGTGGTATTTTCCGTTTTCCCGTAATTTTCCCGTACATTTCCCGTAAGAAATCGCAAAGCACTGCAATGTGTTGTATCCAAGCGAGGAAGCCGGTTGGCGTATTGTTGACAGAGCAGCTGCGCCGCGGGATAGGCGAGGCGCGGTGGGGCAAGGCAAGGCAAGGAATGCGGGACGTGCGTGGGCTAATGCAGTGGCCCTGACAACCGACCCGCGGGTCACGGCCTGGCCGGGCTGGTGTCCTCCCGTAGCGATGCATGGTTTGTTGAAAAAAGGCTGGCACACGCCACCGCCGCCGCCGCCACCGCGCATATTGAACGGATGTAGCGGTGTAGCGGTGTCGCCGACGCGACGGGATTCAATTCGCCCGCTGGGTGTGCAGGGCGGCACGATGGCGTGCGTGGCTGCTGGCGACTTGGGACCCGAGCGTGTGTGTGTGGTCGGATCTGGTTCGGTTGCTTTTTGACAGCTCTGCGGTTTGCTTCACATGCGTGGCGTAGCGGTTGTTGTTCGGTAGTAGGGTAGCATGCGGTACGTAGTTTAGAAGTTTTCTTTCCAGCTGCGCGGATCTCTTCAGTGGAATTGGAGGGCCGGTTTGTATGGTGTGCAAGGTTGAGAAATGCATGTATGATCAGTTGGGATCAAGCGAGAAGATTTCCAAATAAATCAGTTTTGCCGCAAGTTCCCTGCCTTGCCGAAGGCTGGACAAGGCTGGTCTGGGCGAAGTGCTTCGTTGCTTTGGCAGCTCATAGTGGCGTAGTCCGTGCTCCTGTGGCTGTGAAGTGCGCGTGTGGGAAAGCTAGCAACATAGCACGAGTAAATGTCCTTTCTGTGTTCGTTGCGTAAAAGCCCTGCGGGGATGCATGTCCCATGATCCGCTTCTTCTGTGCTTTTGTAGTACAACCTGTGCTTCTACGACTCCAGGTTCGCCGGTGCTTCTGTAATAGTACAAGCAAGTAAATGGGAAATGTTACCCACCCGGAAGTTGGTTGCGGGTTGGATGTATCACGCCCACGCGAAGCCGCCCTGCCGTAGCGCCGCGTGTAGGGCCTGGCTGTGCTGTTGTGTGCACTGCTGTCGATGCGCCGAAGTGGGGGCACAATCCGCATTGGGGGGCACATGCGGCGTGCCTGCTCTGCTCTGCCTTGCGCGGCGTCGAAAGGTGTACTGTCGTGCGTCAGCTAACACGTAGCGTAGCGTAGGTTGGATCTGGGATGTTGCGATAAATGACGGTAGGGTGGTGTGATGGCTGAGGGGCCTCTGTGTGGGTCCCAGCCATGCGCTAATCGCGCCCGCTCGCTGCTCGTGCGTGTGTTCCTGCACACTCGTTGTTAAGGCGGTTGGAAACGCTGGCGGTTAACGTCGTGCTGTGGTTGTTGTAACGAGCGCAACGGTTGCTGAACAAGTCGCCGCTCGCAATTCAGGCGCGCAGTCTTCTGTTGCCTGCATGCGTGTTTGATTGTTGTACGGTAGTATCGTACAGTACCTTCCCTGGCACCTCCGTAGGACGTTCCCACTACAAACGGTGAAAAGACTATGGGTACCTCAATTTGTAATTGCAAACGTAATGAGGGTCATTCCAAATGCGCAACTGGACTAAGGTTGTTATCGTTACTCCTTTCCGCCTTGGGTCCCTACCTGGGCCCCCCTTTACCTGGGACCCTCTACAGCAGCATCAGCCCCAGCCTCAATCTGGGCTACTCCAGGGGGTCCCAAGCGGTGACCCTTGCACTGCTTTCAGACAGGAAAGGCAGGCAGACAAGCAAGGCAAGCTAGTCCCCCAGCTCCAGCCACAACCGGGCCAACGCCTCCACCACCGCTTCCTCCTCCTCCTCCTCACGGGCCCTCCGAGCGCCGCTGCCTGCCCCGTCATCCCCACCATCAGTCCCCGCCCGCTCCGCCCCACCGCCCGCCGGCCGTCGCCACAGCCCGCTGCCGTCGACTCCGCCGCCGCGGCCATCCCCCATCCCCGCGGCTGGCGCAGGAGCCCCCTCGGCCTCGAGCCGGCAACCCGACCCAGCGCCGCCGCCGCCGCCGCCGCTGTTATTTGCTGTGGAAGCGGCGGCTCCGCCGGCTGTGAATGCGGACCGCCCGTCATCCGTCGTACAGCCTGTTGCCAGTGCGCCGTACCTGCAGGTCAGCGCGTAACGTAATGCCCTCCGCTGCACTCCAGGGTGGGTCGCAAACGACGGCGCTGCTCCGATCTCCGGTGCCCACACCACCATATCGCCGCCACCGCCGCCTCCGGGCCCCGCCTCCGCAGCCTCCGCCTCCGCCGCTGCCCTCCAGCCCTCCGCCGCTGCGTCCACGTGGAATGCCGTACCCGGCACCGTCGCCTCCGCCACCTCCACAAGCCTCGACCACCGCGCCGCCAGCACCCGCCGCTGCTCCCACCGCCACCCGCGCAGCGCTCCTAGCCGCCCTCCTCCCCCGCCGCCCTCCCCATCGCGCCCTCCACCCACTTCTCCGCCGCCAGTTGTCCCCTCCGCCTCCGCCACCTCCTCCGCCTCCGCCACCTCCGCCGCCATTATCATCACCCGCCGACACGCCAGCTCCAAATCCAGAGCGCCGCTGAAACCGAACATCAACCAGTCCAGCTCCCGTCGGGCATTGCTGCTGCGGCTGCGGCTGCTGCCGCCGGACAAGCCCGGCGGCAGCGCCTCCGCCCCTTCCCGCCCCGGCCCCCGCTGCGCCTCCTCTCCCCACAACGCTTCCGCCTCCACCCCAGCCACGTGACGCGGCCGCACGCTCCGCTGCTTCCCGGAGCCGTCGTCGACATTGTCGTCGCCCGCGTGACGGCGGCCGCTGTCCACTTGCTGGTCCCCGTTCTGGATCTGTTGGTGGAGGTGGTGGAGGTGGTGGAGGTGGTGGCGGCGGCGGCTCAGTGCTGCCTCCAGCTGCTGCTCCGCGGCCGTCCATAGCTCAGTCAGTGCCGCCACCAGCAGCGCCAGCTGCCGTAGCGAGGGCGATGAGGGGAGGCCGGGGGGCAAGGCCGGCGGCTGGGCTCGGCTGGTACTGCCGGGGGGCGCCGCGGTCCCCGTTGGGCCGCCCTCGGCAGCGGCGGTGGCTGCTGCGGTGGTGGTTTTGGGGAGCAGGGCACCGCCCAGGATGGCCTCTGCCCACGCCCGTGCCTTCCGAGCCTCCTCGTCCTCCTCATCCTCCTCTTCTTCCCCCTCCTCCTCCTCTTCTTCTTCCCCCTCCTCCTCCTCCTCCTCCCCGTCCTCCTCTTCTCCTTGGCAATGATTCCCCCGCCGGCCCCAGGCATCCACATCCTCCCCCGGGCTCAAGCCCGAGGGGCCCTCCCCTGCCTCCTCCTCCCCTCCAGCAGCCGCCGTCGATGCGGTCCGCACAGGTCGCCCGACGCCGCCATCCCCCTCGTCCCCTCCCCCGTCTCCCGCCCCCGCGCCCACTGCCCCGCGCGCCTCCTTCGCCACCCGCCGCATCAGCCGTACCGCCAGCGGCCCCGCCCATCCGTCCACCAGCCGCCAGCCCGCCCGCAACCGGGCTACCAAGGCCCTCCCCTCCGGAGGCCGCAGCCCCGGTTCCAGATCCAGATCCAGATCTGGATTCGGTTCCAGTCCCAGTTCCTCCTCCAGGCTGCAGCGGGAGCAGCGGCACGTGAAGCCGTACTGCTCCCGCAGGGCCCTGCGCCGTACCTACGGGAAGGCACGGGGCGATGTGTATGTATGTGTGTGTGGGGGGGGGAGGGGAAAGAGGAGAGGGAAATTGGCCTCGCTTCCGGCTTTCGCACGGGATGGGTGCTCTGTTCGGATCTTTCCCTCCCTTGAGCGAAGTGAGGTGAGGCGCCGGACCCCCCTGGAGGTGGGTGGTGGAGGTGGGTGGTGGAGGTGGGTGGTGGAGGTGGAGGTGGTTAACAGGCAGGGGCAGGGGGCGTGGGAGGGGGAGGGCACGCTCGGGTGGGCACTGGGCAGCAGGACGACGGCTCTGATGCGGATTGAGCTCCGGAGGGGCGAGCGAGCAGTCCGGCGCTTTGCCACCCCGCTGTCCTCCCCCACTCCCCGGCGGCAACACTACCGCTTACCCCCCCGCCCCCCACCTTCACACACACGCACCGCTCCGCAATCCCTTGCCCCGACCCCCCCCCAAGCCACACCCGCGCCCCCCACCCCAGTCCTGCCCTCACCTCCAGAGGTGCCGCCAGTGTGTCCCCCAGGTAGCTGTCGCACACCTCCTCGCCGCGACGGATGGGCCGACACACACGCACCTGTCGGGTTGCAGTGGGCCGGGGGCCGGGCGGCTTCGACTGAGGGCTTCGACTGTGGGCTTCGACTGTGGGCTTCGACGGCCCGGGCTAACGAACGAGGCGTGGTGTGGTGTGGTGGTGGTGGATATTAGAAGGACCGCAATGACCGAATGACCCAGGGGGGCCAGAGGCTCCGGCGATGCTATCGACCCTCTCGCCTGGCATGCACGACAGCCACATCTCAGTGAAGGGTGAGGACGGAGGGGAGCTGAAACTCGCTCTGCGACGCTCTCTCCCGCGCCGCAAGGCCACCGGCATCTGCTCCCTCCCACCGACCTGCTCCCGCGGACCGCGCACTTCTCCCCTCCCCTCCCCTCCCCTCCTCTCGCCTCCCCCTTCCCGTGCCTGCACCTCCCCGCCCCCGGCTCCGGCCTATACGTGGATAACCCCCCCGCCTGCGCTCCAAATCCCCTCCCCTCCCCTGCCCCCTCCCCTGCCCCCTCCCCTGCCCCCTCCCCTGCCTGCTCACCACCATGGCCTCCCCCAACACATAGTGCACCGCATTGGGTGCACAGCTGTGGTTCATCCAGGCGTGCTCCACCCACAGCCCCGTGTGGCCGGGGCGGTGCAGCCAGCGGCCCCCCTCGCCCCCCGACCGGCCGCCAAGTCCTGGATCACCGTGCTGCTGCTGCTGCTGCTGCTGCTGCTGCTGGTGGACGTCAGCTCCCGCACCGGTCCCCGCCGCCTCGTCCTCCTCCACCGCCGCTGCCTGCGGCTCCCTCAACTCTGAAGCCTCCGCCACAGCCGCCACGTCCACCTGCCCCGCCGCCAGCCGAAGGAACTGCAGCGCCGGCAGAGCCGCCACGTCCACCGCCACGTCGCCGCTGACGCCGCCGTCTGCGGGGATGGGGAGGCTGCCCGTGGTCGTGGTCGTGGTCGCGGCGGCAATGTGAGCCGCCGCCGCCGCCGCGTCCGTCGTCGGCGGCGTTGTCGCTGCCCGGGTCGTGGCTGCGGCGGCCCCGGCTAGTCGCGGTTGCAGTCGCGGTCGCAGCGGTGCCATTGCCATTGCCATTGCGGGGTCCATCGAGGGGTCGGAGAAGCAGTTGAGCAGCAGCAGCCGCATCACCCACTCCGGGTCGAGCGCCGGACCGCCGCCGCCGCCGCCACCGCCGTCACCGTCGCCACCGGCTATGTCACAAGTGGTGGCAGCAGCGGCCGCGGCGCCGACCACAGCGCTCGACCCGCCAGTGTCCCGCTCCCGCTCCCGGTCCCGCAAGCCCAGATCGGGATTCGCAGTCCCTCCCTGGAGCGGTGACGGTGGCGGCTGCTGGGCATCCAGGCGCTGCAGAGTGTCGTACAGGTCGGCTGTAGCAGGGCCGAAGAAAGGTCGTACACAAGGGAGGTGGGTGTCAAGCGGTTGGGTTGGGTTTGTCGGCGGGCGAGTCCAGGGAGGGCTTCGGCTTCGGCTCCGGACCATCCAACGGGCGGACGCACACCGGTGGCCAGGCCGCACTGCCGTACAGCGTCCCTCCCTCCCTCCCTCCCTCCCTCCCTCCCTCCCTCCCTCCCTCCCTCCTCCTCACCCAGGTCCAGATCAGGACAGCGCTCCAGACTGGCGGCGGATCCATCGTACGACAGGCTCAGCAGCAGCCGCTGCGACGGCGACAGCGGCCCCAGGCAGATGGCGGCCGCCAGCGCCTCCACCGAGGGAGCCGCATCGCCCTCCCCATCACCCTCCCCTCCAGCAGCACCTTTCCCTCCAGCCTGCTTGCTGCCCTGGCCCTGACCCTGACCCTGGCCCTCGCCATCGAACAACACGGCAGTCGGCAGCACCACCAGCAGCAGCTCCCCCGGCCTCAGGTCCCGCAGGGCCACCAGCCCGCGGCCCTTTCCTGAAGAGGAGGGAAAGGACACGGGAGGAACGTGGAGGGAGGGAAGGGGATGGGACTGGCTGTGCGTGCGTGAGCGTGCTGTGATGCAGTGGTAGGGTGCGACGCAAGCTGGCTTCACCAAAATGTGCTGGGCAGTCGGGCCGGCAGGAAAGGTTGCCAGCCAACTTAACCCGTTTACCGTGAATGGGCCGCAGCGCCACCGGGCCGTAGTAGCGGGGCAAGGAGCGGGTGCGCTGCGAAGGCGCCGCCAGAGGGGAAGGCTTGGCTGGACGGCCGAGGTCGCGGTGGCGGACCTTGCGGAGGTCCGACGCACCGTGCCGCACCCAGGCGGTTCCGGAGCAACGGTGGTGCCGTCGACATCCCGCAGCCGGCATCAGCGGCAACAGGGCGGCGCGCGGAGTTCCGACCGGTGCCCGGCCCAGCATGTCCGTTGGCTCCGAAGTCAAACCAACAAAATTGTGAAACCTAACACGAATTTCCGTAACTGCGCCATTTCGCTACTCCTACATCCGTCATGTCGGCTATTTTACGCTGATCTTTCATTCTGGGACTGCAATCGTGCATACATTTATTAGCGAACCTTTCAAATTTCAGTTCCGCAGTTTAACATGAGAAGTCGGTGAAGGTCAGAGCAGTCTGCTCTGGTGAAGGCCTAGATTGGTCGTATAAGGGTACATCACGCTGACCGCAAAGCGCAAACAACCCTCTCCAACGTCAGCCTTCCGCAGTCCCTTCCGAGATTTCCAGCTAAATATATCGCTGAAGGATAAGATTTGGAGGGCTAAAATTCTTCATCGGATAATATACAGCCCCATTTTGCACTAAGATAGCATGCGACAGGAGCTTCAGCGCCTCCTTCGCGCCATAGGGCACACCACTGCCTCTTGGAGCAACCCGTTGCCTGGCTCAGACGGGGCTGTGGACCCAAGCCTGTTATCTGACTTATCATGTTTCAGGGTGGCTTTGCAGACGATAGTCGAGGGGAAATCCGGCGGGTTGCCCACAGCTCTTCCTCCAGCCTTCAAGACCCGCAGCGTCACCCAAGGGATAGTGTACAACGCGATGACTATCGCTCAAGAACTGCTGGATGCCGATGCTATCGCCGTGGCCTGTGAGGTGTTGCAGTTGGCCGCCCGGCGCAGCACTGATCTGGAACCCATAGCCAGAGCCGCAGCCGTGAAGAGCGCTTTTGTCATGATCAATACTGCCGCTGGGGCTGCTCAACATCTGCAAGCGGGCCTGGAGAACGGGCTTCTCTCAAAGGCCTCCAAGCACCCGAAAAGCAGGTCCAAGAACCAACCGCCGTCGCCCAACGGCCCTGCTCGCAGCCCCAGCACGACAGGCAGCAGCGACAACAGCAACGCCACGTCCTGCGCCGAGGCGCTTCTCGAAGCGCTGCTGCTCCGGCTGTGCACAGCGGCAGTCATGGAGCCGGCGGCAGCTCTGCTGTCCGCCGCGCATCATGAGGCGTTGGCTGCCGCAAAGACGTTGCCTATTGCCGACTCGATTGCCACGGCGACCGGGGGCGATGCTGCAGCAGCAGCTGGGGCAACAGCCAGCGGCAGCATCTCGGATCTCGTGGACCTCCTCTACGCCGTGGCGCCGTTGCTGTATGGGGTCGCTGCTGTTATCACCGACCAGTCCGAACGGCACGGCCTACCGCGGATGATGTCGCTGGCCACCGCCCTGGTCAAGTCACTAGAGGCTTCCCAGCTGCTGGAGACGGCCTGCGCGTCGCTGCTGCTGGCGGTGCCGGTGCCACGGCCAGGCACACCGGTGGAGGAACTGGAAGACCTCACCGTCCAACTGACCCGCGCGACCTCCTGCCTAGCGAACAGCATTTCCAACCTGGCGTTCTTAGCAGGCCGCGGGGCTGTTGAGGACGGTGACAGCACCACACAGGGGGGCGCGGGACGATCAGCCGTGACACGGCAGCAGCGGCAGCAGTGCCTGCAGCTGCGCATCCGCACCCATGCTCTCCTGTCACAGCCCGCCGCATCGCGGCTGCAGCGGGTGCTGTTGGCGCGCTTCTGCCTCAATGCAGGAGTGCAGCCACCGCAGCGCGGCTCCACGGGTGCCTCCTGGGCTGCCGGCGGTTGCGGCTGGCCGCTGATGGACGGCATGCGGCTGGATCACCGGCTGTGCGACCATTGCTTCGTCACCGACGAACGCTTCGCCGGCTATGCCAGGGTGCCGGCCCTGCTGACCCTCGCCTGGCCCGCTGTCTCATTGTGGATCCTGGGAAGGCACTTGGGGCCCCGCGCGACCGCCCAGCTGCCGCCCGATGTGGACGAGCTGCTGGCTCGCGTGGCCGAGGGAGTGGTGCGCATCTGCAGGGGCCAGGGGGAGGCAGACATGCGCAACGAGCCCGTCGACATCAACTGCTTCACGACGCTGATTGCAGCTGTTCAGTCATGTGTGTTACAGGTGGACCTTCCCGGGAGCCACGGGGCAGGCGGAGGTGGAGGAGTGCTTCCGGGGCTTCGACCACCCGCAGCGGCGGCGGCAGCGGCCGGCTGCTCGCCTGCAGCCCTGGAGTCGATGGCGTGGGTGATGGCGGCGCGGCTGCAGCTGGCTGCAGCGGTTGAGGAGAGCCATCGTTCCAAAGCCAGGGCACAGCAACAGGCCGCTGGCACCAGCACCGGCACCAGCCAGGCGTCGGTGCTTCCCCGGGCTGAGGACCTGGACATACCGGTCGGCCACTGGCTGCTCCCCCTGGCGAGCCTGTCAATGCACCTGGCGAGGCAACTGCCAAAGCGTAAGTCGGTCAGCGGGGTGATCTGATCCTGCTGGGTGCTGGCCGAGTGCAGTGTTTAGCGTTTGTCTGTTGCGTGGACGGGGCATCATCCCACGCCAACCCCAGCCGCCTACGGTACCTTACGAGCTCTGTAGTATCATTACACTAGGAGGCTTTGGAGGCATTGCGCCCAACGTGACATATTCTCACAAACATACTCGTCCGCACCGTAGTGCTTTGTGGACTCCGTGGACCCCTGGTCGGTCGGGGCCCTACCTCTGACAGGCAATCGTGGCCTTTCCTGCCGTACCATTCGTACCATCCGTACCTCACCTCACCTCACCTTACCTGTCACCTCACCTCACCTCACCTCGCAGACTGGGACACCCTGAGCGCTGCAGAACAGGCGGACGCGGTTCGGAGGATGGCCCGCGCCGAGCTGCTCGCCTCGCTGGACCACACACTGCGCCTCTTCGCCACCTATGGTGAGCCCCTGGTGCTGTACGAGTGCGCATTGGCGGCAGCGCAGTTGGTAACGGGCAAGGCCGGGGCAGAGCTGCTCCGACAGCAGCACATGGCAGCAGCTGGAGGTGCAGCTCGTGGGCATGCAGCGAGCGACAGGGGTAACGGCGGCGTGGGCGATGGTGGCGGGGCACGGGATGCGGGCAGCAGTGGCAGCACGTCCGCAGACCCGCAGCAGAACGTGGAGGCGGAGGCGGAGGCGGGGGCAGCGCTGCGCCGCAGCTTGGGCCTGTTCGTGACGGTGTCCAAGTTGGCGGGCCGCACGGCGGTGCAGCTGCACGAGGCCACTGACCTCGCGGAGCTGGGCGGCTTTGTGCTGCACAGCGGCAGCAGCGCGGCCTTAGCCCTCTCAGTCCTGCGCAACACGGCCTGCGACATCGTGAACGTGCTTACTTCGCTGTGCAGTTCGGTGGGGCCCGTCGGACTGATGCCAGGCATGCATGCGCTGTCGGCTCAGCCGGACGTTGCGGCGGTGGGTGAGCTGTGTGCGCGGGCGGCGGTGACGGCGGCGGGTGCGCTGGTGGACAGTGTGGAGCGCGAGCAGCGGGCCGTGTGGTGGCCGAGGGACGCGTCCATGTTCAGTCGGCAAGACACCGACCGGGAGCTCAGCGTCATGGCGAACCGTACCCGCTCCATGCTGGCCATGGCGCCTGCCTGCCTGACCGCCGTCGCCGCCAGCCAGTTGCCCGCCCCCATGATCCTGGCGCTGCAGCCCCTGGAGCTGCTCTACAAGGGCGGCTGCCTGGTGGCGGACTTGGTGCAGTTGACAGAATCGAGGAACGAGAGCCTGGGCCCGGGCGTGGGGTGGCCACCCGGGCTGCTGGGTGGTTGGACCACAGCCGGCCAGGCAGCAGAGGGAGGGCAGCTGGGGCGCCTGTCACGCCTGTTGCCGCAGCACATGGGCCAGATGGATTTGCACTACGCAACGATTCACTGCACTGCTGCGGTGCTGGCGCTGGCGGGCCGCGAGGACACGTCCGCCCACGTGCATGCAGGGCTGCTGCTGCGGAGGGGGGCCGCGGGAAGCAGCAGCGGCGCTGCTGCCCACGATGCTGGCGCATGCAGCGTTGGCGCTACCGATACTGCTGCAGGCGCAAGCAGTAGCGGTGGAGTCAGCCCGGCTGCCGGCACAGCACCGAGCACACAGGGGGCCGGGCGAGCCGGGACGGCCGGGAGCAAGCGGGACAGAAGCAACCGCAGCAGCAAACCTCTCAGGGCGGAGACTGGTGGCGAGGTCAAGCCCGGAAGCACGGACGCCGAGACAGGGCCGCTGCAATGGTGGCGCCGGTTCATGCCATCTGCCTCTACGGAGCAGAGGCCCCCGGGCACCTCGGGCGGGGAACCCGCGGTCCCGCTGGGGCCGCTGGGGCACACGGTGGAATTTTTGGCGAGCACCGTGCAGGGCTGCGCAGAGAGCCTTAGCCTGCCATTCGGGGGGCTGCACCTGCGGGAGCTGCTGGACGCGGCGGCGAGCGGTGGTGGTGGTGGTGATGGTGGTGGTGGTGAGGCCGAGGGCGGCTGTGAGGCCATGCGGCGGTGCGCGCAGAGCTGCCTGCAGGAGCAGGGGGGGATGTACGGCACGGTTCACCTAGCCATGTCACCGATGACGGGCGATTGGGTGCGGGACAAGCTGGGGCCACACCGGACGATACTGCTGGCGATGAAGGCCGCTGGGGTGCAGGAGCCGCACGGGTTGCCGGGCGTCCCTCAGCTGCCGCCTCAGGAGGAGCATCCCCAGCAGGAGCAGGAGCAGGAGCAGCAGGCGCCCCCGCCCCCACAATCCGCACGCCAGGCGCTCCAAGCCCTGCCCCGCATGTGCGCCAACCCGATGTGTGGCGACTTCAGCGGGCCGTGCGAGGCGGTGCTGATGCTGAAGCGGTGTGCCGGCTGCGGGGTGGTGCAGTACTGCAGCAAGCAGTGCCAGCACCAGGACTGGGCCCTGCAGCACAAGCACACGTGCAAGCTACTGCGGGGATGACGACCAGTGATGCGCACCGGTGAGGTGTGATGCGGAGTGATGTGGGGCGGCGGGTGGTGGGCGGTGGGTAGGGGCGAGGAGAGATGAGGTGCCAGCAGGCGCGCAAACTGTGAATGGCAAACTGGGAAACGAGGGAAGGCGCCCCCGAGGTGTGGGGCTTGAGGGCGTGAGGGGTCAGGGAACGTTGCCATGCGAACTGCTCCTGCGTCTGCACCAGGCACGGGTGGGGATCCACAAGCAACGGGCATGGAGGCACGGCACCGCAATGTCGCCGCAAATCGTTGTGTCGGAGTGTGTTTTTCTTGGAGCTGGAACCAATTCCGTGGTCTCGGCGCCCGTGGTCTCGGCGCCAGTGATGCTGACCAATCTGGTGGCAGCCAGGAGCGACACGATACCCGAGGAAGCCGCAGGCCTTTTACAGAGCGTGGGCTGTTGGTTGGTTGTGACCCCCTTCCCCCCGTGTTGGGACCTTCCTTGCAGGCCGCTCATGACGCGGTGGCCGCCGATCCGATCCGATTTCTGTCCCCATGGCTGGTGCTGCTCATGTTTGGTGTTTCTCGCGGTAAGCACAGGTCACTGTGATGGGGGTTGCTTAGCCAGCCCGAGCGGAGGCGGCTGCTTGTAGAGCGAGCTCGGGCACTGCTGACGGCATCCGATTTGCCGGCTGCGGCTGCAGCTCTGGCAATGTGGCGGCTGTGGTCGTATGCATGCAGGGTGTGGTGAAGAGGAGATGCGTCTAGAAGGGCGATGACGTGTGTTACAGCGGAGTAAAGGTTTACACCTGTGGTTGTCGGGTTTGGGGGTAGCGGTATGGTGTGGTGTTTGGAGTGTACCGGTATGCACGCATTCAAGGGGGTGACAGCAGTGCAGGCACGCACGGTGATGGAGCTGCACCGCACCCCACCGCACCGCACCACAGCAACGGACCGTAGCGAAGGGCGATTGCCCCCCCTCCACACACACACACACGGCGGCTGTCCCCCAGCAGCCTCACGGAAGGAAGGGGCGGTGATAGTGCTGAGGCGAGAGAGGGCTCCACGGTCCTGTCTGCGGACCGGTCGCCAGGACCGCGCGGGTGGGGAGGCTGTGGGGGCTGTGCAGCTGCAGTTTTTGCGAAGATTCAAGGGTGAGTAGTTTCGTGAGGGCAGCGGCAGCGGCATGTAGGATGTGGCAATTGGTGTCTTAGGGTTGAAAACATGCGCCAGGTGCGGGGTGTGCTGCGCTCAACTTGGCACGGTACGTACATTGCGTCCCGGAGTGTCGGATCCTCACATGTTTGTGCTTTTGGGTTCTCCCTCCCCAAATGCGGTTTGTGGCGCAAGGGGAGGCAAGCCTATTTTCTGCGGGAGACCTTTGACGGGGAGTGGTTAGCTCTATAGAGTCTAGCGGTACGGGTGGCTTAGTACGGCAGTTGTACAGCGTGTCCGCAGAGCTCCGAGGTTGGAAATCGTGGTTGGAAACAGATCATTCAGCCACGCACGAATATTTTTGGGCGGGTAAGGTGCTCCGGATTTTCGAGACTCTCGGATTTGACTACAGGCAACATGTACCCGTGGGTCTTAACAATGAAGAGAAGGCAAAGGCGATCTTGGGCCTGGAGATCCCGTTTGACAATTTACTGGCCGAGTTCAGACGTCGCCTTTTGTTGGATTGGAGCTCGGGTAGCCTCGATAGGGACCCGCGGAATTTTCCAGAGTATGAGGAAGGGGGTGTGGGACGGGGAGCACCCGGGGTTACCGCGTGTCGGTACCTGAAATGGATGGGTGTGGCGTACTCGTACTCGGACCACAAGCGAACATTGGATCACTTGAGGGTGTGTATGCCGAGAAAGCACCACACGGCCCTGATGCGTTTTCGGCTGGGACGTTGGGACTTGGATGTGTCAAGGTTTGCACGGGGACCGGGTCGGAAACCGCGCGCGGAGAGGATATGTCGGGTGTGCCACGGCGGGTCGGTAGAAGACGAGTTGCACGTATTGATGGAATGTCCGGGCTATACGCCATTACGAGAGGCAATAGGCTTCCCTATGGGTAGTAGCATGGTGGATGTGATGGGGACCTTTGACCCGGCGAAACTGGGTAGTCTCTTATCCCAGATTCAGAAAGCGCGTACCGAGCTGCTTGGTAGCTAACCATACGGCTTATGTTGTCTTAAAGTGCGCCCCTTGACGGATAGCCGTTGTGGGGGGACGCATGTTACCAGCCATTTTGGCTCGTACACATGTAATGCCTCATGCCTCAAGCTCCGAGTTAATGTTTGTTTTCTCGTCTTTTTCCGTTGTTTAGCGGTTTAGCTGTATTCGTTGCGGCCTTTTCTTTAATAGCGGGCAGTCGGCCTCGTTGTTTTCTCGCGCTAGTCCGCGGTTTCGTTGCCCGCCCGCCCTCCCCTGGTTCTCGTCGCGCTCGCGCCTGGGCTGCGCGGTCGCGCGGGCGCTCGCGTGTCTGGGTGTGTGTGTGTGTGTGCCGTGTGCGTCTGTCCTTGGGTCGGTGCACCTTCGGGTTTAGGCCGGTCCCATGGCGGGGGAGGTTTTGCCTTGACTCTGGTTCCCTTTTGCCTCCCCCATCGCTAGCTTGGGCACCGTTTCCTTTTTCGCTCGAGGGAATCAGAGGTGGCACACGTGTGGGTTGGTGGGTGTGTTGCCGTCCAGTTGCGTTGCGGCCGGTCGTTGCTGTTATGTGTTGGGCCGTTTGTTTGCGGGCCGCGGTGCGGGCTGCTGTCTCCCTGCTTGGCCGCAGGCTATTTAGGGCAGGAGGTAGCTGGGCAGAGCGCTGGCGGCCGCTGGCCGGCACGGAGAGTGGCAAGCGGCGTCACGGTTAGGCGCGCGTCGGCCGGCATGAGTGTTTCAGCGGCGGTTTCCTTACCCCCTTTTTTCTAGTTGCACGACAGTTGGTAGGGTGCGTGCCCGGGGTTTGTAAACGGGTGTGGGGCGTCTGGCTCTGCCATACCGCAGCAGACTCAAAATGTGCTTTTGGTGTCCATGTGGTGCGTGAAAAGAGATACTGCAGCGGAGACGGAGACGGCGTGGTGCGTGTGCTCCGGTCGGTCGGTCGGTCGCTGTGGTTGGACGGACGGACGGTCGTCGGTCGGAAGCGGTGTGTGCATGTGCACGGGTGAGTCGCGATGCATATGGATGCCGTGCATCAGGGTGTATCGCGGTCTGCGGCGGCTAGGAGCGGGCGCCAGCGGCGGGCCTACTGCTGCGGCCGCTGCCGCTGCCGAGCCGAGCTCCCCCTCGAGGCGGCCATCGAGTTGTCGCCCAGGGGTGAGCTGTGAAGGGGCCCTCTGCACATTTCGAGTGCCCCCAACAACACAATCGGTGTATGGTACCGTATCCATGCCACCGAGCGTTGCTGCTGTGGTCGTGTTGATGCCGTTGTTGTGCGCTTGGGCTGCGGCGGCTGGCCCAGTTGTGTTGATGTCGTTGTTGTGCGCTTGGGCTGCGGCGGCTGGCCCAGCTGGGGCAGCTCATGAGGTATGACCCAGGGCAGTGGCGGGTGCGGGTGGATCGTACCGGGTGGATTGGCGCCTGTGGTTGGCTTGCACGCATACGGTATGTGGGTCAACACGCTGTGAAGCTGCGAGGGTGCGACGGCGGTGGACTTTAGAGCCGGGCCGTTATCGTAGGGCCACGTATGCAGGGCCGCAGTTGTTGGTTTTTCTCTTGTTGTTGGTGGTGGCTTTGTTGTTGTTGGTGGAAGTTTTGTCGTTGTGGCAGTTGGGCTGCAGATCCGGGTGGAGGCAGCGGTCCAGTCCATCCAGATGACCGGGTGCTGCTGGTCCTGCAGCGGAAGCGGGCACGGACGCAGCTTCAGTTGGACGGGTCACCGGAATCTCGCAGCCACGCGTGAACGGCGCCTACGCCTCCTGCGGTGGGGCAGACGGCATCACACTATACACAGTCATCCTTTGCGTTAACGGGGGCTCCGGTCTACCAGTTCCACTCTGCGCCCCCGTCACACCTTGCACCTTGCCCGTCCACTCAATCGGCAGTCGTCGCTGAAGCCGACGATGAGCACAGTGGCCAGGTCGTCGTCTCGTCGGTGCTGGCTAGGGGCCAGTGAGTCTGGGCCGCAGCGCCCGCCCGCGCAGCCGCCGCAGCTGCCCCGCACGCCACCTGTTACGATGGGCCCCATTTTGGCGAAAGCCCCCGGGGGTAGAGCTGTATGGTATGTTCCTCAGGTGGAGGTTCCTTGCTTCCATGGCGTGCTTGAGAAGGGTTCTGGCTGTCTGCGTAAGCCATTGACACCAGTAACATGTGCCCCCCCTCCCCACGACGGACTTCCGTCTAGGGCGCACATAACTCATGTCTGCACGGGCATCTTACCGTACACAGCTTACTACAGCGCCTGTTAATGGGCACTCTTTCGATGCGCTGCGAGACGCTACCTATGCCCCCAGTAATCTACTGTACAATATAGTTTGCTACGCATTAGGCCTGCAACACTGGCATTGGCAGGAAGAAGCCCGTGCCGTTGTTCCGCGTTTCGTTTCGAAAGATACGGCAGTCACCTGTAGGGCTCTTATCTCCGGCCTCTGACGACATCCTGCAAGATATCCTAAGTGGTCGGTGAGATTTTGAGCGCCAGTACCGCCAGTGTAGCGCAGCGTTCGCGATCGGCCTCACTGCAGCGCCTTCGCATCCAAACTAAACGTTGCATGCTTGCTCTAAGCTTGCTGCCCCCAAATCTGTACTCGCAACTAAGTATGAAGTCGTAAAGCATAACCGACATAATCACGGGCTTTCTGCTTCATCTCTAGGTCAGATTCCCGGCGTCCTCTGCTCTTACTTCGCTCAAGCTCAGCTTGGAGCAGGAACTTCCTGCGCGCGGCCTCGCGCGCCCCGGCGCTGCGGGCAACAGCGGCAACAGCGGAAACGCAGCGGAAAGGCAGCGGAAAGGCAGCGGAAACAGCGGAAACGCAGCGGAAACAGCGGAAGCGATGACCATGTGGACGACGCTGGGCAGCGCCCTGCAGCCGGTGCTGGGGCTGCTGGACCGTCACGTGCCCTCCGCGCCCACGCAGCCCGTCAAGCTGCCCCGCCGCATCACCCCGCAGCCCCCCACGCCCCGCGAGAGGGTGGAGGAGGTGGTAGACCGCTTGGACGCGCGCAAGAGCGCCTGGACTCGGATGCCCTGTCGCGAGCGAGCCCAGCTGCTGAGGCGCTGCATGGACAGCCTGATGGCGGTGAGGGGGCGAGGCGGGCGAGGGGGCGGGTTGTGCACGGATAGGCCGGATAGGTCCGTGACGGCGGTAATGACCGTTAAATGATAACGGGGGAAGGTTGATCGAGGGCGGCGCGGCGGAGCGGGGCGGGGTGGAGCGGGGGAGAAGAAAGGTTATTTGAGGTGATGCCGCAGCGATGGGACGGAGGCGACGCGGGCGATGAACCGGGAACCCGAATCCGGCAGTACTCACTGACGTAGCCGTTACCCCACCGATACCGTTACCAATGCCGGTACCTATACCGTACACCCGGAGGGGGGAGAGGGGTAAGAAAGACGAGTGCTGCAGCGGAGTAACCGCCAGAGGAGGAACTGAGGAGGCGAGGGGATGGGATCATGGGAAGGGAAATGGGGATGGGAGCTGATGATGGGGCGCAGAAGGGTGGCGTGCGGCACAGGGGGGGCGGGGGCTGGCGCCGCTGTCTGAAGCTCTGTCCTACTCGACCCTCCTCCCCCCCCATCACCCGGGTCTCACCACCCAGCGTCCGGCACCCGCCACACAAGAGCTGCCAAAGCAAGAATATCAATGTCTCGTTTCGGTGACCTCCCTGTCAACTCCTTTCTAGCACAGGACGCAAACCACCTGGACGCTTCGTACCCCACCCGGGCGCCTCCTCGCCCCCAACCCCAGCCCACCGGCCCCTCCCCGGCCCCCCCCTCCTCCCCTCCCCCCTCCTCCCCCCCCAGGTGGAGGAGGACCTGGCTCGAACCTCCACTGCCCACAAGGGGTCGTACGGCTCCGGCATCGGAGAGGAGAGGTGGGGTGGGGTGGGGTGGACGTAGGGGGGGAGGGGACAGGGCTGGGAGAACGGATCGCTTGTCGTACTGTATGCGACAGTCTATGGCTTCCCGTCCAATCCCCCCACCTGTCTCCCCCTCCCATCCCCCTCCCCCCTCCCGATCACCCCCCTTCCTCCCCCCCAGAACCGCGCTGCTTCCCGTCATGTTCGGACTGGCCGAGTACTGCGCGGCCATGCGGGCGGGTGGCTGTCCCCAACCGCTGTCACTCAGGAGGCGCACGCACACGCACCCGCACCCGGGGGACAAGGGCGACAAGGAGCAGGAGGGGCAGTGGGTGGCTACGGTGAGTGGGTGGGCGGGTGAGTGGGTGGGTGAGAGGTCGGGGAGAGGAGAGTGTGTGTGGTCGTAATACAACCCGCACGCCACAATTGCTTCGCTCGCTACAATGACGTCGTCTTACCCCACACGCCGCCCTGCCCCGCTCGATGTTGCAACTATTGATGTCAATTACGTATGACCGTGCGGCTGCATTTGTGTATCGTCTGTGTGTTTGTGTTGTGCTTGTGTGTTTTACCTCAGGTGCTTCCCTCCGGACCCGTGGGTCTGTTGCTGCCGGGCTTCCGCGGGGAGGTGTGGATGGAGCCCGGCCAGCCGCCCAGCCAGGGGCAGGTGTACAGGCGCAAGGCGGCGGGGGAGGGGCTGGGCGAGAGGGAGGGAGGGGTGGCGCTGGTGCTGGGTAAGAGAGGGCGGGAGAACGGGGGGGGGGTGCGGGGGGAGGGTGCGTCGGCGGGTGTGTGTGTGTTTTGATGGGCGAGTCCAGGGAGGGGAGGGAGGTGGGGAGGGAGGGAGGGAGGTGGGGAGGTGGGGGGTTATGGACGGACTGGCTGGGTGTTGGGTGGGGGCTGGGGGCAAGCAGCGCGTGCGGGAGAGAGAAAGAGAGAGTGGAGGTCGGCGGCCCCCGGGAGGCCGGTGGACCCCGCGTTGTGAGCCCGATGTACATTTGGGTTGAGGTCTGGTGGGGTGGGGTGGGGTGGGGTACGGTGAGGTGGGTAATAGAAGACGATACCGCAACGGAGGGACGGTGGCGACCCAGAACTAAAGAACTATTAGTACGACACACCACACGTACCTGTTTTACCTTGACCAATACCGGTTTCCCCCCCTTCCCCCCCCCCAAGGTGCTGGCAACCAGGTTCCCGTGGTGGCTCTGGATGTACTGCACAAACTCATCACAGACGATGAGGTGGGCTCCAGGGGGGGGTGGAGGGTGGATGATAGTACATCATCACTCCGGATAGTGCGAGGGCGGATTGGGGGGGTTGGGGAGTGTGGCCTTGGGGGGGAAGGGGTTGAGCGATGGGGGGCGGGTCGGCCTTTGGGACTGTCCTTCCCCTCCCACGTAACCCCCCTGATTCCCCTCGCCCACCCACCCACCCACCCACCCACCCTGACCGCGCCTCCCCCCCTACCTAGCTTGATCAACAACGTCCGCAGTGACTCATTGTTGTATGAAGGAGCATATCACCCCCTGACCCCCCCTACCTTGTCCTTCTCCCCCTCCCCCCTCAGGTGGTTGTGGTGAAGACAAATCCGGTCAACGACTACATCGGACCACTGCTGCGCAAGCAAGTGCAGCGACCACCCTCGGGGGTGGATGGGGGAAGTGGGCGGTGGGCGGTGGGCGGTGACCGCCCCGGGGGTCAGTCAGGAGTGTGGGGCCCTTCACACGCGTGCCCCCTCCGTGCCCCTCCCTTCTCCCTTTCTCCTCCCCAATCCCCCAACCCCGGGAGGGAGGGAGGGTATTGGCGCCTCCCTTGCAGCCGCGACCCCCAACCGCAACCGCTCTTTCCCTCTCCTCCCCCCACTTGCCAGCTCATTTCCCAAAGCGCACTTGTTTCCACTCAACCTCCCACCACCTCACGCGCAACCCGCCCCACCCCCCACCTAACCCCCCATCTGCGGCTGCCGCAGCTTGCTCAACAACGTCCGCAGTGACCCATTATTATATATCACCATATCACCTCACCTCACCCCCGCTCTGCTGCAACCTCAGGGCGTTCTCACCGCTGGTGGAGGCGGGCTTCCTGGAGTTTGTGTACGGCGGAAGGTGCGTGTCGTACGGTCGTACATGTGGAGGGAGCTCGCGGCTTTCCTGCTGCCGCCGGAGGCTATTTCCGCCACCGACATCCAGACACATACACCCACCTCTCAACAATCAACACCCGCCCCTCCTCGCATCTCCCCTCCCTATCCATCCCCTCCCTATCCATCCCCTCTCCTTCCCGGCCCCGGAAGGGATCCGCCGCCCCTCAATCTGCCCCCTCAATTCCCCCCTCTCTAACCCCTTCTCCTCCGCTCGAACCCCTTCCCCTCCGCTGCACTCCAGGGAGGTTGGTGAGCTGCTGACTCACCACCCCAAGATCTCTTCCGTACATTTGACCGGATCGGCGGACACCTACAACGCAATTGTGTGGGGAGGAGCCGGAGTGGACGGAAGGGTGGGTGGCGGTTGGCGGTTGGCGGTTGCCGTCGGGGGCTTAGGAGGGGCGGAGGGGCGGGGCTCGGAGAAGAGGCAGCGCTGCGGATGCACTGCGGATTGTGGGCGGGGTGGCGGCCAACGGGGGAAGCTCGGAAGCTGGTGCAGGGTGGTGCAGGGTGGTGCAGGGTGGTGCAGGGTGGTAAGAGAAAAGATACCGAAGTGAAGGGAGGGTGGCGGTGCAGGGCGGGGCGTGATGGGGCGGGCGGGGAGTCTCCGGCCTCCAACGTGTCTCTCTGTGTGTGTGGTGGGTGAGGTGAGTAGGGGGTGGGTTGGCTGCTGCTGCCAACGAGTCTCACCTCCCCCCCCTCCTCCCCCCAATGAGCCTCCTGCCTCTCGAGGGGGAGATGGTGGGTCCTTCACAAAGAACAAAGAAACTCCCGTCCATCCTCGATCCTCGCAACCAACCACCCCAACCCCCCCGCCCGCCAGCTGAATCCGCCCTCTTTTTCTCCGCCCGACCAACGCCCCGCCTCCCTTCTCCCCCGCCTCCCTTCTCCCCCGCCTCCCTTCTCCCCCGCCTCCCTTCTCCCCCGCCTCACTTCTCCCTTGCATCACGCCCGCCCTCCACATCCGCATACACCCATCCACCCACCCACCCCCACCCGCCCTCGTGTCCGATCTGGATCTGGATCTGGATCCCGGGGGACCCATGGGTCGCTCAGACGCCCCTGTCGTCCACCAAGCGCATCACGGCGGAGCTGGGCAACGTGACGCCGTACATTGTCGTACCGGGTGGCGACTGGACTGCTGACGACATCGAGTATCACGCCTCCTCTCTGGCTACCGCTCTGGCGCACAACGCGGGTCACAACTGCAACGGAATGGAGGTGGGGGGAGGGGGAGCGGGAGGGGGGTGGAGTGGAGGTGGGTGGGGATGAAGGTGGAGGTGGGCGGGGGCCGGGTGGGGGGCGGGCCGGGTGGGGCGGGGGGAGGTGCTGGGCCAAGCTGCTTCGGCGTTCGACGGCCTGTAATACACAAATCTGTCTGGGCAGTGGGGGCAGTGCTTACATCTACACATACACACCCCTCCCTCCCTCCCCCGCCCCTCTGTCCCGGTCGTACCATATCGTAGCGTGTCATGACACGATCCCCGACATCTGTCCCCCCATGCCAAGTCCCCGTGATGTGCCCCCCCCCCCGGCCCCCCCCCCGCCTCCAGATTCTGCTGACTGACCGCGAGTGGCCCCTCCGTCCCGTGCTGATGGCGGCACTGAAGGCCAAATTGGCGGCACTGCCCCCCCGGGAGCCGTGGTACCCGGGAGCCAGGGAAAAGTACGACAGGTGTGTGTGTGTTGGGGGGAGAGGGGAACGGGCGGGCCGGCGGAGTTGGGAGGCCGAGGTCCGGGAGGGAGTTGTGGGGGCATGCGAGTAGTTGTACGACGATGAAAACCCGCGCGCGCCACACTCCCGGCGCCACACACACAAGCGCACACACACACCCATATCCGCACCCCCCCCCGTGGATAACCCCCCCTCCCTCCGCAGGTTCATGGCTCGCTTCCCCTCCGCCGAGCGGCTGGGCAGTTCCCTCCCCACCTCGGGTCCCGGTATGTCCGGTGTGGTTCCCTGGCTGGTGGCTGAGGGGCTGAGTCTGGATGAGGGGCAGCTGCAGAACGAGAACTGGTGCGGAGTGGTCCAGGCGAGTGGGGGGGGCGAGGGGGGGAGGGAAGGGGAGGGGGGGGAGAAGGTTGGGGTGTAGGTGGGGGAGTGCGGGTGTGTGGGGGTGGTAGGGCGGGAGCAGGCGGGGAGAGGTGGCAGGTCGGGGGGGAGGGGGGAGGAACGGGGTTGGCAGCATAGGGCCCTAGGGGAACAGCGGTGCAAGGCGCGCTGGAGTCGGTCCGGGTCGGGTACGGGTCGGCCTGCCTATGTGTGTGTTTGGGGGGGAGGGGCAGGGTTGGGGGGGGGGTTTTAAGGTTTTACGTCACTCGGCGGTGTGGCGGTGTGGGTGCAAGCACGGCCCCACTCGCCTTACAGCGGCAAAACCCCCCCTTCGGACCCTCTCCCCTCGCACCCTACAACCCCCCGCCCCAACTCCAGGAGGTAGCCCTGCCCGGCTGCGGCGGTGACCCCGAGCGCTTCATGCGCGCCGCCGCCCACACCGCCAACACCCACATCTTCGGCTCTCTGGCGGTGGGAGTGGTCGCCCACCCGCGCGTGCAGGCCGCCCACGCCCCCGCCTGGGACGACTTCATCGCCTCTCTGCGCTACGGCGGAGTGGCCGTCAATGCACCGCTGCTGTTTCTGTTCGGTCAGCCGGCGCTGTCCTGGGGGGCCTTCCCGGGCAACACACCGCACGACATTGGCAGCGGGGTGGGGGCGGTGCACAACACGCTGTTGTTCGACCACCCGCAGGTACAACGTGTGTGGGTTGGTGGGTGTGGGTGTATTGATGTGTGGGGGGGATGCGTATGGGTGTGTATGGCTGTATGTGTGTGTGGGGGGTATGTGGAGGGGGGAGGAAGGGGCTATACACGTACCGCATAGGAGGCGGAGCAAGGGGGGAAAGGGCGATGCACCGATGCTCCATGTGGCCACGAGGGTGCGAGGGAGGGGAGGGGGGGGGAGGGCCTCGGGAGGGGGGTCTGCACCCACTCTGCCGATCCCCCCCTCCCTCACCCCGCTCCGGTGCCTTCTACCTTCTGCCAACGAACGGGAGGGGCTGGGCAATGAAGGAATTTACACCCTCCCCCCACCCCCCCTTAACCAACGCCTCTTTCCCGACTACTTCGTCCCGCACGCAGAAGTCCGTGCTGTACGGCCCCTGGCGCTACTACCCCCGCCCCTTTTGGCTGGTGGACAACCGGGCGGTGGGGGAGGGCTGGCTGCTGCCCGCAGTCATGAGGTTCGTGAGGGCGCTGGCGGACGGGAACCTGCCGCTTGCGCTGTGGTGGGTGACGGTGGCGGCGGCGGCGGCGCTGCGGGGCTGAGCAGCAGCGGGGGCGTGTGTGGGGGGGGGTGGGTGAAATAAAGATGAGAAGGCGCGGCGTTGGAACGGATGCGGGAAAGGGGAGGGAACCAGCAATAATGCGGAGTGAGAGGGTGAGGGCGAGGGTGCGGGGCGCGGGGCCCGCAGGAGAGGCTGCAGGGAGGGGTGCTGGATGTGATACCGGCAGGAGGACGCCAAGGCAGGCAGGGGGTTAGGCAGGCAGGCAGGCAGGGAGGGAGGCGGGGAGGCGGGGCGGGGATGCTGTGCACCACCCCCGCTCCTCCCCCGGGCCCCTAACCTCATGGGGGGCGTCATGGGGACGTGGCCTCACACATTTCCGGGCTCACCGTTTTTTCTTTGCAACGCTTCGCACTGACCTCGCCGGGAGTTAAACCGGGGACCTTGCGTGTTGGTGGTGGTGTTGTGGGGGCTGGGGGCGTTGCGTGGAGTGGAGTTGGGGACGGTGGGCGGGCGGCGGAGAGTGGGGAGGATCTGCAGCGGCGCGGCAACGGGGGGCGACCTTTTGGGGGTTGCCGGAGTGGCGGCGGCGGCAGCGGCAGCCGTCACGCGAGGCTGCCGACATGAACCGGGCGCGACGCGGTACACGCGACGCGACGCGGGAAGGCGTGCATGTTTGCATGTTTGTGTTTGTGTGTTTGTGTGTGGGGTGGGGAGGATGTGCGGCGCAATTAGGCCTTTCTGGGATGTGGGCCGTTCGGGGAGGGAGTTGCCCGCGGGTGTGCCCCGCCAAGTTCCGTTTTTGCACCAAAGATGACGAAAATGACGAAAATGATGAGACCACAAAGATAATAATGACGACGAGCGGTGATGGGACACGAACACGATGGGATTGCTCTGCAGTGTGGCCTTGTTTTTTTGTCATGAAGAGACATCATCGAAAGCGCTCGAGAAGTTTTTCGTTGGCGCGGCCGATCCAACAAACGTTTCTTTTTGTCCAGGTTGGGACATTGGGTTCGTCCCATCCGTCTGCTGCCCATCCGTTGCTGCTGCTCGAGCGAGGGAGGGAGGGAGTATTGGAGGGCTGTGTCGTGTCGCTGTTGGGTTGCGCAACGTGCAAAGCAAAAGGGGGGCGGAAGTGCCCTTCCGCCCCCCTTTTGCTTTGCACGTTGCTCACGCCATGCCATGCGCTAAGGCACGTTGGGAGGGGCCCCAGGAACGCAGGTGGGGCGGCAGGTGGGGCGGCGGGCGGCCGGATTGCGGTTTGGGGGGGAGGGGGGCGGGTGGGGCGGGCGGTTAGGCAGGCAGGTGACCGCGGGGTTGGGGTGCGGGGCGGCGGTTAACCTCCTTTAAACGGTGCGCCTCACGTTCAACAAACACCGAGGGACCCGGGACGATACCCGGCCCCGTCCATTTCCTGACGCGTCTCCTCTTCAACACAACATGCATGCATACGACCACAGCCACCACATAGCCAGAGCCAGAGCTGCAGCCGGCAAATCGGAGGCCGCCAGCAGTGCCCGAGCTCGCTGTACAAGCAGCCGCCTCCGCTCGAGCTGGCTAAACAAACCCCCATCGGGCCCACGGGCCCATCGGCCCATCGGCCCGAGGGCCCATGGGCCCGTCGGCGCATGGGCCCGTCGGCGCATGGGCCCGTCGGCCCATAGGCCCATAGGCCCATAGGCCCATAGGCCCATAGGCCCATCGCCCCATCGGCCCAGCGGCCCAGCGGCCCAGCGGCCCAGCGGCCCAGCAGCCCAGCGGCCCAGCGGCCCAGCGGCCCAGCGGCCCAGCGGCCCATCGGCCCAGCGGACCAGCGGCCCAGCGGCCCATCGGCCCATCGGCCCATCGGCCCGTCGGCCCATCGGCCCGTCGGCCCATCGGCCCATCGGCCCGTCGGCCCGTGGGCCCAGCGGCCCAGCGGCCCAGCGGCCCAGCAGCCCATCGGCCCATAGGCCCATAGGCCCATAGGCCCATAGGCCCATAGGCCCATAGGCCCATAGGCCAATCGGCCCAGCGGCCCAGCGGCCCAGCGGCCCAGCGGCCCAGCTACCCAGCGGCCCAGCAGCCCAGCGGCCCAGCGGCCCAGCGGCCCAGCGGCCCAGCGGCCCAGCGGCCCAGCGGCCCAGCGGCCCAGCGGCCCAGCGGCCCAGCGGCCCAGCGGCCCAGCGGCCCAGCGGCCCAGCGGCCCAGCGGCCCAGCGGCCCAGCGGCCCAGCGGCCCAGCGGCCCAGCGGCCCAGCGGCCCATCGGCCCGTCGGCCCATCGGCCCGTCGGCCCAGCGGCCCGTCGGCCCAGCGGCCCGTCGGCCCGAGGGCCCATGGGCCCGTCGGCGCATGGGCCCGTCGGCCCATCGGCCCATCGGCCCATCGGCCCATCGGCCCATCGGCCCATCGGCCCATCGGCCCATCGGCCCATCGGCCCATCGGCCCAGCTGCCCAGCGGCCCAGCAGCCCAGCGGCCCAGCGGCCCAGCGGCCCAGCGGCCCAGCGGCCCAGCGGCCCAGCGGCCCAGCGGCCCAGCGGCCCAGCGGCCCATCGGCCCGTCGGCCCAGCGGCCCGTCGGCCCAGCGGCCCGTCGGCCCAGCGGCCCGTCGGCCCGAGGGCCCATGGGCCCGTCGGCGCATGGGCCCGTCGGCCCATCGGCCCATCGGCCCATCGGCCCATCGGCCCATCGGCCCATCGGCCCATCGGCCCATCGGCCCATCGGCCCATCGGCCCATCGGCCCATCGGCCCATCGGCCCATCGGCCCATCGGCCCATCGGCCCATCGGCCCATCGGCCCATCGGCCCATCGGCCCATCGGCCCATCGGCCCATCGGCCCATCGGCCCATCGGCCCATCGGCCCATCGGCCCATCGGCCCATCGGCCCATCGGCCCATCGGCCCATCGGCCCATCGGCCCATCGGCCCATCGGCCCATCGGCCCATCGGCCCATCGGCCCATCGGCCCATCGGCCCATCGGCCCATCGGCCCATCGGCCCATCGGCCCATCGGCCCATCGGCCCATCGGCCCATCGGCCCATCGGCCCATCGGCCCATCGGCCCATCGGCCCATCGGCCCATCGGCCCATCGGCCCATCGGCCCATCGGCCCATCGGCCCATCGGCCCATCGGCCCATCGGCCCATCGGCCCATCGGCCCATCGGCCCATCGGCCCATCGGCCCATCGGCCCATCGGCCCATCGGCCCATCGGCCCATCGGCCCATCGGCCCATCGGCCCATCGGCCCATCGGCCCATCGGCCCATCGGCCCATCGGCCCATCGGCCCATCGGCCCATCGGCCCATCGGCCCATCGGCCCATCGGCCCATCGGCCCATCGGCCCATCGGCCCATCGGCCCATCGGCCCATCGGCCCATCGGCCCATCGGCCCATCGGCCCATCGGCCCATCGGCCCATCGGCCCATCGGCCCATCGGCCCATCGGCCCATCGGCCCATCGGCCCAGCGGCCCATCGGCCCATCGGCCCATCGGCCCATCGGCCCATCGGCCCATCGGCCCATCGGCCCATCGGCCCATCGGCCCATCGGCCCATCGGCCCATCGGCCCATCGGCCCAGCGGCCCATCGGCCCAGCGGCCCATCGGCCCAGCGGCCCATCGGCCCAGCGGCCCAGCGGCCCAGCGGCCCAGCGGCCCAGCGGCCCAGCGGCCCAGCGGCCCAGCGGCCCAGCGGCCCAGCGGCCCAGCGGCCCAGCGGCCCATCGGCCCGTCGGCCCAGCGGCCCGTCGGCCCAGCGGCCCGTCGGCCCGAGGGCCCATGGGCCCGTCGGCGCATGGGCCCGTCGGCCCATCGGCCCATCGGCCCATCGGCCCATCGGCCCATCGGCCCATCGGCCCATCGGCCCATCGGCCCAGCGGCCCAGCTGCCCAGCGGCCCAGCAGCCCAGCGGCCCAGCGGCCCAGCGGCCCAGCGGCCCAGCGGCCCAGCGGCCCAGCGGCCCAGCGGCCCAGCGGCCCAGCGGCCCAGCGGCCCAGCGGCCCAGCGGCCCAGCGGCCCAGCGGCCCAGCGGCCCAGCGGCCCAGCGGCCCAGCGGCCCAGCGGCCCAGCGGCCCAGCGGCCCAGCGGCCCGTCGGCCCAGCGGCCCGTCGGCCCAGCGGCCCGTCGGCCCAGCGGCCCGTCGGCCCGAGGGCCCATGGGCCCGTCGGCGCATGGGCCCGTCGGCCCATCGGCCCATCGGCCCATCGGCCCATCGGCCCATCGGCCCATCGGCCCATCGGCCCATCGGCCCATCGGCCCATCGGCCCATCGGCCCATCGGCCCATCGGCCCATCGGCCCATCGGCCCATCGGCCCATCGGCCCATCGGCCCATCGGCCCATCGGCCCATCGGCCCATCGGCCCATCGGCCCATCGGCCCATCGGCCCATCGGCCCATCGGCCCATCGGCCCATCGGCCCATCGGCCCATCGGCCCATCGGCCCATCGGCCCATCGGCCCATCGGCCCATCGGCCCATCGGCCCATCGGCCCATCGGCCCATCGGCCCATCGGCCCATCGGCCCATCGGCCCATCGGCCCATCGGCCCATCGGCCCATCGGCCCATCGGCCCATCGGCCCATCGGCCCATCGGCCCATCGGCCCATCGGCCCATCGGCCCATCGGCCCATCGGCCCATCGGCCCATCGGCCCATCGGCCCATCGGCCCATCGGCCCATCGGCCCATCGGCCCATCGGCCCATCGGCCCATCGGCCCATCGGCCCATCGGCCCATCGGCCCATCGGCCCATCGGCCCATCGGCCCATCGGCCCATCGGCCCATCGGCCCATCGGCCCATCGGCCCATCGGCCCATCGGCCCATCGGCCCATCGGCCCATCGGCCCATCGGCCCATCGGCCCATCGGCCCATCGGCCCATCGGCCCATCGGCCCATCGGCCCATCGGCCCATCGGCCCATCGGCCCATCGGCCCATCGGCCCATCGGCCCATCGGCCCATCGGCCCATCGGCCCATCGGCCCATCGGCCCATCGGCCCATCGGCCCATCGGCCCATCGGCCCATCGGCCCATCGGCCCATCGGCCCATCGGCCCATCGGCCCATCGGCCCATCGGCCCATCGGCCCATCGGCCCATCGGCCCATCGGCCCATCGGCCCATCGGCCCATCGGCCCATCGGCCCATCGGCCCATCGGCCCATCGGCCCATCGGCCCATCGGCCCATCGGCCCATCGGCCCATCGGCCCATCGGCCCATCGGCCCATCGGCCCATCGGCCCATCGGCCCAGCGGCCCAGCGGCCCAGCGGCCCAGCGGCCCAGCGGCCCAGCGGCCCAGCGGCCCAGCGGCCCAGCGGCCCAGCGGCCCAGCGGCCCAGCGGCCCAGCGGCCCAGCGGCCCAGCGGCCCATCGGCCCGTCGGCCCAGCGGCCCGTCGGCCCAGCGGCCCGTCGGCCCGAGGGCCCATGGGCCCGTCGGCGCATGGGCCCGTCGGCCCATCGGCCCATCGGCCCATCGGCCCATCGGCCCATCGGCCCATCGGCCCAGCGGCCCAGCTGCCCAGCGGCCCAGCAGCCCAGCGGCCTAGCGGCCCAGCGGCCCAGCGGCCCAGCAGCCCAGCGGCCCAGCGGCCCAGCGGCCCAGCGGCCCAGCGGCCCAGCGGCCCAGCGGCCCAGCGGCCCAGCGGCCCAGCGGCCCAGCGGCCCAGCGGCCCAGCGGCCCAGCGGCCCAGCGGCCCGTCGGCCCAGCGGCCCGTCGGCCCAGCGGCCCGTCGGCCCAGCGGCCCGTCGGCCCGAGGGCCCATGGGCCCGTCGGCGCATGGGCCCGTCGGCCCATCGGCCCATCGGCCCATCGGCCCATCGGCCCATCGGCCCATCGGCCCATCGGCCCATCGGCCCATCGGCCCATCGGCCCATCGGCCCATCGGCCCATCGGCCCATCGGCCCATCGGCCCATCGGCCCATCGGCCCATCGGCCCATCGGCCCATCGGCCCATCGGCCCATCGGCCCATCGGCCCATCGGCCCATCAGCCCATCGGCCCATCGGCCCATCGGCCCATCGGCCCAGCGGCCCATCGGCCCAGCGGCCCATCGGCCCAGCGGCCCAGCGGCCCAGCGGCCCAGCGGCCCAGCGGCCCAGCAGCCCAGCGGCCCAGCGGCCCAGCGGCCCAGCGGCCCAGCGGCCCATCGGCCCGTCGGCCCAGCGGCCCGTCGGCCCAGCGGCCCGTCGGCCCGAGGGCCCATGGGCCCGTCGGCGCATGGGCCCGTCGGCCCATCGGCCCATCGGCCCATCGGCCCATCGGCCCATCGGCCCATCGGCCCAGCGGCCCAGCGGCCCAGCTGCCCAGCGGCCCAGCAGCCCAGCGGCCCAGCGGCCCAGCGGCCCAGCGGCCCAGCGGCCCAGCGGCCCAGCGGCCCAGCGGCCCAGCGGCCCAGCGGCCCAGCGGCCCAGCGGCCCAGCGGCCCAGCGGCCCAGCGGCCCAGCGGCCCAGCGGCCCAGCGGCCCAGCGGCCCAGCGGCCCGTCGGCCCAGCGGCCCGTCGGCCCAGCGGCCCGTCGGCCCAGCGGCCCGTCGGCCCGAGGGCCCATGGGCCCGTCGGCGCATGGGCCCGTCGGCCCATCGGCCCATCGGCCCATCGGCCCATCGGCCCATCGGCCCATCGGCCCATCGGCCCATCGGCCCATCGGCCCATCGGCCCATCGGCCCATCGGCCCATCGGCCCATCGGCCCATCGGCCCATCGGCCCATCGGCCCATCGGCCCATCGGCCCATCGGCCCATCGGCCCATCGGCCCATCGGCCCATCGGCCCATCGGCCCATCGGCCCATCGGCCCATCGGCCCATCGGCCCATCGGCCCATCGGCCCATCGGCCCATCGGCCCATCGGCCCATCGGCCCATCGGCCCATCGGCCCATCGGCCCATCGGCCCATCGGCCCATCGGCCCATCGGCCCATCGGCCCATCGGCCCATCGGCCCATCGGCCCATCGGCCCATCGGCCCATCAGCCCATCGGCCCATCGGCCCATCGGCCCATCGGCCCATCGGCCCATCGGCCCATCGGCCCATCGGCCCAGCGGCCCAGCGGCCCAGCGGCCCAGCGGCCCAGCGGCCCAGCGGCCCAGCGGCCCAGCGGCCCAGCGGCCCAGCGGCCCAGCGGCCCAGCGGCCCAGCGGCCCATCGGCCCGTCGGCCCAGCGGCCCGTCGGCCCAGCGGCCCGTCGGCCCGAGGGCCCATGGGCCCGTCGGCGCATGGGCCCGTCGGCCCATCGGCCCATCGGCCCATCGGCCCATCGGCCCATCGGCCCATCAGCCCATCGGCCCAGCGGCCCAGCTGCCCAGCGGCCCAGCAGCCCAGCGGCCCAGCGGCCCAGCGGCCCAGCGGCCCAGCGGCCCAGCGGCCCAGCGGCCCAGCGGCCCAGCGGCCCAGCGGCCCAGCGGCCCAGCGGCCCAGCGGCCCAGCGGCCCAGCGGCCCAGCGGCCCATCGGCCCAGCGGCCCAGCGGCCCAGCGGCCCAGCGGCCCAGCGGCCCGTCGGCCCAGCGGCCCGTCGGCCCAGCGGCCCGTCGGCCCAGCGGCCCGTCGGCCCGAGGGCCCATGGGCCCGTCGGCGCATGGGCCCGTCGGCCCATCGGCCCATCGGCCCATCGGCCCATCGGCCCATCGGCCCATCGGCCCATCGGCCCATCGGCCCATCGGCCCATCGGCCCATCGGCCCATCAGCCCATCGGCCCAGCGGCCCAGCTGCCCAGCGGCCCAGCAGCCCAGCGGCCCATCGGCCCATCGGCCCATCGGCCCATCGGCCCATCGGCCCATCGGCCCATCGGCCCATCGGCCCAGCGGCCCATCGGCCCAGCGGCCCATCGGCCCAGCGGCCCAGCGGCCCAGCGGCCCAGCGGCCCAGCGGCCCAGCGGCCCAGCGGCCCAGCGGCCCAGCGGCCCAGCAGCCCAGCGGCCCAGCGGCCCAGCGGCCCATCGGCCCATCGGCCCATCGGCCCATCGGCCCATCGGCCCATCGGCCCAGCGGCCCAGCGGCCCAGCGGCCCAGCGGCCCAGCGGCCCAGCGGCCCAGCGGCCCAGCGGCCCAGCGGCCCAGCGGCCCAGCGGCCCAGCGGCCCAGCGGCCCATCGGCCCGTCGGCCCAGCGGCCCGTCGGCCCAGCGGCCCGTCGGCCCGAGGGCCCATGGGCCCGTCGGCCCATCGGCCCATCGGCCCATCGGCCCATCGGCCCATCGGCCCATCGGCCCATCGGCCCATCGGCCCATCGGCCCATCGGCCCATCGGCCCATCGGCCCATCAGCCCATCGGCCCATCGGCCCATCGGCCCATCGGCCCAGCGGCCCATCGGCCCAGCGGCCCATCGGCCCAGCGGCCCAGCGGCCCAGCGGCCCAGCGGCCCAGCGGCCCAGCAGCCCAGCGGCCCAGCGGCCCAGCGGCCCAGCGGCCCAGCGGCCCATCGGCCCGTCGGCCCAGCGGCCCGTCGGCCCAGCGGCCCGTCGGCCCGAGGGCCCATGGGCCCGTCGGCGCATGGGCCCGTCGGCCCATCGGCCCATCGGCCCATCGGCCCATCGGCCCATCGGCCCATCGGCCCAGCGGCCCAGCGGCCCAGCTGCCCAGCGGCCCAGCAGCCCAGCGGCCCAGCGGCCCAGCGGCCCAGCGGCCCAGCGGCCCAGCGGCCCAGCGGCCCAGCGGCCCAGCGGCCCAGCGGCCCAGCGGCCCAGCGGCCCAGCGGCCCAGCGGCCCAGCGGCCCAGCGGCCCAGCGGCCCAGCGGCCCAGCGGCCCAGCGGCCCGTCGGCCCAGCGGCCCGTCGGCCCAGCGGCCCGTCGGCCCAGCGGCCCGTCGGCCCGAGGGCCCATGGGCCCGTCGGCGCATGGGCCCGTCGGCCCATCGGCCCATCGGCCCATCGGCCCATCGGCCCATCGGCCCATCGGCCCATCGGCCCATCGGCCCATCGGCCCATCGGCCCATCGGCCCATCGGCCCATCGGCCCATCGGCCCATCGGCCCATCGGCCCATCGGCCCATCGGCCCATCGGCCCATCGGCCCATCGGCCCATCGGCCCATCGGCCCATCGGCCCATCGGCCCATCGGCCCATCGGCCCATCGGCCCATCGGCCCATCGGCCCATCGGCCCATCGGCCCATCGGCCCATCGGCCCATCGGCCCATCGGCCCATCGGCCCATCGGCCCATCGGCCCATCGGCCCATCGGCCCATCGGCCCATCGGCCCATCGGCCCATCGGCCCATCGGCCCATCGGCCCATCGGCCCATCAGCCCATCGGCCCATCGGCCCATCGGCCCATCGGCCCATCGGCCCATCGGCCCATCGGCCCATCGGCCCAGCGGCCCAGCGGCCCAGCGGCCCAGCGGCCCAGCGGCCCAGCGGCCCAGCGGCCCAGCGGCCCAGCGGCCCAGCGGCCCAGCGGCCCAGCGGCCCAGCGGCCCAGCGGCCCATCGGCCCGTCGGCCCAGCGGCCCGTCGGCCCAGCGGCCCGTCGGCCCGAGGGCCCATGGGCCCGTCGGCGCATGGGCCCGTCGGCCCATCGGCCCATCGGCCCATCGGCCCATCGGCCCATCGGCCCATCAGCCCATCGGCCCAGCGGCCCAGCTGCCCAGCGGCCCAGCAGCCCAGCGGCCCAGCGGCCCAGCGGCCCAGCGGCCCAGCGGCCCAGCGGCCCAGCGGCCCAGCGGCCCAGCGGCCCAGCGGCCCAGCGGCCCAGCGGCCCAGCGGCCCAGCGGCCCAGCGGCCCAGCGGCCCATCGGCCCAGCGGCCCAGCGGCCCAGCGGCCCAGCGGCCCAGCGGCCCGTCGGCCCAGCGGCCCGTCGGCCCAGCGGCCCGTCGGCCCAGCGGCCCGTCGGCCCGAGGGCCCATGGGCCCGTCGGCGCATGGGCCCGTCGGCCCATCGGCCCATCGGCCCATCGGCCCATCGGCCCATCGGCCCATCGGCCCATCGGCCCATCGGCCCATCGGCCCATCGGCCCATCAGCCCATCGGCCCAGCGGCCCAGCTGCCCAGCGGCCCAGCAGCCCAGCGGCCCATCGGCCCATCGGCCCATCGGCCCATCAGCCCATCGGCCCATCGGCCCATCGGCCCATCGGCCCAGCGGCCCATCGGCCCAGCGGCCCATCGGCCCAGCGGCCCAGCGGCCCAGCGGCCCAGCGGCCCAGCGGCCCAGCGGCCCAGCGGCCCAGCGGCCCAGCGGCCCAGCAGCCCAGCGGCCCAGCGGCCCAGCGGCCCATCGGCCCATCGGCCCATCGGCCCATCGGCCCATCGGCCCATCGGCCCAGCGGCCCAGCGGCCCAGCGGCCCAGCGGCCCAGCGGCCCAGCGGCCCAGCGGCCCAGCGGCCCAGCGGCCCAGCGGCCCAGCGGCCCAGCGGCCCAGCGGCCCAGCGGCCCATCGGCCCGTCGGCCCAGCGGCCCGTCGGCCCAGCGGCCCGTCGGCCCGAGGGCCCATGGGCCCGTCGGCGCATGGGCCCGTCGGCCCATCGGCCCATCGGCCCATCGGCCCATCGGCCCATCGGCCCATCGGCCCAGCGGCCCAGCTGCCCAGCGGCCCAGCAGCCCAGCGGCCCAGCGGCCCAGCGGCCCAGCGGCCCAGCGGCCCAGCGGCCCAGCGGCCCAGCGGCCCAGCGGCCCAGCGGCCCAGCGGCCCAGCGGCCCAGCGGCCCAGCGGCCCAGCGGCCCAGCGGCCCAGCGGCCCAGCGGCCCAGCGGCCCAGCGGCCCAGCGGCCCAGCGGCCCAGCGGCCCAGCGGCCCGTCGGCCCAGCGGCCCGTCGGCCCAGCGGCCCGTCGGCCCAGCGGCCCGTCGGCCCGAGGGCCCATGGGCCCGTCGGCGCATGGGCCCGTCGGCCCATCGGCCCATCGGCCCATCGGCCCATCGGCCCATCGGCCCATCGGCCCATCGGCCCATCGGCCCATCGGCCCATCGGCCCATCGGCCCATCGGCCCATCGGCCCATCGGCCCATCGGCCCATCGGCCCATCGGCCCATCGGCCCATCGGCCCATCGGCCCATCGGCCCATCGGCCCATCGGCCCATCGGCCCATCGGCCCATCGGCCCATCGGCCCATCGGCCCATCGGCCCATCGGCCCATCGGCCCATCGGCCCATCGGCCCATCGGCCCATCAGCCCATCGGCCCATCGGCCCATCGGCCCATCGGCCCAGCGGCCCAGCGGCCCAGCGGCCCAGCGGCCCAGCGGCCCAGCGGCCCAGCGGCCCAGCGGCCCAGCGGCCCAGCGGCCCAGCGGCCCAGCGGCCCAGCAGCCCAGCGGCCCAGCGGCCCAGCGGCCCATCGGCCCAGCGGCCCATCGGCCCGTCGGCCCAGCGGCCCGTCGGCCCAGCGGCCCGTCGGCCCGAGGGCCCATGGGCCCGTCGGCGCATGGGCCCGTCGGCCCATCGGCCCATCGGCCCATCGGCCCATCGGCCCATCGGCCCATCGGCCCAGCGGCCCAGCTGCCCAGCGGCCCAGCAGCCCAGCGGCCCAGCGGCCCAGCGGCCCAGCGGCCCAGCGGCCCAGCGGCCCAGCGGCCCAGCGGCCCAGCGGCCCAGCGGCCCAGCGGCCCAGCGGCCCAGCGGCCCAGCGGCCCAGCGGCCCAGCGGCCCAGCGGCCCAGCGGCCCAGCGGCCCAGCGGCCCAGCGGCCCAGCGGCCCGTCGGCCCAGCGGCCCGTCGGCCCAGCGGCCCGTCGGCCCAGCGGCCCGTCGGCCCGAGGGCCCATGGGCCCGTCGGCGCATGGGCCCGTCGGCCCATCGGCCCATCGGCCCATCGGCCCATCGGCCCATCGGCCCATCGGCCCATCGGCCCATCGGCCCATCGGCCCATCGGCCCATCGGCCCATCGGCCCATCGGCCCATCGGCCCATCGGCCCATCGGCCCATCGGCCCATCGGCCCATCGGCCCATCGGCCCATCGGCCCATCGGCCCATCGGCCCATCGGCCCATCGGCCCATCGGCCCATCGGCCCATCGGCCCATCGGCCCATCGGCCCATCGGCCCATCGGCCCATCGGCCCATCGGCCCATCGGCCCATCGGCCCATCGGCCCATCGGCCCATCGGCCCATCGGCCCATCGGCCCATCGGCCCATCGGCCCATCGGCCCATCGGCCCATCGGCCCATCGGCCCATCGGCCCATCGGCCCATCGGCCCATCGGCCCATCGGCCCATCGGCCCATCGGCCCATCGGCCCATCGGCCCATCGGCCCATCGGCCCATCGGCCCATCGGCCCATCGGCCCATCGGCCCATCGGCCCATCGGCCCATCGGCCCATCGGCCCATCGGCCCATCGGCCCATCGGCCCATCGGCCCATCGGCCCATCGGCCCATCGGCCCATCGGCCCATCGGCCCATCGGCCCATCGGCCCATCGGCCCATCGGCCCATCGGCCCATCGGCCCATCGGCCCATCGGCCCATCGGCCCATCGGCCCATCGGCCCATCGGCCCATCGGCCCATCGGCCCATCGGCCCATCGGCCCATCGGCCCATCGGCCCATCGGCCCATCGGCCCATCGGCCCATCGGCCCATCGGCCCATCGGCCCATCGGCCCATCGGCCCATCGGCCCATCGGCCCATCGGCCCATCGGCCCATCGGCCCATCGGCCCATCGGCCCATCGGCCCATCGGCCCATCGGCCCATCGGCCCATCGGCCCATCGGCCCATCGGCCCATCGGCCCATCGGCCCATCGGCCCATCGGCCCATCGGCCCATCGGCCCATCGGCCCATCGGCCCATCGGCCCATCGGCCCATCGGCCCATCGGCCCATCGGCCCATCGGCCCATCGGCCCATCGGCCCATCGGCCCATCAGCCCATCGGCCCATCGGCCCATCGGCCCATCGGCCCATCGGCCCATCGGCCCATCGGCCCATCGGCCCATCGGCCCAGCGGCCCAGCGGCCCAGCGGCCCAGCGGCCCAGCGGCCCAGCGGCCCAGCGGCCCAGCGGCCCAGCGGCCCAGCGGCCCAGCGGCCCAGCGGCCCAGCGGCCCAGCGGCCCATCGGCCCGTCGGCCCAGCGGCCCGTCGGCCCAGCGGCCCGTCGGCCCGAGGGCCCATGGGCCCGTCGGCGCATGGGCCCGTCGGCCCATCGGCCCATCGGCCCATCGGCCCATCGGCCCATCGGCCCATCGGCCCAGCGGCCCAGCTGCCCAGCGGCCCAGCAGCCCAGCGGCCTAGCGGCCCAGCGGCCCAGCGGCCCAGCAGCCCAGCGGCCCAGCGGCCCAGCGGCCCAGCGGCCCAGCGGCCCAGCGGCCCAGCGGCCCAGCGGCCCAGCGGCCCAGCGGCCCAGCGGCCCAGCGGCCCAGCGGCCCAGCGGCCCAGCGGCCCGTCGGCCCAGCGGCCCGTCGGCCCAGCGGCCCGTCGGCCCAGCGGCCCGTCGGCCCGAGGGCCCATGGGCCCGTCGGCGCATGGGCCCGTCGGCCCATCGGCCCATCGGCCCATCGGCCCATCGGCCCATCGGCCCATCGGCCCATCGGCCCATCGGCCCATCGGCCCATCGGCCCATCGGCCCATCGGCCCATCGGCCCATCGGCCCATCGGCCCATCGGCCCATCGGCCCATCGGCCCATCGGCCCATCGGCCCATCGGCCCATCGGCCCATCGGCCCATCGGCCCATCGGCCCATCGGCCCATCAGCCCATCGGCCCATCGGCCCATCGGCCCATCGGCCCAGCGGCCCATCGGCCCAGCGGCCCATCGGCCCAGCGGCCCAGCGGCCCAGCGGCCCAGCGGCCCAGCGGCCCAGCAGCCCAGCGGCCCAGCGGCCCAGCGGCCCAGCGGCCCAGCGGCCCATCGGCCCGTCGGCCCAGCGGCCCGTCGGCCCAGCGGCCCGTCGGCCCGAGGGCCCATGGGCCCGTCGGCGCATGGGCCCGTCGGCCCATCGGCCCATCGGCCCATCGGCCCATCGGCCCATCGGCCCATCGGCCCAGCGGCCCAGCGGCCCAGCTGCCCAGCGGCCCAGCAGCCCAGCGGCCCAGCGGCCCAGCGGCCCAGCGGCCCAGCGGCCCAGCGGCCCAGCGGCCCAGCGGCCCAGCGGCCCAGCGGCCCAGCGGCCCAGCGGCCCAGCGGCCCAGCGGCCCAGAGGCCCAGCGGCCCAGCGGCCCAGCGGCCCAGCGGCCCAGCGGCCCGTCGGCCCAGCGGCCCGTCGGCCCAGCGGCCCGTCGGCCCAGCGGCCCGTCGGCCCGAGGGCCCATGGGCCCGTCGGCGCATGGGCCCGTCGGCCCATCGGCCCATCGGCCCATCGGCCCATCGGCCCATCGGCCCATCGGCCCATCGGCCCATCGGCCCATCGGCCCATCGGCCCATCGGCCCATCGGCCCATCGGCCCATCGGCCCATCGGCCCATCGGCCCATCGGCCCATCGGCCCATCGGCCCATCGGCCCATCGGCCCATCGGCCCATCGGCCCATCGGCCCATCGGCCCATCGGCCCATCGGCCCATCGGCCCATCGGCCCATCGGCCCATCGGCCCATCGGCCCATCGGCCCATCGGCCCATCGGCCCATCGGCCCATCGGCCCATCGGCCCATCGGCCCATCGGCCCATCGGCCCATCGGCCCATCGGCCCATCGGCCCATCGGCCCATCGGCCCATCGGCCCATCGGCCCATCGGCCCATCGGCCCATCAGCCCATCGGCCCATCGGCCCATCGGCCCATCGGCCCATCGGCCCATCGGCCCATCGGCCCATCGGCCCAGCGGCCCAGCGGCCCAGCGGCCCAGCGGCCCAGCGGCCCAGCGGCCCAGCGGCCCAGCGGCCCAGCGGCCCAGCGGCCCAGCGGCCCAGCGGCCCAGCGGCCCATCGGCCCGTCGGCCCAGCGGCCCGTCGGCCCAGCGGCCCGTCGGCCCGAGGGCCCATGGGCCCGTCGGCGCATGGGCCCGTCGGCCCATCGGCCCATCGGCCCATCGGCCCATCGGCCCATCGGCCCATCAGCCCATCGGCCCAGCGGCCCAGCTGCCCAGCGGCCCAGCAGCCCAGCGGCCCAGCGGCCCAGCGGCCCAGCGGCCCAGCGGCCCAGCGGCCCAGCGGCCCAGCGGCCCAGCGGCCCAGCGGCCCAGCGGCCCAGCGGCCCAGCGGCCCAGCGGCCCAGCGGCCCATCGGCCCAGCGGCCCAGCGGCCCAGCGGCCCAGCGGCCCAGCGGCCCGTCGGCCCAGCGGCCCGTCGGCCCAGCGGCCCGTCGGCCCATCGGCCCGTCGGCCCGAGGGCCCATGGGCCCGTCGGCGCATGGGCCCGTCGGCCCATCGGCCCATCGGCCCATCGGCCCATCGGCCCATCGGCCCATCGGCCCATCGGCCCATCGGCCCATCGGCCCATCGGCCCATCGGCCCATCAGCCCATCGGCCCAGCGGCCCAGCTGCCCAGCGGCCCAGCAGCCCAGCGGCCCATCGGCCCATCGGCCCATCGGCCCATCAGCCCATCGGCCCATCGGCCCATCGGCCCAGCGGCCCAGCGGCCCATCGGCCCAGCGGCCCATCGGCCCAGCGGCCCAGCGGCCCAGCGGCCCAGCGGCCCAGCGGCCCAGCGGCCCAGCGGCCCAGCGGCCCAGCGGCCCAGCAGCCCAGCGGCCCAGCGGCCCAGCGGCCCATCGGCCCATCGGCCCATCGGCCCATCGGCCCATCGGCCCAGCGGCCCAGCGGCCCAGCGGCCCAGCGGCCCAGCGGCCCAGCGGCCCAGCGGCCCAGCGGCCCAGCGGCCCAGCGGCCCAGCGGCCCAGCGGCCCAGCGGCCCAGCGGCCCATCGGCCCGTCGGCCCAGCGGCCCGTCGGCCCAGCGGCCCGTCGGCCCGAGGGCCCATGGGCCCGTCGGCGCATGGGCCCGTCGGCCCATCGGCCCATCGGCCCATCGGCCCATCGGCCCATCGGCCCATCGGCCCAGCGGCCCAGCTGCCCAGCGGCCCAGCAGCCCAGCGGCCCAGCGGCCCAGCGGCCCAGCGGCCCAGCGGCCCAGCGGCCCAGCGGCCCAGCGGCCCAGCGGCCCAGCGGCCCAGCGGCCCAGCGGCCCAGCGGCCCAGCGGCCCAGCGGCCCAGCGGCCCAGCGGCCCAGCGGCCCAGCGGCCCAGCGGCCCAGCGGCCCAGCGGCCCAGCGGCCCGTCGGCCCAGCGGCCCGTCGGCCCAGCGGCCCGTCGGCCCAGCGGCCCGTCGGCCCGAGGGCCCATGGGCCCGTCGGCGCATGGGCCCGTCGGCCCATCGGCCCATCGGCCCATCGGCCCATCGGCCCATCGGCCCATCGGCCCATCGGCCCATCGGCCCATCGGCCCATCGGCCCATCGGCCCATCGGCCCATCGGCCCATCGGCCCATCGGCCCATCGGCCCATCGGCCCATCGGCCCATCGGCCCATCGGCCCATCGGCCCATCGGCCCATCGGCCCATCGGCCCATCGGCCCATCGGCCCATCGGCCCATCGGCCCATCGGCCCATCGGCCCATCGGCCCATCGGCCCATCGGCCCAGCGGCCCAGCGGCCCAGCGGCCCATCGGCCCAGCGGCCCAGCGGCCCAGCGGCCCAGCGGCCCAGCGGCCCAGCGGCCCAGCGGCCCAGCGGCCCAGCAGCCCAGCGGCCCAGCGGCCCAGCGGCCCATCGGCCCAGCGGCCCATCGGCCCGTCGGCCCAGCGGCCCGTCGGCCCAGCGGCCCGTCGGCCCGAGGGCCCATGGGCCCGTCGGCGCATGGGCCCGTCGGCCCATCGGCCCATCGGCCCATCGGCCCATCGGCCCATCGGCCCATCGGCCCAGCGGCCCAGCTGCCCAGCGGCCCAGCAGCCCAGCGGCCCAGCGGCCCAGCGGCCCAGCGGCCCAGCGGCCCAGCGGCCCAGCGGCCCAGCGGCCCAGCGGCCCAGCGGCCCAGCGGCCCAGCGGCCCAGCGGCCCAGCGGCCCAGCGGCCCAGCGGCCCAGCGGCCCAGCGGCCCAGCGGCCCAGCGGCCCAGCGGCCCAGCGGCCCAGCGGCCCGTCGGCCCAGCGGCCCGTCGGCCCAGCGGCCCGTCGGCCCAGCGGCCCGTCGGCCCGAGGGCCCATGGGCCCGTCGGCGCATGGGCCCGTCGGCCCATCGGCCCATCGGCCCATCGGCCCATCGGCCCATCGGCCCATCGGCCCATCGGCCCATCGGCCCATCGGCCCATCGGCCCATCGGCCCATCGGCCCATCGGCCCATCGGCCCATCGGCCCATCGGCCCATCGGCCCATCGGCCCATCGGCCCATCGGCCCATCGGCCCATCGGCCCATCGGCCCATCGGCCCATCGGCCCATCGGCCCATCGGCCCATCGGCCCATCGGCCCATCGGCCCATCGGCCCATCGGCCCATCGGCCCATCGGCCCATCAGCCCATCGGCCCATCGGCCCATCGGCCCATCGGCCCAGCGGCCCATCGGCCCAGCGGCCCATCGGCCCAGCGGCCCAGCGGCCCAGCGGCCCAGCGGCCCAGCGGCCCAGCGGCCCAGCGGCCCAGCAGCCCAGCGGCCCAGCGGCCCAGCGGCCCAGCGGCCCAGCGGCCCATCGGCCCGTCGGCCCAGCGGCCCGTCGGCCCAGCGGCCCGTCGGCCCGAGGGCCCATGGGCCCGTCGGCGCATGGGCCCGTCGGCCCATCGGCCCATCGGCCCATCGGCCCATCGGCCCATCGGCCCATCGGCCCAGCGGCCCAGCGGCCCAGCTGCCCAGCGGCCCAGCAGCCCAGCGGCCCAGCGGCCCAGCGGCCCAGCGGCCCAGCGGCCCAGCGGCCCAGCGGCCCAGCGGCCCAGCGGCCCAGCGGCCCAGCGGCCCAGCGGCCCAGCGGCCCAGCGGCCCAGCGGCCCAGCGGCCCAGCGGCCCAGCGGCCCAGCGGCCCAGCGGCCCAGCGGCCCAGCGGCCCGTCGGCCCAGCGGCCCGTCGGCCCAGCGGCCCGTCGGCCCAGCGGCCCGTCGGCCCAGCGGCCCGTCGGCCCGAGGGCCCATGGGCCCGTCGGCGCATGGGCCCGTCGGCCCATCGGCCCATCGGCCCATCGGCCCATCGGCCCATCGGCCCATCGGCCCATCGGCCCATCGGCCCATCGGCCCATCGGCCCATCGGCCCATCGGCCCATCGGCCCATCGGCCCATCGGCCCATCGGCCCATCGGCCCATCGGCCCATCGGCCCATCGGCCCATCGGCCCATCGGCCCATCGGCCCATCGGCCCATCGGCCCATCGGCCCATCGGCCCATCGGCCCATCGGCCCATCGGCCCATCGGCCCATCGGCCCATCGGCCCATCGGCCCATCGGCCCATCGGCCCATCGGCCCATCGGCCCATCGGCCCATCGGCCCATCGGCCCATCGGCCCATCGGCCCATCGGCCCATCGGCCCATCGGCCCATCGGCCCATCGGCCCATCGGCCCATCGGCCCATCGGCCCATCGGCCCATCGGCCCATCGGCCCATCGGCCCATCGGCCCATCGGCCCATCGGCCCATCGGCCCATCGGCCCATCGGCCCATCGGCCCATCGGCCCATCGGCCCATCGGCCCATCGGCCCATCGGCCCATCGGCCCATCGGCCCATCGGCCCATCGGCCCATCGGCCCATCGGCCCATCGGCCCATCGGCCCATCGGCCCATCGGCCCATCGGCCCATCGGCCCATCGGCCCATCGGCCCATCGGCCCATCGGCCCATCGGCCCATCGGCCCATCGGCCCATCGGCCCATCGGCCCATCGGCCCATCGGCCCATCGGCCCATCGGCCCATCGGCCCATCGGCCCATCGGCCCATCGGCCCATCGGCCCATCGGCCCATCGGCCCATCGGCCCATCGGCCCATCGGCCCATCGGCCCATCGGCCCATCGGCCCATCGGCCCAGCGGCCCAGCGGCCCAGCGGCCCAGCGGCCCAGCGGCCCAGCGGCCCAGCGGCCCATCGGCCCAGCGGCCCAGCGGCCCATCGGCCCATCGGCCCAGCGGCCCATCGGCCCAGCGGCCCGTCGGCCCATCGGCCCGTCGGCCCATCGCCCCATCGGCCCGTCGGCCCGTGGGCCCAGCGGCCCAGCGGCCCAGCGGCCCAGCAGCCCAGCGGCCCAGCGGCCCAGCGGCCCATCGGCCCATCGGCCCATCGGCCCATCGGCCCATCGGCCCATCGGCCCATCGGCCCATCGGCCCATCGGTCCGTCGGCCCATCGGCCCGTCGGCCCATCGGCCCATCGGCCCGTCCGCCCGTGGGCCCAGCGGCCCAGCGGCCCATCGGCCCATCGGCCCAGCGGCCCAGCAGCCCATCGGCCCATCGGCCCATCGGCCCATCGGCCCATCGGCCCATCGGCCCATCGGCCCATCGGCCCATCGGCCCATAGGCCCATCGGCCCATCGGCCCATCGGCCCATCGGCCCAGCGGCCCAGCGGCCCAGCGGCCCAGCGGCCCAGCGGCCCAGCGGCCCAGCGGCCCAGCGGCCCAGCGGCCCAGCGGCCCAGCGGCCCAGCGGCCCAGCGGCCCAGCGGCCCAGCGGCCCAGCGGACCAGCGGCCCATCGGCCCGTCGGCCCAGCGGCCCGTCGGCCCAGCGGCCCGTCGGCCCAGCGGCCCGTCGGCCCGAGGGCCCATGGGCCCGTCGGCGCATGGGCCCGTCGGCCCATCGGCCCATCGGCCCATCGGCCCATCGGCCCATCGGCCCATCGGCCCATCGGCCCATCGGCCCATCGGCCCATCGGCCCATCGGCCCATCGGCCCATCGGCCCATCGGCCCATCGGCCCATCGGCCCATCGGCCCATCGGCCCATCGGCCCATCGGCCCATCGGCCCATCGGCCCATCGGCCCATCGGCCCATCGGCCCATCGGCCCATCGGCCCATCGGCCCATCGGCCCATCGGCCCATCGGCCCATCGGCCCATCGGCCCATCGGCCCATCGGCCCATCGGCCCATCGGCCCATCGGCCCATCGGCCCATCGGCCCATCGGCCCATCGGCCCATCGGCCCATCGGCCCATCGGCCCATCGGCCCATCGGCCCATCGGCCCATCGGCCCATCGGCCCATCGGCCCATCGGCCCATCGGCCCATCGGCCCATCGGCCCATCGGCCCATCGGCCCATCGGCCCATCGGCCCATCGGCCCATCGGCCCATCGGCCCATCGGCCCATCGGCCCATCGGCCCATCGGCCCATCGGCCCATCGGCCCATCGGCCCATCGGCCCATCGGCCCATCGGCCCATCGGCCCATCGGCCCATCGGCCCATCGGCCCATCGGCCCATCGGCCCATCGGCCCATCGGCCCATCGGCCCATCGGCCCATCGGCCCATCGGCCCATCGGCCCATCGGCCCATCGGCCCATCGGCCCATCGGCCCATCGGCCCATCGGCCCATCGGCCCATCGGCCCATCGGCCCATCGGCCCATCGGCCCATCGGCCCATCGGCCCATCGGCCCATCGGCCCATCGGCCCATCGGCCCATCGGCCCATCGGCCCATCGGCCCATCGGCCCATCGGCCCATCGGCCCATCGGCCCATCGGCCCATCGGCCCATCGGCCCATCGGCCCATCGGCCCATCGGCCCATCGGCCCATCGGCCCATCGGCCCATCGGCCCATCGGCCCATCGGCCCATCGGCCCATCGGCCCATCGGCCCATCGGCCCATCGGCCCATCGGCCCATCGGCCCATCGGCCCATCGGCCCATCGGCCCATCGGCCCATCGGCCCATCGGCCCAGCGGCCCATCGGCCCAGCGGCCCATCGGCCCATCGGCCCAGCGGCCCAGCGGCCCAGCGGCCCAGCGGCCCATCGGCCCATCGGCCCATCGGCCCAGCGGCCCAGCGGCCCAGCGGCCCAGCGGCCCATCGGCCCAGCGGCCCAGCGGCCCGTCGGCCCATCGGCCCGTCGGCCCATCGGCCCATCGGCCCATCGGCCCATCGGCCCATCGGCCCATCGGCCCATCGGCCCATCGGCCCATCGGCCCATCGGCCCATCGGCCCATCGGCCCATCGGCCCATCGGCCCATCGGCCCATCGGCCCATCGGCCCATCGGCCCATCGGCCCATCGGCCCATCGGCCCATCGGCCCATCGGCCCATCGGCCCATCGGCCCATCGGCCCATCGGCCCAGCGGCCCATCGGCCCATCGGCCCATCGGCCCATCGGCCCATCGGCCCATCGGCCCAGCGGCCCAGCGGCCCAGCGGCCCAGCGGCCCAGCGGCCCATCGGCCCAGCGGCCCAGCGGCCCATCGGCCCATCGGCCCAGCGGCCCATCGGCCCAGCGGCCCGTCGGCCCATCGGCCCGTCGGCCCATCGCCCCATCGGCCCGTCGGCCCGTGGGCCCAGCGGCCCAGCGGCCCAGCGGCCCAGCAGCCCAGCGGCCCAGCGGCCCAGCGGCCCAGCGGCCCATCGGCCCATCGGCCCATCGGCCCATCGGCCCATCGGCCCATCGGCCCATCGGCCCGTCGGCCCATCGGCCCGTCGGCCCATCGGCCCATCGGCCCGTCCGCCCGTGGGCCCAGCGGCCCAGCGGCCCAGCGGCCCAGCGGCCCAGCGGCCCAGCAGCCCATCGGCCCATCGGCCCATCGGCCCATCGGCCCATCGGCCCATCGGCCCATCGGCCCATCGGCCCATCGGCCCATCGGCCCATCGGCCCAGCGGCCCAGCGGCCCAGCGGCCCAGCGGCCCAGCGGCCCAGCGGCCCAGCGGCCCAGCGGCCCAGCGGCCCAGCGGCCCAGCGGCCCAGCGGCCCAGCGGCCCAGCGGCCCAGCGGCCCAGCGGCCCAGCGGCCCAGCGGCCCAGCAGCCCAGCGGCCCAGCGGCCCAGCGGCCCAGCGGCCCATCGGCCCATCGGCCCATCGGCCCATCGGCCCATCGGCCCAGCGGCCCATCGGCCCATCGGCCCGTCGGCCCATCGGCCCGTCGGCCCATCGGCCCATCGGCCCGTCGGCCCGTGGGCCCAGCGGCCCAGCGGCCCAGCGGCCCAGCAGCCCAGCGGCCCAGCGGCCCAGCGGCCCAGCGGCCCAGCGGCCCAGCGGCCCAGCGGCCCAGCGGCCCAGCGGCCCAGCGGCCCAGCGGCCCATCGGCCCATCGGCCCATCGGCCCATCGGCCCATCGGCCCATCGGCCCATCGGCCCATCGGCCCATCGGCCCATCGGCCCATCGGCCCATCGGCCCATCGGCCCATCGGCCCATCGGCCCATCGGCCCATCGGCCCATCGGCCCATCGGCCCATCGGCCCATCGGCCCATCGGCCCATCGGCCCATCGGCCCATCGGCCCATCGGCCCATCGGCCCATCGGCCCGTCGGCCCATCGGCCCGTCGGCCCAGCGGCCCGTCGGCCCAGCGGCCCGTCGGCCCAGCGGCCCGTCGGCCCGAGGGCCCATGGGCCCGTCGGCGCATGGGCCCGTCGGCCCATCGGCCCATGGGCCCATCGGCCCATCGGCCCATCGGCCCATCGGCCCATCGGCCCATCGGCCCATCGGCCCATCGGCCCATCGGCCCATCGGCCCATCGGCCCATCGGCCCATCGGCCCATCGGCCCATCGGCCCATCGGCCCATCGGCCCATCGGCCCATCGGCCCATCGGCCCATCGGCCCATCGGCCCATCGGCCCATCGGCCCATCGGCCCATCGGCCCATCGGCCCATCGGCCCATCGGCCCATCGGCCCATCGGCCCATCGGCCCATCGGCCCATCGGCCCATCGGCCCATCGGCCCATCGGCCCATCGGCCCATCGGCCCATCGGCCCATCGGCCCATCGGCCCATCGGCCCATCGGCCCATCGGCCCATCGGCCCATCGGCCCATCGGCCCATCGGCCCATCGGCCCATCGGCCCATCGGCCCATCGGCCCATCGGCCCATCGGCCCAGCGGCCCATCGGCCCATCGGCCCAGCGGCCCAGCGGCCCAGCGGCCCAGCGGCCCAGCGGCCCAGCGGCCCAGCGGCCCAGCGGCCCAGCGGCCCAGCAGCCCAGCGGCCCAGCGGCCCAGCAGCCCAGCGGCCCAGCGGCCCAGCGGCCCAGCGGCCCATCGGCCCAGCGGCCCAGCGGCCCAGCGGCCCATCGGCCCGTCGGCCCATCGGCCCGTCGGCCCATCGGCCCATCGGCCCGTCGGCCCGTGGGCCCAGCGGCCCAGCGGCCCAGCGGCCCAGCGGCCCAGCAGCCCAGCGGCCCAGCGGCCCAGCGGCCCAGCGGCCCAGCGGCCTAGCGGCCCAGCGGCCCAGCGGCCCAGCGGCCCAGCGGCCCAGCGGCCCAGCGGCCCAGCGGCCCAGCGGCCCAGCGGCCCAGCGGCCCAGCGGCCCATCGGCCCAGCGGCCCAGCGGCCCATCGGCCCATCGGCCCATCGGCCCATCGGCCCATCGGCCCATCGGCCCATCGGCCCATCGGCCCATCGGCCCATCGGCCCATCGGCCCATCGGCCCATCGGCCCATCGGCCCATCGGCCCATCGGCCCATCGGCCCATCGGCCCATCGGCCCATCGGCCCATCGGCCCATCGGCCCATCGGCCCATCGGCCCATCGGCCCATCGGCCCATCGGCCCATCGGCCCATCGGCCCATCGGCCCATCGGCCCATCGGCCCATCGGCCCATCGGCCCATCGGCCCATCGGCCCATCGGCCCATCGGCCCATCGGCCCAGCGGCCCAGCGGCCCAGCGGCCCAGCGGCCCAGCGGCCCAGCGGCCCAGCAGCCCAGCAGCCCAGCGGCCCAGCGGCCCAGCGGCCCAGCGGCCCAACGGCCCAGCGGCCCAGCGGCCCAGCGGCCCAGCGGCCCAGCGGCCCAGCGGCCCAGCGGCCCAGCGGCCCGTCGGCCCATCGGCCCGTCGGCCCAGCGGCCCGTCGGCCCAGCGGCCCGTCGGCCCGAGGGCCCATGGGCCCGTCGGCGCATGGGCCCGTCGGCGCATGGGCCCGTCGGCCCATCGGCCCATGGGCCCATCGGCCCATCGGCCCATCGGCCCAGCGGCCCATCGGCCCATCGGCCCGTCGGCCCATCGGCCCGTCGGCCCATCGGCCCATCGGCCCATCGGCCCATCGGCCCATCGGCCCATCGGCCCATCGGCCCATCGGCCCATCGGCCCATCGGCCCATCGGCCCATCGGCCCATCGGCCCATCGGCCCATCGGCCCATCGGCCCATCGGCCCATCGGCCCATCGGCCCATCGGCCCATCGGCCCATCGGCCCATCGGCCCATCGGCCCATCGGCCCATCGGCCCATCGGCCCATCGGCCCATCGGCCCATCGGCCCAGCGGCCCAGCGGCCCAGCGGCCCAGCGGCCCAGCGGCCCAGCGGCCCAGCGGCCCAGCAGCCCAGCGGCCCAGCGGCCCAGCAGCCCAGCGGCCCAGCGGCCCAGCGGCCCAGCGGCCCATCGGCCCAGCGGCCCAGCGGCCCAGCGGCCCATCGGCCCGTCGGCCCATCGGCCCGTCGGCCCATCGGCCCATCGGCCCGTCGGCCCGTGGGCCCAGCGGCCCAGCGGCCCAGCGGCCCAGCGGCCCAGCAGCCCAGCGGCCCAGCGGCCCAGCGGCCCAGCGGCCCAGCGGCCCAGCGGCCCAGCGGCCCAGCGGCCCAGCGGCCCAGCGGCCCAGCGGCCCAGCGGCCCAGCGGCCCAGCGGCCCAGCGGCCCAGCGGCCCAGCGGCCCAGCGGCCCATCGGCCCATCGGCCCATCGGCCCATCGGCCCATCGGCCCATCGGCCCATCGGCCCATCGGCCCATCGGCCCATCGGCCCATCGGCCCATCGGCCCATCGGCCCATCGGCCCATCGGCCCATCGGCCCATCGGCCCATCGGCCCATCGGCCCATCGGCCCATCGGCCCATCGGCCCATCGGCCCATCGGCCCATCGGCCCATCGGCCCATCGGCCCATCGGCCCATCGGCCCATCGGCCCATCGGCCCATCGGCCCATCGGCCCATCGGCCCATCGGCCCATCGGCCCATCGGCCCATCGGCCCATCGGCCCATCGGCCCATCGGCCCATCGGCCCATCGGCCCATCGGCCCATCGGCCCAGCGGCCCAGCGGCCCAGCGGCCCAGCGGCCCAGCGGCCCAGCGGCCCAGCAGCCCAGCAGCCCAGCGGCCCAGCGGCCCAGCGGCCCAGCGGCCCAACGGCCCAGCGGCCCAGCGGCCCAGCGGCCCAGCGGCCCAGCGGCCCAGCGGCCCAGCGGCCCAGCGGCCCGTCGGCCCATCGGCCCGTCGGCCCAGCGGCCCGTCGGCCCAGCGGCCCGTCGGCCCGAGGGCCCATGGGCCCGTCGGCGCATGGGCCCGTCGGCGCATGGGCCCGTCGGCCCATCGGCCCATGGGCCCATCGGCCCATCGGCCCATCGGCCCAGCGGCCCATCGGCCCATCGGCCCGTCGGCCCATCGGCCCGTCGGCCCATCGGCCCATCGGCCCATCGGCCCATCGGCCCATCGGCCCAGCGGCCCATCGGCCCGTCGGCCGATCGGCCCGTCGGCCCAGCGGCCCGTCGGCCCATCGGCCCATCGGCCCGAGGGCCCATGGGCCCGTCGGCGCATGGGCCCGTCGGCCCATCGGCCCATCGGCCCATCGGCCCATCGGCCCATCGGCCCATCGGCCCATCGGCCCATCGGCCCATCGGCCCATCGGCCCATCGGCCCATCGGCCCATCGGCCCATCGGCCCATCGGCCCATCGGCCCATCGGCCCATCGGCCCATCGGCCCATCGGCCCATCGGCCCATCGGCCCATCGGCCCATCGGCCCATCGGCCCATCGGCCCATCGGCCCATCGGCCCATCGGCCCATCGGCCCATCGGCCCATCGGCCCATCGGCCCATCGGCCCATCGGCCCATCGGCCCATCGGCCCATCGGCCCATCGGCCCATCGGCCCATCGGCCCATCGGCCCATCGGCCCATCGGCCCATCGGCCCATCGGCCCATCGGCCCATCGGCCCATCGGCCCATCGGCCCATCGGCCCATCGGCCCATCGGCCCATCGGCCCATCGGCCCATCGGCCCATCGGCCCATCGGCCCATCGGCCCAGCGGCCCAGCGGCCCAGCGGCCCAGCGGCCCAGCGGCCCAGCGGCCCAGCGGCCCAGCGGCCCAGCGGCCCAGCGGCCCAGCGGCCCAGCGGCCCAGCGGCCCAGCGGCCCAGCGGCCCGTCGGCCCATCGGCCCGTCGGCCCATCGCCCCATCGGCCCGTCGGCCCGTGGGCCCAGCGGCCCAGCGGCCCAGCGGCCCAGCAGCCCAGCGGCCCAGCGGCCCAGCGGCCCAGCGGCCCAGCGGCCCAGCGGCCCATCGGCCCAGCGGCCCATCGGCCCATCGGCCCATCGGCCCATCGGCCCATCGGCCCATCGGCCCATCGGCCCATCGGCCCATCGGCCCATCGGCCCATCGGCCCATCGGCCCATCGGCCCATCGGCCCATCGGCCCATCGGCCCATCGGCCCATCGGCCCATCGGCCCATCGGCCCATCGGCCCATCGGCCCATCGGCCCATCGGCCCATCGGCCCATCGGCCCAGCGGCCCAGCGGCCCAGCGGCCCAGCGGCCCAGCGGCCCAGCGGCCCAGCGGCCCAGCGGCCCAGCAGCCCAGCGGCCCAGCGGCCATCTGACGTGAGCAGGCGCAGCCAGCGCTGTGTGTGCTGACCGAAGCCCATGGCCTCGGCCACCCGGTAGAGCCAGGGGCGATGGACCCGGTCGTAGGCCTTTTCGATGTCGAGCATGATGAGGGCTGCCGGTTGCTGCGAGTGCCGCACCCACTCCGCCAGGGCCAGGTGGTAAAGGGTGTTGTCCCGGATGTCCCGGCCGCTGACGAAGGCCGTCTGCAGCGGGTCTATCAGGTAGTCCAGTGCCGGCTGTAGGCGATTGCTGACGGCCTTGCAGACAAGCTTGTAGCTCCTGACCGTAAACGTCAATGGGCTTGGGCGGGCGCGAGCCTCCAGGCTGCTCTGCTACCAGCAGCAGGTCGCAGGCAACCCGGATGTCTCCTTCGTACAGGAGGCGAAACTGGGCAGCAAAGCAGCACTGCAGTCAGTTTTACAACGAGGCAGCGGCCCGGGGGCCCCCTGGCGGGGCAAATGGGGTTACAGCCCGGGGACGGACCTCAGCTGTGGGGCAGCCATCCTGGCGCGGCCAGGGATCAGCCTGCCGGGCTGTGTGCAGCACCCGTACACCTCGGACACTGCCGGCCGTGTCTGCTGCTGGGACTGGGATGTCCTCCACCTTCGCCTACGCCTCCTATGCATCTACGCCCCGTCGGTGGCCGCCAGCCGCCCAGAGTTCTTCCAAAGCCTGCAGCCATACCTCGAGACAGACCGCCTCATTCTGCTTGGAGGGGACCTTAACTGCGTCCTGCATGCGGGTGACGAGGCCCAACCGTCTGCCCATCGGGCCGGCGGGAGGCCTGCACTGCAGGCCCTGGTCCACGGGGCCAATCTGGTCGACCCCTGGCTGTCTTCCGGCGTGGGGGGGGGCTTCACTCACCCGGCATCACCAACTCGACCGCCGGTGACACGCCTGGACCGCTGGCTCATTAGCCAACCTCTGCAGCAGTACGTGACAGCTGTTCGGGTGGTGCCAGGCGCCCCGGGGGATCATCATGGGGTGCTCTTGGAGCTGGCGCTGCCAGGGCTCCCCACCCTCGGCCGCAGCAGCTGGGCGTTCCCCACGTACCTGCTGTACCACCCCAGCCTGCTGCCCCGCCTGCAGTCGGCAGTGGAGCTGGCAATCCAGGCCGTCCAGCAGCAAGACGCCGCTGCTGACCCACGTGAGGTGTGGGAATGTCTGAAAGGTCGCCTCCGCAGTGCAGCCGATCACCTCCACAGACAGCACCTGACGGATCAGGCCGCCAGCCTGAGGGCGGCCAAACACGCTGCGTGTGCAGCCCTGGCAGCCATGCAGCATGCTATGCCCGGGCCCGACGCCGGCGCCTTGGCAGCACAGGCCTGCAGCCAGCTCACCACGGCAGTCAAACAGGCCGCCATCCGCCGCACAGCAGCGCTGGACGCCGCGTACACGCAGCATGGCGACAAGGGCACCGGCTGGTTCCACCAGCTCGGACGCGAGGTGCGCACCCGGGAGCCAGTCACCCACCTCTCAGTCCCGGGTCAGCCCCTCCCGGTTCCGCTCAGTGACCCGGGTGCGGCCGCCGCTATCACAGCCGCGGCCCACGCCATGTACAGCAGTGACAGCCCCACGGGTCTGTTCCGGGTGGAGCAGGTGGACCTGACAGCCCAAGACCAGCTCCTGCAGCACCTCCACCGCCGGCTCCCCCAGCCCCTCAGGGAAGCTGCCGACGCAGCCCCAGCCGCCGGCGAGCTGCAGCTGGACGAACTTGCGGCTGCTCTGTCGTCCTGTCTGAATGGCACCGCCCCTGGCTCGGACGGCCTGCCTTATGAGGTGTACCGGGTGCTGTGGCCGCTGCTGGGCCCGCTGCTGCTCGCCGCCGCCAACGCAGCCTTCACCCAGGGATCCGTGGAGACCGGGGCCGCAGCTGCCGACTCCCTGCCGCTCAGCTGGCGCGAAGGGGTCATCACTCTCATCTACAAAGGCAAAGGCCTGCCCCGGCCCAGCCTGAGCAGCTACCGGCCCATCACCCTGCTCCAATGCGACTACAAGCTTGTCTGCAAGGCCGTCAGCAATCGCCTACAGCCGGCACTGGACTACCTGATAGACCCGCTGCAGACTGCCTTCGTCAGCGGCCGGGACATCCGCGACAACACCCTTTACCACCTGGCCCTGGCGGAGTGGGTGCGGCACTCGCAGCAACCGGCAGCCCTCATCATACTCGACATCGAGAAGGCCTACGACCGGGTCCATCGCCCCTGGCTCTACCGGGTGGCCGAGGCCATGGGCTTCGGTCAGCACACACAGCGCTGGCTGCGCCTGCTCACGTCAGATGGCTCCTGCCGGGTGGTGGTCAATGGGCACCAGTCAGCACCTTTCCCGGTCCGCAACGGCCTTCAGCAGGGCAGCACCCTGTCGCCCGTCCTGTGGGTCATGCAGCTGGAACCTCTCACCTCGTACCTGCACCACCTGCGCAGCACCAACGCTCTCCGCACCCCCACCCTCCCCAACAACGTGCCAGCCCCCCCTGTCACCCACCACGCGGACGATACGGTGCTCACGGTCAGCAATGTCGACAGGGATGGGGAGGTCGCTACCGCGGCAGTCCAGCTGTTCTGCAGGGCCAGCAACGCACGGGTCAATGCCAGCAAGGGGAAGGGGATGGTGCTGGGTACCCACGAGCCGGTGGTGGGGCCCAACGCCGCAACTGGTGCGAGTTTCCCGACTCCCGGTGAGGAACCCCCACGCCACCTGGGAATCCCTCTCACTCTGGACCCGGCGGAGGCCGCGCGGCTCTGCTACACCAGCAGAATTCAGCGGGTTCAGCGTCTCGGCCATGTGTGGCGGCGACACGGCCTCAGCCTCGTGGGCAGGGTGCATGTGGCCAAACAGGTGCTGGGAAACACCCTGGCATACCACCTCTCCATCATCCGCCCCACCCCACCCCAGCTGGCGGCACTCCGCAAGCATATCGACGGCTTTGTGGCCTGGTCGCTCCTGGAGGAAGACGCGTCCCTGGTGTGCCACGGACGGGCCCTGCTGAAGCCTGGCCCGGAGATCGCCTGCCAGGATCACGACTGTGGCGGTGTCGGCCATCTCGACCTCGACGCATTCATGGTCGCCCTGCATGCGAAGCCCCTCGCCCAGCTCGCTCAGCCCGGCCAGCAGCCATGGAAGCAGATCATGCGGGGTCTGCTCGACGAGTACAGGCCGGATGGGACCACTGGGTGGGGCTGGGTGTATGGCACGGCGGAACCGCCCCCCAGCCTGCCTACATTCATTGCCAGCCTGGTGCAGTCCTACCGCTCCTCGCTCCCGACCCGGCTGGCCTACCCAGAGACCACGGACGCGCGTGCCATCCTGCATGAGCCCCTGTTCTTCAATGCAGCCCTGCGTGACCCCGCCACCGACCAGCCCTTCACCCCGCCGGCTGGGACCGCCCACCTGGGACCCCGCACCCTGGCCGAGCTCCGTGCAGCGTCGCCCATGACCCAGCACGAACCCCTCATGCAGGCGGTCCTTGGGGCCATCCCAACCGACTGGCGGAGACTGCTTTTTTTTTTTTTTTTTTTTTTAATTCCGGAGGAACCCCGACTCGGGACATGGGACACACATGTTGTCTGGCGGCTCCACTGATGCTGCCACTTCTGCTGAGTAGCTAGCGTGCCAGGCTTCTGGGCGACTCCACGGGGCCAGCTGGACGGTGCTGATGACTGTATGATGAGTCTTGTAAACCTCCGGACGGGACAGGGACAGGGGTGGGCACCCTCCTTTCTCATCACACCCCGGGTAATGGTCACTGACTGGTTTCGATCCCGGGATCCCGGGGGGAATTGCAAGGTTTCCCTGTTGCCAGCCAATGAACCATTGCCTGCTTCTGTGGGGTGCAGGTAAGTTCCAAATGTCCTTGATGGGACTTGAACCCGGGTCACCCGGGCCGAAAGCAGTGCCTTAACTTTCGGTGTAGAACTTACCTTACCTGCTGCCAGCCGACCCCCTGGACCCCGAACTGCCGCCGGCGCCCGACTGGCTCCTGTCGCCCGATGGCAGCCGGGTAAGCAGCCCTACGGGAGTCTTGTGGGCCGTCCTGCCCAACGGCCGCTTGGTGCCCCCAGACAGCGAGCAGGCCGGAGCAGCAGGGGACGCCGACTGGCCTGCAGCCTGTGTGCTGCCGGGCCGCAAGCCGCGCCGACACTGGACCTTGGAGGACCATCAGCGATACAGCGAGGCGCCCCCGGCCCAACGCGCCTCCTCATGGCCAGTGGAATACCAGCTGCTGGGGCTTTGGGACTCGGTCCAGTGCTACCCCCTCAGCCACGGCCACGGCACGCTGCCCCTCATCCACTACACAGTGAGTGAGGTGCGCCACTGCCTCACCGCCCGCGGCCACAGCTGGGGCCGGGACCAGGACACGGAGCCCCTCATGCCCGCGGCGTGGCCCGAGCAGCCGCACAGCCAGCTACAGCAACAGGAGGCCCGCTGGCACCAACACTGGCTGGCTCAGCAAGCGCCCAGCCGCAGCCGGTGGTTTGCCATGAACCCCACGCCCAGCCCCGGCTGGATGCGGCCCCGCTCCTCCCCCCCATCACTGCCCTCGGCCGCTGCAAGCCCGGTCAGCCAGCCTAGCAGCCGCCATGCGGCACCGCACCAGCAGGACCCCGGTGCTGCCGCCGGACCGTCGGCACCCGCCGGGCCGGCCCCGGAGGCAGACCCGGCAGCTGATGGCCCGGCTGGCATGTCTCCCCTCGACCGCCGGCGGGCCTGGCAGCGGCTGTGGGACTGCCCCGCAAGCAACCGGGCCAAGGCGCTCGCCTGGCGGCTGCACCATGGACGGCTCCCGTGCGGGGTGTACCTGGCCTCCAAAGGTCAGCCGCAGCGTGCCCACTGCTCTGCTCCTAGCTGCTCGGTGGACGGCAACCTGCATGTCGCCAGCCTGACCCACGTCTTCTTGGAGTGCGGGGCTTACACCGCAGCTCGGGTTTGGCTGGCAGAGCTGTGGGCAACAGTCTCCGGGGCCGCGGACTTGCCTTTCAGACAGCCGGCTGTGCTGCTGGGAGACTGGCCGGGAGGGTGGCCGGCCTACCCCACCAGCCCTGGGCTGCAGCTGCTGTGGGCAGCCCTTCGAGCCACTTGGCTGTGGGCGGTCTGGGGCCACTACCACAGGGCGGAGCCTGATGACCATCCGTCGGCCACGGTGGTGGGCTGCGTCATTGGGGAGCTGCAGCGTCTCATGAGGGCACATTTCAGCATGGCGGCGCTCTCCGAGGACACTCTGGCGGGGCTGCCCCGGGGCCACATCACAGCACAGCTGAAGCCCGGCCGGCTGGATGCCTTCGAAGCCTCCTGGGCGCATGAAGGCGTCCTCTGCTCCGTGCAGCGGGTGGCTGGCAGCAGCCCGCGTCTGCAGGTTCATCTGTCCCGGGTGGCCCCGGTCCCAGCACCACAGGCACCCGCCGGGGGCGCCCAGGCAGCACAGCAGGTCTCCCCATCCGGGTCAGCCATCAGCGCCCAGCCCAGCCAGGCAGCAGCTCAGCTGACAGGGCAGCCGGGGCCGTCGTGAGCGGGGTGTTGGGAGTGGGGGATCTCGGTGTCTGAGGTCCTTAGGGTGCGAGGGGCCTCGAGGGTGGGGGGAGTGCGGTGCGGGTTGCCTAGGGAGGGGGGTGCGGTGCGGGGCTTGCTGTGGGTGGGGCCGGAGGGGGTCTTGGGGGTCGGGGGAGCTTAGGAGCAGGGTTGGTGTGGTGCAGGCTGCCGCGGGAGGCAGGTGCGGTTCGGAGGCTGCTGTCTTGAGGGGTCGCCCCCTGTGTGGGGTCTGTGGGTGTTTTGTCGCTGGCGCTCTCGTGCCTTGGTCTCTGACCCGGCGGTGCTGCCCCTGCGGCCTGGAGGGGGGGGTTCTTGGGAGTGGGGTGCGTGTGGCGCCGGGGGGTCTGGGGAGGGTTTCGGGGGGGGGACTGGGGAGGGGCGGGGGGGCTTCGGTGCAGGGTTGGTGTGGTGCAGGCCGCCGTGGGAGGCAGGTGCGGTTCGGGGGTCGCCCCCAGGGTGGGGTCTGCGGGTGTCTTGTCGCCGGCACGCTTGTGCCCTGGCTTCCAGCCAGGCAGTGTTGCCCCTGCTGCGCCCGTGGGGGTTCTTGGGAGCCGGGGGGACGTGGGAGTGAGGTTCCTGCGGTGCGGGGTGTCTTGGGAGGGAGGTGTGTCTTCGGGCCTGCTGTCTTGCGGGGACGCCCCCAGGGTGGGGTCGGTTGTTGTTTGTCTCCGGTGCGCTTGTGTGGCACCGTCCCTGCGGCTTTTGTGGCTCTGGGAGGCGGTTTCGGTGGTGCGGGGTTCTCTTCGGGCGTGCTGTGGGTTTTCTGTTTTCTCTGGTGCTCCCCGGTGGGGGGGGGGCTCGTTTGCCCTGGTTCGCTGCGGTGGTTGCCCGGTTTTGTTTGTTGTTCCTGTTGCTGTCGCCCAGGGTGTAGGGTTCGCCCCTTGGCTGTTGAGGTTGTGCAGGTTGTGGTTGTGTTGTCGCTGTGGTCGCTGTTGGGGCCTTTGCCCATCCCTGGGGCTTGTCTCCGGTGACGGGCCCTGTTGTTGGTCCGTGGTGCTGGCCCGGGTGTTGGGCCGTGGTTTTGGCCCTGGTGTTGGGCCGTGGTGTTGGCTCTGGTTTTGGGCCCTGGTGTTGGGCCCTGGTGTTGGGCTGTGGGGTTGGCCCTGGTGTTGGGCCGTGGTGTTGGCCCTGGTGTTGGGCCCTGGGGTTTGGCCCTGGTGTTGGGCCCTGGTGTTGGTTTCAGTTCCCTCCTCGGTGTCTTGGAGGTAGGGGTGGCCGTGTGTGCCGCCCGTGCAGCAGTGGCTCCTGGCCCCTTGCTGCCCCCGTCCCTGTCCCTGTCCTGTCTGCGAGTTTAGGCGTTGCTTGGCTTTTTCTCTCTCCTTGGCTCCTTGCGGTGGTTTTTTGGGCTTCTTGCCAGGCTGTTGTGGCTTGCCGGTCTTGCTCGGCTTGCCCGTTGGGCTTCGCTTTCCCAGTCCTTGTAACGTCCCTCGCAGAAAAAAAAAAAAAAAAAAAAAACAGCGACGCGGGGCGCGCGTCAGCTAGCGTCGGCGCCAGGGAGTCGGACGGCCGAGCAGGTTCCGGAGGTGTACCAGCAGGGCTCGTAGGTCTATTCGGGAAGGCGGGAAGGCTGTCCGCTAAGGCGAGTTCGTCTGGGGGTGTCCGAGACGCTAAGGCGAGGTGGTTTGGGCGAGGAGATGCAGCACGGTTACAGGAATCGTAACTGTAAGCGGTGGTTGCAGAAACTCCGAGTCCTGACACACCCAGACAAAGACAGCCCTTGTACTGCGTACTGCGCTTGCACTCCGGCAATTGTGATTCCCGAAGTGCTCGTACAACTGAAGACAGTTGGCGCCGTACACGGCAGGCCATGGTCTCACATAAGACATCTCCGCAGAAACCGACTCAGTCCCTTGCGCAGCCGGTCAGGCTAAATTATCTCACCGACCTCTGATTGCCTTCCAGGAAGTCCAAAGGCTTCCAGCCCACAGCAAGCCATCCGGGCCCCCCGAGGGCCTTCCGGGTCTACTGAGGGCCTTCCGGATCCTCCAAAAGCATTCTGGGGCTCTCAAACGGCCTTCCGGGCCCTCTGATCGCCTCCCAGGAATACCAAAGGATTCCAGCCCACAGCAAGCCATCCGGGCCCCCCCGGGCCTTCTGAGGGCCTTCCGGACCCTCCAAAAGCGTTCTGGGGCTCTAGAACGGCCTTCCTTGCCCACTGATTGCCTTCCAGGAAGTCCAAAGGCTTCCAGCCCACAGCAAGCCATCCGGGCCCCCCGAGGGCCTTCCGGGCCTTCTGAGGGCCTTCCGGACCCTCCAAAGGCATTCTGGGGCTCTCAAACGGCCTTCCGGGCCCTCTGATCGCCTTCCAGGAAGTCCAAAGGCTTCCAGCCCACAGCAAGCCATCCGGGCCCCCCGAGGGCCTTCCGGGCCTTCTGAGGGCCTTCCGGGCCCTCCAAAGGCATTCTGGGGCTCTCAAACGGCCTTCCGGGCCCTCTGATCGCCTTCCAGGAAGTCCAAAGGCTTCCAGCCCACAGCAAGCAATCCGGGCCCCCCGAGGGCCTTCCGGGCCTTCTGAGGGCCTTCCGGACCCTCCAAAAGCGTTCTGGGGCTCTCAAACGGCCTTCCTTGCCCTCTGATTGCCTTCCAGGAAGTCCAAAGGCTTCCAGCCCACAGCAAGCCATCCGGGCCCCCCGAGGGCCTTCCGGGTCTTCTGAGGGCCTTCCGGATCCTCCAAAAGCATTCTGGGGCTCTCAAACGGCCTTCCGGGCCCTCTGATCGCCTCCCAGGAATACCAAAGGATTCCAGCCCACAGCAAGCCATCCGGGCCCCCCCGGGCCTTCTGAGGGCCTTCCGGACCCTCCAAAAGCGTTCTGGGGCTCTCAAACGGCCTTCCTTGCCCTCTGATTGCCTTCCAGGAAGTCCAAAGGCTTCCAGCCCACAGCAAGCCATCCGGGCCCCCCGAGGGCCTTCCGGGTCTTCTGAGGGCCTTCCGGATCCTCCAAAAGCATTCTGGGGCTCTCAAACGGCCTTCCGGGCCCTCTGATCGCCTTCCAGGAAGTCCAAAGGCTTCCAGCCCACAGCAAGCAATCCGGGCCCCCCGAGGGCCTTCCGGGCCTTCTGAGGGCCTTCCGGACCCTCCAAAGGCATTCTGGGGCTCTCAAACGGCCTTCCGGGCCCTCTGATCGCCTTCCAGGAAGTCCGAAGGCTTCCAGCCCACAGCAAGCCATCCGGGCCCCCCGAGGGCCTTCCGGGCCTTCTGAGGGCCTTCCGGACCCTCCAAACGCGTTCTGGGGCTCTCAAACGGCCTTCCGGGCCCTCTGATCGCCTTCCAGGAAGTCCGAAGGCTTCCAGCCCACAGCAAGCCATCCGGGCCCCCCGAGGGCCTTCCGGGCCGTCTGAGGGCCTCCCGGATCCTACAAAAGCGTTCTGGGGCTCTCAAACGGCCTTCCTTGCCCTCTGATTGCCTTCCAGGAAGTCCAAAGGCTTCCAGCCCACAGCAAGCCATCCGGGCCCCCCGAGGGCCTTCCGGGTCTTCTGAGGGCCTTCCGGATCCTCCAAAAGCATTCTGGGGCTCTCAAACGGCCTTGCGGGCCCTCTGATCGCCTCCCAGGAATACCAAAGGATTCCAGCCCACAGCAAGCCATCCGGGCCCCCCCGGGCCTTCTGAGGGCCTTCCGGACCCTCCAAAAGCGTTCTGGGGCTCTCAAACGGCCTTCCTTGCCCACTGATCGCCTTCCAGGAAGTCCAAAGGCTTCCAGCCCACAGCATGCAATCCGGGCCCCCCGAGGGCCTTCCGGGCCTTCTGAGGGCCTTCCGGACCCTCCAAAAGCGTTCTGGGGCTCTCAAACGGCCTTCCGGGCCCTCTGATCGCCTTCCAGGAAGTCCGAAGGCTTCCAGCCCACAGCAAGCCATCCGGGCCCCCCGAGGGCCTTCCGGGCCGTCTGAGGGCCTCCCGGATCCTACAAAAGCGTTCTGGGGCTCTCAAACGGCCGTCCTTGCCCTCTGATTGCCTTCCAGGAAGTCCAAAGGCTTCCAGCCCACAGCAAGCCATCCGGGCCCCCCGAGGGCCTTCCGGGTCTTCTGAGGGCCTTCCGGATCCTCCAAAAGCATTCTGGGGCTCTCAAACGGCCTTGCGGGCCCTCTGATCGCCTCCCAGGAATACCAAAGGATTCCAGCCCACAGCAAGCCATCCGGGCCCCCCCGGGCCTTCTGAGGGCCTTCCGGACCCTCCAAAAGCGTTCTGGGGCTCTCAAACGGCCTTCCTTGCCCACTGATTGCCTTCCAGGAAGTCCGAAGGCTTCCAGCCCACAGCAAGCCATCCGGGCCCCCCGAGGGCCTTCCGGGACTTCTGAGGGCCTTCCGGACCCTCCAAAGGCATTCTGGGGCTCTCAAACGGCCTTCCGGGCCCTCTGATCGCCTTCCAGGAAGTCCAAAGGCTTCCAGCCCACAGCAAGCAATCCGGGCCCCCCGAGGGCCTTCCGGGCCTTCTGAGGGCCTTCCGGACCCTCCAAAAGCGTTCTGGGGCTCTCAAATGGCCTTCCTTGCCCTCTGATTGCCTTCCAGGAAGTCCGAAGGCTTCCAGCCCACAGCAAGCCATCCGGGCCCCCCGAGGGCCTTCCGGGTCTTCTGAGGGCCTTCCGGATCCTCCAAAAGCATTCTGGGGCTCTCAAACGGCCTTCCGGGCCCTCTGATCGCCTCCCAGGAATACCAAAGGATTCCAGCCCACAGCAAGCCATCCGGGCCCCCCCGGGCCTTCTGAGGGCCTTCCGGACCCTCCAAAAGCGTTCTGGGGCTCTCAAACGGCCTTCCTTGCCCACTGATTGCCTTCCAGGAAGTCCAAAGGCTTCCAGCCCACAGCAAGCCATCCGGGCCCCCCGAGGGCCTTCCGGGCCTTCTGAGGGCCTTCCGGACCCTCCAAAGGCATTCTGGGGCTCTCAAACGGCCTTCCGGGCCCTCTGATCGCCTTCCAGGAAGTCCAAAGGCTTCCAGCCCACAGCAAGCCATCCGGGCCCCCCGAGGGCCTTCCGGGCCTTCTGAGGGCCTTCCGGACCCTCCAAAGGCATTCTGGGGCTCTCAAACGGCCTTCCGGGCCCTCTGATCGCCTTCCAGGAAGTCCAAAGGCTTCCAGCCCACAGCAAGCAATCCGGGCCCCCCGAGGGCCTTCCGGGCCTTCTGAGGGCCTTCCGGACCCTCCAAAAGCGTTCTGGGGCTCTCAAACGGCCTTCCTTGCCCTCTGATTGCCTTCCAGGAAGTCCAAAGGCTTCCAGCCCACAGCAAGCCATCCGGGCCCCCCGAGGGCCTTCCGGGTCTTCTGAGGGCCTTCCGGATCCTCCAAAAGCATTCTGGGGCTCTCAAACGGCCTTCCGGGCCCTCTGATCGCCTCCCAGGAATACCAAAGGATTCCAGCCCACAGCAAGCCATCCGGGCCCCCCCGGGCCTTCTGAGGGCCTTCCGGACCCTCCAAAAGCGTTCTGGGGCTCTCAAACGGCCTTCCTTGCCCTCTGATTGCCTTCCAGGAAGTCCAAAGGCTTCCAGCCCACAGCAAGCCATCCGGGCCCCCCGAGGGCCTTCCGGGTCTTCTGAGGGCCTTCCGGATCCTCCAAAAGCATTCTGGGGCTCTCAAACGGCCTTCCGGGCCCTCTGATCGCCTTCCAGGAAGTCCAAAGGCTTCCAGCCCACAGCAAGCCATCCGGGCCCCCCGAGGGCCTTCCGGGCCTTCTGAGGGCCTTCCGGACCCTCCAAAGGCATTCTGGGGCTCTCAAACGGCCTTCCGGGCCCTCTGATCGCCTTCCAGGAAGTCCAAAGGCTTCCAGCCCACAGCAAGCCATCCGGGCCCCCCCGGGCCTTCTGAGGGCCTTCCGGACCCTCCAAAGGCATTCTGGGGCTCTCAAACGGCCTTCCGGGCCCTCTGATCGCCTTCCAGGAAGTCCAAAGGCTTCCAGCCCACAGCAAGCAATCCGGGCCCCCCGAGGGCCTTCCGGGCCTTCTGAGGGCCTTCCGGACCCTCCAAAAGCGTTCTGGGGCTCTCAAACGGCCTTCCGGGCCCTCTGATCGCCTTCCAGGAAGTCCGAAGGCTTCCAGCCCACAGCAAGCAATCCGGGCCCCCCGAGGGCCTTCCGGGCCTTCTGAGGGCCTTCCGGACCCTCCAAAGGCATTCTGGGGCTCTCAAACGGCCTTCCGGGCCCTCTGATCGCCTTCCAGGAAGTCCAAAGGCTTCCAGCCCACAGCAAGCCATCCGGGCCCCCCGAGGGCCTTCCGGGTCTCCTGAGGGCCTTCCGGATCCTCCAAAAGCATTCTGGGGCTCTCAAACGGCCTTCCGGGCCCTCTGATCGCCTCCCAGGAATACCAAAGGATTCCAGCCCACAGCAAGCCATCCGGGCCCCCCCGGGCCTTCTGAGGGCCTTCCGGACCCTCCAAAAGCGTTCTGGGGCTCTCAAACGGCCTTCCTTGCCCACTGATCGCCTTCCAGGAAGTCCAAAGGCTTCCAGCCCACAGCAAGCCATCCGGGCCCCCCGAGGGCCTTCCGGGCCTTCTGAGGGCCTTCCGGACCCTCCAAAAGCGTTCTGGGGCTCTCAAACGGCCTTCCGGGCCCTCTGATCGCCTTCCAGGAAGTCCGAAGGCTTCCAGCCCACAGCAAGCAATCCGGGCCCCCCGAGGGCCTTCCGGGCCTTCTGAGGGCCTTCCGGACCCTCCAAAGGCATTCTGGGGCTCTCAAACGGCCTTCCTTGCCCTCTGATTGCCTTCCAGGAAGTCCAAAGGCTTCCAGCCCACAGCAAGCCATCCGGGCCCCCCGAGGGCCTTCCGGGCCTTCTGAGGGCCTTCCGGACCCTCCAAAGGCATTCTGGGGCTCTCAAACGGCCTTCCGGGCCCTCTGATCGCCTTCCAGGAAGTCCAAAGGCTTCCAGCCCACAGCAAGCAATCCGGGCCCCCCTAGGCCCTTCCGGGCCTTCTGAGGGCCTTCCGGATCCTCCAAAGGCGTTCTGGGGCTCTCAAACGGCCTTCCGGGCCCTCTGATCGCCTTCCAGGAAGTCCGCAGGCTTCCAGCCCACAGCAAGCCATCCGGGCCCCCCTAGGGCCTTCCGGGCCTTCTGAGGGCCTTCCGGACCCTCCAAAGGCGTTCTGGGGCTCTCAAACGGCCTTCCGGGCCCTCTGATCGCCTTCCAGGAAGTCCAAAGGCTTCCAGCCCACAGCAAGCCATCCGGGCCCCCCGAGGGCCTTCCGTGCCTTCTGAGGGCCTTCCGGATCCTCCAAAGGCATTCTGGGGCTCTCAAACGGCCTTCCGGGCCCTCCGATTGCCTTCCAGGAAGTCCAAAGGCTTCCAGCCCACAGAAAGCCATCCGGACCCCCCGAGAGCCTTCCGGGCCTTCTGAGGGCCTTCCGGACCCTCCAAAGGCGTTCTGGGGCTCTCAAACGGCCTTCCGGGCCCTCTGATCGCCTTCCAGGAAGTCCAAAGGCTTCCAGCCCACAGCAAGCAATCCGGGCCCCCCGAGGGCCTTCCGGGCCTTCTGAGGGCCTTCCGGACCCTCCAAAGGCATTCTGGGGCTCTCAAACGGCCTTCCGGGCCCTCTGATCGCCTTCCAGGAAGTCCAAAGGCTTCCAGCCCACAGCAAGCAATCCGGGCCCACCGAGGGCCTTCCGGGCCTTCTGAGGGCCTTCCGGACCCTCCAAAAGCGTTCTGGGGCTCTCAAACGGCCTTCCGGGCCCTCTGATCGCCTTCCAGGAAGTCCGAAGGCTTCCAGCCCACAGCAAGCAATCCGGGCCCCCCGAGGGCCTTCCGGGCCGTCTGAGGGCCTCCCGGACCCTCCAAAAGCGTTCTGGGGCTCTCAAACGGCCTTCCTTGCCCTCTGATCGCCTTCCAGGAAGTCCAAAGGCTTCCAGCCCACAGCAAGCCATCCGGGCCCCCCGAGGGCCTTCCGGGCCGTCTGAGGGCCTCCCGGATCCTACAAAAGCGTTCTGGGGCTCTCAAACGGCCTTCCTTGCCCTCTGATTGCCTTCCAGGAAGTCCAAAGGCTTCCAGCCCACAGCAAAAAAAAAAAAAGCAAGCCATCCGGGCCCCCCGAGGGCCTTCCGGGCCTTCTGAGGGCCTTCCGGACCCTCCAAAGGCATTCTGGGGCTCTCAAACGGCCTTCCGGGCCCTCTGATCGCCTTCCAGGAAGTCCAAAGGCTTCCAGCCCACAGCAAGCCATCCGGGCCCCCCGAGGGCCTTCCGGGTCTCCTGAGGGCCTTCCGGATCCTCCAAAAGCATTCTGGGGCTCTCAAACGGCCTTCCGGGCCCTCTGATCGCCTCCCAGGAATACCAAAGGATTCCAGCCCACAGCAAGCCATCCGGGCCCCCCCGGGCCTTCTGAGGGCCTTCCGGACCCTCCAAAAGCGTTCTGGGGCTCTCAAACGGCCTTCCTTGCCCACTGATTGCCTTCCAGGAAGTCCAAAGGCTTCCAGCCCACAGCAAGCCATCCGGGCCCCCCGAGGGCCTTCCGGGCCTTCTGAGGGCCTTCCGGATCCTCCAAAAGCATTCTGGGGCTCTCAAACGGCCTTCCGTGCCCTCTGATCGCCTTCCAGGAAGTCCAAAGGCTTCCAGCCCACAGCAAGCAATCCGGGCCCCCCGAGGGCCTTCCGGGCCGTCTGAGGGCCTTCCGGACCCTCCAAAGGCATTCTGGGGCTCTCAAACGGCCTTCCTTGCCCTCTGATTGCCTTCCAGGAAGTCCAAAGGCTTCCAGCCCACAGCAAGCCATCCGGGCCCCCCGAGGGCCTTCCGGGCCTTCTGAGGGCCTTCCGGACCCTCCAAAGGCATTCTGGGGCTCTCAAACGGCCTTCCGGGCCCTCTGATCGCCTTCCAGGAAGTCCAAAGGCTTCCAGCCCACAGCAAGCAATCCGGGCCCCCCTAGGCCCTTCCGGGCCTTCTGAGGGCCTTCCGGATCCTCCAAAGGCGTTCTGGGGCTCTCAAACGGCCTTCCGGGCCCTCTGATCGCCTTCCAGGAAGTCCAAAGGCTTCCAGCCCACAGCAAGCCATCCGGGCCCCCCTAGGGCCTTCCGGGCCTTCTGAGGGCCTTCCGGACCCTCCAAAGGCGTTCTGGGGCTCTCAAACGGCCTTCCGGGCCCTCTGATCGCCTTCCAGGAAGTCCAAAGGCTTCCAGCCCACAGCAAGCCATCCGGGCCCCCCGAGGGCCTTCCGTGCCTTCTGAGGGCCTTCCGGACCCTCCAAAGGCGTTCTGGGGCTCTCAAACGGCCTTCCGGGCCTTCTGATCGCCTTCCAGGAAGTCCGAAGGCTTCCAGCCCACAGCAAGCAATCCGGGCCCCCCGAGGGCCTTCCGGGCCGTCTGAGGGCCTTCCGGATCCTCCAAAAGCATTCTGGGGCTCTCAAACGGCCTTCCGGGCCCTCTGATTGCCTTCCAGGAAGTCCAAAGGCTTCCAGCCCACAGCAAGCCATCCGGGACCCCCGAGGGCCTTCCGGGTCTTCTGAGGGCCTTCCGGATCCTCCAAAAGCATTCTGGGGCTCTCAAATGGCCTTCCGGGCCCTCTGATCGCCTCCCAGGAATACCAAAGGATTCCAGCCCACAGCAAGCCATCCGGGCCCCCCCGGGCCTTCTGAGGGCCTTCCGGACCCTCCAAAAGCGTTCTGGGGCTCTCAAACGGCCTTCCTTGCCCACTGATTGCCTTCCAGGAAGTCCAAAGGCTTCCAGCCCACAGCAAGCCATCCGGGCCCCCCGAGGGCCTTCCGGGCCTTCTGAGGGCCTTCCGGACCCTCCAAAGGCATTCTGGGGCTCTCAAACGGCCTTCCTTGCCCTCTGATTGCCTTCCAGGAAGTCCAAAGGCTTCCAGCCCACAGCAAGCCATCCGGGCCCCCCGAGGGCCTTCCGGGCCTTCTGAGGGCCTTCCGGATCCTCCAAAAGCATTCTGGGGCTCTCAAACGGCCTTCCGGGCCCTCTGATCGCCTTCCAGGAAGTCCAAAGGCTTCCAGCCCACAGCAAGCAATCCGGGCCCCCCGAGGGCCTTCCGGGCCGTCTGAGGGCCTTCCGGACCCTCCAAAGGCATTCTGGGGCTCTCAAACGGCCTTCCTTGCCCTCTGATTGCCTTCCAGGAAGTCCAAAGGCTTCCAGCCCACAGCAAGCCATCCGGGCCCCCCGAGGGCCTTCCGGGCCTTCTGAGGGCCTTCCGGACCCTCCAAAGGCATTCTGGGGCTCTCAAACGGCCTTCCGGGCCCTCTGATCGCCTTCCAGGAAGTCCAAAGGCTTCCAGCCCACAGCAAGCAATCCGGGCCCCCCTAGGGCCTTCCGGGCCGTCTGAGGGCCTTCCGGATCCTCCAAAAGCGTTCTGGGGCTCTCAAACGGCCTTCCGGGCCCTCTGATCGCCTTCCAGGAAGTCCGAAGGCTTCCAGCCCACAGCAAGCCATCCGGGCCCCCCGAGAGCCTTCCGGGCCTTCTGAGGGCCTTCCGGACCCTCCAAAGGCGTTCTGGGGCTCTCAAACGACCTTCCGGGCCCTCTGATCGCCTTCCAGGAAGTCCAAAGGCTTCCAGCCCACAGCAAGCCATCCGGGCCCCCCGAGGGCCTTCCGTGCCTTCTGAGGGCCTTCCGGATCCTCCAAAGGCATTCTGGGGCTCTCAAACGGCCTTCCGGGCCCTCCGATTGCCTTCCAGGAAGTCCAAAGGCTTCCAGCCCACAGAAAGCCATCCGGACCCCCCGAGAGCCTTCCGGGCCTTCTGAGGGCCTTCCGGACCCTCCAAAGGCGTTCTGGGGCTCTCAAACGGCCTTCCGGGCCTTCTGATCGCCTTCCAGGAAGTCCGAAGGCTTCCAGCCCACAGCAAGCAATCCGGGCCCCCCGAGGGCCTTCCGGGCCGTCTGAGGGCCTTCCGGATCCTCCAAAAGCATTCTGGGGCTCTCAAACGGCCTTCCGGGCCCTCTGATTGCCTTCCAGGAAGTCCAAAGGCTTCCAGCCCACAGCAAGCCATCCGGGCCCCCCGAGGGCCTTCCGGGTCTTCTGAGGGCCTTCCGGATCCTCCAAAAGCATTCTGGGGCTCTCAAATGGCCTTCCGGGCCCTCTGATCGCCTCCCAGGAATACCAAAGGATTCCAGCCCACAGCAAGCCATCCGGGCCCCCCCGGGCCTTCTGAGGGCCTTCCGGACCCTCCAAAAGCGTTCTGGGGCTCTCAAACGGCCTTCCTTGCCCACTGATTGCCTTCCAGGAAGTCCAAAGGCTTCCAGCCCACAGTAAGCCATCCGGGCCCCCCGAGGGCCTTCCGGGCCTTCTGAGGGTCTTCCGGACCCTCCAAAGGCATTCTGGGGCTCTCAAACGGCCTTCCGGGCCCTCTGATCGCCTTCCAGGAAGTCCAAAGGCTTCCAGCCCACAGCAAGCAATCCGGGCCCCCCGAGGGCCTTCCGGGCCTTCTGAGGGCCTTCCGGACCCTCCAAAGGCATTCTGGGGCTCTCAAACGGCCTTCCGGGCCCTCTGATCGCCTTCCAGGAAGTCCAAAGGCATCCAGCCCACAGCAAGCAATCCGGGCCCCCCGAGGGCCTTCCGGGCCTTCTGAGGGCCTTCCGGACCCTCCAAAAGCGTTCTGGGGCTCTCAAACGGCCTTCCGGGCCCTCTGATCGCCTTCCAGGAAGTCCGAAGGCTTCCAGCCCACAGCAAGCCATCCGGGCCCCCCGAGGGCCTTCCGGGCCGTCTGAGGGCCTCCCGGATCCTACAAAAGCGTTCTGGGGCTCTCAAACGGCCTTCCTTGCCCTCTGATTGCCTTCCAGGAAGTCCAAAGGCTTCCAGCCCACAGCAAGCCATCCGGGCCCCCCGAGGGCCTTCCGGGTCTTCTGAGGGCCTTCCGGATCCTCCAAAAGCATTCTGGGGCTCTCAAACGGCCTTCCGGGCCCTCTGATCGCCTCCCAGGAATACCAAAGGATTCCAGCCCACAGCAAGCCATCCGGGCCCCCCCGGGCCTTCTGAGGGCCTTCCGGACCCTCCAAAAGCGTTCTGGGGCTCTCAAACGGCCTTCCTTGCCCTCTGATTGCCTTCCAGGAAGTCCAAAGGCTTCCAGCCCACAGCAAGCCATCCGGGCCCCCCGAGGGCCTTCCGGGTCTTCTGAGGGCCTTCCGGATCCTCCAAAAGCATTCTGGGGCTCTCAAACGGCCTTCCGGGCCCTCTGATCGCCTCCCAGGAATACCAAAGGATTCCAGCCCACAGCAAGCCATCCGGGCCCCCCCGGGCCTTCTGAGGGCCTTCCGGACCCTCCAAAAGCGTTCTGGGGCTCTCAAACGGCCTTCCGGGCCCTCTGATTGCCTTCCAGGAAGTCCAAAGGCTTCCAGCCCACAGCAAGCCATCCGGGCCCCCCGAGGGCCTTCCGGGTCTTCTGAGGGCCTTCCGGACCCTCCAAAGGCATTCTGGGGCTCTCAAACGGCCTTCCGGGCCCTCTGATTGCCTTCCAGGAAGTCCAAAGGCTTCCAGCCCACAGCAAGCAATCCGGGCCCCCCGAGGGCCTTCCGGGCCTTCTGAGGGCCTTCCGGACCCTCCAAAGGCATTCTGGGGCTCTCAAACGGCCTTCCGGGCCCTCTGATCGCCTTCCAGGAAGTCCAAAGGCTTCCAGCCCACAGCAAGCAATCCGGGCCCCCCGAGGGCCTTCCGGGCCGTCTGAGGGCCTTCCGGACCCTCCAAAAGCGTTCTGGGGCTCTCAAACGGCCTTCCGGGCCCTCTGATCGCCTTCCAGGAAGTCCGAAGGCTTCCAGCCCACAGCAAGCCATCCGGGCCCCCCGAGGGCCTTCCGGGTCTTCTGAGGGCCTTCCGGATCCTCCAAAAGCATTCTGGGGCTCTCAAACGGCCTTCCGGGCCCTCTGATCGCCTCCCAGGAATACCAAAGGATTCCAGCCCACAGCAAGCCATCCGGGCCCCCCCGGGCCTTCTGAGGGCCTTCCGGACCCTCCAAAAGTCCGGAAGGCCCTCAGGTAAGTTCTACACCGAAAGTTAAGGCACTGCTGTCGGCCCGGGTGACCCGGGTTCAAGTCCCAGTAAGAACATTTGGAACTTACCGGCGCCCCACAGAAGTAGGCAATGGTACATTGGCCGGCAACATGGAAACCTTGCAATTCCCCCCGGGATCCCGGGATCGAAACCGGTCAGTGACCATTACCTGGGGTGTGATGAGAAAGGAGGGTGCCCACCCCTGTCCTTGTCCTGTCCGGAAGTTTACAAGACAAATCATACAGTCATCAGCACCATCCAGCTGGCCCTTGGAGATGCCCAGAAGCCTGGCATGCTAGCTACTCAACAGAAGTGGCAGCATCAGTGGAGCCGCCAGACAACATGTGTCCCATGTCCCGAGTCCGGGTTCCTCCGGAATTAAAAAAAAAGGCGTTCTGGGGCTCTCAAACGGCCTTCCGGGCCCTCTGATTGCCTTCCAGGAAGTCCAAAGGCTTCCAGCCCACAGCAAGCCATCCGGGCCCCCCGAGGCCTTCCAGGCCTTCTGAGGGCCTTCCGGACCCTCCAAAGGCATTCTGGGGCTCTCAAACGGCCTTCCGGGCCCTCTGATCGCCTTCCAGGAAGTCCAAAGGCTTCCAGCCCACAGCAAGCAATCCGGGCCCCCCGAGGGCCTTCCGGGCCTTCTGAGGGCCTTCCGGACCCTCCAAAGGTGTTCTGGGGCTCTCAAACGGCCTTCTGGGCCCTCCGATTGCCTTCCAGGAAGTCCAAAGGCTTCCAGCCCACAGAAAGCCATCCGGACCCCCCGAGAGCCTTCCGGGCCTTCTGAGGGCCTTCCGGACCCTCCAAAGGCGTTCTGGGGCTCTCAAACGGCCTTCCGGGCCTTCGGATCGCCTTCCAGGAAGTCCGAAGGCTTCCAGCCCACAGCAAGCAATCCGGGCCCCCCGAGGGCCTTCCGGGCCGTCTGAGGGCCTTCCGGACCCTCCAAAGGCGTTCTGGGGCTCTCAAACGGCCTTCCGGGCCCTCCGATTGCCTTCCAGGAAGTCCAAAGGCTTCCAGCCCACAGCAAGCCATCTGGGCCCCCCGAGGGCCTTCCGGGCCGTCTGAGGGCCTTCCGGACCGTCTGTATTTTTTCGACTGGTCTATAGTCACCCCTGTCGTCTATTAGACCAAATCTAGGAAAGATCGTCTATAGGTACCCGATGTATAGGCACTCGTCTATTGTCATTGGGTATAGACGATGGTGTATATACGAGCATAGACGATAAAAGTTCATATAGGGAAGATCTCTTTTTTATGTAGCAGTACGATGGCCATAGTCGTGTTATAGATCAGTGTCGTTGGTATGAGATTGCCTCCAAACAATTTGGGCTCAGCACTTCTACACAGGTGATGGTCTATAGGTGACGGAGGCTATACCGACTATACCGACCGCTATACTGACTGGCTATAGACGACGGTATATACCATGACAGGTGATGACAGGGATACTTTGACTCAAATCCTCCAGTTGTTACATGGGTAAACCGTACATCCTTTGGCACATGGACGAAGTCTGAAATCTAGTTTCAACCACAAAAGAAGCATCAAGGTGCCCCTCGTGGGTGGCCTGCACCCCGACAGGCGGATCCCCGGGTTTGCCAGGGTGATTGGCCCGCACCACCGCCTTTTGAATGCTCTCTCATGGCCGCGCCACCTTTCGCAGGTAATGGTACCCGAAGCTCCGGATTGGTAGCAGGAAGTGAGATGCGTCAAATTTTGGCGGCAAACATTATTCGTCGACTGCATTCACCACACCTGGCCCTCCTTGCTGAAAGGGATGTCATAGATAGAGACTGCCTTTGCGACGGCCGGCGTGTATGCAACATAGCCTTCATAAACTAATGCCTCCCCCGGGCGCAGCTGTGATATGCCACTGGCGAGCAAGTATGAGCTCGACCGGACAGCACGGGCTGTCCGTTTATGCTTAACAACTAACGTCCTCCTTCAAGCGGCCCAGGGAAGCAAGGACCGCACTTGCCGCCATTATCTCCGAGCTACAATGGCATTATATATTATCTTAGCCGCACAAACAATTCCTCAAAACTATCGGACATATTCTGCCTTACTATTGGTGCCATTCCCTTTGCGCCACTGCTGATATTGGTTGGTATGTTGTCGTACGTCTTGGAAAATGGAAAAGGCGTACGACAGTCGACAATCGGAGCGAGAACCGAGGAAAAACCTTCGGTCAGCTGCGCTTTCGACGTCATAACAAACCAAGCTCAGTCTATTTGATCGCTTCGCTCCTTCGAGACTAAGCTACTGCAAGTCGACTGCCGGCTAGTGCTGCATAAAGTCAACATGGAACTTGACAAGGCAGATGTCCAGGCTATTAGTATAAACTATTTTTGACTATATTGTTGAGTATTATCAGAGGCCATTTTGAAGCCTAAAGCGTGTACGGCATCCATGTTCGGGCTGGCTTAATGCAAACCATGCATCATTGCTCCATTTTATACGCTGGCTTATAAAACAACAGTGTAACAGACAATATAGTTTGTGCATTACTAGATACCTTGTGCGTGTGCGAAGTGCTGACCGTGGCAACAACGGGTCAGCACTTCACCTTGGCAGCCCAGACACCCTCGCCAAGTTCAATACATCGCTGATAATGGTGCAAGGTCACGCTCAACTTAAGGTACGAGTCGTTAGCATCGTCGGCGGGCCCGGTTACTGCTCGCCCAGGAGTGCTTGCGTTGGCACCGGTGAACACTTGCCCAACGAGCATGGACTGCACACAGCGAGATACCAGTTGCAAAAAATAATTTGAGAGTATTGGCGAAGCCTGTATTGGAATTGTTATGTTTTGTGTTCCACTCCAAGCCAATTGTGCTGACCAAGTATGGTGAATCGTCAAAACTTTTATCCTGTTGTTAATCACAACTCGCAGGCTGCACGTTTACGTTGGGACACCTGCTCAGGCGGCTTGCTTGGCGAGCAGCTCGGAGCTAGCGGCCTGGCATGGACTCCCTGGACATGGCGTGTCGTGGCGCTAGCGGCCGGGAGAGGTCTTGGCTGGAGTCAGCGGCTCACTCATATAGCTCTTCCAGGTGAGTACAACCGTTGCTTCTCGGGACGAGAACACTTCGCGTTCGCAGGCTGCACGTTTACGTTGGGACACCTGCTCAGGCGGCTTGCTTGGCGAGCAGCTCGGAGCTAGCGGCCTGGCATGGACTCCCTGGACATGGCGTGTCGTGGCGCTAGCGGCCGGGAGAGGTCTTGGCTGGAGTCAGCGGCTCACTCATATAGCTCTTCCAGGTGAGTACAACCGTTGCTTCTCGGGACGAGAACACTTCGCGTTCGCAGGCTGCACGTTTAAGTTGGGACACATGCTCAGGCGGCTTGCTTGGCGAGCAGCTCGGAGCTAGCAGCCTGGCGTGGACCCCTGGACATGGCGTGTCGTGGCGCTAGCGGCCGGGAGAGGTCTTGGCTGGAGTCAGCGGCTCACTCATATAGCTCTTCCAGGTGAGTACAACCGTTGCTTCTCGGGACGAGAACACTTCACGTTCGCAAGCCTTAACAGCCCATGATAGCAGCCGCCAAGGGTACTCGTCGCATACGGCGGTTTTTACCGCCATATAATATGAGGGCTGAGGTGGAGGATGTCAAGAAGACTGAGCAATGTAACCGCTAACCCTAAATGTCCTTGACTTTGATAAGACCATCTATCACGACTCTTTAGACGTGTTTATAGTCGATAGCCTTTAGGCGAGCGCCTTTAGATGAACGCACAGACGATCACTAGACGACCGTGTATACATCACCTATAGACGACCCGTCTTATAGACGACCCACAGACGATCCACAGACGATCGTCTTGGGTCGTCTATTTAGGCTCGTCTATCATCGTCTAATAGACTAGCCTGTAGACGACCAGTGTATTTTTCCAAATAGATCGTCTTTAGGAAGGTCTCTATTTTACAGACGACCCTCCAAAGGCCGGACCCTCCAAAACCGTGCAATTCCCCCCGGGATCCCGGGATCGAAACCAGCCAGTGACCATTACCCGGGGCGTGATGAGAAAGGAGGGTGCCCACCCCTGTCCCTGTCCTGTCCGGAGGTTTACAAGACAAATCATACAGTCATCAGCACCATCCAGCTGGCCCTTGGAGACGCCCAGAAGCCTGGCACGCTAGCTACTCAACAGAAGTGGCAGCATCAGTGGAGCCGCCAGACAACATGTGTCCCATGTCCCGAGTCCGGGTTCCTCCGGAATTAAAAAAAAAGGCGTTCTGGGGCTCTCAAACGGCCTTCCGGGCCCTCTGATTGCCTTCCAGGAAGTCCAAAGGCTTCCAGCCCACAGCAAGCCATCCGGGCCCCCCGAGGCCTTCCGGGCCTTCTGAGGGCCTTCCGGACCCTCCAAAGGCATTCTGGGGCTCTCAAACGGCCTTCCGAGCCCTCTGATCGCCTTCCAGGAAGTCCAAAGTCTTCCAGCCCACAGCAAGCCATCCGGGCCCCCCCGGGCCTTCTGAGGGCCTTCCGGACCCTCCAAAGGCGTTCTGGGGCTCTCAAACGGCCTTTCGGGCCCTCTGATCGCCTTCCAGGAAGTCCAAAGGCTTCCAGCCTACAGCAAGCCATCCGGGCCCCCCGAGGGCCTTCCGGGCCTTCTGAGGGCCTTCCGGACCCTCCAAAGGCCGGACCCTCCAAAACCGTGCCATTCCCCCCGGGATCCCGGGATCGAAACCAGCCAGTGACCATTACCCGGGGCGTGATGAGAAAGGAGGGTGCCCACCCCTGTCCCTGTCCTGTCCGGAGGTTTACAAGACAAATCATACAGTCATCAGCACCATCCAGCTGGCCCTTGGAGACGCCCAGAAGCCTGGCACGCTAGCTACTCAACAGAAGTGGCAGCATCAGTGGAGCCGCCAGACAACATGTGTCCCATGTCCCGAGTCCGGGTTCCTCCAGAATTAAAAAAAAGGCGTTCTGGGGCTCTCAAACGGCCTTCCGGGCCCTCTGATTGCCTTCCAGGAAGTCCAAAGGCTTCCAGCCCACAGCAAGCCATCCGGGCCCCCCGAGGCCTTCCGGGCCTTCTGAGGGCCTTCCGGACCCTCCAAAGGCATTCTGGGGCTCTCAAACGGCCTTCCGAGCCCTCTGATCGCCTTCCAGGAAGTCCAAAGTCTTCCAGCCCACAGCAAGCCATCCGGGCCCCCCCGGGCCTTCTGAGGGCCTTCCGGACCCTCCAAAGGCGTTCTGGGGCTCTCAAACGGCCTTTCGGGCCCTCTGATCGCCTTCCAGGAAGTCCAAAGGCTTCCAGCCCACAGCAAGCCATCCGGGCCCCCCGAGGGCCTTCCGGGCCTTCTGAGGGCCTTCCGGACCCTCCAAAGGCCGGACCCTCCAAAACCGTGCCATTCCCCCTGGGATCCCGGGATCGAAACCAGCCAGTGACCATTACCCGGGGCGTGATGAGAAAGGAGGGTGCCCACCCCTGTCCCTGTCCTGTCCGGAGGTTTACAAGACAAATCATACAGTCATCAGCACCATCCAGCTGGCCCTTGGAGACGCCCAGAAGCCTGGCACGCTAGCTACTCAACAGAAGTGGCAGCATCAGTGGAGCCGCCAGACAACATGTGTCCCATGTTCCGAGTCCGGGTTCCTCCGGAATTAAAAAAAGGCGTTCTGGGGCTCTCAAACGGCCTTCCGGGCCCTCTGATTGCCTTCCAGGAAGTCCAAAGGCTTCCAGCCCACAGCAAGCAATCCGGGCCCCCCGAGGGCCTTCCGGGCCTTCTGAGGGCCTTCCGGACCCTCCAAAGGCATTCTGGGGCTCTCAAACGGCCTTCCGGGCCCTCTCATCGCCTTCCAGGAAGTCCTAAGGCTTCCAGCCCACAGCAAGCCATCCGGGCCCCCCGAGGGCCTTCCGGGCCGTCTGAGGGCCTTCCGGACCCTCCAAAGGCCGGACCCTCCAAAACCGTGCAATTCCCCCCCGGATCCCGGGATCGAAACCAGCCAGTGACCATTACCCGGGGCGTGATGAGAAAGGAGGGTGCCCACCCCTGTCCCTGTCCTGTCCGGAGGTTTACAAGACAAATCATACAGTCATCAGCACCATCCAGCTGGCCCTTGGAGACGCCCAGAAGCCTGGCACGCTAGCTACTCAACAGAAGTGGCAGCATCAGTGGAGCCGCCAGACAACATGTGTCCCATGTTCCGAGTCCGGGTTCCTCCGGAATTAAAAAAAAGGCGTTCTGGGGCTCTCAAACGGCCTTCCGGGCCCTCTGATTGCCTTCCAGGAAGTCCAAAGGCTTCCAGCCCACAGCAAGCCATCCGGGCCCCCCGAGGCCTTCCAGGCCTTCTGAGGGCCTTCCGGACCCTCCAAAGGCATTCTGGGGCTCTCAAACGGCCTTCCGAGCCCTCTGATCGCCTTCCAGGAAGTCCAAAGTCTTTTAGCCCACAGCAAGCCATCCGGGCCCCCCCGGGCCTTCTGAGGGCCTTCCGGACCCTCCAAAGGCGTTCTGGGGCTCTCAAACGGCCTTTCGGGCCCTCTGATCGCCTTCCAGGAAGTCCAAAGGCTTCCAGCCCACAGCAAGCCATCCGGGCCCCCCGAGGGCCTTCCGGGCCGTCTGAGGGCCTTCCGGACCCTCCAAAGGCCGGACCCTCCAAAACCGTGCAATTCCCCCCCGGATCCCGGGATCGAAACCAGCCAGTGACCATTACCCGGGGCGTGATGAGAAAGGAGGGTGCCCACCCCTGTCCCTGTCCTGTCCGGAGGTTTACAAGACAAATCATACAGTCATCAGCACCATCCAGCTGGCCCTTGGAGACGCCCAGAAGCCTGGCACGCTAGCTACTCAACAGAAGTGGCAGCATCAGTGGAGCCGCCAGACAACATGTGTCCCATGTCCCGAGTCCGGGTTCCTCCGGAATTAAAAAAAAGGCGTTCTGGGGCTCTCAAACGGCCTTCCGGGCCCTCTGATTGCCTTCCAGGAAGTCCAAAGGCTTCCAGCCCACAGCAAGCCATCCGGGCCCCCCGAGGCCTTCCGGGCCTTCTGAGGGCCTTCCGGACCCTCCAAAGGCATTCTGGGGCTCTCAAACGGCCTTCCGAGCCCTCTGATCGCCTTCCAGGAAGTCCAAAGTCTTCCAGCCCACAGCAAGCCATCCGGGCCCCCCCGGGCCTTCTGAGGGCCTTCCGGACCCTCCAAAGGCGTTCTGGGGCTCTCAAACGGCCTTTCGGGCCCTCTGATCGCCTTCCAGGAAGTCCGAAGGCTTCCAGCCCACAGCAAGCCATCCGGGCCCCCCGAGGGCCTTCCGGGCCTTCTGAGGGCCTTCCGGACCCTCCAAAGGCCGGACCCTCCAAAACCGTGCAATTCCCCCCGGGATCCCGGGATCGAAACCAGCCAGTGACCATTACCCGGGGCGTGATGAGAAAGGAGGGTGCCCACCCCTGTCCCTGTCCTGTCCGGAGGTTTACAAGACAAATCATACAGTCATCAGCACCATCCAGCTGGCCCTTGGAGACGCCCAGAAGCCTGGCACGCTAGCTACTCAACAGAAGTGGCAGCATCAGTGGAGCCGCCAGACAACACGTGTCCCATGTTCCGAGTCCGGGTTCCTCCGGAATTAAAAAAAAGGCGTTCTGGGGCTCTCAAACGGCCTTCCGGGCCCTCTGATTGCCTTCCAGGAAGTCCAAAGGCTTCCAGCCCACAGCAAGCCATCCGGGCCCCCCGAGGGCCTTCCGGGCCGTCTGAGGGCCTTCCGGACCCTCCAAAGGCATTCTGGGGCTCTCAAACGGCCTTCCGGGCCCTCTGATCGCCTTCCAGGAAGTCCGAAGGCTTCCAGCCCACAGCAAGCCATCCGGGCCCCCCGAGGGCCTTCCGGGCCTTCTGAGGGCCTTCCGGACCCTCCAAAGGCCGGACCCTCCAAAACCGTGCAATTCCCCCCGGGATCCCGGGATCGAAACCAGCCAGTGACCATTACCCGGGGCGTGATGAGAAAGGAGGGTGCCCACCCCTGTCCCTGTCCTGTCCGGAGGTTTACAAGACAAATCATACAGTCATCAGCACCATCCAGCTGGCCCTTGGAGACACCCAGAAGCCTGGCACGCTAGCTACTCAACAGAAGTGGCAGCATCAGTGGAGCCGCCACACAACATGTGTCCCATGTTCCGAGTCCGGGTTCCTCCGGAATTAAAAAAAAGGCGTTCTGGGGCTCTCAAACGGCCTTCCGGGCCCTCTGATTGCCTTCCAGGAAGTCCAAAGGCTTCCAGCCCACAGCAAGCCATCCGGGCCCCCCGAGGCCTTCCAGGCCTTCTGAGGGCCTTCCGGACCCTCCAAAGGCATTCTGGGGCTCTCAAACGGCCTTCCGGGCCCTCTGATCGCCTTCCAGGAAGTCCAAAGGCTTCCAGCCCACAGCAAGCCATCCGGGCCCCCCGAGGGCCTTCCGGGCCGTCTGAGGGCCTTCCGGATCCTGCAAAAGCGTTCTGGGGCTCTCAAACGGCCTTCCGGGCCCTCTGATCGCCTTCCAGGGAGTCCGAAGGCTTCCAGCCCACAGCAAGCCATCCGGGCCCCCCGAGTGCCTTCCGGACCTTCTGAGGGCCTTCCGGACCCTCCAAAGGCCGGACCCTCCAAAACCGTGCAATTCCCCCCGGGATCCCGGGATCGTCACCAGCCAGTGACCATTACCCGGGGCGTGATGAGAAAGGAGGGTGCCCACCCCTGTCCCTGTCCTGTCCGGAAGTTTACAAGACAAATCATACAGTCATCAGCACCATCCAGCTGGCCCTTGGAGACGCCCAGAAGCCTGGCACACTAGCTACTCAACAGAAGTGGCAGCATCAGTGGAGCCGCCAGACAACATGTGTCCCATGTCCTGAGTCCGGGTTCCTCCGGAATTAAAAAAAAGGCGTTCTGGGGCTCTCAAACGGCCTTCCGGGCCCTCTGATTGCCTTCCAGGAAGTCCGAAGGCTTCCAGCCCACAGCAAGCCATCCGGGCCCCCCGAGGCCTTCCGGGCCTTCTGAGGGCCTTCCGGACCCTCCAAAGGCATTCTGGGGCTCTCAAACGGCCTTCCGAGCCCTCTGATCGCCTTCCAGGAAGTCCAAAGTCTTCCAGCCCACAGCAAGCCATCCGGGCCCCCCCGGGCCTTCTGAGGGCCTTCCGGACCCTCCAAAGGCGTTCTGGGGCTCTCAAACGGCCTTTCGGGCCCTCTGATCGCCTTCCAGGAAGTCCGAAGGCTTCCAGCCCATAACAAGCCATCCGGGCCCCCCGAGGGCCTTCCGGGCCTTCTGAGGGCCTTCCGGACCCTCCAAAGGCCGGACCCTCCAAAACCGTGCAATTCCCCCCGGGATCCCGGGATCGAAACCAGCCAGTGACCATTACCCGGGGCGTGATGAGAAAGGAGGGTGCCCACCCCTGTCCCTGTCCTGTCCGGAGGTTTACAAGACAAATCATACAGTCATCAGCACCATCCAGCTGGCCCTTGGAGACGCCCAGAAGCCTGGCACGCTAGCTACTCAACAGAAGTGGCAGCATCAGTGGAGCCGCCAGACAACATGTGTCCCATGTTCCGAGTCCGGGTTCCTCCGGAATTAAAAAAAAGGCGTTCTGGGGCTCTCAAACGGCCTTCCGGGCCCTCTGATTACCTTCCAGGAAGTCCAAAGGCTTCCAGCCCACAGCAAGCCATCCGGGCCCCCCGAGGCCTTCCAGGCCTTCTGAGGGCCTTCCGGACCCTCCAAAGGCATTCTGGGGCTCTCAAACGGCCTTCCGAGCCCTCTGATCGCCTTCCAGGAAGTCCAAAGGCTTCCAGCCCACAGCAAGCCATCCGGGCCCCCCGAGGGCCTTCCGGGCCGTCTGAGGGCCTTCCGGATCCTGCAAAAGCGTTCTGGGGCTCTCAAACGGCCTTCTGGGCCCTCTGATCGCCTTCCAGGAAGTCCGAAGGCTTCCAGCCCACAGCAAGCCATCCGGGCCCCCCGAGAGCCTTCCGGGCCTTCTGAGGGCCTTCCGGACCCTACAAAGGCGTTCTGGGGTTCTCAAACAGCCTTCCGGGCCTTCTGATCACCTTCCAGGAAGTCCAAAGGCTCCAGCCCACAGCAAGCCATCCGGGCCCCCCGAGGCCTTCCAGGCCTTCTGAGGGCCTTCCGGACCCTCCAAAGGCGTTCTGGGGCTCTCAAACGGCCTTCCGGGCCCTCTGATCGCCTTCCAGGAAGTCCGAAGGCTTCCAGCCCACAGCAAGCCATCCGGGCCCCCCGAGGGCCTTCCGGGCCTTCTGAGGGCCTTCCGGACCCTCCAAAGGCCTGACCCTCCAAAACCGTGCAATTCCCCCCGGGATCCCGGGATCGAAACCAGCCAGTGACCATTACCCGGGGCGTGATGAGAAAGGAGGGTGCCCACCCCTGTCCCTGTCCTGTCCGGAGGTTTACAAGACAAATCATACAGTCATCAGCACCATCCAGCTGGCCCTTGGAGACGCCCAGAAGCCTGGCACGCTAGCTACTCAACAGAAGTGGCAGCATCAGTGGAGCCGCCAGACAACACGTGTCCCATGTTCCGAGTCCGGGTTCCTCCGGAATTAAAAAAAAGGCGTTCTGGGGCTCTCAAACGGCCTTCCGGGCCCTCTGATTGCCTTCCAGGAAGTCCAAAGGCTTCCAGCCCACAGCAAGCCATCCGGGCCCCCCGAGGCCTTCCAGGCCTTCTGAGGGCCTTCCGGACCCTCCAAAGGCATTCTGGGGCTCTCAAACGGCCTTCCGGGCCCTCTGATCGCCTTCCAGGAAGTCCAAAGGCTTCCAGCCCACAGCAAGCCATCCGGGCCCCCCGAGGGCCTTCCGGGCCGTCTGAGGGCCTTCCGGATCCTGCAAAAGCGTTCTGGGGCTCTCAAACGGCCTTCCGGGCCCTCTGATCGCCTTCCAGGGAGTCCGAAGGCTTCCAGCCCACAGCAAGCCATCCGGGCCCCCCGAGGGCCTTCCGGGCCTTCTGAGGGCCTTCCGGACCCTCCAAAGGCCGGACCCTCCAAAACCGTGCAATTCCCCCCGGGATCCCGGGATCGAAACCAGCCAGTGACCATTACCCGGGGCGTGATGAGAAAGGAGGGTGCCCACCCCTGTCCCTGTCCTGTCCGGAAGTTTACAAGACAAATCAATCCGTCATCAGCACCATCCAGCTGGCCCTTGGAGACGCCCAGAAGCCTGGCACGCTAGCTACTCAACAGAAGTGGCAGCATCAGTGGAGCCGCCAGACAACACGTGTCCCATGTTCCGAGTCCGGGTTCCTCCGGAATTAAAAAAAAAGGCGTTCTGGGGCTCTCAAACGGCCTTCCGGGCCCTCTGATTGCCTTCCAGGAAGTCCAAAGGCTTCCAGCCCACAGCAAGCCATCCGGGCCCCCCGAGGCCTTCCAGGCCTTCTGAGGGCCTTCCGGACCCTCCAAAGGCATTCTGGGGCTCTCAAACGGCCTTCCGGGCCCTCTGATCGCCTTCCAGGAAGTCCGAAGGCTTCCAGCCCACAGCAAGCCATCCGGGCCCCCTAGACCACAGGACCAGGAACATGAATTACCTTTCGCAGGCGGCCCCACCACGGACATATTGTGGAGCTTGCGGCTCTACGTACGTGGTAGCCAGGTCCTCGCTGAGCCGTGTACGGTACTTTTTGCACCAGATGAAGATGGCAGCATGGCACGCGTTTTTGCATGTCATCCACACCCCCACATACAAATAAACATGCTGTCACACGCCATGTTTGCGATCTCTAGCTAACGGTGTTACGTTACTGTTGGATCATGCAAGTCACAACCGATGTCACACCTGCTGAACCGATGCAGGCGCACGCTTGCATAAACAAGTAAAATACGCAGCCATGGTCGTACCTGCAACCGTGCGGCTTTATTCCAGTGCTAGCCGTGGTGGCTGGGGAGGACTGGGACCGGGGAAACCCGTCACCCCACCTCCTCTGATCCCTTCACTCACGCCTCGGCCTCCGGTCCGGCGTATTATTATTAATTTTATTATTCTATTGCCAGCCGACTGGGTAGTTTGGGGTGTAAACGATCCGCTACAGGTCCTGCCGAGACTTGAACTCGGGTTACATGATTCAGAGTCATGTGTCCTAACCACTAGACCACAGGACCAGGAAAATGAATTACCTTTCACAGGCGGCCCCACCACGGACATATTGTGGAGCTTGCGGCTCTACGTACGTGGTAGCCAGGTCCTCGCTGAGCCGTGTACGGTACTTTTTGCACCAGATGAAGATGGCAGCATGGCACGCGTTTTTGCATGTCATCCACACCCCCACATACAAATAAACATGCTGTCACACGCCATGTTTGCGATCTCTAGCTAACGGTGTTACGTTACTGTTGGATCATGCAAGTCACAACCGATGTCACACCTGCTGAACCGATGCAGGCGCACGCTTGCATAAACAAGTAAAACACGCAGCCATGGTCGTACCTGCAACCGTGCGGCTTTATTCCAGTGCTAGCCGTGGTGGCTGGGGAGGACTGGGACCGGGGAAACCCGTCACCCCACCTCCTCTGATCCCTTCACTCACGCCTCGGCCTCCGGTCCGGCGTATTATTATTAATTTTGTTATTCTATTGCTAGCCGACTGGGTAGTTTGGGGTGTAAAGGATCCGCTACAGGTCCTGCCGAGACTTGAACTCGGGTTAAATTATTCAGAGTCATGTGTCCTAACCACTAGACCACAGGACCATCGCAGGCGGCCACACCACGGACATATTGTGGAGCTTGCGGCTCTACGTACGTGGTAGCCAGGTCCTCGCTGAGCCGTGTACGGTACTTTTTGCACCAGATGAAGATGGCAGCATGGCACGCGTTTTTGCATGTCATCCACACCCCCACATACAAATAAACATGCTGGCACACGCCATGTTTGCGATCTCTAGCTAACGGTGTTATGTTACTGTTGGATCATGCAAGTCACAACCGATGTCACACCTGCTGAACCGATGCAGGCGCACGCTTGCATAAACAAGTAAAACACGCAGCCATGGTCGTACCTGCAACCGTGCGGCTTTATTCCAGTGCTAGCCGTGGTGGCTGGGGAGGACTGGGACCGGGGAAACCCGTCACCCCACCTCCTCTGATCCCTTCACTCACACCTCGGCCTCCGGTCCGGCGTATTATTATTAATTTTATTATTCTATTGCTAGCCGACTGGGTAGTTTGGGGTGAAAAGGATCCGCTACAGGTCCTGCCGAGACTTGAACTCGGGTTACATGATTCAGAGTCATGTGTCCTAACCTCTAGACCACAGGACCATCGCAGGCGGCCACACCATGGACATATTGTGGAGCTTGCGGCTCTACGTACGTGGTAGCCAGGTCCTCGCTGAGCCGTGTACGGTACTTTTTGCACCAGATGAAGATGGCAGCATGGCACGCGTTTTTGCATGTCATCCACACCCCCATATACAAATAAACATGCTGTCACACGCCATGTTTGCGATCTCTAGCTAACGGTGTTATGATACTGTTGGATCATGCAAGTCACAACCGATGTCACACCTGCTGAACCGATGCAGGCGCACGCTTGCATAAACAAGTAAAACACGCAGCCATGGTCGTACCTGCAACCGTGCGGCTTTATTCCAGTGCTAGCCGTGGTGGCTGGGGAGGACTGGGACCGGGGAAACCCGTCACCCCACCTCCTCTGATCCCTTCACTCACGCCTCGGCCTCCGGTCCGGCGTATTATTATTAATTTTATTATTCTATTGCTAGCCGACTGGGTAGTTTGGGGTGAAAAGGATCCGCTACAGGTCCTGCCGAGACTTGAACTCGGGTTACATGATTCAGAGTCATGTGTCCTAACCACTCTAGTGGGGGCACCTATGATGGGACACTTCACCTTTACATGCCCGACAGATTGGGCAAATGCCTCTTACTGGCCCTCAGCCGCGGGTTGTACATGGCCGTATATGTCCTCTGTGAGGCCCTTGAAGCGCGGTCTGAAACTCTGACAGGAACATCAAGTACACGGGCACTTCCGTGATTGGGTCCATAAATCCCCTTTTTCGAAATCACCACCTATTATGGGACAGCGTGAAAATGACTCATAAGGACCGTATACACGCACACTGGCGCCCCATATTGCTTTATCATACTCATAATAGTCATCAGAAAGCCTCGAGAGCGTCTGGCGTGTGAAACTTTGGTGTCGAGTTCGGTAGGTGGCCATGCATCCTGCTAGTCCCAGGGTCATCCTCACCACTCAGCAGCGAATCAGTGTTTTTGGGCGGGGCCCCAGCACGAAGCGCCCAGGGGGGCCCCGCCCTGTAGGATTGCCCATGTCCGTGCCCGCACTGTCTGATGTCTAATGTAAAAGCATAAGTGCAGAATTTCGGCCAACGGAAAGACTCCATAAGTAAAATATTACGTTCTTTATTGCATGGTAAATTTATTATAGGAACCCAACCTCGTATGAGTAAAAACCAGTTTGGCAGTCTCCATGGACCGAGGCCGAGGTCAAACCAACGCCTCTCGGCCTATAATTAATTCCAGAAGATCCATCGTTTCTCGAACTGGAATTCTGACATGACGGCGTGAAATGAATCTTCGTTTCGGCGACCAAATATGTTTGCATTGCGAACAATCTTCCCGTGAACACACCACAGCAGCTCTGCTTGCCGGTCCGACCGACTTGACGCACACTTATATTACAAAGATTGCATGGGACAAACCATGAGGGGCAAACTGCTGGTTGTTGGACGCCAAGACGCAAATTGCACACACGATGCGGCAGTCTTCTGCGGGCCGCCCAACAAGTCCAGTCGGCAACCTAGGGAATCCCTGTCCTAATGTTAAAGCATTCAAGCCTCCACTACGGCGAATACCTCAGTAGTGAAGCCTGTGCACTCTCGTCGGCAACTGCACGTCGTCGCAATCAACCCTCGCAAACAGTTCCGCTGTCCTATTGTCAAGTCAGCCTGCGTGATGTGTAAATGATACACTCCATGTCTACTGTCAAGTAACTTCAGCCAAGGCGCTGGCCGGAAGAGTTGCACAGTGCCGAGACGGCGCACGATGCTAAACATGGGTCGGATTGCTGAAGCCGCAGGCATTTCAGATATAAAGCTCTGGCTGCCTATCAGCAGGAATGTCGACACTCTCACAGTTGACGCCCTCGCCGCTCGCTTTGGAAATGCCGTATTTCGGTCGATGCGCACATGCGCTCATGCACCCGCCAGGATGACGCGCTTCGCACGGCGCCGGCAGGCCTTGCTAACGACTCGGCTAGCAGGCATTTCGGGAAAAAAGCTCTGGCTGTCTATCAGCAGGAATGTCGACACTCTCACACTTCACGCCCTCGCCGCCCTAGCACTCAACTTAACCCGTACGGATTTAGTGGGGCCCCGCCCTTTTTCCGGCTTCAAGGAAGCCGACACCAACCCCTTGTCTGGTGAAAGCATGTCTATAATATATATTTAATTGTTTTCAGACGGCTGGTGCTCACTGGTCTGCAAGATTTACCGACGACAGTTGCCGCTCATGGTTCTGAGACCACAACCAAAATCGCGTGTCACATTATACGTTTCAAGACACATGTCAGCTGGCGAAAATATAAGTTTATATGTCTAGTTTACGATTCCGGAGTTTCGTGGCCAATGAATGTGCGGTTGTGAAGAAAACTCATGTGTCCCATGATAGGGGGTGTCCCATAATAGGCGCCCCCTCCTGTAGACCACAGGACCAGGAACATGAATTACCTTTCGCAGGCGGCCCCACCACGGACATATTGTGGAGCTTGCGGCTCTACGTACGTGGTAGCCAGGTCCTCGCTGAGCCGTGTACGGTACTTTTTGCACCAGATGAAGATGGCAGCATGGCACGCGTTTTTGCATGTCATCCACACCCCCACATACAAATAAACATGCTGTCACACGCCATGTTTGCGATCTCTAGCTAACGGTGTTATGTTACTGTTGGATCATGCAAGTCACAACCGATGTCACACCTGCTGAACCGATGCAGGCGCACGCTTGCATAAACAAGTAAAACACGCAGCCATGGTCGTACCTGCAACCGTGCGGCTTTATTCCAGTGCTAGCCGTGGTGGCTGGGGAGGACTGGGACCGGGGAAACCCGTCACCCCACCTCCTCTGATCCCTTCACTCACGCCTCGGCCTCCGGTCCGGCGTATTATTATTAATTTTATTATTCTATTGCTAGCCGACTGGGTAGTTTGGGGTGTAAAGGATCCGCTACAGGTCCTGCCGAGACTTGAACTCGGGTTACATGATTCAGAGTCATGTGTCCTAACCACTAGACCACAGGACCAGGAACATGAATTACCCTTCGCAGGCGGCCCCACCACGGACATATTGTGGAGCTTGCGGCTCTACGTACGTGGTAGCCAGGTCCTCGCTGAGCCGTGTACGGTACTTTTTGCACCAGATGAAGATGGCAGCATGGCACGCGTTTTTGCATGTCATCCACACCCCCACATACAAATAAACATGCTGTCACACGCCATGTTTGCGATCTCTAGCTAACGGTGTTACGTTACTGTTGGATCATGCAAGTCACAACCGATGTCACACCTGCTGAACCGATGCAGGCGCACGCTTGCATAAACAAGTAAAACACGCAGCCATGGTCGTACCTGCAACCGTGCGGCTTTATTCCAGTGCTAGCCGTGGTGGCTGGGGAGGACTGGGACCGGGGAAACCCGTCACCCCACCTCCTCTGATCCCTTCACTCACGCCTCGGCCTCCGGTCCGGCGTATTATTATTAATTTTATTATTCTATTGCTAGCCGACTGGGTAGTTTGGGGTGTAAAGGATCCGCTACAGGTCCTGCCGAGACTTGAACTCGGGTTACATAATGTCATGTGTCCTAACCACTAGACCACAGGACCAGGAACAATGAATTACTCTTCGCAGGGGGCCCCACCACGGACATATTGTGGAGCTTGCGGCTCTACGTACTTGGTAGCCAGGTCCTCGCTGAGCCGTGTACGGTACTTTTTGCACCAGATGAAGATGGCAGCATGGCACGCGTTTTTGCATGTCATCCACACCCCCACATACAAATAAACATGCTGTCACACGCCATGTTTGCGATCTCTAGCTAACGGTGTTATGATACTGTTGGATCATGCAAGTCACAACCGATGTCACACCTGCTGAACCGATGCAGGCGCACGCTTGCATAAACAAGTAAAACACGCAGCCATGGTCGTACCTGCAACCGTGCGGCTTTATTCCAGTGCTAGCCGTGGTGGCTGGGGAGGACTGGGACCGGGGAAACCCGTCACCCCACCTCCTCTGATCCCTTCACTCACGCCTCGGCCTCCGGTCCGGCGTATTATTATTAATTTTGTTATTCTATTGCTAGCCGACTGGGTAGTTTGGGGTGTAAAGGATCCGCTACAGGTCCTGCCGAGACTTGAACTCGGGTTACATGATTCAGAGTCATGTGTCCTAACCACTAGACCACAGGACCAGGAACATGAATTACCTTTCGCAGGCGGCCCCACCACGGACATATTGTGGAGCTTGCGGCTCTACGTACGTGGTAGCCAGGTCCTCGCTGAGCCGTGTACGGTACTTTTTGCACCAGATGAAGATGGCAGCATGGCACGCGTTTTTGCATGTCATCCACACCCCCACATACAAATAAACATGCTGTCACACGCCATGTTTGCGATCTCTAGCTAACGGTGTTATGTTACTGTTGGATCATGCAAGTCACAACCGATGTCACACCTGCTGAACCGATGCAGGCGCACGCTTGCATAAACAAGTAAAACACGCAGCCATGGTCGTACCTGCAACCGTGCGGCTTTATTCCAGTGCTAGCCGTGGTGGCTGGGGAGGACTGGGACCGGGGAAACCCGTCACCCCACCTCCTCTGATCCCTTCACTCACGCCTCGGCCTCCGGTCCGGCGTATTATTATTAATTTTATTATTCTATTGCTAGCCGACTGGGTAGTTTGGGGTGTAAAGGATCCGCTACAGGTCCTGCCGAGACTTGAACTCGGGTTACATGATTCAGAGTCATGTGTCCTAACCACTAGACCTTTCGCAGGCGGCCCCACCACGGACATATTGTGGAGCTTGCGGCTCTACGTACGTGGTAGCCAGGTCCTCGCTGAGCCGTGTACGGTACTTTTTGCACCAGATGAAGATGGCAGCATGGCACGCGTTTTTGCATGTCATCCACACCCCCACATACAAATAAACATGCTGTCACACGCCATGTTTGCGATCTCTAGCTAACGGTGTTATGATACTGTTGGATCATGCAAGTCACAACCGATGTCACACCTGCTGAACCGATGCAGGCGCACGCTTGCATAAACAAGTAAAACACGCAGCCATGGTCGTACCTGCAACCGTGCGGCTTTATTCCAGTGCTAGCCGTGGTGGCTGGGGAGGACTGGGACCGGGGAAACCCGTCACCCCACCTCCTCTGATCCCTTCACTCACGCCTCGGCCTCCGGTCCGGCGTATTATTATTAATTTTATTATTCTATTGCTAGCCGACTGGGTAGTTTGGGGTGTAAAGGATCCGCTACAGGTCCTGCCGAAACTTGAACTCGGGTTACATGATTCAGAGTCATGTGTCCTAACCACTAGACCACAGGACCAGGAACATGAATTACCTTTCGCAGGCGGCCCCACCACGGACATATTGTGGAGCTTGCGGCTCTACGTACGTGGTAGCCAGGTCCTCGCTGAGCCGTGTACGGTACTTTTTGCACCAGATGAAGATGGCAGCATGGCACGCGTTTTTGCATGTCATCCACACCCCCACATACAAATAAACATGCTGTCACACGCCATGTTTGCGATCTCTAGCTAACGGTGTTACGTTACTGTTGGATCATGCAAGTCACAACCGATGTCACACCTGCTGAACCGATGCAGGCGCACGCTTGCATAAACAAGTAAAACACGCAGCCATGGTCGTACCTGCAACCGTGCGGCTTTATTCCAGTGCTAGCCGTGGTGGCTGGGGAGGACTGGGACCGGGGAAACCCGTCACCCCACCTCCTCTGATCCCTTCACTCACGCCTCGGCCTCCGGTCCGGCGTATTATTATTAATTTTATTATTCTATTGCCAGCCGACTGGGTAGTTTGGGGTGTAAAGGATCCGCTACAGGTCCTGCCGAGACTTGAACTCGGGTTACATGATTCAGAGTCATGTGTCCTAACCACTAGACCTTTCGCAGGCGGCCCCACCACGGACATATTGCGGAGCTTGCGGCTCTACGTACGTCGTAGCCAGGTCCTCGCTGAGCCATGTACGGTACTTTTTGCACCAGATGAAGATGGCAGCATGGCACGCGTTTTTGCATGTCATCCACACCCCCACATACAAATAAACATGCTGTCACACGCCATGTTTGCGATCTCTAGCTAACGGTGTTATGATACTGTTGGATCATGCAAGTCACAACCGATGTCACACCTGCTGAACCGATGCAGGCGCACGCTTGCATAAACAAGTAAAACACGCAGCCATGGTCGTACCTGCAACCGTGCGGCTTTATTCCAGTGCTAGCCGTGGTGGCTGGGGAGGACTGGGACCGGGGAAACCCGTCACCCCACCTCCTCTGATCCCTTCACTCACGCCTCGGCCTCCGGTCCGGCGTATTATTATTAATTTTATTATTCTATTGCTAGCCGACTGGGTAGTTTGGGGTGTAAAGGATCCGCTACAGGTCCTGCCGAAACTTGAACTCGGGTTACATGATTCAGAGTCATGTGTCCTAACCACTAGACCACAGGACCAGGAACATGAATTACCTTTCGCAGGCGGCCCCACCACGGACATATTGTGGAGCTTGCGGCTCTACGTACGTGGTAGCCAGGTCCTCGCTGAGCCGTGTACGGTACTTTTTGCACCAGATGAAGATGGCAGCATGGCACGCGTTTTTGCATGTCATCCACACCCCCACATACAAATAAACATGCTGTCACACGCCATGTTTGCGATCTCTAGCTAACGGTGTTACGTTACTGTTGGATCATGCAAGTCACAACCGATGTCACACCTGCTGAACCGATGCAGGCGCACGCTTGCATAAACAAGTAAAACACGCAGCCATGGTCGTACCTGCAACCGTGCGGCTTTATTCCAGTGCTAGCCGTGGTGGCTGGGGAGGACTGGGACCGGGGAAACCCGTCACCCCACCTCCTCTGATCCCTTCACTCACGCCTCGGCCTCCGGTCCGGCGTATTATTATTAATTTTATTATTCTATTGCTAGCCGACTGGGTAGTTTGGGGTGTAAAGGATCCGCTACAGGTCCTGCCGAAACTTGAACTCGGGTTACATGATTCAGAGTCATGTGTCCTAACCACTAGACCACAGGACCAGGAACATGAATTACCTTTCGCAGGCGGCCCCACCACGGACATATTGTGGAGCTTGCGGCTCTACGTACGTGGTAGCCAGGTCCTCGCTGAGCCGTGTACGGTACTTTTTGCACCAGATGAAGATGGCAGCATGGCACGCGTTTTTGCATGTCATCCACACCCCCACATACAAATAAACATGCTGTCACACGCCATGTTTGCGATCTCTAGCTAACGGTGTTACGTTACTGTTGGATCATGCAAGTCACAACCGATGTCACACCTGCTGAACCGATGCAGGCGCACGCTTGCATAAACAAGTAAAACACGCAGCCATGGTCGTACCTGCAACCGTGCGGCTTTATTCCAGTGCTAGCCGTGGTGGCTGGGGAGGACTGGGACCGGGGAAACCCGTCACCCCACCTCCTCTGATCCCTTCACTCACGCCTCGGCCTCCGGTCCGGCGTATTATTATTAATTTTATTGTTCTATTGCTAGCCGACTGGGTAGTTTGGGGTGTAAAGGATCCGCTACAGGTCCTGCCGAAACTTGAACTCGGGTTACATGATTCAGAGTCATGTGTCCTAACCACTAGACCACAGGACCAGGAACATGAATTACCTTTCGCAGGCGGCCCCACCACGGACATATTGTGGAGCTTGCGGCTCTACGTACGTGGTAGCCAGGTCCTCGCTGAGCCGTGTACGGTACTTTTTGCACCAGATGAAGATGGCAGCATGGCACGCGTTTTTGCATGTCATCCACACCCCCACATACAAATAAACATGCTGTCACACGCCATGTTTGCGATCTCTAGCTAACGGTGTTACGTTACTGTTGGATCATGCAAGTCACAACCGATGTCACACCTGCTGAACCGATGCAGGCGCACGCTTGCATAAACAAGTAAAACACGCAGCCATGGTCGTACCTGCAACCGTGCGGCTTTATTCCAGTGCTAGCCGTGGTGGCTGGGGAGGACTGGGACCGGGGAAACCCGTCACCCCACCTCCTCTGATCCCTTCACTCACGCCTCGGCCTCCGGTCCGGCGTATTATTATTAATTTTATTATTCTATTGCTAGCCGACTGGGTAGTTTGGGGTGTAAAGGATCCGCTACAGGTCCTGCCGAAACTTGAACTCGGGTTACATGATTCAGAGTCATGTGTCCTAACCACTAGACCACAGGACCAGGAACATGAATTACCTTTCGCAGGCGGCCCCACCACGGACATATTGTGGAGCTTGCGGCTCTACGTACGTGGTAGCCAGGTCCTCGCTGAGCCGTGTACGGTACTTTTTGCACCAGATGAAGATGGCAGCATGGCACGCGTTTTTGCATGTCATCCACACCCCCACATACAAATAAACATGCTGTCACACGCCATGTTTGCGATCTCTAGCTAACGGTGTTATGTTACTGTTGGATCATGCAAGTCACAACCGATGTCACACCTGCTGAACCGATGCAGGCGCACGCTTGCATAAACAAGTAAAACACGCAGCCATGGTCGTACCTGCAACCGTGCGGCTTTATTCCAGTGCTAGCCGTGGTGGCTGGGGAGGACTGGGACCGGGGAAACCCGTCACCCCACCTCCTCTGATCCCTTCACTCACGCCTCGGCCTCCGGTCCGGCGTATTATTATTAATTTTATTATTCTATTGCTAGCCGACTGGGTAGTTTGGGGTGTAAAGGATCCGCTACAGGTCCTGCCGAGACTTGAACTCGGATAAATTATTCAGAGTCATGTGTCCTAACCACTAGACCACAGGACCAGGAACATGAATTACCCTTCGCAGGCGGCCCCACCACGGACATATTGTGGAGCTTGCGGCTCTACGTACGTGGTAGCCAGGTCCTCGCTGAGCCGTGTACGGTACTTTTTGCACCAGATGAAGATGGCAGCATGGCACGCGTTTTTGCATGTCATCCACACCCCCACATACAAATAAACATGCTGTCACACGCCATGTTTGCGATCTCTAGCTAACGGTGTTACGTTACTGTTGGATCATGCAAGTCACAACCGATGTCACACCTGCTGAACCGATGCAGGCGCACGCTTGCATAAACAAGTAAAACACGCAGCCATGGTCGTACCTGCAACCGTGCGGCTTTATTCCAGTGCTAGCCGTGGTGGCTGGGGAGGACTGGGACCGGGGAAACCCGTCACCCCACCTCCTCTGATCCCTTCACTCACGCCTCGGCCTCCGGTCCGGCGTATTATTATTAATTTTATTATTCTATTGCTAGCCGACTGGGTAGTTTGGGGTGTAAAGGATCCGCTACAGGTCCTGCCGAGACTTGAACTCGGGTTAAATTATTCAGAGTCATGTGTCCTAACCACTAGACCACAGGACCAGGAACATGAATTACCCTTCGCAGGCGGCCCCACCACGGACATATTGTGGAGCTTGCGGCTCTACGTACGTGGTAGCCAGGTCCTCGCTGAGCCGTGTACGGTACTTTTTGCACCAGATGAAGATGGCAGCATGGCACGCGTTTTTGCATGTCATCCACACCCCCACATACAAATAAACATGCTGTCACACGCCATGTTTGCGATCTCTAGCTAACGGTGTTACGTTACTGTTGGATCATGCAAGTCACAACCGATGTCACACCTGCTGAACCGATGCAGGCGCACGCTTGCATAAACAAGTAAAACACGCAGCCATGGTCGTACCTGCAACCGTGCGGCTTTATTCCAGTGCTAGCCGTGGTGGCTGGGGAGGACTGGGACCGGGGAAACCCGTCACCCCACCTCCTCTGATCCCTTCACTCACGCCTCGGCCTCCGGTCAGGCGTATTATTATTAATTTTGTTATTCTATTGCTAGCCGATTGGGTAGTTTAGGGTGTAAAGGATCCGCTACAGGTCCTGCCGAGACTTGAACTCGGATAAATTATTCAGAGTCATGTGTCCTAACCACTAGACCACAGGACCAGGAACATGAATTACCCTTCGCAGGCGGCCCCACCACGGACATATTGTGGAGCTTGCGGCTCTACGTACGTGGTAGCCAGGTCCTCGCTGAGCCGTGTACGGTACTTTTTGCACCAGATGAAGATGGCAGCATGGCACGCGTTTTTGCATGTCATCCACACCCCCACATACAAATAAACATGCTGTCACACGCCATGTTTGCGATCTCTAGCTAACGGTGTTACGTTACTGTTGGATCATGCAAGTCACAACCGATGTCACACCTGCTGAACCGATGCAGGCGCACGCTTGCATAAACAAGTAAAACACGCAGCCATGGTCGTACCTGCAACCGTGCGGCTTTATTCCAGTGCTAGCCGTGGTGGCTGGGGAGGACTGGGACCGGGGAAACCCGTCACCCCACCTCCTCTGATCCCTTCACTCACGCCTCGGCCTCCGGTCAGGCGTATTATTATTAATTTTATTATTCTATTGCTAGCCGACTGGGTAGTTTGGGGTGTAAAGGATCCGCTACAGGGCCTGCCGAGACTTGAACTCGGGTTACATGATTCAGAGTCATGTGTCCTAACCACTAGACCACATGACCAGGAACATGAATTACCTTTCGCAGGCGGCCCCACCACGGACATATTGTGGAGCTTGCGGCTCTACGTACGTGGTAGCCAGGTCCTCGCTGAGCCGTGTACGGTACTTTTTGCACCAGATGAAGATGGCAGCATGGCACGCGTTTTTGCATGTCATCCACACCCCCACATACAAATAAACATGCTGTCACACGCCATGTTTGCGATCTCTAGCTAACGGTGTTACGTTACTGTTGGATCATGCAAGTCACAACCGATGTCACACCTGCTGAACCGATGCAGGCGCACGCTTGCATAAACAAGTAAAACACGCAGCCATGGTCGTACCTGCAACCGTGCGGCTTTATTCCAGTGCTAGCCGTGGTGGCTGGGGAGGACTGGGACCGGGGAAACCCGTCACCCCACCTCCTCTGATCCCTTCACTCACGCCTCGGCCTCCGGTCCGGCGTATTATTATTAATTTTATTATTCTATTGCTAGCCGACTGGGTAGTTTGGGGTGTAAAGGATCCGCTACAGGTCCTGCCGAGACTTGAACTCGGATAAATTATTCAGAGTCATGTGTCCTAACCACTAGACCACAGGACCAGGAACATGAATTACCCTTCGCAGGCGGCCCCACCACGGACATATTGTGGAGCTTGCGGCTCTACGTACGTGGTAGCCAGGTCCTCGCTGAGCCGTGTACGGTACTTTTTGCACCAGATGAAGATGGCAGCATGGCACGCGTTTTTGCATGTCATCCACACCCCCACATACAAATAAACATGCTGTCACACGCCATGTTTGCGATCTCTAGCTAACGGTGTTACGTTACTGTTGGATCATGCAAGTCACAACCGATGTCACACCTGCTGAACCGATGCAGGCGCACGCTTGCATAAACAAGTAAAACACGCAGCCATGGTCGTACCTGCAACCGTGCGGCTTTATTCCAGTGCTAGCCGTGGTGGCTGGGGAGGACTGGGACCGGGGAAACCCGTCACCCCACCTCCTCTGATCCCTTCACTCACGCCTCGGCCTCCGGTCCGGCGTATTATTATTAATTTTATTATTCTATTGCTAGCCGACTGGGTAGTTTGGGGTGTAAAGGATCCGCTACAGGTCCTGCCGAGACTTGAACTCGGATTAAGTTATTCAGAGTCATGTGTCCTAACCACTAGACCACAGGACCAGGAACATGAATTACCCTTCGCAGGCGGCCCCACCACGGACATATTGTGGAGCTTGCGGCTCTACGTACGTGGTAGCCAGGTCCTCGCTGAGCCGTGTACGGTACTTTTTGCACCAGATGAAGATGGCAGCATGGCACGCGTTTTTGCATGTCATCCACACCCCCACATACAAATAAACATGCTGTCACACGCCATGTTTGCGATCTCTAGCTAACGGTGTTACGTTACTGTTGGATCATGCAAGTCACAACCGATGTCACACCTGCTGAACCGATGCAGGCGCACGCTTGCATAAACAAGTAAAACACGCAGCCATGGTCGTACCTGCAACCGTGCGGCTTTATTCCAGTGCTAGCCGTGGTGGCTGGGGAGGACTGGGACCGGGGAAACCCGTCACCCCACCTCCTCTGATCCCTTCACTCACGCCTCGGCCTCCGGTCAGGCGTATTATTATTAATTTTGTTATTCTATTGCTAGCCGACTGGGTAGTTTGGGGTGAAAAAGATGCGCTACAGGTCCTGCCGAGACTTGAACTCGGATAAATTATTCAGAGTCATGTGTCCTAACCACTAGACCACAGGACCAGGAACATGAATTACCCTTCGCAGGCGGCCCCACCACGGACATATTGTGGAGCTTGCGGCTCTACGTACGTGGTAGCCAGGTCCTCGCTGAGCCGTGTACGGTACTTTTTGCACCAGATGAAGATGGCAGCATGGCACGCGTTTTTGCATGTCATCCACACCCCCACATACAAATAAACATGCTGTCACACGCCATGTTTGCGATCTCTAGCTAACGGTGTTACGTTACTGTTGGATCATGCAAGTCACAACCGATGTCACACCTGCTGAACCGATGCAGGCGCACGCTTGCATAAACAAGTAAAACACGCAGCCATGGTCGTACCTGCAACCGTGCGGCTTTATTCCAGTGCTAGCCGTGGTGGCTGGGGAGGACTGGGACCGGGGAAACCCGTCACCCCACCTCCTCTGATCCCTTCACCCACGCCTCGGCCTCCGGTCCGGCGTATTATTATTAATTTTATTATTCTATTGCTAGCCGACTGGGTAGTTTGGGGTGAAAAAGATGCGCTACAGGTCCTGCCGAGACTTGAACTCGGATAAATTATTCAGAGTCATGTGTCCTAACCACTAGACCACAGGACCAGGAACATGAATTACCCTTCGCAGGCGGCCCCACCACGGACATATTGTGGAGCTTGCGGCTCTACGTACGTGGTAGCCAGGTCCTCGCTGAGCCGTGTACGGTACTTTTTGCACCAGATGAAGATGGCAGCATGGCACGCGTTTTTGCATGTCATCCACACCCCCACATACAAATAAACATGCTGTCACACGCCATGTTTGCGATCTCTAGCTAACGGTGTTACGTTACTGTTGGATCATGCAAGTCACAACCGATGTCACACCTGCTGAACCGATGCAGGCGCACGCTTGCATAAACAAGTAAAACACGCAGCCATGGTCGTACCTGCAACCGTGCGGCTTTATTCCAGTGCTAGCCGTGGTGGCTGGGGAGGACTGGGACCGGGGAAACCCGTCACCCCACCTCCTCTGATCCCTTCACTCACGCCTCGGCCTCCGGTCCGGCGTATTATTATTAATTTTATTATTCTATTGCTAGCCGACTGGGTAGTTTGGGGTGAAAAAGATCCGCTACAGGTCCTGCCGAGACTTGAACTCGGATAAATTATTCAGAGTCATGTGTCCTAACCACTAGACCACAGGACCAGGAACATGAATTACCCTTCGCAGGCGGCCCCACCACGGACATATTGTGGAGCTTGCGGCTCTACGTACGTGGTAGCCAGGTCCTCGCTGAGCCGTGTACGGTACTTTTTGCACCAGATGAAGATGGCAGCATGGCACGCGTTTTTGCATGTCATCCACACCCCCACATACAAATAAACATGCTGTCACACGCCATGTTTGCGATCTCTAGCTAACGGTGTTACGTTACTGTTGGATCATGCAAGTCACAACCGATGTCACACCTGCTGAACCGATGCAGGCGCACGCTTGCATAAACAAGTAAAACACGCAGCCATGGTCGTACCTGCAACCGTGCGGCTTTATTCCAGTGCTAGCCGTGGTGGCTGGGGAGGACTGGGACCGGGGAAACCCGTCACCCCACCTCCTCTGATCCCTTCACTCACGCCTCGGCCTCCGGTCCGGCGTATTATTATTAATTTATTATTCTATTGCCAGACGACTGGGTAGTTTGGGGTGAAAAGGATCCGCTACAGGTCCTGCCGAGACTTGAACTCGGGGTAAATTATTCAGAGTCATGTGTCCTAACCACTAGACCACAGGACCAGGAACATGATTTACCCTTCGCAGGCGGCCCCACCACGGACATATTGTGGAGCTTGCGGCTCTACGTACGTGGTAGCCAGGTCCTCGCTGAGCCGTGTACGGTACTTTTTGCACCAGATGAAGATGGCAGCATGGCACGCGTTTTTTCATGTCATCCACACCCCCACATACAAATAAACATGCTGTCACACGCCATGTTTGCGATCTCTAGCTAACGGTGTTACGTTACTGTTGGATCATGCAAGTCACAACCGATGTCACACCTGCTGAACCGATGCAGGCGCACGCTTGCATAAACAAGTAAAACACGCAGCCATGGTCGTACCTGCAACCGTGCGGCTTTATTCCAGTGCTAGCCGTGGTGGCTGGGGAGGACTGGGACCGGGGAAACCCGTCACCCCACCTCCTCTGATCCCTTCACCCACGCCTCGGCCTCCGGTCCGGCGTATTATTATTAATTTTATTATTCTATTGCTAGCCGACTGGGTAGTTTGGGGTGAAAAAGATCCGCTACAGGTCCTGCCGAGACTTGAACTCGGATAAATTATTCAGAGTCATGTGTCCTAACCACTAGACCACAGGACCAGGAACATGAATTACCCTTCGCAGGCGGCCCCACCACGGACATATTGTGGAGCTTGCGGCTCTACGTACGTGGTAGCCAGGTCCTCGCTGAGCCGTGTACGGTACTTTTTGCACCAGATGAAGATGGCAGCATGGCACGCGTTTTTTCATGTCATCCACACCCCCACATACAAATAAACATGCTGTCACACGCCATGTTTGCGATCTCTAGCTAATGGTGTTACGTTACTGTTGGATCATGCAAGTCACAACCGATGTCACACCTGCTGAACCGATGCAGGCGCACGCTTGCATAAACAAGTAAAACACGCAGCCATGGTCGTACCTGCAACCGTGCGGCTTTATTCCAGTGCTAGCCGTGGTGGCTGGGGAGGACTGGGACCGGGGAAACCCGTCACCCCACCTCCTCTGATCCCTTCACTCACGCCTCGGCCTCCGGTCCGGCATATTATTATTAATTTTATTATTCTATTGCTAGACGACTGGGTAGTTTGGGGTGTAAAGGATCCGCTACAGGTCCTGCCGAGACTTGAACTCGGGTTACATGATTCAGAGTCATGTGTCCTAACCACTAGACCTTTCGCAGGCGGCCCCACCACGGACATATTGCGGAGCTTGCGGCTCTACGTACGTCGTAGCCAGGTCCTCGCTTAGCCATGTACGGTACTTTTTGCACCAGATGAAGATGGCAGCATGGCACGCGTTTTTGCATGTCATCCACACCCCCACATACAAATAAGTTAGGAATCCTACGGATCTGTTGCCCGAAGAAAGCGTGAGGGAGTGGAGGCAGGAGGGAAGCAAGGTGCTGAGTCGTAAAGGTTCAGTTCCGCGTGTGGTAGTCAGAAGTGGTCTCCAACGTGCTGTTGCATTATTGTAAGCACCCTTCAATCGAACGTGAATTAGGAAGGCCTAGGCTCCGTCACGCAGGTCCCCACACGCGTCGTGCAGGTCCCATCCAACAACAGCTTGTGGGAGAAAGAACGAGCCGTATGAAATGAAACAAGGGCCATAAGCACCGCCAGAGGGCAACAACACGGTCCCGATACGTATGTCGGCCCAACCTGAAGCCCTCTGTAGCAGCCGAGTCAAGTGTACACGCGACATGCACTCACAAAAGTGAACCCAAGCCAGCACATAGACCGTCAGGGGCATCCGGGAGGGGAGGTAGTGTCCGGAGAACCCACAACCGGCCCGCCTGGTTGGCCAGGAAGGTGTGGGCCGCCGGGACCATCCCAGAACCATCCGGCACCTGTACGACCCTGTGTACACATGCCGTACCTCGGACTCTCAGTTCGTATGGCGTTAGACAGTGTGACGGTGATGGATGGTGCTCTAAGCGAACAAACTCGTGGCTGATAAACAATAGGAGCGCGGTGCCCTCACCCTAGAATGGGCCCAGAAGCCCCCCACACTGTGGCATTAACATTAACATGCCGTACAATGACAATCTAACCAGAGCCACTATGCCACGTTAAGTCTCGAAAGCAACACATAACACTTGCCCGTCCGTTTCTTTGCAACACACGGTTAAGAAACGGTCCTCAGCGGGCATTGCGGTGCTGCCAATGATGTTGACAGCATCCATCATCATCACTCATGTCTTTGCTGAGCTGCAAGTCTCATTTGACGCCGCTCCAGGAAGTTGCAAGCTATAAGTTGCGCACACATGTGCGGGCTGCGGGGGATGTCCGTAAATGTCCGATCAGTGCGTCAACCTGATGCGTTAACAGGATGGATGCACGACATCAGCAGAAGGACCTACCCACCCAGTCACCCACCCAGCCACCCACCCAGCCACCCACCCAGACACACACACACGCCCCGCCGCCCCACACCCACACCCACACGTTCCGCCCCCCCCCCCCCCCACACACACACACACCCCCCGCCCGCGCATGCCCCCTTGGTCCCCCGCCTCCTTGTCTGCTCGCGCGCTATGCCCACCGTGCTAGGTTTTTCCTTGGCCCTCGTGCCCTGCCCCATCCCCCCCCGCCCCCCCTCGCATGCCTTTCCCCTGCTGCGCCTCTGCCCCGCCCTGTCCCTGTCCTGCCCCTGTCCTGTTCACCCTTGGCCGCATCCACCTCGCCACAGGCCCCTCATGCGTGGTGGCCTGCGTGCTCGGCCCGTGTGGTGGGGAGCCGACTCTTTACGCTCCGCCACCCGGCCCCTCCTGCGCATCTCATCTTCCCGCCTTCCGCTGTCTCTGCCCTTTCTGCTCGTCCTGCCGTCGTTCTTCCCTTCTCCTCGCCCTTGCCCTTGCCCTCGTGCCCCTTCGCCCTTTCTCCCCTGCCCGGCCTTCCGTCCCTCCCGCACTCGTCTTCCTTCTGCTGTTCTCTTTCCCTTTGCCGTTCCCTTTGCCATTCTCTTTTCCTTTGCCCTTTCCCCGATACTTTCTTTTTACCCCACCCAGCCACCCACGCGGACACCCACCCAATCGGCCACCCAGCCACCCATCCACCCATCCACCCATCCACCCAGCCACACGCCCACCCAGCCATCCAGCCACCTACCCACACACCCAGCCCCCCACCCACCCACCCACCCAGCCAATCACCCAGCCACCCACCCAGCCACCCACCCAGCACCCACCCACCCACCCACCCACCCACCCAGCCAATCACCCAGCCACCCACCCAGCCACCCACCCAGCCACCCACCCACCCAGCCACCCACCCACCCACCCAGACAGCCACCCAGACAGCCCGCCAGCCTGCCATTCACCCACCCAGCCACCCACCCAGCCACCCACCCACTCTGCCACTCGGCCACCCACCCACCCAGCCAGCCCGCCACCCAGCCACCCAGCCACGCACCCACCCAGCCATCCAGCCACCCAGCCATCCAGCAATCCAGCAATCCAGCCACCCAGCCACCCACCCACTCAGCCACCCACCCATCCACCCAGCCACTCACCAACTCAGCCACCCACCCAGCCACCCACTCAGCCACCCAGACACCCACACACCCAGCCAGCCAGCCACCCACCCACACACCCAGCCAGCCATCCACCCACCCACTCAGCCACCCAGCCACCCACACACCCAGCCAGCCAGCCACCCACACACCCAGCCAGCCATCCACCCACCCACACACCCAGCCAGCCACCCACACACCCAGCCAGCCACCCACACACCCACCCACTCAGCCACCCAGCCACCCACACACCCAGCCAGCCAGCCACCCACCCACACACCCAGCCAGCCATCCACCCACCCACGCAGCCACCCAGCCACCCACACACCCAGCCAGCCAGCCAGCCACCCACACACCCAGCCAGCCATCCACCCACACACCCAGCCAGCCATCCACCCACACACCCAGCCAGCCACCCACCCACACACCCAGCCACCCACCCACCCAGCAGCTAAATCCCTAACTTACTGCTTGCTGGTACAGTTGCTCGCGTTTGAGAAGCCCCTAACGGGTACTCTGGCATGCTTTCCTTACGCTTTCTTCGGGATGATGCTTCATGCGTACCGACATACCAAATCAAGCTCGCAATCGTTGGCTCCAAGTGACCCATGGGTCATGTGGGCGACGCCGCGACCGTCGCGAGTCGGCTCCTGTTATCGGTGCTGCATCCGCACGCGGCCGCTGACCACGCGCGTCGCGGTGTTTACAACAAGTCAGACGTAACTCAGACGATCCTTCAACGGACGCAGAACGAGGTTAAAAGCACGGAGTGCCGCCGCACCCTCTCCAACAACAGTCGCATAACCACGGGAAGCACGTCATGAAGCTAGTAGCCAGAACAGCAGCGACCGCCCCACCAGTCGCTAGCCAGCGGCCAACCGTCTGTGTCCGCCAGTCGAGCACTTTCGATTGGCGTTCGAGGAACGGGCACCTCGGCTGTGCGATGACCGACATCCCCACGTACACGCTCGTATATCACACTTTTTATTCTCTGCTTACGCAGTACTGTATTTGCTTCATGCTTACCGATACCAAACGAAGCTCGCAATGTACGGCGACCGAGGCAGAATGGACGCGCGGCTCCAAGTGACCCATGGGTCATTTCGGCGGCGTTGTCACCATCGCGAGCCGGCTCTTACCCTTTCTGTCGGTGCGTGGTGCCGGCGTTGTGCTGCAGCATTCATTTAATATTCATGTTTCATGAGTAGTTGCCTTACCGCTTGAAGACGGGGATGGACTCGGGTACCTGCGAGCAGAAGAGTATGCTTGCTTCCGTGGGAGGAGGCGAGCCTGGTAACCGACTGCGCTATCTGCCGCGGGGCGGTGTAATGGGCAGAAGACGCAGCGGAAACCTGTCAGTACTGACTATATGAACTCGCGAAATTGCTCTTTCCGTCGCGCTCAGCGCGACTTGCACTTCGCTCTCACTGGTACGGCCCGGCCGTACCACCAACGAACAGCCGAGAATGCTCTCGGCAAATACACAGAAAACCTTGGTTTTCTTCGTTGCACTCAGAAAACCTTCAGTTAATAAAGCGCTCCTGACTCCGGCAGGCCGACGGAACTTCCTTGCACTGCCCCTTTACGGCGATACGGCCCCACGTGTGCCGTCCTCCTTCACCCAACAGTGCCACCAGCCTTTCAACATCCTTCGGAGTACCCACTCTGGTGTACACTAATTGAACCTGGAAATAACGAGGCGCTCCTGAGCGCAACAGGCGGACGGAAATCCCTTGCACGGCCCCACATTACGTCACGGGTGTAGGCCCCACGTGTGCCGTCCCCCATCACGATTTCTCTGTCGTGCTTTCCTTGAGCTTTCTGCGGTTGAGGACGCAGAAGCAGAAGCCCCTATCGGGTACTCTTTTGTTCACTTGTTCATTCTCTACATCCTACACACATTACGGCTCTACGGGTCCCACTGCTGTTTTGAGATTCGACTTGCTCAGCGAACCTGATATGTGGCCATGTCTGCAGTTTCTGTCATTCACCGCTCTCCACAATGCTTGCAGCCTCCACTGACTGGGCCGAAGGTGTCCTGCCGATTTCACAAGTAGCCCACTCGCGCGGACTCACCGCCGCGCGAATTGCACCCCGTAGGGCTCGATCACGCGACGACGGCTCGGTGAACCGCTATCGTCAACGCTGTCCCGTACGCACCCGTATAGCGCACGTATATTGCATTTTTATTCTCTGCCAACCAGCTCTTTCCAGCTGTATACCTCCGAACAAACAAACAAACAAGCAAACAAACAAACAAACAAACAAACGCCCCTCCCTCGCATGCCCGAGAAAGCAGAAAGCAGCCAGAGAAGCCCCTAACGGGTTCTCTGTCGTGCTTTCTTTACGCTTTCTTCGGGAATAAACATGCTGTCACACGCCATGTTTGCGATCTCTAGCTAACGGTGTTACGTTACTGTTGGATCATGCAAGTCACAACCGATGTCACACCTGCTGAACCGATGCAGGCGCACGCTTGCATAAACAAGTAAAACACGCAGCCATGGTCGTACCTGCAACCGTGCGGCTTTATTCCAGTGCTAGCCGTGGTGGCTGGGGAGGACTGGGACCGGGGAAACCCGTCACCCCACCTCCTCTGATCCCTTCACCCACGCCTCGGCCTCCGGTCCGGCGTATTATTATTAATTTTATTATTCTATTGCTAGCCGACTGGGTAGTTTGGGGTGAAAAAGATCCGCTACAGGTCCTGCCGAGACTTGAACTCGGGTTAAATTATTCAGAGTCATGTGTCCTAACCACTAGACCACAGGACCAGGAACATGAATTACCCTTCGCAGGCGGCCCCACCACGGACATATTGTGGAGCTTGCGGCTCTACGTACGTGGTAGCCAGGTCCTCGCTGAGCCGTGTACGGTACTTTTTGCACCAGATGAAGATGGCAGCATGGCACGCGTTTTTGCATGTCATCCACACCCCCACATACAAATAAACATGCTGTCACACGCCATGTTTGCGATCTCTAGCTAACGGTGTTATGATACTGTTGGATCATGCAAGTCACAACCGATGTCACACCTGCTGAACCGATGCAGGCGCACGCTTGCATAAACAAGTAAAACACGCAGCCCTGGTCGTACCTGCAACCGTGCGGCTTTATTCCAGTGCTAGCCGTGGTGGCTGGGGAGGACTGGGACCGGGGAAACCCGTCACCCCACCTCCTCTGATCCCTTCACTCACGCCTCGGCCTCCGGTCCGGCGTATTATTATTAATTTTATTATTCTATTGCCAGCCGACTGGGTAGTTTGGGGTGTAAAGGATCCGCTATAGGTCCTGCCGAAACTTGATCTCGGGTTACATGATTCAGAGTCATGTGTCCTAACCACTAGACCACAGGACCAGGAACATGAATTACCTTTCGCAGGCGGCCCCACCAAGGACATATTGTGGAGCTTGCGGCTCTACGTACGTGGTAGCCAGGTCCTCGCTGAGCCGTGTACGGTACTTTTTGCACCAGATGAAGATGGCAGCATGGCACGCGTTTTTGCATGTCATCCACACCCCCACATACAAATAAACATATGCTGTCACACGCCATGTTTGCGATCTCTAGCTAACGGTGTTACGTTACTGTTGGATCATGCAAGTCACAACCGATGTCACACCTGCTGAACCGATGCAGGCGCACGCTTGCATAAACAAGTAAAACACGCAGCCATGGTCGTACCTGCAACCGTGCGGCTTTATTCCAGTGCTAGCCGTGGTGGCTGGGGAGGACTGGGACCGGGGAAACCCGTCACCCCACCTCCTCTGATCCCTTCACTCACGCCTCGGCCTCCGGTCCGGCGTATTATTATTAATTTTATTATTCTATTGCCAGCCGACTGGGTAGTTTGGGGTGTAAAGGATCCGCTATAGGTCCTGCCGAAACTTGATCTCGGGTTACATGATTCAGAGTCATGTGTCCTAACCACTAGACCACAGGACCAGGAACATGAATTACCTTTCGCAGGCGGCCCCACCAAGGACATATTGTGGAGCTTGCGGCTCTACGTACGTGGTAGCCAGGTCCTCGCTGAGCCGTGTACGGTACTTTTTGCACCAGATGAAGATGGCAGCATGGCACGCGTTTTTGCATGTCATCCACACCCCCACATACAAATAAACATATGCTGTCACACGCCATGTTTGCGATCTCTAGCTAACGGTGTTACGTTACTGTTGGATCATGCAAGTCACAACCGATGTCACACCTGCTGAACCGATGCAGGCGCACGCTTGCATAAACAAGTAAAACACGCAGCCATGGTCGTACCTGCAACCGTGCGGCTTTATTCCAGTGCTAGCCGTGGTGGCTGGGGAGGACTGGGACCGGGGAAACCCGTCACCCCACCTCCTCTGATCCCTTCACTCACGCCTCGGCCTCCGGTCCGGCGTATTATTATTAATTTTATTATTCTATTGCCAGCCGACTGGGTAGTTTGGGGTGTAAAGGATCCGCTATAGGTCCTGCCGAAACTTGATCTCGGGTTACATGATTCAGAGTCATGTGTCCTAACCACTAGACCACAGGACCAGGAACATGAATTACCTTTCGCAGGCGGCCCCACCACGGACATATTGTGGAGCTTGCGGCTCTACGTACGTGGTAGCCAGGTCCTCGCTGAGCCGTGTACGGTACTTTTTGCACCAGATGAAGATGGCAGCATGGCACGCGTTTTTGCATGTCATCCACACCCCCACATACAAATAAACATGCTGTCACACGCCATGTTTGCGATCTCTAGCTAACGGTGTTATGATATTGTTGGATCATGCAAGTCACAACCGATGTCACACCTGCTGAACCGATGCAGGCGCACGCTTGCATAAACAAGTAAAACACGCAGCCCTGGTCGTACCTGCAACCGTGCGGCTTTATTCCAGTGCTAGCCGTGGTGGCTGGGGAGGACTGGGACCGGGGAAACCCGTCACCCCACCTCCTCTGATCCCTTCACTCACGCCTCGGCCTCCGGTCCGGCGTATTATTATTAATTTTATTATTCTATTGCCAGCCGACTGGGTAGTTTGGGGTGTAAAGGATCCGCTATAGGTCCTGCCGAAACTTGATCTCGGGTTACATGATTCAGAGTCATGTGTCCTAACCACTAGACCACAGGACCAGGAACATGAATTACCTTTCGCAGGCGGCCCCACCAAGGACATATTGTGGAGCTTGCGGCTCTACGTACGTGGTAGCCAGGTCCTCGCTGAGCCGTGTACGGTACTTTTTGCACCAGATGAAGATGGCAGCATGGCACGCGTTTTTGCATGTCATCCACACCCCCACATACAAATAAACATATGCTGTCACACGCCATGTTTGCGATCTCTAGCTAACGGTGTTACGTTACTGTTGGATCATGCAAGTCACAACCGATGTCACACCTGCTGAACCGATGCAGGCGCACGCTTGCATAAACAAGTAAAACACGCAGCCATGGTCGTACCTGCAACCGTGCGGCTTTATTCCAGTGCTAGCCGTGGTGGCTGGGGAGGACTGGGACCGGGGAAACCCGTCACCCCACCTCCTCTGATCCCTTCACTCACGCCTCGGCCTCCGGTCCGGCGTATTATTATTAATTTTATTATTCTATTGCCAGCCGACTGGGTAGTTTGGGGTGTAAAGGATCCGCTATAGGTCCTGCCGAAACTTGATCTCGGGTTACATGATTCAGAGTCATGTGTCCTAACCACTAGACCACAGGACCAGGAACATGAATTACCTTTCGCAGGCGGCCCCACCAAGGACATATTGTGGAGCTTGCGGCTCTACGTACGTGGTAGCCAGGTCCTCGCTGAGCCGTGTACGGTACTTTTTGCACCAGATGAAGATGGCAGCATGGCACGCGTTTTTGCATGTCATCCACACCCCCACATACAAATAAACATATGCTGTCACACGCCATGTTTGCGATCTCTAGCTAACGGTGTTACGTTACTGTTGGATCATGCAAGTCACAACCGATGTCACACCTGCTGAACCGATGCAGGCGCACGCTTGCATAAACAAGTAAAACACGCAGCCCTGGTCGTACCTGCAACCGTGCGGCTTTAGTCCAGTATTAGCCGTGGTGGCTGGGGAGGACTGGGACCGGGGAAACCCGTCACCCCACCTCCTCTGATCCCTTCACCCACGCCTCGGCCTCCGGTCCGGCGTAATATTATTAAATTTCTTATTCTATTGCTAGCCGACTGGGTAGTTTGCGGTGATCAGGATCCGCTACCGGTTCTGCCGAGCCTTGAACTCGGGTTACATGATTCAAAACCACTAGACCACAGGATAGGGAAATAGCATGTTTGAGGGTTGGGAAACGGCGGCCCCACCACGGACATATTGTGGAGCTTGCGGCTCTACGTACGTGGTAGCCGGCGTAGCACGGCGGCGCTGGTGGAACCCGTACCCTGGTGGAATCCGTACGGTTCGGCCTTCCCAACCCCAACCCCGCCCGCCGCCGCGTGCCAGAATCAGGCAGCATGCATGTTCATCAGATGTTCATGTTGAAAGCCGTCGCAAAGTCTCGCAACTTATAACGTAATGTCGCATTAATGCACAGCGCACTTCCATTTATATCAAGGCTTTCCGACTGGACTTGTTGGGCGGTCCGCAGAAGACCCGGACATGCACGGCATACAACCTTGGCCCGGGCGCATTCAACTCTTTGCGCAATCCCAGTGCATCACCACCAGCATAACGTACGTCACGGAGACTCCAATTTGTGCCGACCATCATTGAAAATGCAATAACCATCCTCATGTGTTGCAATGACCACGCAATTTCGACGTGTTCGTAAGGGTGTGTGTATATGCCCATGTCCCTTTGTACTTCATCGTATTACTATCACTTTATCATAAGGAACTCAGAACGCCATTTACAACGCCCGAAAGCTGGGCCGTCCAAGCACAAGATACAATAAGCTTGTCAACAGCAGGCAATTGTAAAATCCAAAGTCCCACTTATGCGGCGCCGTGTTGCTCAGTTGCAACATCACGAACTTTAAGCATTGGCATTTGCTCCGAAGCACCTGGTTCCGGAGCTCGTAGGAGCGCTTCACAGGTTCACATTACTTCAAGCCTTTAATAGTCGTGACGATGTCATCCAGCGCATAACCCTGCATAACTTCGGAAAGTATTGCTCCCAAGAACTCTGGAGGATACACGCTCGCAGCCACTCGATTCGCCGTAAACACACTTAAGCGCGAGCACGTCAACTGATTGAAAACAAAATTCCAATATGATTGTGGGACCCGTTCCTTTTGGTCGCGCAAATGCCTGGCCCAGCAGGGCACGACGCTGCAGCTGTCCGGCCCAACGGCACCCACAGCCTCAGGTGCAGCCACGACGGCAGCAGCCTCAGCCCGCCGCAGCAGCTCCTCCCAGCCGGCGCGATGTGCTCCTGGCCCTACTTCCCTTCCTCGCCGTTGACGCTGCATCGGCGACCGTCGATGCCGGTGAGCTTCGTTCCGTTGGGCAGGAAAGGTTGCACCTATGTACGACAGAAATCATGCACATCCACGTTGCTACCGTGGGCTCCAGACCCTCGTATTCGCCGCCGCTGTGCTGCCGCCACGCGGCCCCGCTCCGCTCCGCTAGACTCACGACGCGCGCGCTCCGATCCGATCTGATCCACGGCACTCACTCGCTGAAGACTTGAACCTTCTTATCCAGCCAGCTCCCAACCCCAAGCCCCCGCCTGCCCTCCGTCACATACTCCCTTTCCCTTGCCTTGACTGGGACTGCCTTTTACTCAACCAGGCGCCTCGCCACTTCCACGACCCCTGATCGAGCCCAGTAAGGCTCCTGACCAGTCCAAATATGATCCGTCGGTGAGCGGCGCTAGGACGAGGACAGATCCGTGGTGGCTACGAGACCCTGGCATCAGAAAGAGGAATCCGCAGTAGTTAGGGACCGTGTGGCGTTGCCGCCGGCGATGCCATGGCACGGGTTGGCGAAGGGTGGCAGCGCTGCCGATGTATCGGTTGACAGTTATGATTTCCGTTGGCTGTCGGTACGACGCAGCAGTTTGGTGCGGACTGCCGGCGACGAGTTAAACCCACCTCCCGGACCCGCTCCCCCAGCACCCCGTCCTCCTCCCCCTTTCCCTCCTGCTCGCCCGTGCGTCCCGTGCTTTCTCTTTTTTTGCCTTCGCCCCTCGCCCACACCGATATTTTCTCCCCGCTGCTCCCTTTGCTTCCCTTGGCAACTGCAGGACCCGGACCTTCGCGAGGCGGCCGCGCTGCTGCAGCGCGCCCTCAACGCGCCAAGCGTGGAGGAGGAGGAGGCGCTTTGGAGCCAGGTTATTGACACATACGGAACGCTGGACAAGCCTTGGGTGCCCGATGTGGTACGTCAAGAGGCGGGGCAACCAGGGGCTAGGAACCGGGGATGTATATTTCATCGATTTCATCGGGGGCGGTGCGCGTTTGGCGGTACGCATTGCTTTGCGACAGTGACACAGGCAGTCGCGGTGCGGTGCGGTACGACAGTGGCATGTGCTCGTGGCACCGACGTGGACGGTGTCGGTGCGGCGCGGCATTGTTACCTCCAACACCAGCAACGAATCGGGAGGAACAACCCTTTCACTCCACTCCCTTTCAACCCCACATCGACTGCGCGCACCCCCTTCCTGTGTGTTTGTGTGTGGCTGTGTGTTTGGTGGGTGTCATTCATCCACGCGCTGCCGGCTGCTTGCACGTGTACACAGTCCGACGCCTGCCTGCACACAGTCCGACGCAGTCCGACGCCTGCGCGCTGCCGATGCTGCTGTTGCTGCTGTTGCTGCTGCTGCAGCAGCCGCGGCCACGGCGGCGACAGTCCTACGACGCGCTGCACTCCGAAACCCCATCCCGTCCCGTCGCCTCCCGTCCCTTCCCGTTCCTTTACCTTCCGGTCCCCGTCTCTCTCCCCAGGTGGGCCGCGCCTGGGGCAACCGCGGCAACGCCCGCAGCCGTCAGGGTCGTCTGCAGGAGGCTCTGTCCGATTACAACACCGCCATCGAAATCTGCCCCTGGTCCGTGGACCCCGTGCTCAACAGGTGGGTCCCGAGCTCCGTTTGCGGTTGTTACAGTGGCACCCAGACCCTCGTGCCTGTGCTGCGGTTTTTTCTTCAATACCTGGCCTCGGAAGGGCAAGGGGGTCAGTGATCGGTAACGCAGCCTCCAATGCCAAAGCCACTCCTCACCACCGCCGCTCCTCTTCCGCGTTGCTCGAACCTTCGTGAACTCGCAGCGTAAAATGCGTATCGCGCCTTGCTCGCTCCTCGCCAAGCTCCCTCGTCCACCGGCTGATAACGTTGCCACACAGAACGATGTCGGGCGCCCTTCCTTGCCCTTCCGTGCCCTTCCTTGCTGCACCGCCATGCCGTACCTGACCTCGGACCTCGGCCTGCTCTCCTCTTCCCCCGCACGCGCACACCCCGCCCCGCCCAGCCCCGGTGCCACGGCTTGCGCCACCCCGCCAAACCCTACTTTACTCCGCGCATGTCGACCAGTCAGCTGGCCTTTTGCGGACTGGTTTTCTCTGCCGCCCTGCCCTGCTTGGCCCTTCCCCGCCCTGCCCTGCCCTGCCCCGCCCTGCCCCACCCCGCCCTACCCTACCCTACCCTGCTCCGGAACCCAGGGGTGTGGCTCTGGAAGCTCTGGGTCGCTTCGACGAGGCCGTGTCCGACTACCGGGCAGTGCTGGAGGCCAACCCGATGGACCCGGCGGGCTGGAACAACCTGGGCAACGCAACGGGTAGGGGCAGGGGGGGAGGGACGACGCAACGGGTAGGGGCAGGGGGGGGAGGGGCGGCACCCAGCAGGTGGGGATGGGGGTAGAGGGTGCTAATGCAGGAGAGATGGGTGCGGGTCTGGGGTGAGTTGGGCAGGCTGGGGGGAGGGGGGGGCGGGTGGTGGCGGGGTCTGAAGGGGGGAAGAGCAACCCGGGAAATGTTGGGCCGGGCAGCGGAGGCGGGATAGTGGGAGGAGGGGGAAAGGCGGGAGGGCGGGCGGCAACTGGAAATCCACAGCTGCAGCAAACACCACCATGCGTGGGTGGGGTGGAGGGTAATTAAAACGGCCCGGGACGAGGGAACGCAACGCAGTTACCTGGGATATTACCTGAGGATCACCGCAGGGCCCCGGGGGGGCCCTGCGGCTGAGTGGCAGCGCGATGCGATGCGATGACGGTACTCGCCCGCGCCGTTGGCCGTGCCCGCCGCTTTCCACCGTTCACGGCTCCCCCTCGTCCTCCCTTCCCCCCGCGGTTGACGCGCACATCCCCTGGCGCCCCCACCACGCACCGCCCTCCTCTCCAAAACGCGTCACAGGCGGCCTGGGTCGCTGGGCCGAGGCGGTCGACTACTACGGTCGCGCCGCGCAGCTGGCCCCCAACTTTTCCTTCGCCTCCGCCAATCGCGCGGTGGCGCTGTTTGAGGTCGGCCGCACGGAGGAGGCCATCCGGTGGGGCACATTGGGGGGGGAGAGATGGTGGGGCTGTCTCGTTGGGACGAACGCGGCGAGATGGAAATGTGTGGAGAGTTGCGGTTTTGGGTATTGGGATCCCCCCGCCAGTATCTTCACGTCGGGGCCCCGGACACGGACTGGTAGGTGGGCACCGGCACCTGGCGTCTTCTGCGTTCGGCCCTGTCTGTCACGCACAATCGCACATGTCGCAGGTCTGTGGCCGCGGTCCACAGACCTGCAACATATGCGTTGCCACGCACATCGCAAACAAGCGGACGTGATGGGCAAGCCGGACGCCGGCCGCCGGGCCCATACAGTTGCGCATTTACGCAACGCTTGACGACCCGGAGCCCCCCTCCCCCTCTGGGAACGGCCTTCTTTCGTTACCTGTACCGTTGACGGGCTCCGGCCTATACGTGGATAACCCCCTCTGGGCACAGGCAGGGCGAAAGCTGGTGCTAGCCTGACCTCGCACACTCCAAACCCCTCCCGCCCGCCCTCCTCTTTCCCTTCCTTCCCCCCGTGCATACCTTTTACACACACACGCATATCACACCTGCCCACATCGTTATCATCACCTCATCACTAACGCCTCCCATGCCCCCCCCATGCCCACCTACGTACAGCGAGATGCGCAGCCTGCTCCGGCGCTACCCGGACTTTTCGGACATGCGGGCCGCGCTGGCGGGAGCTCTGTGGTCCATAGGCAAGGAGGGAGACGCAGAGAGCCAGTGGTGAGGCGGAGGGGGGGCAGGGAGGGGGAAAGGGGGCGGGGAAGTGGTTAAAAAGGAATCTCAGAGACGTGATGGTATAAAGGGGTGGGGAGGGGAGGGGAGGGGAGGGGAGGGGAGGGGAGGGGAGGGGAGGGGAGGGGAGGGGAGGGGAGGGGAGGGGAGGGGAGGGGAGGGGAGGGGAGGGGAGGGGAGGGGAGGGGAGGGGAGGGGAGGGGAGGGGAGGGGAGGGGAGGGGAGGGGAGGGGAGGGGAGGGGAGGGGAGGGGAGGGGAGGGGAGGGGAGGGGAGGGGAGGGGAGGGGAGGGGAGGGGAGGGGAGGGGAGGGGAGGGGAGGGGAGGGGAGGGGAGGGGAGGGGAGGGGCACGAATCTGCCTGGTATGGGAAGGTGCGGGCGGAGGGTGCGGCGGCAGCTGCGTGGGGGGTGGGTAAGGAACAAACCGTAGCGGAGGGACAGAGGCGACGCAATCAAACGGGACGCCGCAGAACGGGACGGGGCGGTATGGGGCGGAGCTGTATGGGGCGGAGCGGGCCTAAATGGCGCTGAGGGGGCGGAGGGATCCACCTGACGGCTGTGGCAGCCAATCGAACGGCTGGCGACCCCAGAACACACCGCAACGATAACAAATTAACAATACCAGCACCAGCACCTACGGCGCATTGCACTGAAGGGCCTCCCGCCCGGCGCGCGCACGGGCTGTGCCCAACGCCCACGTCCTTCATGGCCTTCGCCGCGCTTTGCGTCCATTCACGCACACGCTCCGCTGGCTCACCCACACGCCCTCCCGCCCGCTCCCGCGTAGGGCCCGAGTGGACGACCCCCGCTACCGGGACTTCTCCTGGCTGCGTCGCAACCGCCGCTGGCCGCCCCGCCTGACCCAGTCCCTGGAGGCCTTCCTGCAGCTGAGGTCCCTGCCGGCACCTGCGTGAACGCTGAAAAGCGAGCGGTTGGATCGGGGTGACGGGACGGGTCAAGGGAGGGGTTGAACGATAACTGACGGCACGATGGGAGGGAGGATCAGGCGCCCACGGCAGACTGCTGCTGCTGCTACAGTTGCTAGTGCCGCCGCGGTTGCTGCTGCTGCTGCCCCGGGCGGAATCACATACCGGTATGGCAGGAGGCCGGGTTGGGATGGGGAGAGGAGCGGTGTGCTGAATGGCGGTTCGGGCGGAGCACAGGAGACAGGGGTGCGAAGAAGCGGCTGCTGCCCCAGAACGGTTGTGAGGCTGAGCGCCCCCGCATCTTTTCATTTTGCCCCTGCAGCTTGCTGGTTTTGGGGTCGTTAGGGTGGCGCTTCGGGGTCGTTCGTTGTCGTTAGCTTCCATCGTAGTTAAAAAGGAAAGGGTCGTTCGGGTGGAATGTCCTAGACAGCCCGGAATGGTTGGTGCAGCGCAGCGCAAGCAGCAACGTTCGACGGCATGGGGGGTAGGCGACTCGCCCCACACGCGTCTAGCAGGGCGACCCAAGTTTCGGCACCCATCGTTTGCGACCCACCGGATTTGTGTGCGCGTCGAGCTTGCCCCACTGCGCCGTACTTTGTGCCGTACTGTGCCGTACTGCCACCGCGCGAGAGGAGCACATCTATAAGAAACGCATCCATGGGGGTGGGAGCTGCGACTCGAAACGGCGTTTGGGATTTTGTAGGAGCCAGGCGCATGCAAGCAAACGGTGTTTTGGAGGTTGTGGAGATGGCGCTGCGGCTTGCGGCCATAGGTGTCCCATTCGGGCGTGTGAGGCTGCGGGCGACTGGCCTCAGCGGCCTGGCCGCGATGGACGGGCCTCGGGCTGCGACCGTGCCCCCCCCCTTCCTTCTCTTCACATGGCTCTGTTGCGAACTGCCCGCGGACTCAGGCAGTGAGATCTCAAGAAGCGGAGGGACGCGGGCGTCAGAGTCCCGGGGCAGCGGCCTATGCGCCTTTCTAAACCTTCTCTCCAAAGGGAAAATTTCGCTGCGGTTCGCTGCGGTTTCGACTTACACTCCGCCAACGGGCACTGTGGCCCGGACAGTTGGGGCATGGCCTCCGCTGCATTGCAGGGGCATGTTGCGTCATTGGGCGCGTGGGCGCACTGCAGGGGTAGGTGTCGGCAGCTCGGCACTCGTCCGGGAGTGCAGCGCCCCCCGCCAGCTCCTTGACAGGAAGAGGGGCGAACGTGGCTGTGCGCCCGCGCGGGACACAATCCATTTTGCCTACCCTGCAAGCCTGTGTTGTGTATTCAACACAAGGGGTCGAGTATCGAAGAGAACCCGGTCGTACAGGTCGTCCCCCGTCACGTTGTTCCGCAGGAAGGCGCCCGCAACTCCTGAAGACCCCCGTCTCCCGCTCAGCTGTTGTTTCCTAACCTGCGCGGACTCCCTGCTGGCGGTCTCGGTGCCTCCGGTCGTGTCCGTTGTTGTGGCTGTGACAGTGGGATCCAGACTCCGCCGGAAGGGTAGTGGCAACGGATGGTACCCAGGGTGCCGCGCCATGGAGCTAGCACGGGCGGCGGTTCAATGTTACAGCCTTGTAGGCTCTGCTCTCTCTCCACTTCTTACCGGTCCAAGTCTTGAGGGGAGGGTCGTCGCGGGGGGCTTTTGAGGGGTCGCGGGGGGCTTTTAAGGCCGACGTTTGAGGTCCGGGGCCCTGAGGCGGGGTGCGACTCGGGATGTCGACGACACCCAACCTTGTGGGTGGTTTCGGACGAGCTGTACGGCCACGGGGGCCGCGAGTAGGGAACAGCCGCTTTCGCTGATCCGTTCTCTCAGGCAGTCTAGGGCGCAGGTCTCTTACAGTTGCAGTCCGCGAATCGCCGTCAGGTCTGTCAGTGGTGCGCCTCTTTGTGGGTGGCCGAGGCCCGTCGCCAACTCGGGAACCTCATGGCTTATTTACCCGTGGCCGCGGAATTTTAAGCCATCGCCCCCTGATTTTGACTCGTTTCGGTCAGGTTGAATCGTGCTCTGGCCTGCCTGCGCCTTCCCCTAGCGGGGGCGTCTCCGCTGCATGCAGCGCGCGGCCCTTTTGCGCATGGCCAGCTGGCCCGGGCCAGCCTTGGCCAGCACCTTCCGAGAGTCTGAAGCCCACTGTAAACAACAACATAAACTTATTTACTGACGGTTCTTCCACCGCACTGCAGATGACCGCCGGGGCTGAGCCGTGCTGAGCACAGCACAGAGCACGGCACGGTAAATGTCGGTTGACACGGACGACGTCAACATAGCGACTTTTCAGCCGTATCGTCAAACGGCAAAGATAGAGAAACGATCCCGGATCCCACAGGGTTCCGGGCCACCGAGGCTGTCAGTAGTGTTAATACACCTCGCCAGCAAGAATCTAAGTTGATGTAGCTGTACGCGAGGGCTTATTATATCTGAACTTGTCGGCGATGGGCGCTGGCCCGATTCATAGTAAGTCAAAACTGACGGCGTGACGGGAGGCCGTACTCGTGCCATGGTTTTGTATGACGTGCCTCTATTACAACCGCGTTTGTCATCAACACATAAAGCCAGGGAAGCTACAAGGCTGCTCACAACAGTGAGTTCCCAGCTGTCGGAAAGTAAGGCAACGGAAGGTTGCAGCTGGGTCGCAGTTCTCAAATATAGACAAATACCAATATGTAATTACGGTACCTGTAAACAGACAATGCATTAACGGAGTTGATTGGAGCTGTGGCTGGAGAATTACGACGCACATCACAGATGCCGCCGAAAGGGTGCGACGTCTGCTTCTATCGGCAACCGAAATATACGTAAGCCACGTGCACATTGCTGCAACCCAGGTTTACAGCATGGCTAACGGCCGATGACGCTCTGTCGCTCCTGAGCACGGGCACGCCGTCCAAGCTGGGTCAGGAGCTGTCGCGCGGCGTAGACCCAAACCAGGTGCGCCAAAGTTCATTTCAGCTGACGGGGAGCTGCTGGCGGGAAACGGAGGCTCCCTATATATGCTTATGCCACGCGAGGCAACGGGAACGTCGTCGGCGCCGGCTGTGTTTCACTCTATGTGCCCCTGTTGTCCATGCCACTTTCGCACCATGTCCATTGCCAGACCCTCCGTCCTAGATAACCGTTTGACACTTCTTCCCGACTTCCTATCCAACTCTTCCTGCTTTCCTGCCGCTCTCCCACTCAGCCCACACACCCCTCTCCCCCACCTAATTACGCCCCCACACAGAACGCACGCACGCCCCTCCCCCGCCCGCTTGCTGTCCAGGCACTAGAGATCCCCATCCTCGACCGCTACAACCGGCCTCATGGCGCCATCCAGAAGAAATGGCCCACCGTTCCGCCATCTGAGCGGAAGTCCTGCAGCGAGCTCCGCGACCTGCTGCTGCCGCCGCCGGGGCCCCTCCGCGCCGCCGCCGCTGCGGAGCTTGACTTGAAGTGGGCCTGGGACCCCAGCTGGGATGACTGCATACCGCTGCCGCCACCAGGCCACGCCGGCGGTGGCGGCGGCGGCGGCACCGCATCACCGGCGGCGGCGACGGTGGCTGGCAGGTCATCACTTGACGCCCGGTGGCCGCTTCTGCTGGTGGCCTGCCTGGTGGGGCATAGCCCGCTGGTGCTGGACAGACTGCTCAAGGCAGGGGCAGGTGCGGACTGACCCGTGGGTCGCTTATCGGCGGGACGTTTCAGCAGGCTCCGGACTGACCCGTGGGTCGCTTATAGGCGGGACGTTCCAGCAGGCTCCGGACTGACCCGTGGGTCGCTTATCGGCGGGACGTTTCAGCAGGCTCCGGACTGACCCGTGGGTCGCTTATAGGCGGGACGTTCCAGCAGGCTCCGGACTGACCCGTGGGTCGCTTATAGGCGGGACGTTCCAGCAGGCTCCGGACTGACCCGTGGGTCGCTTTTCGGTGGAACGTTTCAGCAGGTTCCGGAGCCCCTGTGCCACTGTGTGGGTTGGTGGGTCGGTGACTTGGTGGACGGAGGCCGACTGATGCCGGGCCAGCTGCAGCTTGGGCGGGGGGAGGGGGATTACCGTACTCAGGCGAAAGGGGGGGAGGGGCGGCGTTACTAAGAACAGTGGGGGAGCTGTGAGACCCACTGGCGCAAGACGGCCATGCCCCGCGTCGTCGGTGTCTCCACCCAGACCTAGGACTGCGGTGCCTCCCCCCCTAGAGAATCGATACCGTTCACGGGCTCCGGCCTATACGTGGATAACCCCTAGAGACCACCCAGTAGCGCTATCACCGCACCAGCCAGGCCAGGCCACGAGTGCATGGTGGCATGATGCGCCAGGGGACTGAGTCGCGGCACGTAGCCTGCTCCCTGGCCCTGGCCCCCGCCCCCCCCCCGGCTACAACGTCCGCAGGGCTTCTTGTTTCATTCTTGCAAATTCACTCTTCAAACCCTCCCCCCCCCCCCCGCTTCTTCCTCACTCGCCCGTTGCCCCTGTGCCTGCGCCTGCCCATGCCCCCAACTTGCAACCACCCGCCCCCGCAGACCCCAACGCCACCCACCCGCGTTCCGGATCCACAGCGCTGATGTGTCTGGCGGCAAATGAGGAAATGGGGTCGGCGGCCAAGAAGGAGGGAATCCAGGCAAGGCGCGGGGGCGGACCAGCGGGGCAAGCGGGGAGTGGAGGCGGGCGCGCACATGCACGCACGGTGGCGGATCTAGAGCCGGCGCGGGCGCTGCCGCGGCCGCGGCCGCGGCCGCAGCGCGGCTCGGCGAGCTGGCGTGTTGCGTCGTGCGCCGTGCTGCTGCCGCCATCATCGCGACCACGCTGCGCTAGGCATTCGCGACCCGACCCGGGGATGGCGTTTCTGTACCCGTCGCGAGCGCCTCCGGCCCCCGCTTCCGCCCCCACTTTCGCCCCCGCTTCCGCGTCCGCCGGGTACGGGCTCGCGGGCGAGGGACCCTTCCCTTTGTACACTGGATTCGCGCATCGTCGTTCGCCCAACGGAAGCTTGCGATTCGCGCACATACGTACGTACCTACGTTCCCGGCGCGGCCACTCCTTATCCGCTCAGCCGCCCAACTGCTGCTCCGCCGGCGAGCCCGCCACTGCACCGGGGAGCCAGTGAGTGACAGCTGGAACGCACGGTCCCCAGTCCCAGACAAATCGCCCGCCATTCCCCGCAGGTCCGAATTCTCGTTTTACTGTTTCGGTCCCGTCTCCTGTTTTAAACCCGTTTCGTATAACTAGGCTATTTGGAGCCTTGCACACGTGGGCGAAACACATACACACATACACACACACACGCGCGCGCGCATGCACGAATCTTGCCCCACCCCTGACCCTCCGGGCCCCCGTGGCCCTCACAGATGCTTGCCAAGTACGGCTTCAAGCGCTGGGGCGCTGTACGGCGGGACGCCTTCTTGGACGCCGTACTGATCGTACTGATGCAGATAGGGAACGAGCAGCACCACGCGCGGCGAGCCATGGCCAGCCGCCCGCCCGCAGAGGCGGCGGTGGGGCCGAAGGCGGGCGGGGGGCTGCAGATGAGCGGGAGGAAGACCGCAGCGGCCCGTGGCGGCGGCGGCGGCGGCGGCGGTGGCGGCGCCGCCGCCAGCGCGAACAAGGAGGTCGTGGCGATGCTGGAGCGCTGTCAGCGGAGGGTCCAGGAGGGACTGGATGTACTGGAGGAGCTGCTGCGGTACGTCTTCATCTACGGCAGTACGGCATGGAGTTGTTGCCGTACTCCGTGGGCGGGTGGGTGGGTTGAGGGCGGCGTGCCGCGGCTGGATTTAGGGGTGCGGGGGGAAGGGCAAAGGGCAGAGGGAGAGGGCCCGTCTTTGGAAGTTTCGCCCGGACTGTGTGGTTGGAAGCAGAAGAAGCTGCTTGTTGTCCCAGGGGCCCGCTTCCCCCGGGAGGTGCAAAAACAAGAATACCGCAGCGAAGGGAGGGTGCGTGCCCCCGTTCCGTTGTCCGAGTTCGCAGCTCCAGCTGCCATCCTTGATTTGGGCCTTGTCGAAGGCGCCCCCGATGCGCAACGAAGGCAACCCCGATCCCCGACTTTTTCGGATTCGAACCTGGCTACCTTCCGGAAGGGGCCCAAAGCCGCTATACCGCTTGCTGCGCTGCGTTACCTGCACCCGCAAACCCTAAATCCACCCCCCCCCCCCCTGCTCTCCACGGCGGGATGAGTATCCCGATGATGGCTAGCTAGCTAGCTAGTCATCCGCCTAGCGTGTGCACCCCTCCTTTGGACCGCCATACGGGGTCCCACGCAACCCGTACCCCCCCTTCAGACTACCGGTACAACGTCCACAGGGCTTCTTGTTTCATCATGCAAATTCACTCTTCACCCCCCCCCCCCCCACACACACACACACCCGTTTGTTCCGCCTGCTGCGGCTTCCCCTTGATCTAGCTGGGCCCCCCCCTCCCCTTCCCTTGCTGGGTTATATACCCATGTTACATAATGGAGCATATCACTCCCTGAACCCACTCCCCTTCCCTTGCTGGGTTCCGGGTCCGTTCGCTAACGCCGTCCCCGTTTCTCCGCTTCGGTGCCTTGCTTCTCACCCCCTCACCTGCTCCCTCGCAGTCGCCGCTGCTGGCCGCCTGCGCGCGGCTGCCCCGCCTACGTGTCCCGACTGCTGAGCGAGCAGCTGGCCTTGGGGCTGCTCCGGGCGGACGCAGCCGCCTCTCGGGCGCTGGAGGCGATGATCAGCGGCAGCGGAAGCGGAAGCGGAAGCGGGAGTGGAAGCGGCAGCGGAAGCAATGGCGGCGAAGGGGGAGGTGGGGGAGGCGGCGGGGGTGGAGGTGGAGGTGGAAGTGGAGGCGGAGGGGGGCAGCCGCGGCGGCAGGCGGGAGGTGGAGGAGGGGCGGCCTGCACGGGTCTGGGGCGCCATTCGCAGTCTCTGCACATCCTCATTAATCAGGTGTGTGTGTCAGTGCGAATGTGTGGGTGGGCGTGTGGGGTGTCAGGGAGTGATATGCGCCTTTATATATGTGTCTAGGGTGTGTGTGGGGTATGTGTGAGGGATGGGGAGTGTGTGTGTGTGTGTGTGTGTGTGTGTGTGGATGTTGATGTGGGTGTGCGCAAAAAGATGTGTGCGAATGCGGGTGTGTCTGGGGGAGGGGTGTGCGTACGTGGAGGTGCGAGTGGCTGTGCTTGGGTGTGTGTGCATGTGCAGGTTGGGGGGAGGGGTATGCGGCTGATGCGCGTGTGGGGCTGTGGCTGTGGCTTCAAACATGGGTGCGAGCGGGAGTGGGAAGGGGGCAACCGGTGGCTCTCTGGAGACGGAAGGCCGCGGAAGAGGGCAGGAGGGCAGGAGGGCAGGGCATAACACACAAGCATCGAGACGTATCGGGAAGCATTGGAATAACACCGGTCGCTCGTTCAAAACAACGGAAACATCGGGTTTCGGGGGCCCTGTCCGATGCAGCCCGACCCGCCCGCGTGGGCCTTCATGCCGGGAACCAAACATCTTCATGGCGCCGGCATATAATGGCCATGAAGTGACCATGAAGTGACCATGAAGTGACCATGAAGTGACCATGAAGGGATTTCACGCCATTAAGGCCTGGCCGTTCCCAGAGTGTGCCCGCCCGTCAAAGCTCCCAAGCTCCCGCTGCGCTTCCGGGGAGAATCCTAGCGGCGCTCCTGCATGTGCGCCCACACAATTCCCTTAACCCCCCTCCCAAATCCCTAATCCCTTTTCAACATCCGGCCCTCCCTTCTTCCCCTCCTTTGTTCTTCCCGCCGCCTCCCCCCTCCTCCCCGCCCCTCCTCTGTGAAGATGTTTGCGTTGACAGATATGAAGGTTGCGGATTCCTGCGGTCCCCTGGCGCTGATGAGCCGGGCCGCGGTGACGAGGCGGCTGGTGGCGGCGGGGATAAGGCCCGAGGAGCCCGTGGCGACAGGTGGGTGGGTGAGTGGGGGCTGAGTAATGGGCTGAGTGATGGGCTGGGCGGGTGGGGCGAGGGGCGGGGGTAAAGGAAATCGGCCCGGGACGAGGGAACGCAACGCAGTTACCTGGGATATTACCTGATGATTACGGGGGGCGGGGGGCGGGGGCTAGGTCAGCTGGCTGGCGAGACCATAACCGGCTGCGAACGGTGTGGGCCGTCATGAGACAGGACACAGGAGGGGCGGTTGAGGGGCGGCTGGTGCCGTGGCTGGCTGGGTGGCGCGTGGGGGCCACACCGACGAGGCGTTCGTTTGTACCGGCGTCGTACTTTGGGCGGCGGCCGTACCGAAATCGTACGTTTATACCGGCCAGGTCGCACGCCTGCCTACCTGCCTCTCCGCAATTTATCGCCCCATGCTCCTTTTCGCATCCCGCCCGCCCGCGTGTGATCCTTTCGTACGGCTGCAAAAAACACACGATACAACAGGCGTGGTTGGTCCCCCCTAGGTCAACCTTCCACCTACCTTTACCTTCCACCATTCCACCTACCTTGATCATTCCGTGCCTGTCTTACCAACGTACTGCTCTACGATCGAACTGCCGTACTGTCGTACTGTGCCGGCAAACTCCCATCCCCGCCAGCGCATGGCCCCACCATCAACCAGCTAGAGCCTATGATGTGGCTGGACTCTGCCGTATGGGCGGCGGCGCTGGAGGCAGGCACGCCGGCGGGCATGGTTTCGTCGTACACCTCGGGCCCCATGAGCTCCCCTCCCTGGAGCTGCCCAATGGGGGAGGCGGTGGCGGAGTGCTACCCTGCGGAGAGTGAGTCGGCGGCCGTATTCGGGTGGGGAGAAAAAGAGCCAACGTCCCTCTCGAAGTAGGGGTTGAGAGGGACGTTGGCTTTGGGGGAATGGTTGAGCTGGGGAGGAGGAAAGGGTGTGGGTAATACCAACGGAGGGGGCCCCGGGGGCGTCACCTGCAAGCCGCTGGGCGCATCTGCGGTGGCATCCGCGCTGGCGCAACTCCCGTCCTTTACACCACCTTTCTCACGTCATTTTGGGGCCAGACCTTGGCCTTGGGACCTAAGCAGGGCGTTGCCAGACGTGGCCAGCGACCCCCCTACACCGCCCACCCACCCGCTCCGTCTCCGCTGCGGTATCTTCTTTTCCCACCCGCGTGTGATGGGAGCAGCGGTTGGTAGCATGCTCGTTGTCCTCCTGCGTTGTCCCCAGACGACGACCCCCCATTGCTCCCTTGTGCCTTGCTACCTCACCGCGCCTCTCCCCCCGTCTCCCCTCGGCCCCCCCCGTCCCCCCCTCGTCCCCCCCCCCTCGTCCCCTCTCCCCCCGCCTCCCCTTCTCCCCCCGTCGCCCGAGGCTGGGGACTGGCGGGAGACTGGAGACGAAAATGGGGGAGGGGAATCGTTGAGCGGGGAGGGGGAGGGGCTTTGCCTGGGTTCCAGCTAGCTGCCTTGCCCCCTAATCCCCCCGTCGAACACGATATCCGTCCTTGTTACCCCCCTCCTCCCGCCGTTTCCCCGCCCCCACCTGGCAGTGGTGGATGAGCTGCTGCGGCACGGCGCCGACCCACGGGTCACAGTGTTGGGCTGCGTGCGGCCCCTCACCCTTGCCTTCATGGCGGCGAACCATAGCGCGGGGCAGGCGCTGCTGAGGGCAGGTGGGTCCGTGGGTCCGTGGGTCGGTGGGAACGTGTATTGGTGGGTCCGTGGGTAGGTCAGGCCATGGTGGGCGGGGGCCGGGCCCCCCTAAGACTACCAGGCAGGCAAGCGGGGGGCGGGCGCGTCTGCCTGGGTGGCATTGTCCGTCTAACACGAGCCTTGAAAGCTGCTGCTTGAACGCTCCGACGGACTCGTCCACGAGACGGCGACGATGACGCATTGTGCAACACACACACGCCTCCATGTTCATCAAGCTCAAAACCCCTCCAGGAGTGAGTGAGGAAATCGTGAGAAAGATCGACACAAGAACAACACACATACACACGCGCGTCTCCCCCGCCCCGCCCCCCCCCCCCCCCCCGCCTCCCCCTTCCCAGCTCCGTTATGTTACCACCGGCGCCTGTCTCCTCCTCCCCTTGCCCTGGCGCAATACCGCCTGCCGCCGCCGCCACCACCACCCCTGAGACTTCATTTCACGTGTATTTCGCACGTATCTACCGTTCTCAGGCCCAGGCCCATCCCCACCGGGCGTCCTCCACCGCCACCCCTTGTTGGTTTCCCTCCGCAGGCGCCCCCGAGACCGACGCCCCGCCCGGCTGCCTGGGGCCGCGCCCAGCCCGCGCCCTCTCCCCCGCGGCGCTGAGGCAGCGGTTCGAGCAGTTCCTTCGCCAGCCGCTGCGGAGCACCAAGGAGCCGCTGCTGTGGCACAACCTGAGCTGGCTGGTTTCGATGCCGATTGACATGGTGTGCACGCGCGCGCGAGTGTGTTCGTGTGTGTATGGGGGAGAGGGGAGGGGAGGGGTAAGAGGGGCAGGGGAAGGGGGGGCGCGCTGTGTGGTTGCGCATTTGGTGAAGTGCGGGTGTGGCAGGTGGTTGGGGGTGGGGGTTGGGGGTGGGGTAGCGAGTGGGGGTCGGAGACACGGAGAGGAGTTGTTGAGTGTTGATGCGAGTGGTTCGAGTGATGCGAGCGATGAAGGCAGACGTCTTTGGGGGTGGAGTTGGGGGTGGGGGGGGGGGGAGGTTGGGGATCCAGGCGGATGGAGGACTGCAGAGCGGCGGATGCGGGCGGGAGGGAGGAGCGGGTCGGAGCTGAAGGGGCAATGGAGCGAGGGCGACGCCTCTTGGAGGACGCTTTGGAAGGATGCCCGCCTCGCTCCGTGCTTGAAACGCCGTTCTTCATCAAACGCAGTTCAGGACGCTCACCACACGCCATTCAAGACCTTCACCACACGCCGCTCAGCGGCTCAGGGCCTTCACCACACGCCGCTCAGGGCTGCCACGTCCGTGCCGTTCATCATCATCATCCCCGCGCCCTCCACACACACCACCCTGTCCCGCTCCCCCACCCACCCACCCCCGCATCCCGCCATCGCAGTCCCTGTGATTTCGCCCGTTTGCTCCGCCCTGCCACGTCTCCCCTCTCCCCCTCCTTGGCCCCCTTTCCTAGTCTCCTAGTCCATCCCTCTTGTCTGCTGCAATGCTCTCTCGAGAACGCTGTCGTCGTCGTACTACTCTCGTCAGCCCGCCAGCCCGCTCGGACAGTGTCACCGGCTCCCCACTGCCTCCGCTGTCCGCTCCCCCATCACCTTCACCACCACCTCGCGTTGCGTTTCGTAAGACAATATTCCACTTGCATCCGCCCGGGTTTAACCGTTCGCGGGCTCCGGCCTACCCCGGGACCCTCCCTACCCCCCCCCCCCTATGGGTTCTGGGTCCGTTCGCTAACGCCGTCTCCTTCTTCGCTGCGAAATTCTCTTTATAAACCCGCCCGTATCCTCCCTTCCCCCGCAGCTGCTCTACCTGGTCCCTCTCCTGGCCAGCCCCTGCCCCTCCAACGCGCTGACCCTGCTGGCCCTGCTGCGCACCACCAACTCCCGAGTGCTGAGGGGGCAGCAGGCGGCGTGGCGGGCGGAGATGCGGGCCCTGGACCACCTCGAAGAGGCGGAGCAGCAGCAACGGCAGCAGCGGCAGCAGCAGCAGCAGAGGGGGGCGCCCGGCGGCGGCGCAGAGACGAGGACAGCAGCGGCGGCGGCTGCAGCGGCGGCGGCGGCGGCGGCGGTGGTGGTACGGCAGCGGCGGAGCTTCCCGGAGGCGCTTGACTTGGGGCGCTGTGCGGCCGTGGTGGCGAGCTACATGGAAGCGAGGCCGGGTGAGCAGGGGAGGTGGGGAGGTGGTGGTGGTCGTTGTGGTGGTTGTGGTGTTGTTGTAGATGGTGGTTGTGGTGGTGGTGGTGGTGGTGGTGGTGGTGTGGTTGTGGTGGTGGGGGAGGTAGTGGTTGTGGTGGTGGTGGAGGTAGTGGTTGTGTGGTGGTGGGGCTTGGGACTGCTTGTAGCGGATGAATGGGCGGTAGGGCTGGAGGTACCGTATGAGGGGAGCAGACAAGGAGATGCGGCGGCTGCGACGGACTGCATCTATCAGACAGTGGGGTCGGGGTCGGGGTTCAGTGTGTGTGGGGGGGCTACCCATCCGTTTCTCACAGAGTGATATGAAACAGGCGTTCCTACGCAACACTCTGTATGAAGAACGAGGAGGTTTGGGGGTTGGGGGATGGTGGGCTGGCGGTGATGGTGCGCGCCGCCAGTGTCGTACACATACACACGAAGCCGTACCACTCGCTGGCTCCCGGCTGCCTCCCGGGGCGATTGCAGCCCTACGTCCACGACGGCACGGCACCACGGGGCCCCCCGGACCCGCTTTTCTCTCTCTTGCGCGCGCACGCACCCGCCTCCACGCACGCGCCTCTTGTCTCTCTTTTCAAACCTGTACCCAGCTTCTCCCGACACGCTTTCGGCCTTGTCCTGCACAGCTGCATCGCCCATGCCCACCATGCCACCTAATGCGACCGCCGTAACAACCGCCGTAACCGCCGTCCTTTGGACCTCGGGCGGTCGGACTGGGGGGCGGGGCTGTGGGCTCAGCGATCGAAATTTCCATTGGGATCGAGGTCGGGATTACTGCTTCTGAACACATCCCCCCGCTCCCCGTGTGCTGCCGTCGCCGCTACTGTCGTACGTACATGCGCTGCACAGCCTGCCCGTACATCCCGTACGTTCTGATGACGTTTCCGCTCGTGCTCCACTTTGCGCTGTGGAAGGCTCGCCTGGCGCCGCTGGTTGGGGCCCCAATTGCGGTGGGTGGATTGGGTGCGCGGTGGGGTGTGGCGGGTGGGGTTTGGTAGGTGTGGTGGGTGGGGTGGGGTGGTGGCGCGCAGGCGGCTTGGGAGGGTTGAGTGCGTGGGCGAGCAGGCCGGGCGTGGTGTCAAGATAATGCGCGCAGCAGATCTTGACGTCCATTCCCACCTGCCCTCCCCCTTTCACCTCAGCTCCCACTCCCACATGCGCAACCAGCCAAAGCCATCTCCTCCCCTCTCTCGTTCACCCCGTACCCCTCTGGACTTCATGGTTACCTACTGGCCTGGCCTGGCTGCTGCAATCCGTACTTATCCGTACATATCACCGTACGCATCACCGTGCATATCACCGTACTTATCACCGCACGTTTCGCGCAACTCACTCACTCACCCCCCCAATCCAACCAAACCCAACCCCTGCTACACGCAGGCACTGGCGGACCGGCTAGATCCTCCCGCCACCCGCCGACCCGACCCGGCCTGCACCGCCTCCGCAGCCACCACCACCACGGCCACCCGCACACGCGGGAGCCGCAACAGCAGCTGCAGCGGCAGTGACGTGGGGAGCGGTGGCAGCAGCAGCGTCAGCACTTGCAACGGCACCGGACACAGCAGCAACAACAGCAGCGGCGGCGGCAGCAGCGGCGATGACGAGTGCAGCGGCCAATCTGGCGGCCGTGCAACTACTAGCTCAAGCGCCAGTACTAGCGCCGGCCGCGGCGGCGGCGACGAGGGCGGCTCGGCCTTCCCCACGGCCGCCGCCGCCGCCGCCGCGGCCGCCCTGTTGGCGCCTCGTGTTGCCGCGCCCGATTGGCCGCCCGAGGAGGAGGTGCCGTACGAGGTGCTCAACTGCCTTCTGCAGCTGCCCTGGGTCATCGGTGGGGTGCAGGAGTTAACAAGGACGGAGGATGAGGAAGGTGTCTTTTCGGAAATCATCAGGTGCCGTACCGCGCCATATCTTGCCGTACGTTAGTGGGTGGCGGGGAGCGGGTTTGCGGATGGGTGCTCTGAATTGTGCGGGTCACGGAAGCGGACGTGGAAGGGCGCGGAATTGGGATTTTTTGGTGTGTGGTTGGGTTTGTGCGTGTCAGACATGTCGCCTCGTTTTCCGGCTTGCGGAAGGAAGCACAGTGGTTTTGCGGGCAGGCTCCGTGCCGTATTTTGCCCCACAGCGGCTGCCCCCATCCCAGTCGTTCGCAATGTCCCGCATCCAAGCCACTCCCAACCTTGCGCCGTCTCCGTCCCACCATCATCCTTACTACCCACTTGTCTCCCAAGGCTCTTGCGCTGGTGCCCCCTTCCCCCAATTTTTCCGCATTACATTCTTTACCCCCCCCCCCCATCCCAATGCCCACAGGTCCATATGGGATTCGGGCTACGCCCAAGCCGCCTTGCGCATCGCCTCCGCCATCCTACGGACGGAGCACCTTACCGCAACCGCAACCGCAACCGAAAGCACAACCGCGACTGCGGCCAAAACCGGCAAGGATCTGCCCGCCAGCGCCGTCGCCGCCGGCTCGAGCCCGCCGTCGTACACCTCCGACGGCGCCGCCACGCCGTCGGCCTATCGCTGGCGGCTGCTGGCGTCCGTCTTCAGCTGCACGTTGCGCGGCCTGGGGCCCGGCCTGGGGGTGACGGAAGGCTACGAGCAGCGGTCGGCGTTGACGTGGCTACCGACCGTCGTACTGCTGATGTATCATGACCCATGGGTCAGGGCGCTCGGCTCGAGCGACGTCCTTGACGCCGTCGCGGAGGCGACGCACCAAGCCGCCGCGGAGATGGACGCAGCAGCAGCGGCGGCAACGGCGGAAGCAGCGACGGCGGCGGCGGACGAGGGCGCGGCGGCGGCGGACCCGCCGCCGCCGGCGCCGTGGGAGGAGCGCCTGACGGTGGCCGTCGAGTCGGCGGTCTATCGCGCCGTCTACAGCATGTCGCTCGATTTCTCGAGCTCTCTGACGGGACCCGTCTGCGATGCGTGGGTGTCGCAGCGCGTGGCAAGCGTCGTGGCGGCGCGGCGCGCCGCCGCCGCCGTCGCGGCAGGAGTCAAGCCGGCGGCGGCGACACCTGCGCCGTTGAAAAAAGCCTGCAAGGCGGGGCCCGGCGCCGCCGCCGCCGGCAGCAATGGCACGCCGATGATGGCCGAGGCCACGTCATTGTACGAGCCGTACGGGTCTCGGCTCGCGATCGTACCGCACTGGGTCCAGGCGGCAGTCGGGCGGTGGGAATGGGACGTGCTGAATGGTATGCGGGTGGTGGTTTCGGAGCAGGGTGGCGCGGGGCGGCTGGCGAGGGCGCTTCTAGAGGCGAGGTTCAAATTAGGACCGCCGCGGGGATGATGATGGAGGCGCGGCGCAGCTTACTTGCGACTGTGAGATTGTCGCTGTGGACCCGGCAGAGGAGCCGCCGGGCGAGGGATTGAGCTGATGGGCAGGATGGAGGAGCGCAGAGAGGAAAAAATGGTGCATGCAGGGGCAGGGCAGGGCAGGCAGGGCGAGTACGGTAATAACGTTGCCGGTTTGCGCACAGGGTATATGTAGGTATTGTGCATGGAGGACACGAGGTTTGACCAATGCTGTCACAACACCGCATTCTTTGACGAGATTTGGAAACTCGACACTCGACATTGTCGACGTCGATGGGGGAGCTTCAGGCGGGTAGGGACATTTGGAATGAGTAGAGGACGGAAGGGGGGATGGTGGGCGTATGGGGGGATGACGTGGCGCTGTCGACAAGGTCTTCTTCGTGTCCCTAGCCAGCCTGCGAAAGCGGGGCCAATGCATGTCGGCAGTTTGGTATGTTTTGGGACTCGATGCAGCGACTGACGCAGGCTGAGCGGGGGACCGTGCGCGCGTGTGTGTGTGTGTGCGGGGGTGTCTCACGGGAAGGAAAGGCGCGTGCTTGAATGGGACGTGTGTCGCGTGGGGGTGTTGGGGGAACCCAGCGGTTTCGGAGCGCCTGCAACCAGTCGAGCGGAGAGCGCTGTTGGTGGCGCTGCATGAGAGCGCGTGCAGCCGGTACAGTGTATGAGGGCCCACCTTCATGGGGGCCGCCGTTTGGGATACCGACATACCGTATGGGGTCATCGGGCAGTGAGGACCTGCATTACTAACTGTGGGTGGCATTGCGGTGTCACCACCCACTTATGCCGGCTCGTTGATAAACCTTCCTTCTTCACGGACCAGCCAGCCAGCCCGATTCTGCAACTCGCTGAGCGGCTGTCCGATGGGGCCCTTTACCCTGGTTCAGCTGATCATCCATTCATTACCCCACGCCGTTTCGCGGGATTCTCGCCGCATTTCCACCTCGGTCGTCGATTACGGTAGTGTTGCGTGTTGACTGCCCCGGCCCCGTGCCCTGACGACACACAGTGCTGCCAATAGGTGCGAATGCTGAAGGGGAAGTTCTTCCTACAGGGGGATGGCTTGAGTATTGAGCTTGCCCTGGCAGGGCGCTTTGCAGTTTAGTGGATGGTGGACGACATTTAGGGAAGCCTTGGCTGGCTCCTTCCCCCTGAGTGGTCCCTACCCCTCTCCTCGGCGTGCTCACTGCCTGGGGATTGTCCAGAAGCGCGGCTGTTGTGAGTGGTGTCTCTTGTCGGTCTGTCTTGTCTTGCTTGGCTCACGTGGTGCACGGTTCACACGGTCTTCGGCCGTGGCCGTGTCAGGTCCACTTTACAACAGCTCATCTGGTAAAGAGGCATCCAACGCCACCACCTACTGGCGCATTGCGGACAATGTCATGGCCCTGGCGGGTAACTGCATGCAGCGGCAGCGAGGGGCGAATTTGCAGTTGCGGGCGTGGGGCGAGGCGTACACGCCTGTGCGGAGTAAAGCCGGGAGACGGGGCCACGCGTCAGGTATCTTCCCGGCTGAAATGGAAGGTTGCTGTGCGATCACGAAAGGCGTACGGCAAGGGTGTCCACTGGCACCGTTGCTTTGGTACGCCGAAGGGTTTTAGGGTTTTAGGGTTTTTGGCATTGCCGTTGCAATGGCATTTGCAATGGCATTTGGTGTTGTTACCCGTCACGAGCGAGTGATGGGAATGAAAGGACTCGGAAAACGAAGGCCCAGCAGGCGCAAAAGTAGTAGAGACCAATAGGATCATGTGACCTAACCGGGACTCGAACCCGGGTCGCATGGGTGAAAGCCATGTATCCTAACCGTCTAGACTATTAGGTCCCAATAAGAAGATGTGCACAGTTGCGGCCGTTGCCACACTAGCATCGTGCCAACCCTCGAGTCTCGGAATGGGGTTTTATGGAGGAATATGTTGGACTTGCTCCGCTCCCTGACCCCACAGAAGCCAGATGGCCAGACCGTTGTTGGTGCTCCCGAATGCATTTGATATCGAGAGCAACGGTTGTTGGCGCTCCCAAGGGCATATGGTGTTGTTACCCGTCACGAGCGAGTGATGGGAATGAAAGGACTCGGAAAACGAAGGCCCAGCAGGCGCAAAAGTAGTAGAGACCAATAGGATCATGTGACCTAACCGGGACTCGAACCCGGGTCGCATGGGTGAAAGCCATGTATCCTAACCGTCTAGACTATTAGGTCCCAATAAGAAGATGTGCACAACTGCGGCCGTTGCCACACTAGCATCGTGCCAACCCTTGAGTCTCGGAATGGGGATATATGGAGGAATATATGCGCGATTCTAAAGCTATTCCTCCCATGTTTCGTTGCACTTATATATGCATTATTTCAACTTAGCCCCTGGAGCCCGTAATGTTTGTTCATTATCGTTATCGTAGTATTGAGTAAATTAAATGCATGAATCCGTTTCCGTGTGTCAACGCCGTTGGGCCATGCTGGGGGGAAGGGGCTGCCGCCCCCCTCCCCCAGACCCCCTTCCCCCCACTGGTGGGGGGCGGGGGGCTGTTGCCCCCCATCCCCCCACACCCCCCTTCCCCCGGGCCGTCCATGTAGCAGTGTCGCAACGTTCATGACGTAAATCAAGGAGCAGCCGCGGGGACGGTAGTGCTTAGTGCCTGCTGTGGATGGCTCTGCTAGGATGGCTCTGCTAGGCCACTTAGGAAAATCATTGATGCATTAGCAGGGTGGTTGTCGATTCGCGGACATTTGCCGAACTATCATTGCAGATTAGGAGTATAGTCTCAGATGTCGACCATTATTATCAACGTCAGTAAGATCACTCTCGTCAAATATTGTGTGGGTGTTTCAAAACCGACGGGATCATTTTGTCTCCCATATCGACTGTTAATGAGATCACTCAATTTAAATACTGTGCCGGTGTTACACAGTGATCGGAACAGCAAAACAGACGGGATCATTCCTATCGTACGCATGCGGCCGGCAATCGGAGATCCGCAAATTTTAACGTCAACCCATTTGAATTTCACATCATTTTCGCTTCCTCATGCCAGTTGTAATTGCGGGGATGTGTCAAATCGTTATACGCGATGCCGTACAGTAATGATGTCCTCCATTACGGGGGACGTTCCGCACGAGTAAATTCCGCATCCTAGCGATGTTTGGGTGCCATTTTATTCGTTCCTCGCCACCTTCGAATACACTGCCTATAATCTGCTATGAAGTTGGCTATGTTGCCGCAGACTGCTAAGGTTACACCAACCGACCCTTGCAACTTACGATGTACAAAAATCTCCTTTACTGACAAGCTGCGGAACCGGGGGAGCGAGAGTGTGGGGGAATGGTATTGAAGTAGCACGACCACACCTACACACTCAAAGTAGCCGATACAAGCTCACCGAACCCCATTTCAGTACTGATATTCGGTGACCAAGCACGTGGGTTTAAATGTTTGGGACGTAATGGGTTGGCAAAATAAGGGTCCAGTACTTAGCAGGCACACGTAACCATGTACCTTGTTGTATCACGCATGCCACGACTACGACTACGACAAGTCATCGTAATTATCCCAGTTGCCTGTGTCCGGAACACAACACCAACCTTAGCCAGTGCTAGGGTAAAATAAAAGGTAATCCAACAGGAGAGATACAGCATACCTCGTTATTAGGAGTCCATCTGCGTGTTTCCGTTATGGTCCCGGATGCCAAGGGACCCGGGACGGCTTGCCGCGTTTGGCTCCACACGATGGGTCCGCATCCTTATGTGGGAGCACGGGCAGAATGAAGGATTGGTGGTGTACCGGGTGGAAGGGTTCACAGACCGGTCGGGTGCGTACACCCTCGTACACCGCGCGCGCTGTCCTTGGCCGGTACGGCTTGCCCTGCGAGTCTTAGTTGCGCATCACACGCCATCATATGTAAATAAAGTAAGGTAAATTTCTTTTGATTTCCTGAGGCTTCACATATGTCAAATTCTACCTGCGTGACTGCCATTGATGGTGTCAAACGAACTACTTTAGATTATTTGTTCGAACATATCTAACAAGTAGATCGCCTTATCGGTGCAACGCCCGAGTCGCATCAGCCCGTGACGCCGGTTGCATTGTACAGCAGTTGGCGACACGAAAGGACGCGTTTGCATGCGGCGAGGCTGCCACAGCAGGCAGCTTTGGGGATACCGCGAACGAATAACTTGGGTATAATAAAAATGAACGAAGCCTTGTGGTATCTTCTTCGCTTCGTGTCTCTACCTTCGCTGAAAGGTGAAAATGGTATTTATCAAAAGGCAACGCTTGGCGACGGTTGATTCTGTACGGAGCAGTCGGGATGAGTCCGTGCTTGCTACATTTAACAAGTACGCATTTCGTGTTGGCACCGTCGCATGACGTGCCCATGACCATAGCTAGTATTATTATACATGATCAACAACGCTTACCGTAACGAAGCCCAACTAATATAACTCCGCGGTTTACATTGCATCACGCGCCTCGTCATTTCCCGTTTACGTTGCTTGCTTGTGCCCGCCGCTTTCGACGCGCGGCAACGGACCTTAGGAACTACATACACCTGAACTCAATCCGACCCATAGAAGGAAATATATTAATGACGCAATGGCACGTTGAAAGCAGCCGATGTGGCTTTTTGGTGGCGATTCTGCTCATCTTAACGGCACATGGTGGGACGGCTTTTAAGGACCTTACGTGAATCTCCACGCAGCATGTACAATAACCAGTCACAACCCGGTCGCGCCTCCCCCCCGCGCCTTCTGCACGCCTCCAGGTCCTGTTGATGCCACCGCCTCCTCCCACTCCAGCGGCGCCGGCGGGCGCCAGCTGCTACAGTCCAGATCCACATGTCCCAACCCCACCTCCACCTCCGCCATCCTCTTACACAGCTTAACCAACATCACGTGGGGGAGAGCATCTCTGTCGATGGTGAATTCAACCCACTTCAAGCTGGCATTGTCCCTCTTCCCAGGAGTCAGATACGCCGCATCCCGCCGGCCCAACATCCGGGTGATGACGCCCGTCACCACCGCCCTCACCGGTGCCTGCCCCAGCGGCGCCGAAGTGGCCACCTGGGCCAATGCAGCCAGTGGAGTCAGCGGCACCGTTGATGTGGTGGTGCCTGTACCCGCGGCCGCCGCCTGCAACGTCAGTAAACGGCCTACCTCAGTCACCATATACTCACGCATTGCGATCGATGTCGCAGACGCGGCCGGCGGAAAGCAGGTGCAGCAGCAGCGCAGGCGGTCGTGCGTGCATGTGCTTGCATGTTAGCAGTAATGATTAGAATGGGAAGGCGGGGTACGTGGTAAGGCTCATCTCAGGCTGAGTACATATGACACACATTGGACGGGATCGTGGCTGAGTTTGTTGGGGTGGATTGCTTGGTGCGTGCGTGGTGCGTTTTCGTATATATATTGTAGTGGCTACAGCGGGCTCCGACGCGCGGAACCCTTCGAGGGGCCCTTCATAATAGCAATAATAATGATACGCGCGGCCGGTAGCCGAGGCGTGGGTTATGGGAGCAGAGGTGGTGGGGTGGCGTGACGGAACCCTTCGAAGGCGGGGCCCTTCACTCAATTGGTAGCGCTGGCGCCATCCAGCATAGCATTGGAGTCAACAAGGTCTGAGGGAAGCCGCCCAACGTGGCGGGATTGCACAACTCAGCCCGACAGGAACGCGGAAATGGTGTCATTCAGAACCCGCGCAGTAAAGCAGGCAATGGAAAGGCCGCCGCGCCCTACCTTGTTTCATCACCCTCGCTCGCCATTGTATCCACAACGTCAGTCATGGTCCCTTGCAAATGCCACAATCACCGTAGCGACTGCGTGCCTACCCCTCCCATTCATGTGTCCATCCCCTCGCTCGGGCTCCCCAAAAATAAACATACAGATGACCCTCTGGGGTGGCCACCGCACCTCCGCCAGCCCCGCCTGCATCAGCACCCTGCAGCTGGAGGTCAACTGCGCCAGCTGCCCCTGCACACGGGGCTGCACCGCACCGCCAAAGCCACCATCACCACCCTCGTCCCCCCCGCCCTCGCCGCGTCCCCCTTCTCCTGCACCTCCGCCACCTCCACCCGTCAACCATCCTGGAGGTACGGTAGGCCATCATCGCAGTGCCCTTCTTCTGTTTGGGTGCGACATATGGCCAGATTTTCAAAGACGGCGCGCTGCACCGTACGTAGCGGTTCTGATGTATGTAGGATCCTGGGCATCTTCCGATCGGGCCTTTGCTGGCTGTAACACCTACAACAAAGAAGCACAATAATAGATAGAGCCCTCGGCGCACTTCTGTTTACGACCTGCCCGTTCTCTCGTTCACGCTAACTCATACTGCCCGCTCTCCGTTTTGTCCCTCCACTTGTTCTCAGGTGAATGCTTATGCCTGGGCCACCCTCCCATTATGGCCGATCCGGATGCCTCCTTGTCCTTTCCCATCCTTAGCGCGAATGGCAGCTTGAGCCTGGGTGATCTACACGTCGGCTTGGATTGGATAAGGGGCGAGCGAGCACTGGAAGTGGAGGTCAACATGAACGAGAAATATTTCTTTGGCTACTCGGCTGGCCTCCCGACACTGCGGGTCGGTGCCAGCCCCGCTCCACTGGCCGATGCGAGTGCCTGCCCCCCGGGGGACAGCTTAAACATAGGCTCTAAACCGTCGTCCAACAAGCCAGGCACCAATCCTACAATCGTGGTGCCTGCAGCGCACTTGCTGCCTGACTGCTCAGTGCCAGCCCAGCAGCGGGCACCCCCAAGGATACTGGCTGTGTTTGTGAATGTGCGCGTGGCGACAACGGTGGGTGGTGACTGTGCGCATGGATAGGCTGCTTTGGAGGGAAGGTGGTTATTATTATTTTTATTATTTTTATTATTTTATATTTTTATTATTTTTGTTTTTATTTTTTTATTTTTATTTATTTGGAGGGGGGGGTACAAGGGGGGAAGAGGGTTAGTGGATGGGCAGGTGGAAGCACGTAAGAGGCGAACGGAGGAGGCGAACCCTTACTGAGACTGAGTCGGCCTCGTGCAGATAAATAGGTTTGTCATTTGCTGCGTTTCTACGGTCAAGTGTGTCATCAAAGTTTATCCATTACTTGACGAGTCATCCTCCTGCCCCACACCCGTGTCAACCGCAGAGCCGGGCCCCGAGCCCTAACCACATTGTGGGCTGGGCCGGCGACGTGCGCATCCCGGCATGCCCCGCCAGCTTCGCAGCAGTTCCCGCCTTCTGCTGTGCCTGCGCGCCGCCTCCGCCCCCGCCCCCGCCCCCACCGCCCCCGTCACCTTCACCGCCGGAACCACCGGGGTAAGGCTTATGAGGACTGGACACATACATCTTACATGTATTAGCGCAAAGTAAAACTGCAGACATATCTGTGCGCATCATCACATCAGCAGCGCAAGCAAGGCGGGCCAACAGCGGCACGTCGAAGCTTCGGCTACTACCTGTATGGCCAGCCATGGAACGCCAAGCTTGCGAGCTGAATTCATCAGAAACCATCGGAACTTGGTCACCCTTTGTCAACGGGACACTGTCCACAGTGCAAACATCTTGACTATGGGGCGCACATCCTCGGAGGCTGCTGCAGCCCCCAAATGCGAGCTCTGTACATACAGCAACACGACCAGCCGCAGGGGACCCAACCAGTACCAGGCCCCGTGGTCCAATAATTGTCGCATGCAACGGAGGCAGCTATATGGTCATGGATGCCGGCCCCGCAGACACCCGACCCGATTACTTGGCCGGCACACGATTGCCGAATTGGCTGCTCCCGGACATGGCGTATGTATGAGGAATGCGACCTTAACTATTCCTCATCCCCCTCCAAGGGGAACAGACAACAGGATGCATAGGACAACCGGGCCCCATCCTCGACCCTGCTGCAGCCAACACTAGCGGAACCGCAGCCGACTGCTGGCATGTAACGAACCAACCAAAGACACGCCTGAAATCCTTGTGATGCGTGGCGAAGAAGGACTGGGACCGGGGAAACCCGTCACCCCACCACCTCGGCCCCCATTGCCCGCGCCTAGGCTCCCGGCCTGACGTAATACGATGCATATGCGCATATGCTTCGTCTTTGACGCCCTGAACATTTTGTGGTACGATGTATTTGGTCCGTGCTGTACGTGAAGGGCTCCGTGCCCTAGTCCTCCGCCCACGCCGCCACCGCCGCCACCGCCACCGCCACCGCCGCCACCGCTGTCGCCGCCTCCGCCATCACCACAACCGCCACAGCCGCCAGCGCCACGACCACCGCCAACGACCGGTCGTCGGCGTGCTACACCAACCCCGCCATCACCTGCCCCGCCACCACCACCGCCGATCGACAATCCTGGAGGTGCGAAATATGTAATGAAGCGGTCTGCGTTCTATAGCTTTGTTTCTTCGGGGCCTGGTGATCGATTCTCAACAAACCGCAGCTGTGTTTCGTGAGTGTCATGTGAGTTACAGCTGATGCGCTGCGACAGCACGCTGCATCCATGCACGGTGCCTACAATTGCAACGTTCTGATACATATGCGATGCGTTCCATTAGCATGCTACACACGCACTATTCAAATACAGTCACCCCACGGCTTCATACATCCGCTCCAACCTATACCTTTCACCCTTCCCTCCGCAATAGTGCTGCCGCATTTGCTTGTTTGCTGCCAACTGCGTTTTCACGTCAAAACCCGTGATCACCACGCTCTGTCTGCAGGCACATGCCAGTGCCTGGGCCATCCCCCCGCCCAGGCCGAGCCGGGCGCGTCCCTGTCCTTCCCCATCCTTAGCACCAACGGGGACCTGGACTTGGGGTCACTTTACGTCAGCCTGGTTCGAAAAGCCGACGAAGGGGCACTTCATGTCGAAGCCATCATGCGGGACCAGTACTTCTTTGGCTACTCGGGCGATTCAAGCACGCTTCGAGTAGGCGTCCGCTCTGCGCCGCTGGCAGATGCAACGGCCTGCCCCTCCGGCGTGGACAGCTTCCAAGCCAACTTCAACCCAATGACAACCTTGCCTGGCCTGGCACCCCAAATACATCTGCTTGTTGGCTCCCTCCTACCAAACTGCTCCGATCCGGTGCAGCAGCGATCGCCTCCGAGAATGCTGGCAATATTTGCATACGTGCGAGTTGCGACCACGGTGCGTAATAAGGAGCAGGCAGCAATGGTAGGGCAGCGGGTGTTTACGTGCCTCTAGACTTAGCCTTATAGGAATGCGCTGCACACAGGCTTCAAGTTACTGAATCTCCTCTACATGTCATTGCTCCGTGCTTGCAGAGCCGCGCCCCCGCCAACCGCCACATTCCCGGCTGGGCGGGAGACGTGGACATCCCGGGGTGCCCCGCCCGCTTCGCCGCCATTCCTGCCTTTTGCTGTGCCTGCGCACCACCACCGGCACCGCCCCCAACTCTTTCAGCAAAATACAACATTCGAGGTACGCACGCGAGGCACGCATCTACCCTGTATATTAGTTTATTTGTGTGACTGGCACGGCTGTTCAGTTAGTTTTCGTCATCGATGTTACGTCATTTTACGACAGCAGATGTCAAGCTTACGAGCACGCTATCCAAGCATACGCAACGGCACAGTCTTTCTTGATCATATCCATGTAGTACTGCACCCACACATACGCACACTTGCAGTACTGCTGGTACTCTGCGCACACGAATCCATCCGCGCACATCCACACGCATCAAGCCATGTTCACTTCACATGTCCATGCATTTCAGTTCTTCGAACGAACCTCGCCTTTTGATACTGTTCCTCCGTCACGAGGGTTAAAATGAAGGTAATCAAGTCACGAGCGATTCCTATCGCACCTTCGCCCATTCTGTCCATCCATGCACAGGCGAGTGCAGCTGCCTTGGCAACAACCCCGCCCAAGCCGACCCATTGGACTCCCTGTCCTTTCCCATCATTAGCTCCAACGGGGCCCTAGAGCTGGGAGACCTGTACGTCAGCCTGGGCTGGCAAAACGGCAGGCGAGCCCTGCAGCTAGAAGTCATCATGCAGCGTCCATACTACTTTGGCTACTCGACCGAATTCGCCACACTTCGTGTGGGAGCCCACTCGGCACCGCTGGCAGACAACAGCAGCACCTCCAGCAGCGATGCTGGAGGCTGCCCCTCCAGTAACGCCTTCCAGGTCAACCACAACCCTGTGTTTACGAGGCCTGGCCTGGCGCCTCAGTTAAAATTGGATGTGAGCGACCTGCTGCCGACGTGCTCCGACCCGGCGCAGCAGCGGGCGCCCCCAACGATGCTGGCGTTGTACGTATACGTGCGAGTAGCGACGACGGTGAGATGCATGGAATGGCGCAATTTGGTTGTCGGGAGTGCGCGCGTGCGTGTAAGCGTGTGCAGGCAGGCGTATGGTATCTCCGTACATAGGGACGACAGGCAGGGCATGTTTATGAATCTGGAAGAAGGGCAGCATTGCAGGAAACAAATCGAACCGAAAATGACACTGCGTGTGCCGCTATGTATGGATTGAGCCCATTCCTACACCTGCCACGCGCCCTGACCATTGCCCTGCACCTGCAGAGCCGCGCCCCCGCCAGCCGCCACATCCCCGGCTGGGCGGGGGATGTGGCCGTCCCTGGGTGCCACGGTCGGCGCGTCGCCGCCGTCCCCGTGTTCTGTTGTACTTGCTCTCCCCGTGACAACGACCATCGGCGCCGCAGCCTCGTCCGAGCCCTCGCTCCGTGAGTGCTGTGCGCTCTCGCGCGAATGCAATTTTGGTTACGTGCGGAGGCCCCGCAATTACCCCGCCTATTCGGTGGCGATACTGCTATTTGATTGTGGTGCATGTGTGTATTTCTCAATGGAGGGTTGAAATGCCCCCTCGGCGGCACGAATGACGGAGTAAGCTGTAGTCAGCAGCAGCAGGGAGGTTTGCCGTTCGTGGAATGAAAAGGGTTTCCACGCACCTCGTCCGCCCTACCAACCAGCATGCGATATGGTCGATGTTATGTGATGCATTTTCTACTAAGAATGCATCTTCTACTAAGAATGCATCCTTATGAGGGCTTTTTTGCTTCATAGCATGCCATGTATGTACGGCATGGCATAAAGGCCGGACAGTGTTTGCCTATGAAGTACAGCGATAGCGAGCGTTGCATGCGCGATGGTGGGACAGCGATTGTGCCGGCGGGCCGACAAATTACGACAGGTACGTAGGCAGACACAGGGAAGTGGTTCGTTCTATGTATCGTGGTGTCATGCCGTGGTGTCTGACGTTCTGCTGGCATGCGAGCAGCACACGCAGGTCGTAATGGAAATGATTGCAGCAGGCTACCAGCCGGTTGCTTTGTCGCCACCAGCAGCTGCATGCAATGGCGATGGTGATGGAGAGATCCAAGGGAAGTGGTAGAGGTGGGATCCTGGGTCAAACCCGGCAGTGAGGTTTAACAAGGTTTTGATGAACTACATATGCGGATGGTGAGAGGCTGTGCAAGGGTTTTATCCATGTGAAAAGCGTTGGGCTGTGCAGGATGGGCGGGGAAGACAAATAGATATATGCGATGTTTGTTTTCGTGCGGGAGCTATGCGGGACTCTGCGAGCCCCCTGACTACCCACATATCCCCGCACCACCTGCAGTACATATGTAAGACGGGGTGTTATCGACTCGTATTCGGATAAATGCGTAGTAATAATAAGTGTCTTCTTTGTCATAAATCCAGTCATGCATGAATATCATTTCGTTCTTAGCTCCATATGACGACGTTGGTGACATGGCTGCACAACCAAAGTTATAACCTCGTCTTTTAGAAGAAGGGTGGCTCCTTGCGCGAGGTTCAGCTGATTATCTGCGCCGAGGCCGTGACAACTCGTTCACCAGCAAAGCTACGAGCACGCAGTACGGCGTTTCTTTGCCGTTGCTAGTGCGTGCTGGAGGCACCGTGAGCGGGGGTGCTGGTAGAGGTGGAACCTCCCCAGCCCCTGCTGGGAGTCCAGAAATTACCTATCGCCACTTCTTGCCCAGAATGATGTTTGGGTGCCACCAGGTCGTTCCTTCTACGTACAGATGGTGAACTGGCGCCTTGACATGGAGGTCCTAAATGAAGGGCCAAAACGTTTTCCTAGTTTGATTTATAGCATTCACAGTAAGCACCACCAGTGTACGCCCTGCTGTTTGCGGCGATTCAACACAGCGCAACAGCCCGTTAGCCTTACAGTTTCTTATATCATATGGATGTGGCATGAACATGCCGTCCGCCCACCACAACAACTACTTGCGAAGTGACCGTTCATTATTTCTGCTCCCCCGGGGGCTACGTACGTAGATCCCGCTGTTGAGACCACAATAACCTGCACCTTCCGATGGATGGTCCGCCGCCCGACGACAATTTGGTTTGCTTGCACATCAATGTGAATGTGCAACGAACACTGATTGCATACACACTTATGACCGCACCCTCGCGAAATGATGAATTGAGTGGCCGGTGGGGCGTGCATATGACCCAGCAACATCGGTATCGTATGCACTGCGGTCACAACGAAAGCATGGGCAGCAGCGCCACGTGTTTGTACGAGTGACGGACGAGCGATGACAAAATCAACATTCATCACTTTTATATATTTCTACGTAAAGGACGACACTGTCAGACAGCGCGCAGCACAATCACCACTACTCGTTTCTTGCGCTTGACACGCGCATTACTGGCGACTCGGATGTGGACAAAATTCGTTCGTCAACACCTCAGAAACCAGTGAGATGTATGCGTGCCGCGCCGTCTATTCGTTCTTCCTCTCCCACACGATCCAGTCCCGGCCGCAGCAGGCCAGGAACCAGCCGTCGCTCTCCTTTGGCATGATGTCCGAAATGGCGTGGCTGGGGCCCAGCTTCACAATCAGTCTGGGTGCACGTTAGGGATGGAGAAGGCAGGGACAACTATCATTGGAAGTAATAGGTTAGACGCCTTTCTACATGTATGGCCATAGGTCAGGCGCAACATGATCAGCCGCTATTAGCTCAATAAACATTGGCTCAATACCATCCCCCGAAACGGTTACATATTTATACTTCGAGATCGACAATTGCTCTGGCTGTAGTGCTCTTATGTTATCCGGATGCTCGAATGGCGCAATGCGGGAAAGGAAGGTATAACACGGCACTCACTTGTCATCGATGCGCGCCAGATAGAGACCGGCGTCGTGCCGCAGAATGGTGACGGTCGACGTGGAGGTGATGGCGTTGCGGATGCGCACGCTCATCAGCGCGCCGACGGCGGCCCTGACCGCGGGCTCCGAAGAGGTGCCGAAGACGTGGTCCCAGAACACACAGGGCACGCCTGCATGCACGCACACACGCACGTATGCACGAGTGAACGCGACAGCAATCAGCAGGATAGGAGCGATCAGTCGTCCGCGGTTACCTAGCTAGCTAGCCATTCAACTAGCTAGCTAGGTAGTAACCTAGCTAGCTAGCCAACTAGCGAGATGTTTGTGTCATCATATGCGATGTCCAGGAAATAAAGCGATGCACATCAACAGTGAGATTGGATTCATCACATACACACATACGTGGAGTCTTTTGCACCACTTAACTGTTCAGGTTGGGTTCATCCGCCCATCCATCTAGCCTATCTACGAACAAACATTGTGCGCCGACTGCGTGCCATGGCTACATTGGCCCATCGTGCATTTCCAACCAAGGCAGCACAGTTTCATTATTTTTCGTCGCCCCTTGTAACTCTTAACTAGCGGCAATAATATGTACGTACGTAGTTATATATACCTCACGATCATGCCGCTAATCACATACACGCACCCGGATGGGTCAGGATGTAGGCGTAGCCCGCCTCGTAGCCCCAGGGGGGCAGCGGTGCGGTGCGCTTGACGGAGTCAGTGTTGTGGTTTGCCACGAAGGTCACCTGCGTGCCGTTTATTCAAGCGCAAAACAAACCAATAGATGGCATGCCTTGTATTCTCTTTTAAGTGGCGGCGGCGATAGACGAACGCAGGCATTTCACGCAACCAGCTTCTGCATCGATCAAAGATGCGTGCACTGCAGAGATCCTGCTGTATGGTACGTTGTGTCCCACAACAACTGCGTATGTAAACGAGCATGTTCGCTCACCGCCTTGTCGGGGCGCACTCCGATGAGCCCGGGGGGCTTGCCGTTGGAGTCTGCGAGGCGCCAGTACTCCTCGTTGGCGATGGACTGGTTCAGAATGTACTGCAGATACACATGACAGCAGTAGGAATTTGAACCTATTAATATTGGTGCAGCTGGTGCAGTATATAGTATCAGTAGTATTGGTGCAGAAAAAACCAAGTCCCCAGCTAACCTCAGTTACTCATCAGCGGCTTTCGTTCGTCTATGTGCGCTGGTCGTACATTATTCCATACCGCCATCAGCTTGCTTGAAAGTCATCTTGCGCACCAACACCTTACCCTCTGGCGACCCGTGGGTCCCTCGGTTAGCCCGCCAAATAAAGCTGATCGGCGACGGAGCGCTTGGGAATCATATCGACCCGCAACTAATTATATATTTCGTTGACGGTGGAAACAAATAATCCGTCCATCTCACACACCTTGAGCGGGAAATCGAAGGCCATGCACTCGCCGCCCGTGCCCTCGATCCAGTCCACGACGGACTTCCGGGCGGCATCCTGGTTGGGGGCAAGGTGGCGGCCGCAGCCCCACCTGCAAGCGGGCAGGCGAGCGGGCACGCCACGCGCGCGCGTGCATGCATTGTGACGCGTGATACATCAAAAAAGCATCAGCAAAAAAGCGGCGGCTCCGCAAAAAAACATCGCCATCCCCGCAAAACAGCGCCATCCCCGCAAAAAAACAAGAAGTGAGCATTGTTTTTGCGATGCAGCCCAGCCTTTGTTATACGTTATACGTTAATAATACGACACGCCACACGTGCATATATGTGACTACACGGCCACGTGCACAACATACCGCAATACACTCGTCGAAGTCCATCTATGCGTATTGCTTTACGTTAAAAGCTTGGCGAAGGAAACTTACGTCATGTCGGGCAGGTAATCGCCGATGCACAGCTCGCCGGCCATGCCGCTGCCCTCAATGTACTCGCGCACGTACTGCGGCGCGTAACCCCGGGCAAAGTCAAAGCGCCAGCCCTCGAAGCCGATTTCGTTCTTAAGCCAGTTGAGCCAGTCCTTCAGCCCGGCCCTGTGTTTGAATAGATAGGGTAGATGATGAGCGAGGCGGTGGGTATAATTGTTATAGGTAATGTGATTAAACACCGGCGGCGGCGGGGAATAATGATTCGGGGACTGTCCGATTGCGTCCGTACATGGGTATGCATCTGGCACTGTACGGCATTGGAAACTGCTTACATTACCTACGGCCAGCACGCGGGTTGACTTATGGTATTCGTATAGACAGTCGGCCAGCGGCGGGCCCAGCCTTCGCTCGTTACAGCTTCCGAAAGCCTGCAGCCTAGAGAGTATACTTGAGGACCCAAGGTGGCCGGAGCACGTCGCAGGTTTATGTGGAGCCTAACGGCAGATTCCTCAGTATATGTATCGGTATCGGTGCGTTTCCGCACGCACGGGTTCGCGTATCTATAAACTTTATGTGACGCACAGCAAGCATTCGCCATAAACGGTAAGCAGGCTAGGTAAGCGCTGAACGATAGTGGCAGCTGTGGAGCATGCGCGCGCGCATCCATTCGCCACTCACCTCAGCTCCGGGTTCGTGTGATCCAGGTCAGGCGCGGCGAAGAACGACTCGCCTAAGGACGGGCACGATAAACAGATACATATATATGCCCATGCGCGAGTGACATCGCGCTATCGATCGAGTAACAGTACTGCCTATGTGTGCGGTTGCGAAGCTATTCAGTACTATAACCACGAGGCTAACCTGTGCTATGATCCATACACGCAAAACAGTAGTGCTCGTATGTGCGGTGTAGCCACAGTGTCAATTATTGGCCGTAGACCTAAATGATGTGGACACAAGCGAAGTCGGAAAATCCACTGAAAACGAGAAACGGGGCGGCTCACCTGTGTCTGGCCTGCCAGTCCCGTGGAAGGTGGGCGAGTCGCTGCACGCATGAAACATGCACGCGTCAGTAGTGGCGGCATGAACTCGACACGACATTCACCAATTGGCTGTGCGCGCACATTGAACCACGTAAGCACATGCAATCTAGAACGTATGTGTATCGCGCTGGGCAGGCCGCAGGATATGCACGGCGCATTGCAGAAAGCCAAAGACACCGAGCTGCCCATGTCAACAAAGAAGATCAAACGCAAACGATACAGTACGGGACGTACCATGCCGTGCCGTATATGCAACCGCAACCCCCACAGTATCACCCGAGTACACCATACGTGTATCTTATAAATGTAAAGCTTCATCATGATGACGATGTTTTCGTTTTCAAACACATAGTCAACTTGCCTCGTGATGGCCCATGCTCCCCAGTTGATCCGTCTTCCCGGATGATCGACGACGTCGTCGAACGCGAACTTGCTGAAAAGGCTGTGCTTTTCGGCGACCCTTCGAGGCACGACATTCAAACGGAGGCGTCGGAGACATCAAATTAATTAATTACATCAAGCTGGGTCGTTATTGCGGGCGACGGCGGGTTCTATGCAACTCACACAACCTTTCATGTTGACCGGTTTAAGCAACATCCCGCAGGTGATATGGAAAGTTGCCTGGTCTAGACGATCTGTTTAGGCATTGGGCCCACAGAGTCGTGCGATCGCACTATGTAGCTGTTCTTCAGCTCCTGTCAAGCAGCACCCAGCGGGCATGTATCTCCGTACGTAGTACCCCGCAGTAGCACGACCGCCTTCAGCAACCCGTGCTTCGACTTTAATACATTCGCACCTGTGGTTAATAACGATATCAGCAATTGGTTTAATGCCAGCGCCCTTGAGCTCATTGTTGAGGCGCTTCAGTTGGTCCTTGGTGCCGTACGCTGAGTCGAGAAGGTACAGCTGGTCGGGCATGTAGCCCTGAGCGCCATTCGAAACAAACAGACGACGACACGGAAAGTCTATTTTCGAAGTGATGGTGCGTGTGAATGGAATCGCCCATGAGATGCGTCTTAAATGTTTTGGCGCGAACCGGCGCATTCTTTTTGCGAATTAATTAACTGTTTGGGGCCTCGCAAAGCGTCAATAACCCTCGAAAGGTTCCTCGCATGAATTTAGATTATAAAGAAAATTACCAAGACAGCTCGCAAATTCTTCTCGCAAATATCTATCGGCCGTAGTATTCAACAGGAGGACAGCCGCAACGCACGTCGAGATGCGTGCGGGCATATCCAGAAATGATCCGAGTGAGACGGGGCCCAGACACGGAGGGGTGAGATGCAATCGCAACCCGTCCATGTCAAATATGACGTCACCGCCGTAGTGTTCTGTACCGCCGAAGAGGCATACATCAGGCTGCTGCTCCCTTATCGCATGCTATGGCTTACAGTACAGCGGAAAAAACCCAATACCTGTCGCGTTGTGTAATAAACAGAAGAGATATGGGCATGCGAGCTGCAAAAGCCCTTATGCATACTTAATAAATATATGTGTCCATGCCATACCTGCTTGTCGGCGGCTTGGGAAGGAGGCGGCAGCCAGACATGCGTGAAACCTGCCCGCTGCGTTCATACGGGCGAATTTGACGTTATCCATAATTGCATAAGCACAATAATGGAATCAGCCAGATTTGTTCTTGATGGTTGTTGAAAGGCCTTACTATGTGCAACAACAAACCGGCGCTGGCTGGTAGATGCGAAGTGGCTGGCAGATTCGGCATAAGGCAAGATCAAATAAATAAAATTTGTCCATAAGCGCTGTTCAAGGATCTACTACAAGAGGTGACGAGCTGGGCCCCCGCAACGGAATGTGTCCAAAATAATTCCATCCTTCATGGAAAGGCGCTGCATCCATCCATCCCCATCGCCGCTCACAGGAAAGGTCGTTACATCGCTGATATTATTACTACTGTATGCCCCCAGCTTTCCCGCGATAAATACGTAAAGAAAGAAAGAAAGTATTACGCTGGACCGTTAGCCCTTGCGTGGGTTAAGGGAACAGACTGATGCCTCATCGGCGGGTACAGCCCATTACCGCAGTGACCGCCTTTTTGTCTAAGATGGGTTGCTTCTCCCACCCACTCAGTGTCTGGACTCCGTCTCACTCAGATCACATCTGGGTACCCGCACGCATTCTTCCCAGATATGCCAGACACATCATCGTTGAACATTCAACCGTGATGAGTTCTACCAGTGCAGGGGACAGGGACATGGCTAAAGAGCCATGCGATCACCTGCTGTTCGTTCCCACACCAGGGCCCCCATCGGTCACCCAGCCCTCTGCGAAGGCCGGGTTCGAACTGGTGACCTCTCGGTTACCAATTTAGTGCCCTAACTCTCAGGCACTCCTAGGGGATGCGATAAGTACGTACCTTAATGTCGGCAGTCCTTCGCTGAAGCTGGATGTACCAGGCGCCCTTCTCAGCGCTGTCCCAGCCAAACCCTGGGTTCACACAGCATATATACACGTACACAACGCAACGAGTTGGTGGATTCATCGCTCACGTTATGCGGCACCTTTCAGATAGCAACAGATGCAGCAGAATAGATCCAAACACTACACAGGCATGGTCTCTTCCGCGCAGCGGGCATCATACATACCCTGCAGCAGGATGGCCCGCGACATCCTTGTGTATCGGATGGGTACGGTGATGAGCTCTATCTCTTGGCCGAACTTCTCTCTTGGAACCTGAAGGCAGGCAGGGAACGAAGGACGCAAGCAGCCGCGAAGACCTAGGTAGTCAATGTCCCTAATCAAGAGCGACGGCCCGTCAAGAGCGACGGGTCCATCAGTGGCTGTCTGCCGAATATGGGCATGGCGCAAGTCAGGGATAGTGAAGGCCCACGCGACCGTTGCATGCGGCCATGCGGCAAGGCAGTATAGTTACCGCGCGGCGCGGAATAGACGGACTCCACAGCAAACTAACCGACCTGCTGGACGAAATTAAGCTTTCCCGGTCTCTCGTTGAAAGCGCGTGTAGAAGAACGTAGTGTGTTGTTATAATAAAAGATAACAGGCTCTTATTGATGATTGATTCGACCGAGTCACTTATTCTGCCGGAACACGTACGGCTGGCCGACGTTTCAAGGTCGTGAGCGATTGGCTTTACAGTTGCTAAGCCACTAAGGTCGGGCTTTACCATCGTACCGTATCGCAATGAATCCGCAAACCTTAACGATTGCCGCTTTTAGCGTACCTGCCGATGTATGTCCCAAAGCCCTCGGAAACACGATCGCGCGCGCTACCCATCCAACGAGTAACTGTCACGTCAATCGCGGATGAGCAGCTTCCTCTCTCTCGCTCGTGACGGCCTGATGGCTTCCATGCACGTGCATGGACGCCCACTCGCCTACGTTTACGTTGCTTGGTCTGTGCGTTGCAGCTAAAAGCTTGTCATTCGATTCCAGGAATAACAGGCGACTGACCCCTGGGTCGCCTGGGTCACGCGCGACATGCGTGTCATTTGGCCGAGCAGATCCTCCTCAACAATTATGCCTTGTTTGCACGTGCTGGCGTATTCCAATAAACGTTTGACGTAAGTACTCGCACCGAGGACCTGCTGGGAAGTTGTGCGAAGGTGTGAAACCTTAACTACCAACAGTACCGCACGACTCCGCAGTGCTTCCTTCTTTTGATCACTTAGGTATATATAAGTATGTTAATAAGATATTTTCTCACAACTGGTCAATTATCAGGAAACAACAAAGAGGAGATAGGAATCCAGGAAATCGCGTTTCTGTTGCACGTTAGTCCTGCGCAAGAGCGACCCAATCGGGACGCGATACTCAACGGTGCGTATTTATTTGCGCAGTGTCCTATTAGTTTCATTGGTTCCGGTTTCCGGGGTCCGGCCGACGCACGCCAGTCGTGCCTTCAAGCGTGTTGTTCGCTTGGTAGTGCGTCTCGGCGCCCACTGCTGCTACCTATTGAGCGATTGATTGGCGCATTGTTCGATTCCCGCCTCACTCTCATCTATCATGCGCTCAGATAGGATTTGCTCGTCTGCGACAGCATCGTGGAGGGCCCGACTTCTCAGCTTTACAAAACCTTTCAAAAAGGTAACATGCGTGGCGCGACAGAGGGATGGGCGCTAGTTTCCGCCCGGCGTCGCGTCGATTGGCATGGCCACGAGTCGTCTATGTCGCGGGGGGCAAGCGCTGGGTGGTCCGTCTTTGGCGCCTTCATGCTGTATCGCTTGACCTGCCGTGCTAGCTGTTGCCCACCCGGCAACCTCGATGCTGTTGCGTGCATTGCAGGCATCGCAGGTTGCGGCTCCGAGACCGGTATTGCCAGCTAATCAGAACATGTCGACCTCAATCCTGTTGCAGGGTATGTCGCTATGTCGCATGTATCCTGTTAGGTAATAAACCTTGCATAGCGAGCACGCACTGGTGCATTTGTGGATGCCTATGAGACCGGAGACAGCAGTAAAATTTTGCTAGCTATTCGTTGCGCCTCGTGCTTGCTTATTGGCATATCTAGCTAGTTGGCACTATTTGTACAGGGGTTGCTGGCTACGGTGAATTAACCACAATTCCCAAGCAAGCAGCACACTGTGTCAGTTACCCATCCATGACCAGCCAGCGAGTGCATCTGCGATGTTGTACCGTACAGTGTACATGATCCTCGCTAGTGCATCAACTGACATGCTGCTGCGCTTATAGGCTTCCATTGGGAGAGTGCCGAAACACGGGCATGGTACGACATAGTGCAAGACAAGGTTGCGGATATTAAGGTGCGCACACGCATCAGGTTTTTGAAGTTCGTTTCAACGGACAAATACAGGGCGAGACACTTGTAGATATGCCTACCAAATCGATTTACAACAACGGTGTCCTGCATGCCGACAATGTCCTACATCGTAAGGCGGTCCATCAGCTGTGTCCTATATACATCGTAAACGTAGACCGTGCCGTGTGAAGAATGAATTATTCTATGAACGAAATGGCCGATTCACAATTTGCAGGCAGCCGGCGTCACGCACATTTGGCTGCCGCCACCGTCACAGGCCATTGGGGGCACTCACGGCGTACCTGAGGTATGCATATTAAAAACCGAAATAGAAGTACGGTGTCGTCAGCCAACGACTCCTAGCTACCTGGCTAGAGAGAGGCTGGTTGGTGCATGCGGTCTCTTTTCGTCGGGCCTTGAATCCAATTAATTTATTTGAATCGATAGAGCCGCTGTACAAGTAGCCCAAAGTTGTTTGCTATCTACCTCAATGACGCTGTGATTTCCGCCTACCCGTTCTCTCCGTCTGCCTATTCCCCCATTTACTACTTCAATGGCGAGCGGGTGGCATGCCGGTTGTTTATTGGCCGGCATTAAGGCATTGGAACACGCATGTACGCCTCCCCCACGCAGGGCTATCAGCCCCAACAACTGTACGACCTTAACACTCCGTACGGAGAGCCCGACGAGCTGAAGACCCTCATCAAGGATCTCAAGGCCGCGGGTATCAAGCCGATCGCCGACATTGTCATCAATCATCGGTATGTGTGCGTGTGTATGTGCGTGAGCACGTGTTTTACATGCTTGCGTGTGGCCGCGTGCACCGTACAAGCATGAACACAAAATAGCGCGCATGGCAGCAGAAGGTCGTATAGAAAGCGCATGATAGAAAATTGCACTTGTAGCCGTGAAGCTGACTTCTTTAACAGTTTCAGTACAAGCAACATTACACTTCTGCCTGGTTGACGACGGATATGTCAAATGCTCGGCCACGTTAAAACCTGAGCTGCGTGCCGGAGAACCGGTTTCGGAGCAGGGGCATGCTTGTTTCCATGCGCGATATTTCAGGTCTTGTCCAGTCGGGCCGGGACAGTTGAGGGGTCCCCGCCGAGGGTTAAGGTCGGCAACTAATGCAACAGCTCAAAGGTTATTACCTGATGATCATGATCCGGGGCGGAGAAACGCAAACGTAAGAAACGAACCCGTGAGAGGCCACATTTTAAACCAGCAGCCCAAGGCAGGTTACCACGTGCCCCATGACTGAGTAAACGCTGTGGTTTCAAGGTCATCTACTTAATTTTTACACCCGCAATCGAACGCACGCTCTGTCGGTTATGAATGCAGGTCCGCCGAATGCCGGTCTGCCAACGGTCAGTACATCAAGTTCAAGGATACGGTGGCTCACCCGGGAAGGCGCATAGACTGGGGGCCCTCGGCGGTTTGCCGGTAGGTTTACCGAAGGACCCTCGGATGTCTAAGACGTTACATGTTGAGATATAACATATATCACAGAGCTTCATGATAAGGGCATTGACTGCGTGCTCTATGTTCTTGTGTCGGTACGTGTCGCTCACTCGCCACATCCACAGGAACTGCCCCTTCCACGGGGATGGCAACGACGATACGGGTGAGGCAGGCACGCCGACGTACACGAACTATAGCCATTCATTCGTTGCATGCTTGTCCAAACACGTAACATGTAACTTCTGTCCAAATGGAAATGAGCAAGGATACACGCATATATACTAGCACGATTATTGTAGGTAATAAGTTTGCAGCAGGTCGACCTCCGGGTTTATAGGTTGTTAGGATTGGCAGGCAGGTCGGCATACAGGTTGGTCTCCGAGGTTTATATATTCTAAGCCACTGGTATGCTCGCAGGTGACTTCGCTTACTTCGCGCCGGATCTCGACCACACCAACCAGTGCGTCCAGTAAGTGAATAGAATGTGCAATGTTGATCGCGGCGGCGGTCCTTCGCTTGTCTCATCTGTAATTAACACGCGCGCGCGTGCGTTGATAAGCCTTGCATACGAATGTATTTTTTAACAATGTTACCCTAGCCGCTTGCGGAAAGCGTGTGTATGTGCGCCTGCTCGAAGCCATGTACGCACGCGAGCACAATTCGTACGTCGCGCAGGCGTCCAGATGAGTGTTTGCATTTAGAATTGAATGAAACTGATAGCTTTGCGTATGCAACGCAGGGAGGGCCTGAAGGACTGGCTCAACTGGCTGAAGAATGACATCGGCTTCGAGGGCTTCCGTTTCGACATGGTGAAGGGCTACGCGCCGCACTTTACCAAGCTGTATCTGGAGGCCACTGGGATGGCCAACAACAGCAGCCTCTGCGTGGGGGAGCACTACACGGCGAACCTGTAAGTGGGCGGCGGGGATACACTTAAGGCAGATGGCAGATGGCGATGCTTTGCTGCTGCGACGGCCTACATATGAAGTCCATTGAGTGATATTTGCGTCTCGAAATAAAACAAGATTTAATGCCCAGGATTCAGGCAGGACGGGGCTGTGGTGTGCGGAGGACGGACACCGCGGCTCCTGCTGGGATAAATGCGCGAGGCGCCATGCATCAGCCTGACATACACATCACACATACACAATACATGCACTTTCACTGCTATGAATATCTCTTAACAGGGTCAACAACGAGGCCGTGTACGACCAGAACCCATCCCGCCAGGCGATCGTCAACTGGATTGACGGAACTGGGGGCGTGTGCATGGCCTTCGATTTCCCGACAAAGGTTTGTAAATTTGCTTGTTCCTTGACGCCTTTTTTGTAGTACTAGTAGCCGACATGAACCCCTCCATGTTGAAAGCGAGCGACTAATTAGGCTTGCTGACGTTCATATAATAATGGAGCGACCCAGGATGAAAAACTCTCGTCCGCAGCTCGATGTTGTACCATTGAACAAATGTGATCCGCTTGTATTAAGCTGACACTCTTGTGAACAGTCGCTCCGGGAGCAATGTGCCCCAGTCGCGCATGTTAGGGGAGTCCCCAGCTAGCCGGCTTCGTTGCCCCACCAGTACGTACCCTTCCTCGCATATCTTCTATACAACAACAGGAACCACCAAACCGATACAAACACGCCTACCTGCCTTTTCCCGGTGTGCAGTTCATCCTGAACGCGACTGTGAAAGGCTTCCAGCCCACGCTGTGGCGCCTGATCGACCCCCAGGGCAAGCCCCCCGGCTTGATGGGCTGGTGGCCGGGCAAGGCGGTAAGATAACAATACGGCGCTTTGATTTATATATTTGACTATGGTGTCTGCAGATGTGGCAGGTAGTTAGCCCAATCCGGCATGCACTCGTTGCACAACCCAATCTACCGTATCACTTTTTACAGGTGACCTTTGTTGAGAACCATGACACCGAGCCCGTTCGGAACAACGGTCAGGATTTCCCTTCCTCGGGGCTTCAGCTGGGTTACGCCTATATCCTGACGCATCCGGGTACGTGTAAAGGACGTGCGTACAGTCTTGCTTGCCAACAGGGCGCACAGGGGTAGACGGCAGGCAAGTCCCTGGGGGCAAAGGGTCTGTCACTATTGCTACACTGGGCATTTAGATGATGCGTAGAAACATGTGCTTTTGGGCTGCCCGGAAGGTTTATCCCATCAGAAGCGTATGCTGGAGGCCATGAAATAAATGGGTCCCTGTCTGTTATTAGGAAGAGATGCCGGAGCTGTCTGGACTCACGCACTCCACCGAAACTTTATTGCATTGTTTGACGTTTGTCCAAGTTGCGTCCACGTTTCCCTGCCCGTCCTGCCTGTTGTCTGTTCCCGCTTGCAGGCACGCCGTGCGTGTTCTGGCGGCACATGTTCGATGGGGACGAGGGCCTCAAGAGCGCCATCCGCGCCCTCATGCGCACCCGCACCCGTAACGGCATCACCTCCGAGTCGCCCATTACTATCCTCGAGCACGATGCGGACCTGTACATGGCGCGCATCGGAAACAAGTGAGTCCCGCGCGATCGAGCACCAAAAGGTGGAGTGATGACAGCGTGCACGCTGTGCTTCCGCGCTCTGGGTGTCACGGGCTCACGGCCGGTACGTCATGCATTGGGTTTCATGCAATCTTACTAATGATGGCGCGGCTGGTCGGTATAGATAGGAAGTCGGGCTTGTTTCTGAATGGTAGCAAGCCTGAATGGTAGCAAGCCTGAAGCTAAAACTTTGGACGGCCGGGCCCACCACCCATCCTCCGTGCCTCCCTGGTTGTATCACAACATCTCATCCCTCTTCATGTCAAACCGTGGTTGATTAAGAGTGATATATCTCAAACTCGTCCCCCGGCCCCCGCGGCAATCCCTCACTTCTCCCAGGCTGACGGTGAAGCTGGGGCCCCGCTACGAGCTGGGCTCACGGCTGCCCAAGGAGAGCGACGGCTGGCACCTGGCGTGCAGCGGCCAGAACTGGGCCGTGTGGGAGAAGCGGTAGTGAATAAATAAGTAGCAAGGTCGCCCGTCTAGGCTGCCTGTTCCGCTACCTCTTGCGTTGCATGCCGCGGTTCGTGCATGTGTCGGGGTAGCTACCCAGATGGTTGAACATGTCATCATCAGTTGCGATGTGGTTCACACCCGTGCCGCTGGACGACGGAGACGTCTTAAGCATTATTAACTGTACATAGTCCGTTTGCAAGACCGAACACGGCATAGGTACGCGAAGCCGCGTTGTGGTGCTAGTATTGATTTTAAAGGGAAGCGGCGCATATGCATTTTGGGCAGGGGAAGGCAAGATATATATGAAGCATGTATGTACAGTCGGTGCATGCACGCTCTATCTGCTCGTTTCCGTTGTGGTGTTGCGGTATATTTTATAACATTGCAATTCGTACGTGAGAGCCGTGATGCAGTGTCGGGCAACACAGGCCTTCGCGATACACGTGCCGTGCGGCCTGTCGGACTGACGAGAAAGGACAACTCACATGTCGACCACCGGTCGGGGTTCGGTTGGTGAGCGAGAGGACATGATGGTTGTGGTTGTGGTCCCGATTGGTTGTATTGTATGGTCCAAATCGGATATTTCCTCCGGCACTGTAATAATATAATATGTAAGGAGCCATACCTAACGAAAATCCAGCGATTAATAATCAGCCTGGGCGAGGTGAAGTCTATCTGTCAATATAGGTCCTAAATAGGTCTTAAGTCTTTGGTGTACTTTTGCGTGATGCCTCTCACCTCCTCTCATGTGCTTACTATTCGCGTAAGGAATGACAGCTGTCGTCCAATACCGGAACATTGACTTCCAAACTTATTACCCTAGCATCGGGATACCGGGATTGCAGGCCACCAAGGTGGCGACACACGCATCCACGCGCCATACGGATGGATCAGCAGTGAGGAAAACCAAAACGCCTGATATTACAATACAGTTTGTGAAAGCATATGGTGTGGACCAGGGTTGCTATCTTAGGATAAAAATATCTATTTCACCAAAAAATTAAAATTTGTAGAAGTTTTTTTTACCATTTTGAGTGTCCAATAGGAAATTTTAGGGAGAATTCTGACCATACAATCTGATCATCCATAGAACTTCCAAAGCCCATTTCCCCAGAAAATCACGTCGCCGGCTCCCTCCCGGCGGCGAAAAAGATGTTTTCGGCTCTGAAGAACTGTGCTTGATAATACTGAAAACAAATTCCTATATTGCACATGGTCTTGGTTGATATCTTGGCACTGCACACAGATATTTTTGGGCCTTCCCAGCCAAAAACTTCTCGTCATCCATAGAAGTTTTTGGTACATTTGAACAACGAATATCTGAGCCCGTAGATACTCCCGTCAAGGAAGATAGCAACCCTGGTGTGGACCACGACGACCCGACGGCCCTAGAACCGAATGAAAGCTTGCGACAGCAGGTGATGACACGCGGAGACGTGCGTGAAGTAAGGCATGCGGCAATCAATGCTTAAACATATAATAGCACCAATCGATGTATCAGGGCGTATCGACGAACGACCCGGGCACCCGGGCGAAGCGAAGCGAAACGTTGGCTGAGCCGGCCATTTCCTGGAGAAACATGCAGCGCGAGTTAGTTAGTTGCCAACCTTTGCCAATAAGTATCATAATGATGACGACCTCGGGTGTACGTAGTTGTACATTTTAGAGTATGCCAAGAGTACCAATCGCACTAGATTCGGGTGGCTGTGAAAGTTATAACCTTGTACGTACTCCAACGTCGTGACGGCACTAGATTCCCGGAAATCTGCTTCAGTGCGTCGTACCGGAGTGTACTGGCGGCAGGTACAACCCAGGAGCATATAAACATACAGGCCGCTATCACTTATGCACTTATGCACGATTGGATCTGTATCTTGTGATGTATGGGTTTGAACCTCAAAACACGCACTGGACCGCCCAATTCCCTTGCGCCTGTAGTTGACTCAAAAGTAGTTGACTCAAATTGACACACACCTTGACTCTGGAAGTTTGGGTTTTATTGGCCTAAGGAGTCTCCTGTGGTGCCCTTATATTAGGTAAGGTAACCCGGCATGATCGCCCTTACTTGAGCTCGCTGGCGCTAGCTCGCACTAGCTCCGCCGGCTCCGCCCAAGGAGATGTACCAGAACCTAGGACCGCCGGGTCGCTCGGAGAGCTCGGAGGTCGTGTCCTACGGCTTTAGGATCCCGGGAGCCCTTTAACGTTCAAGTAGCAAACCTAATACTTTGAGCTTCACGAGAAAATCAGCGAAGACGAAAAGGCAAAGCGATGTATATACGGGCAGTCCGCTCATTGACGCGAGGCAGAGTCTCGCGGCCGGCTAGCTGGATCCTGCCTCCGACGGGCTCTCATGAACATGCACATGCATAATCTAATCGATACCCAACCATTCTTTCACGTGTTGTTTTGTTGACGCTCCTATATGCATGTTCGTTGGACCGCCACGTACGACGGACTTCGGCCGCCCACACAGAGCTATTATTGCGACGGTTCTATCTGGGCGGCGGATCAAGTAAGCGCGGCGGATCAAGCGCGCCTCGCCGTCGACGGTTCGATTTCAACCAAGCGACCCAGAAGTGAACCAGTGAAAGAAGGGAAGGCTATGGAGACGCCGATGTCAACAGCTGCCGCGAAGCAATACACTGATGACGGACCCATGAAGGGGCCGGTGAGCGAGCGAGATCTGGACACGCGTGTACATGTGGATAAGAAAGCACAACAACCACATGCATTCTATAGGCAGACCCGTATCGTTTATTACAATGCTTCGCGCGCGGCCCTGCCTAGCTTGTATATACAGGCGTCATCATGTAGATTATTACGGAGTTGTTTTCGCAGTGGTGGGTGCCTTCGCGCCTACTGCAGCTGTAATCGACGCGCTAGCCAGTCAGCGACGCGCCGTGCCGCCAGGGAAGCAAGAACGTGGAAACGTTGCACGTACGCCCCATGTTTAGCCCATTCGAGAAACATAACCAATGCTTCGCTCGCCTGCTGCTTAACTGCGAACGAATCCTCGCGTATCCCAGTCAACGACACTCATTGCCCGCCAGCGAGCGGATGCATACAACACTTCTCGCTCCCTCGACCCCGGCGGCCTCCCTCGCCTCCCTTCAGTTCGCGACGATGCATCACGGTGTGCCGTTTCCCCCCTGGGGTGATTTCAACCTCTCGGACCTTAAGGAGCGCATTCACGACAATGCCGCTGCGGCCAAGGCCGCGGCGACTTCCCACGCCCGACTATCAACCGCCATCGGCACCGCCGCCGCCGCTGTGGACGCCAGTGCCGAGGTGCCCGTGTTCACCTACCCTCCTACCGCCTACAAGTGCCTTGAGAGCCGCCAGGCACTGCTTGGAAAGGTGATGTACGTGGTGGGCGCGGAACAACCCGGCTCGCCAACAGACCCGGCAGTTCTCTTCACGATGCGCTGCCTCAACGAGCGCGAGTTTGTGGTGCGGGTGCGCTCAACGACGGCCTTTGTCCCACTGACACTCTTCGACGGCGAGGTGAGCAAATTTGTTTACAAAGGCGATGCACGTACCGCAAATCGAGGGGCTGATTCTTACTGGTTATTATGTATGTATTTGTCCACTGCGTGCCTTGTACTACTCCGGAGACGGCGCGTTTTCCGAGTCGCACCGCCAACCGCATGGTCCACCTACCACATTGAACCCGCTTCTTTTGTGCCGCTGTGTATGTCGTCCGATGCCATACGTGCAATGCAGCCGCGTGGAGCTTACCCGAACAGCAAGGCGACGACGCATGCCAGCGACATGACTCCTGAGAAGATAATGACGGATGTGGAAAGGTTCCTGCTCCCCGGGCTGTTTGTTATGGTGGAGGGCGTGGCGTTCGAGACGGGCCGCATGGACGCTACAACAATCTACAACCTCTATGACTTTTCGGGCAGTAAGTATATCATCACCATGCATGCATGGGTGCACATAACATGCATTCCCACAGCTAGCTGGGCTCCGTGAGACCGGACACGGCACCGCTGTGCCATGCTAGCCTTGCCATGCACTGCCTCTTGATTGGTTGATTCCATCCTACGAAAACGCGCGCGCGATCCATTTGATGCAACGATTATTATAATCCTCCAGTTTCGGCGTGAACATCCACTCTTAAACCGCTTCGTTCCAGCAAGTTACACGTTACACATTATTATTAGTAGACGGGCGTAGACGGGGGTTCGTGGCGGGTTCGTGGCGGCGGGCCCACATCTCTTCGTTCGTTCGCCCATATTCTAGCATCTGCTGGTTACCTTTGGGCCCATGTTTACCAAACTCAACGATTGCATGCAATGGAAATATCATGTTTTTTACAGACAAAGCGACTGAGGAGCAGCACCTCGTGTTTGAGGAGCCCGACTGGTGGCGCGACCAGATCACCGAGCTGTCCGACGCCTGGCTACGGGGCATGTTCAAGACCGCGGACGAGGTGGACTGGAGCCTATACAGGACAAACCTGGGCATCACGTTTGGGCCAGTCGAGGGTAAGCGAATGGCGGGAACACCCTGACAGAGAGATGTGCTCTATATGTGGTACTGCATTACGCACGCCACGCTTGTGATGTACATATATACGAGTGCGTGGGCATCTCGCACGGAAATCGAGATGTATGACGGATGCCATTACCGTGGGAGTGACCGGGGCCTCGTTGCTTGCTAAGAACTGCTTGCTAGTTATGCTGACCAGTGCGCCCGCCTGTCGGATGGATCCCATCACAGGCCTGGCCGACCAGGAGGTTGCGACGCTGTCCCGTCTCATCTACGGCCTGGCTTCTGCCTACCACCTGACGGGCAACATGCGCTTCCTCGATGCGGCGGCCTCGGGCGTGGAGGTGCGTGCGTGCGTGGGATCTGATGGGCGGGATTCTGGGGCTTCTGATGATGGGCGGGGATTCGGGCGACCCCGATCGATCGATGAGCCTGCTGCCAACGCAGGCACAGAATTGTGTCACGCGCGGTTTCCCCAAACGAAATTCATTTGGTTCATTGGTTCGTCCTTTAAGCTGGAAGGACAGTGGCCCCAAGGGCAGGGTCGGAGCTGTGCGGCGGCCCCGACCAATATACAGATAGATGTACGCGGCGGAGGCCGCACTGAAATCATATGCAATCTTTGCAGTGCTGTTGGCTTTCGTTCGTTGTAACAACAGGTACGTGGCATAAACACGGGCATTCCTTTTTTTGGTAGCCATGCACCGATTACGCTTCCACTGGTGTCTGTCCCCACGCACACATTCCTTTATTATTTGCATGCATGTGCTTGTGTTTGGATGGCACATTTGCACCTTCGCACACGCAGTACCAGCGAAAGAACTTCAAGCTGCAGGACGTGGACGGAAAGAACACGCTCTGGACGGCGGCGCGCAACGGCAGGCGCTTCCAGCTGACCTCCACCGCCGGGGACGACCGGGGTACCATCCCCCTCTATGAGCAGATCTACGCGCTGGCAGGGCTGGCGCAGTACTACCGGATTACGTTGGATCCCGAAGTGCTGGCGGAGATCAAAGGTGAGTAACGGTAATCTCTTGCTGCATGCATGTTTGTATACACGCTCATGTCAGCACGCACCAGATATACATGCATTTTGATGTATGCTGTATTTATTTAGGCAGCCAATCCGACCAGCCATCGTTTGTGGAACACGCAAATAACGGCTCGAGGGAGTGACCTACCGAATGTAAATGACGAATACAGGATCTGCCGTACATTTCGTACGTGTCCAACATTCCATCCGTGATTCATTCTTCATATCTCCCGAGCCTGGCTGTTATTTAAAGCCCGGTCGTCCACGTCGAGGCAGCAGCTGCACGTACGCAAGGGACCTAATAATTCATTTGAACTGAACGAGTGCACGCAGGAACCGTGCGCGCCTTCAAGACGTACTACTATGACGAGTCGGAGCACAAGGGATTCTTCTCCCACATCGACTTTGCGACCAAGTCCCCGTTCGCGGAGTCTCTAAATGCAACCAATAACTTGGGGAAAAAGAACTGGTGAATGTAAATGCAGCGGGACAGTCCCTACATGCACGCTTGTGCAGACATGCTCACAATTTAAAGCACTGGCCACGTCAAGGACATAGAACTCATTTGTTTTATCTACCTACCGATGGACGGATTAATGTTATCGTTTGACGGGTCCATTACGCGCGGAGCCTGCCGTACGCACGCACGTTGATCGTTCGCTTTTGTAGTAGTCTATCTACATACGCATCATCTTCGCATACCAGGTACTTGAGTACCTAACGCGAACTTTACCGCACGCCAGCTCTTTCCCTTTATTTTTGGTACTCATCACACATGCGCTTGATAGAAAGTAAGATTACCCGCCTTAAGTACGTACCCTCCTTGCTTACAGTACCCGACACCTACATACGGCCTTTGCCCACGCGGCGTTTCGCTATTTTAGGAACTCCATCGGCGACCACATCCCAGCTTACCTCATCAACACCATCATTGCGCTGGAGAACGGCGCCGACCCCGAGTTCCGGTCTGAGTGCGTCGACATCCTGAGGGAGTGCACCCGCCTCATTGTGGACAAGTTCGTCATCAACGGACTTCAGGTGGGTACATCACATGACCGTATGTACACAAACCTAACGACACTACTCGCTCATTGCGGTTGTAAAGCTTATACATACGTTTAAGCTCTCACAACCCGAAATATCTCAGGTAATTTCCTGGTAATATGCAAAATCTCATTTTTTTTCTGCATCGCGTGCGTGCTTTACGCACGGAAGATGGAGGTAACCGACCATTAACCCCACAAACCGCAACAATTCGCTTGCAGCATGCGGAGAGCGGCGGCTCAATGAGCCTGGTTCCGGAGCGCTTCTATGCGGACTGGCGGTTCGACACCACCCACAACTGGCAGCAAAACCGGGGCATTGTGGGCCACAACCTCAAGATCGTGTGGAACCTGCACCGGGTCGCCAACTTCCTGGCAGCCGGCATCGACCCGGAGCTCGCCCGGGACGCTGCAAATGCAGCGGACGCACTGCTACAGGTACCGTACGTCAGTGCGTGACGTATTATTAGCTGCCATTTTTTTATGATTGGATCTGCGATGCCAAAACGGTAATTGCGTGATGTTTTGGTGTAAGCGAAATTGTTGTGATCAGTACAGCACACCGCAACGGGACGCGCAAATGGAGCAAGTATACGGCTCGCTATATATGCGTGATGCATGTCCGCTGTGCTGTTGCATTTGTTACCAACGACACCGACTTCAGCTTAATAGGCCGCTGCGCCAGTGGTCAAGAGACGTGCCATTGGATGGTATCCATGCATGCTATATTTCATCGCGACCTGAGGCCACCACGGAAGCATCCATCGTTGGCATTTATTACGGTGCACGCACTACTGCTTTCCGTTTCATTTATCTATAACGGCGGACTGCTGTCCGTTTCATTCATGCTATACGCGCATTTATTATTCCCAAGCAAGCAAGATCTTCCACTCATTTGTATGTCATGCCCTCGTTAAATTACCCTTCCTCTGCGTCCGCTTCCGTGCAGCGGCTGCTTCAGGAGGGCGGCGTGGACGGCTTCCGTGGAGGCTGCTTTGATGCCCTGGAGCGCAGGCCCGGCTGCGGCAGTCTCACCTTCTGCTGGCTCAACACCAAGGACTTTTGGTAAGATATCGACCAACAAGTGTGGTGCGACTGGTTGGTGGTTTCTTGTTTGGGACAGCACGCGTGTAACGTGTTTTCACTTGGTGTTTTTAGTGCTGCTGCTGCGTGCTGCGTGATGCATTGCGACATATTGCATCAGTGCATCCCATCGGTGTTACAACAACTGAAGATAATGGGGGTTGAAGCAAGATGTAGGTTGCTGCAAGTATGACAGGCAGAACATATTTTATTACGGAACGACTCGTGCGGCGGTGTTATCTATACGTACTCACAACCAACACCTTCATATGACACATGCCGCAATTTGCCTCTCCCTCCATCATGATGACTGCAGGCAGCAGGAGCAGGCGATTTTGGCGCTGCTCATGTCGTATGGAGCAACCAGGCGACCCGAGTACCTGGACCACGCCCGCGCTGCACAGGCCTTCTACAACACTTTCTTTCTGAACAAGGACCAGGAGGTGTGTGAGTGGCTGGATGGTGTTGTGGGCGAACGTGGGTGCGATAACTAGGCTAATACATGCAAGGTATTCGCTAAATTCAAACGCACACATATGTCGCTGTATGCATGCCTATGCGTGTGCATGATAGCGAGGGTTCATTTCAGTGCCAGCCCTGCCCCTAAAAATCAAGCGAGGGATGGGCACGCTTCAGCATTTGATATTCATATCAACGTCTGACTTCACCACGCATGCGCGCCTTAAGCAATCCGGTTCGGTACGCATGCATATGTTCTCGCTTGATAACGGTGAAAGGCAGAATGGGGTAACGCGCCCGTGCTATCGGTGCTTTCCCGCTGCTCACAGAGCGTGTACTTCCGCACCGACGCCGATGGCTCGTCCATCACGGACGGTGTGTACGGCCAGCAAGCCAGCCACGCGAAGAGCGGCTACCACACGCACGAGAACGCTTTCCTGACTTTCCTCTACAACAACGCCTTCGTGAGCCGCGCAGAATTCTGCCTGTACTTCTGCCCGTCTGACAAGACATCCGAGACCCGGCTCAGCGTGCTGCCCGACTTCCTGGCGCCTGATGCAATCAAAGTGAGATTAAGGCGAATCTTAGACTGTTACGTGCGGTCGTGCGTGCCGTTCACTTCTTGTAAGTAACTGGACTAACTTTACGCTAAGCAAGAGCAATCGATTTATAAAAGCAATCCGTTAGGATATTGGGGGCGGGGGGCGCTAACATGCATACCCGGTCATCACTTGCACGCTTGCACCATGCATGTAAGTCCATGCGTCCACTTTACGCGAATTTGGAGCGATTGACGCTTGCTATCATATTTGAAGTTGTCACGTTGAATCAAACGCTAAATCAACAGGTGAATCATGTGGAGGCGGTAAACTTCCCGCATGTAGCCGCCAGCCCCATCCTCAGTGGCCGGGGTGACAGCGCGTTGCTATTGGAGCTGCCGCCGAAGGTCAGGGGCTCTCCCATCCAGGTGCGATCACACACAGCTTACCAAGCAAATTAGCCCACCTTGCTGTAAATGTCTTTCGTCATTTATTATAGGTTATACCAGGGTTCTACACATCGATCTATCAATTTAGTACCTCTTATTAAACGATAAGTCGACGTTTCCTCACGAATTCACGTATTGAGTGTTTTAGCTATCCGGAATTATCACACCCACAAAACATGCCTCCGATCGTTTATTTGTCTACCCCGCCAGCCATTAGGTACAGTAGCTCCTCGCTCTTTCCTTTATTCATTCATGTATGTAGACGTACGCACCCCGATCGATTCTCCTGGGCCCCTCTTCATCTTGGTATGTGCAGGTCCGCTACAAGGCTGGCGCCGATGCTCCCAAGCTCGCGCCGGAGCCCTTGAAGCGGGTGCCGGTGCCGGTGCCGATTCAGCCTGCTGCTGCGTCCACATCTTCGGGTGGTGACGGTGTGATGCCGACGTTCCAAAAGAAGATTGGAATCCTGGTTGAGACGCATTACGTGGCGGACGAGATCCGCTACTGGGGAGAGATCCTCAACAGCAGGGGCTACAAGGTGGGTGAGAAGTGATCTCAGAAATGACAGTTGACTGTGTTGTAGTGTGTTGTGGCCATACATGTGGGTATGTAGGAGAATCTCGCCGCACGCGCACAAAGGCGTCGACTGGGATAGCCAGAGAGGAAGGGGGAACTGTCTGCGGCCCCGTGCCCCTTCGCTATCCCAGTTCCCATCCTCCTCCACCTCCCAAGCAACCTCCTACACCGCTCGCCATTGCTTACGCTCTTGACCGGACCCGCTTGCGCTTTCAACTGGTCCCGTCCACGACCGCTGCCAGGGAAGCTGCATGACAATTACTGCTGATGTCGCACACCCCTGGAAATATTTTATGTATTATTAGCGACTTGGCTAGGATTTAAATCGATCAACATTTGTTTATGAGCATCGATACCCTGTACGTGGATGTTGTATCGATGGGTTCCGAGGCTGCTATTCACAAAACCTATCGCCGCCGATGCACGAAAATAGTTGCCATTCGGGAGCAACCTACCTGGTTGCCAATGGTTGGATTTAGGAGCAACCCGCCTGACATCACTGTTCCATACATTGATATCCACGATCTGCGCCCCTCGGCGGGATGCGTTCATGATGACGAGTGGTGTGCAGGTGGAGTACCTCTCCAACCTGAAGCAGTGGGGCATATCTCAGAACACCTTCTACGACAACGACTATCGGACGCCTCTGGTTGTGTCAAATGACTTTCAGCAGTACATCAACAACCCGCAGCTGCTCCACGACCAGGGCTTCAAGGTATGTACGTGCCATCGAAAAACCATCCTTATACATTACTTATTTGTTACCGCGCAGCTCTAAAAGGCAATTACACACAGGGGGCGCCCTAGCAATTCTTTGTGTGTTGAACAGGGTTTCTTGGTTTGCGCGGAATGCATGGCACACGCACGTAATTCCCAAACAAATATTGTTTGGGGAGTGACGCGCTTTATTTGATTACAGTAGACTCTGCGTTGTTCGAGTGGGTTCCGGTCGTTTCCGGTCAGCTGTATCAACCTTCCACAACGGGAAACAATTGGTGCTGTCAAACAAGGATTATCAGGCTTATAAGAGCATGGACCCACATATGACAAGGCGCCACATACAGATACCCTGTCTGTCGCCCTCTCCTCCTCTCGCAGGGCTTCCTCTTGTGCGCGGGCTACGCCATGGACCGGCTGCGCTTCGACCCGTGCCGCAAGCGCGGTCAGCCCAACAACTCGGTCGCGGTGCAGTTCCTCAAGGCCATCGATGCCGACCCAGGCTTCGTCATCGGCGGGAGTTGCCACAGCATGTGGCTCTACTGTGCCTGCCCGGATCTCATCAAGGTGCGCTATATATTACATACCTTCACCACCGCCGCATCTCGGTGCATCGCCCGAGATCATCTCCGTCGGTCCATGCATGCATGTCGTGCCTGCTCCATGTACATGTTGGAGATTGTCGGACAATGATCATTGTCCGATGCGGTATCATCAGCAGCGTCCATTGCAACTAACCCGATAGACACATGCGGAGCTACATATTTCGAACCCATGCCATAAATTTATGGCATGGGAACCTCGACAGCTAGTATGAGCCAGATGCTTGGTCTGCTGGCAGTTGCTGAAATATTTATGTAGACCTGCCTCGATAGCATCACAGATACCGGCACCAAACTATCCACGCACTCGCACCCAACTTCATATCTACGCACTCACAGGGCCGCGAGGTGACTTGCGCCTCCAACATTGTGGAAGATGTGGAGAACGCGGGTGGCAAAGTGATGTACGTGCTGGATGGGCCCGGGGGCTTGGCGGTGGCGCACGTGGACTGCAGTGAGGCGGGCGCCGGCCGGGCGACGCTGGTGACGGGCACCGGCCTTGCTCATGTTGGATCCGCCTTCATGAGCCTCTTCATGAAGAAGCTGAAGGAGATGGAGGACAGCGGGCAGAAATAGACAAATGCATGATATGGCTGGACGGTTCGGGATGCATGCGTGGTGCCTACTTGCTTGAATAAAATGTTGTACGCGGCTGGCTGGCTGGGTTAGTTCGAAATAAATTACATGACATCGTCTTGCACGATCGGGCGTGGTTTGCCGCTTGGATGGCTCCATCCCGCAGTGGTCGTTGGGTGGGCCTGAATTAATTATGGATACAGACCAACGAAGTTGGTTCTTTGCATGAGGGTTTTATGACCCTAAACCCTAAAAAACCTAAAGCCCTAAATTTAGGACTTAGGCGGGTTGGCTGGGCTTTTGATAGCCCAGCCAACCATTCTTAAGGCACTGCGCATCTCACCGCTGCGGAAGTACGAAATGAACGCATATTTGTTTGATGAACGGCAATTGGATGAACATGCATTCATCATTCGGCCATGGACGGAGCCGCATTCTGTACGGTGGTTTCCAGGATGCAAAAGTGTATGTGCTGTGGCATATAATACATATTCGTCGTCCTAACCAGTACCATACGGAACCTCCGCCCATCCGACCGGCCGGTCGGGCGGGGGGGGGGCCGGGCGGGGGGTTGCAATCTTTTGACTGCGGACGGTTGTAGCTGCATGCTGGGCCTACACGCAGGCTGGTGTCGTGGTGTGGGCTTCCAAATATCGAAGTCGCACGACCTATCCTGCTGGGCTGATGGGCTAAGGGTACCCCTTCTTTTTATGCCCTGTTCGGATGGACTGTTTTACAATGGGCCCAAACGGATCACTGCTTCATATATACCACACTCGACATTGCTGCGGCTCAAGCCCATCCAAACAGCGGAACGTGGGCCCATTCGACCAGAGACACGACCAAACGTAGGGGCACCGCTAGATTGTTGATAGTGAAATCCGCTGATGCGTATTCCGCCATGATTAATTGATCTTCCGTGCGCTGCATTACCCCGCGTACGTGTTGACTGCACTGACACGTCCTCGACCGTGTCTGGGGTGGACCCACCAGCTGGAGCAGCTGCGACTCTACAACGAATGTCGCTGCACTGAAACGGGAGAACCCACTTAGCGTGCGTATCTTGATCTGCTCATCAGTGTACGCCTAACCGCTTCCCTAATTTGTTCTTTCAGAGTGCTGCCCTCTGGCTTGGTCACACCTATGCGCGGGACTCACGGCAATCCTGACAGTCCGGCTATCGTTGTGTGCATGAATAATCAGTATTTTTACCGCAAAGATATTCTGGGATGCCGTATTCATATCAGATGATGTGCAAAGACACACATCACCAGGCAGGCACCGCGGCAGCAGTGGCCGTAGCCCGGAACAATAGCAAACGCCGCCAGCGGGCCCGATCGGAGGGAAGCGAGGTCGGCCGCAAGGGTTTAGAGGGCAGGGGAAATGAGAAAGGTAGCGATGAAGGAGCGAGTCAGGGGAGGCAGGGGGGAAGCAATGGAGAGCAAGAGGCACGGCTAGATCAGGAAATTCTTTATAAGGGCGGGTGGACGCACGATTATATCGTTATCGTTATATCGTTATTTCATTATCCATCATCGCGCGCTTCGTAACCGTCGCTCGGTTAGGTTGTAGGCACAGTAATATCCCGGATAGTCGGTTCAACTGTGCATTGGTATAGTACAACGATATGAAAAACTCCTTTGTCAGACCACATTTCCGGACCACACTATAACAACAAACGCAGCAACACGTACTCCATCTTTGAATGAAAAGGTACGGTTCCAGGACGGCGCCAGGGCACTGCCGCGTGCCGGCATAAAAATAAACATACAGCACCATAGGTAGATGGATATCAGCTCAATCTGTATTTTGCGAATCCCCGGTTTTGCGCCCATCGGTGCTCACGTGCGTGAGAGCGAGCCAGATCCGACGACCCAACCTGCCCAAGCATTATCCATCATTGCCCAACCATCCGAAAAAAATGCCATCCGAACAGCAACATATATTTGAACGCAACCAACCTGTTCGGTAAGGATTGAGCGCGCGACGCGGGTTGCACCGGTTGCTGGCACTTTTTATTCTCAGCTGCCAATATCAGTCAGTGCGTGGCAACCATATGTCATCACCGTACAAACGAACATACGCACATCATCAGTAAAGCCTTAACTACTTCAGCATCGACTCATCGCCCCTGTAACAGCCTCCTGCCAGTAGCGGCACTGGGCTGCTGTACGTGGTCGTGGACAGAGGCGCTCTGCCTCTCCTTGCTTCGAGCCGCTTTAGCCGCGGCTTTGGCCCCCGCCACAATGGCATCCGCTTCCTTCACCGTTGCAAAGACGGCGTCGGTGGTGACTCCGCAATCGTTTCCGTGGCGGGCAATAAATCCATACCTGCATCAATTGTTACAGCAAGATAGTAATGTAGTTGAAGGTTTTTGTTGCACACACGACTACATGGATAAAGATCAAAACTCGAACGACGAACTTTTGCTGTGACAACAGGCCTGTGCACGCACTACATACAAGAAAGTATGGAACTCACCCGTCCATGCCCCACGTCGTTGACCAACTGCGCGCATTTGGGTGAAAGCCAGGTGGAAGAAAGTCAATGGAGGATACGACAGAGACGCGTGAGAATTCATGTCAGAAGAAGGTACATTTGTGGATGAGATGTCAGATCGTCGTGAGATACGGCCGATCACATATCAAAACGCCGACATCTAACGAACGAGACCGTGATTCGATCCAACTAACATTTGATCTTACCGGTATCTTACGAACGCTGATTACGAGCTGTCGTTGAATTTCAAGCACAACTAGCGTCTCCCGTGTTTTAAGGGTTTAGGGTGTTTAGGTTATCACGCATGCATCCATCCTTCCCACGCGCAAACATACCTGTTCTTGATAATCCAATAGTCGATGCCGTCGTCCGTGGTACCGTAGCCCATCAGTACGACCGCGTGTGTGAGCTCGGATACAGCCTGGCGTCGCACCATCATGACGCGTACGGCGGGGCATACTGATAGTGTAAGAGAGGCTTGCGCGCATGCTGTGCCCTACTTGCGCCCTACCCTTGTGCAATGTTTTCTTTTATATTGTGCCTTCCCTATCACTCATTACAAAATTGCGCCATATGTTCCCCCATAAAACCTCCAGGCGTGCAGCTCCCCGCCCGCTTGTGACTTACGGTTCCGCAGTTCTTGTTATAGTAAACACCCTCCGAGTAAAACATGAAGTCGGACTGCGGGTCGATGGCAACGGACACTGGTCCGAACCGCACCAGCACCTCCATCAGCGCCCTCTCGTCCCGGGAGGGCGATTGAAGCACCTTTGAAAAGCAGCCAACCAGCGGGGCATCAGGCTGAGGGCCCACGTCTGTAAAATAGAGACCTTCCTAAAGACGATCTATTTGGAAAAATACACTGGTCGTCTACAGGCTAGTCTATTAGACGATGATAGACGAGCCTAAATAGACGACCCAAGACGATCGTCTGTGGATCGTCTGTGGGTCGTCTATAAGACGGGTCGTCTATAGGTGATGTATACACGGTCGTCTAGTGATCGTCTGTGCGTTCATCTAAAGGCGCTCGCCTAAAGGCTATCGACTATAAACACGTCTAAAGAGTCGTAATAGATGGTCTTATCAAAGCCGAGCACATTTAGGGTTAGCGGTTACATTGCTCAGTCTTCTTGACATCCTCCACCTCAGCCTGCCTCAGCCCTCATATTATATGGCGGTAAAAACCGCCGTATGCGACGAGTACCCTTGACGCTCAGATTGTCGACTGTCGTACGCCTTTTCCATTTTCCAAGACGTACGACAACATACCAACCAATATCAGCAGTGGCGCAAAGGGAATGGCACCAATAGTAAGGCAGAATATGTCCGATAGTTTTGAGGAATTATTTGTGCGGCTAAGATAATATATAATGCCATTGTAGCTCGGAGATAATGGCGGCAAGTGCGGTCCTTGCTTCCCTGGGCCGCTTGAAGGAGGACGTTAGTTGTTAAGCATAAACGGACAGCCCGTGCTGTCCGGTCGAGCTCATACTTGCTCGCCAGTGGCATATCACAGCTGCGCCCGGGGGAGGCATTAGTTTATGAAGGCTATGTTGCATACACGCCGGCCGTCGCAAAGGCAGTCTCTATCTATGACATCACTTTCAGCAAGGAGGGCCAGGTGTGGTGAATGCAGTCGACGAATAATGTTTGCCGCCAAAATTTGACGCATCTCACTTCCTGCTATTAATCCGGAGCTTCGGGTACTATTACCTGCGAAAGGTGGCGCGGCCATGAGAGAGCATTCAAAAGGCGGTGGTGCGGGCCAATCACCCTGGCAAACCCGGGGATCCGCCTGTCGGAGTGCAGGCCACCCACGAGGGGCACCTTGATGCTTCTTTTGTGGTTGAAACTAGATTTCAGACTTCGTCCATGTGCCAAAGGCTGTACGGTTTACCCATGTAACAACTGGAGGATTTGAGTCAAAGTATCCCTGTCATCACCTGTCATGGTATATACCGTCGTCTATAGCCAGTCAGTATAGCGGTCGGTATAGTCGGTATAGCCTCCGTCACCTATAGACCATCACCTGTGTAGAAGTGCTGAGCCCAAATTGTTTGGAGGCAATCTCATACCAACGACACTGATCTATAACACGACTATGGCTATCATACTGCTACATAAATAGAGATCTTCCCTATATGAACTTTTATCGTCTATGCTCGTATATACACCATCGTCTATACCCAATGACAATAGACGAGTGCCTATACATCGGGTACCTATAGACGATCTTTCCTAGATTTGGTCTAATAGACGACAGGGGTGACTATAGACCAGTCGAAAAAATACAGACGCAGAGCCTTGGTGGCGGTCGGCGTAGGTGAGCAAAAATAAGGGACATGATGAGTATGCAGAAGAGACCAAGAACAGCGAGTTTGCCACTGTTGCGCACACCTGATGAGTGACAGTTTACTCAGAGGGTACTCACGGGGGTCGATTTCGGGTATCCGATACACGGGCCGTGTCACGGCGACATGTAACGGAAAAACTATTTTGCGTAACGGTTTGGTATGAACGAGTATCCGTTTCGGGGCATTGAGAATTGGATACTTGTAGCGATCATTCTGAATTCGGTTGAGGGTAATCCTATAACCGGTCGGAAGAATTCGAACCTCGGTCGGAAGAATCCTAGACTCGGTCGGAAGAATCCTATACCCGGTCCTGACCCGGTCGGAAGAATCCTATCACTGGCGTCGCGCATACGTTTCCTCAGTTCGTGTTCTCGATTGCAAGGCCACAGATTTCTATTGGAGGAGCTTGATAACGGATTTTATTGCTTTGACCGCAACGACTTCTTCCGCTGGCTCTACCGGCAGCACGGCTACATTGCAACAGCGACATTTATAAAGAGGATGTCATTCTTTTCAATGCTGCCAGCAGTATTTTCTGTCCCGAATTCTTTTGTTGCGAGCCATTGGTTCGCTCCAGAGGGTTCGCTCAAGCTTGCACCAAGCTACAAGCATCCGAGCTTTGTTCAGTCACAATGCTTCGTGGGGAATACAGGTCGTTACCGTATTGTGGTCTTTATATTGATACTCAAGCCTAATTGCGGGTCTGGTCGTAAATTTTCCTTAGGTCCGGCCGAGTCCGCCGCACCCCCTTTCTTGAAATTTCTTTCACCATATATGCAAAGCATTGCGTGTACCGTAATTGATTTTTACAGCGCGAAGGGCCACGTGCGAGACGTTGCCGGACGCGCGGACGGCCAATGGGAAGGGAATTTTGCATATCCCTCGCTAAGAAATCCTATACATGCTCCCGACTATTCTTCCGACCTCGCATATACTCATCAGCTTCAAAGTGAGCAATGGCGTACGATTGGTACGACAGATAAAAGTTGTGTATGCGATAGCTGGGTCCAATGGAAAGTAAAATCATTGAATTAGTATAGTCGGCTTACGACTCTTATTAGCCGCTGGTCAATGGAAAGACCCTCTAAGAAGGTGTTTACACTTGGATTAAGGAGGCCGGATTAGACTAAAAATAATCCGTGCCAATCCACCGCTAATCCGTGTTGTGTTTTCAAGGAGTTTGATTAAGGCACGGATTAGGTACGGCAACCACCGCAATTAATCTTACAACCTTGCCATCGGCCAAACGACTGGTGCAATGTTTTCTGTTTATGCAATAGAATTATAATATGACAAGCGCGCGTCGCAAGCGGCAAGTTGTGACCGCCAAGTATTGGGTCCCGGCAGAAAACTCAACCAAATGCCGACCTGGGAATTGCTATGACCTTTTTTAGAGATAATCATAAGGTTCCTCAAGAAGGTTAATGAAGATATGCGCAGGAAATACCCTAATCCTGAAATGGCGATTTGGTACTCGGTCGCTACCGAGTATCAAATTTTTTACGCCAATTCCAAACTCTTCATCGTGTGAAAAGAAGTAAATCAAGCTAAGCACTTATCTGAATTTAATCTATCGAAAGCTCGTACCGGCGAGTACAACGGTCCTTAATTCTCCCCATTGTAATCTGTCCAATCCGTGCTAATCCCGCCGATGTTTACATATGCGACGGATTAAGCCTTAATCCGTCGATTTTAATCCAAGTGTAAACACCCTCTAAGGGAAGCTGCACCAATACTCCAGTTCCGTTTCCGCCAGCGCCGGTGTCCTGCTAGAATGGCCCGCGAATGCGCGTATGGATTGAGATTGATAAGGACGAGCAACTTGTCCAGGCACAGGCGGTTGCGCTTGCGACTTCCGCGTAGCGAACCAATGGTGCGTCCCCGTCATTTGCCACCTCACACACTTTCCTGGGCGGTATCGTCATCGCAAATAGAAGAGCTTATGTATTTGGGCTTTATGCGCGACCTAGCGACGGTGCTCGCCGTCGAGCTCGACATAGATTTCACCGAGGGGCGAGGGCAGCAAGGACAGCATAGCGCAGGATGCGGAGCAACTGCAAGGGGGGGCCAGTATCCAGAATCCGCATGAAAGTCGATGCGTTTGCTTGGGGTCGTGGGCAGTATTCCGGGCGCCAACTTGTGGGCCTATCTGGGCCCATTTGCCGAGGAAGCCCAGCGACTTGTATGCTAGTGTCCGGAGCGAGGCAGTAACAAGTGCTTGGGTTGCGTGGGCATCGAGGGGAAGGTCGCAATGGGAGTTGCTTGGCCAACCAAAATATAACCAACAACGGTAGCGAGGTTCCCCTGCGTTGACCAACCGCTACCTGTACCTGTGAAACCGAAAGCCGCTAATATCATTCCTATCTAAGCTTTGGAGTATCCAAAGCCCTGCTGCAAGAAACCGTTAGGCGGCGACGTTTCTCCGGTACCCGTTCGGAAGAATCCTAGACTCGGTCGGAAGAATCCTAGACTCGGTCGGAAGAATCCTAGACTCGGTCGCGGGTATCCGTTGAACGCCACGAGCTACCCGTTACAAAACAAGAAGAAATTTATCTTTAAATTGATTTATTGATTCAGTCAGTACCAAGTAACCCGTGACACCACCCTTCCAGGAATCCGACCCCCGTGAGTACCCTCTGGTTTACTGTATGTGACGGGTCGGTGTCATCAGGGTGGCGACTTTAAGATAAGGATATAGATTCGGCCAAAATTGTATGGAAGGTTTTTTAAACGTTTGCCTTAGAGGAACGATGAGAAGTTTTGGATGCCTGCTGGAAAGGCATCGGTTCTCTCCGTTCACAGATTCCTAGCTGCATGCATGAAGGGAATTTTTATCCACAGGCAGATACTTTCAGCATTCTTAGCCAGGCGTACCTCCAGTTGCAGATACTATTAAAAAATACGATTTAAATTAAGCTGTACATACAGCCGAATACACCGACCAGCTGTACTGCTGCCGCCGCCGCGGGCTGTACAGTTCGCTTATCCTTCCAATACAGAGGGACCCACATGGATGGTCGCAAATAAACACATTGCATAAGCTGTTGGATAAACGTACCTGCAGAAGCCCGGCTCTGCGCGATACAAGTACTGGCCGTCCTCAGCGATTCCGTTGTCTACCACGTACTGCAGTGCGCCCCACGGGTCGCCTGGAGATGAAACGGTTCACACGATCATAGCTTAATAAATAAAAGGGGTTTGATAATCAGGCCGACACGACACAACAACCAAATGTTCCGATCGAGTTGTACGGGCATTTGTGTGTGAACAACTCCCTGTGCCTGTGCCTGTCAGAGAGATCTCTCTGTTCGTCTTGGTTGCCCTGCTAGCTGCTGGTCCGTCGCCTCCGGTGCAGTGCAGGGACGGCCCCGGCCATGGGCTCTACCATTTATAATTATATAATAAAGCCCACGGTACACAACCACATACACGGAATTACCAAGCAGATTGCTTGCAGAAGTCGGTCGCAGCACGGCAGCGGTTTGTGCAACTTTACCTTCGTTGCATCCACTCGTTCCGTAGTCCCAGGCGCAGTCAATCAGTTGCTGCTCGCTGAAGGCCAGCCAGGAGCCTGCATGCAACCACGCACACATATCCACGCAACGAGTGCACAATTTGATGAACCTGCTGTCGACCGTCCGTCCACATTTTGGATATTCGTGTAGCCATCTTCCTCGCTGACCCATGCTGGTGCGTGTCCATACTTCACATATACTCATTAGTATGACAGCAACCGTTCATCAATGACTGAGGTTTGATCATGAACCCGTGAGCGCGGAATGAAGATCGCACCTGTGAATTTATTCCAAATTCCCTGTGTGGCGCAGTTGTGAGGCTACACATCGCCCAGGCTTCACCCTGAGCCTGGAGAAGTGCCAGCTGCGCCCAACACAGAGCGTCCGCTTACCGGGCCGCCTCGTGCATGGCCACCGAGCGGGTGGTGTTTGTCGTGCCACACGACAAGGTACGGCAGCTGGAGGAGATAGTCGTGCGCTTAGAAGCGGCAGGCCGAGCGGCGGTCACCGCCCGTGGAGTAGCGAGCCTGACAGCCCGCATCACGGCCCTGAGCCTGGCCGTGTCCATGGGCCCCCCCCTTTTGCATGTGAGGGTGGTGGGACAAGCGCTGGTGGGGGTCGCGGACTGAGACACGGCAGTTGGGGATTCCGACACGTTTCCGGCGCGGGCGCGCCTTTTCGTCGAGCTGTTGCACCGCAAGAATGGCAATGCAGGCCGGCGCTGACCTGATGTGTGTCAGAGAACGCGGCGGACAGGGCATACACGGCGCTGCTGCCCAAGGCCGAGCTGGGCCCGGGCGAGGCGAGCCGGACGGCGGTGACCATCACCCCGGAGGAAAAACGGCACGTGTGCAGTGTGGCGAGATGTCCAGCTCGAAGCGGGAGCTGCGGACGGTGGCGTTGGCGGGGAGTGGCTGCGGGCACACTGACCTCACCTGCTGGAGGGGAGGCTGCTGCAATACCCTTCGGACGCCGGCGATGTCCGGTGTACGGGGCAAAAAGGGCAAGGGCATGCACCTGGTGTGGGTGGACGAGCAGTATCAGCTGTGCGCGGGCCTGGACCCGGAGCTGCAGCAGCTGGCCAACACCTGGCCTCAGCAAGAGGATGGCTCCCAGTGGTGCCTAGACGACGGGGTCTACCGCGGCCTGCGGAGCAAGGGCTGCCTGGCGGGACGAGGCCGGGCTGCCGGATGTCTGCAGACGAGTGCTTCACCGAGCTGCCCGGCAGGTCCTTCGCCGTTCGGGGAGCCCGCACGCCTGGCTACGGACGCTTTCGTGCAGCATTGGGGACTGGGGCCGCGGGCCATCCTGTACCTCAACCCGCCGGCTCGCGGTGATGGGACGGGTGGTGGGCAAGAGAGAGGACGACCGGCTGGACGGTGCACATCGCGCCGGTGTGGCCACGCTGGTGGTGAACCCTGCTGGCCCGCCTGCCAGTCAGGGAGAGGAGGCCGATATAGCCGGAGGGGTTCTGGCCAGAGCCGTAGGTCCAATGCGAAGCCCCGTGAATTTATTCCAAATACCAAAATTCCAGAATTCCCTGTGAATTTATTCCAAATACCAAAAAACCCCGGCAATCCACCTGAGCACAGCTCGCGCTGCGCTCACCCCGAATACGCGCCCTGCGCCGGCCGACCCGATAGACCCGCCAAGAGAACAAGGCTCGGGGGGAACCGCGGAGGGGGCCACGCACCAAGCCCACCCGCAAACATCACTTGGCCACCCCCCGGTCCCGCTGCGCCGGGCGCGCCCCTGTACCACGAAAAACAGCAGAGACAGCTATGTATGATACACTCCATAAACAACCTGCTTGGGGGGCCGTACATCGACCCCGAGCACATTCTCAGCTACTGCCGAGCAATGCAAGCACACATGGCGGCTTGGAGGCTCACCGGGGCGCTTGCCATCTGGAATGCGGCACACCTCCCCGACGAAGGTCTGTTTTCCACAATAGTGGTGAATCACTACCTCCGCCACAGCGTACGGCTGCAAGACCCCGGTGGCATACCCATCGGAGACGCCCACATCGCCAGTGCGAGCTGCCAACACGCGGGGCAAACCGTTACCCTGACACGAAACATGAACATAAACACGGTTGTGTCACTCTTGCCGGCACACGCCCGAAACTGGGGCTTTATTGTCCACCTCAACGGACACGCCGTAGCAGTCAAGAAACAGGGCGAGTGCTGGTACATTATCGACTCCCTGTACGACAGCACACAACTGATCAGCCCCGAAGAGCCGCTCTGGCCTCGGGGGGAGGGGGCGGTCTACTGCCTCCACCTCCGCCCGAACCGCGAAGGGATCGCTACCCATACAGACCTGAAGGAGGTCAAACTCCCGGAGGACTGGGCCCTGCCCCCAGGCGGGACCCAGCAACCGACACAGCCGCCCCCGGAAACACACACCGGAACCCCCCCAGTGGACGGCACCCAGCAAGATGCACCCACTGACCAGTCACCGCCGAACCAGGAGCCCATGGACACTGATGACCGTGAAGGGCGAGTGACGGAGCACCCAGCGACTGAACCCATGCGCATGGCATTGGACCCCGACGGGCGCGACCCAGACGGGCCTCCAGCACCGAACCCCATCTGGCCAACCCAGCCACTGGAAATCCAGATCCCCGCAGAGGCAGCAGAAGGCGCACCAGAGCACCGCGCCACCAACGCAGAAGCGGCACGGCGCGAGACCGGCGCGCACCCCGAAGTGCGACATGCCGCCCCGCGTGTTCACCACGGCCCGACGGCATGCCGACTCAACCATGCGGTGGAGCGCGCCACAACGGTGATACAGCACGACGCAGCTCCCCGCACGGCGACAGCTGCGAGGAAACGTAGGAAGATCGGACCAGCACCTCATACGCACACTATCCTATACCACCTGCTACGCAACCAAGGCCTACCCATCCGGCAAAGGGAAACCGGCAGGGAAGCCACAGACGTCAACCAAAATGCAGGGGCCCAGCCCCATGACCCGGCGTGCCTGGACGCCACGCCCAGCGCGCCCCAAACACAACCCGCCAGGGACCAGTCAGCCCGCGACCGCGCCGCAGAACCACCCCGCGCCGGCAGGCCCCAACCTGCCCATCAGCCCAAAAAGCAGCAACAAAGCATCGGGCGATACATGCAGCCCAAGACACCGAGGGCGATAGCGCACAACTCACCCGATAAGCAGCCGCCGCCGGCCGCCGCAGACCCAAACCCCCCGACACCGGGCGCCCCGCAGTCCGGGCACCTTAAAGTCCTCACGATGAACACACGGGGCCTGCAGGGCCACCGCGAGGGAGTAGCACACATGCTAGACGAACATAAGCCAGACGTCATAGTCCTGACCGAGACCAAACTTAGTGCGCACAACCGACGAGGCATTGTCAGCGTTAAACAGGCCCTCCGGCCATACCAGACATACATGAGCAACCGTCCCCACCCGGAGCACAACAAGACGCGTGAAGCGGGTGTCATTGTTGGGGTAGCGGAACGCTTTAGCGGCCAAGGCAGCACGAGTGCCGAGCCCGTCTCTCCGGGCCTTGAGGGCTACATCGGACACGTTCGCATCAAAACCCCAGGCAGCATCCCCCTACACGTGCTGGGGGTCTACTGCCCGGCGGATCCCTTGATCCGGCAAGCGATATACGAGTACGGACAAACCGCCGCCACACAGGCCAGCGCCAAGGGGGAGCACCTCATCATGGCGGGCGACTGGAACGCAACGCTCCATCCTAGCGACCGGTCCACGGGCACATGCTACCCGGCTGACAGGGCGCATCGTAGCTTCTCGAGCAGTGCGAACCTAAACCCCGTCGTTACTCCGCGGCGTGCCTACACCTACACGCAGACACAGCTTGACCACGACACTCACCACAGCCGGATAGACGACGTCCTGCTAGCCGCCCACACCGGAGCGGCAGCAGACAAGGAGGGCACAGTGTACGAACAAGTGTACGAATGCGGAGGAAACTTCGACCATAAACCCCTCTGCACGTTCATCCCGCTGGCGGGTATTCGTCTCCTTCCAGCGCCCGCGGCTCAGGCCGCGGCTGACCACGCAGCCAGCTCGTGGAGCCGCATACAACTCCCAATACTTAAAGAGAGTAAAACCCGGGCGCACATGGAGATGGAAGCGACGCTCACTTCTGAAATCGCCCACCTGCTAAGCGCTCTAAACCCGGCGTACGAAGCCATCGGACACGTCGCCGAACAGCTGGAACGTGCCGCCGGTAAGGAAGAGGCACGAGCACTCCTGGCTAACCTGCGCAACCACGATACCGTCCGGGCGACGGACGTCACTACTCTCAGCCATGAACTAGGCGACCTGCTCGACCGCTGCCTTGGGATACTGGAATCTCACTGTCAACAGAAACCCCCCTGCACGGGGAAGCTGCATGCGCGACGTGGCATCGGCAGGCGCCTCGCCAGGCTGCACAACGACCACAAAACCATGAAAGATAATCTCGCAAAAGCCCTGCGCACGGACCCCCAGGAGCAAGGGGCACCTACACTAACGGAGGGTCAAGCCAATGGCACGACGCCCCCCCATCCGGCCACGGCGCCCCCAGGCACCAGCGGCACAACGGAACGGGCAACACCCGAGCGCAGCGCCGCCACTCAGCATGCCGCCACTGAGCGCGAAGAACCAGACGCAGCCCGCACCCTGCGTGCGGCCATTAAAGAGACCGGAGGGGAAATAGCCAAGCTTGCTCGAGAGATTCGCGCAACTAACGCTCGCAAGGCAAAGAAAAGCTTCCAGCGGCTACTAACCAAAAAGCCCCGGCAGGCGCACAGACAGGTCCTTGAACCTGATGACCAGCCCCGCGGAATCGCGGCCATCCGACACCCAACCGATGGACGACTGTGTACTGATTCCAAAAACATACTCGATGCGCTTCACACGCACTTCGCCCTTCTTGCGAGACCCGTCTCTGGCCCACGAACGGGAAAGTACCTCCCAAACGAAGCCCCCCGGAACTATCCCTGGACCAGACCGGGCGCGCAAGACCCGCTTAGGGAAGGGCTGGCCAGGTGGGGAGACGCCCCCCCATCGCTCCTCCCGGGTGTACTAGATCCACATAACTTCCGCACGTCTATCGACCACCTCGCGAGAAACAAGGCCCCAGGCCCCGACGGGATACCCAACGAACTTCTACAAACACTACCCGCCGACCTCCAGACCGCCATCCACCAGCTCATTACGGTCATGTGGGTGAAGGCCGAAATCCCCACACACTGGACGAAATCCGACACGGTCCTTATCCCCAAGAAGGGCGACCCGCTCCTCATTAAGAACAAAAGGCCCATCGCCCTGGCGAACACAATTTACAAGCTGTACACCAGCCACATTACGCTGAATATCGTACTCTACAGTGAGCAAGCGCACATCTTTACGGAAGCTCAGGAGGGCTACCTGAGGCAACGCAACACCGAGCGCCAACTCCAAAACGTGCTACACGCAATCGAGGACGCGGGCCTCACCAGCCGTGACCTCTTCCTTCTATACATCGACTTCACGTCTGCGTTCAACACGATCGATCACGACAAGCTGCTCATGATCATGTACGACCTGGGCTACCCGGACGACCTGATCGAGGTGGTAGCCAACTTATATTCACGGGCCACCACGCGCATCCGGACAGAGCACGGCTGCACAGCGGACATAGCCATCGAACGCGGTACAATTCAGGGTGACACGCTGTCCCCGGTGCTGTTCATAATCTATATGGAACCCCTACTCAGGTGGCTGCACAGCGGAGGACGGGGATACCAGTACGGATGCCTCAAGGCCGAGGAAAATGAGCGGCACCATTTCAGCTCGGGAGCGTTCGCAGACGACTTGGTTACACTCACAAACAGCGTTTCAGACATGCGTCTCCAATGTGCGAAAATCGAGCAGTACGCGCAATGGGGAGCCCTGAAGGTCAACGTTGGCAAATGTCAGCTGCAAGGCATCCTGCACGGCCGCGCACGGTCGGACCAGGACCTGAGCCGGGGACCCGGCACCCGCAAATATCAGACTGCCCTTGAGCGACTGCTAAAAGACCAAATCCGTATAGACGGATCACCGATACCCTACGCGCCCCCGACCGCCTCGTACAAATACCTGGGAGTCCATGTAACCCCTACCCTCGACTGGGCACCTCAAGTAGCCTATGTCCGCGCTGAGATCACGCGGCGAGGACAGGGCATCCAGGAGTCCATGGCGTCTCCCGACCAGCGCATCAACATGATCAAAACCCTGATCCACCCATTCGTCGAGTACAGCCTGGCCACTATGGCGTACACCCCCCAAGACATCGCCAGCTTCGACTCCCAAATTGCTGGCATAGCTAAGCGCAGCTATGGCCTTAAAATGGGGTTTCCCACCCGCGCAATCCTCGGTCCAGTAAAGCAACTCGGCCTGGGGGTCGGCACCATACGCAGCCTCTATGTCGCCAAGGCGGCCAAAGCTCTCGTCCTCTCCCTGAACGACGAAGGCCGGCTTGGGGTAGTCACTAGGGCTCTCCTTAGCCTGCAAAGCCGATACATGGGCGACATGCCGGTGCACGCCCTCAAGAAGGAAAGCCGCTTCTACACGACGCTAAAGCAGCTGACCATCACGCAGGAGGCGGGCATTGAGCTCACGGACTGTGGCAAAGGGTACGAACGGAAAGCAAGCACTCTCATTCACCTTCTAGCGGCGTGCAACTCGGGGACGGAGCCCAAAACCCTCGCGCTCCTCTCCAGATGCGTACAGCCTCTGCTTGAGCTGGGCCTGGATCTCCGAGTCCTGAAAGATAAGAACACAGGAGCACACTTCATTACCACGGACCAGCTCCGACGCATCGGTGGACGGAGTGTCGGGCCCCGACACCTCATCGCCCTGAACCAACTCAGCCTAGCACTGAACCCCGTTCTCAGTGTACGCGCCCGCGCGGCGAGGCACCGAGGGGTGACTGCGCTGCCCCCGGAGCTGCGGGCCATCCCCAATGAACCCATTATGACGGACCTCATGAATGACACACACGGACCCATGCCGCTTCCTCATGGAAATATCATGCGATATGTGGTGTCACGCCCCCGGGACACGACCGGGGCCCCACCGCCAGACCCTTCGCCCGCCGCGCACAACCTCAGCCCAGATCCGGCGGCCCCGAGACGGGAAGTCGAATCCCAGGAGGGCCAGGTGAGGCGCCCAGCGCAACAAAGGGAAGCTCGGCGCCACATGCCCCGACGCAACGCTACCGAAGAAACCATGACGGCATACATCAGGAGGCAGCGGCCAAAACCCACCCGCCACATCACGGACACAACTGCCTCCGGATGGGACCCCAGAGAAAGCCCACTCACCGTCACGCACTGTGAAGCCCTGCTGCGTCACCGCGACCTCCCAGGACTAGCAGCCGAAGTGGGGACCGCATCGCAGCTTGAAGAAATGCTGCGGGGAGAGCGAGAATGGCCCACAGGGGCTGCCCTTAAATACGGCCACAACATCAACCAATATCTATTCGGCGAGCAAGAGAGGGTAGCCCTTATCCACGCGCAGATCCGCAAGCGGGTGGAAGCAGGCCCCCGAGCCGCAAAGCGGCAACGCAGAGATACACCCCGGCACCCCACACACAGCACCTTCTACCAAGTTGAGTGGGAAAGCACAGTTATCACCAAAGGGGCGCTCGAGCTGTACGCAGCGCACGGATACCTACCCACGGCAACACGTCCGTACGAGGCCGCAGCAGATCCGGCAACCCCCACCGAAAGGATCGAAGTAGACTGGGCGCGAACCGAGGACGAAGGCACGCGCCTGGCCACCCAAGACAACTGGAACGAGCTGCTCAATGCATTCCGACACCGCCTAGAGGCGGCAGCCGAGACGGCCCCCGGGCGCACTGCGCCAGCCCGAGACCAGCACCTTAATCCGAGGCAGCAGCAAGGCCAATGGGCCTCTGAATGCCTCAACCAGGCCAGAGGACAACGGCTCCTACGCCAACACGTAGAAATCGATGTACATCCCGGCAACCCGGATAGGGACATCCGCCCGACAGGGCGGTACACCATCCAGATTGGCAAACACAGCGACCCCGACCCCTCTAACCGCGCACCTTGGGACGGCAGCGGAGATACTCCTGCAGGCCTCCTAGAGCAGGGAGTCGCGCTTGTTTACGACCCCCAGGGACGATGCATCGGCACGCTCCTGGACAGCTTGCTGCGCAGCCTGTGGCTAAGGCACTCCGACGCCAAATGTAAGAGGCCGGAGGTGCACGCCAAGCTTGCAGCGGCGGGTGGCTTCGAGGAAGACGTGGCACGCCTCCTCCTGCGCTACCGTGATGGAGGGGGCACCAAAACACACCCCGTTAAGGCGGCACACGAGCAAGGACTCGGAGAACAGTTTACAACACGTCTCATGAATGCCATGGGTTCAAGCACAGAACGCTTTGCGTCCCCTTTAAATGTGGCTAACTGCACTGAAACGTACTTCTCACGCTTCCCAGAAGACATGCTCTTTGGGGCCAACCATGACGCATACTCCCAACCGTTTACCGGCTTGTCCATCGCACACCCGGAACCCACACCCGAGGAGGGCCACCATGCCTTGCGGTGGGCGTTGGGCTGGGCGGAAGCCAAAAAGACCGAGGCTACGCAGACCGCCACCCTTATCGTAGTCCCCACGTCCCGTACAGCGCCGTATACCCGGTACCTATCGCACCCCCTGGTCACGCAAGTGGGTAGCATCGACTCGCTCGCCGCCAAGGGGATACTGCAAAGCGCCACGCTCAACGTGGACACCAAGCCTTACCCGGTTGGCCTGACCCTGCTACTGGTCAGTAACGACGCGGGCAAATCACACGTAAGCAGCCTCCGGCAGGCGCTAGGTATGCGCACCACCCTGCCAGCGCCTACAGGTCAAGCCCAGCCGTGGATAGCCCCCCAGTGGGTACGGAAACGCGTCCGCAAAATGACTGCCGGAGCGCCTGACCAGGCGGTGCCCTCTCGTAAGTGCAGCAACCCCACACCCGCTGAACGACGCTCCGCGCACCTGGCGTTCCATGCAGCAAACCCGCTTCGTTACAACGCCCACGCCTCCATCTACACTGATGGGTCGGTTAGGGAAGTCGAGGTCGGGAACACCAAGATGTTAGGACTCGGCGCCGCAGCAGTCGACGCACTGACTGGACATACGCTCCTCATAGATGTCAACCCAGGAGCCTACGGATGTCAAACAATTACGCGCTGTGAACTAAGCGCGATACATCAGGCACTCACCATGCGACGTGGCCTACCTCACAACCAAGCCCACCTCAGCATTTGGACGGACTCCAAAGCATCGCTCCATTTGATCCAGAAGATGATAAACAACCCGCAAAAATTGCGGCTGAGTAAACATAGAGCACTGCTCGAGGACATCGTTGCCGCACTTAAAGCCCGGGCCGTCGCCAAGCTTAAAACGTCGCTATTGAAAGTCAAAGCACACACAGGAGTTCGATATAATGAAGAAGCGGACAAAGCCGCCGTACAGGCTGCTATCCTTGCGGCGCAGGGAATGCTGCCGGCAGAAGCCGTAATAGAGAAAGCAGACAATAATCCAAGAAGTAAACACTGGTGGCTACGGAAGTCCGAGGGGACCGACGTAAACGCCGGTCGCTACGCCAACGACCTTAACCGCGGCATCGACACTCTGGTCAGCCAGACGACACACAATGGGTACACCAACGAGACCGCATACGTCAAATACGTAGAGGATGCCTTACCGGACCTAGAGATCAATGCCAGCACCAGAACCCTGCAGCGGGGCACGGGCCGGCACCGGCATTACAAACGGTGCCTCGACTACCTGTACGGACAGCTCTGGAATGCCAAACTCGCAAAGCTCTTCCGAATGCCCCTTGTACCGGGCGGCCCAACGTCCACAGGCTACTGCCCTGTGTGCAAAGACCCCCAAACAAAGACACGCATCCCTGACTCAGGAGCACACATCCTGGGAGGCTGCCAACACGCGCGAATGCACGCTCTCTATACCCTGCGACACAACCAAGCGGTACAAACCATCACTAGAACACTGTCCAGAGGGGCCCATGGAGGCTGCTTTATCGTCATGGACGCATGCAGCATGGAGGACAAGCCGGACTACGTGGCCGGCACACGCCTGCCCAAGTGGCTGCTACCCAACATCCCCGACGACGATCGGTCCAAAAAGCGCCCTGACCTGCTGCTTATCCCCAGCATACCCCTCAGCGACACATGCTCACCGAAATACATGGGACCAGATGACCCCAGCGAGCACACTGTACACATAATCGAAGTAGGCTACACAGCCGACACAAATCACACACAGAAACAAAACGACAAGGCCCATCAACACGCGGAACTAGCTCAGATGCTGACGGCGCACGGATGGAAAGTATGTTACACGAAACAGGAAGCAATTAGCCTGGGCTTCGCCGGCACCATCCGCAAAGACCTGCGACAACTGCTGACCTCACTGGGAACGAGCAACGAAGCGGCCAAAAAATGCTGCAACGACCTCCACGACCACGCTGTCCGAGCGTTGAACGCAATTGTCGCTGCCAGGAGGCAACTGGAGCGGGACCCCCGCCAACAGAGCACAACCAGCGCCGACCCGCCCTAACCCGCCGCAACGGCGGGCTCCCAATCTCACCGCGGTAGCGGGAGAGGCCTGGGATCGGGGCAACCCGACACCCCACCCCTCCTGCTCCCATAACCCACGCCTCGGCTCTGTCGGGCGTATTATTATTATTATTATTATTTTTCCAAATTCCCTGTAGTGCACCCGCCACGCTAAAAGCCTGGCGGAGATATGATTCAAGAAAGGACACACGCAGCGTAGGGGAAGACGTCACAGTGCAACGTAATTGCTGCCAGAGCGACGGTAGCTACATGAGTGGGTCCGAGCTTGATGTAGGGGGCATTGCTGTTAGGGATCATTGAGCGCTGCACACTGCCCTGGATGACTGATGTTGATTTAAATGTATGTGGGATGCCGTTATCGAAATAATCCCCACCGTATGATGATGGAGCGACAACGCAGGTTCATTTGCATTGTCCTTTGCAATGTACGCGCTTAATTATGCGATGTATATATGGCACTTACCCAGCACGACTGGCACCAAGCTTGGTCTTTTACCCCGGACCCGTCCATAGCTGTGCCGCGATAGTCCAGGGAGGCGGGCAGCTGCGAATCCGACAGCACGCGGCTGTAGACCTCAACACTGCGATTTGCCCGCCCGCGCGCGATCCTTCCCGTTCGGGTCTTAAAGAAGTGGCTTTGAGACATGGACGCAAACTTGTTGGCTTCCATTTTAAAGGTCGGAGCGACTGGCGTGGTACCAGAGGCGTTCTTGGCATCCCCGCCTCCCATCGCCGTTGGCGAGCAGGCCCGGCTTTTGTGCTCCTGGACGCGTTGGTTGTGATTGTCGATAAACCTTGTGTTGGCAGCAAGGTAGTCAAAAAAGCCTGGATAGATGCGCGCGTAAAGGTAGGGTAGAAGGTAGGGTGTCATTGCGGGTGTTCGTTTGTAGGCAGGCGTCAAAAGGGAGGCGTTCGTTTGTGTTTGCAGTGGGTGGGGGTGCATTAACCACGTGGTAGGGGGTGCATTAACCACGTGGCAGGGGGTGCATTAACCACGTGGTATGTGCACATGTGTACGTACGAAGTTCATGCGTGGTAATATTGCGCCGCGGGTACGCAGGTAAATTATATAAATGTAGTTACGGTAAAGCTTAACGGTGAAGCATTTGAAGATTTACGTGCCCACGTTCACAGCCCTCCATAACCGGCCATCCACCGGTTACGCAGCAAATGTCGCCCTGCCCAAGTAAGCAACCCGTCACACTCACTGTCTCCGACGTCACCGCCGCTGCTGGTCCCTACACAGAAGTGGACATGGGATGGTGCGGGCCTCATAATAGGTAATAAACTTTGGCAAGCATTCATGCGATGCCCTGGACGACTTTAGAGGTAGGCGCAAACCTCATTGAGAGCTGGAATGCAGATGCGGTTCATTTGTGCGCCACGGCACCTGCGCCATTTTAAATTTTCCATCCATCCTTCCGCTCCGCAACCGCTGGAACCTCGCCCAATGGAAAACCCTCGTTTGCAGCTGTTGTATATTTGTGCGCAACATTATCCGGCTGGAACGCGCATGAAACGGTAAATTTACGCTACCTGCGAGCGCCGAAACCTGGTACGTCATAAACAGCTGTGTAGGATCCGACGTGTTGCAAGCGGACGTCAGCTGCAACGTCGTTCCGTTGCCTTGAAGGCATATCCCCAATATGCTGTTCTCAATGACAAACAATTGATCGTTGTTGGGAGCATACCTGCCGTCAGGGTTCGCGTGCGCAGCATGTTGATATACACGGAAGGTATGGCGGCCTAATTTTCAACGAATGTGCATTCAATGCAGCGGGTAAATCTCTTAACAGGACGCACAAGTACGCAATGCAGCAAGGATCGGCAGGAATCCATCATTTTTACGGCTGCATATATAGCATGTTAAAGGAGACTTACTGTATTGTCCACTGCTGGGACGCGTTCTGACCGCCAAACTCCCAAACTTCGGCATTTCCGCCTTGAGGCACCGCTGTGATGCAAGAGATTCCGTTTGCAGTTCTGTGTAGCGAATTGACCAAGGCCAGGAGCATATGTCACCGCTGTGTCGTATGTATAAAGAAAATTGAAAGGCGGGGTGACTCAACCCACTTTGGGGGCCGCCGCATACATCGTACATCGTGCGGCGGCCCCCATCGGGCGATAATCACGGGGGCCGCCGCATACATCGTACAGCACAAACGTGCGTCTAAAGCGCCGATGGAGTAAAGGGTATAAATATGAATATGTTATTGTGTTGTAGTCCAGTTCGTCATGGGTAATAGAATGTCACAAAGCCAACAAAGCAAGCCTCATGCAGCTACCTCTAGAATGTCAGCCCCAAGCACAGAACCGTACAGAACCGTACCCAAAAACAAAACGTACCCAAAGACATATCCAGAAGCTGTAGGATTGTATGTCGAGGCATCCATTACTGAAAACTGCGTTAGAATGAAAACAACTGGCTCAGGCAGCGGAGATCTTAATCCCAGAGCACAGCTGCAGTTCTCCGGGCAGAGTGACATGTTGTATACGTTAATTTATGTATGCAAATTTGTTGTTTTACCAGAATTTAGTCAGGTCTGTAAGCGCACATGCATACATGCGTGCACGCGCAGCAAGTAAACAAGCTTACCCCTTGGCTTACAGGGCCAGCCGAACATAGCCCAAGCTTTAACCTGTGTTAGCGGGGTACATGGGGTGCAGCCGCTCAGAGATCTGTCAGAGGCCATGTGGTCGGTAATCAGCAATCAGACGCAGCAGCTCATCGCTTATGCCGACCTAGTCCGGACAGAGGCAAGAAATTATATTGTGCGCAACTTACACTGCACCGTTTGTTTGGTTTCCATTAGGTACGGTTATGCATTTTCTCGTCCCCTTGTTGTACAGGGAAATTGCGCCTTGGAGAAGACTCGGTGAAACGTCATTGCCTGCAGCGATAGATCAAGCAAGGCCGAAGCCAGGATAAGTTGTGAATAAAACGGCTGACAAAACGCAAACATCAATGATTTGGATCCCGACTTCTTAATTCAGCTTATCAAGTTTGCTTCTTGCCGGAGAATCAAAACCACAGAACGGAGAGCATTTTATTCCAGTTCATTACGACAGCATTTCCTTCCGGACAATTTCTGAGGAATGTTCCCCTCCGAGTGGTTCGAATCACATTCTCCAAGTATGCATCATTTCAAGGCATTTAGATTCTTTCACTGCAGAATGTATTTCAGACAGATTATCACCCCAGCAGGGCTAATACATAATGATGGAGCCACAAAGATGCAAGGTGACCTTGCATTCTTATCGAACAGTGCAAGTGGCGACTGTAACGCGCTGAGCGTCACAAACTGTTGTGTGATGTCGGATGAGTTGCAGGTAGTCTGTTGTAGCACCGTGCCGTTGGTTTGCAGACATGTGTTGAACATGACGTTCTGTATTAAAGCAATGGTGTTGCTGCCCGGCACAATCCTGTAATGTGATGCGTGAAATGAGCCAGGCAGTAAAATAATAATAATAATAAAAATAAAAATAAAAAAAATAATAATAATAATAATAAAAAAAATAATAATAATAATAATAATAATAATAATAATAATAATAATAATAATAATAATAATAATAATAATAATAATAATAATAATAATAATAATAATAATAATAATAATAATAATAATAATAATAATAATAATAATAATAATAATAATAATAATAATAATAATAATAATAATAATAATAATAATAATAATAATAATAATAATAATAATAATAATAATAATAATAATTGGGGCGGGGACGGCGTTCGTTGTGCTGCTTACCCATGCTTGCTGCTCGTGCGTTCAAACATGTATGTGCGAATAAGCTACGAAAAATGCAGTTTTCTCTGTGCACACAACCATTTATTAAAGGGACTCACTGGTATATCCACTGTTGATTAGTCTGGAGCGGGTTGTCCAGGGACCAAAGTTGGACGAAGCTGCCGCCTTGATATGGAGCGTCAATCGCCATTGATCCAATTATCGTCCTGCGCGTGGATAATATGTACAACCAAGCACACATAAATCCACGCCAAACTGTTATGACACGAATGCGCGATTCGTCAGAATCCTGACACTTACATAAAAACAGACGAATTCTGCCCCAAGCCGACTTGCATGAACTGCGTTTAGGGGGAAGCATAACGCATGGGCGCTGGTAAGTATGATTCGAGTGCTTCGACGGACAGATGTTGGCGCTGACACTGGTGTATGTCCGCGGCCCCCTGGTGTGAATGTCATTTCCACGAACAGCGCCAACCCACGTCATCGTGGGGGTTGGCGCTGTGCGTGGTCGTGATCGTGATCGTGCCGCTTGGGATGCGCTCTGATTCCGCTCAGTCCAGGTGGTGTGGTATATATCATGCCTGCGAAATACAGCTCTCCTCTACCTGACACTGCGACCCATCAACTGACCTGCTGATTTGTCGTATTACTGCAGGGAGCCAGTCCGATTCTGCACACACGCACAGACATGTCCAAGTCGTGTCATACGTGAGTGGACAGGCGTCCCCCCCCTCTCCCCCAAGTTCTGAGGGAACGGGCGGGTTGTGTTTCTTGCAAATGCCGTGCAAACGAAGCAAAACAGTCAAATGTCGGTTGCGACGAAAAGCTGACAAGCCCAGGATGTCAAATAAAGCATCTCACCCCGTGCCATTAGTCCAGCTTCCAGGCGCGGCTGATCCTGCAATTGTGATGCATGTTAGCGTAGACGGGTTGACAAGCTGCATGGCGAATAGAGGCGACGGCGGCGTATGGCGAGGAATAGCCGCAAACTGCTGTGTGACATCCGAAGGATTGCAGGAAGCCTGCTGCAGCACTTGACCGACTGCTTGCAGACAAGTGGTGAGGTTGACGTTTTGGACAGTGTAGACCGGATTCGCCTGGAATTGTGATACTTGTCTGTGGGTGCATGGGCATATGTTCCGGCGAAGTTGTTTGTTAGTTGTGTGCGAGTGGTTGTGAGCCAAACATGAACGTATTCCACGTTAATAACCGTATTCAAGGAACATCATCAGTGAACATACATAGCTATAGACCGCCGCGCGACTCGCTCATGCCCCTGAACTTAACTGGAAAATCCATTCATCGTTCAATTGTTGTGTGCCACTACTCAGGGATGACGCCTGTATTGAATCAGATCCGTCTGAGGCAGTTAGCACGAAACTTCCATCTAAAACCCTGCGTGTATGTACAAACAGGACGTACGTTAGCACCAGCGGCAATATACACACCATTGTACGGCCCAAGTCGAGCGTCGAAAGAAGATTTATATATGTATGTGTGGCTTGGATGGCGAAGCGGTCAATGTTTTAGCTGCAAATAACTCGGCATTCGCTATAAATACATATCACTCCTTCGAACAAATTTATGGAATCATTCGTCATTCGTTTGAGCGACCTAGCTAATCCTGTAAATCCTTGTAACACGTCTTACCCGATGACGGTCATGCTCTGGTTGCTCGCCATTCCCATTTGCAGGAACTACGCGCAGGAAATCGGTTGATGGATAGAGAGCACGGCCGTTGATGAGGTAAGCAAAAGTTAAATCTGCTGATTTTTAGCGAAATGGATTCACAATTGCTACGGCACCAATTCTCTTACCAACTGGTTTGTTGACGCCATGCCGCAAGGCGCCATGGCAATCCTGCAGGGTGCGTGGACAAACATCGAAGGCAATCCAAAATTCAAAGGGCCATCCTGTCGCCAGCGGATAATTCCTTCCTGTACTTATTTGCATCAATTGAAAACAAACACTGAACCAAACGATCAAACGTCCGTAAAGAGAAGACGTGGCTGGCGCGCACGACAACTTACGGAGTCCCGCTGATGCCACTGCTGACATTTGAAGCCGTTGTGGCACATGTTGCGGCTGCAACGTTCACCAGTTGCACCCCAAACACGTATGTAGGAGAGATGCTCATGCTCAGCGGCAAGAAGGCCTGTGTAGTGTCGCTCATGTTGCATGGAGCCTGCTGAAGTGTGGTGCCCAGAGCTTGCAAGCAGTTCCCGCTGAACAGGACATTCTCGATGGTGCCAAAAAAACCGTCGATTGACCTGCAAAATATGGGACACCAACGCTAGGCATCTCGCTGGGCAGCACAGTTTTTCAACAAGTGTATGTCCGTTTTGAGAGCCGAGCCAATCAAAGATCTGAGCACAAAGAATGGAACACGTCAGAATGGAATATGTCAATATTACAGTACGGTCGTGGCTGCGCAACGACTAATACGCTGGACTTACTGAAAGATCCATTGCTCGTCCATTGTTGGTGATCCTCCTACAGACCAGAGCTGCACGTTACTGGTGCCCTGCGTCGGCGCATCCATAACCGCAACCCCGCCAGATGCCCTGTACATACAAATGCATACATTTAAGTTATCCAGGTCACCATCAACACTACAGATTAGCGAAGTGCATGATAGAAGCGCACGTGTTTGCACCATCCATTAGCAGACATGCAGAAGATGCAATCCTAACTAACGCAAATGTGACATCCGTTGACAATATCTGCAATACCACAGATTGCGGCTTTAATACTGTTCATCGATGGGGCCAAACAGGGTGCATGGGCAGTTCCTGGCACACACGATTTGGATGACAGCGGAACGGCATCATACATCCGCCTGTGGCAGCGTGCATAGTTCCCAACTTACACAAACGTCGAAGTGTCTGGCTCCAATCCTACTTGCATGAACTGCACCGAGGTTGCAGCGAGGTGACACATATCAGCAAACAATAAGTGTTCAGAATCGGACTCTTGTCTCTCTATATATCTAGGGTTGTCATACGTATGACAAACCTAGCTAGGTGTGTAGCAGGGTGGCTATCTTAGAATATGAATATGAATACTCTCAGCGCTTCTGAGCCAGAAGTATCTCTGACCGTAGATACTCAGCAAAATAATATAGCCACCCTGGTGTGTAGTACAGATAATCTGCTGAAGATTCACCTGCTGGCTCGATGTATCGCCCGTACATGGAGCCATCGCCAGCCTACAGGCAAACACGGCACATGCATATAACGCTCGTTCGCATCCAGATGCAGCATGCGTGTGCTTACCAAACATATAGTCGGATGCTGTACGGCATTGATACTAATGCGGTCCGTACCATCGGTAAACCTCGCGCAATTCGTTAAGGCGACTGAAAATCGAAATGGACACCAGTACAAAAAAAATACTGCACAGTGCATCGCAAGGAATTCGACATGTTAAACTACTGCCAATAGACATTCCATCTAGCTTGTGGGCACTTACTGAACGCCGTTGTTCTGATTTCCACTGGGAATGTTGACGCATGTCATGGTGGCGAGGTTCAGCAGCTGAGACCCGAACACAGCATCGACCTGTATCGTACTGCCAATGATGTGAAACTGCTGGGTGGTATCAGACGCGTTGCAAGTTGTCTGCTGAAGGACGGATCCATAGGCTTGCAGACACGTGCTCAGATTATAATTTTGCAGGAGGTAAGGGGGTCCGCCTTGGTTGACCCTATATGCACGGGGGGGGGGGGGACGAAGCAATGAGTTCAGTGGCATCCGCAAGAGCGATAGGCAGGGGCATGACCCCATGGCCGCACACGGCTGTAAATCCGCACGAATTCAGACGGTCTATGCACACACGCACGGACTGCTTTATTTGCTAGGTTTCGCATGCGTTGTTCCAGATTCGCAGGTTCCGTGAATTTCGAGCCAGTGTCGTTACACCACTAAACGTCGTGGGTGAACTCACGATTGGGTATACCAAAACTGATTTCCATGCGGGGGTTCAAAGAAAGACCAAAGAAGGACTTGATCAATGTTCGCAGGTGGCGCTTCGAAGACGTACAACAGTTCGGTCCCCTCGGAGGCCCTGCGTGGGGCGCAAGCAAGCACATACACCGAATGTCACCAGTTTGGTAGGGTGGCGACAAACTGACATTATTTACACAGGACAAGGGACAACTATCACATGCACACGCATCAAGGGTCTGCACGGTGGTTTATAAAGGTATAACCATCCTAAGCCATGCCAATGCCTTCTTCCTTGTGTAAGCAACTCAATTCAAATAATCCAGCAACGCCTCCACCTAACGGTCAACGACGCTTATATGCCATTGTGAAGGGAATGGCGCTGGAACATCGAGCTCATATAGATCAACTTGCATTCTGACAGATTGGTTGTGTCTTTCAGCACCGTTCCCCAAATAACGTCATGCACTTACACAAACGAATAATACGGGGCCTGATTGCTGCTGGCATTTGTGGACGGAGGCGGGTTCATTGGAACTTGGATGAACTGCATGAGTGCAAAGCACGCGGCAAAACGGTTGAGGACAAAGCAATACGGATACGGATACAACAAGGGGTTGGTGTCGGCTTCCTTGAAGCCGGAAAAAGGGCGGGGCCCCGTTCAATCCGTACGGTTTAAGTTGAGTGCTAGGGCGGCGAGGGCGTGAAGTGTGAGAGTGTCGACATTCCTGCTGATAGACAGCCAGAGCTGTATATCCGAAATGCCTGCGGCTTCAGCAATCCGCCCCATGTAGCCCCATGTAGCATCGCGCTCCGTCTCGGCACTGTGCAACTCTTCCCGCGAGCGCATTGCTTGGCTTAAGTAGCTTGGCAGTAGACATAAATGGAGCGTATCATTCACATATCACGCAGGCTGACTTGCAAATAGAAGGACAGCGGAACTGTTTGCGAGGGTCGCGACGACGTGCACTTGCTTGCCGCCGACGAGAGTGCACAGGCTCCGCTACCAAGGTATCCGCCGTATCGTAGAGCAGGCTTCACAACTTTAAAATTAGGACAGGTACTGTAGAAGTCCCCTAGGTTGCCGACTGCACTTGTTGGGCGGCCCGCAGAAGACCGCCGCGTCGTGTGCAATTTGCCGCTTGGCGTCCGACAACCAGCAGTTCGCCCCTAATGGTTTGCCCCATTGTTGTATCACGCATCTGGCGTGTTCTGGACTTAGGAATATTCTGCTGAATTCCTATACATCTGTCTGTTACCTCTCTGTCACTAACTGTCAACTGAATACATCCCGTCTGACTGGGTTCGTAATCGGTTATCTGCTGGGTCTGTAACGCTGTGTTACAGACGGGAACTGTATCTGCTGTGTACAGTTGAGGACAACTGGTCCTTGGCAGCTGTTCTGTCTGTTCCGATTGGAGTTACTCTGGAGATACTGGCTGCGGTTCGGGTCGCTGTGACCGCCGTACGCTACAACCGCTCACCTCGTGCTCTTAAGCACTCTGCATTTCTCTAATCGGCAGTTCTGACTGCCCCCATGCAGTTGGACATTTCTAAAGCTTACAACAAGTTGGTATCGAGACGGGCACTGGCCCTTACCGCTGTTCACATCTTAACAACATCGCGACAATGAGCGAACTAGTCTTCGGTTCCGTAGACGACGCTATGGTCGTTGACCTTCTGAGGGCGGCTGCTGAAGGTTTGTAACTTCCCAGCCTTCTAACTGGCCCTGCTGGGCTTGCTTTAGCCTAACTTTCCTTAGCTGTTGCAGAGCAACCCACTGTCGCTGGCGGCGCTGCTGGGCCGTCGAAGACCACTGTCGACCAGGAGGTCCAGACCGCCCCACTCGACCAGGAGACCCTGCTGGACTTCGTCTCTGACGAGGTCGTGGTCGCTCGAGCGGCTACTTGCTTGGGTACGCGGTTACTGACTGTCGTTGCCCGTCATGTCCGGTGTCCTGCTTGACGCCGACGGCAACCCATATGTTCCTGCTTCACCTCAGCATGAGAATGAAGAAGGAGCCGATGCTGCTGCTGCTGCCGCTGCTGCTGCGGCGGCACTGAATGCGCTTGCTAGGGACCCTGCTGTTCCTACCGATGCAGCGCGTTCTGACCCAACTGCTGTTACTGACCCGCCTGCTGCTGGCCGCGCTGCTGAGGACGTTGATTCTGACCTTGAGGATCCTTTTAACCTGAGGCAGTATTTACCTGACCATGTGCTGAACCTTCGCCCTCGGCGCCATCTTTCAGGTCGCATCGTGGCCGCCACCGCAACTGCTGCTGCTGGGGCCCACGTCGCTGCTGAGACCCACGTGAACAACGCTGCTGTTCGCGAGAACGCTGCTGCTGCGACTCGCGTTCACTCTGCTGCTGCTGCTGCAATCCGGGCTGACGCTGCTGCTGGCGTCGCGCCCATGGCCACCGACACTGACGAGGTACTTAAACTTAATGTTCCTCCACCTAAGCTGAATATCCCGATTGAAGGCAAGCTTAACGTCCGGGCCGCTGCCGATGCTACCCGCGTCTTTGTCCGGGACGTCAAGAAATTCTTCCCTTTGGTAAAAGGTGGTCATATTGATGAGGTTCGCTGTCTGTTTCTTGGTTCAGCCCTTGACGGTTTGGCTAAGCGCTATCACGATGAGTGGACCTTAGCGCAGACCAGCGGCTATACCTCTGATGCTTTGCTCGCTGCATTGCTTGCTCGTTTTGCTCCGCAAGTTCAGTCTCGCGAGCAAGAGGCTCGGCAGAAACTGTCCACTGGCCGTTACCGCATGCGTACGACCGAGGCCGTTGCTTCGTACCAAGCGCGCTTTGAGGCTCTTATCACTGCCATTCCTGAGTTTGCTGACGGCGAGCGCAGATTCTGGTTTCACCATGGCCTGTCTGATGTCCTGTATGAGTACTGTGCGAAGAAGACCTTCAGCTCTTACTACGACATGGCCGCTTACGCGCTCCGCAAAGAGTGTCAACTTGAAGCTGCTAAACACGCCCGTTCGCCTTCTGCCCGATTTAACTTTCTGTCTGTTCAGGAGGTCGAGGAGGAGGACGCCGCTGCCAAGCGTCGGCGCGTCGGCGGTGCTGCTGGGCCGTCGTCCGCTGTTGGGTCGCCGACTGCTGCCGCAGCGCACCCTGCCTCCCCGGACTTCCAGGAGGTCCGTCGCAGGAAGCCCGCTTCTCGGCGCGCTTCCCTCGCTGCTGCCGCTGCCGACAACGACCCGCCGCCTCCGGCGCCGTCTGGCGCCATGACCAAGTTCGGCTGTCAGATGTCCATCTACCTCTGGCGCAAGGAGAACAACCGCTGCCTGGCTTGTGGCGCGAAGACCCACGGCGTCTCCGCCTGCTCCAACCCGGCCTGGCTGCGCCGCAAGGCTGAGAATGACGCTGCTGCTGCTGCTGCGGGGGGTAGCGGGGACGGCAAGGCCAAGGGCAAGCGCGGGAACAACCGGGGCAAGGGGAACTGACGGGCTGCCCAGGCTGGTTCTGAGGGACTGCCTCCTGGGTCTGCTGCTGCTGCCGCCGCGCCGGAACTCTGTCGTTTCCGTGCCGCGCGCGCTGTGACACCTGCTGTGTTGGCTGAGCTGGAAGGACTGCTGGGACGGTGCATCTCTTTTGACACGCGCACTGTGCGCGCTGGCTTTGGAGAGGCGCGCGAGCTGTGTAATCTGTTCGCGCCGTGCAATCGTTCGTTGTCTTCGGCCCAACTGGGTGGTCACACTGTTCTGTTCGTCCCCTCTTCACTGCGTGCGCTGCAGCTTCAGCTAGCCCACTACCGTGCTTGCAAGCGTCAGCGCCCTGATACAGCTGCTTGCATTTTGTTGCCTTCGTACCTTGAGCGTAAAGCAGCTGACCTTCTCCCTGGACTCCGCAAGGTTCATCGGTTCGGTCTTGGTAGTCAGCTGTTCAACGGGCTTGACCTCAGCGGTTCTCCCGTACTTCTACCGCCGTTGCCGTACTCTGTCGACGTCTGGTATGACGCGCCGTCTGCAGCTCCGGCGATCGCCAGCATCCCTTTCCTGTCTTCTCTTTCCCTGCCAGTCCTTTCTTCCATTTCAGGCGATCATCTCCCGCTGGTTCAGCTGACTTCGGCTGGTCTGCCTCTCAAGGCCCTGGTCGACTCCGGCGCGAGTCATGATTTCGTCTCTGAATCTGTGGTACGCCAACTGGGTTTGCCGTTGCGGGACAGCACTTGGTCTCATGTCACCCTTGCTGATGGGGGGCGCAACCGCATTTTAGGGGAGGTGTCGTTGCGCGTCGTGCTCGGCTCGCTGCACGTCACGCTGAAACCCTACGTTCTTGCTGAACTTACTGATGCGGCACCGTTCATTCTGGGTTCGGGCACCATGTCGCAACACGCTGCCTTGTTGGATTACGGCAAGCGTGCCCTGTTTCTGCGGCACGGGGTGCGGCAGTACAAAGTCCCGTTGCTTGACTCGCCTGCGCCTACTGCCGCCGCGGCACCTTCTGTGAATTTTGCTGTTGCTGCGCTTTGTCAGCGTGCCGAACCTGAGCCTATAGGGCGCAAGGCCGCTGCGCGTTTGCTTCGCAAAGGTGCCCATGCTGTGCTTGTTCAGCCCAAGCTGCGCCTCAACGCCGCAGTTGACCCTTCTACTGAACAAGACCCTGCAGTCGCTGCTCTGTTGGAAGAGTACACAGATCTTTTCCGTGATATCCCTGGTCTGCCGCCCATGCGTCCTGTCGACCACACCATCCCGCTGGAACCTGGCGCGCAACCTGTCTCGCGTCCTATGTACCGGCTGAGTCCGCTGGAGTTGGACGAGGTTAAACGGCAAGTGACTGATCTGCTGGCTAAGGGTATGATTCGCCCTAGTACCTCGCCCTACTCTGCTCCTATCCTGTTTGTGGGCAAAAAGGATGGTGGTCTCCGCATGTGCATTGACTATCGGGGACTGAATGCTGTTACTGTTAAGAACAAGTATCCGCTGCCGCGCGTTGATGACCTGCTGGATAAGCTGCGCGGCGCTGCATACTTTAGTTCTATTGATCTGCAACAGGGCTACAATCAAATTCGCATTGCTGATTCTGATATTGCGAAAACTGCTTTCCGTACGCCCTTTGGCCATTACGAATACACCGTACTGAGCTTTGGTCTGGTTAACGCACCTGCTACGTTTCAAGCTGTTATGAACCGTATTTTCAGGCCTTTTCTGGATAAGTTCGTTGTGTGCTACTTGGACGACATTCTGATCTACTCCCGCACCCGCGAGGAGCACTTGCAGCACCTTCGTTCTGTCTTTGAGGTTCTTCGGCGCGAGCAGCTGTACGCGAAGAAGTCTAAGTGCCACTGGGTACAACCTCAGGTGGAGTATCTGGGGCATATCGTTTCTGCTGACGGTATTCGCATGGACCCGCGCAAGTCTGCTGCGGTCCGCAACTGGCCCGCTCCCGCGAATCTGCAGGAACTGCGTAAATTTTTGGGACTGACCAACTACTTTCGCAAGTTCATTTCGCGTTACTCCATTACTGCTGCGCCGCTGACCAACCTGACTCGTAAGGGTGCTTTCTCATCTGCTGACGCCTGGACTCCTGAATGTCAGAAGGCTTTTGATGAGCTTAAGCGTGCTGTTGCTGACGATGTCATGCTGCGGTTTCCTGACCCGTCCCTGTCGTACCGTGTCGAAGTTATCACTGACGCTTCCCTGTACGGCACTGGCGCTGTTCTGCTGCAAGAGGGTCGCCCTGTCGCCTTCACCAGCAAGAAGCTGTCCGGCGCTGAGACCCGCTACACCACTGGGGAACAGGAACTGCTTGCTGTTCTGCACGCTCTGAAAGAGTGGCGCTGCTACCTTGAAGGCCGCCATTTCACTCTTAAGACTGACCATAAGCCCCTTACGTTCCTGCAAGGCGTGCCGACCCTGAACCGGCGCCAGGCGCGCTGGCTTGAGTATATGTCGCGTTTCGACTATACTTGGGAGTATCTGTCCGGCTCACTTAACGTTGCCGACGCTCTCAGTCGCCACCCTTCTCTGCACGCCGCCATTCTGTCTGTTGTCACGCGTAGTCAAGCTCGGCAGGTGGCTTTCAATCCGTCCGCCGCGCCCGCCGCGCCTGCGCCCGCCGCGCCTGTGCCTGCGCCTGCGCCGGACCCTGCGCCTCTTACGATCCCTGCCCTCGCTACGCGCCTGAAGGATGCCACTGCTGCTGATCCCTACTTCCTGACCCCCCGTAACGTCGCTGCCCTGACCCTGTCCAACGGCCTGTGGGTCCGCTCCCATCACGGCGTTCGACAGATCGTAGTGCCCAACGACGCCGACCTGCGGCGTACTATCCTGCGGCATTACCACGACGGGGCTCTTGCTGGGCATCCTGGCGGTACTCGCCTGTGCGAGTTGGTCTCCCGTACCTTCTGGTGGCCTCGGCTGGCCCGAGATGCGGAAGACTACGTGCTGTCGTGCGATCTGTGCCAGCGTAACAAACCACAGTCCGGTAAGACCCCCGGGCAGCTGCAAGCGTTGCCGATTCCGGCCAACCCCTGGGACAGTGTCTCTTTGGACTTTGTGGTCTCGCTCCCCAAAACTGAAGGGGGATACGACGCTATCGCGGTTTTTGTTGACCGACTGACTAAGATGGCGCACCTGGCTCCCACGACCACTGCCTGTACTGCTGACCATGCCGCACGCCTGTTTTTCGATAACGTAGTGCGCTTGCATGGCGTTCCCAAGGATATTGTATCCGACCGTGACACTAGATTCACGAGTAAGTTTTGGGGCGCGCTGTCTGATCTGCTGGGTGTCAAGTTACGCATGTCCACGGCTTATCATCCTCAAACTGACGGGCAAACTGAGCGGACGAACCGCACCCTGGGGGATATGCTGCGTAACTATGCGGGCCAAGAGCCTACTGCTTGGGATACCCATCTGTCTGCCGCTGAGTTCGCACTGAACAATGCTGTGAATCGTAGCACGGGACGGAGCCCCTTCTTTCTGAACTACGGTTTCCACCCTGCGTTGCCCATCTGGCGCGAACTTGACGTGAACGTCCCTGCCGCTAAGCATTTCGCCCAGTCCTTTGTGACCCGGCTGACAGAAGCGAAAGCGAGTTTAGAAGCGGCGCAACAACGGGCTGCTGAATACTACAACCGCAACAAGAAGGACGTATCCTTCGCGTCTGAGCAGCTGGTGATGCTCAGCACGAAGAACCTTCGCAAGCTGGCGAAGGGTCCTCGTAAGCTGCTGCCGCGGTGGGTTGGTCCGTTTCCTGTCGTGCGCATGGTTGGTCAGAATGCTGCTGAGCTTCGCCTACCGTCTGATATGGGCGTTCATCCGACGTTCCACGTGTCCCTTCTGCGACCGTACCGGTCACGGGCAGCCGACGCGGAGCCTGTGTCGATTGTGGATCCTGAGCCTGAACCTGTTGCCTGGCTGTCTGAAACGAAACCTCTCTGGTCCGTTGAGCGCGTGCTGGACTACCGTTGCCGCCGCGTCCGGTCTGGGAAATCGTTTCGCAATGTGCACGAATGGCTGGTCAAATGGGCTGGCTACTCGTCTGAGCATAACAGCTGGGAACCTGCGAAACACTTTACCCCTGATCTGAAGCCTGAACTTGAGGCTGTGCGCCTCCAAGCTAAGCGTGCAGCAGGGACGCTGCCGCCTGAAGGGGGATAGTTGTTGTATCACGCATCTGGCGTGTTCTGGACTTAGGAATATTCTGCTGAATTCCTATACATCTGTCTGTTACCTCTCTGTCACTAACTGTCAACTGAATACATCCCGTCTGACTGGGTTCGTAATCGGTTATCTGCTGGGTCTGTAACGCTGTGTTACAGACGGGAACTGTATCTGCTGTGTACAGTTGAGGACAACTGGTCCTTGGCAGCTGTTCTGTCTGTTCCGATTGGAGTTACTCTGGAGATACTGGCTGCGGTTCGGGTCGCTGTGACCGCCGTACGCTACAACCGCTCACCTCGTGCTCTTAAGCACTCTGCATTTCTCTAATCGGCAGTTCTGACTGCCCCCATGCAGTTGGACATTTCTAAAGCTTACAACACCCATGCAACCTTTGTTGTTATAGTAATATGCGTCAAGTCGGTCGGACCGGCTAGCAGAGCTGCTGTGGTGTGGTCGCGGGAAGAATGTTCGCAATGCAAACTTAGTTGGTCGCCGAAACGAAGATTCATTTCACGCCGTCATGTCAGAAATCCACTTTGAGGAACGATGAATCTTCTGGAATTAATTATAGGCCGAGAGGTGTTGGTTTGACCTCGGCCTCGGTCCATGGAGACTGCCAAACTGGTTTTTACTCATGCGATGTTGGGTTCCTACAATAAATTTACCGTGCAATAAAGAATGTAATCTTTTACTTGTGCAGCCTTTCCGTTGGCCGAGATTCTGCACTTTGGTTAGGACACCACAGTCCACAGTCCACAGTTCACAGGCACGGACATGGGCAATCCTACAGGGCGGGGCCCCCCTGGGCGCTTCGCGCTGGGGCCCCGCCCAAAAACATATACGGATACGGGTGCATTGATATTATGTTCTTGTCAAGTACCGTATTTCGTTGTGTCGTGGTATTCGGTATACATGGACAAATTGGCCGAGTAAATTTGCAGAGTAATGGATGGCACAGGTTAGCTTGCGGTCCACCGCTGTCTGCTAGCCTTGCATGCGCTTACGCAAGCCCTCGCACCTGCTGAGCGGATGAATTGGCTTCACAGATTGCCATCCCAAGTCTGCACGGGGATGGAGTTTAAGGACAACTGGGGATCATAACTGGTATTACAAGGTCAAGATAATTAAGCCTTGGAAGTAGTCACCAAATTCTATGGTGAGTTGAAAGCCACTTGGTATCTCGGACAGGCAGCAAGCGAACATGCAACTGGGCGGGGGCGTATGCGTGCGCATGCATGTGGCATTTGAACGACAAAGATCCAAGCAGCAGTTGACACTACTCACTGGGCATCGTTGTACTGACTGTACAACGGATCTTCCTCGTTCGTTGGAACAGTGATGCATGTCTGTGTGGCCACGTTCAGAAGGCTGACCCCGCCGAGTGTGGCTGCAGACATTAGTCAAGCAACACAGGTCACGTTCATTGTCTATATGTTCAAGCTGTCCAGAAAGAAAGCGCAAGTGTAAAGCTCTCGAAGGCACCCATGCACCATGCATGGAACCTGTGCTTTGGCATCAGACGCTAGGTACGGCACGCAACAAACCAGCGCAACTGGTGTGCACTTACGAGTGGGCAACTGGTCCTGTACGCTGTACAGCACTAAGTTCTGGCGCAGGTCACTCGGGTTGCAGTACGACGCCACCGGAGGAACCCCAAGTGCCGATCCCGCGTCCGTAAGGCACATTTCGAGACCTGGTGAAGCGGACTGGAGAAGACTGCCGCCGAATACACCGTTCCTGTCAGTTCATATCATATGGGCAAATAATTCAATCCGATCGGTGTTGATCAGATGCACGTGCATCGAGCCAATTGTGGCCGGTTGAAGCGTATGTACATCCTAGTGCATCAGTGCATCGTTGTGCATCAGTGCATATGTAGTGCAACGGAATGGTCTGAGCGGCTCACTGGCGTTCAACGAATGCCAATAATGCGAGTAATGTTGTTACGTACTAGTTTTCTATACGTAACAAATTTGTAATGCGAATAATGCCGCCGAACAACTAAGATGCCACTGCAACTTCTTACTGTAGAATAAAGGCGCTGCCGCCGTTCTCGAGCCAGGTGCCCACGTATGGAATGTCATTGTAGATGCTCAACAGCCCACTACTTGACCTGTATAGGCACGAGATCACAGAAATACACACAGCATGTTTATTTTATACATACGGTACATTCATCCATCTAATGACAAGTCACGACAAAAGAATGCACACGCAGAAATGTGTGTACGGTCATCGATCAGCGCAGGATGATCCTGCGCTAGCTGTGGAAATCCACGGATACATCTCTACACATGTTTGCATCTTAGGCCTGCACACGTATTGCGTAGTACAGTCGTCAAGTCCTAATCTACACGTAGGCCCCACAATTCAAATGCGCCTCATGTTTAAGCTCTAGGTCACGGCCTTACAGGAATACAGTTGCGCTGGAGCCATTCGACAGCTGAACGCCAAGCGGGACGAACTACAGGGCGAGCAATAAGAAAGGCGGCAAATTCACAGAAGATGCGTTATTCAAAAAAGGTAGGCAAGGGCGCACGCATGCATATATATAATTGATCCCTTAATAAGGATTTACGGCGGTGCTGAAAATATGCATGCGCTCGTTGTCGAGCGACCCCGAAAGCAAAATTAGACTGGCTGCACGATATGCTTCCAACGGGCCAGTCATCAGATTTCTGTCCGCTCTCCCCGCTCTGTGACTTGGAAGTTTTATATACAGCCCACGCGCACCTGTTGCTGGTAAATGGATGAGTTGTTCACGCAAGGGGCAAACATGGGCCTACAATAAACAGTGCAAGTCACAGGCCAAGATTTACTGAATAGGCCACGTCAATTTTATTTTAGGCGAATGAATGTCAGAGCACAGGACCCTACACTCTCTGAGGTCACATGCACGGGAGCGAGGATCGTACTTTAAAAACAACAGCAGAGAGGTTTGTAGGGGCGGGTGAGTCTATATACATGGGGTTGCAGGCCCGGCATACCGACGGCCTGTGCCATGCCGAGCAGATGCAATGATTCCAGTTCTAGTGCTCTTGTCCCTCCGAGAAGATCGCGGCTATTGCACATAGAGACGACGGGTGCAACGGATAGCCGGCCGGCGGGCACGTGATCAGTTCGTGATTCAAAGCCAGCAAATTATTTGGGGACGAAAACAGGCGAGACCATTGGTTGGCTTGCACAGCAAATAATCACAACAAGGATCGGACACCGAGCGAGCATGACGATCGCGACCGGCGCTTACGTTGGCGAATTTGCCGGCGCGCCCGTTCCAGTGACTTCTTGATAGTCACTTGGAATAGTCAGGCACATTTGACTCATGGAGCTTACGATTCTGACCATGCTACCTGCAATGGCCCGGGAATGATGAAGTAATAATCGACCCCATAATCAAAATTTAGAAGAGAGATGCGTGCATCCACACCTCACACGCCAGCAGCCGGAAGCGATGGTGCATGTAACGGATCGATTCGCGAATCAACGAAGGCGTCTGTAAATATATATTTGGCGGTGTTCGTACTGATAGCACTCATCACCTGACGATGCCGACAGGTCGGTGCCGAAGCCAAGGGTCGCGAACATCTGATGCGGATCCGTGGGATTGCAGGGCCCAAACGCTAGCGTTGAACCATCGTTGCTTCCACTCAAGCATGTGCCGTACTGAAGGTTCTGGACAGTTGCGCCAAGTGGCCCCAACTGGCCCCTGCTCCAGCGGTTGAAAAAAACAACAGACAACGGTTTCTTATGGAGAGGGATTTGGTTCATCCGTGGCATCCGTTCACTCAATACGTGCCCCGTGCATACATGTGCTGTTGGCTGACCGGTAATACTGTTGTGCCTGTATTATAGCAGAAAGTGTGACGTGATGTCAACGGTCAGGGCGGTCTACGCCGTCTCCACAGGTGCCCCAGCCCCACAGGTTCATGCCCGCCCCGGCCCATAAAATCAAACCAAAGGCGACCGGGCGGGCTCTGGTCTTACAGGAAGAGGGTCTCGTTGGAGGTTGTCGATATCATCCAGAGCTGCGTATGTAGAACGTGGGGATGAAGTTGGGCAGTGAGAAACTATGGCAGGAGAAGCTGACGATACGTAACGAAGTGGAAGGTTGGGAAAGCAGCCGAAATGCCGTTGACAGTTTGTTTCCCAGGAAAAAGATACCACCATCTATCGCCTGCTTTGCTATGCGATAAGAGTTGCGCCTCTCCACGCGGGTAAGCAATCAAGCAGCTATGATACCAAGTTGTGCCCCGATATGTTTCCAGCCGTTCTGCATTTCGGGGTCGCCACTTACCTTTTGACTCTCAGCATCCCCTGTGCAGCTGCTGAGAAGGAGCCTGCACAGGGGCACCACCAGAATACCAGAATAGCCTGAACGAACCATGGAGAGAACCAAATCTATCCGAGGCACTAATAAATAGTGGGCAATTACCTTATATGTACCGGATGTCAGGCGTACGTAGGTCCGCCGTATCACACCAACTAACTATTACTATGCTTCAGAAAGGCCGGTGACTTCTTGGCAGTCCATCATTAAATGGTATGCGTTGCTGCATTTGTGCAAACGCGGTTGCTGTGTCCAATGTATGTGCAAGGGTTAGTTCACGCTACCCATTGCCCCGGATACGAGTGCCCGCATGAGCGGACTTACTGGGCGCCGCTGTTCTGGTTGCCATTCGGAATTGTCACACATAGCATGGTCAGCAGGTGTACCAGTTGCACGCTTGTTAAACCTGGAGCGACAAGAAACAACGGTGACATAATCTCGACGGCAAACGCCTTTTGGTTCAGCGGGACCTTGGCATTTATGGAGTCAGGCTGGCTCCGGCTAGCACCGGTTGGATAGCCTAGGCCCGACCGTTAGATCGGCAGTTACCCCTCTCCATTTTTGGCAGACGCAGCTCACCAATGCCCAGTAAGGAACCGAAGGGACGAATGGAACCACAGGACACAAACAGATGGAATACGGCCATGGACAGGCTAAGGCGGCACATAACTTGGGTCCCGGCTGTTTTCCGTTCCCATCACACGTCCATGATTGAGACGCCTAGGGCGAAATGAATGTCCGCACCAACCTGCAGGCTGAGAGGCGCCCACTGCTGCCCAGTTTTGGTTCAAATTACCCGGCTGGCAGACCTGATTGTTGACCAGCTGTCCGTACATCCCTGTGTCGACGAGGCACGCTGAATAGATATTGGTAAGCAATAGGCCCCCTAGCGTAGACGCCCTGTAAACATTGGAAGGCAGCAAAAGGGTACTTGACGCCGTGCGTTTGAAAACAAGTGAATTGAAGGGCGGCCCGCCTGCATGTATTAGTTCTTGCACATTCACTTCTCAAAGTATGGTGAAGCGCGTGTCTGGAAGTCGACCACGGTGTTTCATTTTAGGACGACGTGTCTGTCGGCGGCATCCAGGGTAGGCGCACAAGAATAATAACAATAACAATAATAATAATAATAATAATAATAATAATAATAATAATAATAATAATAATAATAATAATAATAATAATAATAATAATAATAATAATAATAATAATAATAATAATAATAATAATAATAATAATAATAATAATAATAATAATAATAATAATAATAATAATAATAATAATAATAATAATAATAATAATAATAATAATAATAATATTGATGATTAATTATCATTAGTATTTTGTGGGGTCAATATTGCTAAACATATTTTCGGGGTCCCCATCTTGTGACCCGACGCCCCCCATCCAAATTCTACAAATATCATGCCATTGTGCGTTATTGCTCTAAACTTACTGCTGCTGCCATAGAAAAGAAGGGTCCGAAGTACTGAATGTTGCGATCTGTGCAGACGAGGACGAAAGTGATCCGCCGTCGTCGACAAAGCCGTCATCTGTGCCTTGCAGCGCCAAAAAGGTTGAGTTGACGATAGGCCTGCCTTCATGTTTTGGGTGCGTGAGAACCGTCTGGCTCGGCTGTCTGTCCTTCCGAGTCTCTGTAAAGCAGCCCGTGGGTACCGGTCAGCTGAGCCGACCACCCGTAGCGGGAAGGAAGTGGACAGCGCATTCGATACCCTAACCAGCTGAGGTCCGGCGCAACTGAAAGGCAGTGGGCCTCAAGTAAAGGCATATGGCCTTGCTTAGTTCCCGATGCTAACGACCACGCACAGTACGCAATGGCGTGTAGCGCAGACTGTTATACACTCACGTGAAAAATATCGCATACGAGGAATTCCATGGCATCGGATAGAACTGCGGGTAGACATACATCAAAATGAGAACGGCGGTCGTTTATATAAGATACTATGTAAGAAATATGCAGTTCTGCATCGCTGTGATGTATTTGGTGATCGCCGCTCAACCATTCCAAGAGGCTTTGCTGAGACAATGGCACCCCGCCGACCGATCGGCATGTGTATTTGAAGCAGCAAGCTTCATATAATAAATCTTTCGGGCTAAACGCAAAATATCGTACCGCTTGCGTCGACCCATCCGATGTGCAGCTCTCTACCATGATTCTGCATGTGCATGTCAAAGAAAGTGGTGCAAAGAACGGAGTTTTGGTTGCTCTGAGATGATGCCCCGAGAGCTAGAGGTTTGCTACTGATCCCTAGTGTAACCAACTTCTCCTTGCTCGTATTTGTATCGACATATGATGCAAGTGCCGCATACAACGCCAAGGCAGAATGGCAGGTAGGACGGCAGGTAGGTACGTAGGACGGCAGGTGGGACGGCAGGGTTGAACCGCAGGAAAGATACGACGCCCGTCTCTAGCACGGGGCGGGGATGACGCTAACCATGCTTCATGTGCGGGGATGCCAAGCGCATTCCTCACTCACGTACAAGAGTAGCCAAGTTTGCAAACGGCAACACAGCGTTAGATACTAACTTGGTGTACATACGTACATGACAGCCAGAACGGAACTTACTGCGTGCCTGGGACGGCGTCACTGTAGGTTAGACATGTCTGAGTTTCGTAGTTCAAGAACCGCACCGGCTGGGCAGCTGCAATAAAAGCAAGCAGGCCAAACATATTAGGACGAGGAATAATACAGAAATAAGGAGAGACGACCATTTTCGTCGGCTTCCTTCGTTGGCTAGAATGGGGATTTGTTGATTAGACACGGACACTTACGGATGGGAGGCTGAGAAGAGAAGCTCATCCATGCGAAAGCTTGTGTGGGGTCAGACGCGCTGCAATTCGCTAGAGCCAAACTGGCATTGCCTTCACCGGTTGCTTGCATGCAGTATACGTCGAAATAACCCCCAATATTCACGTCATTCGCGATGTTGTATGTGCCGGGATAAGCTGCGGACCTGCGGTGCAGAACCAAGATGCATGGCAACCTGTAATTGTAACGAAACCCAAGCTAAATGCTTAATAACATATAATAGGGCACTGCCACCACCGTGGAGCGAGTTAACGGTGTCGGGGCGAAGGGCGTTCTATCTGTCAAGGAGATCGCTTAATAACCCGCGCGCCTCTGCCTACAACGCCAAAATGAAATCTCTTTACCGCACAGACCAAGCAAACCGTTGCCTGTGTGACGAGCGCGGCGGGACAAACAAGTTGCCCAATCGTTGCGCGACCCTATATGCCATGCGCTGCAAGCATGCCCCCGGTCATATTTACGAACGCCAACGGATTTTACAAATAATGCGTAAAAGTGCACGCACTTACTCCGTGGCCCAGTGAAGTTCGTAGTTAGTGTAGCCTGTGAACTGCGCCAGTGTGACCCCGTAAACGAAGCCTTCCACATCATTAAAGCTATAAGTCAAGGAAAGCACCAAGCTGTACTGATTTGCCCTGCATCCAGAAGCGAACGTGATATAGTAAGGTGCCACATACGTACACACATGAACGCACTCCGGTAGTCAGAAATATGCCTTATTAACGTAGCTACACGGCTTGTAAGGCGGAAGAGAAAAGGCGGCATGCGCCAACGTGCCCTATTTCTCCTTTCGCCCAGTGCCTGTTCATTCATTCCGTTCATTCGGCGGCGTGGACTTACACTAGAACGAATCTCGGAGGGTTGGTTTCGGAGGTGGCATGCAACACCGTAAACTGCATGTACGGGTAAAGTGCAGGTGTGCATAATTTCAGCAAGTTGTTACATTACCATGTAACATAATTTTGATTTATTGGCATGCGCTCACTGTGCATTTCATTATCAATATGCACACAGGTCACTTTAAACTATAAGCAGTTCTTCCGTGCACCATTGGGAGGGAACGTCTGGCACCTATTTACATTACCGCCTACGTTATGGCGTTTAATTTTTATGCAACCAGCGGCATGTGAAATAAAGCATGCCTATTGCCTGCGCCAGCCCAAATGCAGCACGCAATGACAACACAGCCGCCCTGCTGGAGCTATTCAACGACCTGTGTGCTAGATAGTTATGCCAGACTCGTAGCGTAAACCCACCATTTGCGTAGATTTGTCGTTGGTGCACGGAGCCATCGTAACCCTGCGGTGATTTTCCAGGTGCGTGCCAAGAACGTGTTGACTACCACACGGTAGGTAGGGTTAGTGTACATGTACGTCATCAGCCAGCATGCATGGCCGGCAAAATGAAGACATACACGTATACAAGAACGCCCCACGTGCACGCGTCTGCACATACCAAACTTGCACCCATATATGCGTGGAAAACCAAATAACCGAAGGGAAACGAACGGAGAAACCGCCCAGCCCGCCGCCCGCACCTCATAAATACACATATGCAGTGAAAGCATCTAGCCGCCGCATCGATCAGGCAGTGATTGACACAATACATCATCCCTCAAACCGCCGCCCTTCCCTCTCCGCTCCGGAGCCCACATCTACGTATTCAACACTTACTGAACTCCGGCGTATTGATTGCCATCGGGAATGGTGACGCATGTCTGGTACAGCATGTTGACCAGCCGGACTTGTGACTGAGTGTCCGCTGCCATGCTTGAAGCGCTCGGCAGTGACATGAGGCCTTCTAGCGGAGCGGAGTTCTGGTAATCTGCAGTGCGTGTGTGGAGGCGCCGAGCGAGCGATATCTAGGTCGGTCACTGGATGGCAGCGTGCGTGCGTGGGCTTCTAGGTCGATCGAGGGTGTACAGCGTAAGCTTGTTCTGATCAATAGTACTGTGACATCACGTCACACCCCTACGACACCTGAAGCCATGCGGCTTCCCTGCATTTTTGCCCGTGCCTCCCATGCATGCATGCCGGGATAGGTCTCCATCCACATGGAGTCGTCACAAATACCCGAAGCAAGACGCATCCATACATGTACGTACTGCGCTCCACTGCTTCTGCTCGTATATATAACCCAGCGCCTCAGCCCCCGGCCTGGCCTATTATTTTTAATTTCCGTTTATCATGCCCAGCTGCAGTAGTACCAAGTAGTATAAAACCCCACAACCCTGAAACCCTCAAACTAGGCATTTTCACCTACCGCTGAAGTCATCCATGTTCATATAGCCGACCATCGGGTCAATGACGCTCTCGAGTGTGTTGAGATTCGCATTCTGAAAAATGACTGGAATGTTGAAAATGAAGTCAGCGATGCCGATAGCAAATATCACCTCTGCAGCCACGGGAGCGACCACCAGAATTGCCAGGTTGATTCCAATGTCGACTGCCCAACCTTCTCCTCCCAAACTGTTTTGCGGCACCGGGTTAAAAATGCCAACAGCGTAGTTGAGGACATTATCGATATCGTCGTAGGCATTATCCCAGGCTAGGCCGACGACGGCTTGCCGGTCCATGTAACCAGAGGAGAATGGGTACACAAGCCGCTGTGTGTCTCCTCCTCCGCTCGCGTTTATGCAGTTAGGCGGCCGCTCGAACACGCTGCCCTTGACCCTCCCTGGAACCCAGCGTCTGAAGATGACAGCGGCTTTGTCTCCATTACGCGCCCCTACGCACACGCACATGTGTCAAGACGGGAGTGCGCCCGGTAATATGACATGCTGCATGCACACGAGAAGCGTGGCTTCACCCGCGTACGTTTGTTCACACAAGAACACAGGGACGGCGTACAAGATGCCTGGGGAGGTGTGGTCACGCACATCAGAGCATGTTTAGTGAAGTACTTCAGTCTCACATGTTTGGCGCAGTGGCCGGCCATCTTGAACAGCCGTGTATAATATTGATGCCCCGCGGATCTCCTGCAAGCATGGAGACGGATTATACTCGGCGGGTTTCAGGAGGCGCTTATCTTATATCTTCTTCTGAGAACCACATACATGGATACCTACCTGCCACACATGAGCCGCCTCTGTTCCGTCAATGTTTGCCGCACCAGCGAACACCCAGCCTTGAGTGAGGTCCGGTAGGAGGATGCTTGTGGGGATGACCGGGGACTGCGTGAGCGAACGTGTGCACATGCGCGCGTGTCATACATACAGAAGTGAGGCAGCAGTAGGCAGCGACGCCAATAATAGCCGAGAAGAAGCACACGCGGAATCTAAAAATGAAAATGCGATACGTACGTTACGACACGATACGATAAATTACGACACGATACAATACACGTGATGATCAGGTTTCGCTAGTTGTAATACTTAGGGTTTCGCGCAGTAATAATCGCTGTAGCACAAACCCTGCCAGCCAAGCACCTTACCAAGGGATTTGTCTCGGGCCAGCTGTTGCACTCAGTCTTGTTGATAACGACTTGAGCGACCCATGAGAAGTTCTTGCAGTGGAAGGGCAGCGGGGTGTGGAGTCGTGACAAAGCCCCAACAAGCCCGTATGTTGCTTTGGCTTTTACGGTTTACATAACCTAGCTATGTAGATCGCTAATACCTAAACACACCCCTCCAGTTCCAACCAAAGCTTGGATTTATGGCGGGAACGGTCTACGTGGTTGCTCTTTAAAGCCATATAAAGACGTGTGTGTCGTACCTGAATACGGTCAATGACCATGGTGACCGTATCTGTCGAGTAACGAAGCCTCCGTCCACGATCTTGCCAGATCTGGAACTTACTCCTATGTATAACAACGAAAGAAGTTATAGTAGCAAGACGAGAGCGAGCGAGCGCTTTAGTAGGCTATTCGTTAAAGGCCGTAAAGGGTACTCATATCGACAGACAGCATAAATGAAAGCCCTTAACGGCAGACAGAAACCAGCAGCTCCTTGGTGTCGTGTTCGTTGTGGCAGTTGGGCTCCTTGCTGTGCTGGCTTTCGTGGGAGCCCTTGGTGAGGGAGCTCAGCCCCTCGTTCTTGTGAGGGACCTTGTCTGGAGGCCTAGGTGGGCTTTCCCTTGCCTCGTAGTTTTGGGCTGCGGTAGTGCCGCCCCGTTGTCGTGGGCCCCTGCCCCAGGGGTAGAGGGCGCTCGGAGGCGCTCTTTGTGTAGAGCTCTAGAGCTCCGTGAGCGTGCGAGGAGGCTGGCCAGGCGGGGCGTGAGAGCTTGTCTTGGTAGGGTTTTTTGGTTGAGGGGTATGACGCTTCTCGCGTGGCTCTCGCTAAGCGCGGCCCGCAGTCGTCTGCGCCGCTGAGTTGGTTGGCCAGGGGCCGTGGAGGGTGCCCCTGCTGGCTGGCGCGAGTGAGGGAGCGAGGCGCGCGCGGCGGGACAGACGGACGTAGCCGCGCGCCCGCCCCTGCGCTGTGTCTCGGCCTGGTCAGGGCCCCCGGTGCTCGTCCTGCCTCAGAACACCCGTTTAGAAACCGAGTAAAACCGCTAGCAACATGAATAACTCCGAACCGAAAGGACGAAACATGGGGCCCTAGGACAGCGAGCTAAGGAATACAACAGGATAAAGCAGCAAACGGGCTCATACACCGCTTTATGAACAGTCTTGACAAAAAAAGGCCTGCAGACAGCGAGCCCCCGGGCTAACAGCATGTCACCCCAAGCCGAAAGCAGGGCCCAAACCTGCCCAAACACTCCAAGCAATAATGTGCCCAACCGACGGTTCAGCCTCACACAAAGGCCCCATAAGCCGTGGGCCGGAGGCGTTCATGTTGCATGGCACGGCACGCAGAAGTTATGAATGGGTTCCCAAATCTGGCTGTACGTACGGTGGGTGGGTAGGTACTGGGTTACTAATATATATACTCCTACTCATACAAATACTAATAATGCTATTAATTCCTATAATAATATTACTAATAATAATCCTATAATAATACTAGCTAGTAATTCTAATAATCACCCGGTCCCAACCCTCCTCAGTGTGATATGTGTATTGGAGCGTGACCACCTCGCTCACGAAGATGAGTTGCAGGTGTTCACAGAGTGCCCCGCCGCCTACGAGAGTTTGCAATATAAGTTTGACGACCAGATAGGCTTCCAAGGTCGCGACATGCGCACCATTATGGAGGAGGCATCCCCAGATAGGGCGGTGGCCGGCTTTCTCTTTTGCGCTTGGGACGACACCAGGCACGCGGCGCCATAACACCTCGTTCTGAAACAGTCAAGGGAGCTTACCGTACTTCTGCCAAATGTTTACGGCCCCCCAGATTTTACAGACGCCCCCTCTTTTACGCGGAACTGGTAGTTCATAACTACTGGCACGATGCAGGGCGCTGTGTACAATAATGCTGAACGCCATGTACGGTGCAGGGCGCACGGTGGCCTGGCTAGGTTATCGTGGCGGCTGTCTAGCGTCTCAGGCGCCGGCTGGAGCGGGGCTCAACCGCGGGGCCGCTGCGTGGCGCGCCCCGTCGCGTGCGCAAGCAACTACCTTTGCAGCCCTATTCATTCCTAGATAGTGGTATCCTTCACTCGGACATTATGGCAGTACATATGTAAGGCCGCGGCTGCAGCGCACTGATCATGCATGTCCGTGTGTGGGTGTGTATATATGGCCACCGACAAGCGTACGTGCCGTCCCCCTATGACACAGGTCCCCTTTGAGGGGACGCGCGCAGTGTGCGCTCCTTAAGGATATCGGCGGGTTCATCGAGGAATGTACGGTGCCGCCCTTGGCCGCCCTGCTGATCCTTGGAGCCGTCATTTCCTTTCTGCTGCTGTGTTGAATTTGACGCCGAGAGGTACGTATACCGGACCGAGTCGAGATCGCGGGGAACACCTACCGCAGACCAGCCCCTCGTCTGAAGGGGCTCACCGGGGCTAGCAATCGCCCAAGGCTGGAGGGCCAGGCGTTTACCCTCTCCCTACCCCAGCTCGCGCCCCAATACGTATCTACCAATGTCGATATAAGAACCTTTCATGTTTCCATGAAATTTAGCACGTACCTCAAGCCGTCTGGCTGCTGGGCGGTTGGTGGGCCGTAAATGAGCTCTACCGAAACCTACAAGGCAACCATTCGTTGCAACCAAAACAAGTACGTGGGCGGGTGTAAATGAAGAAGGAGTTGGTGTTGGAACCGACTTTCGCAAAATTGTGGTCATAGGGGGAACACGGCTCACACGCGTGCGCGCAATGTGGACTGCTGACTCTGCTGGTTTATGATACCGGTAGAGGACGGACCAAACGAGCACGGAAGCTTGTCGAGGCGGCCCCCCCCCAAGGAGGACGAAAGCTTGGCGGTATCAAGATGGTGGTATCCCTTATCAGTGTGCGCTTTTCTTCTAGGCATAAGGCCTGGGCCTAAACCCGCCGCGTGTGAACACCGCGGGACTGCAGGCACGACAACGAAGTGTGGCCAAGCAGCCAGGAGCCGACGCTGGGCCATCCGCAAGCCCTCAACGCGTTGGAACGACGCAAGTTATCCCTTGTTACCTTGAAGGATTCGGGCCATTCTGGGGCTTTGGGTTTATTAGAAGCGACTGCACCCGCTGTCGCGGCCGTCAACCATGTTAGCGTGGCCGCGAAACCCGTCACGACCATTAACCAAACCCGAAGTTTCCACATTGCAGAAGGTGATACAGGATCAAGTCGCAGCGAGGTCCTGCGAGCAGCACGCAGTTAGTATGGCCATTGTTAAAACATCACTGCCAGTCCCTGGATTCGTTTTGCGATTGCATGAAGGCTAAATTCCCAGTCTTACTCCAAATTAAGTCTCCTATTGTACAATGGCCTGCTTGATAAGACAGCAGGGCATCAAAATGCAATATCGCTATGGTGGCTCAACAATTATGTTCCATGTCCAAGCAAGAGGTATTGACTTTTGATTCGAGACAAATATTTAGGAACGTGCGAATGCAGGTTGTGTGCGAGCGAATGTCATGAATGTTAAAACGAAGTACGGCAATGTATGTGTGAGACAAGTGTAACATAATGTGAGACACGTTTTGACGTTTTCGCTTGCCGCTCACTCAGTCAGGGCAAAGTCTTTACAGCCACAAAATAGATGTAACGTTGATTTCACCTCATATCTTCAATATCAGCCGTATGCACTTAGTAACCTGCTTGATTAAAACCTAAAAGCATGCGCATGAGTGTTGTTCAAGCAGGAAATCAAATGCTTTGTATATACGTTCGTATTTACATTATATCGGTGGTCTTACTTTTGTGGCCCTTAAACTGTGCTGTTCGCATGCCATCCAAGTCCGCATGCCGCCGGCCACGGGCGGCCGGCCGTCGACCTGGCGGGACCAGAACTATGTACACGTGATTGTGAAGTATCTGATCATGAGGGGCTTCAAGAATCGTTTAGGAGTTGCTTGTTGTGCGAGGTAAAGTTCTCTCCATCGAACGACGACTGGACTAACTACAGCATACGTAAGATATGCATCATGTGATGCATAATGTCTAGAGGTTGTGGGGCTCTCGCATAGAGTTCTCGCTGTAGGCGTGCTGGCTGGCACACGCAGCATACGTGGCATGCGTCGTTGCCCGGCAGGGGGGGGGGGGGCAAACCCAGACATGGTGCAGTCGTTGGGTGCAGGGTCGACCGGCGGCACCCCCATACATAGCCCCCGCACCCACGCGGTTCAGTAGGCACGCACCCGGACAAGGTGCGTGCTGCCGGGCAGGGGCACGCCGTCCAGCGCAAGGCGCAACACGGTCTCCATGTTGTCGTTCTTCTATCGTACTACAATCCATAGGCGTTCCAGCCAGGGTTGCACGGATCGAAGCGGCTGACCTCGATCGGTGCCGGGGTCGGTCAGCATCGGGCTCTCTGGCGTGTTCAGGGCCTCCCGCACAAAGTCGGTCATCACGCAGACGCATTTGCCGCTCATTGGTAGGTGGGCCCATCCTGCAGCAGCTGAGTCGTCTAGCTGACGTCAGGCAGCGGAGCGGCACAGCGTCCGCCGTTCCCCCCGGTAGGCGCTGCCCAAGCCGTTCGACGATCATGACCATCACCTGTGTATGTGCGGTCTGGCGGTGGCGGTGCCGCCGGTTGCTGCGCAGCATGCTTGGGTAGGTCCTTCCGCCTCCTACTCCTGCTACTCCTGCTGCTGCTGCTGCTGTCGCAACCTGGTCTCCATCGCGCGTGCTGCCTCCAGCCGGACCGGGCTGATGTCACTGTGCAGGGCCCCAAGAGTTGAAAGGGTGGCGTCGTTGTCTTGCAGCGGGGCTGGGAACGCTGCTGGGTCGAGGTGCTCGCGGGCCGCCCTCGCACGCGCGCCAGGCTGCGCCCTGAACGAAGGGTGGTGGCTTGGCCACCGTTTACCGTTTCCCATACCCGAACCAGGTCCCCCACCGTGTGCAATCAGCGCCGCATGGTACGCTTCCATCCAGGCCCGGTCGACGGCCGGTGCCCTCGGCGTTGGCAGCAATTGGCAGCAGCGGGTTGCCCCACAGCGCCGCCGCCCAGCACCAGTCGATCGCCGGGTATCAGTGGGGATCTGCCATCGTCCTACAGTGGCGGCGGAAGCTGTCCAGGTCTCCCACGATCCGGATAATGTCTTCGGGCAGGTCGCTGCTGCCTAGCAAGGGCCCCGTGGCCCAGGCGGTTGTCAGGGCCTGTGGCTGGAAGGCGGGGGTGGACGATTTCCAGGTAGGCGGACAGCGTGCAGACCCAGGGGTCCGGTCAAAGCCCGGAGCCACACCACCCGCTGCCACTGCCATGCCCCCTCGCCGTTCCCGTCTGCCGACGTGGTTGCCTTCCCTCCCGCGCCCCTTTCCTCACCACCTGCCGTCGGCAGAGCCTGCATAATAAAGCGCACGGCCCAGACCGCATGGCTCACATGGGTGTGCGTGCTGTCTGAGAGGCGCAGGCTGCGTGAATCCCCCGGTCGACGGGTGGCGCACCAGGAGGCAGTTGGGAGCACCGGTGAGGCACTGGATGGCCTGGGTCTTCTGAACCCATGTGCCGGTCGATCAGGCGGGCCGACAGCCGTTTGATGTGCGTAGTCCATTGTGCTGTCCGGCGATGTTCCAGGTGCCAGGTGACTGTCTGCAGGCCGTAGGCGGAAGCGGCGGTGGCATGTCCAAAGGCTTACAGCGGGAAGCGGGCGAGCGGCGCGCTGCGACCGCTTGTAGGCCCCAGGCCAGTCGGGGGCTACGGAGCGCGGGCCGTATGTCCACTGGATGGCAAGCAAGTTCAGGGCTGTGGCTGTGGTGACCACTTTGCTGCTGTGTGTAATCGTTTTGGAGCGAGTCCAGCTGCTCATCCGCCTCCGCGGGAAACCTCATGTTGGCCGCTGACAGCTAAAGGAGTTCGACGCCTGGCGGGCGTTGGGATTTACGAAGTCGGGCGCCCGGTATTTCTCAGCCAAGAACGAAGTCCGCTGGTCCCCTGCTGCGTGGTCCCCTGCTGCGTGGTTCCCTGCCCCCGCCGGGGGTTCCGTCTCCATACTAGTGCCGGCGGCCAGGGGAGAGTCTCTGCTGGTCGCTCGCGAGTTCTGCGCGATGCACATCATGTGCCAACGTCAGTTGGCTTCGGCCCTGACAGTGCGTGTCTGGTGCGGAATGCGCCAGCAATCGATTCGCTGTTCAGCTGCCACCGCGGCAGCAGTGACGACACGACCTACGTTGGCGGTGGTCGCAGCAGGCCGACACATGGGGATTTTCACGGGTGACTCTATATTGCATAATGTCGGATTGCGCTCTTTCCATGGTGTTACACGGCTTTATTTTACAGGAGGGTGCCAGCCACTGTCCAAGGCTCGCACAAATGAAAATTCCCGCTGCGCGGCCACAACATGCGTGTAAAGTGCCATTTGATTTGTCGGGTCGTAGCATTGCTTGGGTACGGTCTCGGTGGCTTGGCCCTTGTTCCGAGACGCGCAGCTCTCTTGGTTTTGGGTTTTGCTTGGGCGTGCATGGCACGCAGGTGATGAATGCATGTCACTTCAATCGTGGACATAGCGATCATCTGGCCGGTTAAGAGTAACATATCATGCAAACGCATTGTATGATGACGGATGATGATGATGTCTTCGGCTGTGCGGGGACTGTGACGGAAGGTAGGTGCGACTCATCCTTTTGAGAGATGTCACCAGTGACATGTATTAGATTATTAAGTGTCTCATTGGACTTTCCAGCATGTTCAAATCGACAGGCCCTATGTTCTGCACGTAAAAAGAATGATGGCTTTCGTATAGTACGGCAGGAGTTGCCGTGAAACAGTGGTGAACAAACGTGGCCATAAATACCATGCATTCGGACTTGTTTGGTATCTGGTGTTAATCGTTTGCTATTGTGACAAAAGCACACACGTCACACGGATACTTTCAACAAAAGGGTTTTGCCTTTTTCGAGCGGACTTCCTGTTGAGGTGAGCCATAATGCAATTGAAATTTGTATAACTACACAAATACATCTGAGTTGTTCACGAATCTGAGATCGTCACTTGCTCGCTGCTCGTTTTGTTTGTGCGCTGTTACACTGAAAAGTGTACAACCGCCCTGCCTGCGTTAAAGCAATTTCCTTCTGACGTTGTTCCTTGTTTATCTTTGCCTGTGTTACGATATGTAAACCAAAAATGCTCGAAACATTTCGGAACCAATGCGACGTGCGCGGTCCTTGCTTTAGTCACATCTGGCAGCAGTGTTTGCAGCTGCATATTGGTATAGATTTTGCCATCTATTAAATCTATATTACCACCACTCAAGAGTTTTGGCGTCGAGTCTGCGGTGTCAAGCACTGACTAATAAAGTGTGACGCCGGTTTCGTTGCTTGCTGCTCCACAGACGTCCGCAGACGGCACACCAGGTGCAGAGTCCTGGTTTGCGGGCACAATGAGGCCCGAGAACAGGCAGTTTCTTGCCACGCTCTTCGCGGCGCTTATCGTCGCTGCTTCGGGCGACGCGCCCTGCAACCGCACTGCGCCCAAGTGGCCGACTTCATACGAGGCAAGTGTTTGCTGCCAATCCACGAAAATTAGAAGCGACAATATTGCGCCGTGCATACACCAGCGTGGATGAACGTGGCATGATGGATGAGGCTCATTGGAGTCTGCTGCACGCCTCCGCCGCCTACCGGCGGTCCTCACTCGCACAGGAGCCCCTTATTACCCTTCCCCGTTGCGGTCAGCTGTTGTGGATGCTGATACCAATCCATGCAGTTCCTTGACGATCATGCGCCACCGGCCAGTCGGTGCGGCATAAGTCACGCTATAACCGCTACGTGTTGAGGCCATTGTTACTTGGCACTCTCCATATATAACGGCCCCGCAGACGGATGCCCCACGCAGTCCGATTCGTTGAAACCCAATTCAGGGATGTTCAGCCGGACCCCCCAGATGACGAATGACACATACAGAACCGCGTCCATCAACCGCTTGTGTGTGTTGCTTCGCCCTTCCCCTGTTGCCCGCCAACAGGTGGAATACTCGGTATCGTACCCCTCAACGTCTTCCTTCCTGGCTTCGGCTGCTAAGTAAGTGCTGTGGTGCTGCTGCGTCGTCTAGCTAGTTAACCACGCATGTGTACGTAACACAAGCAGACATATGGATGTGCACCGCCCACCCTGCACACGCACATATACAGAATCCCTGGCCGCTTCTGGATCAGCGATGGAGCAAGGATGCGATACGATTTCAGCGCGAGCAGTGGAGTGGTGGACTTGAAACAGGTCGGTATGCCCGCTTCTGATGAAGTGATGATGAATGCCCTTTAGCTTTATTTTGGACTGCTTTGTACAATGTCATACACATGTTTAGCATGAACAGATGTACCAAGCAACACGACCCACAAGCGAGTGACACACACACGGGTGCGCAATGCACCTTACTGCACAGACGGGCAGTCAAGTGTGCCTGCCCGAAGAATGTCGTAATGGTACAAGCAATCGATCGTCTGCTGCTGTCTGCATGCAAGAGTTTGCTGAACTATCCCGCATGGTCTACATGCCCCGCAGAATGCGTCATGGGTCCTCACGCCTGTCATCAATCAGCGCATCTGCCAATTGACGAATTTGCACTTGATGAACGATACAGAGGTAATGTTCGTTATAGTTCTTGGACAATGTGGGCTATGCAACTCTTGTTACTTCGCCGTACATGCTTGCTTGCAAGCACAGTCGCTTGTGTCCCTCTCGCCCTCTCGCTCTTTCGCGCGTGCGCCGCACACAAACAAATATTGGTTGTATATATGTGAAGCCGCAAATAAACGCGCAAACCAACAACAGTACGTACGTACGCGCCTGGGTGGGCTCGAACGAATGACTTTCGGCTCGGCTTGTGGAAGAATAGGTGAACATGCATGTCGTTTTGCTCCCGGCTTGCTGCTGCTGGCTGGGAACTTGTACGGCCCACCTGATGCTGCCTCGTGGCTGTACGGCGACCGCTTCCTTGTGCCAGTACGGCGGTAAATATGCGTGCGACATAAACGCGTCGTTAGATGGGCCTGCCTTGGCATGGTGAAGCTAAACAAGGGAAATACAGGGGGCTTGGCCAAACGAATGAAGTAGTCGAGACTGCGAACTTCTCTCGCCCGCCTCCCTGTACCTTCAATAAATGTGCAGGTTGATCCATTGCTTCCCAACCTGAGACTCTGGGCTTTCGCCGGTGCTGCCGTAGTGGCTGATCCTCAGTCCAGCGGACGGCAAAAGACGGTTGATGCATTTGTGTGGCAGGTACGCAAATGCCCTGCATAAACCGGGAGGTGCGCAAGCCTTTCCATGCTCGAAAATATTTATTTGCGCATTTATATTTTTGATTTGTACCGTATGTACGGACTGTGCGCCAGCGCATGTAACGCATATGAATCCGATGGAAGCTTTTCGGGAGGGTGGCCGCGCGAGTGCATGGATGGTGGGTAGATCGAGAGGCGCGCATATAAACCAGAGCGGTTATCGCTATGTTGAAACAAACAAGCACGGTACGTGCTGCCCATGGACACACTCAACAAAGTGAGCAACAACAAAAATGTACAGCAGCTCGCTTTGATGATTGACCGAGCGACGTCCCGCCTTAGAGTCCCCGCTTGGAGTTCCCGCGGGCGGGGTCCGTGTGCTGCGTGTCTGGTGCTTCCTATTTATTTCCGTGTTCGTTCTATGCTATCTGCAATGAAGTATGCGCATAAGTGCGCGTCATTGCGTGCTCTTCTATCTCCACATGCAGATGGCCGCGACCTCACCTCGCCGCGGTATGGACACTGGCACCATCGAAGCTATTGACCACTTCTACACAGCGCAGAGCGACGGACGTCCTCTGAAGCGGACATGTGAGTGCGGGCACGTGTAGCTAGCTAGAGGCATTATGCAGCTAATACGGCTAGGTCTGGTCTGACGCGATTATGGTCTAAAACAGTTTTTTTCCGTACAACCGTACGTACTACAGCACGCGTAGTATGTATGTGTCGTGCGCACAGCAGTAGTGAACATTTGTATGCATTCGTTATTTGCATATATATGCGTGTGTACCCATTTATCGAAGGCTCGTACGTACGTGTAAACCTCTTAGGCTATGACAGCAAACCTACCCCAACACATAACGCGTTGTGACTCGCCGCCTACTCGGCCTATCTATTACCTACGGGCAACTTTGATGGTCGCGTGCCATGCGCCCCTCGATCGGCCCACTGCATGCAGCCACGATCGACGGTCGCGAGAGCGTGACCGAGTACACCCGATGGGTACCTGGTCCCATTGCGGAGGAAGTCTTCTATTGGCCACGCGAATGCGTTCAGGCATCCCTGGATTGGCAGGCTCTGCAGTCATCCCAGGCCAACGCAACAACGAAGCCTCCGTACCTCCAACCGTACATTTCCGTACAACTCCCCGAGACTGGCGTGTCGCTCCTGCCCAGCAGCGGCGGCGGCGTCATGGGACCGTCGTCCACCCCCATGCTTCCAACGGCTCCAGCTGCGCCACCACCTCCCCACGCTCCACCATTCCCCCCCGCGAATCCCTCCCTACCCACCTTTCCGTCCTTCCCGCCTGGATTCACCGTTCCCCCACCACTTCCGCCTGCACCACCCGGGGGCTACAGTCCGCCGCCCAACTCCACTGGCGACACCACACCGATTTACCTCCAAGTACTGATTGGTATCGGCGCCGCTGTCGGCCTCCCCATTGTTGCCTACGGCACGAGCTGGGCCGCTAACTGGCTGGTAAATCAGTTGTGCAAGAGGATCAAGTCGTGTGCAAGTACACTGAACAGTCCCGATGCTGACGGTAAGTTCGTGTCCACGTCATCCTGTCGCTCTATTGTTGCCCAACTTACAATACTGGCTTAATATTTTGTTGCGGTAGGTTGCACTGTATCGGTTCGCACGCGCGCCTGTACGGGCGCCCATGATAGACGTTGAGGGACGTGACGCTGATACTTCGGCACATGTGCGTGTTTTTGGCATGGGGTTACATTTACCAAACCATGTACCCAACATATACACATACCCAACATATGCACATACCCAACATATACACACGCTTTGGAATAAACGTAATTGAGCCACGCACCTTAACCCTAAGTCGTCGATCCGCTCGCCGTCTCTACGGTGCCTATCTGCTCACGCAGGTACCGTGGCCCAGGACCTCGAGAAAGTTGCGCAGGCTGATCTGCCCGACGTGCAACCGGGGACGTACTCTATCCGCCCCTGGGACGGCACGACTGCTGATGCCATCCGATACGACTTGGAGAGGGCGGCCATGAACGGTGGGTGGGGTCCCGCTGGACATGGGGCGTGCTGCTGATCTATCCAACCTACCATAAGCATCATCACGCTTGCTGCCTGGGACGGACCCCATTGGCCTGCTACGCTGCTGGGGTAGAAAATGATACCGCAGCGGAGACGAGGATGGCGTTAGCGAACGGACCCTGAACCCAGTAATACTTACCGAACATACCTGTAACCTTACCGAGCTGAAAAGACGCTGCGACCGCGTCGCCGCGTGAGACGCTGCTGGGGCAGCTGTGTTCACGGTGGGCTGGACAGCTCCGTCTGTCTGCCTGGCAAATGCGTGCGTGGCGCCGCAGTGTCTGTCCATTCATTCATCTGCGGATGGACAGAGGTAGACACAGCGTGCGTGTCGGGAGGGTTATATCCATACATCTCGAAACTCCGAAACTGTACGTGTAGGTGAGCTGGACTTGCCCGATGAGGGGTCGGACGTGGACCCCAACGATGTTGCCGGTGGAGGTGTCAACGGAAACCCCCAGGACCCGGACGGCGAGCCAGATGCTGAACCTGTGGACGACCCTGTCGACATTCCTCTGGTGGAGGCAGCTCTTGAATCATACGCGCCCTTCTTCCCTACGCAAGTAGCCGTCCGTAGCAACAGTACTGGTAGGATTTGCGTGGAGAGCGCGGAACGGAATAAGGGCACAAGGGCACGTGCGTGGGCAGGTTGGCTTGGGAATCAGGGGCTGCTGTAGGTTGCGCATCGGGGTCGGTGTGTGCGTGTGTCGGTGTGTGTAGGTGCGTGTGCATGCGCACCGTGCATGCTAACGGTACGGGGCGGCGGGTAGCTAGCATACGTGGGTAGGTGCATTCCTGTATTTTTAGGATAGGGGTCGGGTGTCGTCATCTGAATCGTTCCACGCAACCTATCTTGCTCCCTCCACAATCAAAACAACAGGATGGCCCTAATCGCCCCTCGCTTCCATCACATGCGCCCCTGACAACTAACGACTGTCACGTTGCCCACCTGACCACCACGCTCACCAACCAGGCCGGCGTCCGACCTTCCGCGATGTCAATATCGCTACCAACAGCCGCATTATCTACACCTACAACTCCCTCGCCACCAACGCCAGCTCCCGCCGGCACGGCCGCCCGTCGTACTTCATGGCCCCCAACGCATTTGTCGGCTCGTCCATTGCGGAGTGGTACCTGGGGGCCGCCGGATCTCGGCCCCAAAACCACTCAACACTGGCGGTCTACAGCCGCGTGCTGACGACTTCTCAGTTGCCCGCCTCCCTAGACTACCGCGGCACAGCGGCCGACGGGCCGGGTGTCAAGGACCAACTGGGCTGCAATGGCTGTTGGGTAAGTTCCGTTGCTTCAGGAATAGACGGCGAACGCAGCCAAGGTTGTCCTTGTTTGAGCATCGGTAGCACTTTCACACAGCAGGCACTATTTCCGGTACTGCTGCGGACCGTGCGGCTAGGCAAGGAGGCACAGATAGAGAGGCTAAGTGCGTGCGTAGCTGCAGTATGTAGAGATGCCAAAGCGAAGTCGCCCTATAGGTGACGTACATCCTGGCTCAAGTATGAAATTCATACCGGAAACATGTGAGACATTTTCATGTGCCTGCTTCCAGCAGCAACTCACATCACACTTACATCCATACACCTTGATGGCTGGCGTGCAGGCATTCACTGCAGTTGGGGCTCTGCAAGGCGCCTGGGCTAAGGCCACTGGTACGTGCGGACATTGCGTCGCTTGTGTTTATTTTATTGTTTTGGGCCTTCTTGCGTAGTTTCGGTTGACAACGTTTGCCCAACGTTGGGCTGCGGCCGCCGTTATCCCACCCCGCCGTGCAACCTATCTTACAACCACCAATGCAAGCATTACATGCCCCGCCCAGGGCTAAAACCCGTCCTTGCTTGAGTTCGATGCCAATGAATTGTGTACAGCTAGCTATCATATAGCCCGGCTATGACGATGATGAACTGAACGAGCACCGCAGCACGAGCGAGGTATCCGTAGCCGTACCTATCTAACCGAGCTCGGTCACATGTTTCACATTTTTACATTCTTGGTGTTTGCCGCATCAATGTAATGTCTGCCGCGCAGGTACGCCGCTGTCTTTCAGTGAGCAGCAGCTCCTCGACTGCGCCTGGGGCAACGGCAACATGGGGTGCTCGCAAGGTGCGTGTGGAACTCGGCGGGCGAGCATCAAAGCAAGCAACGATAACTGACTTGGCTACGTATATCTGGTATTAATCTGTCGCACATATTTTACCCGCCGTAGCACAGACCGTTGTCTGGCCTTTCGATAGGTGGCGCTTTTACGTAGTCTCACTGATGAAACCAACCCCTACATACGTGCACAGGTGATCCTATCAGTGCTCTTCTATACGTGGTTGGCGGCAGCCGCGGCATTGCGGAAGAGGGCATGTACCCATACGAGGGTGTTGGCGGGTTCTGCAGGTGCGGCATCAACCAAGGGCGGGCCCGTTTACTAGGTCAAAGCCGTCATTGTGTTCGTGTTGGTCCCACATGCATAAAATGTACAATTCGGATGGTGCCCATTTTCTTTCTGGCTTCGTTCATTCCTCCACGCAGTGCCATCCTGCCGCCGCCACCTTCTCCCCGTGTGCACGTATTGTATGATACATGAATAGGGATTGCATGATAGATAGAAGCGTGCGTAAGCCTGTACACATGGATGGACATTCAGGGAGCCATCTGATTCATTCATTCAGCGGCGCGCGGGATCGACCCGCCTTAATCTTCCTGCACGCCGCAGCAGCTTCGCTCGTGTACGTAAGAGAACTGAGGCCTCAGATGACGGCTGTCGTTTGATTTAACCATGCCACGCCGCCTGCGTGGATGCGATGCACGCCTGTTGACATTTATGAATCGATCCAGGCTGACTCGGTCCAAGCCGCCGCTGGTTGGGCGCTTCTCCCGGGTGGTGATGCTGCCGGCCGGGGACGATGCGGCCCTGATGGAGGCGCTGGTGCGATTCGGGCCGCTGTCTGTCATCATGCAAGTCATGCCGAGCTTTATGTTTTACTCCAGCGGCGTCTACTACGACTCGAGCTGCAATGGGACCTTGGTGGGTTGTCTGCTGCTGTGGTAATGCATGTTGGATATACGCGCTGCTGCTGCCGTACATGCGACTTGATTGCATGTTGAACGATTCTGCTGCTGGAGCTTTCCGTTAGTTGCTGTAGATAGGATACGGCACGCTTAGGGTGTTTGGTGCCTGCTGCTTCAAGGTTTATTTCAGTACAACCGAAACGTCTTGGCACTGATTATCGATGTGCCACTGATTATTGCCGCACTACTACTGCAACAGGGAACCGGCGGCCAACTGTACCACAGTGTCGTACTGATGGGGTACGGCACCACCGCCGACGGCGTTGATTACTGGATTATCAAGAACAGGTGTGTGAATAATATACTATGATGCATGGACACAGGAAAGCTAGGTGAACACTGATGGTATCGTTGGCAGGTGGTGGATGGGGAGCGAGGATACACCCTGCTGAAATTACCGCATGCGCATCTTGCTACGAGCTTGCTTGTATTTCGCTGTTGCTTTGCTTGTTCAGAGTGTCCGCATATGGACGGACGGACATGGCCCATCACTCTTTCTGCGCCGCAAGTAACTGCGTATGTGCACATGTATGCAACGATGGAATGAATTTTAGCACAATGACCGACGCCCTCGCTCCCACTCCTCATCCTGTCCCGCCCCGCCGCCCCTTTTGCGCGCGCTGCTGCACGTACACAGCTGGGGGACTACATGGGGCCTCAACGGGTAAGTGGCATCGCAATACTGTTGCGTGCGTTTTAAATGTCCAGGTTCTACGTAGCTACCCGGTGTATCCCCTCCCTAGCCTAGTTTCAGCTCGTACTGGTAGGTATGAGATATGATGATTTAGCTGGTCACCTCCCCGCCGCTGATAATCTCCTAACCACTTGCTTACAACTGTCATGTGTACACGGATGCTACAGGTACGGCCTGGTGGCTCGCGCCCATAACGGCACCGACTGTGGCATCAACCAATATGCGGCATTTGTGGAGGTGGCCCCGAAGGCGGTTGCAGCGGCCGCCGCCGTGGGAGTGGGCAGGCGGCTTTTGTTGGGCTAATGAACGCACTCGGCAGCAGGAAGGGGAGATGCCGTATGTTGAGCGATGCCAGTCCACGTGGTTAAGCTTTCCTGCCTTCAGCCGTCCTTCGTAGGTGGTGCGTAATGTGGGAGATGCGCGGTAAATCCGTTGCTTGTTGAGCTGGAATAAGAGCTCCAAATCGCATCGCCGTAGAAGCGACCGGACAGTATTATTAAAGCATATATACGGTCTTTGCGGCAGCCGTCCGTCTGACTATCCTGCCGGTCGGCGCGTGAACGCGTGCGTCCGTTTTTATTGATTGTCGGCAAAATTGTGGTAATACACACATACAATGCCGAGCCTCGTATGTGATTCGAATGGACATTCGGAGGACTGATTTGGCATTTTGGTACTTCGTTGTTTTGGGGTTCCTGCGTGTTTCCATGAGCGGGAGCCGAGACGAGCGATTGAGGCCTCCCATGCTGCCATGCATGCGTATGGTGGTGACCTTCAGCTGGTTTTGTGCTGATTTGTGTTGTTGTTGATGTCACATGCGGTTGCAGTGTGTTGTTAAAGTCGCATGCGTGCCACGCATACAGTGTATGTGAGGGGAACGTAACATGGCAGGCGTGTACCTGGCTAGATGTACGTGGCATGACAATCAAGGTTGAGACTCGCTGCTGCCGTCAATTGAGAGCTGAGCAGTGCTGCTGATAGCGGCGAGTATCGACTGGGCGCCTTATCAATGGCGGTTGACCTTCGTCTGGGCAGGTTGCATTGTTGTTTGGTGGCCCCTGCTGGTTAGTTGTGTTCCCACTGTATCGTATGTGAGTTCCCACAGCGGGGTGTCTTGAATGGATGGGGGGGACTGTCCGCCACCCCGCCCGACGACCACGCACGCACCGACGCCTGTCTTTGAGGCAATTTCGCAACTTTACTGAACCTCCAATTGTGTTCGCTTGGCCTACCTAGTTCCCTCACTCTAAAAGTTCGGGTTGAAGAAATCGCAGTTCTTCGCGGACTCTACGGGAACTCGCCGCCCTACGAATGTGCATGGGCGGAAGCGAACTGACCCCACGTCAATTGTTACTATGCGCCTGGGTTGTCTTCTTCCCAACTGGTTTCCCAACAAAACTGGGTTCCAACTGGGTTCCCAATTCTAAAACGAGTTGCAACTGGGTTCCAACTGGGTTTCAACTGTAAAACCCTAAAACCCAACTGGGTTCCCAACAACTGGCAGATGGGTAGGTCCACGCCTGGACCCGCGGGTCTGTCTGCGTGCCTCCCTTACTTCCCCGTGAAGCGGGGGCGCCACTCACTCTCTCTCTCTCTCTCTCTCTCTCTCTCTCTCACACACACACACACACTTCCTCCCCCCCCCCTAAATGGCCACTTCTTTAGGGCGGGGTAAAAAGAAGATACCGCAGCGGAGACGGAGACGGCGTTAGCCAACGGGGGGACACTTAAAACACTTCACCCCTCCAGCGTCGGTCCGCCCGCCTCATCTGCCGGGTATGTATCACACCTAAGCTTGGCGGAAACGTAGCCCGGAAGGGAGTTGCATTGTAACCTATGAAGACACGACACGACACGAATTTGCCTGACGGCCTATGATGGCCGATGACAGACAGATGACGAGTTGACACGTCGGTCGCGCCGCGCGTCGGCCGCGTCGAACAGCCGATGAGCGTGGGTTCGCCCACCCACCCACCCACCCTGGGGACGGAGGACTTCCTCCCATCCGCAGTCACCCTGGCCGAGAGGCAGATCTCCCCTACCCACCACCACCTACCGCCGCCACCACCGCCACCCAACTAAACCAGTTATTACCGGTACGTCCGCACGCGATTGTTCGGGCCGAAGTGTCAAGCAAGCATCCGGCCATCCATCGACCTGCTGGCACCGCCAATCGAGAATGCCACACCTCGGCCAGCGCTAGGTTTTGGTTCGCGGCAGAGCGCAGCGAAGCTACACGTGCGTCCTTCGGACCTGTCCATCCATCTATCCATCCATTCACCCATCCATCCACCCACCCACCGATCCAACCACCGATCCATCCATCCATCTACGGTACGCACGCCAACCAACACTATCCCCATACATCACATCACGTCTTACGTCCGTCCAGTCGATTGAGTGGGCGGCTCAGGTCAGGACGGCCACCTACGTACCAAATAGATATGGAAACGACATCCGCGCGAACGTGATCGGCCAGCGGGTTGCTGCCAGCCAAAATCAGACCCTGCCGGCCGCCGCCGCCGCCGCACCTTATTTGCTTGGCCCCGACTTGCTTGTGTGCCGGCGGCAAGAAACTTCGCATCCATCCAGCTGCTGGGCAGCTCACGTCAGTACCTAGCTAGCTAGCTGGCCGGCCTGGCCGGCCGGCTGGCTGGCTCGGTACCTGGCTCGGTACCTGGCTGGCTAGCTGACTCCTGGCTGGCCTACCCCACCACGCTTGGCCCGGCTTGTGTGCCTGCTAGAAACAGCGCATCCAGCTGCTGGCCAGCTCGGTACCTGGCTAGCTAGATAGGCCTACCCCACCACAGGCGCCGTCTTTAGGAATTTGGCGACGAAGAAGCCAATGGTATCAAGATCCGGATCCGAGGGGTCGAACCGCTGAACCATCGCCGCCTCCGCCGCACTCAGCCACACCTCCCCCCCTGCCGCGCCGCCCTCGCCGCCGCAAGCCGACTCCTCCTCCTCCACCAAGCCCCCCGGCCGCACCACCGCCTCAACCTCGGCCTCTGAAGCGCCCGCAACCCGCATTGGCGCCGAACCTACACGCGCCGGATCCGTTCCGCCGCCGCCGCCGGCGGCGACGCCGCCGGCGCCGCCGCCAGCGGCGCCGGCAGAAGCGTCTCTGGCGCTGGTCGCGGCTGCGGACGCGGACGCGGGCGCGTCTGAGGCAGCGCCGATCGGCCGGCCCGCCTCCGCCATTGTTGGGTGTCTGCCCACCAGCCCCGGGCCGCCTAGGAAGGGCGGCCCCGCGGGAACCAGTTGGAAGCTGGTGCCGTACTTGTCCAGCAGGTATCGTACACATGCCTCGTTCTCGCCTGCAGGCAGGCAGGCACGCAGGCAGGTGCGCATAAGCCCCTTAGTAAGGCAAAAGAGGTGCTGCGGTAGGGCATGCACAGGAAAGGGAACGGAACGATGCAGCGGCTGGGCGCTCGCGATATCATGTCGCATCTCTTACCGGCTCTGGGAGGTGCAGGTGACGACGCGAGATGACGGCGCGAGGTTTGAACCCCACCCACCTCCACCCCATCCCCACCCATCCCCAATTCCCCATCCCCACAATCACCCCCACCCGCCCATATCCACCAATCCACCACACCCACACGCACACCCATACCCATCTACCCACCCATACCCAACCCAACCCAAACCCAAAACCCAAACCCAAACCCAAACTCTAAAACCCAAACCCAAACCCTTAAACCCAAACCCAAACCCAAACCAAAACCAAAACCAAAAAACCCCTACCCTAACCCCAACCCCAACCCCAAACCCTGAAACCCAAACCCATACCCACTCCACTCCACCCACCCGGGTTGATGGTGCAGGTGGAGTACACCAGACTGCCGCCCACCCGCAGCAGCCGCACCGCCGTGTCCATCAGCCTCCGCTGAGCCGCGGCACACTGGCGCAGGTACAGCGGCCCCGCCTGCTGCTGCAGCCGCGGCCTCAGTCCCAGGGCGGAGCAGGGCGCATCCAGGAGGAGGGCGTCGAAGGACTCGGGCGGGTAGGCGGCGGGCAGATCGGCGTCGGCGGGGTTGGCTGGCGGCGGCGCCCGCGCGGTAGGCCAGGAGCGGGCGAGCGAGGGGGGCGGGAGGGACGGGATGGGCAGGGGTGGGGAGATGGTTGGGTTGGTGGGGTTGGTGGGTAAGGAAGAAATAGTTCGGGCAACAGCTTGGGTCCGGTGGTGTACGGATGCGGGGGAAGGGCGCCTGCCGCGTCTGGCCAGCGTCGCTCCCTGCCCGGGCCTGGCCTGGTTTGGCCTGACCTGGCCTGACCTGGCTGTCAAGAGGGATGCCGCAGGCCCGTGTTTTGAGGACTCAGAAGTCGGAACGAATCGCAGCGAAGGAGGCGCTCAGACGGAGTCCCAGGCCTACCCAGGTGCCTTGCTCAGGGGCCCCGCCGCAGGATTTCATAAGTGGGGCCCCACTGAAGCCGCACTGCGCCTGAGGATGGACGGCATCCCGGCCATCGGCGTGTATGCGCGTCTGTTTGTGCCCCGGAGGAACCCCCCAAGCATGTGTTCCGTCAAGAGGGGAGCTTCGTCGTGCCACATCACAAGATGCAATCTACGGTACCCCTCACGCGGGTCGCTCATCCAGCCATTTCCCGCCCAATCCAGTCTCCCGCCCACCATCCACAACCCCAAACCCAACCCCCACACGTCTACCCCCACCCACGCAACCCCCGCCCGCCCAACCCCCGTTTCCCAATGCAAGGACCCCCCCCCTTCATTCCCCCCGTCCCCCTCTCCCCCACCTGTCCGCGGCTCCGGCGGCGTGATGCCTCTCCGCAGCATGGCCGCCCGCCGCCGCTCCTCCCGCTGCCTAGCCTTCTCCGACACCACCGGCCGCGACGCGCCCTTTGCCACCGCCACCGAGGCTTCTGCCGAGCCGCCACCTCCACCACCGCCACCTCCACCACCACCTTCCGCCCGGCCCGGCACCGCTCCTCCCATCCGGGGCGCCTCGCCATTGCCATCGCCAAGGCCGTCGTCTTCTGCGGACCCGTCGCCCGCCTGCCGGGCCATCGCCGGCGCCACGGCTTCGCCGTTGCCGTGCCCGTGCCCGTTGCTGTGTTCCTGATGACCCGTGGGTCGTTGCAGCGCCTTGCCGGCGTCCATCTTGCGCGCCCTGATGCAGCTCACCCCCAGCTCCCTCGCGAGCGACACAATCTCCGACACCTTGGAGTGAGTCCGATCAAAGGCCACGATCTGCCACCATGCATCAACCAGGGTTTTGGGCGGTAAAGGAGACGACGCCCCAAGGGTGGCACGGAGGCGAGGTTGGGGGGTCAGGGATTGATATGCTCCTTTATATACTCCTTTATATAGGTTGGGGGAAGGGAGATGGAGGCAGGGAACGGCAGGGACAGGACGGGGCGGGGCGGGGCGGAGAGCTGGTTGGGTTCTTGAGCTTGAGAAGGCAAGGGAGGGGAAGGAAGCATCTGTACGCAGGGCGGTGGGGGGCGGGGGAGGCGCTTTGCCGTATGGGTGGTTTGCTTAGCGTTTCGAGAGCCGGGGGTCGGAGGGGTCAGGGAGTGATATGCTCCTTTGAAAACGGGGGTCGGAGGGTTCGGAGATTGCCCAAGTAGGTCAACGGGCCGGCTCAGGCGCATCGGTGCACGGGTCGAGATGCCGGGAAGAAAGACTGCGCCGAGTGCGGCGAGCTGCGGCGAGCTGCGCGCGGAGCCGCTCTCGTTTCCTTTTGAAGTCTGACGGGCCTTTCCTCCTCTGACGGGCCTTTCCTCCTCTGAAGACTTCTTCCCTCTACCCCGCGGCGCGGCCTGCCGATGCTATCAAACACCCCCAGCCAGGCACGCCTCCCTCCGAAACGCCCTTTCCGCCGTTCCCCTTCGTCTCCCTCCCCGCCCCAGGGTTCACTCCGGGCCCGCATCGCCCCGGGGCCTGACCCGCTGCATCCGAAACACCTGCCATCCATCCACGGACACACACGTGGCGCTGCTGACTAAGCCTCTCAGCTGACGCCGTACCTAGGAAACCCACACGGCGAGCGCACCCCATCGCGCTCACACACCCCGCGCCCTCTGGTGGATCCCTTCCCCAACATCGTCTCGCGGCAAAAGGAAAAAGACCGCGGCGAGCTGCGGCGAGCTGCGCGGAGCTGCGTGCGGAGTAGCTCTCGTTTCTCGAAGCCCCCCCGTCGCCCAATCACGGGCCTTTTCCCCCTCTAACGACTTCCCTCATCTCGCCCCATGACTCGACCCCCCGGCGCGTTCTGCCCCTTTAAATCAAACACCCCCAGCCAGGCACGCCCTAATCCGCCGTTCCCCTTCTTCTCCCTCCCCGCCCCAGGGTTGAATCCGAGCCCGCATCGCCCCGGGCCTTACCCGCTGCATCCGCAACACCCGCCATCCAGGGACACACGTGGCGCTGCTGACTAAGCCTCCAAGCTCATGCCGTACCTAAGGAGCCCCACACGGCGAGCGCACCCCATCGCGCTCACACCCCCCGCGCCCTCTGGTGGATCCCTTCCCCAACATCGTCTCGCGCGCCCACCCCCCGCCCCCATTGCTCCCACCCGCGCCCACCCCCCGCCCCCTTAAGCCGCATTTCCTTCCCCAACATCGTCAATCTCGGTTCCTTCGCTCAAGTCCACACCACCCAGCCACAAGACCCATCACGCATATTGGCCCCCCCTCTACTTACCTCCAAAGCAACCCAGCCACCCACCCAGCCACCCACCCAGCCACCCACCCACCCACCCACCCAGCCACCCACCCAGCCACCCCCCACCCCACCCAGCCACCCACCCAGCCATACCTCGCCCTGGTCCTCCATGATCGCAGCCAGCAGTGTGGTCTTCCCCCCCGGGGCCGCACACATATCCAGCACCCGGCTGCCGGGGGCGGGGTCCAGAGCCAGTGCCGCCACCAGGCTGGGCAGATTCTGGAGCATCACCCAGCCGGGGGGGAGACCGCCTGCGGGCGGGCGAGCGCGCGGGGGAGGTGCGTGCGTATGTGCGTGCAGATGTGTTTATGCGCATGTGTCTGTGTGTGTGTGTGTGTGTGCGAAACCTGAACCCCTGAACCCCAATCCCTGATCCCTAACAACAACATCGAGGTAAGGTCGAGTGTGTGGCATTGGTACTCAGCACACCGCCTGGCGCTGGAGAAGAACCTCACCGCCAAGGGAAACGACAAAGCCCCCACCCGTGCGTGTGAGGGCGTGCGATGGGGCTGTGTTCAACCTTTTTTTTAGACATGTCGCAAGGTGTTGACTTGTGGCCATGTACTGACTTGTGGCCATGTCGGCATCCATGGGGATGTCGAAGCGGACACGTCATCTCCCCCACGTTCCTTCCTGTCACCCCGCTTCCCCACTGCCCTGCACACCTAGATGCCTATTCTGCGGCTGAACCGGATCCTCCCTGTAGCACCTTAACTTAGGGTTTTAGGATTTTTTACCCAGTAGCACCCAGTCTCTCAGCCCCCCGCACCTCATCGACAAGCCCCGGAACCAGGCGTCCGTGCAAGCACCCAACCACCTTTCCCACACGTCTGCACTAATGGACGCCTTATCCACACCAGACGCACCCCGCCCTCCCCCCCACCGGGCCCGCACATCAACGCACACACCTCCACCCAACACCACCCGGGGCCCTTCTCCACCCAACCCCATCCGGCGACCCACACCCCTATCGCGCGTATTTGTCCGTCTGGTCGGTCTGGTCGGTTGGTACGGCAGCGATACGGTCGCAGCTCACCCGGCATTATTGACCACACGATTGCATGCGGGTACCGTATGACCGGTTAATTGCATTGCCGGGCCCTTTCGCCAGCGTCAGCTCGTTTCCTTTGCTACAGGTATGTTTCCGTACATCCCGGCCTTCTCCCCTTAAATCCCGCTCCGCCTCCTCTTCGATGTGTGAAAAGCCGGAATCCCCGTCTCCCTAAAACCCTTAGCCCCAGCCCAGCCCAGCCCAGCCCGAGCCCCCGCCCCAGCCCCAGCCCCGGCCCCCGCCCCCGCCCCGGCCCCCGCCCCCGCCCCCGCCCCCGCCCCCGCCCCCCCCCCCGGCCCCGCCCCCGCCCCCGCCCCCGCCCCCGCCCCCGCCCCCGCCCCCGCCCCCGCCCCTGCCTTGCCCATGTCCCGCCCCCGCCCCCGCCCCCGCCCAGGCCCCACACCGCTACCCACCCACTGCGGGCGGCACTCTGAACACCGGCTCCACCAGCTCCAGAGCCAGACCCTCCCTGGCGCGAAACATCTCCTGAAGCAGCAACAGCAGCAGCAGCAACAGCAGCAGCAGCGGCGGCACGACAAGATCCAGAGATCCAGCGATTTGTGGCAAGATTCATACATCACAGGGTGCCTACCGCACCTCCACACCACTGTTGCGGCCGAAGCCCAAATCGCGGAAGGCGGACCCGAGCGTCCGGTGTGGGGGGGCACGACCCCGAACAACCGTACTTGGGGTTTTAGGGTAGTAGGGTATTAGGGTTTTAGGAAATATCCCTTGCGAGAATTTAGGTCACACGACCCAGGGGAGGATGTTCTTATCTTGAGGACAGGACAGGGCAGGGGGGGCAAGGCGCCAGCGGAAAAGGACAGGCGCACCAGTACGGCATGTACGACAGGCGCAATGTCCCAAGCAAGGCCATTCACAGCTGGGCGATTAATTAAAGCCAGGGGAAGGACACACTCCACGACGGACGGAATGGAGCGAGCAACAGCCGCAGCAGCAGCAGCAGCAACAGCAGTAACAGCAGTGGCTTGATGAGTGGGTAGCATCAGACACTTGACCGACCGCTTTCTTATCGGTTGCAACCGATGACAAGGCCCGGAGAGATACCGTATTGCCGACTTAGCCACAGACACCCGCCGCGAAGCCCAAGTGGTATGAACTACGGCAAGTACGGCAAGTACGGCGTCATCCATCCTCCCGCCCTCTCTCCCGCCCCGCCCCCCCCTCTTTCCCCTTATGTGCGTATGAGAGACACACACCCTCCCCCCTCTCCCCCCTCCCCCTTCCCACACACCTCCCATCCACCCCCACACGCACGCACCTGTCTTGACATTGCCGCCCGGGCCAACCCCACGTACATCCCCCTCCTGGGCGCCACCGGGCCCTGACTGCTGGCCGTCCAACCAGGGGGCAGCGCCGGCGCCGCCGCCGCCGTGTCCGCCGTCGTCGCCGTCGGGTCAACGGCCAAGCCAGCGGCGAGACCGCCGTCAGCGCCGGCGGCGGCGCAGTGCCGTTGCCGCCGCCGCCGCGGCCGGCCGCCCGGCCTGTCCCCGCCGCCGGCGGCGCCGCCAGGCTCCTCCCCCTCCCCCTCCTCCTCCTCAGCAGCCGCAGCCGCCGGCCCGTCCTCCGCCTTCGCCCCGGCCGCCGCTGCCCCCGAGGCCTCCCGGGGGCGCCGTCGGCCCTCTGTCGCAGCAACACCGTGGGCGGCGGCGGGGGCGGCGGCGCCGCTGCCGCCAGTTGCTGCGGCTTGCTGCTCTTGACGACTGCCGCCGCTCCTGCCTGGCTGATCTGCGACGAGTCCATCAGAGTTGACGTCGGCGTCGGGCGCTGCTGTGTCGGTAGCGGGAACGGTGGTAGCAGCGGCGGCGGCGGCGGTGGTGGCGGTTACCTCCGCCACGCCGGCGCCGGCGGCGGCGGTGGCGGACGGGTTCGTTGCCGTACAGGTGTACAGGGTTGTCCCCCGCGTGAGTTCGGGCGTGTCCCTGCTCGCGCGGGGCGGCGTGCGGGAGGGGGAGGGGGGTTTGAAGAGTGAAGTTGCAAGAATGAAGCAAGAGGGAGGGGGGGGGGGTAAAAAGAAAATATCGCAGCGGAGAAGGAGACGGAGACGGAGACGGAGGGAGGGGAGGGGGGGTATATCGCCCGATGCGTTCACTGGATGCAACAACAACAACACGGCTACTTGCCCTCTAGAGCATGGGGGGTGGAGTGGGTCGTGGCTGGTAGGGCGCCGCACCGCAACCCCATCCCCCCCCCACCCCTCACTCTTCCAACCCCCAACCCCTCACTTCCTCAATCCCCCCCTGGCCCTCCCCCGCCCCCGGCCGCCCCCCTCGCCCTTCCCGGCCTCGCCCGGCCCCCCGCCTCACCCTCCTCCCGGCTTCTCTCTCCCCACCGCCAGCGCCACCAGATCCCCCCGGGCCACCCCCGAGCTGACCGCCAGCACTCCAGGGGCGAACACGGGGGCACCCCGCAGCACCGCCTCACCGGCCTTGCGACTCACGATCACCTCGCGACCGCCTAAAGGGGAGGGAGGGGGGGGGGGTAAAAAGAAGATACCGCAGCGGAGAAGGAGACGGCGTTATCGAACGGACCCGGAAGGAGGGAGGGGGAGCGGGAGAGGGAGGAGGGCGGGGACAGGGGGTAATTAGAACGGCCCGGGGCGAGGGAACGCACCGCAGTTACCTGGGAACAGGGGGCAAGGGAGGAGCGGAGGAGGGTGTGGCAGAGGTGAGACAGCAGCGGTGGAACGAGGAGGGAGGAGAGAGGAGCCGGGGAGGGAAGGGGGGGACGAGTAAAGGGAACGGATGAGGGCAGGGAGGCCGGGGGCGGGGCGGGGAGGGCGGGCGGGTGGGTCCGGATGGCCGATAGCTCACTGGATGGCAGCGAGCGCGAAGGAATGAATAACAGCCTGTGAAAAGAAGAGGGCGGAAGGGCTGAGAGATAGAGATAGATAGATAGATAGATAGATAGATAGATAGATAGATAGATAGATAGATAGATAGATAGAGAGATAGAGAGATAGATAGATAGATAGAGAGATAGAGAGAGAGTCGGAAACGGAGTGTTATTGACACGAACGACGTATCAGAGGGGTGAGGCCCGCAACAGCCAGGTCTGTGTCAGCAGCACCGCGCGGCGCGAGCAGGGGTACGCAGGGGTACGCATCCGCTGCTGTGGTGCAACCGCTGTAGTGCAACCGCTCAGCCTCCGTTTCAGCTCAACGCAAGCAGAAAAAACTGAAGCCATGGCTTCCGTTTTTTTGTTCCCGTTTTTGACTTGGGTTCAACCCTGGGCGCGGGGGCCATCCGAACGAACGAAAACACGGCCGGCGCGTCGCTGCCGCTCCTGTGCGCCCACCTGCCGCTTCGTACGAAACTTCGTGAGGCCCGCTCCCCTGGAGTATTACGGCGCACGGCACCTGCGCGCACACACAAACACACAAAAACGCTCGCGGAGACGCACGCGGAGAGCCGGTGGTGGTGGTGGTGGTGGTGGGGCGGGGGGGTTGAAGAGTGAATTTGCAAGAAAGAAATGTGAAGCCCTTCGGACGTTGTAGTCTGAAGGCCGACTGGTGGTGGTGGTGGTGGTGTGTGTGTGTGTGGGTGGGGGGTCGGGGTCTCGGGGAGTGGGTGGAAGGAAGCGGAGGCGGCTGGTGTCAGGCGAAGGCGACCCAAACCCTGTAGCCAAAACACACGCAAGCCGTCCCTCCCGGCGTCCCCCTCTTTCCCCCTCCACCCCCGTCTCCGTCCCTTCGCTGCAGTATCTTCATTCTTTACCCCCCCCCTTCCCCTCCCAGCTCCCCCCGGCCTTCATCTGTTACTTGACCGTTCACGGGCTCCGGCCTATACGTGGATAACCCCCTCCCCCCGTCCGTTCGCTCACGCCGTCTCCTTCTCCGCTGCGATTTTTTCTTTAAACCGCCCCTCCCTCCCCACCCCCACCTTGGGATGCACCCGCACCACCCCGGGATCGCACCCGGGACCCAGCTGCTGCAGCACTCGCGCCACCACCTCCTGAGGGGCCGGGGGTAAAGATAACATACCGCAGCGGAGAAGGGGCCGGGGGCCGGGGCGACAGCGGAGCGCGGATGAAGGTGAGGTGGGGGTAAGAGGGGAGGGGGAAGGGGTGAGATCAACGATACCGCAGCGGCGGGACGGGGGCGGCTGAGAACCCAGTAATGGGTGGTCGGGTGGGTGGTGTAGTGGGGCGAGGGCGAAGGTGGACGGGCAGGAACACCGACTGACCGACTGATCACCCGGGGGAGGGGGAATAGGGTTGTTCTAGGCAAAGTGCGAAGAAGAAGAGACCGCAGCAAAGGGACTGAAGACGGCGTTAGCGAACGGACCCGGAACCCAGCAATACTTACCGAACATACCTGTAACCTGACCCAGACGAGAAACGTAGCGACCGCGTCGCCGCCCGACCAACCCAGACGAGCGAATACGCGCGACAGTACAAGGACGGCACGAACGCCCGGACAATACAACCCGACAAGTTGTAGACTCACCTGCGCTCAATGGAGGAAGCGAACCGGGAAGGAGCGAGCGCAGGAAACGAGTGGGAGTAATGGCAATGGCAAGGAAGGAAGAAGTAGATTGGCAGGCAAGCAAGCTGAAGCACACAAACCCCTATGAACGAGACGAGGCGGCGACGCGCTGCCCAAGAGGGCGGCAAGGGACAGCGGGGCCGGGAAAGTGGGACGCGGAGCTGTACGACGGAAGTATGGCAAAACCCAGAAGGGAAAGGGCAAGGGAAAAGGAGGAACGCAAAGGAAAGGAAAACAGGAAGAGGGGGCGCGAACGAACGGCAGAACGGACGCCGAATGGCAAAGGTGCGAAGGGCAAAAGGGCAAAGCGCAGGAGGGGCCGGGTGGCGGACCGTGAGGAGTCGGCTCCCCACCACACCGGGTGTGTGGGATGCAGGCAGCCTGCCCCTCGGCCTGCCCTCCGCCTCGCCCCGCCCTGCCCTCCACCCTCCACGCCCCCCGCCTCTCCCCGCCCCGCCCCGCCCCGCCTTGTCGCCCCCTCCCCCCGCCTACCGGCCTGCCAACCGACCCACCCGCCTGGCTCACCTGCGGGGTGGTCCTCAGCGTGTTGACCCGCATGCAAGTGGTCCGGGGAGGGCGGCTCAGCGCTGCGGCGGTGCGGTCGAAGCGCTCGTCCCCCAGCGCGCCGCGAAGGTAGGACTCCACCTATGGGGGGGGGGGGTTATCCACGTATAGGCCGGAGCCCATGAACGGTAAAAGGGGGGGGGCCAAGCGTAGTGTAGGGAGGTCAATGAGATGGTTCGCAGCGGAACGGAGGTTGCGTTGGGGAGTTCGGCGGTGTCCGAGTATAAAAGGTAAAAGGGCGGAAGCTGACGGGCTGGCATAGTGAAAAAGCACAATGGATGGAAGGTAGGCGTGGAGAAAGGAGAGGGCCAATAGGGGAGGTGTAGGCAGGGAATTTTAGGGGAGTTGGGAAGGCCGGGATAGCGGTTAGCAGAGCTGGGGAAATGCATGGGGTGGGGGGTGGGGATGGGAGGGGGGGCGTGAGAGGGACGGGGGAAGGCGCGGAGCAGGACGTAATAGTGGAAGGCTTTGGTCTGTGACTTTTGTCGTGGCGAGACTGGTGCAGGATTATGCGGGTGCAACGGTGCGCATAATCGCAGGCCCTCGCGGCATCCCGGCCGCCTCAGGAGGGGGTGTTGGGTGCAGGGTGCGTCCCGTACCCCCCCGCACAACCAGTGTTTACCCGGACGCACCTCAGGGTCCCATATAACCTCTGGTGAGAACTCCTTCGGGGCTTCCGCCATTGGTTGACAGGTTTGCCGACTGTGTACTGCCTCGTCACACAAGTCCGTGGTCCCGAAGGGCGGCGCCGAAGGTTAGTCCAGCCCAGCACTTTGATCGGACAGCGAGTTGCTGTCCATGTAAAGATGTCATGTACTGCTTCTTGTATTCAGTTCCAAGGCGCCAACATCCTAATTGCGACCCCGTTAGCGCTGTACGACGGTCCTGGAGCATGAAAAATGCGACACGCATACCCTTCCCGTTTTCAGGAAGCTGCTTACAGTCGACGCATTTACTGTAGAGTTCAATGTTGCACTATATGCTGGAAAAACGGTAACACAAAGTAGGAGGTAGTATAGCTGTGACAGCGAGTATAAAATGCCTTGCCCTTTTGGCTTCACGGCAAACGATGCCGATGACGAGGGAGACGTTTCCAGCGAGGGCGAGGAGTCACAGGACAAGGAGGAGCGGACCAAGGGCTCGGAGGATGAGTCCGAGCGCCCACGGCCTGCGTCCGCTCTGAAAAAGGACACTTCTGCCAACGGCGTTTCGGAGAAAAAACCGAAGAAAAAGGTAACTTACAGGCTGATTGCACGCTTCTTTTTGCTTCTACGTTGACGCGGGGTTTACCGAACTTTAGGTGAAGATAGAGGACATGACCTTCGATTTCGATAAGGATCCTGTGTCGTGGTTCTATCAGGTGAGCTCCGATCGGTGGTTACGCTGCTTGACACTCCGCACAGCATGCGTCTAGAAGCCAGCATGTTGCTTGACCCTCATCCCCAAACCGCAGAACCAAATCAAAAGCGAGGCGGAGTTTGCCAAGAAGAAGGAGGTGCTTCGGGCTGAAGCACGCAAACGGTAGGCGTGCCAAGGTTCTTCGGCTGCTGTCGGGCCGTTCGACTTCGGCCACCCCGACATAACCGCTCGGTTTGCTGAAACAGGTTGGACCAAATCATGTCGAAGAAGAGTAAGGCCGTGGAATGGCCCTCTGACTCAGACTTGGATGAGCTGTCAATCCGCAGCAGCGAGCTCTCGGAGCTGGACAGCGACGTGGACTCGCTGGGTTCAATTGTCAGGTCAGGCCTGCGTCTAATCAACATCTCGTTAGACAGCGTCTGTTGTTTTTTCATAATTCACGATGTGTGGGTTGGAACCAGGTGCCCCATGTCCCAAGGGCCAGTGCTGCCGTACCACGGCCCTTACCCCCAGCCACATTCTCAGTTATCCATGTCAGCACTTCCTTGTGCCAAGGAGGCATACATTTCCTTAGTGTTGAAAAGCCATACATGTCCCCTTTTGCTCCACTCTCTACACGAACAGCTGTGCAAACTCGTGGATCGAGGATGCTCGCTACGGGACGCCAGCGGAGAAGACCATGACGACTGTGGCGTACCTCGCCCTGGTAGGCTTGCACTGGGAGTATGGCCTTGGAACGGGGTCCAACACGTGCTGCCGTTGATCGCCAAAGCCAGTTTTGGGGGGGTATTGCTAGGCAGAGCAGTAACACACGTCGCAGCTCTGCGTCTAAGGCTCTGGTGCACCCGGAACAGCAATCAGGTGCTGCCTGCCCCATATCCGTGCATTAGCCGCATTGCGTTCTCCAAGGACATGCGCGCGCCCTAGCCTAACTTCCGTCAGCGTCACGTCAAACCCACCCTGGGGGTACTTCTTTGGGGTCATCGAAAAGGCGCCGCGCGACTCAGGGCTGCGCTACCCAAGCCCTTGCTAAGCGCAAAACAAAATAGTGTCATTGCACATTGCATGACGATGCTGTCAGGTCTTTGTCTACGGGCTCAGGCCTGAGGTGCACGGGACGTTCCAGCCTCCTGGGCATTGACCATGTGCGGGCCACCGGCTGTCTTGCAGCCGGCGCGTTTCACATTGTCCCACCGAGTTGAGTCCTCTTTAAATTCTGACCATAAGGATGAGAATAACATGGGAACATTGATGATTGCAGCGACTGCTCGTTCACGTGTCGTGCCGTACACGCCTCGCTTTAAGTGGCACTCCGGGGGCACCCAGCCGGCGCCTGCCTCCTGGGCGATTTGGGTCTTGCTTTCTGGGCGCTTTCGACTGCAGTTACGCTTTGTTAGGTTGCCGAATCTTGCTCCTGGGATAGGCACACCGCAGAATCCAAACATAACCGCGACGTTTGCGGCTGTCGCTTTCTTCCCGCATGGCTGCAAAGGGAAATGTCATGTCCCCCTTGACACCGGTTCGCGGCAAGTGCCGTGCGGCCACCTACCTTCGGACCCTTGGCTCGGGACACGGGACAGAGAGCGACCCAACCCGCATACGCTACGACGGCGTGCCAGTCCTTCGCTCCTCCCGACCCACACCCAGTAGGCGATTGCGCCTCACAGTCGGGAAGGCGAAGGTCTACGATCAGTCCACACCCACTCCACCTGAACCGTTGGATTTCCCTCCCCCCCTCAGATCGCCATCGCGTTCAGCCTGTACCTGGCGATGCAGGCCGTGACCTCCACCAGGAAGGTGAGCAACAGGGCGGGAGGGCGCACGCCAAGGCGGGCGGGGCACGCCCAGGCGGGAGGGGCACGCTAAGGCGGGGGGGCCACGCTAAGGCGGGAGGGCCACGCTAAGGCGGGACTCCAGAGGAAGGGGGGCCAGGCGTGGAGGAAGGGGAAAAGTAAAGCGTCACCTTCGCTTATGCCGTCGAGGGGGAGGAGGCGGGGATGGGGGGGAAAGCACGGCAAGCTGGGTATTATTCGGCGGCGCCGGGCCACGCTGCGCTTCAGTCCAGTCGTTAGTACAGCGGCCAGTTGCGCCATCCACACTCGCTCGTCGCGGGCTGCGACTGGACGCACGAGCGCACCGCCGCGGAACCCGAGCCGCCCAGCTTTTGCAGTAGCTGCTGTTACTCGCTCCCCGCATTTCGCGATCCTGCGCCGCGATTACAGGCCTGCCGCCGGTTCCCAACTTTCTGTCAGTCCGCGTGCCTACCAGCCCTCATCTGTGCAATCCCATGATCCAAACATTCACAACCCACACCACATGATTCGCAAGATGCTATTGCAAGCGGCCGGCCCCCACCTTCACTTGATGTTGTAACCCGGCCCCGTCTCTGCCTGAACCCGGCATGTTTGTGTCGCTCGCCACTGCCGCCACACGACCCTCGCGCGCAGGTGATGGGCGTGCTGTCGAACGGGTTGTGGCCCAACGCCGCCTTTTTGAGCGGCGCGCTGCTGGGCGGCACTTTCATCGGCGTGCTGCTGGCGGCCCGGTACCGCACGCGGCGCATCCTGCTCATCAGCCAGGTGGCCATGCTGGTGCTCTACTCGGCCTTCCTGGTCATTCTGTGTGGTGTGGTGCTGCAGCCCACGTCCGTGGATCCAAAGGTACGGCACTTGGGGGCTTCTAGGGTTCGAGCCTGGGGAAGTGTGCGGCGCGTGGTCGGGGGGGCTGGGGACTTGACGTCAAAGATGCGTCCACGGACGCGTCATGTTTCGAGGCCGCAACTGGGAAAGGCCGTAACGGGGCAGCGGGGTTTGGGCGTTGGTGAATAGGGACTGAGGGGATGAGGGACTCGTCGACGTATGCGTTTGCTAAACCCACTGGGCGACCGGGGGCGTCAGGGCCGATGACTTGGAGCCAGCCCTCCAAATAATTATTGTGTAACGATTAGAAGGCACCATGTAGCATCATGGTTCTCCATGCCGTCGTTCAGCTCCCAGCCCCGTAAATAAACCTTTCCTGCGCAGCTCGCGAGCTTCCCTAGGCATGCGAGCTTCCCTAGGGACTTTCCCGCAACGTACACCCGGGCGCCCCGTTGAACCGACCTCCCGCAACCCTGCCGCATTCCTCCCTGCGCCGCGCCGCGCCTGTCTGTCGCTTCCGCTTTCTCCCGCACCCTCCCCTTCCTCAACCCTTTGAATAAATCATTCCACCCTTCATCATGACGCGCTGCGCGCCCCGCCCCTCGCGGCCTCACCTCCCCCACCCCTCCCCACCCCACCCCCGGGCCCCGGTTTATACGTGGATACCCCCACCCCGGCCCCCGCTCGCAGCTCCGCGACGTGGCGTGCGTCAAGTACAGCAAGTCCGACCAGGGCTCCCGGCTGTGCAAGATGCTGCCCGCCATCGAGAGCGAGCTGGCGGAGCAGATGTCCAACCTGGCGTGGGCGGGCGGACTGGCGGCCACGTGCGCGCTGGCGGTCTTGTCCACCAGCCTGTGGTACCTGCACGAGCTGGCCTACATTGAGAAGAAGGCCATCAAGCACAAGCGCCGCCACAAGCGCCGGAAGCATTCGATCCCCTGGGACAAGATCAAGATTGTGGGCCCGGTGACCAAGTGCGGTGCCGGTGGAGGCGCGGCGCCAGGCGGCGGTGGCGGCGGCAAATGCCCGATCGCGCACGGTGGCGGTGCGGCGCCGGCGGCGTCGAAGTGCCCGGTGGCTGGGATTGGGGCTAAGCCCGCCGCCGCCAAGAAGAACGAATGAACGCGGCGAGCCTTCGTTCGGTCTTCTTGGCGGCTGACTGCAGTCCGCTGCACGTGCCGGTCGCACACGCCGTGGCGAGGGACACAGTCGCCACGCTCCGGGCCGCATCCTTGTCGTCCACGTATTGGATTCTTCCGTCGCCCGAAGAATCCAATGCAAATCTCTGCTGATGGCTCTCCGTTCGGCGTCATTGCGGTTTCAGCCATGGAGGAAGAACATGGACTCTGATTTGGAGGAACGGCTTTGATCGCACGTGCATTGTGCATGTGGCGGGAAAGGGACGCTCCGCTCTTGACCAACAATGGTCAAGTGTCGGGTTCTCGTTCGGGCCCCCGGCCCATCGCATCCTTCACTGTGGCGTCCTTGCCCAATGACTGACGGCCGGGGGACCCCATGACGCGTACGCCGACGGACCTGATTGTGACCTTGACGGACAACCTTGGCAGGGCCGCTTGATGACATACCGTAACCGCCGTGAGTGCGGGCCCACACCGGGTTCCAGGACGCATCGTACGTCGGCCTGTGCCATCCCGCGCCTTGCATGTCACCGGGCGGATAACGCTGGCTCTCCGCGCAGACGCGGTGGGGCCACATCAATAAAACAATAATTAAGCAATACTTCCTGACCGGACTTCAGCGCGCGTACCCGTACAACCGGTGACCTGAGACGGCCGTGTCTGTGCTGTGTTCCGCTGTGCAGTGATGCGCCCCGGCCGTTGTAGCCCGGAGGCAGCGATCATGCGTGTCGTTCGTGCATCCTGTACGTGACCTCTAGCTGATTTGTAACCAGTGCGTGCGTTGGTACTGGCGCGCATATTTGAGGAACGCCTCGCGACCGACGTCCCCGTAACACACACGAACGACGGGACGACGCGCGCACGGCTCCAGCGTGCATGCTCCCCTCGTGCTGGCGCGGGCACTGAGCGTTGTGCTGGTTGACTGTGCTGGACACGTTTCTGCTGTGAACCGTCGGCGTGTATGGACCTGCGGGATGATGACCACCCCAGGTTAGGTAGATACGGGACCTGGATTGCACGGCCGGCATCGGGAGAGCTCGTTTCCGCTCCTTTGGCATGTGCGAGTGTTGTGGGGTGCTCCTCGACCGACGCTAGGTCAGCCTGGCAGGTGTTTCGGGAAGGCTTGGGTCGCACTAAATTCAGCCTGGCGAGCTGGCTGAATTTAGTGCGGCTGCCGGAGTTTGGGTTTGGACCGGCCACGCTGGGAGGCGGTGGTGTCGCGGTGCACATGCGGCAGGTGCCCGGGTGCGTGAATGACGTGTTCAGCGTCGGTTCTGCCAAAAGGCACCCATCCAATTGTAAGGGGGCTTGGTGCCCCCAAATAGGTAGCCTTCTGGTTGCGCCGTGGACGACAACTGGTACGAGAGCCTGTCGGGCGCTCAAAAGCTAGCGGGACTCCCTCGCTTCCCAAGTAACTATGAGCGGCGGACTTTCGGTCACAACCCGCGGCTATGCCTACATGCCTGAAGGCACCTGGACCTGAGGGCACCTGGACCTGAAGGTCGAGGTTGTGCCGATGTGATACCCAACAGTACTCATGGGTGGCGTTAGGATGCTACCCCATTTTCCACTGCCTTCCCATCCATCCAATCTCTGGATTGCATCCGAGGGACACGGCCAAATGAATTCAGCACTCATAAAACAGCAACCCGGCAATAGCATCCCGGCGGTTAGCTGGCCAGGGTCGCGGCCCCTTAATACCGCTTCGGAAGGAAAAACGACTGGCGCCGTCCCTGGTCCCTCCTTGACGTACGGCATGTGTTCTCTAAACGCACAGTGTCGCCCACGCGGCCCCATCCGCCGCGCACGCGTGCACGTGACTGTGCGCGTGAAAGAAGGTCAGTTGCCCGTCACTCGGGACGAGCGTGCACGAAAGCCGTGGACGCTTACATACGGTAGGGTGATTAACAACGACGCCCCTGCATCCGGTCAGCAACATAACAACCGCCGCGCACGCACGTGCCTTACGCATTACGGACATTGCAATGATTGACCAACACACAACTGAGAGCTATGATCATCTGCGCGATTGGGACCACAACGGTTGTCTTTGAATCGGTTCAAAGGTGCGGAGCCGTGTGGAGCCCGGCCAGAGCGCGAAACAGCCCGCATACCCGGCCCACGCCGGCCCCATCAGTGTTAGACGGCACGAAGCGGAGGCGACGTGAGACGGCCGAAAGCGGCAGCAATGCAGAGAGGGCTGCGGTGGGTTGCAGGGCCATGCACAGCAGCAGCGGCCTGGACGCGGCTCGGTCGTGGCGGCGCGGAGAAAGGCAGCGAGAGCGAGGAGAGGGGGCTCCGCGAGCGAAACGACGCACGACGAGCCGAAACACGCGAGCGAAACGCGACACGCGAGCGAAACGACGGCTTTGTCGAAACGTGCCCACAAGTTCTTACTTGTATACTTGTATTACTAGTATATCAGTAGCAATGTATTTGAGGTCCTTCCTGCTCTTCGCAAAACAAGAATGGAACCTATTGAAAGTGCGTGCGGCGCGGGAGCCCTGCATCCAATTGGCAACCAGCAGGGGGCACGGCCAGCAGCCCAACAACGTCAACAACAGCGGCCCAAGCATGAAGCTGCACATGCCCTGCATCACAGGTATTGGGGGTGGTGTCCGTGGTCTACTAGTACCAAACCTGCGAAGCACTGTCCGTCAATGCCCGCCAAGCAAGAGCATGCCGAGAGCAATAACCACCGCGCACCCTGCCGCGCCAAGTGTACCCTAGTGTACCAGCATACTTCCTCCAGGCGAAGTGCGCCGTTAAGGTCCGCACAGTCCGCAGACCGCGCAGACTGACAAAGCGCATTGCGCGCGCAGGTAGGTTTCTGTCTGATATGCACAGAATACACGAATATCTTATTATGTTGGGTGCTTGCGGCAACGTATCGAGGTTGATGCAGGGTGCTGTTCGCCGACCTTCTCGCCTACCTTGGAAGCTGGCTTAGCAAGGGTGATTCGATCAGGTGCTTGTTTAGTAAGGAGGAGTTAAACAGGAGCAGCTTAGTAAGGGGGAAGTCGAACAGGACCAACTGAGTGTGAGGCAGCTGGCTTCGTAATGCAGGTACGCAGCTATCAACCCGGTAGGTCGTGCCCGTTGAAAACGAAACTTCGCGACTTCGCGACTTCGCGAATGTTAAATGCTTTGCAGAAGATAGCGTCAGGCTGTAATCCAATGCCGACGCATGCATATACATAAAAAGGACATGGTTAAGAAATTGATGTACGCAAAATGCGTCTGTCCGTATCCATGTCCGCTGGGGGGGCCGGCGCTTGCACAACTTGCTGGAAACCTGCGGGGAAAGGTCCACAAGTTCCACTTCATAGCATTACTTGCTGCCGTACGTGCTTCCAGCACAGCCGCACATAACCCCAAGTAACAGCCCAAACCGCCGTCCCCTCCCCTTCCACCGCCGCCTCCGCCACCGCCGCCACCGCCGCCGCCGCCTCCGGCAACGTCGCTTTCAAGCACAGCCATGCATCACCCTAAGTAACAGCCCAAACAACTGTATGTGGAGCCACGCACCCAGGCGGCGGCTGCCGCATACCTTAGGTCTCGATCGGACAACCAGAAAGCTACACATGCGCTTCACAGCAGTCCGACACGCGAGTAGCAGCCCTATGCCCATCCGCAGCTGTACAACTGTGTGCCACAAGCAACTGCTGCATTCCCCATCAACCGCTCCTGAGCCTCTGGCTAGTTCTTGTCCTCCCGCACCGCCGTCGCCAGCGCCCCCATCAGCCCCTCCTCCTCGAGCACCAGCTTCCCGCCACCGCCACCGCTACCGCCGCCCGCCGCCTCCGCCTCCGCCTCCTCCTGCAGTGCGCGCGCGCTGACCACGAAGATTCGCTCGTGCGGCAGGTCGTAGCCGCCCGGCACCAGCCGGGACGCGGCCTCGGATGTCTCGGACTTGATATCGGAGATGGCCTGGTCGCGATTCTTGCCGCCGGGCCTGTGGCGGAGGCTGGGGCAGGTATGAGGAAGCGTAAGGCTAGGGAAGCGGGGCATGCAGGTACTCGGGTACAGCGGGAAGGCGAGGAAAAGGAAGGAGCCGCAGTGGCTGCTGGGTGCACGGGAGGAACGGGGATGGATGTATGAAGTTATGTTGCGAACTTGGGACATGCCCACCTGTGTGACCAATCGCCCGTAGCGCGTCCCATTGCGTGATCAGCATGTGCTATGTGTGCCGGCCGGCCGGCCGATCCCGAACGCCTTGATTGAGCTGGTGCGGTCTAAAGGGCAGCTCAGTCCCAGGCAGGGTCGTCTGGCATGCTTACGGTGGGCCAGCGTGAAAGATGTGCTACACTATTGTGCTGTACCTAGTATTATACAGCTAGTCGACGGCACACACGCATGGTATGACTCACTATGACTCCGAACGTTTCGAGCGCTTTGCAAAATGATCAGCCGCTCCCTCGCCTGTGCACATGCATGCCCAGCCCATCCGGCACTGCCCCGCATGCGCAGCACCGCTAGTAATACATGTGCGCTACCACCTGTCACGCACGTACTCGGTCTTGGTTCCCGCGTCCGCCCGCACTCGCCCCCACCCCGCCCCATGCATACGTACAAGTCAGCCACCAGCGTGTCCCCCTTGGCGAACACCACCAGCAGCCGCTGCCCCTATGCGCCCACAGCAGGTTGGCGTGAAGCTCCTCGAAGCGCCGCTCAATGACCACGATCTGCACGCGGCACGCACGCAGCAGCAGGGCCGGTCGGGGAGGGGCAAAAGGGAGGAAGGAATAAGAAGAGGGAGGCGGACCTGAACGGTGGGAATGACCGGAATGGAGGCGAATAGGTGCACGCGAAAAAGAAGGCAAGGTTTGTCGGTCCTGGGCAGCCCCGCGGGAACCGAATGTAATCAGTCGATCGAGGCTGTCGGCTGGAGGCAGCTACTACTTTACGCGCGGCGGCAACTATCTATGCGAGAATCACACATGGGTATCAAGCCTGGATGGGCAGTTACCATATGCATATAGGTCCAACTGAACGCAGTCCAGGCCGACCGGGATCAAACACGCCGTGTATATACCATCCTCCCCATCCAGCCAACCCAAGCCAGTCGCCCCAAGCCAGTTGCTCAGCCGTGCGTGCATGTGTATACACGCACGCATGCATGCCCGCGCCGCCCGCCCCCCGCCGTACGCACGCACGCACCTGCATCTGGAACACGGCCAGGTGCTGATCCTCCACGTAGGAAGTGGTGTTTGCCGTCAGGGTGTTGCCGCCGGGGCAGTCCCACAGGGTGATGGGGCTGGCGGGAACATCCCACGATTCCAGGCGAAGGGTGCCCTCGGAGACGGGGGAGATGAGTGGAAGACGGGAGGGCGGCGAAACTGCATGCATGGTATGGTGGTGGGGGTGGCGAGGCGATGGTGGTGGGCAAAGGGGCACAGGCAGGGAGCGCTGTTTCTGTACCGGCAGCAGACGGGTGGCCCCAGAAGGGCCCGGCTTGACTAGACGGCAAGCAGGGGCGTTTAATGGCTAACGAGCGAGTAGCAGTTATATCCTTGCGAAGTGATTCGTAATGGCAACCCTAATGCACAGCAGACCGGGGCAGAAGACACGCATCCATGCCCCTTACTGTAAACGACCGAAGTTTATATCTGTAGCCGTGCCCATGCGCACCCCAAGTAGAGGTCCTCACACCTGGGGGCTTAGCCCTGATGGCGTGCATCACCAGGTTGCCGCTGATGAGGCTGCTCTTGCCCGCGCCGGTGGTCCCCACCACGGCGACGTTGAAGCGGTTGGGGTCCAGCTTCAGGCCGGCCGCCTGCATGGCGGCGGTGGCGCGTTCCAGCAGCTCGTTGTTGGCCATGTGGTGCCAGCGAGTGGGCTGGCGGAGCTCCTCCAGCTCAGCCTGCGGGTTGACGGGGGATTACGGGGAATCACGAAGGAAAACCAAATTTGAGCAAAGGTACCCAGATGGTTTAGGAGGCGGGTAGCACGCGGAGCGTAACACCACGTAACAGTGACCCAAAAGGGGCATCGGTGCATACCGTACCTCCCTGGCGAGCTACCAAGGGTAATACTCAACCGAACCACGCACTACTGCGACCGAAGCCGTCCAAGCAACAGGGCATTGCATTATGCCACACGTGCGCGCCATACCTGCTTGCGCCGCGCCTCCGCCTCTGCACGCAGCCGCGCCTCCTCCTGCTCCATCGCTGCGGCCTGGGCCTGGTGCTGCCGCTGAGCCTCGGCTTCAGCCGCTGCACGTTCCCTCTCGGCGGCTCGCACCGCCTCGGCAGCGGCCGCACGCTCCCTGGCGATGCGCTCCGCCTCCGCCTCAGCGGCGCGGCGGGCAGCCTCGGCACGGGCAGCTGCCGCCTGGGATGCCGCTTCCGCGGCGGCGGCGGCAGCAGCGGCTGCGGCGCGCTGCCGTTCCTGCTCTTGGGCGGCATGTTCCGCCATTCTTCTTTTGTGTGCATAATCTACGAAGCGGCCATGATTGACGAGACCCTCCAGCTTTTGGAAGAATCCCATCTTGAGAGGATTGGGCGGCCCTGTCTCACCGGATATGCGCCTGCGTATGTGTGAACCTACGTATGTTTGTGAGCTGCCGATGGATGCTAGCGTCTACGGCGGGGTTGTGGCTGCTCTCGCTCGAGAGTTACAGCATACCTGGGCTGCGCCTCGCTCCTTATAAACTGAATGTTTCGCGTCAATGGCCAAGCACACACTGTCTCAATCCGTCCGGTACGGTCCGGGCGTGAGGAGTCACGGGTGTGTGAGGACGTAAAAGGTCCGGCGCGAGGAGTCACGGGCGGGTTCGGGCGTGAGGGGCTGGGCGCAAGGAGTCACGGGCGCTGAATGCGAGGAAGTACAAGGCCGGACGTAAGGAGTCACGGGTACAAGGTTCGGTTCGGTCCGGGCGTGAGGAGTCACGGGTACACGGGTACAAGGTTCGGTTCGGTCCGGGCGTGAGGAAGTACGAGGCCGGACGTAAGGAGTCACGGGTACAAGAGTATTATTGCTGGTTATAAGCATAAAACTACTGATACACGAACTGTATGTTTAGCAAATTGAAATAGTTGATAACGAAGTTATGTGCTAGGTGAAGGCAAGGTGGTAGCTATTTAGATAGTCGAATCTTATCAGGGGCGCACGCGACACTTGCTTAGGCGCGCTTCCTGGGCTACGAGGTGGATGCAGAGAAGCAGGCGCTGCGTGCGCGTGCCAGAGGACAAGGTCCGTGCGCTGGAGGAGCTGGTGGGATCGCTGGAGGCAGCCGAGAAGGCGCAGCAGCCGATCACGTGGCGTCAGGCGGCGCAGGTGGCGGGCAAGATCATGTGTCCATGTCGCTGGCCGTCTCGCTCCATGGCCCCGCTGCACGCCCGGGTCATCGGTTTGGCCTTGGCGGGCAAGGCGTCATGGGATGAGGCCATCCCAAACCCCGCCGCGGAGTTGCTGAGGCGCGCCCGCTTCTTCCTGCGCTTGCTGGAGCTGAAGAATGGCCGCACGTGGTGGGCCAAGCCGCCGCCGCTGCGCCTGCGAGCGGTCGGCGACGCGTCGGAGTTGGGGTACGGCGGCCTCCTGCCCGACGGCGAGCTAGGGTTCACGCACCGTTTCCTGCGTCGGTTTCGTTGCCCCGCAAGCAGCCTTCGGAACCTGCGTGTGAACCTGCGCAGCGCGCGTATGTATCGCCTCCTACGTCCTGCGCATGCGTAACCGTCGCTTGGCATCCAAGCGCCATTCGTATTGGATTTGTCGTTCTAATCGAGGTGGTGATCCAGCCGGAGGTCTCCTCGTATTGCGCCATCCGTTCGCGTAACCACAGCTCGCCATCTGGTCTTTAAGTCGGGTTGCCTTCCCTCGCTATCATTTGTTGATACTCCTTCGCGCTGCCTTCAGTGTTCGTATCTTCGTCGTTCGGATAATCCGACGGCTCGAAGGGCCGTTTTGGACGAACGGCCGAAGGCCCGTTCGTCCGTCCGGACGAACAAAACACCGGCCGAAGGCCGGCGTTCGTCCACCAGCCAAACGAAAGAATTGGACCGCAATGTAACCCGTTCTTCTGGCCGGACGAATGATCCCTCTGCTGGCTCGGCTCAGGACCGGGGCCCCTGCCCGCGCCGAGGCGGGCCGGGGCCTGTGGCCTGCAGTTTGCTGCATCAGCATTTGCCGTACCCAGGCACTCGAAGCCGGATAGTACCTCGAAACATAATAAACAGTTTACAGCATTCGGCTGTTTTTCAAACTTTGCCGGTGGAAGGGGCGATTTTCTGGCCGGTTTCAGGCGTTCGTCAGGGTTCGTCCGCCAGCCAGCGAGGGAAATCGGCCAAAACGGGCCCCTTTCGTCCACAGAAACGAGAGCCCAAAAATAGGGTACGAACACTGTCTGCCTTTGCATTTTCCGCTTTCGTCTTTGCATAGTCCGGTTTCCGGTTTCGGCCTTCTCCTTCCCGCTGCTGTTCGCGATTCCGTGGTTTGCCTCGTGCAAATGGATTCCATTGTTTATGCCTTTATTCTTGCATGTGTTTATACGCAACGTTTTCCTCCTCCGAGCGCTTGGTTCTCCTTCCTGCGCATTACGCATGCGTCACCGCGTTTCCTATTGTGGTCCGTTCGCGCAAACGATGGGCGATTTCAAGTCAAAAGCATGTCGCCTTTGACATGCGCTTATACGGGCCCTCGCAGGCACACAGCGCAGTGCGCCCTGCACTGGCGTCCTTATGGCGCTTTCCATTGTAAGGCATTGTAGGACCGGTAGGACCCTGTTTCGCCTCGCCGCATCTCGCTTGCAACTCCCATACTTCCGCCCTTGCCGTTCTCTGTATCTTACCCTGTTATCAGCGTGCAGCGGCGCAGCTGACAATGCGACTGTACCGCCTCTTTACCGCCCACGTGTGTATGTACTGCGGGATCAAATCTTGATATCACGGCTTCTCTGGTTCTTTAAACCTTCATTGGTCTGAGACCAATTCCAGGTATACCATTTCCGGGTACTTAGGACCAATTCCGTCTATTAGACCTACAGAGTCGTGCAATCGCACTATGTAGCTGCCATCCAGCTCCTCTGTACGTCATTAATTACTTTCAATCCGACCCCGGTTTCGCCTACTTGTGAACACGATCTTACAAACGACAGACACGTCAACAAACATCGCATTGCTAACACCACCGAGTGATAATGGCAGTGTCTGATGGACGCGGCAGCGTGTGTCCTTGGGCTATTCCGCTGGTTGCAGTGCTGTTGGCGACGGCCGCCATCCTACCGGGCCGCGCCATGCACTTCTACTCCGGCATTATCGAGTATCGGCTCAGCACGTCCGTGCCGGATTCGTTGGAGATCACTGTTACTTCAAGCTGGGAGTAAGTCGAACTGGACGTAATGTTCATTCCCAAACTCAAGCACTATGGACATGCTTTGCTTCCTTTATTTGATTGGTGTACGTACGTATACATGTAATACCTTGCATCCTTGCCAATGCTGCAGTGTCGCGTATGGTCCTGACGAAAGCGACGTGCGACTCGATTTATACGGCGACTACGAATCCATCGAAGTCATCCTCACAGCAGGCATTGATAACATTGTGGGGGGGCGGGGTTAACGCCGCGGGCAACGAGTACGTCACGATCAGGTAAGTCAAACATTACGTATGGCTATCTAACATTGCGCTTCATCCGTTCATCGCTCGCTTCGTCGGCGGGCTTGCTATCTTCCGCGGGAGTATCTGCAGCTCTAGATTTTTCCCTCCACATACCCGGAATGGTCTCAGACCAATGAAGGGTTCAGCACCAGCGGAGTTGTGATCTCAATATGTTACAGTGGGCGGTAACGGGGCGGTAACGGGGCGGTACAGTCGCATTGTAAAGCTGCGCCGCTGCACGCTGATAACAGGGTAAAATACAGCGAACGGCAAGGGCGGAAGTATGGGAGTTGCAAACGAGGTGCGGCGAGGCGAAACAGGGTCCTACTGGTCCGCATGTCAAATGTGACATGCTTTTGACTTGAAGTCGCCCATCGTTTGCGCGAACGGACCACAATAGGAAACGCGGTGACGCATGCGTAATGCGCAGGAAGGAGAACCAAGCGCTCGGAGGACGAAAACGTTGCGTATAAACACATGAAATAAAGGTATAAACAATAGAATCCATCTGTGCGAGGCAAAGCACGGGATCGCGAACAGCAGCGGGAAGGAGAAAGCCGAAACCGGGAAGCGGACAATGCAAAGACGAAAGCGGACAATGCAAAGGCAGCGCGAAGGAGTATCAAGAAATGATAGCGAGGGAAGGCAACACGACTTAAAGACCAGATGGCGAGCGGTGATGGTTACGCGAATGGTTGACGCAATACGAGGAGACCTCTGGATCACCACCACGATTAGAACGATAAATCCAATATGAATGGCGCTTAGATGCGAAGCGACGGTTACGCATGCGCAGGGCGCAGGGCGTAGGAGGCCGAAACCGGAGCATACATACGCGCGCTGCGCAGGTTCACACGCGTCCGAAGGCTGCTTGCGGGCCAACGAAAACGACGCAGGAAACGGTGCGTGAACCGGACGTTTACACGTACGCGAGGGTGACAATATACGCGGGTGATAAACGGGTAAAGCGACCCAGCAAGCGCAGGTATCCGCAAAAGAGCTGTCTGTCGAAGGAAACCCCAAACCTTACGCCGAAAGAAAAGTGTCGCTGGTAGGTATGAGCGATGCGGCTTGCCGAACGCTGCGGTGTTGTCCTTTCCCTGTCACAGCCTAGAGACGCGTTTTGGGCGGGGACGCACCTGGCGGACGGCCATCAGCTGCACGGCCGTCTAGGAGCGCCATCGACACATACCTGGGGCAAATCGTGCTTCTTCAGGAGAACGGCGGTGTCGCGCCTATCAATGGGTCGCGGCCTGAGCAGGAATGGCTTATGGGGCAGGGCGGCCCCACCTGGGCGAGCTCGTTGAGGAGCGAGAACGCGCGGCAAGCCCTGAAAAGCCACTATATGTTTTCAAGCGGGCTGTGCACGAGGCCCGGCAGCGGGCAGCAGTCCGCTTGTTGGTCGCCGGTACAGCCCAGCAGAGCCAACAATGTCTGGAGCGGGCTGTGCTGGATGCTCAGGAGCGAGTCGCAGCCCACGCATGCAGTGCGTGCGTGGGAGGGGCAGGCCGGCCTAGCACGAACAGCTGAACGCCGGGAAGCAGCAGCTGTGATAGCGATTGGCGCAACAACATCAGCAGCGGCCGCGACCGGCCGCGGGCGCGTCTTGCATAGGGACGGGATGCGCGCGGCAGTGAAGGGAAAAGGGGCAATGCCGGCTTGCCGAGCTCAATACGTTGATGTTATTGTTATCGTAAGTGTGATTTATTCCTTGACACGGCAAGCAGCAGCGCTTCCGGGAGGAATCCGCATGGACGTACCTGGCTGACGGCCATCTTCGGCACGTCTTTCGGCCATCTTCGGCACGTCCTTTAAGGAGCACTGTCAGTGCGTACCTGGCCGGGGCAGCTCGCGTATGTTCAAGATAGTGTTGCAGCAACCCTCAACGGGTCGCGGCCTGAGCTGGAATGGCTCCTGGGGCAGGGCGGCCCAACCTGGGCTAGTACGTTGAGGAGTAATAACACGCGTCTAGCCCAGCAGAGCTAAAGTGGTCTCGAGCAAGCTGTGCACAGTGCCCGGGAGCGGGCCGCAGCCCGGTTGTTGGGGGCAAGAAATGCGCGCGAGCGAGGTGCAGGCCGAACAGAGCCAGGATGTGCTGGACCGGGCTGTGCATGATTCTCAGGAGCGAGCCGCAGCCGGGTTGCGTTGACTAGGGTACGGTATGCTTGGGCAGGGTATGTAGTACGTAGAAGGGGAGGGTTCGGCCGCGTCATGCTCAAGCGCTATTGACGAAAGCTCAGTTCGCGACATACTGGGCTTTCGAACGAAGGTCATGCCCTCGCAGTCCGAAGGCAACACACGCATTGGTTCATCATTGACTCGCAATCACCGCGCCCGACACAGCTGACAACCCATGGGCCCCTCGCTCACGGCACTATCTACTGCCTCCAACACCGGCACAACAGCACCCCGTGTCAAACACATGTCGACCTCCGGAATGTCACACCACCTGAGCAATGGACCGCAGCCCAGACGACCAACACACAGAACGGACCTGACCAACTAGCCGCCGCCACCACGGACACGACAGAACAAAACCAGACTGGCTACGAAACACGCACACCACCGGAACCCACCCCCAGCGAAGCGCTCCCCTCGCCCTCCCACGAGGTGAGAGCGTGCGCAGAGCACACGGCAACCCGGTACACCGCCGCCAGCCCAGACCCCACCCCGATGGAGGTTGACGACGCGGGCCCCCCCGGAACCGAGGCAGCACACATGCAATCGACGGAACCCGGAAGCCCCGAGGGCCGCCGGGCACGAACTCCCGCCTACCCCAGCCCCATGGACACCAACGACACGGAACTTGATGCGGAAACCCCGCCGCCTCCGCCAGGTGCCGACGAAGCCGCGGGGCCCCCGCGGCCGGCGCAGCAAGATGTCCCCAGGCCCCGTAGAGCAACCGCGAATGCTCCTGAAGCGCTGACACGGGACGGACCACCAGGCGCGACTCCGCTTCGGAGGCCGCGGCACCTGCACGAACCAGCAAGAAGCGGACCAGAAGGGAAGCAGGACCCGCGCCATACACACACCATAACATACCACCTGCACCGTATGCTAGGCCTCCCCATCCGACCGGGCCGTAACCGCACGGCCGCCGAAGCACCTGACGGAGCCGAGACAATCCAGGCACCGCAACACAACCCACCCAACCCGGCCCCTGACCCCGTACGCATGGCGGCGCAAGGCACGACACGCCCCACTCCGGACCCGAATGCAGCACGCCCAGCCCCCCCCCTCTTGCACAGTCCTGCCCCAAACCAAAAGCAGGACCTCAGCAACAACACATGACGAAGTACGCCCACCCCAAGAAGCCAAAGACAGACGCCCCCGCCGCACCTGCCAAAGTGCCAGAGCAGACCGCCAGCGACTGGGACCGGGGAAACCCGTCACCCCACCTCCTCTGCTCCCTTCCATCCACGCCTCAGCCTCCGGTCGGGCGTATTAGTATCATAATTATAATTGTAATTATAAATTTAATTATAATTACAATTATAATTACAATTACAATTACAATTACAATTACAATTACTATTATTATTATTATTATTATTATTATTATTATTATTATTATTATTATTATTATTATTATTATTATTATTATTATTATTATTATTATTATTATTATTATTATTATTATTATTATTATTATTATTATTATTAGTATTATTAGTATTAGTATTATTATTAGTATTAGTATTAGTATTAGTATTAGTATTAGTATTATTAGTATTATTAGTATTATTAGTATTAGTATTATTATTAGTATTAGTATTAGTATTAGTATTAGTATTAGTATTATTAGTATTATTAGTATTAGTATTAGTATTAGTATTATTATTATTATTATTATTATTAGTATTATTAGTAGTATTATTAGTAGTATTAGTATTAGTATTAGTATTAGTATTGGTATTTCAGTTCGCGCCCGTGCGTGCGTTGTTGCACCCTGTGGTTTTGCTTGGGTGTGCTAGCATCGCCAAGGATGTGTGACACTTGTTTGCGGTACTTGCCCGGAGAGGGACTCACGATCTGTCCTTCTTCCACACCGGTCCACCTGTACATGATGCTAAGGGCATGGAAGCTTACGTCCAGTCATCTGGTGCTGGGCATACGCATGACTACATGGTGCTTTGTAGTCATTTCTTACAATCAGCGCTGTGACTATTCACACCTTCCAGCCGGCTATCCTAATGTGAGTGCAAAAGGCGCACGAAAGCTTTTTATGGGACTACATTTACTGTTATGCAGCTGGAGCTTTAGGACAGCCACATGCGGACAGCTATGGAGTCGTGTCACATAGCATACAAAGTTCACCATGAAGGTATCAAACAGGAGGTGTGGAAGGACAGATCGTGACTAAGAAGGCAAGGGGCTTAACAGTGGATTTATGCCGGCACATGACGTACCGATACGGACGGTACGGCGCGCGCGAACGGCGCGACGTGGGCTTGTTTCGATCGTGCATGGGAAGGTGTGGTTGAGAATAGGACACGTCGACGTTGTATGTCTACTCCATGTCTACTATCAAGCTACTTCAGCCAATGCGCTGGCGGGAAGAGTTGCACAGTGCCGAGACGGAGCGCGATGCTATACATGGGGCGGATTGCTGAACGAAGCCGCAGGCATTTCGGACATAAAGCTCTGGCTGTCTATCAGCACGAATGTCGACATTCTCACACTTCACGCCCTTGCCGCTCGCTTTGGAAAGGATGCCGTACATCGATTGATGCGCGCATGCCCCCGGGATGACGCGATTCGCGCGGCGGCGGCGGGCCTTGCTGCTGACGACTCGGCTAGCAGGCATTTCGGGAATAAAGCTCTGGCTGTCTATCAGCAGGAATGTCGACTATCTCACACTTGACGTCCTCGCCGCCCTATCTAACACTCAACTTATCCCGTACGGATTGAACGGGGCCCCGTCCTTTTTCCGGCTTCAAGGAAGCCGACACCAACCCTTTGTCTGTTCGTGCGGGCTTGGTGCTGGTGTTTGTTTCCACTAGCTTGGTACTGGTGATCTTGGTACTTCTGCACTAGGCACCTCTCTATCTGCGAGTACCTCTGCCTGGAGAAGGATGGAGAATCTGTCTAGCCTATATATGCGGCAACCGCATGAACGCAACCGGTTCATTCCCCTTGCAACCCCCGTATCATATGGCTTGATGGCCGCCGCACACGCGCGCGCACTTTGTCGGAAAGGGGGTCAGCCACCCTGCCCGGCTCCTCCTGGGCCCGTCCTTGCCCCTGCCCCTTGCCGCAACCTGACCGACTGTGTGCTGCTGCCTGCCGTCGTAAAAACATGCTTTGACGCAGGTCAAATGGAACTTACTCGCCCATTCCTGCGGTTCCTGCGAAGATTTCCGTGGCGTCTTGCTGTCGCATAGAACAACCCGTCACCAGAAATGGCAACTCCAATTTCAAGTTCAGCGTGTACTACGTGCCAGGGGTGAATCAATCCATCATTATGCAGGCGGCGCCTGGTGTTGTCCTGATTGATTTAGCAAGAAGCGGAGTAAGTGCCTTACGTATTCATCACAAGCAAAAGAGGACGAAGTAATGGAGGATGACAGCTATCTTGGCCTTCCTCGCCTTACTTGCGTTGTCAGTTGGAACGCGTTCATTGGCCGGGCGGGGTTCATTCTTCCAGAGGCAGGCATGTGCTGGGGAGCGATAAATGTGATGTGTACTCGCTGATCCGCGCGGGCTAGCTAGCTAGCTGCCGGCCGGAAACTGAGCTTCCAGGCCCTAATTGAACGGAGCCCAGTTAACAAGTTACTGGTGCCTGACAAACCTGAGCACGCACGGTCATGGAAGGGTGCATTGAAGCGTATGGCGGGCTATGCGGCTTTCTAGCATGCATGATTGAGCATGTTTGCGCACGTACACATGAGCATGCACGCGTGTGCATACACCTCTCCATGCCCCATAGCAGGCATGCATTCCCGGCATACATACGTAGTGGCGGGTGTGCCTACGTATCGCACCTGGTTCTATGTTGCATTTACCATATTGCTGACATTCCACACGAGTGTATGTGTTGTGCGCGGCTGTGCTGCTAGTGCTGCGCCAAGTGTGCCGGCCTTCCTAGTATGCGGCACAAGCATGCGTGCATGCACGCTTCAATTGCTACAACTAACTGTGATCCGACCGCGCTCCGCGCGTCCCTACCTTGCTCCGTCGGTGTGCCTGTGTATGCCGCCTGTATGCCATGCCCAGGACGTCGCAACGGCTTTCATCCCCGCGGTCAGCACAACGGGCTCCCCAATTACATGCAACATCAGAAATGCGGTGGAGGTGCGTGATGACCATGTGGCCGTTTTGAATGTATTGCAATCTGCGCAGGGGATAGCAGCAGCCCGCCCAATCCTACTTCGTTGAAGCCGATGGCATACACATGCACGTACATACCCGCACGTCCCTGGCCCGTCTTCGAAATGCATCTCACGCACCTGAGCCGTACTGTTGCGCGCGTGTCCGTCTGTAATGCAATACGCAACTCAACAGATTTATTTCGTTGTAACCAACAACGAATTTACAACTAACACAAGCAACACAATGAAACGCAACGAAACGTAACGGCGCGCAGGACAGGCTCAGCGCGACGGTGGTGGCGGGAGGATGCAGGTGTGCACCACGCATTGGCACTGGGGTAGTTGGTAGCCAGTACGTAGTCCGTTGGCAGGAAAACAAGACGGTGTCTATATATGCAAGTAAGGTTTGTAGTTTGCTATATATGCCGACTCGCAAATACCGCACTGCATGCCAGAATTTTTAATATGAAGTAATTATTTGGGACTGCCATAAAACCTGACCGCTAAATATATATTGAGCCTCTACACCATTAGGAGCAGAACGGCAATGATACCCAAGAAATGGGCATACGGGGGCATATACCATGCATTACCGAACGAACATAAGCAGCGCCGATGGTCATCACGGCCCCCCACCGAAGCGTTCGATCGGAGTGGCTTGCTTGCAGCATCAAGTAAGGGTATTTCCAGGTGGGCTGCAGATGATGAGGTGTTGCGTTATTGCGCCATCATCGCCAAAAGTACAAAACAACACAGGCAGATGCATATCCACACCAGCAACAAACGAACTACTCTTCATGTGGTACTGTATGGGCG